>CM035133.1:1505000-3905000 GCA_020205605.1 Panax ginseng | reverse complement strand
TTGATTTTCAATCCAATTTTGACTTTATGGCAGAACAGTTGACAACCAACACAATAAAAAGAAATTCCAAACATGGACAAGTCATATAGAGTTAGGGTCCTAAACCCAAAAACCAGAATTAGATGGCAAATGGATAGAGAATTTCAGTTGTAGTTCAAGACTCTTCGTACACCAAATTATTTCACTGTATCAATTCACTCTTTCCCTAATTTCTACTTAAATCTGCTTTCAAAGTTTTCCTTGTGGGTAAAAAAATTAACAAGTTCTCTACTAAAATTCAATCTTAACCTTAATCTTCAATTTTGAGTTCTAACCTTGTGAACCTCCAAGTTGTTGTAGGGAACATACAAAGCGTCTATGCAACTCTGGCGACCAGCATCGTCTTTGTTTCCTAGCAGCCTGCTGCTGTGATGACTGGGGGTTAATCCGTATATCGGATTGAACATTAGGACTAGAAGAAGAAACTGCTTTGCTACTACTGGTTACACTAGACCCCAATTCTTCCCTTGGCCTACTAATTCCGGGAGTGAGAAGCGAGAGCCCAGCAACTGGTAATTCTTCCTCCTTATCCTCTTTCATTGCTTCCTCCACCGGAAAAGAGGAGTATCCCTTAAATGGTATGAATGCCCTTCCTTCTGTCCTAATTTTACAGGATTGAATTAAATCTTGAGTCATTGCACCATTTTCCTGCTCAGATTTCTATCACCAAAACATAAGAATCTATCAGTCATATCTAGACATAAGGAAGATGAAATTCAGATTAAAAAATATTACCATTTTATGTAATATACCTTGTTAATTTTTAGTAGTGAATTTGATTTCCTATTGTAATTGGATTCAGTACTTTGATTATCCGTATTGTTCCAGAGCTGCACAGAGCTCATCCAATTCTTCTTATCTCTCCTCTCCATTTCCTTCCTAACCTCATCCTTTTCAGCTTCATCGCAACTCTTCTTTAATGGTATGAACTCTTCAAATACTGGTTCAACATTTGTTTTCCTACACTGAATTAGTTCCTCCTTCAAGGCAACAATTGCTGCAAGAAACAAAAACATCACAAGTCAACAAATAAAATAGCTATATCTATAAAAGTAAACCAAACCCAAAAACCCATCTCCAGAATATTATATTTACTCTGAAACCAAAAAACAAACATCTCAAAATCATCAAACGATCAAAACCCCATCTCAAAGTATAGTCAAATTGACGCAAAACAAAAAACACCCAGTAATCAAAAATTAAAAATCATATAAAATCAACAACCCATCACCCACCAAATTGAAATTTTATCAACAAATATCTATCTATACACAAATGAATTCATCTAAAAACGTAAAACCCAGCTCAGATAAGAAATGGTCAAATTAAATTTTAAATAAAATTAAAAAAAACGAACCATCGTTGATCAGAACCACGCTAAGGGGAAGCTCGCGTTTAAAAGCATCGATCTTTCTCATTTCATCTTCTAATCTCTTAATGAAATTATCCAGCTTCAATAACTTCTCCGATACGTTACGGATCATCGACACTTCTCCCAGAAATTCGCTGATTGTTCTGGGAACATAGGTTGGTTTAATATTTAAGCTCAGTTCATGCGGATTTAAAACCATTTTTGGGATCGTTCAAAAACTCTTGCAATTTTTATCCCTTTCAGATCTTGGATCGGTTACAATCCGAACTTCGAATCATAGAAAAGCTCAAACAGTGAAGATCTATGGTGTATAGATATATATAAATAGGGAAAGAGAAAAAGAGTAAAAAAGGTGAGGGATGAAAAAATTGGAGATAGACAGAAGGAAAATGAAATTGAAACAGGAAGAAGATTCTGTTTAACAACATGGGTCTCAATATATACAGCCTATATATATATATATATATATATATATATATACATACATACATACAGACTACTACTGGCAATCGCATCTTTTTCCTTAAATAAGAATCACATTATTTTTTAATGGACTAAATTACCCTTATATACGATTTTTCTTTCCTAAGAATATTTTTACTTAAGGGATCATAATTATCTTCATTTGAAGCATGAGATTAAGTTTTATTTTAAAAAAATAAAAAATCTATACAAATTCATAATATAAAAAGGAGGTTTAAGTCATTTTCCTTGTATAACGTCATTTCATATATTTATTAAAAGAAGGAAGAGCGGTGTAATTTGTCTTCTTCTTTAAAACTATGAAAAAAAAAACTTAATACATCGGTTCATGAATTTTATTTTCAGGAAATTTTATTACTACGTGGAATATGATTATTATTTTTACGCATCAACATTTATTAAAATACCATATTATTTATATGGTAAAATTGAGGAATAATACTAAGGTAGATTCTCATTCATTAAATCATAAATATATAAACTACATGTATGGTAGAATTCGTATAAACTTTTATCATTTAAGTAATAAAAAAAATAGGAAACAACTCTTAGAGACACCATACCCCATTTAATTTAAATTGAAATTTGTTGACCTACGTGACAATTTAAAAAATATTATTTATTATTTTTATATTTGTGTTTCATCAGTCTCTCAAATTCAATGAGTTGTGCATCAAATTCATAAAGCAAAATAAATATTTTTAGCCTTTCATAAATATTTTGAAGAGACAGAATGAGATTGCAGATTTGATGACCAAGATTAAAGAGATTGTTGGAAATAATTTTTCTGATGCGACTTACTTATTTAAGTATCTCAAAGTGATTGAAAATGCTCTAAATTGTCACAGAGATATATATGACAGTATATTTATTTCGAAAATAGTTAATATAAAATTAATTTTAATAAATTAATAATCAGATGAATTTTTGGGGTCCAACCAAAAGGAATTATGATGAGAAGAAAAACTATTGACTTTTGATACAAATAAAAACTGTAAGATTAGATGTTTGGTACGGAAGGTGAAAAAGTAGCACCGCCAAAAAGGATAAGGTTCCTCATCAAAAGTTAAAACTGATGGTTGTTGGTTGCAAATATTTTCTTGCTCCTTACTTTTCAAGTTTTCAACATAATTATCGTGAGTATATCACAAATTCATGGCCTTTTTTCTATACATACTTAAATACTATTTTCTTACCATAATGATATATATTATAAATGTTAATGTCGATTTTTTAATTATTAATTATATAAATAAATATTAATAATACTTTTTTTAGATAAATGTAAGGTCTTCCTATAATTCTTTTTAATCTCATGTATTGATAAATTTCGTAATTATAATTTTGTATAAATTTATCGTAATATATAGCGGGAATAATTGTCAATTTGAAATGTGTCTTAATACAAAAAGATGGCTCAAAAAAAATAATATATCAAAAAAAAGGAAGGGGCAAAATAGTCAAATAAAGGATAAGGTTCAAAAATCTATCTAATAAAACACAAATGATTTTGAATTTCCCGCTTATTCAATAAATCATCTGGGCCGTCCAAAGTTTGGAATAAATCTCACCGTCCATACATCTATCTAATAAAAAACATCTATCTATCTATCTATATCTATATATTTAATAAAATACAAATGATTTTGAATTTCCCGCTCACTCAATAAATCATCTGGGTCGTTCAAAGTTTGAAATAAATTTCATTGTCTCATACGATTAATAGGAGGATTTTAATCGGGGCCATTAAATGTTAAATATGAGGTCATTGAAAGTGCTGACAGAGTGTAGTCTGTCGCTTTGAGATTCTAACACGTGTAAAATGAAAATCTTTGCGAAGCAAACAAAATTGATACAACTTATCCCTTCTTCCTTTTTTGTAAATCCTTTGAGTTCACCTTGAGCTAAACATTTATTATATAAAAGTAAATATTAAATTAAAATATACTCTTAAAATAATTTTTTAAATAGAATTTCTTTTTGAATAAAAACAAAGAATTTTCCAACAACAATATGTAAGACCCCAACTTTTATGAATGAAGATGAATTTTTTATAATTATCATGTTTAAATATTATGGAATAAATTTGATATAATGTTATAGTTGTGGGTAATATTTAAAAATTTTGCAAAGCCATGCAAGATGTTTATAATATTCGATTGGTTGAGAATATTCGTATTATTTACATAATAATCGTTGGTGGACCACAACGAAATTATCATCGGATTGAGAAAGCGATAAAAATATTTTATTGAAAATAACAGTAGGAAGTTTTACTGTTAATCTTGTTGAACTACTCGATAGTAAAAGTCTGAATGTCTGGGTGGTTGTATAGTAGCACCAGTATTGATTATTAATGCTTATATGAGAAGTCACTCGGTTTGATTCAATTATTGTCGATATTTTATATGTTATTAAATCAATAATTGAGATGATTTAAATTGTTAATATTATTATTTGCATTATTAACGATGTCAGTAAGTTACGCCGAGGAGAGTTTTGGTCACCTAATCAAGGCGATAATAGGGAGAAATCCTTATGGAAAGCCTCCTCTTTCCCAGGAGCGACTCGGTCGATTAATGGTGTGAATAATAATAATGATGATGAAGTTTTATTTTATTAGTATTATTAACGTAATAAAACGAGAAAAACTTTTTTATATAAAACTAAATACTTTTATAAAGTTATTCGTTTTATTAGGATAATAGTAAAAATTTTTTATATAAAGCAGAATACTTTTATAAAGTTATACATTTTATTAAGCAATAATTAAAATATATTATATTTTATTATGCATAGTGTTTGCATAGTAAAATATTTTTTAAAAGTTATTCGTTTTATTAGATTATAAATAGAATATATTATATTTTATTATAAACCAATCTGGGACCGTCTGTTTAAAGTAAATCGATTGCGACTGTTATTCATGGATCAGTTCTTATTCATTCCATTCTTCTATAAATAGAAGCTCATTCCTTCATTATTTTTACGAATTCACTAAAAAACTCTAGAGAGAGAAAACTATAGAGAAAGAAGAAAAGTGTTTCGCTATTTCACTACTACTATATCCAAGACTTTCTTTTCAGGTAAGTTCATTATTCCATCTTTATTATTCTTTTGGAATAACTGTAGATACTGGCTACCCTATACTTGGTGAAATTCTTCATATTCCATTCTTTATTATTCTATTGGAATATCATATCAATGTGATTTCTGTTTAACACGGTTTTCGTCTTTATTATTACGTTAGAATATCCCGCATGCGGCTTTCTGTAGAACACGGTTCCGCTTTTTATTATTCTGTTGGAACATCACGCTTGATTGTGAATTTCACCGACACAGTTCCGTTATTTAGTATTCTCGCATTGAATAACTTTGTTTATCAAAATCTGCGTGCGTGGTGATTTCGTTGTTATTCCTTTCTTTATTATTACATTGGAATATCACGCCGGTCGCAATGACACTACCGACTTGGATTACATTATTTATTATTACATTGGAATAACTCGCCATCAAGCACCGCATGCATGGTGATTTCTTTTGTTATTCCATTCTTTATTATACTCGGTTGGTTAAAGTTTTGACTTTATACTCCATGAAATTAGTGGAATATCTTTGATATTTGCGCTTTATCCAAAGATCTTTTCATGGAAATATTCTTACGAGCATTCTTAAATTTTACTCTACAAAAAGTATCATGTTGACAATTTGGATGTTATTAGTTCTGAATAAATTAATTCTTGAACTTGTTTTATTGAATTCTTATATCATTGTCACCATCCTCGTGTTTATATTTTTTTTGAAAATCATCTATTGCACGTAGGTGCGTAGATGGACTTATTATGATTATGACGAGGATTGTTTAATGTAATCACGACCGTAATGTTACAAATGATGTGGTAAAAGTCCTCATTGGCCGTAGTGCATTGATGGGACGGTTGTTGGCATGATCATGACCATTGATGAATACACGAATATCCTTGGCAGCGTAGTGCATGGATAATTTGTGGTTGTGATACTTATGAATTGTAAGACCCCAAATTTTTGAATAAAAATAAATTTTTTATAATTATCATTTTTGAATATTATGGAATAAATTTAATATAATGTTATAGTTGTGGGTAGTATTTATAAATTCCGCAAAGTATGCGAAGTTGTTATATTATATTCGATTGGTCGGGAATATTCGTTTTAGCGAGGGAATATTAAATAATGGTATTAATCATTGGTGGACCCTACAATGTGAAATTATTGTCGATTGAGAAAACGACAAAAATATTTTTATAAAAATAACGGCAGAAGTTTTACTGGGTTGATCTTTGTTGAACTACTCGGTAGTAAAAAATACGATGTCTGGCGTGGTTGCGTAGTAGTATTACCGGTATTGATTATTGATCTTACGTGAGAAGTCACTTTCGCTTTTGCTTATTTTATGGACCCCCATTTACCCATTTTTTAAAATAATCGGTAGAAAGTTATAATAAGAGGTGGGGGCCCAGAGTGGGACCCACGTTTGAAAGAAGAGTTAGGGTGGGGGAAAGGGAAATGAAATGGTCGGGAGAAAGTTGTATATAGTATATATATATAAATATGCATGTGTTAAATTATATATATTATATAATTTGTTATATATATATATTTATATATGATGATGTACTTTTTGGGTGATAATGGAATTTGGTGGAGAGTTTTCATCCGTTTATGATAGAGTGATAGAGTGGTGGAGTGATATTATATATATATATATATAGAGAGATGGTAGGTGTATATTATATATATATATATGGTGGGTGAAATATATGTATTATATATATATATATATATTATATTTTATTTTAAAAAATTTGCTTTAAATATGGACCATCCGATTAAAAGTAAATCAATCTGGACCGTTCATAAGTTAGTTACTATGCATTCCATTTTTCTATAAATAGAAGCTCATTCCTTCATTATTTCTTACGAATTCACTGAAACTCTAGAGAGATAAACTGTAGAGAGAAAGAAGAAAATTATTCTGCTACTTAACTACTCTTATATTCAGTTTCTTTTACGGTAAGGGGTATTATTATTATTTATTCATGAAGAGAACTTCTGTTATTCCAGTCTTTATTATTCTATTGGAATAACCTGTATACGCGGACTACCCTATACTTGGTGATTTCTGTTGTTATTCTATTCGTTATTATTCTGTTGGAACATCCCGTCATGCATGCGTTATACATGGGACACGATTCCGTATTTATTATTCCGTCTTTATTATTACTCGCCGGAATATCCATCATGCGTTCTGTGCGGACACGGTTCCATTATTTATTATTCCGTCTTTATTATTACGTTGGAATATCCGTCGGCTTAATTTCACTTTGACCGTAAAATTATTTATTATTCTATTGGAATAACACATACATAACAAGCACCGCATGCATGGTGATTTCTTTTGTTATTCCATTCTTTATTATACTCGGTTGGTTAAAGTTTTGACTTCTATACTACATGAAATTAGTGGAATATCCTTGATATTTGCGTTTCATCCGAAGATCTTTCATGGAAATATTCTTACGAGCATTCTTGAATTTTACTCTACAAAGCGAGATCATGTTGACAATTTGGGCGTTATTAGTTCTGAATAAATTAATTCGTGAACTTGTTTTATTGAATTCTTATATCATTGTCATCATCCTCATGTTTATATATTTTTTGAAAGTCAATCGTATGCATAGTGCATAGATGGACTTGGTATGATTATGACCGGTATTATTCCGATTGTAATCATTTAATAGTAATGTTACAAATGATGTGATAAAAGTCCTCGTTGGCCCGTAGTGCATTGATGGACGAGTTGTTGGCATGATAATGACCATTGATGAATACACGAATATCCTTGGCCCATAGTGCATGGATAATTTGTGGTCGGATAATCTTAAAGAATATCCTTGGCCAGTAGTGCGGGGTGATTCGATGATGTGGATTATTTATTGTCGTGAGTCTCAAATGATAAAAGTGATGAAAAACCTTTTAAATCATAAAAGATAGTAGATTTTATTCTCTACTTGACTCTTTTAATGGATTGTTTGTCCGCTGCAGTTAAACTTGATGTCTATTGTATTTTATCAGTTTAACTGTGACGCCCCCAAAATAGGTATACATCACCCATCTTGAGTCGCCAAATACATGGTACAAAATTCAAATACAACTTATTTATACAACAGTCGTGTAAAGTACGACAAAATACATGCTGTGAGTTTTAATACAAATATTGCCTTCTGAACAATATCCACTCTCAGAATAAGTTCTCATTATATTTATTATCACACTATTTTATAGAATAGTGAGGACTACTAAGACACCATCTCGGACCATCACTCCGTCTCCGACTAGTTCATTCACGTTCTCATTTTCTCAAGAGAAACGGTGAAAGAAAAGGTGAGAGCTCAACTATTGAAGAAGAAATATTATGACTAAGATAATGCAGAATAAATTATCATTAGCCTTCAACAATGTTAAAGCGATAAAATACAATAGACATCAAGTTTAAGCTGCGATTGGATCAAGCAATCCATTAAAAGAGTCAAGTAGAGAATAAAATCTACTATCTTTTATGTTTTAAAAAGTTTTTCATCACTTTTATTGTTGGGACTCAAATTTTAATAAATAATCCACATCATCCCGCACTACTGGCCAAGGATATTCATTAGGTCAACGACCACAAATTTCATTACTGACTACTACCAAGGATATTTGTGTATCCATTAATGGTCATGATCATGCCAACAACGTCCAACAATGCACTACGGCCAATGAGGACTTTTATCACATCTTTTGTAACATTACGGTCATGATTACACAGAATAATCCTCATTCATAATCATACCAAGTCCATCTCCATACACCACTGGGCCACAGATGACTTTCAAAAAAAAAATATAAACATGAGGATGATGACAATGATATAAGAATTTAATAAAACAAGTTCATGAATTAATTTATTCAGAACTAATAACGCCCAAATTGTCAACATGATACTTTTTGTAGAGTAAAATTCAAGAATGCTCGGAAGAATATTTCTATGAAAAATATTGGATGAAGCTTGTAAATAGCGAGGATATTCCACTAATTTCATGGAGTATAGAAGTCAAAATTTTAACCAAATTTGAGTATAATAACTTGAATGGAATAACAAAAGAAATCACCATGCATGCGCAGACTTCACATGTAAAAGTTATTCCAACAGAATAAAAAAAAGCGGAACCAGTCGTGTGAAATTCACACCATGTAATGTTCCAACAAAATAATAAGTGAGAAATAATAAATAATGGAACCTGTTAGGTGTAAAACACACTGCATGAGGATATTCACGAGAATAATAAAAGGCGGAATAATAATAAATAATAGAACCAGTCCTGTAAAATACACGAGATGTAATATTCCGCAGTAATAATAAAGACGGAATAATAAATAATGGAACTGTGCCGTGTAAAACACACGCATGTGATATTCCAACGGAATAATAAAGACAAAATAATAGAAGAATGTCACCAAATATAGGGTAACTGCATTATACTGAGTTATTCCAATGTAATAATAAGAAATGGAATAACAAGCGATTCTCTTCATGAATAAGAAAGAATAACCCCACTACAGTAAAAAGAAACCGAATATAAGAGTAGGGAAGAAGCGAGTAATACTTTTCTATAGTTTCTCTATAATTCTCTCTCCGGAGTTTCGGTGAATTTGTAAGAAATAATGAAGGAATGAGCTTTATTTATAGGAGAATGGAAGTGTCTTGTTTATGAACGAATTATTTCGCAGTAATTATTTCTTCAACCAAATACAATAAAGTCAATCAACTAACCAATAAAATTACAACAAAAATTAAAATATAATATATATATATAAACACATGTTTTCAACTTATATATATCAATATTGTATATACACCACTTAATTTTTTCTCCCCATAACCAACATCTATCCCCCACCCACCCAATAATCAAATTCACTACACTCTTACACATCACTATCACACTACCACTTTTCCACCATTTTCCACTCACACACCCATCACTTTCACATCTCATTTTCTCCCACCATATACTCAATACACACATATATACTTTCACACGATACTCTTCCATTTCCAAAATCATTTTTTCAACACATATGGGCCCCTTATATGTGGGCCCCACCTTTTAAAATTTTCACCGATTATTTTAAAAATGGGTAAATAGAATCCATAAAATAAGAGACTTCATAAAAAATCACCTTAATAATTTTAACAACATTTATCATCTTTATTACAATTCACAATATTAATCGACCAAGTCGCTCCTGTGAAAGAGAGGCTTTCCAATAAGGATTTCTCCCTATTAGCGCAGCAATTAGGTGACCAAACCTCTCCTTGGTAGAACTTACAGACATCGTTAATATTGCAATTTATAATATTAATAACTCTGTCATTTCAATTCTTGATTTAATAATATATAAAATATCGACAATAATTGAATCAAATAATGTGAGATCTTACGCAACAATTACTATAGCAATAATTGAACAAAACCGGTGACTTCTCACGTAAGCATTAATAATCAATACCGTAAGTGCTACTACGCAACCATGCAGACATCGTATTTTTTATTACCGAAAGTAGTTCAACAAAGATTAATTCGGTAAAACTTTCGCCGTTATTTTTAATAAAATATTTTTGTCGTTTTCTCAATCTGACAATAATTCCGATGTGGGGTCCACCAATGATTGTGCCGTCATACGAATATTCCCCGACACAAAGAATATTCCCCAACCAATTGAATATTATATGACAACTTGCATACTTTGCAAAAATTTCAAATACTACCCACAACTATAACATTATCTCAAATTCGCATCTTAATATTCAAAAAAAATATTTTGAGAAATTTAAATCTTTATTTATAAAATATGGGGTCTCACATTAACATTGTTGGAGACTAATGATAATTTATTCTGCATTATCTTAGTCATAATATTTCTTGCTGGGCTAGTTGAGCTCTTTCTTTTCTTTTCATTTCTCTTCGTGAAATGAGAACGAATTTGGGATGAGTCGTGGAAGCGGAGTGATGGTGGGATGATAGTATTAGCTAGTAGTCCTCACTATTCTGTTAAATAGTGTGATAATAAATGTAATGAAGACTTATTTTATGAGTGGATATTGTCTAGAAGATAATATTTGTATTTAAACTCACAGCTCTCTTGTTGTATAATTAAGATTGTATTTGTATTCTGTACCATGTATTTGGCGACTCAGAATAGATGATGTATACCTATTTTGGGGGCGTCACATGAATATCCTTGGCTGTAGTAGCGGGGATGATGTGGATTATTTAATTTGAGTCCCAAATGATAAAAGTGATGAAAAACTTTTTAAATCATAAAAGATAGTAGATTTTATTCTCTACTGACTCTTTTAATGGATTGCATATTCATTGCAGATTAAACTTGATGTCTATTGTATTTTATCGGTTTAATGATTGTTGAAGACTAATGATAATTTATTCTCGCATTATCTTAGTCATAATATTTCTTCTTTCGGGCTAGTTGAGCTCACCCTTTCTTTCACCGTTTCTCTTCTTGAGGAAAATGAGAGCGTGGCGGGACTAGTCGGGGAACGCAGTGACGGTCCAGATGATAGTAATAACCTTTTCTCTCAATCCAATCTCGGATTTACAAAGCCAGAAGAGAGACAGGAGGATCGCTCCCTTTAGCAAGTCTTCTTCATTCAATCAAAATGAGTCCTCACTATTCTGTTAAATAGTGTGACAATAAATATAATGAAGACTTATTCTGAGAGTGGATATTGTCTAGAAGACAATAGTTGTATTAATACTCACAGCTCTCTTGTTGTATATTAAAGATTGTATTTGTATTCTGTACCATGTATTTAGCGACTCAGAATAGGTGATGTATACCTATTTTGGGGGCATCACACAATAAATCTTACATTCACAAATAAATAAATAAAATATCATTTATTTATGAATGTATAATCTTGGGGGTGTTTGATAAAAATTGAATGAATCTGAATCTGAATTAAAAAAGTTATTTGATAATTGACATGTCTGAAATATCTGAATGACAAAAACTTTATTATTTTACCCTTCTAAAAAAATTTAAAATTGTTATAAATTTATTTAATATTATTTAATAGAATAGTTAATATTTTTTTTACTTCATTCAACCGCTTCATTCACCATTCAAATTCAAAAAAATCGACTTAGCCATTCGGTTCATTCCATTTTATCGATTCAAACCATTTAGTCCAAAAACAAACTTGACCGATCGATTCAAACCATTCAGATTAAAATTCAATTCAACTCTAAACAAAAATGTTTCAAGCTTGGTGAAGTTGTGGGTCTAATGGGTACGGAACTGATATTTTTACATAAAAAAAAAATAATATTTTCACATGACTCCTCTAAATAGTGAGTGATTCTCACTTTAATATGCCATTCAAGTTTTTTCATTCCAAATAATTTTATTGGTTCTTATATTATTCTTACATTAAATATTAACTTGTTTTTTTTATTAATGAATTTTAAAAAAGTAATATTAATTTCTTTAAACCATCTTGATTGATCAGACAAAATATTAATTATATTTTTTAATATTTTTATTTTTACATCAAGTAAAAAAATGAAAAGAATATGGAGTATTTATTAATTAAAGATTAATGAACTTCCCACAAACCCAAAAGCCATAAACTTTCCATTTTCGTTTGGTATTTAAAATTAGGTGCATAAGATTCCTCTTAATCCTGCAAATCCCCCCAATAGGAGGTAATGATGACAAGGAATATTGAAACCACGTGTCAGAATATGGTCTTCCAATTAAATGAGTTTGGTCAATTCCAGAACTGTCATGGAAATTAAATAAATAAAAAAAATAAAAATGAGGCAGCAGGTGCCAAGAACCCTAGCCAGTCCAGTTCAAGACAGCTGAATGCAAGCATCTATCCAATATATGGAATATCTAGCTAGCTATCTATCTTCTTCTTCTCCATGATACTCTTATTTTAATGAAGAATCTAAGAGATGGTATCTCACTACACTATATATATATATATATAGTAAACAAACAAACAAACTAGATGGTAGTTAAAATTTATGGCATTTTTCATTTTTTGATATTTAATAAATGTAAAAAATATTTAAAATAAATATAAATTTAACGATATTTTTATAATTATTATAGCAGCATTTTAAGCGATTTGGAAAACATTATTTTTAGTATGAAAATTTAATTGCCTTTATTATAAATGAAAAGAGAAAAAAAGCTTTTTTCAAAAGATTCAATAAGAATGAATGATTCAAGTTTTGTTTGGGGAAAAATTGGATACCTAAATTAATGTTTAGGTTATGAAGAAGACAAGAAACAATCTTTTTCACTCCAAGGCAAAGCATCTACCACGTGATGACAAGCTCATTTTTATAAGTATTATATTTTTCACTCCAAGGCACCATTTGAAGCCAATCTTTTGTCCCATTGTTTCCTCTTCCTCTGTTAGGAGAAGATGGAATCTTTTGTATATAAGAATAGAATGCTACTCCACTTTATTAGTTGTTGGCCTTTTCAAGGGGGAGTTGTTGAGTGACATTACATTATTGAGAGTGAGAGAGAGCCCTTGCTAGAATTCCACTCTTAACATAAATTTAGAGCAAGTCCATCACCACAATCTTAGATTATATTTAATTTATGATTTATCTTTTAGTTATAGCAGGTAGATTAAATATAGTCTGTGATTATATTTGAAGCACCAACAAAACTAAGTCTAGGAACTTGATAGTCCATGAACTATAATTTTAATTATATTTAAATAGGAGAGTGGAAGGAGATTTGAGCTTTTTTGAATTCATAGATTATTTTAATATTTTTATATTATAGCCAACGAGATAGTCCATATGCTGGAAATATGGGAGACTAAAGGATATTTGCTGATGTCATATGTACTAAATATAGTCCATCAGATAGTCTAACTGCTAGAGATGCTTAGTGATCCTTTAAAATGTGTGTGTTTATAACTTGAAAAATATTTTATCATAATACATATAACAAATTAATTATATTATATTATATATTCTAAATTAATTAGATATCAAAAATTAATACCAACAAAAATGGAAAGACCCATATTTGGAATAAAGCTCAATTCACTCTCAACAACACTTTTTATCATTTTGTCCATTCCAGACCACCCCAAATTATGATAACTTGTTGTTTAAACAATACTCCTATTATCCAATCTTTTTATGGAGTATACTCTAACCAAAATATTATACAAGTATTGTGACACCCACCTTCAAATTCGTATGTTTTTCTCACTTGTACATATCATCATCCATAAAATCTATTAATAATTTTATTGGTTTAACTAGTCTATTATAGACATTATATCAAATTATTTTCGCAACATAATCTCTACCTCTTATTTTGATACCAACTTGTGAATGGATCTGACACTCACTTGTCCAACACTAAATTCTTCTGAGTATAAATATCTTCGACTCACAAAACTGACAATCATATTGTTCATAGAAAAGGGGGGTGTTATGTTAAAAGGACGCACAATCAAATAATCCTTTTTTCTAGACAGAATTTTTTAGATACTGTCAATAATGTTAAATATCTGATAATATATTATAATCATTGTTCATAGAATTTATTATACGTTATGAGTTCATAAATTTGCTAAAATAATTTGAGTCTAGGAACTCGTTATAGTAATATTCAAAAATAAATCAGGAACTTGTCATACACAAATTATTAATCCTCTGTGTAAGAGAATTAATAATTTGTGTGTGTTTGGAATAGGGAATTCCATGTTGTTGAGTTGAGTGATGAAAAAGGGGCAGTGATGATGAAGTTGAAGGCGAGGGGAGGGGAGGGGAGAACGTGGCACAGTGTCGGTTGAGTGTAGGAAATGGAATCAGTTCGCCGCATAAGCAACGGCGGTGCTTCTACCCTTGCGGATATTGGTGGGGCCCTACTCTTACCTCTAAAGATTCTCTTTAAATTTGTTAGATTGTCTATAATTAGTCAAGCCCTTGCCCAACCAATTTTCATTTCAAAATGTTCACACTGGTGTACAACAATCACACTACTATTATTTCTCATCTCATGCCATTTGGCCTGGCCCCACCCCATCATCAATGTCTAATCTTCCTTTTCAAGTTTATATGTTGAAGTAACTTTATACTAATAAATTAGTCCATTGGTTAAAACAGTACTGATAAGATCACCTCCTAATTTACGTGTCGGCTAGTTTAATAGAAAAGATTAACCAAACACGTCAAATCCCTATTTACATGCAACTTATATTATTTAAAACTTATATGTACATTTTTTTTATAAAGAAAAGTTTTCTGGTCTTGCGATCAGACTATATCTCTCATCTCTAAATAATATTTTTAATAACAAGCTTACGCATGTGATCCGTGACTCCTATACTTGATGTCAGTGAGAATTATTATCAATTATATGTACATTTATATTACACTATATATAAGGTTTTCCTAACAATACATAAAGAAAGGGAGTAGTTAGCATATTATATCTATAAATATATTTTAGTAATTAAGAAAGATAAGCCCAGATATAATTTTTATTTTGTTAAGCCCTTATTTTGTTCAGTTAGATATAACTTCAGAGGGTTAGCATAACTTGCGTACGTATTGAT
Source organism: Panax ginseng (assembly GCA_020205605.1). Lineage (NCBI taxonomy): Eukaryota > Viridiplantae > Streptophyta > Magnoliopsida > Apiales > Araliaceae > Panax > Panax ginseng. The sequence continues at coordinate 3,889,401 of CM035133.1, read as the reverse complement.
ATTGGGCGTGACTCAAAATTATTGTAATTTGTAAAGGTGGCTCAACCTCAAAGAAGGCCGGCCGCCCTCAAGAAAAGCCCAATAAGGATCAAATAAAAAAAGAGCCTTTTCAGCCCAAAAACATTAATCAAAATTAAAAGAACAGCATATGCAAGATCAAAGGGCAGCTTCAAGTTTTCTTTCCACATAATATTCAAACAAAAATCATGCTTTAATTCTGTCTGTTATACACTCATTTGCATTATGCCACAACAAAAAGATGTCCAAAGAGACTGTGCTTGATAATGAGGATTGCTTCAACTCCTAATGTCCAAAAACGTTAAATGGAAAATCTGCTTGAAACTGAGGATTAGCTTTTCAGTATCCCAATTCGATTCTACTGATCTGTAGCATGTACAAACAACACAAGTACTGAACTGAAACTAATCTAAGAGAAAATTTTGACCTGCTTTTCGAGAACACATGTCGGGCAACATTAACCAAGGTCAGAATCCTATTCTGCTTTGATGAAATGAGCTGTCAGTAGCTTCGTCACCATGAAGCCATTAAAGGTATCAACATCAAAGAGTTCCTTTAGCTTGTCATCGCATATAATTCTCCTCTTATCAGTCGGGTCCTTCAAAAGACGAGCAAAAAACGTTTGTGAGACTATTTCAGATGGTCAAGTTTCTTCAAGATAGAATCTGAAGTTACACACTCTAATACAAGGAAAAGAAATTTTACCATGAGAAAAATAAAGGTAATAAATTTATCTTAAGATAGAAAAGTGCAAAAAGACGACCCTTCAAAATTTAAGAGAACATTGAATAGGACAAATGGTAGGCGACTCAATTATCTTAAGCTGTTATACATGGTGAAATAAACATACAATGATGCCTATCACTGACTGGGAAAATATGACACCCAATCTCAAGTTGTTCAGAAGAGCTTCTTTGTTTACCAGCCTCATACAATTAAAGGAAAGTTCAGATACTTGTCACTGAGTGGGAATATGAGAAATCTGACTGATAAAAAAATTACATCAATGATGCCTATTACAGAATGTGAAATTGTCATTATAACAAGGTCTAAGTTTTAACCGAGAAGTAGCAGATACGTACCTGAAGATCATTCTGTTTTATATACTGCCACATTCTCTTTACAACATCAGCCCGGGATAACGCATTTTCACCTGTACCGATGAATTTCACTAGAGCATCTGATAATGGCAGTGGGACAAGAAAACCAGAACCCGCCCCTTTCCGCAATTTTGTCTTAAGCTTTGGCTCATCTGAACCAGAATAACTAAAGTGTAAACATCACATCTAAAGATGTCAACAACAAAAATTGAAGACTTGATTTTAATATCTTTCAGTAGGATATTGAAGTAACATAGATGACGAGTATAAACACAAAATACAGATTGAAACATAAGACGTTACACCTAGCAACTTGACACTTATGTGAAACTTACACCTGGTCATCTCACCTTCTTCTCTTACCCGTTTACTCTTTCTTTCCTTTTCTGGCAATTTAACTGGAGCTGGTACATCATAAAGAAACTATTTTCAACTTTAAGCCATTAAATTTTTTGTTAATATAATAAAATAAAACAAAGGCTGAAGATATATAACAACATAATACAGTATAGTTACCACGTATATCATAATTTTAGACTTTCCCAATGCTGTACATTGAGAATCAGTAGAAAACGCTACACTCTGTGGTTCACAGATCATTTAAACTAATATTCAGTCACGCACAAACTCAAAGTGGTCCACAGCTTTGGATAAGTCAAACGAAAGTTATGTGCAAAAGCTATATGAGAAAGCACTCAAAAATATATCACATTCTAAGGATACTGTTATGTCCAAGTTATAAGAATAATTGAAATTAGAGTAATCATTTGAAATATCTGAGCTAAACAGATACCCTATAGAAATTCTGAGTAACAAATAGCTGAAGAAAAGCATACGTAAACTTTTACCTCAATGCATCAAATCAATTATACATAGCATCATAATTTTTCTTTTTGTTTTTTCTCTGTCAAACTGTATGGCATATTTCTTTTTCCTTTGATAAATTTGTCAAACTGCATACATATTTAAAATTCAAAGCAGTAACCATTACAAATTTTATCCAATTTAGATGACCAAGTGATCAAAATTTCTCAGAACCATGAAGTTAGAAGTGTCAAAACTATGTCTAAATTAAAATAGTTATGAACTGAGCACATAAACTAGATCATGAGCTGGACCCTGATATTTCAGAGAATTTGTTTTTAAGAAAATATTTATAATGTAATGAATTTGTTTAAATATTTGTTTACTGCCAAGATTTTAGGTAACTCGTAACAATAATAGGCTGCATCGCTACAAAACCAACAATCAATTTTCTTAATCAAACTACCTAAGGTGTCCGTAAAGCTTTAGGCACGTAGGCATCAAAATAATATTATTACCCCAATGTAAAGATGTCATGCATGCCCCAACTACCGAGTTAGTCTGTAGAAGGACATAATCTATCCAAGAGATTACCATTTTAATTGGAGAATGACTCCAGGCCAGGTGGAGCCCTTTGTGATGAAATGATAATGTTTTGGCCTCAATAACCACATCAACAGATCATCAAAATTTATAATCATTACAAATTCCTTTTCTTCTTATTCTTCTTTCCTTTCTTTTTCTATTTTTTTTCCTTTTGTGTGGAGGCACCTACCATTACCCTTCAGGCATCTACTGAGTAATGCCCTGAACCAAAGTTCTTTTTTAGCAATTTTGAAACCCATGAGTTGTAACTACTAGAGGCACTTTTCAAGAGGCTCGCTATCACTTAAGCTAAGCCCTTAACATACTTATGAATGCAATTATAAGAAGCTATCACCACACAATCTAGTGTTTAGTCAGTCACACATGATTAGATATACCAGTCTCTAAAAAAATCATGAAAATAATAGTAAAGTTTTCTGGACATCCTTTAACACAGGACGCTAATGAGTTAGTAAAAATGATGCATCTTAAAATCTTTTAATCTCAGTAGGCAGCTTGTGCAGAGAAATACCATAATCTTCTATAGGCCATATATGCTTGGCCAGTGCTTTGTTCATTTTAAACATGTCAATGGACTTCACACGGAAAAGGGCATGTAGTGTTTCATCACATAAAATTTTCCTCCTGTCCTTTGGATTTTGCAAATTCTTTTCCCGAATGTATGCCCAAATTCTCTTGACAACCTAAAAGCCCACAAAAAAGAATGTTAAGGTTGGGTCTAGAAACATCCTCCTATTCCCCTGATCTAATAACAGGAGAAAGAAACTTCTGCAACATTAACTATACCTCAGTTCTGGCCAGCTCTGTTGCTCCGACAAATTCTTGAAGTTTCGGAGAAAGACCACATGGTTTGCTAAAGCCCCTTCCTCGTTTCTTTACACCTTTATCCTCCTTGTCTAACCTACTCCATAAGAAAAAACAACTATGTTAAAAAGTATCGACAACAACATGTGGGGGAAAAATAAGAAAATTCAGCAAGTTAATTACATACAGTGATCAATAATCCTCAAATTTGTTTATGAGATAACCTAGCAAATGTGGATGCTCATAAGTATCCCGTTAATCATTAAAAATGAAGAGGCAGCATTAATATTGCGTTTTTGAGTTTTAATTTGGGGGGAAGGGAAAGTTGGACGCTTTCTTTCTAAAATTGGAAAGTAAGTGTGTCCAGCTTTACCTTCCCTTCCCTTCCCTAGGGAACTTCTAAAAGCATTCTGGAAAATTTTAGAAATGGTGAAATGTTGTGCTACACTAGGGAACTTTTAAAAGCATTATGGTATTCATAAGGGGCTTGGCCGTCTCCTGTAGGTATCTTTTTTGAAGAATTACAAACTTTAGCTGCAATTAATTATGGAAAATAGTCCATTTGATAATCATATAATAAGGGAAGACCTGACTGGTAAGCAATTTTGGTAAAGGTTTCGGCCAATCTTGGGAAGCAGGAATTATGATCCTAAATTTCCCCTTGTCATGCTATGAGATAATAAGGCATGAGAACAACTAAATTGTATATCATGGTCAAATCGTAGTGTCCATCATGATACTAACAGAGGGAGAGAGAGAAAGAGAGATAGGTTACATCCAATAACTATAGGCTGACTATCAGGCTTTTGAAAATCAATCAAACCTAAACAACCACAAAACGGATAATAAATTCATTGCCCAACAAAATGAAGAATGTTCTATCCTTTCAAACTCCAAACAAAAGAAACTCAATCATTCATCAGTAAAGGTCAAATTTTTAACAGAGCACCAAACTATTATGCACATGAAAATCTATCAAACCTAAACAATCACAAAACGGATAATAAATTCATTGCCCAACAAAATGAAGAATGATCTATCAGTTCAAACTCCAAACAAAAGTTACTCAATCATTCATCAGTAAAGGTCAAATTTTTAACAGAGTACCAAACTATTATGCACACAGCACACATTGAAATTGAGCTAGTAATTTTTTTAATTTAATCAAATATTCAAACAATCAACAACTCTATATATACAGATACTATATATCAAACAAATATAAACCATAACAGAAAACCAAAAATTACTGGCCCCCTTTGGTAACTGCTAAACTCTAATATAAGAAAATGGAAGTACCAAAATATCAATTATATATATTAAAAAAAAATCCTCCATTTTCTAAGCAACCAAAAACAAAATCAAGAAAATGCAAGGAAAATAAACTTACCCCTGCTTCTCATCTTCACCTTCTTCTTCTTCATCATCATCATCATCATCATCATCATCATCATCATCATCATCATCATCATCATCATCATCTTCTTCCACTTCCACTTCAGGTTCTCCTTCTAATTTCTCTTCAGGGTCCTCTTCTTCAGGCCCGTTGTCATTACTCTCTTCTTTCTTCACACTTTCCGACTCTTTGGCTTCGTCTTCTTCTCCAATCTCCTCTTCTACGTTGTCGTTTTGAGGTTTTGCCACCTGGGTTTCAAGAAACAACCCAATTTGCTCCCTAATAAACGATTTCCGGTCAGATAAATCGATGCTGAAGTCTTTCTCTAGTTTCCGGCGGACGGTGGTGGCAGTGGTGGTGTTGAGGTCGGAGGTCCCGAGAAATGTCTGTAGCCGCTCCACCAGTTCCGAATCAGTAGCCATTTTCCTATTTGTATCAGTATATGTATTTTATGTATTGAGGGAGATTTTGGTTATATGGTGTTAATAGGATTTGTGCATGGAGATAAAATAAAAGAAGAGGAGAGAACAAAAGGGGAACGAACAAAGAGGGAATGTGTATGAGACAAGAAAATTAACTGCTGCTTGCTTTTGCTTACTTCAGAAATACTACTGCTATGACTTCTCTTTCTAGGGCATTTATTAAAGGGAAGTGTAGTAAAAAAATTATTTTTATTTATTTTTCAAAAAAATATTGTTTGATTGATTTTTTTATTTTATTTTATTTTTTGCAAAGGTTATAGTTTATGGAGCAGGATCAAATACATACCCCTTTAACGACGGACCCGACGACGATTTCGATCATACAATGTCGTTTATACTTTTAGTGACGGACAACATATAGCGTCGCTAAAAGTATAGACGACGGTTATATGACTGAATCGTCGCCGGGCCAATCGCTAAAGGGGGTTGAGTACAGGTGAGTAAGATAAGGGGTATGCTTTTAATCCGGATCGATAGTTTATGTGTGTTATTATTTTTATCAATAGTAATTTGATAACAAAATAATAGTTATAAAATATGACTATAAAATAATGTGGTTTATTATATGGTGAGTTGTTATTTTTAGGCTAACACATGTATAATGCATCATCAATTAATTATATTTTGTCACGTCATTTTGTAAGTTAATTTTTATTAAAAAAATTAACATCATAGCAATACTCTTCATTTATTGTTAATATTGTCCGGTATAAAATTTAATTTACAAAATCTTATCATAAAACTAAGTTTGGTCACTTTAAGATTTGTTAATTCAGAGTTCGTCTGATTCTGACCCTAATGACACTTGATTTTTTTTATAGGGGTCAGGTGTGACGCCCAAAAAATAGGTATACATCACTTATTTTGAGTTGTCAAATATATGGTACAGAATACAAATACAATATTTAATATACAACAAAAAAGCTATGAGTTTTAATACAAATATTGTCTTTTAGACAATATCCACTCTCAGAATAAGTCCTCATTATATTTATTATCACACTATTTAACAGAATAATGAGGACTACTAATACTATCATCTGGTTCATCACTTCGTTCCCCGACTCGTCCCAGCTATATTCTCATTTCCTAAAGAGAACAGTGAAAGAAAGGGTGAGCTCAACTAGCCCAGTAAGAAATATTATGACTAAGATAATGCAGAATAAATTATCAATAGTCTTCAACAATGTTAAACTGATAATATACACTAGACATCAAGTTTAAGTGCAGCGGAACAAGCAATCCATTAAAAGAGTCAAGTAGAGAATAAAATATACTATCTTTTATGATTTAAAAGGTTTTTCATCACTTTTATCATTTGAGACTCAAACTTAATAAATAATCCACATCATCGAATCACCCCTCAGACTACTGGCCAAGGATATTTTTTAAAGATCACGACCACAAATTATCCATGACTACTACTAAAGACATTCGTGTATTCATCAATGGTCATGATCATGCCAACAATTGTCCATTAATGCACTACAGGCCAATGAGGACTTTTATCACATCATTTGTAACATTGCGGCCATGATTATTAGAATAATCCTCGGTCATAATCATACCAAGTCCATCTATGCACTACCATGTGCCACGAGATGACTTTCAACATAATATAAACATGAAGATGGTGACAATTATATAAGAATTCAATAAAACAAGTTCACTTAATTAATTTGTTCAGGAACCAATAACGCCCAAATTGTCAACATGACATCGCTTTGTAGAGTAAAATTCAAGAATGTTTGAAGAATATTTTCATGAAAAGATATCTTTGGATGAAGCTTAAATATCAAGGATATTCCACTAATTTCATGGAGTATAAGTCAAAACTTTAACCAACTAAGTATATTAAAGAATGGAATAACAAAAGAAATCACCATGCATGCGATACTTAAGATGTAGGCAAAGTTATTCCAATGTAATAATAAGTAACTAAACCAAAGTCAAAGAAAATTTGCAACCGGCTGGATGTTCCAAATGTAATAATAAAGAAAGGAATAACAACAGAAATCACCATGTATGCGGTGATCAGATGTACAAGTTATTCCAATGAATAATAAATAACGGAATCAAGTCCCGCCAGAAACGCATGCATAAGATATTCCAATGTAATAATAAAGACGATTTTAATTCAGTCCGGCCAGAAACGCAAAACAGGATATTCCAACAGTAATAATAAAGACGGAACTCAGTCCCCAGATAACGCATGAGATAAGATGTTCCAACATAATAATAACGAATAGAATAACAACGAGAAATCACCAAGTATAGTGGTAGATAGCAGATACAAGTTATTCCAATGAGAATAATAAAGAATGGAATAATGTAAGTTCTCTTCATGAATATAAAAAATAATACCCCTAACCGTAAAAGAAACTGGATATAAGAGTAGAGAAGTAGCAGAATACTTTTCTATAGTTTCTCTATAATTTCTCTCTCTGAATTTTTAGTGAATTCGTAAGAAATAATGAAGGAATGAGCTTCTATTTATAGGAGAATGGAAGTGCACTGTTCATGAACGAAATTATTTTGCAGAATTATTTTCTTCAATCAACTACAATTAAGTCAATCAACTAACCAATAAAATCACAATAAAAATTAAAATATAATACATACATATAAACACATGTTTTCAATTTATATATATCATTATTATATATACACCATTTGATTTTTGTCCCCATAACCAACATCAATCCCACCCCCACCCCACCCCCCCAAAAAAAAATCACTTTCACTCTACCCACCACTTTCCACTCACACACATCACTATCACTCTTTCTTTTTCCCCCACCACTCACACATATAATATATATACACACATATACATATACATCATTTCCTCCCTATATCGTAACTCCTCTCACCCCATTTCAAAAATCATTTTACAATACATATGGGCCTTTACATGTGGCTGTGGACGCCCCCAAGATAGGTTCATTCCATCCAACCTATTCGAAGTAAATCAAATACATGGTACAGAAAACAACTACAACATTATTACAACAATTGTCGTGCAAAATACGACAACACTTAAACTGTGAGTTGAATTACAAATATTATCTTCTAGACAATATCCACAACCAAATAAGTCCTCATTACAATTATTAAAACTTTATTATACAAAAATGGTGAGGACTACTAAGACAGCTATCTTGAACCATCACTCCACACCCCGACTAGTTCCTGCTATAATCTCGCTTCCTGAGAAGAAAAATAGAACAAAAGGAAAGAGTGAGCTCAAATAGCCCAGTAAAGAATATTATGACTAAGATAATGTATAACAAATTATCCTTAGTCTTCAACAGGAAAAAATCTGATAGAATACAATAGACAACAAGTTTTAGATCAACAATCTAATGTGAAACAATAATTCATTAGAGGAGTTAAGTAGAGAATGAAATCTACTATCATCTATGAATTTAAAAGTCCATCATCAATATTTTATCCCTGTAACATCAATCAATATATATCTCAAATCAAATATTCATCTTTGCACTACTGTGCCAAAGATATTCATCATCGGTCGTGTTTATCTCAACAAATTGTTCATCTTTGCACTACCACTACGCCAAAGATATTCATCAATGGTCATATTCATCTCAACACTGCTCATCTTGCACTACGAGCCAAAGATATTCATAAGAAAATCAACCATCTTTGCACTACACAGCCAAATATATTCATAAGAAAATCAACCATCTTTGCACCTTCAAAGTCAAAGATATTCAAGAACATCATCATTTAGGACCGAGGATGATGAAAAATATTTTAAAGAAACGAATCCAGTGAAACAAAAGAACAAGTATTACGGATTCGTATTTCAGCTATTTCATGTCCAAAAATACCTCATAAATAATCATAGTGGTGTAAAATTTAAGAATGATCAAAACATGGATACAATCAAAGCTAGTATCCACAATAGATATTTTGGACGAAAAGGAAAATTTTATTTTTACGTGAATGAAGGCCGTATTCATGAATAATTGTCAGATATCGTGAATAAGGCCGTAGTATACGTGAATAAGAACTCAGACACCAAAAGTTCTAAATTTGATAAAAACTTCAGATCAATATTTCAAAGATAATGATATTGAAGAAATAATATCATTACAAAAAATAATATCCCTTTACCTCACAAAAAAGACTCAGATTTCGATTGAAAAACCTGGATATGGGATGAAGGAAACTTGCACCGTATAACAACCCTCAAAGTATACTCACAAGAATACGCTCAATATATCGAGAGAGAAATAGAGAGAAAACTTCAGTTTCTGGTGTGATTTTCAATTCTAACCTAAGCACCCTATTTATAGGAAAATGCTTAGAACACCAAAGTAGAAAATTGAATATAATATTAATATATATATTATAAATTCCTTAGCCCACCTTCTTAGATCTGAACTCAGCTGATTTTGCACATGTTAATGCAGCCCACCAAGTAAAAAAAAACGTTTTTCTTCAAATAAATAACGAAAACTTCCAAAAATCAATTATTTCGGAACTCCGGAACTTCAATAATTCACAATAAATAGCCCTTTTATTAGAAAATTTGAATCTCGCGAGTTTTTATAGGAAATTCAATTCTCTACAACTTTACAGAAGGAAGTTTTTCCAAATTCCAAACAAAAAATGGACCGAATTCCATAACGGGGGATTTTTCAGGGCTATAATCAAATTTCATCAAGAAATGGGGTTCACCGACACACAAAACATGTGTTAATCATTTAATGCAACAAAAATACTCTTCCTCCTCATATACTCATATATCCCACATTCATTGTAAAAATATCACCATTAATGTAAGACCCCAAATAATTAATAAATGAAATTTAATTTCTTCTAATTATTTTGAAATAATAAGGGTTGATATGATTAATGTGGATAGTTATGGGTAAAATACACAAATATTTCAAAATAAGCAAGTGGTTATAAAATATTCATTGTTGTTTGGGAATATTCGTTTGGTCGTGGAATATTCGTGATCGCTTTGGGAATATTATTTAAATACACAAGAACCACCATGTGGGCCCCATAACTGAAAAAGCGATTGGAGGAAGAAAACGACAAATATAAGTTGTTTAAAAATAATCGGCGTAATTGTTTGTTTACCTTTGTTAGAATACCCGGTGGTTAAAAAAACAAAGTAATACGGCGTCAGCAAAGAAGATATCGGTATTGCACCAATTATTGATTTTACGTAAGAAGGCACTACTCAATAATGGTTATGTAATTCTTCGCTCGATATTTTATTGGTTCAATAATTGTTGTGTTGATATTTTATATGGTCATTGTTTCAATAATTGTCATTACATAAGTATTTTTCATTATCGAAGCAATAATTCATATTATCTGAATAATATTATTAGATAATATTATTGACAATGTCTAGAAAGTTCATCTCAAGGAGAGGTTTGGTCACCTAATGCAGCGCCCAAGAGGAGAAATTCTTATTGGAAAGCCCCTCTTCCTCAGAACCGCTCGTTGTCAATATTGTGATTCTGTAATATTATTTGTGAATAATTAATTATTGATTCATATGATGAGGAAAATATTGATTTTATGTGGATATAGATGGAGAAATTTTTAATGTGACAATTGTTGAAAATTGAAATTTTATCTTTTCTCGATAAAATAATTCATTTAAATATATATATATATATATATATTATTATATTTTAATAATATAATAATGGTGATATTTTACAACGAATGTGGGATATATGAGTATACGAGGAGGAAGAGTATTTTTGTTGCAATAAATGTTTAAAACATGTTAAACATGTCATTGGACTCCATTTATCGATTTGAAATTTGATTATAACCGTGTAAAATCGCCTGGTTTGTGGATTTTTGGCCAATTTCTATTTGAAATTTGAAAAAACTTTGTTCTCGCAAAGTTGTAGAGAATTGAATTTCCTATAAAAACTCATGAGATTCAAATTTTCCGACAAAAGGGCTATTTATTGTGAATTATTGAAGTTCTTGAGTTCAAATAATTGATTTTTGGAAGTTTTAATTGTTTAAAATAACAAAAACGCGTTTTTTATATGTTGTGAGCCTCATTAATCACATGCTAGGTGGGTGATTTGATTCCCAAAGAATGGCGTAGAAATTTTTTATAAATATATTATTATATTAAATTTTTCGCTTTAGTGTTCTAAGCAATTTCCTATAAATAGGTGCTTAGGTTAGAATTGAAAATCACACCGTAAAACTCAAGTTTTCTCTCTATATTATCGAGCGTATTCTTGTGAGTATTTTAAGTATACTTTGAGTATTGTTATACGGTGAAAGTCAAGTTATAGCTTTATATCCAAAGATTCCAGGTTAAATATTTGCTCTTTCCCAAGTAGTGGATATTATTTTTTCAGTAATGATATTATTTCTTCAATATCATTATTCGAAATATTGATCCGAAGTTTTTATCAAATTTGGAACTTTTGGTGTTTGAGTTACTATTTACGATATCGATAATTATTCACGATACTAAGATTATTCACTTAATCACGAATAAGACTATTCATCGAAAAATGAAAATTTTTCTTTTCGTCAAAATATCTATGTGGATACTAGTTTTAATTGTATCCATGTTTTGATCATTCTTGAATTTTACACCACTATGATTATTTTTGAGGTATTTTTGGACGTGGATAAAACAAACTACTTAATCCTTAATCCTTGTCATTTTATTTCATTGGATTCGTTTCTTTAAAAAAAAAAAATCATCATCCCTCGCCTTAAATGATGATATTATTTAATATCTTTGGCCAGTAGTGCAAAGATGATTGATTTTCGATGAATATCTTTGGCACCAGAAGTGCAAAAGATGAATGATTTCGATGAATATCTTTGGCTGTAGTAGTGCAAAAATGAATGATTTCGATGAATATCTTTGGCCCAGAAGCAAAAGATGAGCAGTGTTTAGATGAACATGATTAATGGTGAATGTCCTTCGGCTCAGTAGTGCAAGGATGAATATATGATTCCGGATATATATTGATTGATGTAATGAGGATAAAATATTGATGATGGATCGTTAAATTCATAGATATTAGTAGATTTTATCCTCTACGTAACTCTTCTATGAATTAATATCTTCCATTGCAGTATTTATTTAAAACTTGTTGTCTATCAGATTCTATTAAATTTTTCCTGTTGAAGATTAATGATAATTTGTTGTATATTATCTTAGTCATAATATTCTTTATGGGCTATTTGAGCTCACCCTTTTCCTTTTTGTTCCATTTTTCTTCTCAGAGGCGAGAATGAATGTAAGCGAGTGCAAGGCCTGGGTATGGAATGATGGTTTTAGAGAGTTGTTTAGTAGTCCTCACCATTTTTGTAAAATAATGTATCAATAATTATGATAAGGATTTATTTGTATGTGGATATTGTTTAGATGGCAATATCTATATTTAAACTCACAATTTTACTGTTGTAATAATAAAGTTGTAGTTGTTTTCTGTGTCGTGTATTGACAACTCAGAATGGGTGATGTATACCTATTTTGGGGGTGTCACGGTTGGTATCGAGCTTAGGGATATGATCTCCGGCGGAGATCGGGGAATAAAACTAGAGGGAGAGACGAGTAAATCCTTTCGCTAGTGTGTCCTACCTAAGCTTATTTGATAGTTGGTCAAGATATATAGGGATATTATGTGATATATTGATTTCTTAATTAACCCTTGTTTTTATGAAAGATTTGAGAATGTCGGTCGAGAATATTAACAATGGAAATGAGACCGTGGAGATGCACTGTACTCACCCAATGAGGAGAGCGTAATGCAGCAGTGGCAATGTTCCTCCCGTGAACAACAACCACCGATCGACGATGAAGCAGCCTTAATGTTTAGAAGCTTTTTGCAGTTCATGCAAAATCGCATTTGAGGAGACTCGTGTTCAAAACATAGGAGGAAATGATAACAATTCACGGGTTGTCACAAACCAAGCAGTTCAAAGAGTTGGGACCACGAATTTAAGGAAAGCGAGATCCGATCATGGCGTAAACATGGGTCAAGCAAATTACCAAGATATTCGATGTCTTGGGACGCGATTGAGAGAATGAAGGTTCCATTAGCCACCTTTATGTTAGTGGCGAAAGCGCACTCTTGGTGGGAGTCGTGAAGCGTACTCCATCCACCAAGACTCAAAGATGTCTTGGGAGACATTTGAAACTATTTAATGACAAATACTTTCACGAAAGTATTCGGCTATATGAAGGAAGTGGAGTTTATTAGACCTGAGCGAGAACAACACGATGTTGTCTCAAAGACGAGGCGAAGTTTGCGAGTTATCGAGTTTGCACCTCATTTGGTGGAGAATGAGGAACGATGACGCGGATGTTTACGAGAGGTTTGAAACCCAGATACGTCGAGATCTCATCTCTCATAAATGGTAACCACTCTGGTGGTAATCATGGCCATGAAAATAGAAAAAGCGAGTCGGGGAGGAGATTTTAAAAGAGGAGATTCAACAACGACCATGTGAAGACGAGCAGTGCCAAAGAAAGAATCTGGTTCGAGGAGGAGAAACGACCACCTATTATATGCTATAAATGCGGAAAGAGGGACATATCGGTCAAAGCGCCCCACAGCAGTTCGGTATGCTATAATTGTGGAAAGGAAGGACATATCGCCGAGATCGCACGCAGAAGCGAAACCTAGTTCGGGGGGACGGTGACTCAAAAGTCTCATCCCGAGAAAAGTCAAAGTCAGCGGTTCTCGAAGAAGGCGTTTGTTGTGTGATGGTCAAAATGCGAGAACCCAAACGAGGTGATCACAGGTAAGCTATTTATAAATTCTTGTGAAGTTTATACTTTACTAGATAAGTCTTTACCCATTCATTTATCTCTCTCCGCTTGTGCTCAATGTTTAAACTTGACTGGAGAAATTAGACTTTAACCTATCTGTGGAAACTCCGTTAGGAGAAACTTTCATCACATCCACTGTTTATAAATCTTGTTTGATTCAAGTTGGCACCATCATCACTTACCATTGACCTTATCTCTTTAAAGATACTTGCTTTTGATGTGATTTTAGGGATTGATTGGTTAACTACTCATCATGCCAAAATTGATTGTTTTCGTAAGGTTGTTAGCTTTCATATTCCTAAACAACTGTCAGATTTAATTCAAGCAACTAAACCATTAAAATCAATCAACGCTATATCTAATCATAAAGCTATTCGCTTATTAAAAATGGATGTCAAACTTTCTTAGCTCATGTTATGGATTTGAATAAAGACACGTCAAATTTGAATAATATTCTGTTGTTATTGACTTTTACGATGTATTTCCGGAAGAACTTCCGGCCTACCCCGTAACGTGAAATTGAATTCTTTATTGACCTTGAACCCAGTACAAAGCCCATTTCTAAAACCCCATATCGAATGGCTCCTATTGAACTTCAGAGTTAAAGGTCCAACTACATGAGTTGTTGGACATCCGGTTTCATTAAATCTAGTACATCTCCTTGGGGTGCTCCTGTTTTATTCAGTAAAGAAGAAAGACGGGGAGTATGCGACTTTTGTATTGACTATCGGGGAATTGAACCATGTCACTATCAAGAATAGGTATCCTCTACCTCGTATTGATGACTTGTTTGACGATTTGCGAGAGCACAATTCTTTTCAAAAATCGATCTTCGATTCGGATATCATCACCAAGATTAGAATCGAGGATATTCCAAAGATCGCTTTAGAACTCGGTACGGGCATTATGAATTCCTAGTCATATCTTTTGGATTGACTAATGCCCCCGCTGGCTTTCATGGATATGATGAACCGAGTATTCAAGGAATATTTGGATCGGCTCATTGTTGTTGTCTTTATTGATGACATCCTCATATATTCCAAAAGTCGTGAAGATCATGAGCACCATTTGAAATTCGGTACTACAAAGGCTTCGTGAAAATAAGTTATATGCCAAGTTAAAGAAATACGAGTTCTGGCTTGAGGAAGTAGTATTTCTTGGGCACGTGGTGTCAAAACATGGAGTATCTGTTGACCGGCGAAGATTGAAGCAATACAAAGTTGGGAGCAGCAAGAAGACAATGGATCAAGACGTAGCTTTTCGGGTCTAATTTGGTTATTATCGGAGATTCGTGGAAAGGTTTTCTCGAATCGCTATCTCCGATTAACTCAGTTGACTTGGAAGGATACAAAATTCGTTTGGAGTGAAGAATGCGAGAAGAGTTTCCAAGAGCTTAAGAGGAGACTTATTTCATACTGTTCTAACAATACCATCTGGTTCGGATGGATTTGTTATCTCAAATGATGCTTGAGCAAAGGGTTAGGATGTGTTCCCATACAACATGGGAAAGTCATAGCCTATGCCTCATGACAACTTAAAGAATATGAGAGGAATTATCCTACTCATGATCTAGAGTCGATGATAGTCGCGCTTAAAGATCCGGAGGCACTATCTTTATGGGGAGAAAGTGGAGATATATTTAGACCATAAAAGCCTTAAATATTTCTTCACTCAAAAAGAACTTAACACGCGGCGAAATGACGTTGGCTCGAGCTATTGAAAGACTACGACCACACTATATCAATACCATCACGGAAAAACAACGTGGTAGTGACGCGTTGAGTAGAAGATCATATCGCGAGGAACGAGTGCGATGATGTCAAGTATATGCGATAGAGCCAACTTTAATAGAAAAAGTTAAGGTTCTCAAGCCACCCCGAAGGCAGGAGTCGATGCATATGAAGAAGAAAGTACAAGAAGGTGCTATTATTAAGCGAGAATCGATGAAGAAGGAATACTTGAATCCACTCTAGACTTTGTGTTTCTAACGACTCGATTTGAAGTACAATATTATGATGGAGGCACACAATACACCATTTGCAATCCATCCACGGAAGTACTAAAATGTATCGTGATCTTGACATACATTTTGGTGGAACAATATGAAGAGAGAGATTGCAAAGTTTATCTCAACATGTTTAACTTGTCAACGTGTAAAAGGCGAACATCAAGTGCCTAAGGGACCATTGCAACCACTTGAGATTAGAAATGGAAGTGGGAACACATTACCATGGATTTCGTTCACGGGGTCTCCCACGGTTTTCAAGGCATAAATGCTATTTGGGTTATTGTTGAGAGATTAACCAAGTCGCACATTTCTTGCCGATACGGAGACTTATTCTCTCGAACGTCTTGCTAGTATGTATATAAATGAGATTGTGAGGTTACATGGCATGCCAAGATCTATAGTTTTCGGATCGTGACCCAAGATTCACTTCAAGATTTTGGGTTAGCTTGCAAAAAGCTATGGGTACTGGATTTTACGATTGATTCTAAGCATACCATCCTCAAAGCAGACGGACAATCAAAGAGACTATTCAAACTCTTGAAGATTTATTAAGACTTTGTGTCCTAGACTTCAAGAGGCGGTTGGGATAAGTATTTACCATTGGAAGAATTCTCCTACAATAATGATTATCGAGCAAGTATAGGTATGGCCCCATTCGAAGCATTATATGGGACGAAAATGTCGCTCCAAAGTATGTTGGGGACGAGGTGGGTGAAGCAACATTGTTGGGACCCGAGTTGATGCGTATGACCACGTAAAAGATCCAAATGATTAGACAACGATACAAACAGCATGCAGGATCGACAAAAAGAGTTATGCGGATCTTCATCGAAAGGACGTGGAGTTTAGTATAGGGGATCATGTATTGTTGCGTGTTGCCCATGGAAGGAGTTATAAGATTTGGGAAGAGATGAAAGCTCAATCCACGATTTATTGGTCCATTTCAAATTCTTGATGAGTAGGAAATGTAGCCTATAGACTCGCTTTTACCTCCAGTATGTCTCGTGTTCATAATGTGTTTCACATATTTGTACTTCCGTAAATATGTGAAAGACACGAACCACGTTATTGAGTTAGAAACCCAGGAAGAGATAGTGAAGACTTAACGTATGAGGAGGTACTGTCAAAATCTTGGATAGGAAGGAGCATGTCCCTACACGACGAAGGTCATACCACAAGTTAAAGTCTTGTGGAGGAACCATGCTTATAGAAGAAATGACACAGGAATTGGAAAGCGGAAATGAAAGCGAGGTATCCTCATCTTTTCGAAACACAGGAATACGTATGTCAATTTCGAGGACGAAATTTCATAAGGAGGGAGGTTGTAAGACCCCAAATAATTAATAAATGAAATTTAATTTCCTCTAATTATTTTGAAATAGTAAGGGTTGATGTGATTAATGTGGATAGTTATGGGTAAAATATGCAAATATTTCAAAATAAGCAAGTGGTTATAAAATATTCATTGTTATCGGGGAATATTCGTTTGGTCGTGGAATATTAAATGATCGTCTTGGGAATATTTGCGATGCCACAATGACCATGTGTGGGCCCCATAACGAAAAAAGCGATTGGAGGAAGAAAGCGACAAATATAAGTTGTTTAAAAATAACGGCGTAATTGTTCTGGATTTACCTTTGTTGGAATACCCGTTGGTTAAAACACGATGTCTGGCGTTGTTCAGACAAGAAGGCTTTACGCAGTATTGCACCAATTATTGACTCTTATGTAAGAAGGCACTACTCAATAATGGTTACTGATAATTTTTCGCTCAAAGATTTTATTGGTTCAATAATTGTTGTGTTGATATTTTATATGGTTG
This sequence comes from Panax ginseng, assembly GCA_020205605.1. Classification (NCBI taxonomy): domain Eukaryota; kingdom Viridiplantae; phylum Streptophyta; class Magnoliopsida; order Apiales; family Araliaceae; genus Panax; species Panax ginseng. The sequence continues at coordinate 3,871,543 of CM035133.1, read as the reverse complement.
TTGTTTCAATAATTGTCATTTACACGGTATTTTTTATTATCGAAGCAATAATTCATATTATCCGAATAATATTATTAGATAACATTATTGGCAATGTCTAGAAAGTTACATACAGGAGAGGTTTGGTCACCTAATCAATGGCGCTTGAAGAAAGAGAAATTCTTATTGGAAAGCCCCTCTTCCAGGAACCGCTAGTTGTCAATATTGTGATTACGTAATATTATTTGTGAATAATTAATTATTGATTCATATGATGAGGAAAATATTGATTTTATGTGGATATAGATGGAGAAAATTTTTAATGTGACAATTGTTGAAAATTGAAATTTTATCTTTTTACGATAAAATAATTCATTTAAAATATATATATATATATATATTATTATATTTTAATAATATAATAATGGTGATATTTTTACAACGAATGTGGGATATATGAGTATCTGAGGAGGAAGAGTATTTTTGTTGCAATAAATGTTTAAAACATGTTAAACATGCTTGTGGACCCCATTTATCGAATGGTGAAATTTGATTATAGCTTGTAAAATCGCTTCGTTTGTGGATTTTGGTCAATTTACATTTGGAATTTGAAAAACTTTCTTCCGAAAAGTTGTAGAGAATTGAATTTCCTATAAAAATTGCGAGATTCAATTTTCTAACAAAAGGCTATTTATTGTGAATTATTGAAGTTCCGAGTTAGAAATAATTGATTTTGGAAGTTTTAATTGTTTAAAATAACAAAAACGTTTTTTTATATGTTGTGAGCCTCATTAATCACATGCTAGGTGGCTGATTTGATTCCCAAAGGATGGCGTAGAAATTTTTTATAAATATATTATTATATTAAATTTTTCGCTTTGGTGTTCTAAGAAATTTCCTATAAATAAGTCTTGGGTTAGAATTGAAAATCACACATTTAAGCTGAAGTTTTTCTCTCTATATTATCGGCGTATTCTTGTGAGTATTTTGAGTATACTTTTAGTATTGCTATACGGTGAAAGTTCAAGTTATAGCTTTATATCCAAAGATTCCAGGTTAAATCATTGTCTTTTCCGAGGTAAGGGATATTTTTTTTCAGTAATGATATTATTTCTTCAATATCATTATCTTTGAAATATTGATCTGAAGTTTTTATCAAATTTGGAACTTTTGGTGTCTGAGAGTTACTTATTTACGATATCAAGACTATTCACGATACTGAGATTATTCACTTATCGACCGACACTATTCATCGAAAAATGAAAATTTTTCTTTTCGTCCAAAATATCTATGTGGATACTAGTTTTAATTGTATCCATGTTTTGATCATTCTTGAATTTTACACCACTATGATTATTTTTGAGGTATTTTTGGACGTGGATAAAACAAAGTATTTAATCCTTAATCCTTAATCCTTGTCATTTTGTTTCCTTTGGATTCGTTTCGTTAAAAAAAAAATATATATTTTCATCATCCTCAGTCATAAATGATAATATTATTTAATATCTTTGGCCTGTAGTGCAAAGATGATTGATTTCTGATGAATATCTTTGGCCTGTAGTGCAAAGATGAATGATTTTTGATGAATATCTTTGGCCCGTAGTGCAAAGATGAGCAGTGTTTAGATGAACATGACCCGGTGGTGAATGTCCTTGGCACAGTAGTGCGAGGATGAATATATGATTCGGATATATATTGATTGATGTAACGAGGATAAAAATATTGATGATGAATTTCGTTAAATTCATAGATATTAGTAGATTTCATCCTCTACGTAACTCTTTTATGAATTAATATTTTTCGCTGCGAGTATTGATTTAAAACTTGTTGTCTATTGTATTCTATTAAATTTTTCCCTGTTGAAGACTAACTATAATTTGTTGTATATTATCTTAGTTATAATATATTCTTTATTGGGCTAGTTGAGCTCACCCTTTTCCTTTTTGTTCTATTTTTCTTCTCAGGAGGCGAGAATGTAGCGAGTACGAGTCGGGGTATGGAATGATGGTTTTAGAGAGTTGTTTAGTAGTCCTCACCATTTTTGTAAAATAATGTATCAATAATTATGATGAGGATTTATTTGTATGTGGATATTGTTTAGATGGCAATATCTATATTTAAACTCACAATTTTACTGTTGTAATAATAAAGTTGTAGTTTTTTTCTGTACCGTGTATTGACAACTCATAATGGGTGATGTATACCTATTTTGGGGGTGTCACAATTAATATATTATTAAAAGAATATATTTAAATAAATTATTTTATCAGAAAAAGATAAAATATTAATTTTCAACAATTGTCACATTAAAAATTTTCTCCATCTATATCCTCACAAAATCAATATTTCTCTCATCATATAAATTAATAATTAATTATTCACAAATAATATTACAGAATCACATTACTAACAACCAGGCAGTTCCCAGGAAAGAGGGGGCTTTCCAATAAGGATCTCTCTCTTCTTTTAGCATGATTAGAAGATCAAACCTCTCTTAGAGCAGAACTTTACAGACATTGCCAATAATGTTATCTAATAATATTATTAGGATAATATGAATTATTTCTCGATAATAGAAAATCATGCGTTGACAATTATTAAAACAACAGTTAAATAAAAAAATAACACAAGCAATTATTGAATCAATAAAATAAAAAATCTTTGAGCGGTAATTACCGTAACAATTGTTGAAGAAGTGCCTTCTCACGTAAGATTCAATAATTGGTGTAATACCGCAGGTGTGTCTTCTATACAACGCCAGACGTATTCTTGTATTTTAACCAAGGGTATTCCAACAATGATTGACCAGTAATAACTACTGTCACAGTTATTTATAAACAAGTTATTAACATGCGTTTTCTTCCTCCAATCGCTTCCGTTATGGGCCACTTTGGTCATTTGCGCCATCGCATCACGAATATTCCCCGACAGTAAGAATATTCCACAAATATTGATTCTTACGTAAGAAAACACTACTCAATAATTGTTATAGTAATTAATGTTCAGTATTTTATTTTATTGATTTAATAATTGCTGTGTTGATATTTTGTACATCGTTGTTTTAATAATTGTCACCGCACAAAGATTTTCTATTATCAGAGCAATAATTCATATTATCCGAATAATATTATTAGATAACATTATTGGTAATGTCTAGAAAGTTCATCAAGGAGAGGTTTGGTCATCTAATTTTGCGCCAAGAGAGGAGAGATCCTTATCGAAAAGCCCCCTCTTTCCTGAGGAACTACCACAGTTGCCAAGATCGTGATTCGTAATATTATTTGTGAATAATTAATTATTAATTTATATGATAAGGAAAATATTCATTTTATGTGGATATAGATGGAGAAATTTTTTAAAATGACAATTGTTGAAAATTGATATTTTATCTTTTCTGATGAAATAAAATTTTATTATATTATTATAATATAATAATGATGATATTTTTACAATGAATATGGGATATATGAGTATATGAGGAGGAAGAGTATTTTTGTTGCATTAAATGATTAACACATATTTTGTGTGTCGGTGGACCCCATTTCTTGACTGAAATTTGATTATAGCCTGTAAAATCGTCCGTTTATGGATTTCGGTTAATTTCTGTTTGGAATTTGGAAAAACTTTCTTCTATAAAGTTGTAGAGAATTGAATTTCCTATACGAAATCCCAAGATTAGAATTTTCTGACAAAAGGGCTATTTATTGTGAATTATTGAAGTTTCGGTATATCAGGTGTGAATTGATTTTTGGAGTTTAAATGATTTTTGTTAGAAAAACGTTTTTTGTACTTTGGTGGCCCTCACTTGCACATGTTAATGGTTGAATTCAAGTATCTAGAGGTGGGCTTGAATATTTTGTAATTATATTAATATTATATTAAATTTTCTGCTTTGGTGTTCTAAGCAATTTCCTATAAATAGGGTGCTTAGGTTAGAATTGAAAATCACACCAGAAACTGAAATCTTCTCTCTCTTTCTCTCTCGATATATTGAGCGTATTTTTGTGAGTATTTTAGTACTTTGAGTATTCTATATCTGATGCAAGTTCTTTCAAAGATTATATCCAATCAATCTTATCCTTTTGAGGTAAGGGATGTTGTTTTTCTTAAATGATATTATCTTCTTCAATATCATTATGCCGAAATATTATTACGAACTTTTATCAAATTTGGAACTTTTTCATGTAGATTCTTATTCATGAGTTCTTATTCACGAGTTCTTATTCACGAGTTACTATTCATAAGATTCTTATTCACGAGTACTATTCACGAAGCGTGATGATATTTTTTTGTGAAATTTTTATCTTTTGAGGTCGGAGTTCTTATTCACGTATACGGACTATTTTATTCACGAATACGACCTTATTCACGGAAAAATTAAATTTTTTTTTTGTGTCCAAGATTGTCTGTTATGATTCCTATCTTTGATTGGATCTATGTTTTGATCTTCATTCTTGAATTTTACTCCAATCTGGTTATTTATGAAGTATTTTTTTGAACTGGGATTATTTAAAGTACGAATCCTTAATACTTGTTCTTTTGTTTCAATGGATTCGTTTTTTTAAAAATATTTTTTACCATCCTCAGTCCTAAATGATGATATAACTGAATATCTTTGGCCCGTAGTACAAAGATGAATGATTTCTTGATGAATATCTTTGGCCCGTAGTGCAAAAGATGAGCAGTGTTGAGATGAACATGATTGGTGATTAATATATTTGGCCCAGAAAGTGCAAAGATGAGCAGTGTTTAGATGAACATGACTAATCGATGAATATCTTTGGCACAGTAGTGCAAAGATGAATATTTGATTCGGATATATATTGATTGATGTTACTGAGGATAAAATATCAACGATGAACTTTTAAATTCATATATAGAAGATAGTAGTTTGCATTCTCTACTTAACTCTTCTAATGAATTATTATTTCAAATTTGCGAAGATTGATTAAAAAGCGGTTGTCTATTGTATTCTATTAGATTTTTCCTGTTGAGGACTAACGATAATTTGTTCTATATTATCTTAGTCATAATGTTCTTCTTGGGCTAAATTTTCTACTTTGGTGTTCTAAGCATTTTCCTATAAATAGGGTGCTTAGGTTAGAATTGAAAATCACACGTAAATTGAAGTTTTCTCTCTATATTATCGAGCGTATTCTTGTGAGTATTTTGAGTATACTTTGAGTATTGCTATCTACGGTGCAAGTTCAAGTTATACTTTTATATCCGGTATTCAGGTTAAATCTTTGTCTTTCCGAGGTAAGGGATATTATTTTTTTTTAATGATATTATTTCTTCAATATCATTATCTTTGAAGTATTGATCTCGAGTTTTTATCAAATTTGGAACTTTTAGTTATGGGAGTTCTTATTCACGATACTCGTGACTATTCACGATATCTGGTATTATTCATTTAATACGACATTATTCATCGAAAAATGAAAATTTTTCTTTTCGTTCAAAATATCTAATTCGGATACTAGCTTTGATTGTATCCATGTTTTGATCATTCTTGAATTTTACACCACTATGATTATTTTTGAGGTAACGTGGATAAAACAAAGTACGAATCCTTAATCCTTAATCCTTATCATTTTGTTTCACTGGATTCATTTCTTGAAAAATATTTTTCATCATCCTCAGTCTTAAATGATGATATTATTGAATATCTTTGGCTGTGTAGTCAAAGATGAATGATTTCGATGAATATCTTTGGCCGTAGTGCAAAGATGAACAGGTGTTTAGATGAACATGACCAACTGATGAATATCTTTGGCCTGTAGTGCTAAGATGAATATTTGATTCCAGATATATATTGATTGATGTTACAGGGATAAAAGATAGACAATGAACTTTTGAATTCATACATAGAAGATAGTAGTTTGCATTCTCTACTTAACTCTTCTAATGAATTATTATTTCATTGCGAATATTGATTTAAAACTTGTTGTCTATTGTATTCTATTAGATTTTTTTCCTGTTGAAGACTAACGATAATTTGTTGTATATTATCTTAGTCATTATATTCTTTCTTGGGCTAGTTGAGCTCACCTTTTCCTTTTTGTTCCATTTTCTTCTCTCGAGGCGAAGAATATAAGCGATGCAATCGTGGTATGAAATGAAGATTCTAGAGAGAGTTGTTTAGTAGTCCTCACCATTTTTATAAAATAATGTATCAATAAATGTGATCAATAAATGTGATGAGGATTTATTTGGATATAGATATTGTCTAGAAGATAATATTTGTATTCAAACTCACAGTTTTACTATTGTAATAATAAAGTTGTAGTTGTTTCTGTACCACGTATTGACAACTTAGAATGGGTGATGTATACCTATTTTGGGGGCGTCACAGTATATCTATATAGAGAAAAATGTATATACACAGCTGTGTAGTACACAATCGTCTATGTCGACGGTTTTTTTGAATTATGGCGAAGGTTCAACCGTCGTCATAAATATTCTAGTCTATAACGACGGTTTAACCATCGCTATAGTCCAAAAAAATCGTCGTCATAAGACGAATCATGACCCAATAATGTAAGAAAGTAATTTGAGTTGGATAAGGAGTGAGCTTAAGATCCGAACTATATATATATATATATATATATATATATATATATATATATATATATATAAAAGCAAACTTATTGTATGGAAATAATTATTTAAAAAACATTGTCTACGTATATTATATGTAAACATTAATATTTGTAAAATTAAATTAAAATAAAAGCGAGAAGGCAACCAAATAATAGGAGTCTCTTTGGGGAGTAAAGATTATACCCGGCCAGAAAAGTCGCACATTCCTCCAAGGGAGGGAACTAACGAGTGTTCATTGCAGAAAACATATCCTAACGAATTCACCACAAACATAAGATGTAGCAAAGAAAAATTACTTGATTGTAGAAACAAAACTATATATTAGTAAGACATTCAACAAATTTAGCTAGATACAAGATGAATCTTCATTCATTAGTTTAACAAAATACATATTTGATCTTCACTACTAAATAAAGATTACACAACCCCCCCTCCCCCTAGGAACTGTGAATTGGCCAAGATTTCCTCATCAAGAAGAAAATAGCACATTCAATACCAAAAACCTTAAATACCTCTAACAAATTAATCTGCACAATATGGCATATAATTAAGAAAATAATTAGACAGTCCTATGAGTTGTCATTATCACTGCAATTGGTAGCCTTGTTAATCAGAATCAGACACGCTACCAAAATTAATGTCGTGGGTTTCTCCCATTTCATCCAAGGACTGGCCACCTGCTTTTAGAAGATCCTTTAAATCATATAGAATAAAGGGCTCTACCAGTTTCCAAAACCATGTAGAATTGCTTCCCAGCAAACCTATCCAAAACACTTTCCCCTTTTTTCGAACCCGGCAATCCAAAGACTTTGCCTTCAATGCTTTGACAACTTTATCAACGCCCTCTTGGCTTCCCTTTAGCTTCAACAAAATATCCCCTGATGATGTTCTGTAGCCCCCATACATGTACCAATAGGCAAGAACTCGAGGTGACAACCACCGATTGATTAGCTTTGGAATCACAGGTCTCCCACTTGGCCAGAACTGATCCGCATAGAAACCAAAATAAGAGTGTGATATGGTAGTAAATTGATAGGGTATATCATCACTGCCATCTGCCAGCTTACAGAAAGAAGCTAACCACTCATGATACTCATAATGTATATGTCTCTTTAGCACAGAATGCGTGCCAGAGTTCTCATTGAACAGAAACTGGATTGCATGGTTCATTCTCTCCTCGTCTGATACTATCTGCAAACCACCCAACAACAACCCAACCAAGATCTCTCGCTGCTCTTTGCTGAGCTTCAGGCTTATGGGCTTTTTCACAACTTTTCTGCTCAAGCTCAGAACATAGTCAAGTTTATCCATCAATGGGGGCTCAATGTCATATTTCTTCTGGCACATTAAGTCATATATCTTTTCAGCCTTCACATAATCTCCTTGAGAGAGATAACCTCTTAAGATCATGTTGCATGATCCAGTATTAATACCAATTGCCCCATTACCATACATTTGATGGAAGATCTCTTCTGCCTGGTCAAGATTCCCAACTTGTAACAAAGATTTTAAGTATATATTGTACACGGTTCGATTGGGATTGCATTTCTCTAGGCACTGGTTGAAAGTTGACTCCAGTCTATCGTGTAAGCCTAAACTAAAATACAGATCCAGTAAATCTATAAAGGAAGGCATCAGAGGTTTCATTCCACTGTTTATGAACTCTGTCATGACAGATTCTGCAAGTTCTATTTCTTGAGCTTTACACAACAGCTCTATAACTTTATGAAATGCCACAACAGTAGGGGAACCCAACTGCTCCTGCATCATCCTGAATATTTCTAATGATTTCATAGGTTCTCCTACTCTTGCATAGACCTCCATTCTATACACAAAAGCTTGAGAAGGAAGGCGATTATCGAAACTAAGAAGTTTGATCCAAGTTTTTTCAGCTTCCGCCACATCACCATCCTTAGAGCAAGCCCTCAATACGGAAACAAGAACTTCCTTGTTCTCTTCAATTCCCGCTACTTGCATCTCTGCCCTTAGTGATGCCATCCTTTCCTTGTCTATTACATCCTGATAGCTGTGCAGCCAAATTAGACCGCAATAAATATCCTCGTGTATCTCAAGCCCAGATGTCGATAAATTGTGAAACACGAATTCTGCCTGTTTAATATTTTGTTTTGAAGAGCCTCCTGGATTGCTAACAAGAGCTCTGAATAGAGAATTGTGTAAGCTAAGTCGGGGCTTGTATCCTCCAAGTTGAATCATGCGATTGTAAATGCTGCATGCTTGTTGCAGGCAACCTTGAGAAGACGAACTAAGATAAGCAACAGTCAGAATGTGAAACGTAGATTCACTAGGCACTAGTCCTTGGTTGATTATGTCATCAAATATCTCCTGACATTTCAAGTATTTTCGTTCCTTGCCCAAGTAATCTGCTAGCTTAGTAGCAAGAGCAAAATCAAATTGAAACCAATGTTGCTGCCTCATCCATTTGTATACCTATCATGAACGAAAAGGAAGTCAAACTAAAGGTATAAAAACCCCAGCCCTGTGATAAAATGACTTCAAAAGACAAGAAGATGTCTCTGTATAAAAACAAATGAAAGAAAAGGAAATTGCCTTGGCATATGACAAAGCAACATTTATTTGGATTGGCGTGGTTTACATCCTTTAGATTGAAAATTCAATCCCCAGCATCTACTCTCAAAAGCAGAATGCATATAAAAGTGTTCAAAATACTAAATAAGGGGGGGAAATAAACAAGAGAAAATAAACAGAACCATTATTATATCATAAACAACAAATAAGGTTTGATGGGGGCAATGAACGGTACTATAACTTTTCTTTGACCTGGAATGCAAACTGGAGATTTGATTCATCATGCATCATAAACAATAGCAATGAAACATTGTAGAAAATTTTCAACCAGCAGCATCTGATCAGAACGCCAATAACTTCTTCAAATATATTCAGTATTGAATAACTAAAAGAAAAGATATTTCACAGTTAATTTTTAGTTTTTATAACTAGACTTCCAAAGAATTTAACAATATTAGAACAAGATTATACCCTGAAACCGGTGGCATTACCACGAGACTATGTTCAACTATCATGAATACCAATTTTAATAAGACATGAAACTTACCCTAAAACCAGTCTCATTTTCCCGAATACGCATACAGTGAACTGCAAGATAAGTGGCATCCTCTTGCCTAACCCACTTGCGCTGTGCATTGAGCACGCGAACAAGCACCGATTGCTTATGCGCGGGAAGTTCCTTACACAACCAAGCCAACTTCGATCTCCTCCATTGTTCAGGAAGCTCCCCCAATTCCTTAACCTCAAATGGCGGAGAAGTTACCTTCTTCAAATCAGTCAATTCAAAAGAGGAATCAAAATTAAAATTTTCCGCCTCCCCATTGCTTGAAAAATTCCATCTTTCTTCTACATTAGTGTTGTCCTCAGCTGCGCCATCCAAGTGTTCGACAGAAGTACTAGCTGAGGATAGAGAACGAAGCGGAGATTCTCGGCGTGGGATGTTAGGAAGGGAGAGTGAGAGAGTGTTGGGTGGTGGTGACCGGAGGAAAGAGAGGGTACAGAGGAGGCGGCGTCGGTGGTGGTGGTGGGAGGCGTAGGAGATAGAGCGGAGAATTGAGAGGGCAGTGCGCATGGGAAAAGTTGGGGTTTTACTAGAGTTGAGGATAAGATTAGGGTTAGGGTTTGAACAGAGGAAGATAGAGAAAGTGGAGAGGTTTGGAGGTATGCCCATAAGCATGTCTGCATGTACAGGTTTTGATTTGGCGGGGAAACACAACGGCTATAACATTGACAAACTTGGAGCTCACTCCCATTTTGAGTATGGTAATTGGTGGAAAACAAGATTGTAGATAAAACATAATAAACTAAAATTTTATTTTTGTTGTTGTAAAAAAAATAAAGGAGTACTACATTTTTTTCGTTCTTTTTAAAAATTTTTTTATTACTATTTTCGGTAAGTTTTTTAATATAAGTTATTTATTTTCTTTTAATAATCAAACTTTTATACATATTTTTTTTTATTTTCAAGTAAGCATTAATTGCTTAATTTTCAATATTACCCCAATTATTAAATATAACTTTGGTTCTCTCGTTATTTTTTGTCCAATAAATAACAATCTCTTATTCCAATACAATGACAATATAGACAATTGATATTATAGTTAATGCTATACAATTATTGTGCACAATCCTAAAACTATACTATATATTTTCGGAAAAAATATAGTAGTACCCTCCATATGGAGGAAGAGAGTCATTTTATTTTACTTTTTATTTTTTTTTTTTTTAGCTACTTATAGAAAGTAATAAAAAGTGTGATACTATATATATATATATATATATATAGGCTTACTCTCTTAGGCAAGCCATAGAGACGAATTAAAATTAAACCGATTATGACTACGGTTTTATTTGTCATTATAACATAAAAAATTGATTTTATATTATAGCGATGGATAAAACCGTCGATATAACTAATTTATTTTTATAATTTGCTGAAGAAGACAAACTGTATATATATATACACACAAAATATCAATATTAAATTTGTTTACCATTTTTTTGGAGACTAATGACTAATTAGGTTTTTGCTATCCTTATATTTAAATAAAAATAATGCGTTTGTGCTACTCTCTCTATATGTATATGTGGGCCTTTTATAGACCTCTATAATTTATTTTTGTGAATTTTTATTTGGAGATCTAATATTAATAAAAGTGGGAGTTTTTATTTGAATCTCAATATATATATATATATATAAAAAATAGTAGAGGAAAAGCATGGGATTTTTTTTTTTCCTATTTGAATAATATTTATCAATTATATATATCTATGCGAGTACAAATAAATTCAAAACACGCCAAAAAGTAATGAAAAATTTTACTATAAAAAAAAAAAAAAAGTCCTCATTTTAAGAAAAAATATATATATATATATATATATATATATATATATATATATATATAAAGAGTAATGTTACTATGACAAAAAAAATTATAAAAAATTAGATATAAAATAATATATCAAATTATAATTAATTGGTATTTCACTATACATGAACGGATCATCAATTATTATCATACAACCATTTTTATCCACTGTTTTTTAGAAGTCAAAATATTATAAAATAATATTATAATCTTTTGTCATCAAAATAATATTATAAAATAAATTAAAGGAAAAGTAGAATTATTTGCTCGGAACATAAACGAATATTTTAGAAGTCAAAGCTCTTCACAAGTTCATAAAAGTCCGGATAATACGGTTCGGGTTAAAAACAGCTCGAGTTGCCGCGACAAATTGAACGTTAACCCCTGACCCGCTCAACAGACATCCGGGTTTAAAAGCACTGACATTTGGATTTGGATATGGGTTTGAAGTTTTAAGTATAAACAGCTCTCGCTTCTTTCTACTGTAGTCGGTCCGGCGACTGTCTACCGGCAACCAATCGTGACGGAGATAGGATAAATAATTCGCTTTTTGAAGACCACATCTCCCTCCCCTTGGTTCAATTGTTATCCCCTTTTCAGGTATAGGTTTTTGTTAGGGTTTATGTATTCGACTCCATGATTGGCTTCTAGCGCTGCAGATTCCAATTTTTTTTTATTTGATCATGAGATTTTGTAATTGATAAAACTGATTTTACTGCTTTGTTCGTGTAAAGTTTTATGCTTGCAGGTAGATCACAAGTTTCATAGACATGACTGATAAATACAGTGTTGAAGCTGCGGAAAAGCTTGCTAATGAGGCACTGGTGTGTACCCTTGGAATCTGTGAAATTTAAAAGTGATAAATAGCTTATAGTTTGTAATGTTGTTTCCTTTATTTTTTCAGCATTTGCAGATTTCAGGGGCAGTCCCAATTTATGAGCAACTTCTAGCCACATTTCCGACAGCTGTGAGCTCCTAATCATACTTTTTATGTTTCACTTTAGTTTCACCTAATTGATGCTACTCTGTTAAAAAAATGTTAACTTGATAGTAGTACTTAGGCATTTGGGCTAACAATGGAGGAGTATGATAAGTAATGGGATATGCTGTTGAATTCTGTTATGATAAAAATTATGAACATGTTTTTTTGAATATGGGTAGACCAGTTTTTCACCTTTGGAGGCCTTCTCAAATTCATTCCCTTCTCATTTTCTCTTTAGATATGGAGCAAGATGCGATGGGATTGGAACCTTCCAAGGCATGTATTAGTTGTAAAATCCACAACAAGCTACGACATTTATCCTATGTGTTTGCAGCCTTTTCTAGATCCTATTATGAGTACTCTATTGGAGTTGGTGTGTTGGTGTTTGTCTTTGTCGAGAGGCAACCAAAAATAAAATCTTACCGCTGAAAAATATTTATGTAGTAGTGCAAGCAAGAGTCGATGATTAGTATAGTTTTATACTTTGTGAATCAAATTGGGGGATTTTGAGTGTTATTGGTAAAAGTAAACTAATAATTAAATAACACAAAATAGTCTAATTAATAAATCAAGAAAACGAGCCTTGTATTGAGTCAACTTCCACCTTCAAAAATTTATATTGATCATTGACACAAGGATAAACAATTAGTATTTTGAATATTAACCATTGGAATTACTTCCATGTTTTTCCTTAATTTTAGTTAGATTGAAACAAGCGATCTAAATAACCTTAACTACTAAAAAACTTTAGACAAGTGCCAAAAGTTTAATACAATAGCAACTTTAAGAGATAAAAAACCCGATGAAGTTAAACAACACAAGTTGCATTTAATTTAGTTGATTATTCTTCCTAAGATATAATAATCTTCTGATCTGCAGTTAATTATTAACCTTAGTTGCCTCACAAATTAGAGTGACCAAATAATTACGGAATTGATATTTAATTTAGCAGTAGATTTTAATGAATAATATACTAGTTTGCAACCTAACAATTAAACAATTCAATCATGAAATTTAAGCATATAAAAATAATCAATACTCAAAATAATAATCAACAATTAAAATCAATTAGATCTCACAGTGTAATAATTATGAGGCTTTTATCTTTTTAATTCAAGAACAAGAGTTTAGCCACACATGACCATGAGAAACACCAAAGAATAATAGAGAGAGAAGTTTGTATACATGTCTTCCAATATCTTTTGGTAATCCTCTATTTATAGACATAAGACATTAATTCTTTTCCATGTAGGTTTCAACTTCCTAGTGGTAATCAATTTCCTTCAAAGAGATCTTCTAGATGGACTTTCCTTTCTTTCATTGGATTTGACTTGCACACCAAGATTGTTTCACCTCCTTCTTTCTCCTTGTAGGATTCTTCTAGTTTCTTTCCTTTCATGAATAGGAGCATTAAATATTGCTTTATCACCAAGATATTGAATTTATTAAAATCCTGTGCTCACGTAATTACAACTTTTCCCCTCCTTTTACTTTAAGTCCAAATAATGCTCAATTTGTCTCCAAAGCACTTCCAAAGTCGCGAAATCCTTTAATTGCACCTTAAATAAAAATGTAAGAATAATGAGTGTATTTAGGCATAAAATAAATATAAAAGATTAACCATCAAGGATAAAAATATAACATATTTTATTCTCATCAGTTGGTTAGACTTGTACTTTCAATTAAGTATTTGGAAATTAGAGTTGGAGATGCCAAGTGGTGCAAGGCCTTCTCGTTGGGCTCACGTACACCATACCTCTCGTTGGAAAGCAAGTCATTACACTACATTATCGAGGGTGAAGCTTACTACTATGAAAGAAAAAGAAAAGGAAAAAAAGAGAAAAAAGACCGCATTATATTTACTTTTAAATTTTTTATGTATATATAAGAAAGATTGCTATTGATGTAAAAAATACAAAGAGCTTCATATTTTTACATTTCGTCAAATCTAGTCCAATTTTTTATTCTTGATATAAGGTTAAATTGATTAAGTTAGTATTAGACTATTAGTTGAAAACTATGGTAAAGTAATTTCTGTTCTGTTACACTGACCAATGGAACATTTAAATTCAATTCAACAAGTTCTTAACTTTATTATCATAAACAATTTGAAGAAGATTTCTGATGCCACAACTATGCTTTTCACTTACAAAGTGGGTGCTGTTTATATTGTTCTCAGTTTACTTTATGATTTTCAAATCTTTTGATGGAGAATATTTTCTCTATAGGTGCTTCATAATATGTTACTTTGTAATTATCAATTAATTGTGACTTGTGAAGTAACCATGTGCTAGAAAGGTGCAAGTATTGCCATGCTCTGGATCTATATTAGGTTATCTGAACCAAGAGAAACATATAAGAACTTAGGGTGTTCACTTTAACAAATTTTATTGCAAAAGACGGTAATAAAAATAGTTGAGTAAAATGTTATAAGCTAGTTCTTTTGGACTTTGCCCAATAAAGGAAGTTGGCTGTTTTTTCCGGGCTTGTAGTTAATGTTGTTGGTGGGGCTTATATGTTGAATTGCTGAAGATATACCCTCCTTCTCTGCAGGCAAAGTATTGGAAACAGTATGTGGAAGCACACATGGTTGTAAATAATGATGATGCGACAAAGCAATTGTTCAGCCGGTGTCTGTTGAACTGTCTGCAAATTCCTCTTTGGTATAATTCTGCTTTAATCTAATATTATCACCTGCTCTTGTATTGAAGTTAAAATTAGCATTTTTCATTTTTTATCTATTGTGAGTGCCTTTAGATGGCTTCCTTTATTGAAATAATTATCGATGTTTCCCAGCATGAACTCTTCTAGTTTTTCCCTTTCTTAGTAGACCACTATCGCTGATTAAAATAATTCTAATCATATTATAACTATCGGTATTGTAGGCGTTGCTATATTCGTTTCATCAGGAAAGTCAATGAGAAGAAGGGGATAGAGGGTCAGGAAGAGACTAGGAAAGCTTTTGATTTTATGCTCAGCTATGTTGGTATGTTTCCTTCTTTATCTTACGTGAATGACTCTTGTAGTGTTTGATTTTTCGATATTTTAGAAAATGTCATTTCTGATTGTTGAAATCCTTAGATATTGAAAAGCTTGCATGACACGTGTCCCTTGAAATTTTGGTAGTCTTAGTTAGAGGAAATGATATCTACTATGAGTCTTGAGCGCTTTGAAATGATACCAAAGAAAACTCTTATTTCATCCATTAGCTATTACAGGAAACACTGGTGAACAGTTATAAGTACATCTACAGATCACCATGAAAGAAAAATAGAAAATTGAACATAGCTGGAAACAGTGGCATAGTGCTTCTTCAGGTGATTTGATGTGCAAAGTAACGAGAAGCAATAATGTTTTGCCTTTCTTAGAGATTGGCAGGTTGAACTTTCTTAAATGCTCTTTTTGTCTAGTTCTCCATTATTCCGGTGTGGGTGGACTTAGTGCCAGTCCTGTTTTCTTGTATTCTCTCTTTCTGTTAATTGATATTTTTGCTCATTGGAATAGCAAAAAGTGTTGCACACTGTCATTTAAACATCAATAATGCTCTTTCCAGAGAAAATTAGGGGGGTAAATATAGATGCAAGGTCTCCTTTGACCTGTATAAATACAGACGTTGAAGAATGATTATTTCATGCTAACAGATTATTTTAAAGTTTTTAACGATTGGCATTGGTAATGCTTCATTCTGCCATGTTCTATCAGGAGCAGACATTGCATCGGGACCTGTATGGATGGAATACATTTCCTTTTTAAAATCCTTGCCGGTCTGTGCAACTCTTCCTTATATTTCATTTGCTGCTTTGGCTACTGATTCTTTTTACTGTATCCTTTTAACGCTCTTATAAGATGTTGGCGCAGGCTCAGACTCCACAAGAAGAATCACAACGAATGACTGCTGTGCGGAAAGTATATCAAAAAGCTATCATCACTCCTACCCACCACGTTGAACAGCTTTGGAGGGACTATGAAAATTTTGAAAATTCTGTCAGCCGTGCACTGGTAGCTTTTTGTCTTGCTCAGAGTTAGATAGTTAGTATCATATTGAAATGTAACCTTGCAAATCCTTCTCACTGTTACCATGTGCTATTTAGCCAGCAGTTGGCAATCTCAACCGCGTGGTTTGAGATATTGTCCTCCACACCTTGCGAGTCCTATAAAATGTCATGTAGACCATGTACTCATTCTTTAATCTTTTAGAGCCTTTGATCAACTTTTATTTCCCTGAGTCGATCTGCTGGACTGCTGGTACATCTTGTTGTCTATCCTCATGGAGCAGTCTCCTCTTGCTGGACCTAACACTCTGATAATCCACTTACATATATAACCTCTTAAGTTAAGTAACAGATAGCAGATCAGGTCCTTCTGGTGTAAATTTTGTTTGCTATAGTTGTATAAGCTCCTTAATATGCTTCTATTTCCTGGGGACAAAGAGAATCTATTATTGGTACTAGACTTACATGTTGCATACTAAAGACGTGAAACATGTGATATGCGGACTGCGGTGTGGCCTTCTGTTATTATTATAATCTGTATTTTGTTTTTGTAATCAATACAGTATTAATAACCGTATGTATATTGTATATGTATAAATGAAAATTACTTAATTCTATACTGTTATATGCAATCTGGTTAAATTATACAATGCAGGCAAAAGGGTTGTTGTCGGAATATCAACCAAAATATAACAGTGCAAGGGCTGTCTACAGGGAGCGGAAGAAATATGTTGATGAAATCGATTGGAATATGCTTGCTGTGCCACCATCTGGTGCTTACAAGGCAATTTTATTTTATTTTATTTAGCATTTTGGGGGAATTCTGTTAATTTAATTGCTTATGACGTTTCGTTGTTACCTCTAGTGTTGTTTTATGGCATCAACGTTTGTACTCTTGGTCTTTATACCTGAAAGGTGCATTTTTTGATCAATATTTCTTTGGTTAACCTTGTTATATTTTCCTTTTCCTTTCAAATGATTTACAAGTAAGCCTCTGGAAATAAACAACTGTGTCACCTGATTTTAATACAATGGCATATGTTTTGCATATGACTAACCCCTACATTTTCTGAATATGCTGTGTGTTTGCTCAAGTATATACATTATTGGTAGAATGTAACTTGTCATTGTCCTCCCACAGGAAGAACTGCAATGGGTTGCATGGAAAAAGTTTTTAGCATTCGAAAAGTAAGAAGCAATGCTCCACTCTCCTTTATCCTGTGTGTACATATATATATAATTATATATATCCCATTAATATGAGAACTACTCCCTCCGTCCTCGAAAGGATGTCTAAAGTACAAATTTTACACTAATTAAGAAAATTAAAGGAGAGGAGAGAGTATTTAATAAGTACCAATTTTTCCCATAGTGAACTCCATGCAAGTACACTAATAAATCTTTGTCTATTTTAAACTTAGTGGACTCCAGTTTAGTATACTTTTGAGGGTAAACTAGTCTTGAGGCTTATTTATATTTAACTTGTGTACTTTTAGACATCCTTTTGTGGACAAAATATTTTGTATTTGAAGACATCCTTTTGAGGACGGAGGGAGTATAGTTTTTTTAGATATGCATAATAATACAATCAATAAGAAATGACGTGCTATATGGAAAATGTGGCTGAATTTTTTCACTGAGCCAGGATCAAACTCTTCTTTTGACTACGATTTGGCCCTAGAATGGTAGAACTTGGTAAACTGGGCGTAGTATTTCACAATCGGAAAATGTGGCTGAATTTTTTCATTGTGATTTTTTTCTTTTTCTAGTTTATTTTGTATCAGGAAAACATTTTTATATAGTTTCAAAACCTTATATTACTTGTAAGAATTATAAAACATGGTTGATAGCTTCCTCATCATTCGTTGAACCGAGAAGTAATCTCAAGAAGAAGACAACTCTCTGGTAAATAAGATTTGTTGCAGCGTTTTACATTATACACTTCAACATTTAGCAATTTTACTCATATTAATTAATGTACTTCAACATTTAGCAATTTTAATAATATTAATCAATTATTTTATTCGACATATTTGTGAATGGTGACAATATATTTTGAAGGGGATAGAAAATTTTATAATAATTGGTAAGCCAACTAAGGAAAAGCTAAGATTAAGGATATATATATTTTGTTCTAATGTTGACAAATTAGCACAATTAACGTGTTTGACAAACAAGGGGTTAATTTGCAAAAAAATAATGAAATTCAAGGCTATAATTTTTTTTTGAAAAGAGTTGACTCATCTGCAATCAGGAGATATATCAGATGACAAACTTCAGTATAGGCACAATGTGGTCCCTAAAATTATATACAAAATTTTAAATCCCTGTACTAAATCACTTTTGAAAAATCTCTCACTCACCCCTATTTAAATCTCCTCTTGGCAGTAGATGTACATTTATATTTCAAGATTTGGACATTTAAAGTTGAAAGTGCTAGTGAATTAAGATGTGGTACTTCCTTTTTTGCACAGAAACCCCCCCATCTCAGTTGTATTTCTATCTTCTCTCTTTCCTTCTCCGATTGAATTTAGTATTTTGTCATCCAAATGGGTGCTTTTAGGTGTCTTGTATTGCATTGTTACCTTTTGTTTTCTTTTTGCTGTTGAAAGAGCCTGTTTTTTTTGCAGCTTTAACGGTCTTATGTTTTTTTTTTCTTTCTAACTATTGCTTTATTACTGTTACTTTTATTCCAGAGAGAATCCTCAAAGGGTAGACAGCACTTCTGCTAGCAAACGAATTGCATTCACTTATGAGCAGGTATTTAGGATATAACTGGTCATACTTTTTTCGTTTTTCTTTTTTATTTATTTTTTATGATAAGTAATAACTGGCCATAGTTTCTTCTGATATTTCATTTACATTACAACTGCATTATTCTAAATTTCCATATCATTCTACTGTAATCTAGAAAGCTTAACTACCATATGTTGGTTCTTTACCTAAATCTTTATTAAATCTCATTCATGATTGATACGAGTTAGACTGCGTATATTTTGAAAATACTAAGTTTGATACTATTACATTAAGACAGAAAATTGTTCAAATAGGCCATGGATAAGGAAAGGGCAAACTGTATACAAGTTCAAACTTTTAATATTTGAAGTACTTTGATCTATGTTACACGGACTTGGATAGAGTGTCTGGTTGGACACGGTATTTTGAAGAGTCCGGTACATGTAGTCCTTAATTTTGCCAATTTTTTACACTAAAATGAAGTGTTGCCCATACCTTTGTCCGAGTGTCAATTGTTGGACATGGATACTTTAGGGAAAACTAAAGAGTTCGTGTAACATAGACTTGGATATATCAGACATGAACTATGAAAAATAAAAAGTGGGTGATTCCTAAATATTAAACTTCATTCGCTCATCTTGGCTTAATAAAGTAACACAAGGTGGAGAGTAAATTTTTTAAAGTTGTATCTTTTAAGTCTCCTATGAATACCAATCTTTTAACTTGGAAAAGTCCTTCCTACTTTAACTAAGAGAAGACATTGCTCCTTAGTCCTTAGCCATAATGTGTTAGTATCAGGCTTATCAAGTCGTATTCTAATCGTCACGTAGGCGACGATTAGTCGTCCAGTCGGTAAAATTTTTTAAGGCGGCAGGGCAACTTGGTGAGAGAGCAGATAGTTGAGCGCTCAGTGGCCGACTTTGACAACTTGGACGACTGGCGAGCGACTTGGACGATTATATTGATAAGCGATTGACTTGTCCAGAGCGGGTTTGGTCTGACCCGAAGCTTAACTGGGTAAAAAAAAGAGAGACTAAAATTCGACTGAACCTAATTGATTGCTCGCAACTTCGGAAGATCAGAGAGGGAGAAGAAAAATGAAAAGAGTTGCAAGAGCGAAAACTCAATCGATCGATCGATCATGTCGAGCAAACATCTGTGAATCGAGATTAAGACAGAGATTGGACAAGGGAGATTAGTACCTCAACTGACTCTGGTGACTTACTTCGACAACTTATAAGTATGTTTCTCTTCTTCTCATTCTCTTCTTCTCGTCTTCTTGACTTCCTCTCTTCTTCACGTCTTTTTCTATGCTTATATTCTTTTTTTGGTTCTCTTTTCTTCTAATCTTCTTCTTCATCTTCAGTTCTTCTACTCTGCTCTGGCTCTGCTTTACTGTTTATTGCTTGTGTGTGGCTGCCTATTTATTGTTTATCTGCTCTAAGCCTCCGACTGCTTTAGCTCTATTGTGTATTGTTTATTGCTTCAGTATCTTAGTTCTTAAATATGATGGATATTTGCATTTAAAACATCTCCTGTCCTAAACTACATATGTATACATTATAATAGTATATTAGTATATATTTGATAACTTATTTACTTATTTACTGTATAAATTATAATAATGTAATAAGTAGTAAGTAAATTTTTTTCTTTGCAGTAACCAACATGTAATACCTTAGTAAAAAAAAATTGCAATGTAACATCTATATAAAAAAAATTGCAGCATGTAACATCTTAATAAAAAAAATGTATGCAATGTTTTATGTTTTCAATGCCATCTATGTTTATTTGTTTTATTATTACAATTTACAAATTACAATGTCTTCTTTGTTTGTGTAACTGTATTTTGTAGATAGTTAAATGGCATAAAGTTTTGGAGCGGAGGGTTATAATCCAAGTAAGGATCCTAAAAGGCCAAGTCTAAGGATCCGGGGTGGCAATATGCATTCTGGCCAGAATTGAGCGATAAAATCTCGTTCAATGCATAATCTGGAAAAAAGGTTCATGGATGAATCAAAAGATTCAAACATCTTACCAGTGGGTATGGTGATGTGTTTATGTGTCCTCGAACTACAACAAAAAATGCAAACGAGATGCATCAAGCAATAATGAGTAACAAAAGGAATAAACCAATTTAATTTGATGACAGTGACGAAGTAGCAGAAATTCAATCATCTAATATTCCAAGCAATGCATCCAATCCTCGCAATGCTTCATTTGCAACTGTTCCAAGTTCTGGGACTGCATCTAAAAGGATGAAGAGTGCATTTCAATTCCCTAAGCCACAATCACGACCAAAGACAATTGAATCTCATCGTAGGAAATCTCCTGAAGAAGTTGTGGACGAAAGACATAGCAATGGTCCTAGTCAAACAATTTTGTAGAATCGTCTAAGATCTCCGGAAGAGAAAAACAAAGTTCACATGCACATTGCCAACTAATTTTATGAGGATGACATCCCTTATAATGCAACAAATTCAAGAAGTTTTGAGGTTATGATTGAAGTCTCCTTCGTATCACGAGTTGAGAGTTCTTCTTTTAGGGAAGATAAAGACTAAAACAGAGGAACTAAAGGAGAAACACAAAACTTCTTGGAAGCAATACAGTTGCACTCTTATGTCAGACGGAAGGACAAACAGAAGAGGCAGACACTTGATAAATTTTATTGTTAATAGTCGTGCAGAGACTTACTTTATGGGATCGGTTGATGCTTCTAGTCAATCTCAGGATGCAAGCATGCTGGCTGAGTTGCTTGATGGGAAAATCAAAGAGATTGGGGCTGATTATGTTGTGCAAGTAGTAACAGACACTGCCTCCAATTATAAGGTAGCTGGTTAGATTTTAATGGAGAGGAGACCTACTTTATTTTGTGTCCATGTGCAGTCAATTGCCTATACCTTATGCTAGAGGACAAAGGCAAATTGAAACAGTTTAAGTCTACAATCGGGAGGGCAAGAAAAATAATTACATTCATCTACAGACATGGTCGCCTTCTTGATGCGATGAGGAGCAAAACAAATGAGAGGGACCTTGTGAGATCGGGAGTCACCCGATTTGCTACATCTTTTCTAACCCTTCAAAGCTTGTGCAAGCACAAGGATGCTTTGAGACAATTATTCATCAGACACATTCTAGGTTGTTGACTACAGAGGCGGGGAAGAAAGTGTATGATACAATTATTTCTTCTAGTTTTTGGCATTTCGTTGAAGATTGTATTAGAACGTCACAACCATTATTTGTTGTCTTGAGGATTGTGGATTCGGATGAGAGTCCAGCCATGCTTGAGATTCTTGCTGCAATGGAATTTGCAAAGAAGATCAAAGATGCCTTTAATAACAAACAAAGGCTATATAAGAAAGTGATCGACATTATTGAACGGAGATTGACATGCCAAATGGATCAAAAGTTATATGGGGTAACATTGTTTCTAAATCCGGAAAAATATTTTGACATCAAAGAAGATGAAAATTCTGGTTTAGCTTACACGTTACGTATCAACTTTAATGATATTCTTGCAAAAATGGTTCCCGACCAAGTTTTGGCAAACAAGATAAGCAACCTAGCAGATGTCTATGAATCTTCTTGTGATGACTTTTCTAAAGACATGTCGATTAGGCAACAAAAGATAAAAAATCCTAGTAAGTATATTAAATTAATTATAAAGTTTACTTAAGTTTTATATTTTAGACTATATTTGATTTTTTAATTTTTTACATCTAATGTAGTTGATTGGTGGAATGCTTTTGGCGGTTGTGCTATTGAGCTTACAAAGTTTGCAAAGCGAATCCTCGGCCTTTGTTCTTCTTCCGGTTGTGAATGCAATTGGAGCACTTTTGAGTTTGTAAATATTTAGTAATTAAATATATTGTATTTAATATTAATTAGCACATAACTAAATCTATAAATATTTTATATATTCTCTTGCTTAATATTTTTTTAAACAAAAATTTCAGATTCATACGAAGAAGAGAAATAGGTTGGAGCATCAACGGTTAAATGATTTGGTGTATGTGCAATACAATCACCGAATTGTTGATAGGTTCCAAAAGAGGCGCGAACTTGGAAGAAACTTTGATCCATTAGTCCTAGATGATTTCGATTGGGGTAATGACTACACCTGGCAAATCAAGCCCAAGCCCAACAATCAAGCCCGTGGTAAACTTTTGTTGATAAAATCTGGGCGTTTTAGGCCGACTCGCCTTACTTGGTTTGGGTCAAACCCAAAAAATAGCATAAAATCAATTGGTCTTGGCCCATGGCCCAAAATTTTAGAAACAAAATGCCTTTTGGTCCTACCGCCTTACTCGCCCGACTTGGATTGGGTTGCTAGGTCTAGTAATGACTGGATAGTGCCCGAGCAAGATGTAGTTCATCATGGAGATGATCTTACATGGGAGAATGTTGGTAGAATTATTGGTGCATCCGATGACGTCGAGGGTCACAATCTTCGTAGAACGTGTCATGTCTACTCACGGCGTGGTGGTGTTTCGGCTTCGAGGGAACCGAGGATAAGAGCTTTGAATAACTCTAATTTTGATGTTGGAGAAGAGGAGGAGGAAGGTCTTCCTAGTGATGATAAGGATGTGGATGATGATTATGGTCGAAGAGTAACTACTGTTTCGAGTGATGATGCCACTGTTGAGAGAGATGACGATGATTTGATCCTTGATGATTTTACTTGATAGCTAGTGATCTTTTCATTCTGAAAAATGTGACTTTTGAGTTGAAGAATATTGAGTTTTTATGACTTTATTTTTATTTCTATATTATGTTTGTTTTTGACAATATCACAATGAACATGTCTTTATCTTATTAAGGATGGTTGTCTTGTTATGATATGATTATATGCTTGTTTATACCTTTATCATAATAATGTTTGTTTACTTGTTTTATCATAAATTATTGAAATTATTATATATATACAATCTTAAAACTTAAGAAACTAAACATAAATTTAAGAATTATATTGAATTAAACTAAATATTACAAATGTATAACCATTTATATAATTTGAAATTGATACAAGTTCAAAAATTAGGGAAGAAGAAGACTATAGTAAAATTATCATTTGGCTTGATATTGAAAATTACGCTTCTTGTGAATTTATATGCTATATCGGTCCTTGTAGTTTTTTTGCATTATGAATATGGTAAATCATTAGAAATATAAATATAAATATTAATATAAATGTTAAATATATTTAATTTTATACGTATAAAATTTATATTGTTAACGACTTGTCGACTTGTGGATGACTAATAAATATTAATGTAAATGTTAAATATATATAATTTTATACGATAAAATTTATATTGTTAACTTGCTTCCTCAACGCTTACTTGGCGCCTTGATAACTATGGTTAGCATTACAAAGTACAAATATATGTTGGAGAGATGTTATACTTAAGTATATCTAATATCGGCATGGTTCACAGGCACGGTAGCGGTTTATGTTTCGGAATGTCATTTTTTTGATTCGATATCGGTTTCGGGTGATACGCCATTAACTAGTTAACAACTTCAAAAAAAGTAAAAGATTTATGAAAAAAATTTCTAAATAATAAGAACAACAAGATAAATCAATTAAGTTTAAAAAAACACTATCTAGTGCACAGAACATTGTCCAAATGATAAAACAAACATCTCGCATATATGTTTAATTAATTTTATGTTTGAATAAAGTTGATATTGTTGTTGTCTTAGTTCAAATGGTTGAGCACGCATGTTCTATAGAACACACATGTTGTGTAGACTTTAAGTACAATTTAACTATACTAAGTATATTTTAAGTGCAATTTTTTTATGTTGTACTTAACTGGGTACTATATAGGTACAATTTAATTATAATTTAAGTAAAATTTAACTATACTAAGTATATTTAAGTGCAATTTTTTCAAGTTGTACTTAACTAGGTACTATATAGGCAATTTAATTATAATTTTAGTACAATTTAGCTTAACTAATTATATATTGAGTACATTTGTTTTTATATTTTTTAGTTATACTTAAATAGTTGCTATATAAGATTGCTTTAAGTAAAATTGAACTTAATTAAGTATATTTGAAGTATAATTTCTTTTTTTACATTTTCTAAGTTATACTAGTTTATGAAGTATAATTTATAGAGAAATATTTGTTCAATTTTGTCAAACCTTTTTATAGCTTTCAATATATTCATTTTTTTGTGGCGTTTCTCTCCTTTACGCCATGATTTTTCTTTTATTTGGTCCGAAACTGCTACGTTATGCCGAGTTGTCGAAACTTCGCCGAAAGTTACTCTTTACATGAATAATTCCTAATTTTGCGATTCGTGTTAAGTTGTCGTTCTGCACCTGCTGATACGTACGCCAACGCCAAAATATTGGCTTAACGACCAATACTTTGAACCATGAATATTGGTTATAGCTTAAGGGCTTCCTGTGATGCTAGTCAGTAAACAGACTTAATATCACTTAAAACTCAATGTTCAGTTTGTACCAACATATATATTACTCTTGTTTTCTTATGTTCCTTTTTATTGGTTATACACTTTCTTGTCGTTCATCTATTTAGTGTGCCAGTGTTCACATTTATTTGATTATGGTTGAGTGTGTAATTTCTATCCTAGTGATGGATAGTAAAAACATGCGGCTTCCTTATTGCTGCATGACCACCTTTTTATTTAGTTGCCCTGTTCTCAATGCTGTACCATTACTTTCATCTTTTTCCTTAAAAATGTTTTCTTTTTGATTTTTCCAGTGCCTCATGTATTTGTATCATTATCCTGATATATGGTATGATTATGCTACATGGCATGCAAAAAGTGGTTCGACAGAATCTGCTATCAAAGTATTTCATCGAGCTTTGAAGGCTCTTCCTGGTATTTATCAATTTCAGATTTCGTCTTTCTTTCACCAGAATTGTTAATTGATGCTTTTTATATGTTCAATCTTTTATAACTTTTTACTGTTATTCCCTTTATTTGTCTCAAGTTTTACTTAACTTCATATTGCTTTGAGGACATTTGGCTCATTTTGTTTAGCAATGCTAGAATATCTTGTACTTTCATATTTTTTCATTCTTTACTTATTAGTGTTTTCCTTTCGTTGTCAGACTGTGAATTGCTAAGATATGCATATGCGGAGCTTGAGGAATCACGTGGAGCAATCCAGGTACACAAATGTCATTTATGATTTCTTTCCATCCTTTTAGATTTATTTGCTATTCATATATTCAGTATAGTTCTTTCTTGGTGCAGCCTGCAAAGAAAGTATACGAAAGCCTTTTGGAGGATGCGGTCAATGCCACAGCACTATCACATATACAAGTATGAGCTCTTGAAGTTCTTAGTTGATACAATATGTTAACACTTTCTATGTTATTAACAAAGTTGTAATGTTTGATGTTCAGTTTATTCGCTTTCTAAGAAGAAATGAGGGAGTTGAAGCCGCTCGCAAATACTTCATAGATGCGCGAAAATCTCCCAACTGCACTTACCAAGTTTACGTTGCGTATGCTATGATGGCATTTTGTCTTGACAAGGATGCAAAGGTGAGCATACTGATTTCAAATTACTGATTTAGGTTACACTGTAGAAGTACATCAGTAGGATTTATGACTAGAGAGGTGAAACTGCATCTAGGAACGGAATTGAGAGGACCAAGTCTACTTGGTGTTTTGCTGTGCATTAATTTGACATGTGACAGTTTTGACTGCAGTTATTTATATTCATAAAATTTGGTAATACATTTAGACCCCTTTCGCCCAGATAAAATGAGTTTTGTTGCTGCTTTTTCCCCCCTCCCACTTTTGGTCCTTCTAGGATGTGCATTGCTTAGCTCTTTTAAATAAGTTAACATTGACTAGCAACTATAGAAAGTCTATCTCTTTCCTTCTTTTTTTCCTTTTTTTGGTTTTGTTTTGTGGTGGCACTCCGCACCCGAAGTCACTACTCTTTTGGTGTGCACTGGATAACCCCCTGGTAGAAAGTATCTTTATGGAGTTTTGGACCGATATGTACCTACTAGAGGCACTTACAAGAAGCTCACTACCACTTGAGCTATCCCTTACCATGGAATTTCTGTTTACTTAATAAGGAATAATATGTTGGGTCGTCTTTATAATTGCTTCACATCCATGCAGGTCGCCCACAATGTTTTTGAGGCAGGATTGAAACGCTTTATGCATGAGCCTGGATATATACTCGAGTGAGTTTACTTTTTATTTTATACGAGAGTGCTTGGTGATACTATGATTTGAGTCTAACATACTAAAATATAAATAAAAAATGCGGTGATTTGAGTGATACCGATTGCTGGGAACTGATATATGTTTGTCGGATCCCTGTTACTTTATGATGGTTATCTAGCAACCATGCAATTAGTAGTTATCAAGACCACACATAATAAGAAACAAGGAATATAGCAGGCAGCAGCCTTACATTTCCTTGCTTATGCTTGTGTGGCAATTAGTGCATACTTCATATGTACATAGTTGTCACCACTTTGTCATTCAGTGAATTTTTTCATGAACTTATGCACTTATGAATCACTTTATCCTGACCTAATGTTGCAGATATGCAGATTTTTTGTCTCGATTAAACGATGATAGAAATATTCGGGCTTTATTTGAACGAGCATTGAGCTCTCTCCCACCTGAGGAATCAGTTGAGGTACTATACCTTCTATGTTATCATTGTTGTGGTGATGGCGGTCGACAATTTTTTGAAACTTGAGATGTTTGTCGCTACTTGTTTGCACATATAGGATGCTGTTTGGTTTTAGTTTCTATATTCTAGTTGTAATTAGATTTACATCTCATGCATCTCTGCTGCCTCATTTTAAATTTGGGTTGCCTGAAGTTGATGTTGCGGTTGTGTGGGCATGGGGGTTTATTATTCCTAAACATAAATGCTTGCTTCTCCTAATTTTTTCTTATTCTCTTTTTCTAATTCTGTTCTCTCTCTCTCTCTCTTCTCTCTATATAATAAAATACAAATATGATTTTATATATATATATATATATATATATATATATATATATATATATTGGGGACTGATTCATAACTAGCGTATATATATTGGATCCATAACTAGTGACTATTAGATAATTCCTAGTCAAGTACGCATCTAGGACCATCCAAAATAATAGGGAGCGAGATTTAGATTTTCTTAAAACTATCCGCAAAAGTTTCTGTGGAATGTTTTAAGTATCCGCAACTATTTCTTGCTGATACTTTTTTAACTTGAAATAACTAAAACATTCATTCTCTCTCTCCTACAACAACTTTTTCTCTTTGTTCAATCAAATTTTGGAGTTTAATAACTTCTTTGTTGTAAATCCAAAATTGTTAATCTATATGTCAATGAAATGCTCTCGAAAAGATTTTCAAAACAAGAGGCGTCGTTGATATGTTTTTATATGTCAAGATAAACATATCAATAATGCCTCTTGTTTTGAATATCTTTTTTAGAGCATTTTATTGATATATAGATTAACAATTTGTACCGGATTTTCAAATCATTCCTCGAGAACTTCTTTGGAATAGTTTTAAATTTTTTTAAATTGCAACCATTTCCTATTATTTTGGACTGTCCTAGATGGCAGTTCTATAGCAAGGCTACGGATCATTCCCACATGTGTGTATTTATGTATGTACGTATGTATGTATGTGTGTGTGTGTATATATATATTTATTTATTTATCGGGAAAGTTGGTGCTTAAAGGGGAATTCTAGTTTTGATATTATCATGCCCATGGCTCAATTCATGATTGGTGGTTTGCTTATTAATTCAAATGCTTTTTACTTTCACCATTTCCATAATATTTTTTTTTGTAAGATAATATTAAGTTTCAGTAACTGCCAAGTGCCAACTGATTTTTCAGTTGATAATTGCATCTATTTGTCGGTGTAGGTTTGGAAAAGATTTAGCCAATTCGAGCAAACATATGGAGATCTTGCTAGCATGTTGAAGGTAGTGCTAGTTCAATATCCTGCGTGTAGTTATATGGTAGTTCAGATTTTTTTCTGTATTATTAAAACTAGTATTGAGAATGAGCATCAAGGGGTTCTACCCCACTGCATGCATGCTTAAGGAAAAAAGAACCTTTACCTACCATTTCCCTGATACAGGTTGAGCAAAGAAGGAAAGAAGCTCTTTGTAGAACAGGTGAAGAGGGAGCATCAGCTTTAGAGAGTTCACTTCAAGATGTTGTATCACGTTATAGTTTCATGGATCTTTGGCCTTGCTCTTCTAAGGATTTGGATAATTTGGTCTGGCAAGAGGTATTCTTTCAAAATTTTCCTCTTAGGTTGTATATACACAGTATTCTACCATTAGTGATGACAAACTGAACCCACTTCTGCCTTAGATGCCAGGCCATCTGTTGATTTGTATATTATGATGATGTCGATCAATCTTTGTATTAACAAATTGTAAATTATGCAAGGTTACGTTCTAAAGTTTTTTGCATTCTTTGTCATACTTTAGAAGTACATAAATTTAGTCCAATGTCCTCTAATGCTACTTTCTTCTTCCAATTTCATAAGAAAATCTGGAAGTTGTTATTAGTTCTTGTTACTTGGTTACTTGTGCAGCGTTTTGACTCAGTTGATCCCCTGCTTTTGTTCAGAGGAATTATTAAACATTTCTTTTCTTCTATTAATAAAACGGGTTAAGTTTTGGGGTATAATGTTTTTCTTGAAACATTTCAGTCGACGAAGAAACTCTTGTTTAGTTGTATCTAGGAGCAATTCAATTTAATTTTAAAACATAGAGGATGCAGTCCTTAAAAGGTTGATAACAAAGGAAGACAAATTTATAAACTTGAGAAAATCCAGCTGGCTTGAGGTGTATGAGTGGAAGGAGCTTGAGAAAAAGGATTAGAATTGATCAGGAGAAGGTCAGTTGGAGAATGTCTGGATTGAAAATTGATAATAATCTGACTTTTATGGCCAATTAGAACGTCCAGATACAGTTCTCTGGTGACAAATAAAGCAAAGCGATACTTAGTTGATTTCTAAATAGGTTTTTGGAATGTTACACTGGCTTGAGTAGCATCACTCAGTTGACTTCTAGGAGAAGATATTGACAGGCTGAGAAGAAACTGTGAGGTGGCTCGATTAATGTATAAGAAAGGTAAGAGGATGGTAAAATGGACAAAAGTTGGAAGTTATTTTTTGGGCAAAAAGTTTGAATTTAACTTGTAAAATGTGGTGAAGTTACCATTTTGTACAAAGCTACTAACCAGATCGCGCTATGTGATACAAATTAAGATGCACATCTATCACCTAGGCAACCACAGGTTTACACTAAAAACACACTTGAATGTTTAGTGAACACAAGTTGTATGCTGTAGCCTCTAAATTCAAATTCTATCCATGTAAGCATGTGCGATCAGGCCCAAACATGGAATTGTTTTGACTAGGGATCGTTTGAATAGCATATGAAGCTTATTTGAGTCTATATTAAAATATTTCATTAGTGGTCATCTTCGAAAATGAAACACTAGAAGAAAATGATATATACCATTGCCATACATTCGGAGTATTAAGTTTATTGTTAATATTCGTACCAAAATTTAAATCTACACCATATATGCATCTGATATTTTTGCTCATTTGACTTTTCAGTGGCTTTCGAAAAACATAAATAAGAAAATTGAGAAATCTTCTCTTGCTAATGGAGCTGGTCCAATAGGTATCTGTTATGGTCAAATATTGATATCCTGTAATAGTTTTTTAGGTTGCACTGGTCAAGTCGTGCTCCTTTTTGTTACAGATAAGGCTTCAGGACTGACAACCAATTCAAATTCATCTGCGAAAGTTATTTATCCTGATACTTCAAGGATGATGGTTTATGATCCGAGACAGAAGCCTGGTATGCTACAATTTAATGACTGCTAAGTTGGCAATATCTACATGACAAGCTCATATAATCAGTGTTCAAATTGGATTAAGGGTTTAAAAGGTAGTAATCCAAGCTGTAAGTTGCTTTTGTATAAACAAAATCTGCAGAATCCTACTGAAGTTCTGTAGGAACTTTGAAGAACAAGATATTGTTGGACAGTTTAACTGAAATTTCCGAGTATTATGAGGTTATCATTATCTTAATACTATTGGAATTGCTTGATGAATATGATTTTGTTAACAATTTGAAAGTCAAGTGTCAGGTATCTCCTTTTTTTAGATAAAGGATGACTTGAATTCATAAAATATTGGGGTAAATTCTAGCATAATTTCATATATTTTACGAATTGTCCATTTGTGGACAGCTGATAAAATTGGAATGATAGAGATGAGATTAGCATTGCCCTTGTGGAAGGATGATACATTTAGAGGTGGTCCAAAATTTTACTTGCAAAAAATATAAATTTTACAAAATTAATATACTTGCATGATCCCAAACTTATTTTAAAAATGCAGGAATTCACACATTAGAGGGAAACTAAGTATCAGCTTCGCAAT
Organism: Panax ginseng; assembly: GCA_020205605.1. Taxonomy (NCBI): domain Eukaryota; kingdom Viridiplantae; phylum Streptophyta; class Magnoliopsida; order Apiales; family Araliaceae; genus Panax; species Panax ginseng. The sequence continues at coordinate 3,839,887 of CM035133.1, read as the reverse complement.
TAGAAGTTATTTGATGCAACATGAACCTACAATTAAATAAATAATTTGATGGGCTTTAACTATTTTATCAATTTAATACATCAAGAGAGATGATGATAACAGTTTTATATAACAAAAGGAACTTCATCGATCAATTCTATTGATTACTGATTCACTGGTATTGATTAAAATTAAATAAAAACTCTCGTGGACTTTTAACTGAAGCCGAAGCAGCTTCAAAATTTGCATTTTGTGTTATCCAGGTTTCAGATAGAGACCCTTTGTGAATTACCCTATGACGAAATTTCGGATCATTGAATCTTATGCTCATGAATATACATCATAATACATGTAAGTAGGAATAATATGTTTTTTGAAGTTCTATTTTGACTGTAGAAACTGGATTTTCTTTTTCACTGCCCAGGACCTTCTGCGCCAGGAGCTCCTCCTATTTCAAGCACCTTACCAACTTCAACTGTGCCATCTACAAGCGGGGGAACATCTAATGGTCCTAATGACATTTTGAGAGCCGCACCACCTGCTTTGGTTGCGTTTATTGCAAATTTGCCTGCAGTAGAGGGTATGTATCTCAAACTTAAGTAGCAAATAAAGTAATTCCAAAAACTAGGCCTTCCATATTTCCTTGAATGAGCAACATGATAAATAAGTTGCATGCTTTTTTGGGGTAGACTAATAATTTATATCTGCTGCTAGATAATTGTTGTTTTCCTTTTTGCTTTTGTTTGCCTTAGCTGGCACAATCTGTTGATGCTAACATAAAGAAAAGGTAAATAAGTATATAACCTACTTTTTAGAGGTGTGTCACGTCTGAAAGTAGTGCAAGATAAGGTTGCTTCTTGCGGAAGCTTCATATTTATTAGGTTATGCAAATTCATACGTCAAGTTTATGTTGCAGAGATACGAACAAATGATTTTATTTTATTTTTTCTACTTAAAGTGCTACTTTGATTACTACATAAATTATTCTTTCGTTGTATATTTCCTTCTTTGCAAATAATTTTGTTCTATTTGTTTCTGAGCACTCCCCCAGTATTCATCCTGGTTGTCAATTTATGCAACCTCGGGCTTATTAGTAAGACCTCTTGTGTGAGAATATGCCTTCTATGCAAATATGGAGGAAAGTTAAAGGTTTTGGTTTACGGGATCTGTTCATTCTTTAACATACAGTTTCATTTTCTGATACATGGAATGGGAGTCTTTTTACAAATCAACAGTATTGGTCCAGTCCTACATTTAAAAAAAAAAAATTATTTCTCCTTTTTAAATTCATTAGTATCAGTCCTTCACCACATATTTTTGGCTTACAAGTCGAAAGAAAAATGTTCTTTTGGTGCCAATGAACAGTGCTTATCTCCTTGATTGGTGTAGTTGAACTTATGGGATTCCAACTCCTCTTCGTGACTGAGGATTTTTCTTAACCAGGAAGCTTTCAGAAATCTACAGATCTAGGGATTTAGTCCTTTATATTGCTCACTAGCTTTATAAGCTGTTATTCTGTGTTTCTCCTTTAATTCCTAGGAATTTGTTGAGTTATAGTAATTAGTTATAGCAATATTATTTTTCGGAGTTCCTACATTAGACACTTTTGTGTTGTACTAACTTTTAAGTTCTATATGAGCCTGTATATGGAGATCAAAATGTAATAAGAATGTGTCGTGAATTTTACTTCTCTCATTTCTGAAATGTGACTTCAAGCTGACACTCTCTATGGTTCCCTTTGTGGTTGTTAATCGTTCCATCAATAACCGCAGTTTTAACCCTCAAAACAACTTTTGAAGCATTAAAACCTTGGTTTCCTTGCTAGTCAAAACTTTTTTAAAGATTTTCTTTCAGTTTTACTTCTAAATAAATCTCTTCCATATGACATTAATGTGAGGATCATTAATTCTTTCTTTTGCTGATATTACTCCCAGTATTCGGTACTGGGTTTAAAATTTTACAGTTTAAAAGATAATGAAAGAATATGAATTTCCACACTTCTAGATTAAAAATAAAATATATATTTTTGAACTTGAAAGTCCTTTGCACAGTTATTTGGGTCCTTTTTCTTGTGTGTTAGTAATACTTCTTAATGAATCACATGATTAGTTTCAATTTAAGGCATACATATACAAGTACTAGTCACTTCTATTTTAATATAAACTTGAATTAGCTCTTGAGTTGCTAATCTTTGATACTTCGTTGCGGAATCTGCCAGGTCCATCTCCTGATGTTGATTTTGTATTATCAATATGTTTGCAAAGCAACTTTCCAACAGTCCAAGCTGGGAAATCAGGAACTACCTCAATGCAATTGCAGGGTATCCCTGCCCCAAGTACAAGTGATCTTTCTGGATCAAGCAAATCTCATCTAGTTCATAGCAGTTCATCTTTCAAACCAACAAGAGACAGACAACCTGGGAAAAGGAAAGATCGGGACAGTATGTTAATCTCCTTCCCTTTTGACGTGTCAGCATGCTACATAATTTTATCAACGGTTTGATGTGTTGCTGCATATGGATACATACATGCAAGTTATACTGTATGCCACCCAGATCTCTATTGTGCTCATTTCTTTGCAATCTTTGTTTATTAGGTACTAGCTTAAGCTCCTGTGTCACGAAGCATGTGCATAGTGTTTTAATATATGTGGAAAAACCTACACTAAAAAAAATCATTGAGAAAGTTTAGAAACTTGGAAGCAGTTAGTATTTATTGAATTAGGATTCTTAATGTTAAATCATTTAAAAGATTTATTAAATAAGGATTCTTGTCTCTACGTAATTATTGTTGAATTATGATTATGTTCAAGTGTTTCTGTGTTGGGGAGAGTTTTTAAAAACTTGGACTGCCAATCTTATCACGTATTTTCTTAAAAATTGGGTGAGTGTAGATACTTAGGTGGTGTTTGTTTAGCTCTTAATATCTCTTACCAGCTCTACATCTAATTCGGTAAGAGGGTAAAGTTGTTTGGTAAATTTTTTTTTGCCTTTTATCGTCTCTTAATTGATAAGAAGAAGATATACAGCCAAATCATCAAGAGCTGCCTCTTAATAAAAAATTTAAATCAATGCAACCTTTATAAATATTGTACTCCCCTCATCTCAGATTTTAAGATCATTATTGATTTTTGAAAAGTTAATTTGAGATATTTTTAAATTTAAAAGTCATTCAGATGTTTTATAATTTTTAGTTACCAAACAACTTTTTAAGTGCATATGTTATTTCAGTTAGATGATTTAATTTATTAAGATATACTAACCATTCAAATCTTAATTACTCAGTTTTATCAAACACCACCTTAAAAGCGGTTAGTATATTTATTGAATTAGGATTCTTTAATTAAATTTAAATAATTTTAAAAATATAGTGTAGTTAAAAATTGATATTTATTGAATTAGGATTAATGTTAAGTAATTTAAAAGATTTAGTATTAAGGAAGAACATATCAATTTGTCTTCTTATATAATATGGGCCTGTTTTGCAAACTACCCACCCTTTTACTCTATACTTCGTTTCACATATCTCCTTTTAGTATCTCCTTCCCTATTTTTTTTCCATGTTAAACCTTCTACTGACTAAAGCATGGCTTTGAATAAGATTGTGGTTAATTTTTGTCGCATATTATAAACTTGTCCTTGTTTGACTGTTAACCTGCTACTGGCTATTCTATTTAATTTTATTTTGTGAATACTTAGGCTTGCTAGGCTAATTGTGTGTGTCAAAAGTCTTGTGTTATATAGCTCATCTATGTTTGGACCCTAAGAATCTTATTTATTGTATGTAGGGCAAGATGATGATGATACTGCTACTGTCCAAAGCCAACCGCTTCCAAAAGATGTTTTTAAGATACGCCAGTTACGGAAAGCTCGTGCTACTGGTTCACAAACTGGATCAGCATCATATGGAAGCACGTTTTCGGGAGAGCTCTCTGGTAGCACTGGCTGATGTACTTGTACCATTCTTTATGTGTTGTAACTATGTATAGCAAGTAACTGAAAACGACGAGGTTGTAGCTCAGTGGAGCATGAACCCACCCCTGCCCTGCCCTGCACTGCACTGGAGGTGTAATCCCCCTCCCCCTTTGAAATGCAATGTTCTTAATTTGCCCCAGCAAAAAAAGATTAAAAATCTCAGAGAAGAAGTGTATACTAGTTATTCTTTTATTTGTGACTTGCCCATAATTATTAATGTAAGAGAGAGAGAGAGAGAGAGTATTGAGATTCTATTAGTCTGTATTACAATTTCTCGTCTGGAATAAAAAATAATAATTTACTTTTTCAATTGTTTGTCTTAATGAGACTGAGAAAGGGATGATTTTTCCTATTATTTCATCTTCAGAATACTGAACTTATGTGTTCTCTATGCAACAACATTTATTATCCCTTAATAAACTGTTTATTTGGTTAATAAACTGTGTATTTGGAAAACTATTTAGTCGAACTTTTCATATGTTTTGCTCTAGCTTGTAGTCGAACTGAACTATTATGTTTCGAAAATGATCTCGTTTTCATAAAAAATTGTAAACATACGAAGTTAATTCAAACCCAAAAAAATCATTTTCTCATATAATCCAAATACAATTTATTTATTTATTTATTATTAATCTCCAAAATTAATACAGAAATTCGAATAGACTACAAGAATCTATAGATCTTTTTCTTGTCCAGTATACAACTATCAATTTTTCATTAAATAAACATGCATGGCAGCTGCTGCTTTTATACGAGTCAGAAGTATACTGTTAATACAAGATACTACGAGATAACAATTGAGTATCAATTTGAAATTTGATGGAGTTTCTTTTGGTCATCTTACAGCAGATTAGAATTCTTGCAACTTGTTATTATTACAAACTTGCAACATGAAAAACAAAAAACAAAAATAAAAACATCCATCTGATTACATTTGTAACTTGTAACATGGCTTCAAAAACTAAACTTCAGAGAAGGCCCCTCAAGCTAATGCCACTGAAAAATAAGAAACAGTAAAATGTCAGCCTAGAATGTTTATATTTAGGCTACAACTTTGAAAGTTAAATATGATAAATGATAACACCTTCGATTATTACTTTTTAACTTGAGACTAATTGCTTACTCATGATAAGGGCACAATGAAAGAATGCGCTAAGGAAACAACGGCATATAGAGAAGCCCTGTGGTCTCTGGAATTCCCATCATCAAGTTTAGATTCTGTATAGCTTGACCAGAAGCTCCCTTCACAAGATTGTCAATCTGCAATAGAAGTTTTTTAGAGTCTTGCCATTGATAAGATAAATTAAAAGATGTTTAGTGAACATATAGCAGGCTGCAAAGAAACATACTACAGATATTATTATCGCTCTTCCAGGAATCCGGTCGGGAAAAACGTTGATAAAACAGTAATTGGATCCTCGGACGTGTCGAGTATGAGGAGGTTTGTCATCCTTTAACAACTTTACGAATTCTTCATTCTGCATAGATATAAATGAAAGAATAAAAAGATGCACAAATCCTTGTCGATAGTCTATCCTAAACAAGAAATATTCTCCAATATTTAGTATAGAGCATTACTACTACTTTTCTTGTATTTAGATTTTAACTAAAATTATTCCAAATAACAATTTTGGCGCTTTCTATTTATTATAAACTTTCATTTTCTAGAGCTCCCGATTTTGTATTAATCCCTGCTTAATTTTATCTAGCAGTAAACCCGACACAAATGCAAGCAAAACAATACAAAAGAAATATAAAATAAAATTAAAAAGATCAACCTTAATGCATCATTCTACTTGGGAATGGATTTTAGTACTACACATATCTTGCTTGGTCTCATTAAGAGTGTAAAGTGTGCATGTGCCACTGCAACCAACTGCCCCTAAAGGCCCAGACATGCATGACAAAAGTTGCACTAAACTTGGAATGATGACAAGTAATGGAGCAAATAGACTGTAGCTGAAGGTGGTCTGAAAGAAGAGAGAGAATATGTCATATACCTCGTACGAGCTCCTCAAATGCTGGTTCAGAGCCTCACTTGACACTCCTGGAGCCATTTCCACATAGATAGTTGATTGCATACCTCGGCTCTGTAAAAAGTTCATTAGTAAAACATATGAGGAAATCTATAGAACTCCATACATTAAAGTGCAATCATTACCATTGGCATCAAGTGTGGAGTGAAGCTAACAGTCACTTTTGAATTCGCTGCATCAGATAATCCTTGTTCAATCTCTGGCGCTGAAAATCATAGTAGAACCATATTATGGCCTCCAAAATCTATTAATAAGGCATGTACTGATAGAGGATCTGAGATTTATGAAAATCATCCTTATTTAACAGTTAGACTCAACAACTAGTGAAAGGAAAGGAGACAGCAGGCAGTGCTCAACTACATGGAAACTATCAATGCATAACTTAGAAGATCAACTACCAAAGGCTGGCAATAAATCCCCTACAAGTAGTAGCCACTAGGAATCTCCAGGACACGAGGTGAATTACGCAGTGAGGCATGGCTATTGGAAGCGTTTAGTGTAATATGATAGTTAGTACTCCCTCCATTCTCAAAAGGATGGCCAAAGTACATTTTACACAACTTAAGAAAAGTAAAATAGAGGAAAGAGAGTATAAAAAGTTCCAAGTTTATCCCTAGTGGCCCCACAATATTCAATAAAGTGATGAGTCTTTCTTTTTTTATATACTAGTGGATCCCACCAAATGACATCTTTACCCTTTACTTTATACAAAAAAAATTGTAACTTAGACATCCTTTTGAGAACGGAGGGAGTAGTTAGTTTATCAAATCATACAACTGGGTTAAGCATGAGAACTCTAACCATGACGATGCCTGGTAACACCATAAGAATGAACACCTTCAGCTACTTCCGTATATAAATTTGCCTCCTTTGCACCACGTCCTGCAAGGGTACTGAGTATAAAAAGCTGCAATTGCTGCAAGTGGCAATATGAATATTGCTAACAAAACATTATGAATGTAGTTCAAATTTCAAACCTGCTCCACTGACACCAGATTTTGAGTCGATGATAATATTTTTAACTTCAATGAGGTTAGCCTGCAAGTCCAAGGAAACAAATAGGACAACAAATACAAGCCTTAGCTCAATATTAATGAATACATAATCAGATGTCTGTCAAGACTTCTCAATCCAAACAGTAAAATAATAAGTTCATATTTAACAATTACCCCTCTACATAAAGAAATTCTGTCAATGTGCCAAGATTGGATTCATTTTGACTGTTACTTGAATTATATTTTCCTTGTCCAATCTGAGAAGCGTAAGCAGAGCAGTCTTCTGGAGGCATTGCATTAGTTTCAAGTAGTGGTACTTGGTTTAAGAAAAGAATATAAAATATCTCTCAAAACTGGAGCTGGGAACCATCACCATACTTGGTTATTAATGTAAGTTAATGCATCCCAAAGGTATCCTAAATTCTTAATTCATGAAATGAAAGCAGTCAAATTTTAAAAATAAAATCATTGAGACACTGTTATTGAGTTCCTACAGCTAAATATATACCAGCAAGAAAAAACAGCAGCCTTATCAAAGATTTAACACTATGACGTTAACCAATATATCCAAGATGAAAAAGTTCGTACCTTTATCAAGGGAATAAGTGGAAGCAGGATGGAAGTGGGAAAACAGCCAGGATTTGCAACCAGGCGTGCTGATTGGATTTCACTTCTTAAAATCTCTGTCAAACCGTATACAGCTTCTTTCTGGATCCAGGAAAAACAAAACATTTCTTCACCTAATGAATGCAAGTCAATTGATAAACAAAATACTATTTCATGGAAAATTAAAGTTGAAGATAGTACTTATTCAAGTTGTTCTACATACATGCTTCACATGGAGAATCTAAACTTCATAAGATTATATGCATCAGAAAATACTATTTACTGGAACATTTAAAGAAGAAGATAGTGTTAATTCATGTCATACTGTACATATGCTTCACGAGGATAAACTAACTTCATAAGAATCCCATGTTTCAGAAAATATTGTGACAAGACTAAAGTATAAATTATTGACTCAACCTGCAAATCTGTTGCTTTGTGAGGCTGACCATACCATTCCTCATATTCACCAATATCCCGCAGCCGGAAGTCCTGTATATAAATATTATATTACTTTAATATGGGTTCAACTAAAAATAAGTAACCTACAGGACAGGTGCAGATTTGTGCAACCATAGTATACCGCGGAGAGATCAACAATCTTTAACCTGTTAGGAAGTCCCTTAATAATTTCCTGCAACAATAAAATAAATATAAGATAGATTAAATAAAACATAAAAAAAGTAAAAGCTGCCTTCATATATCCATAAATCAATTATCTGACTGGAAAAGAATTTAAAAGATGTTTCCCAATTTAAATTAATGAGTATATAAGTCCTATGCCCTTAAATTAATTGAAGTGTTAAAGAACCTGAGTAGTTCCATGTGGCAAACAACAAAACACAGCATCCACATCAGAAAAATCTGCACCCTTGACAGCAACCATATCTGGCAAATCCTGCAGAGATACAGGAAGTCCAGCATCGTAATTCTCTCCCAAAGTTTTGAAAATTATACCAGAATATCACCATGTACGATTAATCAAAATTTAAGCGAAAGGAAACTGATGAGTAAGAAAATAACTTCACTTCAAAATATTACTATAAATAGAAATAATTCCAACTGCTTCATGGCATCTCCCACCCATAACTGTTAGAGTAATGCTATCTAGCATATATTTCAGGAAGGAATCAATAGATTTCCCATATAGACTGTCACTAAATGGTGTTCTTGTCAGATGTGTGCATACATCTAAATTTTAGGTAAAGAATCAAAATGAAACAAGTCAAACAACTAAACCAAATTCATGTATGGCATTATAAATATATTTGTAAAATGTTCATAAATTCTTTGCATGTCACACTGCTTTTATAGCCAGGTAAACCTATGATACACCGCACAGTCTAAATGAATATTGAAAGTGATTTCCCATGTTCACAAATATTAGCTTACTACTTTGACATAGTCAATTCACACAATTCATTAGGATTATTTTCTTTACCACGGATTCATTACCTATTATCTTCACATCATGTATAACTCAAAAAATGTATTAAGGCATCTCAGCATTATTATGGTTTTATAATTTCATATGAATGACTGACTTTGACTTTAGAAATTAATAAATTGAAATAAATGGGTGGAGTAAATCAGTCTAGAACTTATACTATAATTCTTTTTAATAAAAGTGCAGTAAATTTATGGCCAATATATCCTCTGACTCGATCCTAAGATGATGAATTTAAGATAGGAACAAATTCACCAATCTTTGAAGAACAGACACTATGTGTAGAAGGACCAAGAAGTAAAACAACTACACCAACAAGGAGCACAGAAACGTATTACAATCCTTCATTTAGCAAAAGCTTAAGTTGCCTTGAGAAAAAATTCCACATGCCACAAACATGTGTGAGTAAAACTATAAACAGAATAGAAATCATGAGACGGTAAAGACATATACTTGTGTGACCAAATGCGGAAATACTGATCCAATTGATTGACCAGCTTTTCTGTCAGCAGTCATCAGAGTAATGTCAAAGTACGGATGGTTAGCAAGGAGCCGAACAATCTGCAAAAAAAGGATTGGCTTTTCAGTTAGGCAAAAGAAATTCAAGGATGACCAAAGAAGTAGTAAAATGCTGAAAACCCAAAAACAGAAGAGACTTGGAAAAAAAGATGAAATAAGACTTGAAGGAAAAGAGAAGATGCAGATTTCTCCGTGTCTGCATAGAGCTTCTCAAGTGCTACCAATAACGTGGAGTTATAAAGCTGTTATCTTTTAACATTATCTTGTCATTATAGTGTGTGGAACTTTCTTTGGTAGCATTATATTATCAATTTTTACTATTGCAAACAAGTTTGGAGTTAAATTTTCTGTTTATTGCATTCAATCAATCGTCAATTTCAAACATAAACTGATAAACCCCTCTCTGTATTGTTAACTCCTATCTTTTAGATAACTTTTGGCGAAAACATACTTCGGGCTCACATCATTACATTGGCCCAAAATTACGGCCCAAATATCTGCCTACCATACGTTGCAAAGTTAGATGTTATTATTGGATGCATCCCCAACCTAGAAGATATCATCTATCAAAAGGGCAACAAAGTTTATGAAAAATACATCAGCTTGTAAATCATTTTATACAGCAACAGCGCTAGCCTTTTCTTGCACACTAAAAATACATATTTGGTGTGACATTGGTCATGCAAGTGGTGAAGTATGAGCTTTTATCTACATTCAACTATTGCTAACCCATTAGATATTATCAAGTCATAGTTTGGTGGTAGAGCAATTGACTAAACATAATAATAAATTATTTTTAAACACATGAAAAGGGGACCGATTACCTCTGATCCAGTGTAACCACTAGCTCCAAGAACACCAATTCGAGTTGTTTTCTCCAGCTTCTGAGCTTTAACCTCGGGAAACTGCAAACTCTGTGGTGTTGAGGCAACCGAACCTCTAACGCACAGCTTCCTAAACTTTGAACACTTTGTCTCATCCTAAAATTCAAAGACATCAAGAAGAAGAATATCATCTTTGTGCTCTGCAAACAAACTTAAAATAACAAATTTAAGGGGTGGGGGCACTTTCCAATTAGTTTGGTTGCTAAAAAAATAAACCCCACTTGCAAAAATATCATCAAAGTATAATGGACAGTTAACAAAGCTTTTATCTTTATCAACTTTTCATTTTCATTTCCAGGTTCCGATTGGGCTGAGTTCAGCTTAGTTATTAAAGTTTTGCTCGTAAATTTCAATCCATTGAATGAATAACCAAACACAGCTGAATTTCGAGTAGAAACACGAACCTGAACTTTCAAGAAACATCCTCGATCGTTACAAATGGAACGAAAAGCCGCAAGTGAAGTCATTCTCTACTGAAGAAACAAAACGATTTAGAATTGAATGAAATGGAATTAGGTTATTTCAATGGCATCCATTGATTCCGAAAAATAACCAGAGAATAGGAGGGAGATGAACAGCACTAACCTGTAATTGTAAAGAGATAGACGCAGGAGCTGACAGAGAAGGATAGAGAAAGTTGCTCCTGTGTTTGGGGGGGAATTCTATGGGAGAAAAGGAGCGACTAATTTTTCTCCTCTTGTTTTGTTTGGGAGGTGGGGTGGCTACTTTAATTTCTCAAAATCACCAAATATTAAATTTAAAATATTTTTAATTTTTCTCCATTTGTTTTTTTTATTATTTACTCTATGTTTAAAAAAAAATTGTTTTTTACAATCAATGTTAAAGTTGAAAATTAAAAAAAATATATAATGTAAAGGAGATGATATCTAAAAAATATATTATAAAATAGAAATTTATATGTTCAATAATTGTACAATTGTACGTTGTATGAAAATTATTTATGTCGTCTTATGGTAAAATGACATAAATATTATAACCTTAAGTTAATATTTATTTTGTTGACAAATAAATATGTTAATAATAATTTATAGAATGCTAATATCAATTCTCAGAAAATTTCTATATAACATTAACTCCTCTTGATGCTGAAACAAAATATGCTTAATTTTCTAGTCAACTCTTTTTTCTTTCTTTTTTTCTCTCATTAATTTTTCTCATATTCAAATGGTATTGGGTCAGAGTTTGGTTTTTTGACCATATTTTTAAATTAATAGTGTGTTGGGCAGCACTTGTAAATAGACTTCTATAACAAGTCATTTGGTTTATTGATGAGCATATTTGAGCTTATTGACGGGAAAATTGAACATAAATATATTTAAATTTTATTTATTTGTATTTTAACCCTCACAAATAAGTGAAATTCAAATACACGCATGTCCAATTTTCATGTTCAAATAGAGTTTTTGTTTATTGATACACTTCCATGGCATAAAAGCACCACATTTTGAAATTTTGATTTCAAACCAAGTCCCCCTATGTAGGGCTTCTCAAATAAACAAAGGACTCCTCTGCAAAAATATATGCAACCCCAAAGCTTTCATTACTAGCACTTGTGTAAAAGAATTTTGATGATCAATGATTCTACTATATGTTATTTACATTTGTGTATCTATAATATACAAAAGGTAATCAATATACACCATTGAGAACTACCAAAATACACACAACATAGCTGAACTTGAAGAGGCAAAAGTGCTGGCAAAAAGCCAACTTTTCTGTTCACTTGAATATACCGGGCTTATCGATCTAAAGAAGAAAGAAATGGAGTTTGAGATACTCTATTTGGAGTACTCTGACGGCTCCCTTCTGCTCTTGAACTCAATGGTGAGCTTTGTAGTTGTGGCATGAGCTCGGATAATCGATTCCTTTCATTTGTAATTCTATTCTGTAAGTACATAAATGTGATATGTTAGTTTCTGCATTTTGATAAGCACTTAATTTACTTCTATATGGAAAAGTAAGAAACTTTTTTAACCTTAAGCTTGACTTCTTGCAATTCTCTATCAAGTATATTTGCCCGATCCTTGAGCTGCTCAAGTGCTTCTTCCGCCACAGAAAGACTTATATCAGATGCTGGTCTTGTTACTCCAGCAGCCTGCAATACTCATCGTTCAAACAATGGATGGGATGAAGGAAAGGTAACAATTACTGCTACTTGTGCTATTTTCTTGTGGAAATTGGAACATAATACATAGCATTGGGAAAGAAGTACCACTAACCTTTAAAATGCTGGTACACAAGCCCAATAATTTATGTGCTAATTGCAGCCTCTCCTCTTCAGTTTCCTATTGCAGCTAAAGCATTAGCCTCACGCATAACACAGGTAACAATACAAAGAGTTCCTGGCAGACTATATATTATATTCCCAGCCATACTAACCTTCAATTTTTCGTTCAACCGTTGCTCCTTGTCAAAATGGATACAAGGGCTTCTTCCATTGGTTGCACGAAAATGGGCAAGTTCTTCCTTGACGCGTGAAAGGACAGCTTCACTGCGCCACAGCTTGCTGCAGATGTCTTCATTTTGAGCTTTCAGCAAATTGTTTTCTTCCTGTTACATTGACTTGAAACTTCAGAATACAATGGGTTGGCAGAAAACTGAAACATTACACTCTTTGACCTAAGGAAGACGCATACTAACAAATTTTTTTTTCCAAAATAAGTTCATTCAGGATCTTCTGAAGCTCTTACCAAGCGTGTAGTAATTTCAAAATAAAAAAAAAAAAAAAAAGCTGATTGATGATCTTGCCTTTATTTTAGCATGATGATGACTACGTTGTTGGATGTTTTGTTGACCTGACAACTTCTTCACTTCAGCTTCTAGTTCCATTACCTTCTTCTTATGATTAACATTCTCCATCTGGGGAAGAAAAAAAGAGTGTTAAGCAACAGTTCAACTTTGTATAATGAATATGCAATAAGACTTGATAATTCACAACCTTGAACATTTCATTTTCAGTTGTGAGTAACCGCTCACGCTGACGAAGTTTCTCTAATGCAATCTGTGCTGCCACCATCTCAGCTTGTTTTCTGTCTATTTCCTCAAGCCATCTATATAAGGTGGCAAAGCAGTTTAGACATGCAGAAGAAACAATGGAAATGATTAGTCCTCAAATTGGATTTCAAGGTAACAGCTTCTTACCCCTTTCTTTCCTCAACAAACTCACTCAACTGCTGCTTTAGCTTGATGACCTCCTGGTCCTACAAAAAGTATTTTGTTTACAATAATAAACTCATAAAAGGTCTCAGAATGTAGTTTCACTTTAAGCGAAGTGTACCTGAATCTTGACTTCAGCATTATGAAGTCGGACCTTCTCTGTTATCTTTTGCACTTGCTGGTTATCCAGTAAAGACTAGCATTAATAAAAAGAGAACAAAATAAACATAACCACATAGGACTCGTGTATAGATTCTAAAAGCTCATCATCAAGACCATTATATCCACTATGCATCCTCTAAGGGCAGGAAATAGTAGCAGAAACAAATAATACTCCGTAAGTTCTAAGAGAATTCCTAAAGAATCAAACAAATGAATATAAAATCACAAGTATACCGCATAACCATTCATGTCCGACTTTAGTCCCAATAAATCACGTAGTACGTCATGGGTCATGCTCTCTGCAGTAGCTAATCTCGCATTCAGCATGAATATCTGCAAGAGAACATTGATTCAAGGAAACATAATGACTGATGTTGGTCAATATCTAAGGGAATGTAGCAATAAACTGTCAAACAGATGCTTCAAGCCTACCTCCTTTTGTCGTTGTGCAGCCAAGGTTTCAAGCTCTTCAATACGAAGTCTCCCAGCAGTAAGTTCATCATCCATCTCGGACTTGATTTGCTGTACCAAGCCTAATCCAATGCATTTGAAAGGAGAACCAGAACCCCTCGCCCTTGAACCAGTTTTTTCTATTTTGTTTGTTGATGAATTTGTGATATTGGTAGCAGGTCCCTCAGATTTAACTTGTTCAGCCATGACTTCCAATGCCTTGAACTATTTTCAAATCGAAAAAGGATTTGAACTTATTAATATCAGCTGCTCTCTGCTCACACAGAAATATTAGCTAATGTGGTCTATTAAATTTGTGATGAAGTACCTTTTGCTTGTACTCGCAAGCCTGTGCCTCTGCATGCAGATTTAGCTCAGAGATATGAGCTTTGCATTGGCCTATCTGTTTAGAAAACACAAAACATAAAACTCAGATGCTGAATTGTCATAGGCTCCAGTTTCAACTAAATTGTGGAGAGAGAGGGTTCAATTCACCTCTGTATCTTTGGCAGCTATCTCTCGCTCAAGAATCTGCATACGCTGGAGACCTTCTTGAAGGCTTTTCTCTTTATTATCTAAACCTCTGTAAAAAATGTATTATATGTTTACATAGTTATGTAATAGTTCCTAATTTTAAATAAATATTAGGTTGTTTCTACATTTCAGTTGCTTAGATGCATAATGTTAGTTAAACCTTTTCATTTCGGCATCACCAATTTCGACATTTTGCATCTTCTGTTTAACAGCATGAAGCTCCAATTCTAACTCCTCTCTTTGCAACCGTTGCAGCTCAGCCTCTCCTTTAACAAAGTCAACCTTACATATTGAAAACCAGGTTAGTAGACAATGATATATACATACATACACACAGATGTATAGACATAAATAAAAAAGAACAGTAAAACAAGTAAAACAAGACTGATTCAAAGAACTTACGTTGCTTTCAAGTACATTCACAGTACATTCTAGCTCTTCTACAGACCTCTCTAATAGTCTCACCTCCTCCTCTTTCTCATCAGCATAGAGCTTTCTACTTTCAGCTACCTAATTTTGACACAACATAATAAAACATCCAAAACATTTAATATAGGTAGTTAATGACTTATAAATAATTTCAAAGTTAGAATGTACCTGTACAGCAATTGCTTCTTCTTCAGAAAGGGCTTGTGCCATCTGAAACTCCTTCTTCAAAGTAAGAAACTCTGCACGAATGTCATCCCTCTCGCATGTAGCTGAGTTCAAATCGATCTTCAAGGATTCGATAAAACTGTTCATTTGCTCAAGAGCTGTACCCATTTCAAGGAGTTCCTGTTCTAAGCTGACATTGTGATTCCTTCTCTGTGTTAACTCCTCCTCAATGGACCCTTTTTCTTGTAAGGCATTTGAGATGTTGGTTGTCAGATCAAGATTTGTGTGGGAGAGTGATTTTACATACTCATGCTCTCTTGAGATATCCAACTCAATGGTGGAGATTATTTCTATCTTCTCCTGCAACTGAACTTCAAGTATTTGGCTTTTTCCAACAGCCTCATCAAGCTCATGTGATTTTACTGAAAGCTCATTTTCTAAAGCCTCCAAAGAAGCCAACAATTGATCAATTTCATCGTTCTGGTCCTGGGTACTAGAAGCAGATTCCTGTAACAAACTAAGATCAAATAACAATCCTTCTAAAACATCATCCTTCCTTTCCAACTCAGCTCGAAGAGACACATTTTCAGATATCAGCTCTTTAGCAAGATTTTCCAATGACTCAAACTCTTCTGTAATCTCGGATGCTCTTTCCACGTTTTTGTGCATTTCCTGGAACATTTTTTCCAGTGCAACACTTTCTTCATTGAGTACATTAAATACCCTGCTACACGTCATATCTACATGGTCCACTGAAGCAGCACATTTCTTAATTTTCAAGGTCAAGCTGCTAAGGGCTTCATCTTTATTCAGCTCAAGGGATCTAAATTCAGTCCTCAAGAAAACATTTTCTTCCTTCAAAGTATAGACTTCATCAACATGGATTTGCAAATCATGAGTTTTTGAGCTCAATGCATCCTTAAGTTCAGATTCACAAAGTCGGAGTTGATTGAGTTCCACATTCGCTGTATCCAAAACAGTTTGTAAATTGGAAACTGAATTCTGCAAAGAAAATATATCATCTTGCAACCTATGATTCTCGGTATCAACTACCTCCTTTCTCCTTAAAAATGATTCTATCTCAGATTTCTTCTCCTCCAGGTCTTGGAGGATTGAGCAATATTCTGCCTTGGACTTCGTTACCTCACTTCTCCATGACTCATTCTCTTCCTCGAGAGACCTCATTTTTGTCAGTTCTTCATTTTTAATATCCAACTCATTTTGAAGTTCGGACAATAACATAACCTCAACTTCATTGTCAACCAATATCCATTCTTTCAACTCTGCATCTAAATGAAGAAGTACTATATTTTTCTTAAGTTCATCTAGAACAGCAGCAAAACCTATTTGCTCTTTCTCCAACTTATCTTTTTGGGTAGCCATCTGTTCTAACTCTGATGCCAAGACAAGCAAATGAAAGTCTTTAGATGACAGATCAATCAGAAACTTCTCCTCCTGATATCTTAAAGCATCCTCCTTATCCTTCAGCAATTTCTCCCGATCAAAAAGAGATGCCAATACATTTCTGTTACTACTGTCCAGCTCCTTCATTAGCACAGCAAGTTCAGATCCCATATAATTGGACCTTTGTAACATTAACTCCTCTTGAAGCTGCAAGTCTGCTATCTTCTTCTCAAAACTGGTTAGTTTGACAGTGAGCTGCCCAGTTTCATCTTCTTTCCTTGAGACGCGATCAAAACTATTCTTAATATCAGAAAGTAACTTCCCCTCAAGGACTCTGCACATTTCAAGCTCTCGCCTGGATTTGAAGTTGTGCTCCCTCAATTTAAATACAAGAGAGTTTGATTCAGATAGTCCGCGGTGAAGGAGACCATTCTCTGCATTCAGTCCAGTAACTGTTTCCAACAGTATTCCCATGTGACAAAGGTGTAATACAGACACAGCACAATCCTTTACAATAATCACAGACCAGATGTCCTCGACCCATGACTGCATCAACTTAGTTGAGTCATGCAGTTCAGACTTCAGGCATAGAAAATCGGAGGATACAGAAATAAAATCCTCCTTAAAAGTAGTCTGGACCTGTGAAACTATATCCTCCAGCTCCTCCACAAGTCCCTTCATTGCCATAAAATCTAATTCAAACTGCTTTACAAGGCTTTCATAACACCAATCCTTCTGATTGTTACTGGATTGCAAGCTCTGGACCTCGTTGATTAGGAGATCCCTATCATTGACTAAGGCAACCCTCTCTTTCTTCATTCTTTTGATCTCAAGTTTGTTCGTCTCATTCGCAATCATCAGCTCATTGACCATAATGTCTGCTTCTCTAATGGTGTCTTGAGCTTCTCCAAATTTAGCCAGAACACAAGAAGTTTCTGCAGTTTTCTGCAATGCAAGCATCTTTGAATCGCTAAGTTCACTCTCAAATGACTGCAGAAATTATAGGAGGCGGCACAAAGCAAATGCAGTTGTTAGTTCAGCACTGAAAATATATCATTGCCATAAATATATGTACAATTGTCATCTAGATAATTTTATTTTTAGTCAAAGATAAGAGATGATATGCTACTTGAAGAAAATAACGGTCTGAAGAAAATCATAATTGATAAAGCTTCACACAAAGCAGAATTCACTGCATTATTTTGTAACAGCAGTAACATACCTCATTTTTCAGAGACCATGAAGTGACAAATTCTTGCACAGTTTCTTCAACCGCTCGTAGCTTATGATCCAAAGTAACCATTTTGAGACCAATTTGCTCTTCAAAGTTACTCATACCTTCTTGCAATACAAGCACTTGTGATAAAAGAGATTTAATGCCCTTTCGAGTCCGATTTTCAGAATTACAGGCATCTTCTTTCTCATTTCGTAATTTGACCATCCCAATTTGTACCCCTTTTAAGCTTTCAAGCGCAGATTCTATTTCTTCTTTTAAAAGAGCAATTGTAGCGTCCCTATCACTTGCATCCTTCAAGGTCCTTCCACATGCCAAACTTTTCTGACCACTAGAGTATTTATGTAAGTTCTTGCCAACTTCAAAAGGACAATCTGAAATATCAGCTTTAATTCCTGCAACAGCGTATGTCTCTAGACAGTTGATGGATTGATTTTCTCCAGTACCTGTCTGCAACAATATCCATATAATCGAATTAATAAATTAAGTAAAATTGAGGCATGACTTAAAACATGAATGAATGCAATGGCCTTCGCCATATGTTAGAAAAGCAAGAACTTTAGGTTACCCGTGCTTCACATTTGCCATCAGATAACTCACAAACATGACCTCCAGCAACACCATCTTTCTCAGGACTGGATACCTTCTCCACATAGCCATTCATGCATGATTTGAGTGTCAAAACACCATCTTTTAGCTCAGTGAGTTTGTGCCTTGTCTTCAGAATGTTATTTTCTTCGATTTCATCAAGCTTTCGTTCCATATCATTTACATGTTGCTTCTCTTCGGACAGTTGCACTCTTAGTTTACTACAATCTTCCTTTGCCACTTCTAGTTCCATTCTCAGAGAACATATCTGTTTTTCTCCTTCATTAATTTCAACGGCCTGATTATGGAGAAAAGCATCTTTCTCCAAATTCAGTACTTTAGATCCGGCAAGCTGGATATCCTTATGTTTCAATGCATCAAGGTAATCACAATTTATCTCAGAAAATCTGCTTAGAACCACGAAAGCAACAGTGGCACACGTTGATGCTCCTCTAAGTTGTTCTTCTCCATGCTTAATTTTGCTTTCTAACTCTGTTGTGAGCAATGTTTTCTCACTCAATTGTGATGTCAGTAGCAAGATCTTTTCCTCTTTTCAGTGAATTTCTGCCTTGTCTTCATAATGTTATTTTCTTCGATTTCTTCTAGCTTTTGTTCCACATCACTTACTCGTTGCTTCTCTTCAGACAATTGCACTTTTAGTTTACTACAATCTTCCTCTGCCACTTCTAGTTCCATTCTCAGAGAACATATAAATTTTTCTCCTACATCAATTTCAATAGCCTGATTATCGAGAAAAGCATCTTTCTCCAAATTCATTTCTTCAGATTCGACAAGCTGGATATCCTTATGCTTCAATGCATCAAGGTACTCACAATTTATCTCAGAAAATCTGCTTACAACCACGAAAGCAACAGTGGCACACGTTGATGCTTCTCTAAGTTGTTCTTCTCCATGTTTAATTTTGTTTTCCAACTCTGTTGTGATCAATGTTTTCTCTGTCAATTGTGATGTCAATAGCAAGATCTTTTCCTCCTTTTCGGCGAGTTTCTGCCTTGTCTTCAGAATGTTATTTTCTTTTATTTCTTCAAGCTTTCGTTCCATATCATTTACACGGTGCTTCTCTTCGGACAGTTGCACTTTTAGTTTACTACAATCTTCCTCTGCCACTTCTAGTTCCATTCTCAGAGAACACATCTGTTTTTCTCCTTCGTCAATTTCTACAGCCTGATTATGGAGATGAGCATCTTTCTCCAAATTCATTACTTTAGATTCGGCAAGCTGGATATCCTTATGCTTCAATGCTTCAAGGTACTCACAATTTATCTCAGAAAATCTGCTTATAACCACGAAAGCAACAGTGGCACATGTTGATGCTTCCCTGAGTTGTACTTCCCCATGCTTAATTTTGTTTTCTAACTCTGCTATGATCAATGTTTTCTCACTCAATTGTGACATCAGTAGCAAGATCTTTTCCTCCTTTTCAGTGCAATCTTGTTGGTGCGCTTCAGTTATAACCAAAGCCGCTCCTCTTAAGGAGCTCAGCATTCTCTCCAAGTCATTTCTTCTAGTATTTGCATTTTCCAAGCAGCAGTTAAGTTCTTCAATCATCAACTCCTTTTCAGTGATGCTTCTGGTCATCCTGCCTAATTGTTCAGATATCCAAGTTCTTTTCTGACGAAATGAACCACAGATACTATCAAGCTGATCAGAGGCATCTTCAAGTGCCCCCTGTCCACCAGCAAGAACAACTTCAATCTCACTTGTCACTGATTCCCACTCTCCAGACAACATTTTTAATTGTTTATCCTTCTCTTCGAGCTGTTCGCAAAATCTTTTGTTGTTTTGGGTCATTACTTCATAATTTTCCTGAAGCTCCTTCAACTCAGTCAGCAGAAGCATCAGCCTCCCTTCAGTCTCCAACTCTTTCAAGTTACTGTTGTGGACTTCCTGCTGGAGAACGCTAAGTTCTTCCTGTAAGCAAACAATCACCTCAGCAGTTTCAGCCTCAACCTGCCTACGAACTTCATCCATTTCTTCTTCATTAGATGCATGATATGCAATATCACTTTGGTAATGCATATTCAGTCTCTTGGTTTTATCAAGAGAACCATGCATCTTCTTCAACTTTATTTGTAAAGGAGAATCTTCAATTTTCAAAAGTTTAGAAGATGCCAGATCTTTTAACTCTTTGGCAAACGTTTGCTCTTTCAAAGAAGAGATTTCAAGCTCCTGTTTCTGCAAGATCTCCATGTAACGGTTGCTACTGTTCCTTAGATCCTCCATTTCACTGATTGATACAAGTTGTTGAGACTCTAGAGCTTCAATGATGGATTTTGCTTCTCTGAGCTCTTCCTTCACATCTTCATATTGTTTGGTTAGCAACAAAGTTTTTCCTTCTGCCAACTCAAGATCCCTGGTCAAGCAAAGTGCCTTGTCCTCCATGTTACCACGGAAAGACGTCTCTTCTTTGAGAATGGTCTTCAGAATATCCAATTCCAGTTGTAGATCCACAACTTCCTGTGTGTGCTTCATCAGAGTTTCATGCATCCCTCCATTCTCCTGTTGTACAGCCTCAAATACTTGGCCATCAAGAGATGGAGCTTCTAAAATGGACTCCTGAAAGATATGTAGAACTAATATAAATTCATTGTACAAATTAAAACCTGAGGTTCATGGTGCTATCAAATGTTAAATTTCACTTTTCTCAGTTCTCTTGGATTGGCCTTGTACAATAACAACACATTGGCTGATGAGAGGGATTCCTTTCATTGAGATATTGCTTTTTCATCTTGTATCTCTCTCTACGAGAATAGAAATCTTGGTGTAATTAAAAGTTAATCATCTAAATAGTACCTTTATACTTCGACACTGCCATCATAATCGTGTGTTCCAGATTTAAGGTGGTCTGATGGAGTATGTAGATCATCAATTTGTCTGCAAAAAGATTTAAGGGCCAAATAGCATTATAGGAACTGACATAAAAGATGGTTGCATTTGTAAAAGGATAAACCAAATAAGCTTTAGACATGGAAACTTTACAAAGTGAAAAGGATTGTTACCTTCTGAGTTTTGCATTGTTTTCTAAGCAAGAATTTAGGTTACTCCTGCACTCCTCTAACTCATTGAGTGTCTTCTTCAACTGAATCCAAAGAGAAGAAGATGAGAGTGAAGAAGTATAAACACAAAGAAAAGATTCACAATTTATTGGAATACAAATAAGCAACCTCTAGATGAAGAGAAGCATTTTCTTCACTGATACGGTCAACTTCCTATTTCAGTGGGGAAAACTTGTAAGGATTGGAATAAGGTGGCAGAATCAAAGTCCAAATTTTTAGATTAGTTGAGAAAAGGAATATACAGAAAATTTAATAATGTTACCTTAGGAATATTGGGATGACTATGTTGCTTTAAGTTCCCATCAAGAAACAAAACCAGCTGTAAACAGAGGAATTTGATTTAGATAACTAGAGAAACGAAAACATGCGATCTAGTTTCCATTTAGCAATACCTGATCCCGCAATTCAGATACTTCAGTCAGCAGCATTTCTCTCTCTCCTTCCTCATAGAAATCTTGAAACCTATGTAGCCAATTTTAAGATGAATACAAAGGAATTAATAATTGCTAAATATTTTAAAAGCCCTGTCAAATGGTTTTTGTTCAAAAGCAGCTACCTTCTAAGTTGTTCCAAAAGCCTAATATTTTCGAGGGCAAAGCGAGTTACTTCTGGGTTTTTATCAACTTTAGCTCTAAGATTTTCAATTTCTTTAGAGAGTGCATTGTTCTCTTCTAGTAAGTAAGCATCTGCAGGTACTAAACCACCAAGAAGAGCTTTCATTCGTTGAATTTTCTCTTCCCTAAATTTCAACATCATCTTTGTGCACCTAGTATCCTCCTCTCTCTGACGAACCTAATAAGCAATTAAGGTAATGGAATCAAGTTAGCAGTTCATAACAGAATCATCTCGTTCTGTTAGTAACAGCCTTCACAACAGTCTTTTTCAGTAAAAAGAAATCAAAAGAAATTAATAAATGGAAGGGAGAAAATACGATTCATACCAAACAATTTAAACACTCAATCTCAGCTTCAAGCTGCTTGATAGAAGTTTCTGCCATTTGTTCTCTCCTCAAGGCTCCCATAAGTGTTGTCTCAAGACATTTCAACTAGAAAAATTAATGGGAAGAAAGAAATATTTTAAGCACCATGACTTGCAACTGTAGAGTCCAAATTCGCAGTATGTAATTGTCAGCAAAGTTGTTTCAATTTTTTCAAATCCAAAAAGTTTTTCTTTCTTTATACACAATACATAGGTCGTCGATTCAGCATTGGATAAAAAGAATGATATACTCATTGTAACCGCAAAAGAGTAAAACATAAGAAGCTATCAAGTAGACACTAGATTACAAATCAGTATAAACAAAACAATGTTGTACATATCTAAAAAATGATTGTACTCTACTTATCACACAGCATCACTAAATGAGAGATGTTTATGGATAGGTCAATTATTAATCATATTATCATCATTCATCAACACACTTGGTTTGTTAATTCAGAAACAAGAATAAATAGGCAAATCGCAGATCCACTTTTTCAGCCTATTTATTAGCTTTAAAATAATTTTACTCTATAATAACACTTCATCACTAAATGAAAAATGAATAAAACCAAACTTAGTATACCTGTTTAGAAGAAACTTTCAGAATGCCTTTGGATTCGCATCCAAGCATTTCATCGGTACTCTGCCGTTCCATTTCAAGTGCTTTTATTTTGGAAGCATTGTCATGTTCTTGTCTTGTATCTCCAATTATTGGTGAACCAAATGAAAGAGACCTGGATACATTTTGACGTTTGAGCACAAGAAGCTCCTCCTATTTCAGAAACATTCATTAGTTTCATAAAATTATCTTGTTTCAAGCAGAAATTTTATAATATAGAAAACTAAAAAGAACCTTTAAAAGTCGTATCTGGTGTTGTAGTTCAATCACATCTCCAGAAGAATCTTCATTTACTACAGCCTTCATCATGAAAAGTGGAGGAAAAATATATGGGTAAATAAGGATTCTTATGATGATATGTGACGACCATGCTCAATCAAGCAAGAAAGAAGCTTACATTATTTTGGATAAGCTTTGCTCGTTGTGCAAACTTTAGAGTGTTCATAGTTTCAGCAGCAGAACTAAAAAAATATATTCTAGAACATTAGAGGTTTCGGCATCACAATTAAAACATAAATTCAAACCAGTAAAAATATAGGGACTAACCAGATTGAAGGACTGACATTGGCAATAATCATTGTTTTCGAGTTTCCACCCAATGAGTCCTGCATTAAAAAGGCAGTTAAATATACAATAATGGAAACAAGTAAAGTTAAGCATGGTGATAACCGAAATTGGATTTTTAATTCACCTGAAGAAGAAATGTCAGTCTTGAATCTCTATACGGAACATGCCTTGTCTTAGCATGTGCCACATCCACAAGAACCATAATTACATGACTGTGAAGAAAGATAGTCAGCCATGAATCAATAAAGAAGGGCTTGTGCAAAATGAAAAGACTTCATGATGGGAGAAGAAAGAAGAAGAAAAAAAGATATTAAAGCAATTCAGTTACCCCAGTGTAGATAACGATTTGTTAATACTTGCAGCTTCCTTTAGACGTTCTCCCTCAGCACCAGAAGTTTTCTGCCTAAAATGGTAATGATAAGATTGTTAAGTGTGCCATGCTGCAAATATTCATTTATAAGAGAACAATAGCTCGTAAGTTTGTGCACAATTCTTACCTTTCTGAACCAGCAAGATCAACAAGGTTTAACCTTGCAAATCTTAGGTTGGATGTGGAATCCTTTTCCCACCTACTCTCAATTACGCATGTAAATACACTATGTGAACGGCTGCTCTCCCTATTCATGTTCGTTGCAGCAACTTTCCTATTTGAAGAACCCTATAGCGACAAGCAACGCCTCAATGCTCCAAAATACATTGTGGCATAAATACAAGCAAATGCACGCATATGTATGCATCTGGATCAACAGAAACTGAACAAGTTAAGGATCCAGGAGTTACCAGGCTGAGAAGCTTAAGAATATCAGCTACAGTCTGAACTTCAAATTCTGAGAGATTTTCAACATATACACCTGTCTTAATATCCTCCCGTAGCTACAAACAGAGAAATAAGCATGAGATGGAAGAACATATTACATTTTTCACTAATCATAAGCATTATAACAGAGGCAATCTTACTAGCAAATTTGTGGACGTTGGATCAAGGAGATCCGTAATTTGTTCGTTATAGATCTCTAAGAAGGAGCACTTGCAATTGTATCGTCAGCCTCTCATCCCTTCGGCTTTCCTCCTCCTGCAAAGAGATGAATAATAAAGGGTGAATAAATCGGCTGAAATTATAATGCTTATGAACAAACTAAGAGGTATATGGAATGCATGAGCAAAGACTGAAGAAAGTTACTGCTCTTATTCTTGCAAACAAAAATTCAAATATTCGTGGTGTCATTCCACGATTGAGACTGAGCTTGATTCCTAGCTCATCGATGTCGCCAAGCATTGTGTATGTCTTCCCGCTTCCAGTCTACAAGGTTAATTATCCATATCAAGTAAGAATATTTGTCAAGGAATCCTTATTGGAAAATAAGACTAGGAAAGGGAAAAAGAACAAAGAGAGGCAGAAAGGAATATATAGTCTAAAGAAGATGAGCAAAAAATATGTACACTCCAAAGAACTAAAATTTCTGTTACAAGCATACCTAGCGCAAAGTAACAGAAGAAAATGTGATGCATAAATCAAGCCAGAAAAACTCAGATCCACAACACAGTTTGAACAAATTTATTGATCAAACGTCTACTATTTTCAACAATTATGAATATTGGAAACCTTAGTGACTAAAATGCTAGAAAAATAGAAATGAAATAATACAACTTAGTGGCAATAGACTAACCAAAGGTATGCATCTGTACATTTTGCAGCATTAAAGATTTTTGAATTAAGCAACAGAAGAGAGAGAAGTTTAATTCATTGTTTAAGATCAATACCTGGCCATAGGCAAACATACAGCTATTGTATCCAGACAAGCAATTCTCCACCATTGGCAGACCAACCATTTTAAAAAGTGTTTCCTGCATAATCCCTATAACTTTAAACAACATATAACAAACCATAAACAACCTTAATAATACCATTATATTTTCTAGTTCTCCAATACCTGGTCAACAGTTTCACACGCTACATGATCAAATGTAAATCGAGTTTCTGGTTGGCCAACCCAGGTGATGCATGATGCACTCTCCTGCTTCAAGCACCTATTGTAACCATATGTACTTTTCTCCATGCTATTGAGAGGTCGAACTCTTATCAATACCTAAAATCATGATCA
Source organism: Panax ginseng (assembly GCA_020205605.1). Lineage (NCBI taxonomy): Eukaryota > Viridiplantae > Streptophyta > Magnoliopsida > Apiales > Araliaceae > Panax > Panax ginseng. Next base: position 3,813,959 of record CM035133.1, on the reverse strand, counting down.
ATACATATCAGCATACCTTAACATAAACAGTAGCTTGAAAAATCAAAATACCCAATTTGAAATCTTCCTCGATGCAAAATTTAGCAAATTAAGGAGCTTACTTGCACATTGTGATCCATCCAGAATGATGGATCTTCCTTCATAGCAAAATGGGGCACCTCAACAGAATTAACAACAGTTGAAGAACTACTAGAAATCGGAATCCCTTTTGACAATGCAGCAAAACTAGCCACTCTAGCACCTCCATTGGCTGGAGGAAGTCTATGACCACCAGTTAAACAAAGACCCGGATTTGGAGGCTTGGTAACACTCTTAGTAGGTGTGCTTTGAGTGGAATTACATTCCGAATAACTTGAATTACCTCTCCCTACTGCCCTACTTGACCTAGGTGTAGTCATATTTGCATGACCCCCATTTCCATTCCTATAATTACTCAAATCAACCCCCATTTCCGTAGCATTTGAGCTAGATTCATTCTTTTGGGGCCACCCGAATCGATTACCGCCTGAAACTCCTCGTCTATCAGGAGTTCTAAGCGGCATTCCGGCATCTGAATATCTACTCTTACTGGCCTTAGTGGGAGTTTTATCAACTCTACTTCTCCTTAAACCCACTTCTTGTTCTTCAATTGTGTTAGGATTTATGGGGATATTTTCTATTTCATCCAGATTGGAACTTTTGCTCGAATACCGATGCATTAATTTGAAATCCCGAAACATTCTAAAGCCAAAGAAAGGATTTTTAATCAAGAATAAGTACTGGGTACTAAAAAAAACGAAAAAGAAAGGATTTTTAACCAAGAATGACAACTGGATAGTGAAAATAGTGTGATTTGGGTGACGAATTCCCAAAAGAGGAAGTGTAAAAGAGGATTCGAAAATGACGAATTCCCTGAATATATTTTAGGTGAATGAGAATCAAATGGGGTTTGATTCAGTAAATTATGCAAAACAGCAAATATCTCTCCTCTCTACGGGACTGTTTAGATAGTAAAATGTTCAGTTGAGAGATCCAAGAAGAAGTGAGCTGAGAATGGACGACCGAGATGAGGTCTTCTTTAAATTTGAATTTGTCACCGCGCTTTGAAGTTTTGAATTGTGTAATGGTCTTTTTTTTTTTAATAAAGGAAAATAAAAGAAAGGGAGAGAAATATTAAAGTTCAATAATTATGATTATTAACGGCTACTTATAAACGATAATTATGAAACTGATGGGGGCACCTAAGTTTTCACTCGAGGGTGTGTTTTAGATGATGAATTTTACATTGATTTTATGCTAAAAAATATTTCTATAATATTTATATGTATGTTTATATATAGGGTTATATCTATATACACAGCTATGTATATACACGGCTATGACGACATATTTTTTGGGCTATAGTGATAGTAAACTGTCGTTATAGCCCAGAATAGCTATATTGACGGTGGAACAAATCATTTATAGCCTAATAAAGCTGTCGTTATAATTTCATCGCAGAATACTACACGACAGATACCTACAATTTTTCCAGCTGTGTACATGTAGATATGTGTATATATAAACATATATATAAACAAAACTCAGCAATTTTTGAGGAAATGAATAATAAATACTCATGCTCATAACAAGTTTTTCAAACTTATAATTTGTAACAAATAGATTTAAAATCCCTTGTTCTAAAATTCTTTGACATTTCTAAAAAATTTAAATCAAACACAACTTGATAGAAAATGCTAGTATATTATTCTTTTTAAATACTATTTTACTCTCGGTTGAAATGTTGTAATGAATTAGTAGTTAAAAAAAGTGATGGTAAGAGTCTCAAAATATATCTAAAATAATGTGTCATTATAATATTATTTGAATAAATCTTATGCGATCGGTTATGTAATATGTTAACGCCAGGATCTTCTGCCACGTCCCAATCACGTAAGGCGTTACGATCCCGCACGATAAGAAACACGATCAACATCAAAGCTCGGCCATGGCTGGTAAAATCGGGGGGATAGCTTCAGCGTGAGAAATTAAGACGTGTTCACAAAGTTAACAATGGAGGAATGTATGGTCTACAGTGTATCGAGAGAGAGAATAATTCTCGGTTGTTGTGTATGGGAGAATAAAATAATCAATATATGTGAGAACGCATTACCTGCAGGCGATGGCTTCCTTGCTTTAGGTTATCTTATCTTTGCTTGGATTAATGTGCCACCCACTCTTACCGACACCCCTACGATCGATGGGCTCTGCCGACTATATAAGGTTTATCTCTTTGCTACCGTGCATCGCTTTTCATCACCACGGTACGGCTATGATCCCATCCACATTAATGCATGGCGGGAGGCTTGGTCAACCGTCATGCTTTTTCATCATCACAAGTCAAAGTGAGATATTAAAATATCTAATGGGTCGATTCATCGCATCTGAATCTTAGCTTTTAAAGATTAAAACGGATATAATATGGTGATTGGCCCAGGTGGCTTTAAAGGATTAAAAATAAAGGCCCAATGGATTCTTCATGTGAGAGTAGCCCAATGTACCTACTTAAAAAAATAGGAAATATCACGCCCCAACATTGCCCCCTAGTTTTTTTGTTAAACAGAATGTTTAATAGAAAACTATGAATGGCCTAAGATAATTTAATAAAGGTCCATAGTGAGATATAATTGAAGTGTATCCAATCGTTATTCACGAAATAAAAGGAGAAGAGGATGGAGGCCCAAATCAGAAAAACCTTATTTAATAGATATCATGGACCTTTAACCAGGACCCTTCCCATTCAAATTCCAAATCATCAATAGCATTTAATGAGCCGACCTTGAACACCGTGTAACCGTCAGTATAAAAGGTAACTTTATCAACTTTGACAGTTTTACCTGCTCATTTGAATTTCGAGCGCCTTCTGAACTCTCTGACTTTCTGAACTTTCTCCTTTCTTTCGCAAATAATCAACAATGGCTTCCGGGATTACATACAAGGTTCTCCCATATTGGTAACCCCACTCACCATTGTTCCTCCAAACCCTACCACCACCGCCATGTGAAGAAGCCTCGACATCGAACCCAAAAGTGTCGAAATCGATCAAGAAACCCTCCCCATAAATCCCAAAACCCCTCTAGAATACTACAGAATCTTCGAGCGATTTTTTTCAGACGCCAACACTCCTCGATCGTCACAGAGGTCGAATCAAGAGAATTCGATCCCGATACCACATCCCGGATACCCACGCAGCTAGGGTTCCTAGATCCGGTGAGAAGATGTACCAATGACGGAGGGTTGGACGGTGCGTTCTGTGACCCTACTTGGAGAAGGGGTTCGCTTCCTCTCCAGATATCTTCATAAGTAACCTCTTTGGGGTTTCGGGGTGGGGTTATTTCAACTAGTCATCGAACTCAGACATTCACATCTTGGCCTTCGTGGGCCTCTCTGCCATGAATTGGGCGTGGAGCCCTCCCGGACTCCTTCTTTACGATATACAAAATAGTACAATCTAGGAGAAGGGTTGAGGCCATTAAGCAAACATTCTCCGAAGTCGGAGAGAGAAGTTCGAGAGGCGTTCATTTGGTAAACACGCCTTCGAGCAAAATAATGGCATGAAAAAATGGTTCTACGTCAAAGGCCCCAAATCTCTTCTCTACCGAATCGGGCCATCGATTTGGCAGAAGATCTCTACCGATTTTGGAGATATTTCGAATAAAGAAAATGGAAATGATGGAACTTTTGACAATTTCCCCGAGGAGGAGTGGAAATACGGACTCCACTCAAGAAGCAAGCATGGTTATCGACCATAAATATAAGTATCGGTCTATTTTATATGTATCTGAATTTTTGAAAATGCTTTTATGATGTGGATTCTAACACGAGTTGTATTGGTTATCAAGATATCTTTGATCAAACCGAGCTCTTTAGAGATAAAAGAGCTCGAAGATTTTTTGTCTGGGAAGCCTTTAAGTTGTTGAAACTCAGTAAAGAAGTCGCTCCCCGGCCGAACCAATCTCGGAAACATGTACAGACGAATTCCAAACTGACGAACCAGAAGCCGAAGAGGTTCCTGTTTCGGAAGAGACTCTCCGCCCTCGCCAGAAGAGGAGGGCGATCAGAAAACCCAGAACAACATCCTTTCCAACCCCTTCCGAAGCCACCCCAGAGATCGAGCCAACCACCACGTCCGACACCCGACGAGGAGGCCTACTCGATCGTCCTGATCGAAGAAGCATCCTCCGCACTAAAAAGTCGAGAAGCAAGATAACGCCTTGATTTGTAGAAGAGCTTAAGGTGCCCCAATCTTCGATCATACCCCCCTTCGTACCGCCTGTAGAAATACAGATTGACGAAGAAGGTGATCAGGATGAAGTCATCAAACCTGCCCGGGAAGAGAAACGAACACCGATGACCACCCAAGCTCATTGGTCACTCTCTCTACAAGAAACCAGTCCAAACAAATCTCCCTCTCCGAGACCAGTGTATGAACTCGAACCTAACTCTCCCAGAAAGCAACCACTCCTTCCCCGAAAGGTCAAGACCTTTCGCGGAAACAGAAAGCAGAGTCCTTGGTCGGGCTATCATGCCGAGGTAGTGGGATCTCCGACTATATGGCCTAGATTCAATGCTAATTTTCCGTTCGACCTATTAGGGGCCTTCGTAAGAGAATCTTGACGATCATAGGTTCAAATGATCACACGGACGGAATTTGCTCGATGAAGGGATGAGCTATTTGGCTAAGGTAAATAATCACTCTTTTATTTTTACATCTTTTCATCCTTAATTGTATATCCGGATATCTCGGCTTGAAGTCTTTATTAGAACATATACGTAGTTAATCTTCGTCTTTGGACGTTTGCGTCCAAGACACATAAATGGGGAAGCCGAGGAAGATTTCATGCGACAAGAGATCAATATGCTGAGATCGACCTTGGCTCTCGAAAGGCCGATCGAGAAGACTCTCTTCAAGTCATCGATGGCCTCCAACGAGACTTGGATAGAGCTAAGATGGATTTGAGGACGTCTGACGACGAAGTAAGGGCCACAAGAGATAGGTTGGCCGCCTCTGAAGCTAGCCAACAAACTTTAACCGATCTGAACGCCGGCTTAGTCGAAGAAAACCTGTTGCTGAGGGCAAAAAATGAGGAGTTTTCTTGACCAACCAAAGCTGGCTATTCAACTCATGCGAGGCTCAAATCAAAGGCCCAGGATGAAGGACGGACACAAGAACAAACGCATACAAGCTTCGTCTTAAAATAAAGGATCTTGAGGAAGGGTCCTCTTCGTAGAAGAGCTCGTAAAGAATCTGAAGCGAGAATATAGAGACTCGGATGAGCTTAAGGTCGAGATCATGAAAGTCTACTCGGAAGGCTACGAAGACTGCCGAGAGAGAAAAAGAAAAACTCTGCTCACGCTGGACTCGACCTAACTCTACTCAACTCAAGACGAAGGTGGTGCCTAGGTGTTCTTCCCGCTTTCATTCGACTTATGTAAAAATTTATCTGTTTAAACATTTTGCGTTTCTATATTAGTGTATTTTTGTTCATGAATGAATAGATCGAATGAATGTTTTAGTTTTTCTGATGAATTTGCAATTTCCTTAATTGTGAACTATGTTTTCGATTAGTTTCTTGTCAATAATTCAATATCAGTAAGATGAACCTAAACAGTGAATCAGTTAAGATATATAATAGTTAATGTATGAGACGAAGTGAATTGAATTTCATGGACAGAATTTAACTTAACTGAACTGAAAGGACTGAACTTAATACTTAAATAAAAATAAAGTAACACATACTCATCGGCTCCGAAGTGTGAGATCGGTCATTTGTTTACCACTCGAGGTGAAACAATTATATATGGACCAAGATATAAGGATCAAGATATAAGGATCAAGATATAAGGACCAAGATATAAGGATCAAGATATAAGGACCAATTGTGACCATTGACTTACCACCCTGGTAAAATCAATATAGGATCCTTCGCTCACCACTCGGGGTAGAAACGACAAATGGTACGCCATCGAATGGCCAAATGAGTCCTACCATACCTCCTTACACCATAGTGACCATAGGACAAAATAGGACCGGGACCAATAGTGACCATTGATTTACCACCTGGTAAAATCAATATAGGATCCTTAAATCACCACTCGGGGTAGAACGACAAATGGGTTTGCCATCGAATGGCCAAAGAAGTCCTACCATTCCTCCTTACACCATAGTGACCATAGGACAAAATAGGACCGGGACTAATATAGTGACCATTGATTTACCACCTGGTAAAATCAATATAGGATCCTTAAATCTACTACTCGGGGTAGAACGACAAATGGGTCGCCATCGAATGGCGGCAAGAAGTCCTACCATTCCTCCTTACACCATAGTGACCATAGGACAAAATAGGACCGGGACCCGATAGTGACAAAGTGTCTTTTTTATTGATAATGAACAATAATATCTGAGACTTAGATGAATTAACTTGATCTTTATTGAAAGTATTTCCGAAGCACCAAGGCGTGCGAAGTGTTTTTGATTTGGAATCATCTAATGCCCTTAACTTAGGTAAGTGCTGGTTTGGATACTTGATCACCTCATATGGTCCTTCCCGGTTTGGCATTAACTTTCCGTGTTTTGAGGTGTAGAAGCTTTCATTACTCACGAGGACGAAGTTTCTACTTCGAATCTATGAGCTTGACTCCTTTGTTATAATGCTTAGCTTCTTTCGTTGATAAGCGACCAATTTAAGTAAACGACCTCTCTAACTTCTTTAGCAGATCCAAATTGGCCTTGATCCTTCGTCATTGTATATTTCTTTGTATTGGTGACCAAGACTTGGAGATCCGATTTCGGCGAGGACTAAGGCATCGATACCATAGCGGTCGAAAGGGTGAATCCCCAGTGGTAGTCCTTGGTGTAGTCCGGTAAGCCCACAACATATTTGACTCTCCTCCGCCATCTTCCTTTAGCTTCATCTAATCTGCGCTTGATCCCGATTCAACAGACGTCCGTTGGTCACCTCAAACTTGGCCATTCGACCGTGGATGAGCCACAAAGTCTTCTTATCTTTGATCCCCAACTCCTTTAAAAATGCTTCAAATTTTGATCCCATTTAACCGACGTCCGTTGTCCGATATTAATACTCTAGGGATCCCGGCGAAACACTACGGACTCTTTTATGAACTTCAAACATTCTTGCTCCGTAATTACTTCAAGTGTGGCCGCTTTCTACCCACTTAGTCATGTAATCAATAAGAACTATGACAAAGCTAACTCGACCTTTAGCTTTAGGCAATAGACCCAATATATCTACCCCTGACGGTGAAGGGTATAGGAGATAAAATCGAGTATAGCTCTTCCGGTGGCGATGGGATCGGATCATTGAGTTGGCACTTTTCACATTTTTGACATACTCTGTAGCTTTCTTGAAAATTGTAGGCCAATAGTATCCTTGTCGAAGTACTTTGTAAGCCAAAGATTTAGCGATTATATGATCACCGCAAATGCCTCGTGAACTTCTCAAGAAAGCATATTCCTACTCGGATGGGACCGGACACTTCAAAGAATGGTGAAGAAAAGGCCAATCGATAAAGATCCCCATCAATAAGAACAAAGTTGGCGCTCTTGTATTTGATCTTCTTTGCTAACATCGATCCAGAAGGAAGGACGCCCATCGCCAAATACTCGATGTAGGGGTCATCCAAAAAGGTTAGATCGCTTCGATACACATCAACATTTCATCTTTGAACACTCCTACATTGCGAGAACTTCCAAGTAAATCGATCCGTTAAAAACATCGCATCCGTAGTAGCCAATTTCGACAATGTATCGGCGATAGAATTGTCATTACGCCTATGCTACGAAATTAAATGACAAGCGAAATCATGAAGTCGGATCCTTTAACTCCGTCAAATACTTGATCATCCGATTTCCACGAGCTTCATAGTCCCACGATAGGCGCTTGACAACCAACCGAGAGTCATTTGTAGATGATAAGGTTAGGACCTCTAGACTCTTTGCCAATCGAAACACCGCCAAGACCGCTTACTTGCAGCCGTTGTTTGTCGCTTTAAATCCAAATCGATGGCTGTTGAACTTTGAACCGTCCGGACTTGTCAAGATAATTCGCTTCTACTAACAGTTAGGGTAGAGGAACCATCTGCATATAGAGTCCAAACATTTCTGCTTCTTGTTGAAGAACTGAATCGCTTTCGTCGGACGATTCAAACTTCCGTGAACTCTCAGATCTGCGCGGTGAACGAACATTCTACTTATGAAATAGGCCAAAGCTTGGCCTTTGATAATGATTCGTGGATGGTATTCGATGAAAAATCGTGACAACTCCATTGTCCACGCCGCTAACCTTCCCTCAAACTTCGGCTTGCCCATCACCTTCTTCAATGGTCGATCCGTAGACAACCCGGTGAGCCGACCTTGAAAATATCGCCAAGCTTCCTACTAGCAATTATCAAAGCGAAGGCAAATTTCTTAACATTTGGATACGGTTTCAAAGATCTCACGGGACGTGGATCGACATAATAGGCCAGGATCTTGCCGCTTCCACCGATCTCCCGAACCAAAGATCGCTCCAACTGCATAACGAACTTGCCACCGAGATCTGGAGATAAGGTCTCTGTTGGAATGGGTTTCACCAATAAAGGAGCCAGAAGAAAGATACGCCTTTATGCTCGGAAGGCGTCTTCACACTCGAAGTCCACTGGAACGTCTTCGCGATTCTTCACTTCTTCGATGTATCAAAGAAAGGAAGACACCTTTCTGCAGATTTGGCGACGAACCTCCTTAATCTTTGCAATCTCGCCATCAGGACGTTGGGCGTCTTTGAATGGTCGAGGAGTCTTCATGTCGAGAATGGCTGAATCTTCTCGGATTGGCCTCGATACCCTTTTGACTAACAAGATAACCCGTAAACTTCCCCGCGACCGTAGAAAGTGCACTTGGCCGGATTAAGCCTTAGTCGACGATGACAGACGATCTGAAAGCATTCCTCTAGATCGTCAAATGACTCTGAACGTGCATGTTTTTCACGATCATGTCATCAACGATACCTCCATGTTCCTTCCCCATTTGCTTATCGAAGATGAAGTTCATCATTCTACGGTAAGTGGCTCCGGGATTTATAAGGCCAAAAGTCATCTTCTTTGAGGCGACACCGAAGCGATTGTGTAATAAATGGTCTTTGGGATGTCCTCTTTACACATGGATATTTGGTGATAACCTAAAAAAGCATCCATAAAGCTTGGTAATGCATACCCCGAAGTGGCATCGATAAGATGATCAATATGGGGTAGAGGATAAAATCCTTTGGACAAGCTTTATTGAGGTCGGTGTAGTCGATCAAACCCGTCATTTTCCATTCTACTTACCGCACCAACACCACATTAGCCATCCATTCGGGATAATCAATCGTATATATAAGCTTTGGTGACCCAATGACTTTCTTTATTTCTCGATCAATGATTTTACGTCGCTCAGGCAAGAAAGATCCGTCTTTTCCGCCAAACCGGCTTCTTCGAGGATCTACGTCAAAGCTATGCTCATTTATCTTCCGACTAACTCGTGCATGTCCCTCGGTTCCCATGCAAAAAATATCCGCATAGCAACAGTAAGAGTTCTATGAGATTTGTCAGAAGAGGGTTACGGTGAGACTGAACCGATCTTCACGATCTTGTCCGGCTTTCAAGGATCAATTCGACCTCTTCCGTTCCTCCGTGAGAATCACCATCGGCTTGAACTACTTTTCGGAAAAGGCTCGATCTCAATTGTCATCGCTTTTTGTTTTTGACAATTTCACTGGAGGAAATAACAAGATTATTAGTAGCATCGTCGGGTTAGATCCAAGTCCCCCGCCACCTCTCCTACTCCATGAGCCGTGGGGAACTTGATTTTGAAATAAGGGATGGAGGTCGCGACTTGGAGAAGCGATTAAAGTAGGTCTTCCCAATATAGCGTTGTGGTCGAATCAACATGCACAACATAGAATTTACACTTTATTTCGACTTCTTTGGGGTCTTTGTGTCAAGACAATAGGGAGTTCAATAGTGCTCGTGACTTTGACGGGATCATCATTTTGGCCGTATAAAGGAGCTTCCCGCCCGACCTCCATTTTACGCCCATCAAGGTGCATCCTCCGATAGGCGTGGGCATCTGAGGATATCCATCGAAGATCCATTATCTATCATCATGCGCTTCATGTCCACCGTGCCCACTCATTTGTGATCACCAAGGCCCCCCTAAATGCGGCTCGATGGGCTCGAAGGATAGTCGGCGTCGGTGAATGATATAGCGATCCGGGAATGGTCATACGCTTTTCGGGAGCATCTATCACGGTCATGGCCGAATTCGGTGTAAGCCCTTCTCTTTCTCCCTATCAACTTCCACGCGGACCTCTAGGTTATCACATCGATAACATGCCTTGGCGGCGATCTTGGAGCCCTCGAAGGCAAATCGAATAAAGACGGTTAACGTTCTCACGATTATTTACTACCACATACCGCACCAACAAGCCGTCTTTAATCTTCCTCTCCACAAAGTCTTTCAAATTGCAACACTCGTTAGTGTGTCGTGGCGGTGACTTTGATGATATACAATACTTTTACGAGAGTTACCCCGCCAGATTCGGTAATTATCACGGGGTGGCTCAAAGAAAGGTTGGTTTCTGATTTGATCCAAAATTATCGATCTATCAGTGTTTAGTTTGGTGTAGATCTTATTCACCTTCGGGGTCGGAACGGAGGGATGATTGCTTCCTTGCCGCTAGGAATTATTGTACTTTTTCGAACTGCCCTCTGTCCGATCATTATACCCCCGTTCTCCTCTGTTCAACTTCGGGCTTAGGAGCCACCGACTCTTTCCCCTGACCCGAAAGAGGATGTTTCAGGCTGTTCATAGCTTCTTCCACAACGATGTAGCCTTCTGCTTTGTCAAAGGCTTCGGCCAAGCTCTTCGGATGATTGAACATCAACTTCTTCACCAACTTTTCGGACTTTACCAGATCCAATCCATTCTGGAACAAACCTACAGCCTGGAGATCATTAAGATCGGACACCGATTGGCCGCTTCTCCGAACCTCTTTACATCTCGGCCCAAAGATTCATTTGGTAAACCGCCGGATCGTGCCAAAGAACCCGTAAGCTTTCTCTTCTTCGGTTGCTCAAAGCAGGCATGGAACTTATCACAAAGTTCGGTCCACGAGGATATGGAATCAAGGCAAAGTTCCCAACCAACATCTCGCATCTTTTCTTAGTGTCGTAATAAAGGTGTGGCACTTGGCGGCGTCGGTGAAGTCGTAATAGTCCATTAAGCGAATCGAACGCTGCTATGGTCATAAGGTCCCGGTTCCATCGTAACTTTCCATGCGAGGCAATTTTTTAGTGATATCGCCTTTTCCTTGAGAATATCCGAGGAAAAAGGGATGCTTTCTTTCTCGGGCGTCCTTCACTGCTTTGGACCTCGGCCCGGTTGTTTTCACGAGCTCTTTAAGCTCCTTTACTAGAAAATCAACGCCTTCAGTACGTGGGGAAACCTCTTTCTCATGAACAACATTATGTCTCCGAGAGGATCGACCTCCTCCCGCCGATCCTACTCGCCTGTAGGGACTTCTTGATCCGCCTTGGTACACAACTCTTTCCTTGTGGTTAGAATGATCACGTTGATAGTCCATTACCCGGACTTGCACGACCTCCTTCGACCTGCTCCTTTGTTGATAATCATCTCGATCTTTGAGAGTAGTACTTGGCCATTATCGCTTCTTGAGGCCGTGGGAGTTCTCGCTTCTCGATCTCCTCCTACTTGAGAATGATCCCTAAACACGCGTGGAACGCTTGGCTCTTTACCCTTTCGTTGAGTCTCCTCCTTATGCCCACTTCGTCTTTTGTATTGATCATGGGTAGATGCTTCGTCCTGTGATTCGCCCACCAAGCATCTGTTAAATTATATCTTCTTTCTTTAATGAACCGCCATGGCTCTATCTCGCTTCGTCGTCGCCATCTTTGCCAACTTGGTAGCTCTAACCTCCTGGCTACTTTATGATAAATCTTGGTTGGTGAGCCTTCCACTGCATCTCGACCATGATCTCGCTCCTCATTCGCATCGAAAACCAATCTTCGTCTGCCCCGCCAGAATCTTTGGACGGAGATCCCCGAATTATGCTTAGAAGCCGTCTTTCTCGTGAAGCACTCTTGGAAGGACCTGCACGATCCTTCACCAAAACACGAGGTAAATGATTTGCCAATGACCATCGCCTTTCGCCGCCGGTGTACCATCCCTACTCCTCATCATCTTCCAAAGTAGGTTAAACGATTGTGATTGAAAATTTCAATGACACTAGAACTCAAGCCCTCCTTCTAGCGCCAATGTTAACGCCAGGATCTTCTGCCACGTCTCAATCACGTAAGACGTCCTGATCCTACACAGTAAACACAGTCAACACCGAAAGCTTGACGGCGGTTCCGTCGGGGGATAGCTCAGGCGTGAGAATTAGTACGTGTTCACAAAGTTAACAATGGAGGAATGTATGGTCTAGTGTATTGAGAGAGAGAATAATTCTCAGTTGTTTTGTATGGGAGAATAAAAATAATCAATATATGTGAGAACGCACTCTGCAGGCGATGGCTTTCTTGCTTTAGGTTATACTATCTTTGCTTGGATTCTTTGTACACCCACTACTACCGACACCCCTCCGATCGATGGGCTCTGGCCGACTATATAAGGTTTATCTCGCTTTTGGCCCTTTTTTTCATCACCACGTACATTTATGATCCCATCCACATTAATGCGTGGCGGGAGAGGCTTGGTCAACCGTCATGCTTTTTCATCATCACAAGTCAAAGTAATGAGATATTAAAATATCTAATGGGTCGATTCATCTGACAGACCAAAACTTTAAAGATTAAAACGGATATAATATGGTGGTATTTGGTAGGTGGCTTTAAAGGATTAAAATAAAGGCCAAATGGATTCTTTCGTGAGTAGAGCCCAATGTCTTTACCAAAAATAGGAAATATCACGCCCCAACATAATAAATTGTTATTTAAAAAAACAATCAATTTTAGAAAGGATACACATGTTCAAATTGTTTGTTTTTAGGAATTTAGAAATAAACAAATGAAAAAAAAACATAGTTTTTAGTTTTGTTATTCCTGCCTTCCAATCTCGCTCTCTTCTATCCTCCATTTGTCTTCCTATGTTTTCCATAAAAAAAAATCATTTACATTATGATGGGCTTTTTTAAAAATTCAAGGAAAATGAGAAAACGTAAAAGCCCATGGGACCAGCCGTGCATATTGTACCCTGGGCCATGGACTTTACTTTTGGGAACAAGTGCATGCAAAAAATAATTATAAAAAGAGTAACATCCATAAAATAATTACAAAAAGAGTAACAAATTCAAACTATTTAATTTCACATTAATAAGGAAATTTAAAATTAAGAAGAAATAATCGCCATAATTAATAATTTAAATTTAAACCATTCAATTTCACATTAATAAGGAAACCTAAAATCAAGGAGAAATAACCGCCATAATTAATAATTAAAATCAAATTTTTGAGATGTAACAACAAAAACAAATCCATAATTCAAATAAAAAAAAGAGAAAAACAAAAAAATATATTCTTCATCTCCCTCACCGCTCATTCTCTTCATCACCGCATCCTCTCTCTTCCCCTTCATCATCCTCTCTTTCATGCGAATCTGCTGAAGTCTTTGGTTCTTTGGCCATGACTGTTACATCGCCTCTCCTCCCTTTATCATCCTCCTCACACTGCAAATTTACTAAGTACGATTGAATTATTTATTCCGAATTTTTCTTGACGATTTGGTTACCCATAAAAATTAAAATGATTATTTTTGTATGAAGGTTTGACTACCAACTACATCACATTCTAAATAAATAATTTATAACCTAATAAAATTGAATTGGTTAAATAAAATGAGAACAACCAAAAATGGGTCACGGGTCACTCAGCCTAGTCAATTATACTAACATATTCTTTTCTAAATATAATTTTAAATTTTGCAATCAATCATTTTCAAATGGATAGGCTACAGTCTTTCTATCAATTCCTACATAAACCATACAAAAGCTATAAATTTCTGAATTAAATAGTTCAGATTTGATTCGTATTCGCCTGATTTATGAATATAAATAATTTTAATATGATTAAATTTTGAAGTTTTATAAATTAGTTGAATCTCTTTAAATTATAATTTTGATTATATTCATTCAAACGAGTTCAATTCGAAATTTCCGTAACTAAATAATGTTATTTTATATCTAATAAATTTTAAATTTTATAAATTAAATCTGAACAATAGTTTGGGGGCGTCAATCATTAACACACGACAAGTAGTTGAGGTTGAGTTATTATTGTTCCTTATTGAGAGAGGGAAATAATAAAGAGAAGATATATTTGTTCTTTGCGCTTATCCACAGGCCAGATAAAGTTATATATAGAAACATGTGTGGGGTGTGTGTGTCACAGTGTCAGTATATATATATATATATATATATATATATATATATATATATATGTTGTTGAAATGGGTGGTACATAAAGTTGAAGAAATTAAAATTATAAATAGTAGGAGTGAAGTATATATAATATAGAGATGGTGATGATACAGAGATTGGAAATGTGCATGGAAATATTGAGGTTGGCAATTGATTTTGTTTTCTTCTTCATCGAAGAAGTTATGCAGCAGCAGCATACCTTCTCTTCGTTAACGAACACGCACAGGCACAGCTTATATATTGGTTTTCTTCCATGATTAAGTCAGTCAGTTTATCTTCTTCATCTACATCCACTTGTATTCTATTATTATTATTATGAGAGAATCAGATGTAAAAATAATGATGCTCTGGGTTTATTTTGTTTTGGGTGTCTAATTATTGTTAATTAATTCCAGATTAATTTTAGTTTAAGTTTGTGTATTCTACGAACACATCTCCCTGCCTGCGTCAGTTCTTACTATATTTATCAATTAATCAACTCAGTATTAATCAACTTACCATCCATCCGCATTCTACATTTTTATGCCGATATTAAATAATTACTTGCAGAGCGACCTGGTAAGTAAAGGTGTAAACGAATCGAACCGGAAATGAACCGGGAGCTTCTTCAATTCGACTTGAAATGATAAATTAGATTTAATTCAATTAAAACCTCAATTCAAATTATATTTAAAAATCATACTCAGATTCGACTCAACTCGAATATTTATTACTCGAATTTGATCCGACTCCACTCGAATATTTATTGAAACTACTCGCGAGCTTCAAATTTAAGCTCGAATTCGAGTCACCACATAATAACTAGTTTTATAATAAATATAATTATAAATTGAATTTGTTATTTTACTTAAAAATAAGAAAATATATTTATTATTACACTTTACAAATATAAAATCACAATTAAAATTAAAAATAAAATAAAATAATAACTAATTATCCTAATTTGATTTAAATTTATATATATTATAAGAGAATGTATCGAACATCTAATCGAATATGTATTAGCAAGTATGTATCGAATCACAATCAAAAATTCGAAAGTAGTTTGAATTTTAAGCGAATTAAAGTATAACCTTACTCAGATTCTATTCATATTTTTATTCTAACTATTTTAATGCTTTCGATTTGAATCATATTATTAACGAATCCAAGTCTCGCTCGTGTTTTTTCGAGTCAAGCCCGAATCGAGTCCAAACTGTGTTGACTCGTTTACAGCCTTACTGGTAAGTACCTCAAACTAGTAAACATTCCCAGTTATTGGCATTAACAATAACATTTGGTAAAGATTTCGAACCGGTCAAATTGCATTGGTAAATTATAAAATATATCTAAGTTTAGATAATTATTGATTAATAATAATAGTTTTTTTTGTCTTGTTTTCTGGGTGAAAGTTAACATTCTGAAACAAGCAAAAAATGAGAGTTTATGGTCCTCACATGGCAGGAGGTACCACCACTTTTTCCTTTAGGGGGACATATCACATACCAAGTACAGTAAAAATAATAATAATAGTAGTGCAAAAGGCTTGCAAAGCTTAATTTTCTTGATCAAACTGCAAATTAACACCATTTCTAGTTTTCCATCCCTTAGAAAAACCACAGGAATAGAAAATGTTCAACAACTGGGAATTGTATGCAGGTTCCACAATAATAGAGAATAAGAGGTAGCAATTGTATGCAAGTTCAATTCTAAAAGAGTTCAAACTGATAGAAGATTGATTTAACTGAGACTAGGGGGTCGGTCACGCCCATTTTAACATGTAACTATGTACATAGTGTAACTAGGACAACAAATAATGGCGGATAATTTGTCAGTCAAGATTTTACGCAGCAGGCATCGAGGTAGAAAGGACAAGATAAGACAAGTACAGGAGCCCATCCTGAATTTTTCCCATGGCTGTGGTCTGATCGACACGAAGGTTCTCAGAGAATGCCCGTGTTTTCTCCTGAATGGGTTTCTGTGGAAGAACTTCATTCGAATCGGCAGTAGCACCTTTAATGGCTGCTGCAAAAGCTTCAGCAACGTCTGATATACCTGATCAAAACAATTTTGAAATTAAGACTAGCAAAAAGACATTATAATATTTCCCATTAACATACATCTTTCAAAATTGTATAAGCATCCGGCATATTGATTAATTGGGGTTTCTAGAACCAATTCGCAGTAGAATGAATAGCAGAGTAGGCCATTCTACAAAATTAAAGCATTTCCATAGAACACAAACTCTACCAGATACCAAGTGTCCGAATTGGAAACCCAAAGAGTAATGCCAAATCAGAACGCTTACAAACACATAATTTAGCTATAACTAATAAAACAAGGCCTCTAGACCAGGAGCATCATATCTGGATTCTGAACAAAAAGAAATCACACATTGCCTCTCCTGAAAACTAGCACATAGATAATTCACTGCATATCGAAATATTAGTCTTACCAAAAGCATAGTGCATATATCTTACCAAAGACATTACATACCAATTAAGGACAAGATGAAAATTTCTTACATAAGCAAAAAAAAAAACACCTCAGCTTAGCAAACCCTTGGGTAACAAACAAATAGAAGAAATCTAGAAATTAAGAGTACCCGTTATAAAACTGTTGGAAACTGCCTGCACATTTCCAGTCATCGATTGTGCCCTAATTCTGATTATCTTAGCTTTCTCAACAGAATCCTCAGGCCAATCAATATTCACAATATCATCATCAGAATCATTGTCCTGAGTGTTGTTTGCGCTAGACATGACTGATTTCCCAAGCATCAGAAGCTGGGACACCGCAAAACAACACATTTCTGAAATTCTCTGCATATATATTTATAAACTTTCATTTCATTAACACCAATCACATAGAATAAAAATCCTTATAGTTAATTAATGTGCATGAAGAATTAAATAAAACCAAAAGTATCTGCATACATGAACACCCTCCGAGTGAAGAGTATCTAGTCTGCCAGCAGTTCTTAGAATTATATCATTTGGAGCCAGTCCTGCTAGGGCATTTGCAAAGCTGTAAAATTTCAGAAAAATATTTATTATTGAAGATTGAGAAATAGAAGTACATGGCAAATTCCATTATTTTCACAAGAAGTTGCAAATATGAGATAGGAATTTGCAGTCGTTCATGGCTAGAAAACAGAAGATTCCTTACATAACTCGCGATAACCAGTTAATTCTCTACAAAATTTCAAGTTGAATATGGAAAACAGATTTTGCATATCTCAATAAGGCTCTTTTAAGTTTTTTACTAGATAGATACCAAAAATATACCATAGACCTCTCTCTTCACCAATCTTTAAGGTGTGGAACAGGTACCAACACAGAAAAAATTTGCACATGCGGATTCAGAATAATTTATTGATTAAGTAGATCTCCTGACCTATCTAAAAAAAGTGTTTAACTTGGTGATATTGTTAAGTATGGTCATGTTTAAAGGAATACTTAGAAGTGTTTTGTGTAAGCTGGGGTTCAACTCAATGTAAAACATTACCGAAAATGGGGTCGAAGCAGTGTGCAATTCTCAATGCAACATTCAAGGTGAAAGACTACTACGATGACCTATATTATGTAGCTACCAAAAGACTTAATTCCATTCTTAATGGAATGGAATGAGCAGATAGAAGATGTGTGAATGTTATCAACCAAATATCTAATTTGGAATAATTTTGTCTGCACTAATCAAGGACACTGTTGTATAAACCTATTGTTGTTTGGTTTTACGTGAGGAGTGAAGGAGGGAATTTATATATGCAGTTACTAACAATATTAGGCAATAGGCATGAGGTAATAGTTATGTACAAGCTTGTAGCAGAGATCTCCTAGAAGCCCTAATGTCTAAGGGAGTTATGAAGGTATCAAGGCTAATGACAGGACACTACAGAATCATCAGGAACTTCCATTAGCCCATAAAAAATGCAGATGGGATAATGATTATAAATATATCACCTGCTCCTGCTTTCCATCCCTTCAAGCCCAAAAACTTTCAGCATTTGTTTCATTACTTCATATTTGGCATAAGATTTTCTTTAAAGGAAACTTGAAAGGCAATATTACCCTGCAGCCATTTCAGCAGCCTTGCTGACACTAGAGTCATGAAGATTCTTCATCTCATCAATTGTTCCATCAGCTCTAGTTTCTACCTGCTTCCCTTTTTCTAACTCGACACTATTTCCATCAAATTCAGAACTCAAACTGAAAATTTGTTGCACCTGTTTAAGCTTTGTATCATAAATCGACTTTTGCTCAGATGACAGCTTGGCTTTTCTTCGGTTGAATAAAAGCGCATAATGGTTGGACAAAGCCTCCAGTTCCTGACAGTCATTAAAATTCAAAAGTCTCAAAGTGCACTATTATTACCGTAAGTGTGAATGACTATCTAAAACTAGAAAGATAAGAAAGATGACCTCCATTTGCTCTGGACCTCCATATATATAAAAGCACCGATCAAATGTTACTTCCTCAAGTAATTGATCCTCATCAGCTTCTTGTGAATATTTGTCAACTTGAATACCAGTTTCTGCAATCAGAAGATCCATGGTTTCTTTACCAACATGTTCAAGCACTTGCATTCCCCTGGCAGTAAAGGCTTTCCCAGTCTGTTCAATAAGGAAGGCTAAATTGTTAAGCAAAAATGAAATCAAAATTAATAAGCAATCTGAAGAGTGTTGTGCAAACCTCTATGAAAGATGGGGCAATAGTGCCTGCTGCAGGTAGACCACCATGATTGATAGAATCAGCAAGATTTGCAGCAGAACTTTCCAGCCTAAAGAACACGATTCAAAATCATTCAATTAAAATATGAAAACTGACATCACCTTGGATATAAAAAGAACTGCATCTGATTGAATAACTTAGCACAGAAACTAGATATAAAAGTTGATTAAGGTCATTCCTTGGTGCCTTCATGAATTTCTTAGTGTGCAAAGCATTGGAACTCAGGTTCAATTGGGGACACATCTGGCAAACAATGAAAGTTAAAGTCTCAACCCAATTCACTCCCTCTGTCACAGAAAGAGAGTGCCATTTGACTATTTTATGCATACTAAGGTTTGATGATGACACACTTGACGTAATCTTCTTTGATATCTTCTTTTCAAACTTAAATTCTCGATCCATTCATTAAGAACACTACTTTAGGACTCATGCAGAAACTAAGCCACTACACAGACATACTTTTGAACTAAACTAGAACCCCCTTTCCATGCATT
This sequence comes from Panax ginseng, assembly GCA_020205605.1. Taxonomy (NCBI): domain Eukaryota; kingdom Viridiplantae; phylum Streptophyta; class Magnoliopsida; order Apiales; family Araliaceae; genus Panax; species Panax ginseng. The sequence continues at coordinate 3,794,264 of CM035133.1, read as the reverse complement.
TCCAAACACCTGCCAAGCTCCTGAAGCAAAAGTCTCCACAGAACTATCGAGAACCTTCAGACCCTGAAGATAAATAAAGGAAAGATACAATAGTAAATTAACTGATCCATAACATATGTGAAACTCACACTCCAAAGCTGTAATGCAAATCATTTATATAGCACATATATTCTTGCTATCATGCCATCATCACATTCAATTATGGAAACACAACTTTGACATACAACACTAATGTAACTATAAGTGATGACATGTTTAAGTAAATGAAAAAACTAGATGTACAAGGTATTTAATAAAGAACCTATATAGATCTTATAACCAAGAAAGGAGAGCACAATCATTTAAGTGAAAGTCTAACCACTCACTGGACACCTGTATTGGGTATATGATATCATACTAGAGATCTCATAACCATGACTTGCCTGGCCAAGGATTGTATCCTCACTAGCTTTCTCTAGATTTTCCAAAGCAGCCTTGCGTCTCTTGTCATCCTCGTCTTCATCATCCCCTTCTTTATCAGATGTTTCTGTTTCATCCTCGTTCGAAGATTCTGAGTATTCAGCTGTGTTTTGCATATCTGCAATGCTTTTTGCTGCTGTCTTAGCAGCTTCCGCAGCCTATATAAACAAAAACACCACTGATGAGGCTTCAAAGGATGTGTAAATTAACAAAACTACTAGCCAAAAGACAACAAAACAAAACAAATGTTTGGAGAAATAAGTTGTTCGAACCCAAGCAAAGTAATTAAGATCAGAAAATCTTGAGAAAAATCAGTTTCCAAATGTGCCAATCTATTTTGGGTTTTAATATCTTATATAGTACAACTGACAACCCATATTTTAAACAACAATAATACTAACTGTTGGGTCATGATATTTCTCCTATTGGGCCGAGTAGATTGGGCTTACTTATTTGATTAGTCCTTTAGGTCCTCATTATTGGGTATTAATGTCATTGGGCCCAGTTACCATCTTGTTCCTTTCCAAGTCTTTATAAAACCGGGTCGGGTCAGTAGACTAACCCATTAGATATTTTAATATCTTCACCTTTGACCGGTAATGATGAAAAAGCATGATAGTTGGATCGTTGAATCGCCATTATAGCCGGCCCATGCATAAAATGAGAGAGAGAAAGGTGACAACTGCATGCAGTCGGCAGAGATCACTGAGGAGGGAAATGTGTCGGACGGAAGATGGGTGGTACGGATAAGCCAAGATCGAGAGTATAACATAGAAAGGAAGTCTTCACAAACAGGTACGTACAAACACATTCCAACTGATAATTTTATCTCTCTCAATACACTAGAGATTTTATCCTCCATTGTTAACCTTGTGAACACCGATACTGACTCTCACGCCTGAGCTATCCCCCGACGGTCGAAGCCGTCAAACTTTTGGTGTTTATCGTGTTTACTGTGCAGGATCAGGGCGTCTTACGTGATTGGGACGTGACAGAAGATCCTGGCGTTAACATTGGCGCTAGAAGGAGGGCTGAGTTCTAGTGTCATTGAATTTTCAATCACATTCACCTAACCTACTTCGGAAGATGGTGAGGAGTAGAGATAGTACGCCAGAGGGGCAGGCGATGGCTGTAAGCTCATCATTGCCTCGTGTTTCAGTAAAGGATCGTCTGGGTCCTTCCAAAAGTGCTCATGAGAGTACGGCCTCCAAGCACGAATCAGGAAGTCTTCGTCCGAAGATTCATGGTGGAGCCAGACGAAGGCTGGTCTTTGGTACCGATAAAGAGCGTGATCATGGTCGAAGGCGGACAAAAGGTTCACCGATCAAGACTCATCACCGAAGTGGTCAGGAGGATAGAGCTGTCAAGTTGGCGAGGATGGCGGACGAAGCAGATAAGGCCTTAGAGGTCCTTCTAAAGCAAAGGGAAGATATAGCAGAGCAGATGCTTCGGGTGGCTGAGTTAAGAGACGAAGCATCCAGTCATGTTCAGTCCGAAAGACGAAGCAAGCACAAGGAGATGCAACGGCGAGAGGGGAAAGAGCCGAAGCATTCTATACATGTGTCTCGAGATCGTTCTCACGACCGAAGGAGATTGAGGAGCAAAACTCCCGTAGCGTCGAAGAAGGCACTTATGGTCGTTGGTTCTCAGCGTCGAGACGATGACAGGCAGATGAGCAGGTCGAGGGAAGTCGTGCCAGAAACCAGAAGGAGAGAGCATCAACGTGAATATTCTCGCCATGAGGATAGAGTTGTACGCCGGAGTAGATCCAGAAGTTTAACAAAGGCAGTGGGATCGGATAGAGGTCGATCCACTCAGAAGCAGAAGGTCATCCAGGAGAAAGAAGTCTCCTTGCAGCCAAAGGGTGTGGATTTTCTGGTGAAGGAATTGAAGGAACTCAGGAAGCAGTTGGCTGAGGTGCAACAGGTGAAGGACACTCCGAGAAAAAAGGCGTCCCCTTTTTCCTCGGACATTCTTAAGGAGAAGGCAGACGTCACCAAGAAGTCGCCTCGCGTGGAGAGCTACGATGGGTGCGGGGACCCCTTGCATGACTATAGTCAGCATTCACGGGTGATGGATTATTATGATTTCTTGTGACTGCTAAATGTCATAATACGTTAAATCACGGCGTTAAGGAAGGACGCAGAGCAGTGGATGAGGACTTTGCCAGCAGATTCAATATCTTCATGGACCGAGCTATGTGACAAATTCCATGCTCGTTTTGGGAGCAACCGGAGAAGAGAAAGCTTCACAGGATCGTTGCTCAGTCGACGATTCACCAATGAGTCCTTAGGTCGAGATGTGAAGAGGTTTAGGAAGCGAGTTGGCAAGTATCCGAGCCTCAAAGATCTTCAGTGTGAAACATTTCGAACAGGTTAGATCTGGTGAAGTCAGAAAATCGGTGAAGAAGTTGATGTTCCACCATCCCAAGAGCTTAGCGAAGCTTTTATGACAAAGGCTATATCGTATATTGTGGTATAGGAGGCTATGAATAGCAAACGTCCTTCTTCTGGACCGGATGAAGGAGGCGGATGTTCCTAAGGCCGAGGGTGATCAGAAGAAGGCGGGAAGGTATAATGATCGGCCAGAGGGCAGTTCGAAAAAGTACAACAACTCGTGGCGACAGGGAAGTAATCGCCTACCTGCTCCTACCCCGAAGATGAACAAGGTCTACACCAAACTGAATACGGATAGGTCGGTGATTTTAGACCAGATCAGAAACCAGTCTTTCTTTGAGCCACCTCGTGATAACTACAAGACAGGACAGGGCAACGCTCGGAAATATTGTGGCTATCACCAAGCCGCAGGTCACGACACTAATGAGTGTTGCAATTTGAAGGACTTCGTGGAGAGGAAGATTCAAAGTGGTTTCTTTGGTTTCGGTATGTGGCCGGAGGGACCAAAAGATCGTGAGAATATCGGCCGATTGTTTCATACGGTTCAAACGGTTCCACCCGTCCAGAATGCTCCAACACCACCACCGAGGCACGTCGTTGATGTAATAACCGTTGGGACAGCAGGGAAGTTGGTAGGGAAGAAGAGGAGGGGATATCTGGATTGATTACGTATCAAGTGGTGGTGCTCCCAGAAGGTCGATGACCATTTCGAGGGGCTTATATCTTTCACCGATGCAGATTATCCTTCAGAGCCCATCGAGCCTCATGAAGGAGCGTTGATGATCACTACACAAGTAGGCTCGGTGGATGTGAAACGTATGATGATAGATAACGGGTCATCTGTGGACATTCTGTACGCCCACGCTTATCAGAGGATGCATCTTGATGGGCGAAAGATGGAGGTCGGGCAGGAGGCTCCTTTATATGGTTTCAGTAACGATCCAGTCAAAGTTGCAGGCACTATTGAACTCCCAGTGGTCTTCGGCACGGCTCCTCAACAAGTAGAAATAACCTGTAAATTTTATGTTGTGCGTGTAGATTGACCACAACGCCATACTTGGGAAGACTACATCGATGCCTCTCCAAGTCGCGACTTCCATCCTCACTTCAAAATCAAGTTCCCACAACACATGGAGTCGGAGAGGTGGCGGGGACCGGATCTAGCCCCAATATTTGTTATCGTAATGTTGTTATTTCCTCGAGGGTGGGAATTAAATGACGAAGCAAACTATGGTAATTGAGATCGAGCCCTTCATCGAAAGCGATTCGAGTAGTTGATTATCCTGCGGGGAGACAGAGGAGATCGAGTTGGTCCTCGGAAAGAAAGACAAAACAGTGAAGATTGGTTCGGGTCTGTCGGAACCTCTCCGGACAATCCTCATGGAGCTTCTTCGCTGTTATGTGGATATTTTTGCATGGGAGCTGCAGGACATGCCTGGAATTAGCCGAAAGATTGCCGAGCACAGACTGGATGTGGATCCATCGAAGAAGCTAGTTCGGCAGAAAAGACGGATCTTTGCATCTGAGCGTCAGAGGATCATTGATGAGGAGATTACGAAGTTGATAGCTGCTGACTTCATCTTCGAGATTGACTATCCGGAGTGGTTGGCAAATGTAGTATTGGTGTAGAAGCAGAACGGGAAATGGCGAGTTTGCATCGACTACACCGACCTGAATAAAGCTTGTCCGAAGGACTTCTATCCTCTGCCCCATATTCATCAGCTCATCGATGCCACTTCGGGGTATGCATTACTAAGCTTTATGGATGCTTTTTCAGGTTATCATCAAATATTTATGTGCAAGGAGGACATTCCGAAGACAACATTCATTACACACCGTTCGGTGTATGCATACAAGAAGATAACCTTTGGCCTAATAAATGTTGGAGCCACTTACCAAAGAATGATGAACTTCATCTTCGAGAGGCAGCTGGGTAGAAATATGGAAGTGTACGTGTATGATATGATCGTGAAAAGCATGCATGTTCAGAAGCACTTAGATGACCTAGAGGAATGCTTTCAGACTATCTGTCATCACAAGTTGAGGCTCAATCCAGCAAAGTGTACCTTCGGCCTCGATGCGGGAAAGTTCCTGGGTTATCTGGTTAGTCAGAGGGGTATTGAGGCCAATCCGGAGAAGATCCAGGCTATTCTTGACATGAAGACTCCTCAGTCGTTCAAAGACGTCCAACGTCTGACTGGTAGGATTGCAGCTTTGAGGAGGTTCATGTCCAAGTCAGCAGAGAGGTGCTTGTCGTTCTTCGACACACTGAAGGGAACGAAGAATGCGAAGACGTTCCAATGGACTTCGGAGTGTGAAGACGCCTTCCAAGGCATAAAGACATATCTGTCTTCGACTCCTCTTCTAGTGAAACCTGCCCCGGCAGAGACCTTGAATTTATACCTTGCAGCTAGTTCGTTGGCAGTTGGAGCAGTGTTGGTTCGGGAGGTCAGTGGGAAGCAGCATCCGGTTTATTATGTTAGTCACGTCCTACGAGATGCTGAAACCAGGTACCCAAATATTGAAAAATTTGCCTTTGCTTTAATAATTGCTAGTCGAAAGCTTCGGCAATATTTTCAAGGTCGGTTCCTGGTCGTCTACACGGATCAACCACTGAAGAAGGTAATGGGCAAGCCAGAGGTCTCGGGGAGATTAGCAGCATGGACTATGGAGTTGTCCCAATTTTTCATCGAATATCATCCCCGAACTGCTATCAAAGGTCAAACCTTGGCCGATTTTATGGTGGAGTGTTCGTTCACCAAGGAATCTTCGAGTCGCTGCGAAGTCGAGACGTCCGTCGAAAGCGATTCTCGTTCTCAAAGACGGTCGAGAATCATGGGATATTTGTATGCAGATGGATCTTCTACTGCGGATGTCAGTGGGGCAGGGATCATTTTGACAAGTCCGGAGGGATTCAAGGTGCAACAGGCCATCAGATTTGGATTCAAGGCAACGAACAACGAGGCCGAGTACGAAGCAGTGTTAGCAGGAGTTCGACTGGCGAAGAGTCTAGAAGTTCAGAAGCTGATCATTTACATCGACTCTCAGTTGGTCGTCAAGCAATTATCAGGGGATTATGAAACTCGTGGGACGAGAATGATCAAGAATTTGGCAGAATTGAAAGATCGGCTTCAGTATTTTGTCTCTTATGAGTTTCAGGGCATAGAGCGTAACGACAATTCCATTCTTAGATGCATTATCGGTCGCCACTACAGAGATCTTTGTCGTTTTCAACGGATCAGTTTATTTGGAGGTTCTGCAGCAGCCGAGTATCCAACATGAAGCGGTGATGTGTATCGAGCGATCTAACTGTTGGATGACTCCCTACATTGAATATCTGGCAGATGGCGTCCTTCCTTCGGATCAGATGCTAGCAAAGAAGATCAAGTACAAGAGTGTCAACTTCGTTCTTATCGATGGGGATCTTTATCGAAGGGCATTTTCGTCACCATTGTTGAAGTGTCTGGTTCCATCTGAAGCTGAGTATGCTCTTCGGGAGATTCACGAAGGTATTTGCGACGACCATATGGCTGCTAAGTCACTAGCTTACAAAGTACTTCGGCAGGGGTACTACTGGCCTACGATCTTCAAAGAAGCTACAGAGTATGTGAAGAAGTGTGAGAAGTGCCAGCTCAACAGTCCGATCCCACATCAACCACCAGAAGAGCTATACTCGATCTTATCTCTTATACCCTTTGCTGTCTGGGGGTTGATATACTAGGTCCGTTGCCGAAAGCAAAAGGTCAAGTCAGTTTTGTCATAGTTGCTATCGATTATATGACCAAGTGGGTAGAAAGCGAAGTTTACCTTGATGATAACGAGCAAGAGTGTTTGAAGTTCATAAAAAAAAGTCAGTAGTGTTCCGCTTCAAAATTCCTAAAGTGGTGATATCGGACAAACGGACGCTTGATTCATGGGATCAAAATTTGAAGGATTTTGAAGGAGTGGGAGTTCAAAGACAAGAAGACTTGGTGGCTCATCCACGATCGAATGGGCAAGTTGAGGTGACAAGCGAATCTTCTTTGAGCGGGATCAAGTTGCAGATGAGATTTAAGCTAAAGGAAGATGGCCGGAGGAGTGCTTTCGTCAGATTGTGGGGCCCACCGAACTACCCCGAGGGACTACAACAGGATTCACCTTTCAGTTGGCTGTATGGTGCGATGCCTTAGTCCCAGTCGAGATTGGATCTCCAAGTCTTCGGGTCAGTCAATTCAAAGAGATCTACAACGACGAAGGACTGAAGGCCAACTTGGATCTGTTGGAAGAAGTCAGAGAAGTGACTTTGATCAAGTTAGCTGACTACCAGCAAAGAGTTGCCAAACACTACAATAAGGGAGTTAAGCTTCGTAGAATTGAAGTAGGGGACTTCGTTCTCAGAGAAGTCGAAGCATCCACACCTCAAACATACGAGAAAGCGATGCCGAATCGAAGGATTATATATAAATCAAGTACCAAAGCCCGGGACTTATCGGTTAAAGGCATTAGACGGATCCGAGATCAAGAACACCTGGCATGCTGGAAGGCTTCGGAAATATTTCCAGTAGAGATCGAGTCAGTTTATCGAAAGTCTGTACATAGTTGTTCATCATCAATAAAAGATTCACTTCTTCGCAATTGATCTTCTTCCTATTGGTCCTAAGTTCGGAATGGTGTAAGAAGGTATGGTCGGACTCGCTGGCCATTCGATGGCAGCCCTCTTGTCAGGAGTGTCCTTATGGGTTTGTTATACCCTGCGTGGTAGACAAATTCCATGGTCCTTTTAATATTGTTTTTATCGCGAGTGGTAAATCAATAGGCACCGAAGTAAGGAGGTATGGTCGGACTCGCTGACCATTCGATGGCAGCCTCTTTGTCAGGTGTGTCCTTATGAATTTGCTCTACCGCGAGTGGTAAGCAAATTCCATGGTCCTTATATACTTGTTTTACCCCGAGTGGTGAACAAAATCTTGACGGTGCAAGGAGGATCAGCCGAATTCACCTTATACATGACCTACTTCACACTTCGGAAACGATAAGTATACCTTACTTTATTCTGTTCAAGTGTTGAAGTTCGGTTCATTCAGTTCAGTTCATTGAATTCAGTTTACTTCATTTCTTAACTTAACTGTTATATGCCTTATCTGATTCACAACCTAAGTTAAATTCATACAGGACATTGATACTGAATTATTGACAAGAAACGAATCAAAACAGATGTCATGATAAAGAAAGTTGATGATTCATTAATATGTTCACCATTCATCCATCTATTTAATCCTAACGTTAAACTATTACATAAAGTTAAAAATTCCTTGATAAAGTTCTTAAAAATAACTTCCAAAAAGACAGATAATTTTTACACGAGTATTGAAAAGTCAGAATGAAGCAGAAGCACTTTCAGGCACCACCTTCACCATCGGAGTCGAGCAAGGCCAGATCCAATTGAGTTGCAGCCAGCTTTTCCTTGCCTCATTCTCGACAATCCTCATAACCTTCGGAGTAGACCTTCAGAATTTCAGCATTTAGATCATCGGAGGCCCGATAGTCAGCCTGAATTTGCTTACGCAGCTCTTCGGTCAGAAGGGGGCCTCGTCCTTCGAGTGCTTTTATCTTGTGACGAAGCTTATGACGCTTGGCCTTATGTGCCTCCTTATCATCTTGAGCTTTAAATTCGGACTTCACTGAGTCAGTACGCCATGCTTGATGAAATGTGGACGAGTTCTTCATTTTTAGTCTTCAAAGCCAGATTCTCTCCGACCAGGCCGACGTTCATATCAACTAGAGATTGCTGGCTGGCCTTGTTGGTTCTCAGTTCCTCTTCAATCGCCTTTTGTTTGTCCTCCGACGCCTTCAGAGCTTCCTTGGCTTGAGCTAAGTCTCTCCAGAGACCTTCATTGGTATGAAAAACGCCTTCGTGCTCATTTCTCTCCCGAGCAAGTGACACCTTCAGCATATTATTTTCCTGTCTCAAAAAAAATCTTCTTCTACTCACCATTTATATATTCAGGACGTAAGCGTCCTAAAACAAAAGATTTTACCGCATTTTTTTGAACAATATTCAATCAGTTTCAGATATTTAAGCAGAAGCAGAAGCAGAAGCAGAAAAATAGAAAGTAAGAAAACTATCACATACCTTCGCCAAGTAGCTCATTCCTTCATCGAGCAGATCCCCGTCCGTATGGTTACCGAATCGGTGATCATCAGTTTCCCGAACGAAAGATTCGAAAAGATGGAATGGGAAATTGGCGTTGAACCGAGGCCATAAAGTCGGTGTTCCCATTGCATCATTCTGAAACTCTTGTGATGAAGGCCTTGGAGGAGAAGGCATGGTTTGGCCACGCGGTGGAGAGGGATTCATATATATGTTCTCCGGCGATGGAGATCGGAGGGGAGTAGGCTCTTGAAGTGGTGATGGAGCGGACGCGACTTTTCGGATGGCATTGAGAGGAGTTTTCTCTTCCGGATAGTGTTAGTCAAAGGTTCAATTTGCTCTTCGTCATCGGAAGCACAGTATTTCCACTGGGAATGACAAGTGGTGGGTTGATGAAGATGAAGGTACCACGAGTTCGCTTTCGGTGATCAAAGGGTAACTTCTTACTTAATTTCTTCACCCGAAGAAGATTTTTTCGATCATGAGCAGGCAGATCGAGTAAACCTCCTCGGGGTAGGGGTTGGATTGGTAGTTGGTGCAGGCTCGGGCACTGATTCAGTTTTTGGGTTGAGCTCAGCAGAAGTTGGGATGGGGGTTGATCGGGGCTTTCGGATGACCCTTTTCTTCCGGCGAGGCTGGAGAGTTTCTTCTGGTAAGGGGGATTCATCCGGTTCTGGCTCATTTGTGGGAGGTTCATCAATGTGTGCTTCAGGGTTTGGGTCAGCTTCGGGTATAGTTTCTGGTGGTGGATTTTCGACAGCTTCCGAAGATTTTCCAGACAGAAAATCTTCAAACTCCTTTATTTCTGAGAAATTCGGTTTGATCAGAGATACTGCACAAAGCAAACAATCCTATGTCAAAATTCAAAGCACATTAATTTTCAAATATTTATACAAAACAGTTCGATACTTACATTTGTGGTCATACAACCATGCCTGTTTGGAAAGAAGCCCATAGTTCCACTCCTCCTTCGGGAAATTGTCGAAGAGTTCTATCATCTCAGCTTCACGTTCTTCAGGAATGTCCCTGAAATCAGGAGATATTTTCTCATCAGTCGCCCAGTTCGGCAAGGAAGCGATCTCGGGTCCCTTGACGAAGAACCACTTCTCATGTCATCCTCTGTTGCTCGAAGGAGTGTTCACCAACGAACGCCTCTCGAATTTTTCCCCTGTCTTCGGGGAATGCTTGCTTATGGCCTTGAATCCTTTTTCCCTGGACTGGCCAATCTTATAAAGAGTGAAGAAAAAGTCGAGTGTAGATTCGACACCCAGCTCGTGGCAGAAGGCGATAAATGCCAGAATATGGATATAGGAATTCAGTACCAATTGGGCAAACCACACACTAATAAACCCTAAAAGGGTAACCAAGAAAATATGAAGAGTGAATCGAACCCCCTTCTCGAGAATAGTTACAGGAACGGCCGTCCAACCTTCTGGCCGTTGGTACATTTTCTCACCGGATCTTGGAGCCTTAATCATGTGAGTATCCGGAATATGGTACCGACTTCGAATCCTTTTCAGATCAATTTCAGTAACGGTAGAAGTAATGTTGGCATGTGAGAAACGTTCTATACTCCTATAGTATTCAGAAGGAGTTTTGGGGGTTTTTGGAGGTGGGTTTTTGCTGATCTTCATACCTTTGGGATTGGAACTTGAGGCCACCTCTTTACCAGGGCTCGGATTTGGGGGAACAATTGTGATCGGAGTGGCATGGATGGGTGAATCTTGCTCGGAAGTTTGGGAAGCCATAGTTGAAGTCTTGCAGAGAAGGAAGGAGAATTCTAAGGGAAAGAGAGCTCAAAAGACGTTCGAATTTCAAATTGGCAGGTAAAACTGTCAAATTTGGGGGAAATTACTTTTTATACTGACGGTTACACGGTGTACAAGGGCGGCACATTAAATGTTGATAATGATTTAGAATTTGAATGGGTAGCGTCCGGTTTAAAATCCAAATATTTATCAGATGGGGCATTTTATGATGGGCCTCCGGTCTCTTTCTATTTCGTTTTATGGATCGCACCGGGTACATTTCAATTCTCTTTCATTATGGGCCTTCAGTAAATCCTACAATATCATGGACCGTCTATAGTTTTCCATTAAATATCCTATTTGATAAAAAACTAGGGGGGAATGTTGGGTCATGATATTTCTCCTATTGGGCCGAGTTGATTGGGCTTACTTATTTGATTAGTCCTTTGGGTCCTCATTATTGGGTATTAATGTCATTGGGCCCAGTTACCAGCTTGTTCCTTTCCAAGTCTTTATAAAACCGGGTCGGGTCAGTAGACTAACCCATTATATATTTTAATATCTTCACCTTTGACCGGTAATGATGAAAAAGCATGATAGTTGATTGTTCAGAATCGCCACGCATTAATGTGGATGGGATTATATTTACGTGGCGACATAAATAAATGGAGAAAAGGTGACAACTTACATGCGATCGGCAGAGATCATCAAGAGGAAATGTGTCGACGGACGATGGGTGGTACGGTAGAAACCAAGGTCCGAGAGTATAACATAGCAAGGAACAGGTACGTACAAACACATTTCAACTGATAATTTTATCTCTCACAATACACTAGAGATTATATCCTCCATTGTTAACCTTTTGAACACCGATACTGACTCTCACGCCTGAGCTATCCCCCGACGGTCGAAACCGTCAAGCTTTTGGTGTTTATCGTGCAGGATCAGGGCGTCTTACGTGATTGAGACATAACAGAAGATCCTGGCGTTAACACTACCCATAACCAAACTAATGTAGTTAACATTAATTCATTATTTCTTACTACACCCATAACCCCAGTTCAGTCCGACGATTTCTAATTCTTAAATTAATAAGAAAAACAACTTTCATTTCTATTTTTCCCATTTCCACAGCAAAAAACGAAAAAAATAAACAATTTCAGAATGCAAAAGCACAACAAAAAAACAGAATAAACTAAAATAAAATAAAAATCAATAATACATCTACAGAAAGAGATATACATTGCGCGAGATCTCTTCGGCGGCCTTCTGAAGATCTGAGAAAACAGATAACGGAGAGAAACCCCAAACGCCCCATCCACCACCTCCACCACCGCCTTCTGTCGGCACCGGAGGTGGTGGTGGTGGTGCAGCTTCTTCTATTTCTTGATTTTCAGACTTTATATCCTCTTCCTTTGGTGATTTTGTCTTGTTGTCCTCCATTTTATAAAAAACTATCGAAATTTCTCAGCTGAGTATTAATTCTTCTATCCTTTTGATCAAATTCGTCTCCGAGATTTCGGGAATATGAATTTTTTTCACTCTTCGATCGATACAATGGAAAATCGAAACTCGAAACAGACTTGCGATCTGATTCCAGTCTCAGTGTTCAGTGAGGGTGAAGGCAACCGATACGGGAACGACGTCGTTGGGTGTCCTTTTAAACGACACCGTCGTAGTTTTTTTCGGCCTAGAATGGATTTTTTATTTATTTATTTTGACGTGCTTTGTTATTTTCAGGAAACTGAATAGAGTAAAACCTCTATAAATAATAACTACAACTTCATATAAAATGTCGTGTGAAATACTTGACAATACACATGTGAGTTTTAAATACGATATTGCCGCCTCAGACAATATCCACACGCAAATAAATCCCCATCATAATTATTGATACATTATTTTAAAAATGGTGAGGACTACTAAACAACTCTCTAACCTTCATTCCATACCCCGACTCGATCCTCGCTATGTTCTCACCTCCCGAGAAGAAAATGGAACAACAAGGAAAAGGGTGAGCTCAACTAGCCCAAGAAGAATATTATGACTAAGATAATATACAACAAATTATCGTTAGTCTTCAACAGAAAAAATCTAATGTAATACAATAGACAACAAGTTTTAGATCAACAAATGCAAATGAAATAAAGAATCCATTGTAAGAGTCACGAGAAAGAATTCTACCGCCTTCTAAGGTTTAAAAGTCCATCATCAATATTTTATCCCTCGTAATAACAATCAATATTCATCTTGCACTACAGCCAAAGATATTCATTTAAATCACCAATGGGTCATGTTCATCTCAACACTGCTCATCTTTGCACTACATGTGCCAAAGATATTCATCATTAATCGCTCATCTTGCACTACAAAGCCAAAGATATTCATCAAGTATCACCATTAAGGACCGAGGATGATGAAAATATTTTTAAGAACTAATCCAAATGAGAGATAGAAGGACAAATATTAGGATTCGCATAACAGCTTTATCCAAGATCGATAATACTTCATAATAAACGATTTTGAAGCGTAACTCAAAAATAACGATCAAAACATGGATACAATCAAAGATAAGAGCCAAAATAGACATCTTGGACAAAAAGAAAATTTTCATTTTCTATGAATAAAGCAATATTCGTGAATAAGGTCAGATACGTGAATAAAGGCCAGATACGTGAATAAGAACCCCGACACAAAAAAGATAGAAATTTCACAAAAAACATCTTCACGCTTCGTGAATAAGAATCGTGTGAAAGAACTCGTGAATAAGAACTCGTGAATAAGAATCGTGAATAAGAATCGTGAATAAGAACTCATGAATAAGAACCCCTACATGAAAAAGTTCCAAATTTGATAAAAGTTCAACAAAGATTTTGGCATAATGATATCAAGAAAATAATATCATTCATGAAAAGAAATAACATCCCTTACCTCAAAATAACCGCATTTTCGATCGATTTTCAGAGATAAGGTCGACGATGTAAACTCGCACCAGATAAAGAACACTCAAAGTATACTCACAAGAATACGCCGATAATATAGAGAGAGAAAGAGAGAAAACTTAGTTTCGTGTGATTTTCAATTCTAACTTAGCCTCTATTTATAGAAAATGTTAGAACGCCAAAGGAGACTAAATTAATAAAATATATTATTATTTATTCAAAATTCCTACCCACATGTTTTGAAAACTCTAGCATGCCTTCTTTGGTCAAAAACATCACCACCCATGTGCCAACAACCACAAAAAACGTTTTTCTTATATAAAATAATTAAAACTTCCAAAAATCAATTATTTTAACTCCTAACTTCAATAATTCATGATAAATAGCCCTTTTGTTTAAAAATTGAATCTCGAGACTTTTTATAGGAAATTCAATTTCTACAACTTTGCGTAAGGAAGTTTTTCCAAATTCCAAATGTAAATTATCCAAATCCATAAATGAGCGATTTTACGCCTATAATCAATTTTTTGCTTCAAGAATTGTGTCCACCACACACAAAACATATGTTAAACATTTAATGCCACAAAAATACTCTTCCTCCTCATATACTCATATATCCCACATTCATTATAAAATATCACCGTTAATATATTATTAAAATAATATATTTAAATGAATTATTTTATCGTAAAAAGATAAAATATTAATTTTCAACAATTGTCACATTAAAAATTTTTTCCATCTATATCCACATAAAATAAATATTTTCTTTATCATAATAATCAATAATTAATTATTAAAAAATAATATTACGTAATCACAAGATCTAACAACCGTGCCGCTCTCAAAAGAGGGGCTTTCCAATAAGGATTTCTCTCATCGCCGCGCAATTAGTGACCAAACCTCTCCTTAGATGTAACTTTCTAGACATTGCCAATAATGTTATCTCGATAATATTATTCAAATAATATGAATTATTGATTTGATAATGAAAAAATCGCAAATGACAATTATCAAACAATAAGGATATACAAATATCAACGCAACAATTATTGAATCAATATAATATTGAACAAGAATTCATCGTAATAATTATCGAGTAAAGGCCTTCACGTAAGGATCAATAATTCAACAATATCAGGTAATACCGCAAAGCCATCGCAGGCAACCACGCATATTATCGATTTTAACCACCGTGTATTCCAACAGTTGTTAATTCAGAATAACTACGCTGCTATTTTTAAAAAACAACTTATATTTGTCGCTTTTTTTCCTCCAATCGCTTTTCTCGCATGGGCCCACACATGGTCATCAATACTGTCGCATTTAATATTCCCCGACAAAGATTTAATATTCCACGCACCAAACTAATATTCCCCGACAACAATGAATATTTTATAACCACTTGCTTATTTTGTAAAAATTGCACATTTTACCCATAACTAACCACATTAATCAAATTACCACCTTATTATTTCAAAATAATAAATAAAGGAAATTCCATTTTATTTATAAAAAATTGGGGTCTTACAACCTCCCTCCTTATGAAATTTCGCCCTCTAAATTGACGACGACTCGGTGTATTTCAAAAGATGAAGATACCTCGCTTTCATTTCTATTTCCAACTCCCTGTGTCATTTCTTCAATAAGATGGTTTCTCCACAAAACTTTAAACTTGTGGTATGACCTTCAGACATAAGACATGCTTCTTCCTATCCAAAATCTTGACAGTACTCTCCTCGATGTTAAGTCTTCTGGCTATCTCGTCTCGGGTTCTAACTCAATAATGTGGTTCGGTCGTCCACATATTTACGTAACATCGATACGTGAAAAACGTTATAAACACGCCGCACATACTGGTAGTAAAAACGAGTCTATAGGCCACGCTCCTACTCGATCGAGGATTTCAAATAAATTAATAAATCAAGGTTCGAGCTTTCTTCATCGCCGATTCTTACTTTTGAATAACAACTTTTCGCACCCTTCTTCTTTATATTCATCACCTTCGTGTGTAGAAGCTTGAGCGATTTTAACTTTATCGATTAAAAGTCGATTATACTCAGATATCATCACGTGAGTCCCTAGAGTCTTTAACTCTATCTTCATCATTTGTAAGTTATACGAGATGAGTCTTTGACAATATCGCATCTGCATCAGATATGATCTTTTACTCAACACGCCGCCTACCACGCTCGCTTTTCCCAGATGGTATGGTCGTAACATGTGCCAAATGAGTCTCTTCTTAAGTTCTTCAAGCTCTTCCCACATTCCGTGCTCCATTCAAATTTTTTGTATCTCTACGAGTCACCGAAGTTAATGGACTAGCGATTTGAGAAAATCTTTCCATTTAATCTCCGATAATAACCAACTAAGCTTGTAAAGCTACGATTTCGACATCGACTTAGGTTGTTCTCAATCGTAACTCATATCCCAATCTTGGATAAGACGTCACAATGACACCTATCGCTTTACTATCGCATTTAATATGGCGCCCCTACGGAGAGAGTCCGCTTTGGTGTATTCCACAAAGGAAGTCATAAGCATAGAGGCTTGAGTATCAACTTCTATAGTTGGGTTTTTAACTCCTCAAGTTCAATAGAGCCATTCGATATGAGATTTTAGAAATGGGTTTTGTACCGTTCAAAGTCGATACAAAATTCAATATCACACTTTGGGAGTAAGCCAAGAAATTCTCTCAGAAATACGCCAGAAAATCACTAACAACAACAAAAATATCATTCAAATCGACGATTATTGTTCAAGTCCATAACATGGCTAAGAAAGCTTGACATTCTGCTTTTCAATAAACAAATAGCTTTGTGGTTTGATATGAAAATGTTTGACTTCAATGGTTTGGTTGCTTAAATTCAATAACAAAGTTTGCTTAGAATATGAAAACTAACAACCTTACAAAAGCAATCAATTTGGCATGATGAGTAGTTAACCAATCAATCCCTAAAATCACATCAAAAGCAAGTATCTTTAAAGAAATAAGGTCAACAGTAATGTGATGGTGCCAACCTCGAATCAAGCAAGATTTCTAAACAACGGATGTAATGAAAGTTTTTCCTAACTGAGTCTCCATAACAGTCAAAGTCTAATTTCTCCGTAGTCAAGTTCAAACGCTGAGCGCAAGCAAGAGAGATAAAAGAATGGGTAGAACCCAGATTCAGTAAGGTATAAACTTCGCAAGAATTTATAATTAACTAACCTGCTAACTTCGCTCGTTCCTCGTGATTTTGACCGGCCACGACAAACGCCTTCCAAGAACCGCCGATTTCGACTTATCCGGATGATCCGTTTTTGAATCACCACTTCCGCTTAAACTTGGTTTCGCTTATAAGAAATCTCGAGCGATGTGGCCTTCCTTTCCACAAGCTTGTAACATACCTTGAATGTCAGTTGGATAGCTTTAATGATATGTCCCTCCTTCCCCAGATTTGTAACATCTAACTCGGTGGTCTTTCTCCTCCCTCGAATTTGTTGTCACATCATGCCGCGCCGACGCTTCTTCACATGGTCGTTGTTGAATCTCCTCTTTTTAAAATCTCCTCCCGACTCGCTTCTTCTATTTTCATGGCCACGATTACCACCAGAGTGGTTACCGCTTTGTCCAGATTCTTTCCTCCTCATTGGTTATCATCGCTCGATGACTACCTCGTTGTGGTCCCCCATTGAGTATACTCACTATCTCGCCTAATAATCGAGCCCTGCTTACAACATCCAATATAGAGAAAATTTATGAGAAATGAGGTATCGATTTAATTTCGAAGTTTTAGACCTCTCGTAAACATATACGCATTATCGCTCCTCATTTTCCACCAAATGAGGTGCAAAACCGATAACTCAAGAACTTCGCCTCAGATCGAGACACCGCCATGTTGTTCTCGCTTCCAGCCTAATAAACTCCACCTCCTTCATATACGATTTAATACTTTTGGAAGTACTTGTCATTGAACAGCTTCAAATCTTTCCCAAGACATGTTGAAGTGCATCCGGTTGGTACGCCTCACGTATTCCCACCAAGAATCGCTTCACCATTTAAACATAAAGGTGGCGAATGGAACCTTCGTCTCTCCGCATCCCAAGACATCAAATATCTTGGTAATTTGTTTTGACCCACGCTTCGCTTTGATCGGATCCGCTTCCATGGAAATCTGTGGTCCCAACTTGAATTGTTCGCCGTGACAAACCGCTGCAAGGCATTATCATTTCCACCAGATTTTGTTTGTACAGTCTCCTCATTCGATTTTGCATGAACCGCAAAAAGCTTCTAAACATCCCATCGCTCATCATCTCGCTCAGCAAGTGTTGTTCACAGGAGGAACATTGCCACCTGTCAGACGCTCTCCTCCTCGCTCAGAGTACATTGCTGTTGCTCCACTGGCCTCATTTACTCCATCGTTAATATTCTCACCGACATTCTCAAACATCGCCATAAAACAAGGGTTAATTAAACAAATTAATATGTCACATAATATCCTATATTATGACCAACCAACAAATAAGCTTAGTAGACACACTAATAAGGATTTACTCTGCCTCTCCTCCTAGTTCCTCCTAGTTCTATTCCCCGATCTCCGCCAGAGATCATATCCCTAAGCTCGATACCAACCGTGACGCCCCAAAATAGGTCCATTCCACCCAACCCATTCTCGAGTCGCCAAATACATGGTACGTAAATAACTACAACTTCAATAATACAAAATGTCGTGTGAAATAATTAATAATACATACCGTGAGTTTAAATAGTTTAATATATATTGCCGCTCAGACAATATCCACACGCAAATAAATCCCCATCATAATTATTGATACATTATTTTACAAAATGGTGAGGACTACTAAACAACTCTCTGTAACCTTCATTCCATACCCCGACTCGATCCTCGCTGCATGTTCTCACCTCCCGAGAAGAAAATGGAACAACAAGGAAAAGGGTGAGCTCAACTAGCCCAAAGAAGAATATTATGACTAAGATAATATACAACAAATTATCGTTAGTCTTCAACAGGAAAAATCTAATGTAATACAATAGACAACAAGTTTTAGATCAACAAATGCAATGAAATAAAGAATCCATTGTAAGAGTCACGAGAGAAAGAATTCTACCGCCTTCTAAGGTTTAAAAGTCCATCATCAATATTTTATCCCTCAGAATAACAATCAATATTCATCTTTGCATCTTTGCACATGTGCCAAAGATATTCATTTAAATCACCAATGGTCATGTTCATCTCAACACTGCTCATCTTTGCACCATGTGCCAAAGATATTCATCGCTTAATCGCTCATTTGCACTACACAGCCAAAGATATTCATCAAGTATCACCATTAAGGACCGAGGATGATGAAAAATATTTTTAAGAACTAATCCAAAGGAGATAGAAGGACAAATATTGTGGATTCGCATAACAGCTTTATCCAAGATCGATAATACTTCATAATAAACGATTTGAAGCAGTAACTCTCAAAAATAACGATCAAAACATGGATACAATCAAAAGATAAGAGCCAAAATAGACATCTTCGACAAAAAGAAAAATTTTCATTTTTCTATGAATTCGTGAATAAAGTGTCAGATACGTGAATAAGGCCGATACGTGAATAAGAACCCTACACAAAAAAGATAGAAATTTTTCACAAAAACATCTTCACGCTTCGTGAATAAGAACTCGTGAATAAGAACTCGTGAATAAGAACTCGTGAATAAGAACTCGTGAATAAGAACTCGTGAATAAGAACTCGTGAATAAGAACTCTGAATATAAAAAGTTCCTACATGAAAAAGTTCCAAATTTGATAAAAAGTTCAACAAATATTTTGGCATAATGATATCAAGAAAATAATATCATTTCATGAAAAGAAATAACATCCTTACCTCAAAATAACCGCATTTCGATCAATTTTCTCAGAGATAAGGTCGATGTAAACTCGCATCAGATAAAGAACACTCAAAGTATACTCACAAGAATACGCCGATAATATAGAGAGAGAAAGAGAGAAAACTTAGTTTCGTGTGATTTTCAATTCTAACTTAGCCTCTATTTATAGAAAATGTTTAACGCCAAAGAGAGACTAAATTAATAAAATATATTATTATTTATTCAAAATTCCTACCCACATGTTTTGAAAACTCTAGCATGCCTTCTTTTGGTCAAAAAACATCACCACCCATGTGCCAACAACCACAAAAACGTTTTTCTTATATAAAATAATTAAAACTTCCAAAAATCAATTATTTTTTAACTCCTAACTTCAATAATTCATGATAAATAGCCTTTTGTCGTAAAAATTCAATCTCAAGACTTTTTATAGGAAATTCAATTTTCTACAACTTTGCGTAAGGAAGTTTTTCCAAATTCCAAATGTAAATTATCCAAATCCATAAATGAGCGATTTTTTACGCCTATAATCAATTTTTGTCAAGAATTGTGTCCACCACCACACACAAAACATATGTTAAACATTTAATGCCACAAAATACTCTTCCTCCTCATATACTCATATATCCCACATTCATTATAAAATATCACCGCTAATATATTATTAAAATAATATATTTAAATGAAATTATTTTATCGTAAAAAGATAAAATATTAATTTTCAACAATTGTCACATTAAAAATTTTTCCATCTATATCCACATAAAATAAATATTTTCTTTATCATAATAATCAATAATTAATTATTCAAAAATAATATTATAGTAATCACAAGATCGACAAACTGTGCCGCTCTCAGAAAGAGGGGCTTTCCAATAAGGATTTCTCCTCATCGCGCAAGCAATTAGTGTGACCAAACTCTCCTTAGATGTAACTTTCTAGACATTGCCAATAATGTTATCTCGATAATATTATTCAAATAATATGAATTATTGATTCGATAATGGAAAATACGTAATGACAATTATCAAACAACAAAGGATACCAAATATCAACGCAACAATTATTGAATCATCAATAAAATATTGAACAAGAATTCATCGTAATAATTATCGAGTAAAGGCCTTCACGTAAGGATCAATAATTCAACAATACAGGTAATACCGTGCCATCGCATAACCACGCATTATCGTATTTTAACCACTGTGTATCCAACAAAGGTTAATTCAGAATAACTACGCCGTTATTTTTAAAAACTTATATTTGTCGCTTTTCTTTCCTCCAATCGCTTTTCCGTCACATGGGCCCATTAATGGTCGCTACTGGCCGCATTTAATATTCCCCGACAAAAATTAATAATATTCCACCACCAAACTAATATTCCCCTTAACAACAATGAATATTTTATAACCACTTGCTTATTTTGTAAAATTTATGATTTTACCCATAACTAACCACATTAATCAAATTCAAACCTTATTATTTCAAAATAATAAATAAAGGAAATTCCATTTTATTTAAAAAAATTTGGGGTCTTACAACCTCCCTCCTTATGAAATTTCGTCTCTAAATCGACGACGACTCTGTGTTTCAAAAGATGAAGATACCTCGCTTTCATTTCTATTTCCAACTCCCTGTGTCATTTCTTCAATAAGATGGTTTCTCCACAAAACTTTAACTTGTGGTATAACCTTCAGACATGTAGACATGCTTCTTCCTATCCAAAATCTTGACAGTACCTCCTCGATGTTAAGTCTCTTCACTATCTCGTCTCGGTTCTAACTCAATAATGTGGTTCGGTCGTCCACATATTTTTACGTAACATCGAGACGTGAAAAAACGTTATAAACACGCTGGCCATACTTGGTAGTAAACGAGTCTATAGCCACGCGCCTACTTCGACTCGATTTCGAAATAAATTAATAAATCAAGGTTCGAGCTTTTTCTTCATCGATTCTCGCTTTAGAATAACAACTTTCAGACCTTCTTCTTCATATTCATCATCCCCGTGTGTAGAGTTTGAAGCGATTTTAACTTTATCGATAAAAGTCGATTATACTCAGATATCATCACGTGAGTCCCTAGAGTCTTTAACTCTATCTTCATCATTTGTAAGTTATACGAGATGAGTCTTTGACAATATCGCATCAGATCAGATAATGCATCTTTTACTCAACACGCCGCCTACCACGCTCGCTTTTCCAGATGGTATGGTCGTAACATGTGCCAAATGAGTCTCTTCTTAAGTTCTTCAAGCTCTTCCCACATTCCGCTCCATTCGAATTTTGTATCTCTACGAGTCACCGAAAGTTAATGGACTAGCGATTTGAGAAAATCTTTCCACTAATCTCCGATAATAACCAACTAAGCTTTAGAAAGCTACGATTTCGACATCGATTTAGGTTGTTCTCAATCGTAACTCATATCCCAATCTTTGATAAGACGTCACAATGACACCTATCGCTTTACTATCGCATTTAATATGGCGCCCCTACGAGAGAGTCGGGCTTTGTATTCCACAAAGGAAGTCATAAGATAGAGGCTTGAGTATCAACTTTATAGTTGGGTTTTTAACTCCTCAAGTTCAATAGAGCCATTCGATATGAGATTTTAGAAATGGGTTTTGTAACCGGTTCAAAGTCGATACAAAATTCAATATCACACTTTGGGAGAGAGCCAAGAAATTCCTCAGAAATACGCCAGAAATTCACTAACAACAAAAATATCATTCAAATCGACGATTATTGTTCAAGTCCATAACATGGACTAAGAAAGCTTGACATCTGCTTTTCAATAAACAAATAGACTTTTGTGGTTTGATATGAAAATGTTTGACTTCAATGGTTTGATTGCTTAAATTCAATAATGTGTTGCTTAGAATATGAAAACTAACAACCTTACAAAAGCAATCAATTTGGCATGATGAGTAGTTAACCAATCAATCCCTAAAATCACATCAAAAGCAAGTATCTTTAAAGAAATAAGATCAATGTGTAATGTGATAAAGTGCCAACTCGAATCAAGCAAGATTTCTAAACAACTGATGTAATGAAAGTTTTCCCAAACTGAGTCTCCATAAATAAGTCAAAGTCTAATTTCTCCGTAGTCAAGTTCAAACGCTGAGCGCAAAAGCAAGAGAGATAAAAGAATGGGTAGAACCCAGATTCAGTAAGGTATAAACTTCGCAAGAATTTATAATTAACTAACCTGTATAAACTTCGCTCGTTCCTCGATTTTGACCGGCCACGACAAACGCCTTCCAAGAACCGCCGATTTTGACTTATCCGGACATCCTTTTTGAATCACCACTTCCGCTAAACTTGGTTTCGCTTATAAGACAATCTCGAGTTATATGTGGCCTTCCTTTCCACAAGCTTGTAACATACCTTGAATGTTGGGATGCTTTTAATGATATGTCCCTCCTTCCCGCATTTGTAACATACTAACATGGTCTTTCTCCTCCTCGAATTTTTGTTGTACATCATGCCGCCGACGCCTTCACATGGTCATTGTTGAATCTCTCTTTTAAAATCTCTCCTTGACTCGCTTCTTCTATTTTCATGGCCACGATTACCACCCAGAGTGGTTACCGCTTTTGTCCATATTCTTTCCTCCTCGCCGGTTATCATCGCTCGATGACTACCTCGTCCGGTCAGGGTCCCCATTGAGTATACTCACTATCTCGCCTAATAATCGAGCCCTCGCTTACAACATCCAAATATAGAGAAAATTTATGAGAAATGAGGTATCGATTTAATTTCGAAGTTTTAGACCCTCGTAAACATACGCCATTATACGCTCCTCATTTTCCACCAAATGAGGTGCAAAACCGATAACTCAAGAACTTCGCCTCGATCGAGACACCGCCATGTTGTTGTTCGCTTCAGTCTAATAAACTCCACTTCCTTCATATGATTTAATACTTTCGTGAAAGTACTTGTCATTGAACAGCTTTCAAATCTTTCCCAAGACATGTTGAAAGTGCATCCGGTTGGTACGCCTCACGATTCCCACCAAGAATCGCTTCACCACTTAAACATAAAGGTGGCGAATGGAACCTTTCGCTCTTCTCCGCATCCCAAGACATCAAATATCTTGGTAATTTGTTTGACCCACGCTTTCGCTTTGATCGGATCCGCTTCCATGGAAATCTGTGGTCCCAACTTGAATTGTTTCGCCGTGACAAACATGGCATCGCCGCTACATCATTTCCACCAGATTTTGTGTACAAGAAGTCCCTCGTCCGATTTTTGCATGAACCGCAAAAAGCTTCTAAACATCCCATCGCTCATCATCTGCTCAGCCAGCCAAGGTTGTTGTTCAGGAGGAACATTGCCACTGCAGACGCTCTCTCCTCGTGGAGTAGCACTGGCTCCACCTGGCCTCATTTACTCCATCGTTAATATTCTCACGACATTCTCAAACATCGCCATAAAACAAGGGTTAATTAAACAAATTAATATGTCACATAATATCCCTATATTATGACCGACCAACAAATAAGCTTTAGTAGACACACTAAAACAAGGATTTACTCTGCCTCCCTCCTAGTTCTATTCCCCGATCTCCGCCAGAGATCATATCCCTAAGCTCGATACCAAACCGTGACGCCCCAAAATAGGTCCATTCCACCCAACCCATTCTCGAGTCGCCAAATACATGGTACGTAAATAACTACAACTTCAATAATACAAATGTCGGTGAAATAATTACAAATACATATCGTGAGTTTAAATACGTATATTGTCGCCTAGATAATATCCACACGCAAATAAATCCCCATCATAATTATTGATACATTATTTTACAAAATGGTGAGGACTACTAAACAACTCTCTCTAACCTTCATTCCATACCCCGACTCGATCCTCGCTATGTTCTCACCTCCCGAGAAGAAAATGGAACAACAAGGAAAAGGGTGAGCTCAACTAGCCCAAAGAAGAATATTATGACTAAGATAATATACAACAAATTATCGTTAGTCTTCAACAGGAAAAATCTAATGTAATACAATAGACAACAAGTTTTAGATCAACAAATGCAATGAAATAAAGAATCCATTGTAAGAGTCACGTAGAGAAAGAATTCTACCGCCTTCTAAGGTTTAAAAGTCCATCATCAATATTTTATCCCTCAGAATAACAATCAATATTCATCTTTGCATCTTTGCACCATGTGCCAAAGATATTCATTTAAATCACTGGGTCATGGTCATGTTCATCTCAACACTGCTCATCTTCGCACTACAGCCAAAGATATTCATCGCTTAATCGCTCATTTGCACTATGTGCCAAAGATATTCATCAAGTATCACCATTAAGGACCGAGGATGATGAAAATATTTTTAAGAACTAATCCAAAGGAGATGTAAGGACAAATATTAGGATTCGCATAACAGCTTTATCCAAGATCGATAATACTTCATAATAAAAACGATTTTGAAGCGTAACTCAAAAATAACGATCAAAACATGGATACAATCAAAGATAAGAGCCAAAATAGACATCTTCGACAAAAAAAAATTTTCATTTTTCTATGAATAAGGTCAGATTCGTGAATAAGGTCAGATACGTGAATAAAGGCCGATACGTGAATAAGAACTAACCCCGACACAAAAAGATAGAAATTTCACAAAAACATCTTCACGCTTCGTGAATAAGACTCGTGAATAAGAACTCGTGAATAAGAATCGTGAAAGAACTCATGAATAAGAATCGTGAATAAGAAACTAAGAATGAATAAGAACCTTTACATGAAAAAGTTCCAAATTTGATAAAAAGTTCAACCAATATTTTGGCATAATGATATCAAGAAAATAATATCATTTCATAAAAAGAAATAACATCCCTTACCTCAAAATAACCGCATTTTCGATCAATTTTCAGAGATAAGGTCGATGTAAACTCGCACCAGATAAAGAACACTCAAAGTATACTCACAAGAATACGCCGATAATATAGAGAGAGAAAGAGAGAAAACTTAGTTTCGTGTGATTTTCAATTCTAACTTAGCCTCTATTTATAGAAAATGTTAGAACGCCAAAAGGAGACTAAATTAATAAAATATATTATTATTTATTCAAAATTCCTACCCACATGTTTTGAAAAACTCTAGCATGCCTTCTTTGGTCAAAACATCACCACCCATGTGCCAACAACCACAAAAAACGTTTTTCTTATATAAAATAATTAAAACTTCCAAAATCAATTATTTTAACTCCTAACTTCAATAATTCATGATAAATAGCCCTTTTGTCGTAAAAATTCAATCTCATGATTTTTATAGGAAATTCAATTCTACAACTTTGCGTAAGGAAGTTTTTCCAAATTCCAAATGTAAATTATCCCAAATCCATAAATGAGCGATTTTACGCCTATAA
This sequence comes from Panax ginseng, assembly GCA_020205605.1. Lineage (NCBI taxonomy): Eukaryota > Viridiplantae > Streptophyta > Magnoliopsida > Apiales > Araliaceae > Panax > Panax ginseng. The sequence continues at coordinate 3,768,326 of CM035133.1, read as the reverse complement.
TCAATTTTTTTTGTCAAGAATTGTGTCCACCGACACACACAAAAACATATGTTAAACATTTAATGCCACAAAATACTCTTCCTCCTCATATACTCATATATCCCACATTCATTATAAAATATCACCGCTAATATATTATTAAAATAATATATTTAAATGAATTATTTTATCGTAAAAAGATAAAATATTAATTTTCAACAATTGTCACATTAAAAATTTTCTCCATCTATATCCACATAAAATAAATATTTTCTTTATCATATAAATCAATAATTAATTATTTAAAATAATATTATAGTAATCACATTACTAACAACCGTGCAGCGCTCCTGAAAGAGGGGCTTTCCAATAAGGATTTCTCCTCATCGCGCCAAGCAATTAGTGACCAAACCTCTCCTTAGATGTAACTTTCTAGACATTGCCAATAATGTTATCTCGATAATATTATTCAAATAATATGAATTATTGATTCGATAATGGAAAAATATAATCGTAATGACAATTATCAAACAACAAAGGATACCAAATATCAACGCAAACAATTATTGAATCAATATAATATTGAACAAGAATTCATCGTAATAATTATCGAGTAAAGGCCTTCACGTAAGGATCAATAATTCAACAATACTGCGGTAATACCGTGCATCGCAAGCAACCACGATAGACATCAGATTTTAACCACCGTGTATTCCAACAAAGGTTAAACTCAGAATAACTACGCCGCTATTTAAAAAACTTATATTTGCTTTTTTTCATCCAATCGCTTTTCAGTTATGGGGCCCACACATGATCGCTATCATCGCATTTAATATTCCCCGACAAAAAAGAATATTCCACCACCAAACTAATATTCCCCGACAACAATGAATATTTTATAACCACTTGCTTATTTTGTAAAATTTATGATTTTACCCATAACTAACCACATTAATCAAATCAACCCTTATTATTTCAAAATAATAAATAAAGGAAATTCCATTTTATTTATAAAAAATTTGGGGTCTTACAACCTCCCTCCTTATGAAATTTTTCGTCTCTAAATCGACGACGACGCATTCGTGTGTTTCAAAAGATGAAGATACCTCGCTTTCATTTCTATTTCCAACTCCCTGTGTCATTTCTTCAATAAAGATGGTTTCTCCACAAAACTTTAACTTGTGGTATAACCTTCAGACATAAAGACATGCTTCTTCATATCTAATATCTTGACAGTACTCTTCGTGACGACGTTAAGTCTTCACTATCTCGTCCGGTTCTAACTCAATGATGTTATTCGGTCGTCCACATATTTACGTAACATCGAGACGTGAAAAAATGTTATAAACACGCCACATACTTGGTAGTAAAACGAGTCTATAGGCCACGCGCTTCTACTCGATCGAGAATGAATTAATAAATCAAGGTTCGAGCTTTCTCTTCATCGACTCTTCGCTTTTGAATAACAACTTTTGACCTTCTTCTTTATATTCATCACCTTCTGTGTCAGTAGTTTGAGCGATTTTAACATTATCGATTAAAGTCGATTATACTCAGATATCATCACGTGAGTCCCTAGAGTCTTTAACTCTATCTTCATCATTTGTAAGTTATACGAGATGAGTCTTTGACAATATCGCACTCAGATCAGATATGCATCTTTTACTCAACACGCCGCCTACCACGCTCGCTTTTCCCAGATGGTATGGTCGTAACACGTGCCTTAAATGAGTCTCTTCTTAAGTTCTTCAAGCTCTTCCCACATTCCTCGCTCCATTCGAATTTTGTATCTCTACGAGTCACCGAAAGTTAATGGACTAGCGATTTGAGAAAATCTTTCCACTAATCTCCGATAATAACCAACTAAGCTTCTGTAAAGCTACGATTTCGACATCGATTTAGGTTGCTCTCAATCAGAACTCATATCCCAATCTTGATAAGACGTCACAATGACACCTATCGCTTTACTATCGCATTTAATATGGCGCCCCCCTACGAGAGAGTCGCTTTGCGGTATTCCACAAAGGAAGTCATAAGATAGAGGCTTGAGTATCAACTTTATAGTTGGTTTTTAACTCCTCAAGTTCAATAGAGCCATTCGATATGAGATTTTAGAAATGGGTTTTGTACCGGTTCAAAGTCGATACAAAATTCAATATCACACTTTGGGAGTAAGCCAAGAAATTCCTCAGAAATACGCCAGAAATTCACTAACAACAAAAAAAATATCATTCAAATCGACGATTATTGTTCAAGTCCATAACATGGCTAAGAAAGCTTGACATTCGCTTTTTCAATAAACAAATAGATTTTGTGGTTTGATATGAAAATGTTTGACTTCAATGGTTTGATTGCTTAAATTCAATAACAAAGTTTGCTTAGAATATGAAAACTAACAACCTTACAAAAGCAATCAATTTGGCATGATGAGTAGTTAACCAATCAATCCCTAAAATCACATCAAAAGCAAGTATCTTTAAAGAAATAAGGTCAATGTGTAATGTGATGGTGCCAACTCGAATCAAGCAAGATTTCTAAACAACTGATGTAATGAAAGTTTTTCCCAACTAAGAGTCTCCATAAAAAAGTCAAAGTCTAATTTCTCCGTAGTCAAGTTCAAACGCTGAGCGCAAGCAAGAGAGATAAAAGAATGGGTAGAACCCAGATTCAGTAAGGTATAAACTTCGCAAGAATTTATAATTAACTAACCCGTGCTAACTTCGCTCGTTCCTCGATTTTGACCGGCCACGACAAACGCCTTCCAAGAACCGCCGATTTTGACTTATCCGGACAAATTTTTGAATCACCACTTCCGCTTAAACTTGGTTTCGCTTATAAGACAATCTCGAGCGCGATTGGCCTTCTTTCCACAACTTGTAACATACCTTGAATGTTGTGGATGCTTTAATGATATGTGTCCTCCTTCCCGTGATTTGTAACATATTAACCAAGTGGTCTTTCTCTCCTCGAACCGAACTTGCCACATCGGGCGCCGACGCCTTCACATGGTCGTTGTTGAATCTCTTTAAAATCTCCTCCCGACTATTTCTTCTATTTTCATGGCCACGATTACCACCAGAGTGGTTACCGCTTTTGTCCATATTCTTTCCTCCTCGCCGGTTATCATCGCTCGATGACTACCACCTCCGGTCAGGGTCCCCATTGAGTATACTCACTATCTCGCCTAATAATCGAGCCCTCGCTTACAACATCCTAATATAGAGAAAATTTATGAGAAATGAGGTATCGATTTAATTTCGAAGTTTTAGACCCTCGTAAACATACGCCGCTATTCGCTCCTCATTTTCCACCAAATGAGGTGCAAAACCGATAACTCCGCAAACTTTCGCCTGCATCGAGACACCGCCATGTTACTCTCGCTCCAGTCTAATAAACTCCACTTCCTTCATACGATTTAATACTTTCGGAAAGTACTTGTCATTGAACAGCTTTCAAATCTTTCCCAAGACATGTTGAAAGTGCATCCGGTTGGTACGCTTCACGATTCCCACCAAGAATCGCTTCACCACTTAAACATAAAGGTGGCGAATGGAACCTTCTCGCTCTCTCCGCATCCCAAGACATCAAATATCTTGGTAATTTGTTTGACCCACGCTTTTCGCTTTGACGGATCCCGGCTTCCATGGAAATCTGTGGTCCAAACTTCGAATTGTTCGTCGTGATGACCAAACCGCTAGCATTATCATTTCCACCCAGATTTTGTACACGAAGTCTCCTCATTCCGATTTTGCATGAACCGCAAAAAGCTTCTAAACATCCCCGCTGCTCATCATCGCTTCAGTATGTTGTTTCACAGGAGGAACATTGCCACTGCTGCAGACGTTTCTCTCTCGCTGGTGAGTACCTGCAAGCTCTCCACTGGCCTCATTTACTCCATCATAATATTCTCACGACATTCTCAAACATCGCCATAAAACAAGGGTTAATTAAACAAATTAATATGTCACATAATATCCCTATATTATGACCGACCAACAAATAAGCTTTAGTAGACACACTAATAAGGATTTACTCTGCCTCTCCTCCTAGTTCTATTCCCCGATCTCCGCCAGAGATCATATCCCTAAGCTCGATACCAACCGCGACGCCCCAAAATAGGTCCATTCCACCCAACCCATTCTCGAGTCGCCAAATACATGGTACGTAAATAACTACAACTTCAATAATACAAATGTCGGTGAAATAATAACACAATACATACCGTGAGTTTAAATACGTATATTATCGCCTAGATAATATCCACACGCAAATAAATCCCCATCATAATTATTGATACATTATTTTACAAAATGGTGAGGACTACTAAACAACTCTCTGTAACCTTCATTCCATACCCCGACTCGATCCTCGCATGTTCTCACCTCCCCGAGAAGAAAATGGAACAACAAGGAAAAGGGTGAGCTCAACTAGCCCAAGAAGAATATTATGACTAAGATAATATACAACAAATTATCGTTAGTCTTCAACAGGAAAAATCTAATGTAATACAATAGACAACAAGTTTTAGATCAACAAATGCAATGGAAATAAAGAATCCATTGTAAGAGTCACGTAGAGAAAGAATTCTACCGCCTTCTAAGGTTTAAAAGTCCATCATCAATATTTTATCCTCAGAATAACAATCAATATCATCATCATTTGCACCATGTGCCAAAGATATTCATTTAAATCACCAATGGGTCATGTTCATCTCAACACTGCTCATCTTTGCACTATGTGCCAAAGATATTCATCGCTTAATCGCTCATCTTTGCACTACAGCCAAAGATATTCATCAAGTATCACCATTAAGGACCGAGGATGATGAAAAATATTTTAAGAACTAATCCAAAGGAGATGTAAGGACAAATATTGTGGATTCGCATAACAGCTTTATCCAAGATCGATAACTTCATATAATAAACGATTTTGAAGCGTAACTCAAAAATAACGATCAAAACATGGATACAATCAAAGATAAGAGCCAAAATAGACATCTTCGACAAAAAGAAAAATTTTCATTTTTTGAATGAATAAGATTCGTGAATAAGGTCAGATACGTGAATAAGGCCGATACGAATAATAAGAATAAGAACCCGACACAAAAAGATAGAAATTTCACAAAAACATCTTCACGCTTCGTGAATAAGACTCGTGAATAAAAAACTCGTGAATAAGAATCATGAATAAGAAGTGAAAGAACTCGTGAATAAGAACTCATGAATAAGAACCCCGACATGAAAAAGTTCCAAATTTGATAAAAAGTTCAACCAATATTTTGGCATAATGATATCAAGAAAATAATATCATTCATGTAAAGAAATAACATCCTTACCTCAAAATAACCGCATTTTCGATCGAATTTCAGATAAGGTCGATGTAAACTCGCACCAGATAAAGAACACTCAAAGTATACTCACAAGAATACGCCGATAATATAGAGAGAGAAAGAGAGAAAACTTAGTTTCGTGTGATTTTCAATTCTAACTTAGCCTCTATTTATAGAAAATGTTAGAACGCCAAAAGGAGACTAAATTAATAAAATATATTATTATTTATTCAAAATTCCTACCCACATGTTTTGAAAACTCTAGCATGCCTTCTTTGGTCAAAAACATCACCACCCATGTGCCAACAACCACAAAAAACGTTTTTCTTATATAAAATAATTAAAACTTCCAAAATCAATTATTTTAACTCCTAACTTCAATAATTCATGATAAATAGCCCTTTTGTCAAAAAATTCAATCTCATGAATTTTTATAGGAAATTCAATTTCTACAACTTTGCGTAATGAAGTTTTTCCAAATTCCAAATGTAAATTATCCCAAATCCATAAATGAGCGATTTTACGCCTATAATCAATTTTTTGTGTCAGAATTGTGTCCACCGACACACACAAAACATATGTTAAACATTTAATGCCAAAAAAATACTCTTCCTCCTCATATACTCATATATCCCACATTCATTATAAAATATCACCGCTAATATATTATTAAAATAATATATTTAAATGAATTATTTTATCGTAAAAAGATAAAATATTAATTTTCAACAATTGTCACATTAAAAATTTTTCCATCTATATCCACATAAAATAAATATTTTTTTATCATATAATCAATAATTAATTATTCACAAATAATATTATGTAATCACATTACTAACAACCGTGCCGCTCCTCAGAAAGAGGGGCTTTCCAATAAGGATTTCTCCTCACCGCGCCGCAATTAGTGACCAAACCTCTCCTTAGATGTAACTTTCTAGACATTGCCAATAATGTTATCTCGATAATATTATTCAAATAATATGAATTATTGATTTGATAATGGAAAATACATCGTAATGACAATTATCAAACAAACAAAGGATACCAAATATCAACGCAAAGAATTATCGAATCAATATAATATCGAATAAAGAATTCATCAGAATAATTATCGAGTAAAGGCCTTTCACGTAAGGATCAATAATTCAACAATACTGCGGTAATACCGTGTGCTATCATACGCCAACAACCACGATACATCAGATTTTAACCACCGTGTATTCCAACAAAGGTAAATTCAGAATAACTACGCCGTTATTTTTAAACAACTTATATTTGTCGCTTTTCCTCCAATCGCTTTCTCACATGGGCCCATACACGGTCGCGGTCGCATTTAATATTCCCCGACAAAGCATTTAATATTCCACCACCAAACTAATATTCCCCGACAACAATGAATATTTTATAACCACTTGCTTATTTTGTAAAAATTTTATGATTTTACCCATAACTAACCACATTAATCAAATTAACACTTATTATTTCAAAATAATAAATAAAGGAAATTCCATTTTATTTATAAAAAAAAGATAAAGACAAATATCGTGGATTCGTATTTCGATTTATCCAAATTCAATAATACTCCATAATAACCAATTCATGAAGTAGAATTCACAAATAAAGATCAAAACATGGATACAATCAAATATAGTAACCATAAAAGACATCCGGAAGAAAAAGAGAAAATTTATTTTTTTCGGTGAATAAAGGATCGTAATTTGTGAATAGTCAAGATATCGTGAATAGGCATACACAAAGTGAATAAGAATATTTCACAAACACAAAAGATAAAAATTTCACAAAAATATATCTTCACGCTTCGTGAATAAAGACTGAATAATAACTCGTGAATAAGTAACTCATGAATAGTAACCCGACATGAAAAAAGTTCTAAATTTGATAAAAGTTCAACCAATATTTTGGCATAATGATATTGAAGAAAATAATATTATTTATGAAGAAAGAAATAACATCCTTTACCTCAAAACAACCGTATCTTCGAATCGAATTTCAGATATAGTCGATGTGAAACTCTAATCACAGATATAGCAACACTCAAAGTATACTCACAAGAATACACTGTTCGATAATATAGAGAGAAAGAGAGAAAACTTTGTTTCTGGTGTGATTTTCAATTCTAACTTAGCCCTCTATTTATAGGAAAATGTTAGAACGCCAAAGGAGACTAAATTAATAAAATAATAATATTCTTTCTTAACTTCCTTAGCAGCCTTCTTTGGTCAAAAACATCAGCCACCCATGTGCCAACAACCACAAAAACGTTTTTCTTAAATAAAATAATTAAAATTTCCAAAAATCAATTATTTCGTAACTCCGGAACTTCAATAATTCACAATAAATAGCCCTTTTATCTCAGAAAATTCAAATCTCGCGAATTTTTATAGGAATTTCAATTCTCTACAACTTTGCTGTAAGAAAGTTTTTCCAAATTCCAAATGTAAATTGACCAAAATCCATAAACGAGACGATTTTACGCCTATAATCAAATTTTCGATCAAGAAATTGGGTCCACCGACACACAAAACATGTGTTAAATATTTAATGCCATAAAAATACTCTTCCTCCTCATATACTCATATATCCCACATTCATTGTAAAAATATCACCGTTAATATATTATTAAAATAATATATTTAAATGAATTATTTTATCGAGAAAAGATAAAATATTAATTTTCAACAATTGTCACATTAAAAATTTTCTCCATCTATATCCACATAAAATGAATATTTTCTTTATCATAATAATCAATAATTAATTATTCAAAAATAATATTACGTAATCACAATATCGACAACAACCAAAGTAGTTCCTCAGAGATAGAGGAGGCTTTCCAATAAGGATTTCTCCTCACTCACAAATTAATTAGGTGACCAAACCTCTCCTTAGACATGTAACTTTCTAGACATTGCCAATAATGTTATCGATAATATTATTCAAATAATATGAATTATTGATCCGATAATGGAAAATATATGTGCAGTAAATGACAATTATTGAAACAATAATAATATAAATATCAACGCAAAGAATTATTGAATCAATAAAATAATGAATAAAGAATTATCGTGAATAATTATTGAGTAAAGGCTTTCACGCATTTAATCAATAATTCAACAACACATCAGGCAATACATCTGGTGTGCTACTTACGCAACCGCGATATTATTGTATTTTAACCATCGTGTAACCCAACAATTGTTAATTGTAATAATTTATGTCGTTATTTATAAAATTCAATCTTTGTCGCTTTTCCTTCATCCAACCATTTTTCAAGCATGGGCCCATAAATGATCGCTACCGTCGCATGTAGATTCCTCACAAAAAGAATATTCTACGACCAAACGAATATTCTTAATAATAATGAATATTTTATAACCACTTGCTTATTTTGTAAACTTTGCACATTTCACCCATAACCAAAGCATTATATCAAATTAACCCTTATTAATTTAGAATAATGAATAGAGGAAAATTTAATTTATTTATAATAAGTTGGGGTCTTACAGATACATTGCATCAAAAAAAGTATGATATAAACATCAATAAAATACAATAATTTTAATGTAATTAAATTTATGTTCACTGAATAAAAAAACACTCTTTTAAATTAATAAATTATTAATTTATTGATTAAATAATAACTCTCTAAATTCATAAAATTTTCCAGTCACAACAATATTAATTTATAGAGGTTCTACTGTATTTTGTTTATGTTTCATTAAATTAAAAATAATACTATGTTCATTTCAAAATTAGAATTTCAGTTTAACTTTTGAGGTCAAAAGATTGTATATTAAACTAGAAAATTGGTATGATTCATAAAAGTTTATAATGAAATAAATTTTGTGATTAATACTTTTTGTTATATATTATATAATTATAATAATTGTATCAACTAAAATTAAATAAATTTACGTTAATTTAAAGTTTAATATGTTGTCGTGACCGTAAAAGTTAAATTGTATATCTAATTTTAGAATAGCGGGAGTAATGAAACTTTTAATTCAATTCCAAAATAATTATTTTTACCAGATAAGGATTAAGATTATACTTAATTTATTTGTAAGTATTGAATTTGATATTTCCTCTGTAAATTATGTTTATTTTCAATAATCAAAAGCAATTGTAATTCGATTATGGACTATTTGTCCATAATTTTTTTCATGAAAAAAAGACATTTAATATTGTCTTGGACAGAGGAGTACAATAATTTCAAAATTGGACTTTTCTTATACATATAATTTTATGTTTCTTGGAAAGAAAAAAAAAATACAAAAAATATTATAAGACTTCCCAATATTAGCCTTCAGTTTCAAAATTGTATGTACCAAAAAAATTCATCCTCCATTTTAGTCCTAATTATTTTTTGAAAAAAAAAATCAAAAGATTTTAACGAGTGAACTCTCATTTTCAGATCTTGTAACATTAATTTACATAAATAGTTCTCATTTTTTTTTTCAAAACAAAAAGAATAAAATTATTTGGTAACCTGTAATCCTCATTAGAGAAGGAGGTTCACTGATAATGATTTAACACAAGAAAATTGGTCTGGGTAGTACCACACTGCATATACTCTTACATATGACCATACAAAATAACATTAAAAATTAAGGTTAACAAGATTCTGTTGATATTAACAACTTTATTGCATCAACTTGGATGATGATTCCCAAGATTCAGGTGAAAAAAACAATAAAAACTACAAACAAGAACCCAATTCATCTGGACTCTCTTTGAGCCTGCCAAGATTGCTGAAGAAAACCGGCAAAAAAAAAAGGCCATCTTGTACAAACATGGAAAAATTTGTAGGCAACTGGTTGTTATTAATTTTCGTATTCTTTTCAATCGTCTGCATATACATAAAAATCAGCTCAGTGCTAAAAAAAGTATCTGAAATGAAGTGCAAAAGCAATGGAAAACAAACAAATGAAACTCCGGTATCAGTGCTGGAGGTAAAGGTGTCACTCCCCACCAGAGTAATATTTGGTGATTTAGCCATTGTAGAGAAGTATGATCCGTCAGTACTAGCACAAATTCCAAAACTTAGGCTGGGGGAGGGAACATTAGGGACTTTATATAAGGCTGTTCTCAAATGTGGTTCCACAGTTACCATCAGAAAAATTCGAGAGGAGGTGGCTAATTCAGATGATTTTGAGTTTTGGATCAAGTTTTTCGGAGGAGTATGCGATGATTCGCTCTTGACACTGCTGTTTGGTTTCTGGTATGGTGGGGAAGCTTTTGTAGTACATGAGTATTTCTGCTTAGGGAGTTTGGAGGAGCTCTTACATGGTAAGTTACTGTTTTATTTGCTTTTGAGCTTCTCCCATCTGAAATTTCATTTCGGTTTTTGCTTTTATTTTGTATTTGTACTCTTGGACAGTGTCTTTGTTGTGTCAAAAATTGCAGCATTTTTCTTTTGAAACTTTCAAGAGATTGTAAACAAATTTTTCATGTTTGGGAATGGAGTATTTCTTTGTGCACCAACAGTTGTACAGAGAAAACAGTACCTGGACCCAATTCAGAAACCTCATCACTAACTGAGATAATAGGATCTACTTTTCTGTTTTGTGCATATATAACTGTTACTAGTGAGTGCACAGTTAGTTTACGTAGAATTGTACTCGAGTGTTTTGAGATAAAAAAGTTTCCTTGAAGGAGAACCATTATACACTTAAGACATTGTTATAGAGGCATAACCAAATTTCTACATTTTGGCATGCAGGAACCTAAGGCATTCAATATACGCCTTTAACTTGGAAAATTCGATAGCACTTGGTGCAGCAAAGGCAGTGGCTGCAATTCACAGCCAAGTGATTGAAAATGGTAAAGCTCTTGCGTGTGGATTGATTAAGGCTTCTAATATCTTGATTCGCGTAGACTTTTCCGCATGCCTTTCTAGCTATGAGACGCCTTACGTAATACCACCTGCAACAATCATCAGAAGAAATCCTGGCCGGATAGCACCCGAATTAACACACAATCAAAATAGACCTAAAGTGTTTACACAGAAATCTGACATTTACAGTTTCGGAGTCCTGCTTTTAGAGCTTGTTACAGGGAAAAGAGCTTCAGTGACCAACTTGGGGGAGTATATAAAAGAGAAGAAAAGAAGAGAAGGGTTGATAGGTGTACCTGACAAGAGAATGGTAGATGTGAATGAAAATGTAGTTGCAGTGATTGGCATTGCAAGATTGTGTCTTCAAAATGACCCAAAAGAGAGGCCTTCAATGGACCAAGTTGTACAGATGATCCAAGAACTGGAGTAACAAGAAAAAAATTCAACCATTTTTGGGCTTGGAATCTTTTTGCTGTTAAATTACATTGATTTTCTCCCTAGATATGTCTCCAAAAACAAAATAAAAATTAGTGTTAATTCTTCTGGCAAGAACAATATGATTCAGTATAGAAGTAGTTGTTTCAATTTATTTTTCTTCATAATGTTGTATATTACATAACCAAATTGGAAGCAGATTGCGAAAGATATAATACAGCATTCCTTTTATATTCATGTCAGTTTTTTTTTTACCCACAAGGAATCTTTAACATATATAATCTCTTGGTTGCAACACTATTACACTAACATTATATAGTATTTAATAATTCATACAAAGAATGAGCTCAAATCCAAGGGGAATAATAGTGTTTAAATAAATAATAGGAAGAAGTTAATTTATTCCCTGACGCGTTTGGACATAGTATTTTGACCTACAAATGGTGATAACATAAAAGAATGTGTATTGCGCACTCTGCTTAATAGCCTGGGAACATTGGCGGTGGTGGTGATGAGTACAAGAATCCCAACTCCGGTGGCAAGGTGAAATCGGTTGGTGGTGGTGAAGAAACAGGGGTAGGAGGAGGAGGAGAATGAACAGGTGCTGGTGGTGGAGAAAGTACAGGGGTTGGAGGAGGAGAGGGGACCGGTGCTGGCGGCGGGGATGACTTAACAGGTGGTGGTGGAGAGAAGACTGGAGGTGGTGGAGGTGATTGAACAGGTGGTGGGGGTGAATGAACTGGCGGTGGTGGGGAGTGAACTGGTGGCGGTGGGGAGTGAATTGGTGCTGGAGGGGAGTGAACAGGTGGCGGTGGAGAGTGAACAGGTGGCGGTGGGGAGTGAACCGGGGGCGGTGGGGACTGTACCGGTGGCGGTGGGGACTGAACCGGTGGTGGTGGGGACTGAACTGGTGGCGGTGGGGATTGAACAGGTGGTGGTGGGGAATTTAACTCGGGGGTGGGACTTGGTTTTACAGGAATGGAAGGAGGAGATGATTTTGGTGAAGGGGTTGATGGAGTTTCGCTATGAGAGGGTGATGGAGTTGGTTTAGGTGTTGGCGGAGGAGTAGATTTTGGTTCTGGTTTTGGTGGTGATGGGGTTGGTTTAGGTGTTGGCGGAGAAGTAGATTTTGGTTCTGGTTTTGGTGGTGATGGGGTTGGTTTAGGTGTTGGCGGAGGAGTAGATTTTGGTTCTGGTTTTGGTGGTGATGGTGTTGCCTTAGGACTTGGAGGTTGTGGTTTTGGTTGCGATGGAGGCAATGGGGTTACTTTAGGAGATGGAGATGGAGACGGAGACGGAGTTTGAGTTTTCGGGGTCTCAGGGGTTGGAGGACTATATTCCAAGGGTTTTTCTTTTCCCGGGTTCCCTCTGCAACCAACAGCTTCGCAATCAACAGGCTTGCTCACCACAGGCAAACATTCCTCCACTGACTTTTGGTTTGGCTCATCAGGCAAACAATTCTGTATGCTATCCAATGTAAGGCCATGTCTTGGTGCTTGGCAACTTTTCATCTCTTCCTCGAAAAAGTTAAAAGAATATGTGAAGTTCTCCAAGCTTGGCAATTCACAAATAGAATCTAGAACTTGTCCTGCCAATTTGTTGTGTCCAATGTCAAGCGTGTTGATCTGCTTCAATCCGGATAAGCCCTTTGGCAATGTCCCAATAAAATTGTTGCAGCTAATGTCAAACACATTCAAGTTTGTCAGCAACCCAATCTCTTCTGGCAAGCAACCAGTGAGTTTATTGTTCAAGAAAATCAGCTCATTCACAGTCTTTGCCATCTTACCGATGCTCTTGGGCATACAACCAGAGAAAAAGTTGTTAGCCAGCACCGCCACTGAAACGGTAGAACTGCCAAGATTTTCAGGAATGTTGGACGAGAAGCGGTTGTTATTCAAGATCAAGGCGTCTAGAGGTTTGTCGAAGAGTTCTGAAGGCAACGGCCCTTCAAAATCATTGTAACGAAGATCAAGGTACACAAGGGCTGGCAATCCCAGAACAACTTCTGGAAAACCACCAACAAAGCGATTGTTGCTTACATCAAGCTCTCGCAATATTGTTAGCTTCGAGAATTCCTCGGGAATGATCCCACAAAACCGGTTACTATTAATATGGAAAACAGCTATATCTGTCAAGAGCCCCAGCTGGGGGACAAGGTGCCCAGCAATATCTCCATTATTAAGATCAACACTAGCAACAACAGTCAAGTTGGGATCATCGAGTGCTTTTTCACAAAAGATACCAGTGTACGCACATACATTGGCACCAACCCAATTTCCAGTCATGTTTTTGGGATCAGAAAAGATGACTTTTTTCCATGATTGAAGGGCAATGTAAGCTCTCTTGAGCCTGGAGTTGGCAAAGGTGACACGAACATCGACCTCGTATTCAAATCCTTCAGGAACATCATCTTTATTAGGTGTAGCAGAGGAAAGAGAAAGGAGAGAAAGCAAAAGAAAGCAGCCTAAGGCCTTCATGATGGTATTGGTAGGAAAAGCCATGCCCGCCAAGACCTATTTGGCAAGGCCCAAAGGCACTGCTTATACTACTCACCCAATGGATGGAAGCTATTAATATGGAGATCGAGGAAAAAACTAGATCAAGAAATTGAGTGGCTGTTGATGAAGTTGGCCAAAATTAGTACACAGAAATTCCGGAGATGTTCCTATGCCACAAAATTGGAAGGTTCATATGAATTTTAGAGAAGAAAAGAACCAATTATTGGCTCACGGTTAATTGCCTGAATAGAACAGAATCATATTTGCTAAATGCTGCCAATGACCAAGTCTTCTCATGGTTATTTTGATCATAGATCAATGGATCTCAGTGGTTAAAATTTTACATGGCGCCTAGCTCTGTCTATTTTTGGTATTTTCACACACCTCTGTTTGTCATTTCTAGCATCATGTTCTGTTAATTTAATTGTATAGGTAAAAAAAAAAACTTTTTAATTATTTATCTAGTTCTTATTTTCTTTTTGGTGCAACATGGCATACACATATCCTGCAAAAATCCATAAAACTTTAGGATATTTTCTTAAGTTAATGATAAAATAGACAATTGTTGTAGCAAAAGGAGTGTGTTTCTTTAAATTTTTTTTAAAAAAATTTAGTTCTTACATATTATTATTATTTTCTTTTTTGAGGGGTTTCCTTTTTGGTGCTTGCTGGAAAGGGGGAAGAAGAGGTGACAACTATAAAAAGCATTTAGTAACTTAGTATCATCATAAATATTTGCATTTTGGAAAATTTTCTGCAACCATTTTCATTAATATATATATATATATATATATATATATATATATTTATATATATTTATATATATATATATATACTGGCTAACAGTGAACTATGTGCAATATAGTTCATCATTTATGTAAGTCTGTCATCTGCAGCTGCTGGCTAAGAGTGTTTCTTCTTCAAACTAAGTTTTTAGCATTACTAAATTACATTTTGCGGTTCAGGACAAGGTGTGTCTGTCATCTGCAGAATAGAGATAAAAAGAGTATAAGGATAAATTATTCAATCCAGGTAGCTTTTGGACAGCCATTTCAAGCAACAATTATCTGTGTATTAATCTTAAGCTCTTTAACCAACATGAAAAAAGACAAAATTACTTGGAAGATTATACATTATGATCCTCACTTGGAATACATAAGCCCGGCCGGAATGCAGAGATGGAAACATATTACAGATTTCCTTAAACCAAGTGATGATGTATATATATACAACAGAAGCAAAATTCAGGTTTTTGTTCAACAGGAAGGAGCTGCACTTATGTTCTTGTCGTTTCGGTTGGAGAATGAGATTCATCTAGGGATACACAGTAGTTAAGCTAACTCACAATCTTGTGTTTTGCAGCCATGCAGCTGAATCTATTTTTTTGATTTCCCTTTGTGTTTCTCAAGTATTTAGAAGAGGTAGGAACATCAGTCTTAGATACAGAGATTCAAATCCATATCAAGAAAATATTTTTGAGTCATGTTAGCCTCCTTTTTGTAGTTATCTTTAAAGGCTTGAAGGTTAGGATGGGATCAACTTGAAACACCGACCAATTCAAACTAAAACTATCAGCAACACATTATTCTGTTTTTTGGGAATATTCAAGAATTAGAAAGAGAGGTAAGGAGTATCATAATCAAGAATTCACAACACTCTGCAACAAAAAATTGCATACTCCTGCTTCCCAAAATGAAGTTCCATCCTCAAAAGTAAAAAAATTATAAAAGGAATGAACTCTAACATATACAATTGCCAATATCACAATTTTCTCAAAAAAGAAATTTGAATGTGAACCCTTATTTTGGGAATGACAGAGCAAGTAAATCTAAAGGAGCCATGTTTTGCAACCCCATTGTATTCATTGTAGTCCTCTAAAGAGAATATAAAACCAGACACCTAATAAACCATCAACATCAACAAGATTAAAAATATCTATAGACAATACAATATCATGTGGAAATTTTATTGCTATAACAATTTCCAATACACTTGACTATAAACCTAACATATAACTTAGAAAACTAAATAAAATCTGACAAGCCAAATTTGATTAAAACACAAATTGAACCATGCATATATCAATCTGTTTCATGGTCAGGTACAGGGGAATACCAAGCAGGGAACCTCCCTTTGTTTCTAAGCAATCTAGTAAAAGGCGAATCCGGCATTCTTCCCTTTTCTTCTTCCTCCAATTCTTCAGCTGATTTTGGCAATCCATCCGGCACCGGACATGGGTTCTTCCCTAATTTCTGTGCATTTAATTTCTTGTTCGATTCATTAATTGATTTCTTTTTTGCTTTGTGAATTGCCGAAATTCCGTGTAAGCAGCCTATCAGAGACTTAACTCCTCCTGCTTGAAGTATAACCTTCTCTACCTCATCCTTTGGAGCCTCATTCTTCAAATTAAAAAAATTAATAAAAATAATAATCAATTCTCTGTTAGATTTAAGATCAGAGTATGATATCACAAGATATACCCAGATTAATTAATCAAATTGTGGCTAGTCTTGCACGTCTATATGAATTCATATAAAAAAGGGAAAAAAAAGGTTTAGCATGAGTAAATCTCAATACTATGTAATCTCTAGTCCAAAAAAGGAAAAAAAAGGTTTAGATTTTTATCTAAAGATCAAATTATAGTACATACTTCGAGATCTTTGAGTTCAAAATAAGCTTGCCAGCAACTATATGAATTGTCTCCTTCAAGCGTTGAACAATAATCTGAATATGAATACGAAGAAGGGAAGAGTTACAGAATATTCAAAGCAGATCTTAAATTCAAAACATTAAAAAGATAAAAATTTTATACCTGCGAGTTCGTTTTCGGATTTTTGAATCAATGGAGGGTCTTTAAGGACTCGATCTAGCTTGGTTCTGCTAAAAGGTTGGAGCTTTGGAATGTAATCATTGCTGTTTCGTGAAGAACAGCATATTGTAGGTGGATAGGGGTTCAATTTGGAGATGGGTATTGATCTTGAGGAAGAAGAATGAAGGTCATTTATGGCTTCGAGAAACAGAGTAGAAGAAGAAGAAGAAGGTGTCACTGATCTTATCATCATTGCAATTGATACTAATGCTGTATATCTATTTTATATAGAAGTATATCCAGTCTTGAAAAGTGTTAGATATTTATTTATATAGTAGTAATGAGTTAAAATGATGAGAAAATATCATAATACCATGTACTGGATAAGGATAATATATTTCTTTATTAGTATTTCCTCCTACTTTAATAAAAAGTCGTTTTATAAAAATATATTTTTTATTTCTTTAAAATTTTAAATAAATATTATATTTTTAATTTTTAATATTATCTAATTATTAAATAAAATTTTAATTTAATTATTTTTATTTAATAAATAATATTTTTTTTAATACAAAAACAATATAAATAATTAATATTAAATTTAATGTTATATATTAATTTTCTTAATACTTTTATACAATTCACGGAGAGAGTAATCGATGAAATGGGAATAACGTTAACAAATTTTTTTGTAAATATGAAAATTGAACATGAGTGATACATAAATTTATTTATTTTATGTGTTTGATACTGTTAACGCCAAGATCTTTCTCCACGTCCCAATCACGAAAGACGTCTCTCGATCTCAAGACGATAGAACACGATAAACACCACAAGCTTGACGGTAGGATCACGTGGGGATAAATTTCAAGCGTGAGAGTAAATATGTCATTCACAAAGTTACTTCAAGAGGATAATAGAATTTAGTGTATTGAGAGTGATTTTGTTCTATATGTTGTGTGAATGTGTATATGTGAATGAAACGCACTCCTCTTGCGAAGACTTACTCACCAAGAAATAATATCTTTGCTTGGATTATAAATGCACTTACTTATCACCGACATATCCCCGATCCGATGGGTTCGACCGAATCGCATGGAGTTCATCCATCGCTTTGCCAACCCTTTTGCACTTGTACCGACTATAATCCCATCCACATTATTGCATGGCAGATATCTTGGTCAACTGTCATACTATATCATCATTACAAGTCAAAGTAATAGATATTAAATGACCCAATGGGTTAATCCAACGAATCAAACCATTATCCAATAGGATTAAATAAAGTTGACATAATAAATGGGCTCAAAGAGCCCCATGACTTAATTATAAAAGCCCAACATATTAAACTGATAAATGGGCCCAATATACCCGGCCCAAAATAGGAGAAATATCATGACCCAACATTACCCTTAGTTTTTTAGTTAAGCAGGATGTTTAATGGAAAACTATATATGATTCATGATATTTAGAATTCAATAAAGGCCCAAGGATAGAAATAAGTGAATCATACCCACTTTTAACATAATGAAGTGGAATAAGTGGAGGGTGAATAATGGATACCCGAAGCAATAAGCCCAATCGATAAAGGACTTGAATTTGAGCAGGATGGGCCGATAAAATAGAAACCCAACGATCGAGCCTAATCGATAAGATATTGAAAAGGTCATCCAAACGCATTCCACTTGAATTCTCATCATTATCGATATTAAATCTACTACCGCCTCGCTCACGCGTAAATAGCAAAAGATAAAAGATAAACTTCACCAAATTTGACGATTTTACCTACTAATTTGAAATTCGAACCTTTGAGCTTTCTTCCCTTTCTCAGAAAACCTATCTTTAGCTTTCGAAAACTCAACAATGGTGAATCCAAGCCAAGCCCTTCAAGTTCTTCTCATTCAAACCCTAATCAAGAGGGTTGAGTCAACGAGTTCACCATCTCCATCCGATTTCTTCAAAGATGGGGAAAAAATTTCCTCACGCTTAACATCACACCTCCCCGTCTGCCTCTCGAATCAACCACGAGCTCTCCAGATTCGATACCATGTTAGGATAACTTTCTTTATGAGGGCTCCAAATTACCGAGGAGCCGAATGTACCAAGCGACAGATCAATTTGGGTCACTATGCCGACTACTCTGTGGAGTAAGGGATTCGTCTCACCCTCCACGCCTTCATAGTTACCCTCTTAGGGTTTATTGGAGTAGGCTTCGCATAACCTTGGTGCCCAACTCCTATATCCATATCTTTGGCGTTCATCGCCATCGCGCCACTTAATTAGGGGTTACCCTCTGTTGACCTCTTCTTCACCCTCTTCTACCATTTGGCAGATCCCGAGAACGAGGGTTCAAAATCTTTGAAAGAAAAGCAGTCCCTCGCTACCAAACGCGAAATTCGAGAAGAGGTCCACGATGAGCACCCCTCGAAAGCAATAAAGGATGGCACGAGAAATGGTTCTTCGTCATGGTCACAGGATCTCCTCCTTCCCCGATTGGACCATTTGGAACAGTATCTCTCTGTGACGGTGACATCCCCAAGAAGCGTGTGAGGAGATGGGTGACTTCACGAATAGGATCCTCCTCAAGAGTGGAGCTTCACTTCTTGACCAAGCAAGCTTGGTACGTATGACCATAAATGTGAGTCTCAGACCATTCTATGATATATCTTTTCAAATATTTATGTGGTATAGATTCTAACTTGTGATTATTTGCAGTGTCTTTGATCAAACCAACTTCCTCGGAAGTAAAAGACTTGGAAGATTTCTTGGCGAGGAGGATTACTGATGCAAATAAAGAACTCCCTAACGAGGAGCCTTCCCGATCTGAACCCCCTGCCCCCGAACCAACAACAACCCCTCTTCGGGATGATGACCCTGAAACTGACAATCCCATCATCCCCGAAGAGGTTCTCCAACCTCGCCGAAGGAAGAAGGCTGCCAAAAAGGCCAGGACTCTTCGCGAGATAAACCCTGAAAGCGACGAGGAGGTCCTTCCTGAGGTAAACCCACAACCAATTCCTCCAACTGAATCCACAACAACAACCTCTGAACCAACCCCACCAACTTCTCAACCAACCCCAAAAAAGAGGAGTCTCCTTGACATTCCTCCACACGATCGGGAGAAAGTCCTTCGTGCTAAAAAATTAAGAAGTAAAATAATTCCCCTTACTGTCGATGAACTCCGCGTCCCTCCACCTTCAACAACCAATCCTTCAAATGAAACCCAAACACTCTAATGAAATTGGGTCAAGCCGAGCCCTTCTTTGTCCCGAAAAAAAAAAATTTTCGGACTGACTGACCGGGCTCGACGACCTCGAACCCTCTTCAACTCCTGAGCCGATACCAGCTCGATCACCTTCTCCAGAGGCAATGCATGCGGATCCTTCACCGGTTCATAGTCGCCCTACGCCTCCTCCTCAAGGACCGATGACTTTCAATTCCCAAGATGATGCCATGGGTCCACCGACCATGTGGGCCTCGGTTCAACGCCAATTTCCCCTTTCAACTGTTGAAGCCTTCGTTCATGAGATCGATGACCATCGGTTCGGAACGATTCGAATGAGGGGACTTCTTTCGTGAAGGCATGAGCTACTTGCTAAGGTAAAATGACTCTTTCCTTCCTTTGCTTACTTATTTTCATACTCACACATCCAAGTCGATTGAATAACTTGAACATGTACAGTAAAATCAGATTCGGACGTCTGCGTCCCAGATCTCTCCAAGCTGAATCCGAGGAGGAGGCGTTGAGGAAGGAAAATTCCCTCTTAAAATCTACCCTGGCTCGGGAAAGGACTCACCGTGAAGGCCTTCTTCATACTAACGAAGGTCTTCAGAAAGAGTTGGCCCAAGCTAAGGAAGAAGTGAAGGCCTCTCAAGGAAGAACTAAAGTCGATTAAGGCTCAAGATTTGAAATTGTCAACATGAATGTCGACTTAGTTCGGAGGAGTGAAGCGAGGATGAATAAGATCAAGGAGTTAAAGTCCAACGCCAAAATCTTGGCCAAGAGACGATCCGTAAGATGGAGCAGGATGAAAAGCTTCAATGAATATACGGTAGCGACTCGAAGCAAGAAATCCGAGAACTCAAGGCTCTTGGGACCTTGGGCCTCCTTTGATCGATGCTCTTCGTAAAGAAATTTGTGAAGAGTATAGAACTCAGACGAAATAAACGGAGAAATCATGAGGATTCATAAAAAAGCTACGAGCTCTGGCGAAGTCTTTGCAAGGAAAAGTCGATCAAGGCTAACTTAGATCCGTACATCTTTGGACTCTTGGGATGATGATGGTATTATACGAAGCACCGATTTTATGGATTGTCTTGATCTTATTATGAACATTTGTAAAAATTTATGTTATTTCCTTATTTGTAAATGAACTAAATATTAATGAAAATGATTTCCTTCCTTATGACTTCAGTGCACTTTTATTTTATGTCAATACTTCAATATGAATTTATATGGACAAGTGTACAAAAATCCCTTCGAGGATTTAACTTCAAATGATTAAGCATGTCATATAACAAATGAAATGAGTTTAAAGAACGAAGCATTCGAACTCAACACTTAGAAAAGACTCGGGTAATAAAGTAAAGAGATACTTATCAAGTTACCGAAGTCTGCAAGACATCCGCTTTATTGGGAGTTTGTTTACCCGAAAGGCCTAATGAACTCTATAAGATAACATTCGCCACCACGGCGGCCCGACGAAGTTTAAAGTGTCGATCATTGCCTACCACGAAGGGCGACAATGTCTTAAAGATGACACTTTGCTTACCACGAAGGGCATTCTGACAAGGTCTAAAGTATGACAATTGCCTACCAGAAGGTATTCGACAATGCCAAATAGTGACTCTCCGCCAAAAAGGCTACCATCGAATGGTCGTGAAGTCCTCCCGAACCTCCTATCACCAATGTGGCGACAATTGCCTACCCCCAAAGGCCCGACAATGCCAAATAGTGACCTCCCCGCCAAAAGGCTACCATCGAATGGTCGTTAAGTCCTCCCGAACCGCTTTATCACCAATGTGGCGACAATTGCCTACCCCACAAAAGGCCCGACAATGCCAAATAGTGACCTCCGCCAAAAAGGCTACCATCGAATGGTCGAAGAAGTCCTCCCAACCGCCTATCACCAATGTCCGAAAGCAGAAACAAAGACAAAATTTGTTTGAGACAAAAGAGGATCTTTTATTGATGATGATGTAAATATTTACGGACTTTTGATGTCGCGATCATGAATCTCATCGAAAGTACTTTAAGCCTCGCCAAAGATGTCAAGTGTTTTTAATTATCGACCCATCTAATGCTTTCAAACGATAAGTCCCGGCTTCGGAACTTCGATTGATTTCGTGAGGTCCTTCCCAATTTGGCATCACTTACCTGTGTTACGAGGCGTAGATGCTCGACTTCTCTAAGGACAAAATCTCCAACTTCAAATCTGCGATGCTTCACCCCCTTATTATAATGCTTAGTCACTCTTCGTTGATAGGCCACCAATTTGATTAAGGCTATTTCTCTCGACTTCTTCCAACAAATCAAGATTGGCCCTCGATTTCTTCTTCATTATAGACCTCTTGGAAACGACTAACTCAAGACTTGGAGACCCAATTTCAAGCTGGGACTAAGGCATCGATTACCATAAGTCGATCTGAAAGGTGAATCCCGGTTGTAGTCCCCTGAGTAGTTCGATATGCCCATAAGACACTTAGCAACTCTTACCGCCATCGCGCTTTAACCCGTCCAACCTACGCTTGATCCCATTCAATGACGTTGCTCATTGGTTACTTCAACTCGTCCGTTTGATTGAGGATGAGCCTTTGAAGTCTTTTCGTCTTTGGATCCCCAATTCGGTCAAAAATGCTTCAAACTTCGATCCCACAAACTCGCGTCCATTATCCGATACTACCACCTTAGGAATTCCAAAACGAATACCACTAATTCTTTCACTGAATTTCAAACACTCTGTTCGTTATTGACCTAAGTGGCTTTGCTTCTACCCATTTGGTCATATAGTCTATGGCAACTATAACAAACCCGACGACCTTTTGCCTTGGTAGTGGATCCGAAGATATCAACCCCAGACATAAAAGGGTATAGGAGATAAGATCGAGTATAGCTTTCTTCCGGTGGGCGATCTTGATGATGGACTATTGTCGGCACTTCTCGCACCTCTTCACATACTCAATTGCTTCCTTGAAGATTGTAGGCTAATAGTATCCTCGACGAAGTACTTTATAGGCTAATGACTTAGCGAATTATACGGTCGCCACAAATGCCTTTCATGAACTTCTCGGAGAGCATAATCAGCTTCGGATGGAGTCAAACATTTTAATAAAGGAGACGAGAAGGCCCTTCGAAAGAGATCTCCATCGATCAAAACAAAATTGGCACTCTTGTACTTGATTTTCTTGGCGAGCATCCGATCCGAAGGTAAGACGCCATCAGCCAAAGATTCCAGATAGGGCGTCAACCAAAGCAGTTGGTTCGGTCAATGCACATTACCATCTCGTGAAGAACACTAGGATGTTGCAAAATTTCCAGATACACATCACCCTTCAAAAACATTAACATCCAAGTAGTGGCTAGTTTGGCGAGTGCATCGGCAATAGAATTGTTATTACACGCTCGACCCCGAAACTCGACGATTGAAAATCTGGCCGTTCCTTTACTTCTGCCAAATACTTGATCATCCTCGGACCTCGGGCCGTATTCTCCGAGACAATTGTTTAACAATTAAGCGAGAATCTTGAAGATGGCTATTCTTTGCACTTCAAGACTCTTTCTTAGCAGTAAATCGCTAAGATCGCTCGATATTCACCGTTGTTTCGTCGCTTTGAATTGAAATCGATGGCTCATTGTACACGAATCCCTCCGGACTAGTCAAGATAATCCCGCTCACCGACGTCCAAAGTAGAAGACCCATCCGCATACTGATATCCATGAACTCTCCTCTAGTCAAGAATGGCAAGCGCTTCTGTCAGATCCTTGACAAATTTATGACTTCATCGACCAGAGAGAACGAACACTCAACCACAAAATCAGCCAAGGCTTGTCCTTTGATGGCGGTTCGGGGATGATACTCAATAAAGAATTGGGACAATTCCATCGTCCACGCAGCTAGCCTTCCTGATACCTCCGGCTTACCCATAATCTTCTTCAGAGGCTGATCTGTGTATACTACTACCAGTCTACCCTGGAAGTATTGCCTAAGCTTTCGACTAGCAGTTATTAAAGCGAAAGCAAACTTTTCAATGTTCGGGTACCTTGTTTCGGCATCCCGAAGGACATGACTTACATAATACACCGGGTGCTGCTTACCCCCAACTTCACGTACCAAGACCGCTCCAATTGCCAATGAACTAGGCTGCTCTTGAAAGATGAGATATAAAGGTTCTATGAGAATGGGCTTCACCAAAGAAAGCGTACCAAGACAAATAGGACTTGATGCTTTGAAAGGCGTCTTCACACTCAGAAGTCCATTGGAACGTTTTCCATTCTTCGGCCCTTTCAATGTGTTAAAAACGGCAGACATCTCTCAGCAGACTTGGACATGAACCTCCGCAAAGCTGCAATCCTTCTAGTCAGACGCTGAATATCTTTAAATGACTGAGGAGTCTTCATGCTCATGATCGCTTGAATCTTCTCTGGATTGGCTTCAATTCCTCTTCGACTGACAAGATACCCCAAGAATTTACCAGCACCCAGACCGAAAGTGCATTTAGTAGGGTTTTAGCCTCAAGTTGTGATGTCGAATGGTCTGAAAACACTCTTCTAAGTCATCCAAATGTTTGTGCACCAACATGCTTTTGACAATCATGTCATCCACATACACCTCGATATTTCTGCCCAACTGATATCTGAAGATATGGTTCATCATTCTCTGGTATGTGGCCCCGGCATTGATAAGGCCGAAAGTCATTTTCTTATAGGCATACACCGAACGATGCGTAATGAACGCCATCTTCAGATATCCTCTTACACATAGAGATCCGATGATACCCGAGAATGCATCCATAAAACTTAATAAAGCATACCGAAGTGGCATCAATGAGTTGGTCGATGTGGGGTGGCGGATAGAAATCCTTCTGGACAGCCTTGTTCGGTCGGTGTAATCAATGCAGACTCGCCATTTGCCATTCTCGCTTCGGACCAAAGACCACATTAGCCATCCCTTTGTGGGTAGTCAATCTCAAGATGAAATCACCGCCAAAAGTTTTGCAATTTCATTATCTCATGATTCACCGACGCCCGGTGCAAAGATCCTCCTCTTCACGAACCGGCTTTTTTTGACGGGTCTACTTCCAATCGATGCTCAAGAATATCCCCGCTACTCTCTGCCGTATCCCGAGGTTCCCATGCAAAGATATTAACATAACACCTCGGAGATTTCTACGAGGTTAAATGGGAGAGAGGCTTAAAAGCTTAGAACCTATTTTCACCATCTTGTCCTCCTTGCCTGGGATGAGCTCTATCTCTTCTGTCTCTCCAGCTGGCATGACCGATGGTTTAGAGCTACTTTCAGTGAAGGGTTCGATCTCTATCGCCATGGCTTGTTTCTGCTTCGATACCCCCACTCCCGAAGAAATAACAGCATTTCTGTAACACCTCCTGGCCAGCTCCAAGTCTCCTTTAACCTCACCAACCCCATGAGTCGTAGGAAATTTGATTTTAAAATGAGGAATTGATGTTCTGACTTGTAGAGCAATTAAAGTAGGCCTCCCAAAATAGCATTATAATGAGAATCTACATGTCTAACATAAAATTTGCAAATAATTTGTCACTTGAGGGGTAGTCCGAATATGATTTGAAGCTCAATGGTTCCAAAACCACTTTAACTCGGATCATTCATTGAAACCATAAAGAGGAGCTTCTGTCAATTTCCATCTTCCGCCCATCCAAATTCATCCTCCGATAAGCGTGGGCATACAAGATGTCTCTGAGACGATCCGTTATCTACCATCATCCTTTTCATATCTCAAGAACCCACTTGTGCGATAGCACCAATGATCCTTCATGAGGTTCGATAATTTAGAAGGGTAATCTTCATCGATGAAAGAGATTACAGATTCGGATAAGGTCTATCGATCTTGGGAGGTACCCGCCACCGGATACGATCGAATCCAAATAACCAGCCGCTTTTTCCAACGAGCTTGCTGTAAAGTACCCCGATGATGACATCTATCACATGCCTTGGTGGTACGATCCGGAACCAAATAACGTGGTTGATTAGGTTGAGCCACGGACAGTTTTCTGTCCCCGCTCATTGATGAGTTCGGCAAAGAACATATTGAACTAAAGATCCACCTTCACCTTTTCTCTCAATGAACTCTTTTTAAATCGCACAATCGTTCGTCTCATGTCCCGACGCTTGATGGTAGTCGCAATACTTATGGGATTTCTTTTCCGGGCTTGATGTTATCTCGTGGTGGCTCGAAAATAGGTTGATTCTTGATCTCGATCTAAGATAATCACTTACTGCTCGGCGTTGGTAGCCGTGTAAGTCTTCTGCTTCTCTGGGGGAGCGGACGAACGTCCTCCACCCCGCCTCCAATTGTTATACCTTTTCGACCCGCTTTTTCATGGCGGTCTTTGTGTCCTTCAATCTTCTTTCGGTCTCCATTAGTTTTTTGTCTCGATCCGTATCTCGGGCCGATCCAAAGAAGGACGCTTGAGGCTGCTCATGGCTTCCTCCACTACAATATAGCCTTCAGCTTTATCAAAGGCTTCGGCCAGACTCTTCGAGTGGTTAAACATAAGTTTTTTCACTAACTTTTCTGACTTGACCAGATCAAATTTGCTCAAAGCAGTCCACCGGTTGTAGATCATTCAGCTCCGCCACTTGACCGACTTCTTCCCGGAACCGCTTCACATACTGGCCCAAAGATTCATTAGAGGATTGCCGAACCTGAGCCAAAGAACCAGTTGGTTTTCCCCTTCTTCGGTTGCTCCCAAAACGTGCATGGAATTTATCGCATATATCTTCCTGTGAGGATGAGATAGAATCGAAGGTAAGGTCCCCATCCACCGCCGAGCATCCTTTCTAAGAGTTGTGAAAAAAGTATGACATTTAGCAAACATCACTAAAGTCATAATAATCCATGAGTCGATCGAGCGCTTTGACTATGGTCGTAAGTGGTCCCCGATCCATCGTAACTTTTATATGGGGCAACTTCTTCGTGGGGTAATTGACTTTTCTGCGAGAATATCTGCAGAAAAAAGGGATGCCTTCTTTCCGAACGTCTTTGGTTTTCCGGACTTTGCAGTTCGCTTAGAAGTTCTTTCGATTCTTTAACCGATACTCCACGCCTTTCCGGTTGAGATGACGCCTCTTTCTCCGGTGACCTTCTTCTTATAAGTTGGAATAGGATTCTTTCAATGTAACCTTCAATTTTAGAGGGCCTCCCGGATGACGAGTGTCTACGGTAGGGGTGCCTCAAGAGACTCTCGGGAGTATATCCTCTCGGATACACTTCGACTCGATCTCGGACACTATGGTGAGAATGTGCGATGATAAGTGCTCTCTTAGCATGCTCTGAAGTGCGATCTCTGGATCGACCTCTTCTCTCCCTTCGTCCTTGTTTTCCAGAATTGGCAGAATAACGAGTCCTCCTTGATCTCTGAGGAATAGGGCTTAGGGACCTTCTTCTTTCCCTATTTCGACCGTAGATCGTCATGCTACTGAATGAAAGAGTTCCTTCCCACTCCGATGTCCTTGTTCTTCGGATTGGGCATAGCTGAGCTCTTCATCTCTCAATTCTGCCATCCGAGCCATCTGCTCGGCTATATCTTGACGCTGCTTTAATAGTACTTCCATAGCCTTATCCGCCTCATCCGCCATTTTAGCCAACCGGGAGGCTTTTTGCGTCCTGGTCATCTCTTAAGATCGAGTTATAAGCAAGGTGCCTTCTACTGCGTTTTTCGACCATGACTGACTCTTCTCCGTCGGGTATACTAGCTTTACGCTTTGCTTTACTCTTCACGCCTTCTATCGAGAATGTTCAGTGACCGATTTAGACGCCAGACTAAAGATGCACACTTATGGTTGGTCCCAAACGATCCTTGCGAGATACTCGCAGTAATGACTCACCGCATGACATCTACATCCGTCTTCCGCCAGTAGGTGTTCTACTCTTTCTCATGAAAATGAATAGAATAAAACACACTCGTGATTGAAAAATACAAGAAGACACTAAAATTCTCCTTCTAGCGCCAATGTTAACGCCAAGATCTTTCTCCACGTCCCAATCACGAAAAGACGCCCCGATCTTCGCAGACAAGAACACGACAAACACCATG
Source organism: Panax ginseng (assembly GCA_020205605.1). Taxonomy (NCBI): domain Eukaryota; kingdom Viridiplantae; phylum Streptophyta; class Magnoliopsida; order Apiales; family Araliaceae; genus Panax; species Panax ginseng. Next base: position 3,740,120 of record CM035133.1, on the reverse strand, counting down.
AGAGTTTCGACAATTTGGATCACGGGGATAGCAAAGCGAGAGAGTAAAGATGTCTGTTCACAAAGTTAACTCAAGAGGATAATAGAATTTAGTGTATTGAGAGTGATTCTCATTCTATATGTTGTGTGAATGTGTATATATGAATGAAACGTACTCTCCTTGTGAAGACTTACTCACTCAAGAAATAATATCTTTGCTTGGATTATCGTGTCGCCCACTATCACCGACATATCCCCCCGATCCGATGGGTTCGACCAATCGCATGGAGTTCATCCATCGCTCTTGCCATTTTTTTTGACCATCACGTACGTACTATAATCCCATCCACATTAATGCATTTGACAAATATCTTGGTCAATCGTCATACTATATCATCATTACAAGTCAAAGTAATAGATATTAAATGACCTAATGGGTTAATCCAACGAACCAAATTATCCAATAGGATTAAATAAAGTTGATGATAATAAATAAATGAAACCAAAGAATTTCTATTACTTTAATTATAAAAGCCCAACATATTAAACTGATAAATGGGCCCAATATACCCGACTCAAAATAGGAGAAATATCATGACCCAACAGATACGTTTAAAAATTTAAATATATTGCAAATGTTTAAAAATTTATGCTGATTTTATAATTAAATATTAGTAATAATAATTGGGCCATATGCTAAACAAACTTTTTTTAATTATTATACTGCCTAAACGGATTCAGTGATCGATTGGCGATTGGGCCAAAAACCGGTACCGCTGTTAACGGATATTTTGATGAGCAGCTTGGGGCCCATTGGTTTCTCTTTCTCTCCCACTGGCCGTTTTTGGCTTTTTCCCTCCTTTTTGGGACCCACCAACACTGCATGAATGAATATCTTCTCAATCCAAACACAAATTCTATCACCAGAAACCACTCTTTTTTGTAAAAAAAAAATAATAAAAAGATTCCAACTTTTCTCAATATTTGACTACTCCTTCTGCTCAAAACAAATTAAAAAAAAAGTTTCATTTTAATGATGATTCAAAAAAAAGTTTCATTTTATGGCCCAAGTATGCAATGGCCCATAAACAGTCCAGTCCAGTCCAGTCCAGTCGTTCCTTTTTTAGTACATAAAAAATAAAGGATTAATTACATATATTAGTACATTTTTAAAAATAATTACAAAAATCATACACTCATAAAATAATTACAAAAATACTACACTTCATCATTTTTATTTTCAATCCTAATACAATTAAAATTCCTTAAATTAAGGGATTAATATTAATGGGCTGAGATACCATCTTCCATAGGTCTCTCTATCCGCCTACTTACTATTTTCTCTCTTCTCCTTACTACTTCTCTCTCTCCTTACTACTTATTTTCGTCGCCTTCCTTCATTGCGTCAAAAGCCACTCGTCGTCGTTTTCTTCCACCATGGCCATGAAGAAGTTTATGTTTTCAGTCGACAGTGACTTTCTATCTCCAACTCGATAAATCGAATACGTGATTTCTCTATCCAACTCTCTCACATGTTGAAAGGATTTTGGTTTCTCTCTAAGGTCCGGGTTCTAATTTTCGTTAATTCTCATTCTACTAATTAATTGTCAATATGATCATATATACGCTGTTATGTTTCTAACAGAATGGGGTATTGATTGTTTGGATTTGTGTTGTTTTTTATGTTTTGTATAGAATGGTGATCTGAGGAAGAAGGATGGAAAGAAAAAAAAATCACAGAGTGTGATTCTATTTAGGACTCAAGAAATTTGTTTGGGTTCATGGGGTTGGATTCTCGATTTTGATGTTCTCAGTAGTTAAGATGTAAGCTCAAGTTCATAAATGTAAGATATTTTCAACCCAAAATTTTTTTAAAGATGTGCTTAATTTAAATTTTGTTATTATTATTACCATATAACCTGTTTGGTTACTTCGCATTATGTTTTGTTCTATGTTAGCTTTGTGATTGGGATACCATTTTTGTTATCTTGATTTGGTATTTTGGTTACTTTTTATGTTGTTATGGTTACTTATGTATTTGTTTAGTATACATGGTCGACTAAATCTAGTTTTGGTGTACATGTTGTTTATGTATTGGTTAACATTAAAACATGTTTTAGTTACTATCATATAACCTGTTTGGCTTTTTTCATTAGTATATTTTTTATTTATTGTTAATTTTATGATTTGGATACCATTCTTTTTTCTCTCAATTGGAATTTTGGTTACTTTTATATGTTATTTTGGTTACAATGTATTTGCTTAGTATAAATTGGTTGACTAAACCGAAGTTTGGTCTATATGTTGTTTAGTATACTAGACCAATTTACGGGGGCTTGATGTAATGCTTCCGTTGTAGCTACGCCAAGCAATAAAAAATAGATATTATCATATAACCTGTTTGGTTACTTTCGCATTATGTTTTTGAGTTCTTTGTTAGCTTGAGATTAGGATACCATGTTTGTTACCTTGATTTGGTATTTTGGTTACTTTTTTTATGTTGTTATGGTTACCATGTATTTGCTTAGTATACATGGTTGATTAAACCGGTTTTGGTGTACATGTTGTTTATGTATGGTTACCATTTAAACATGTTTTGGTTACTATCATATAAATATTTGGTTACTTCTTTAGTATGTTTTTGCTTATTGTTAGTTTCTGATTTGGATTCCATTTTTGTTTCCTTGAGTTGAGATTTTGTTTACTGTTTTTTGTTGTTCTGGTTACCATATATTTGCTTAATATTTGGTTGACTAAACTTTGTTTGGTCTATATGTTGTTTATGTATTGGTTACCATTAATATATGTTTTGGTTACTAACATATAACTGTTTGGTTACTTCATTAGTATATTTTTTGTTACTGTTAGCTTATGATTTGGATACCATTCTTTTCCCCTCAATTGAGATTTTGGTTACTTTTATATGTTGTTTTGGTTACAATGTATTTGTTTGGTAAACTGTTTATGATATAAATATTATTTTGGTTACTAATGACTGTGTAAATCTGATTTTTTTTTTTTTTGGTTATGGAATCTTTACTACGAGGAATGCAATAGAAAATTCATTAGAAAAGTTATACATTGGTGTGACATGGAAGTCCCCGACATTATTACCAAAAAATTGAACCCAAGACAGTTGAAGAAGTTGACATCATTAGTTTGTGGATGTATTATTTTTGTAAATAATAAACCCAAGTCATAACAAATCATGTATTTGCTTAGTATACATTGATGTATTATTTTTGTAAATTTCTTCAAATATATTCTATAAGGTTTATGTTATTCTATTTCTACTTTCATTTCCACAAACACATCTTACATGTTCAGTTACTTTTTATATAACTATTTGGTTACTTCTTTATTATATTTTGCTATCTTGTTACCTTATGGTTTGGCTACTATTATTGTGTCCTCAATGTGGGATTTCGAGATACTTTTTTTTATTACTCGTTAATATGTAATTGTTTTAGTATACATGGATTGCTTAAATTGGGTTTCATTACATGATGTTTCTATTTTGGTTACCATTAAAAACTCGCTCAAGTTATCGTATATAATTATATGGTTCTTGTTTTATTATGTTACATTATGGTTATTGTTATTAGTAATCAGATAGTTATAAGTTTGTATCGTAGAAAAACATCAATTATTTACAAGCTTGTTAAGTAGCCAAATAATTATCATAGATGATACAAGCTTGTTAAGATCAGATAATTATAAGTTTGTATCAAGACTGTTATAAGCTTGTATCAAGACTGTTATAAAGCTTGTATATGTTTACTTTATATTGATCATGATGGAATCAAAAATTAAAATATTAATCAACATCAATTTTGTTTACTGTACACCATCAAAAATATTACCAACCATGTGGTTAATGGTTACTAACAGTAAACAATTATATATTCATGTAAATAATTAAATTTGTTGCATTGGTTACTATCAATCTCCATTGTCTAACAACTGAATAAACATTGTAAAGTAACCAAATCAATATTAGACAGTAACCAAATTACATAATCTTAGTAACCAGAATATAAACCAAATTTTTTACATGCAATTTTGAAGGTCTAAATGATGGAATTTGATCAAAAATCTGTAGTTCACCAAAGAAAGCTTGTGACTTTTGATCGTTGATTCGCTTTTCAATTAAATTAGGCTCAAAACGCCAAAATTGACACTCCAAACTTGTCAAAATTACCAAATTCTCAATGGATCAAATCTTTACGTAAATTGACATCACCGCTTCTTTCAACAAGATCGGTTTGTTACCACCTAAAGACTAACAACATTGTAACGAAGTTAAGCAATGTAAATAATAAGTAATCGTCAATATAAAACAAACCAAGATAAAATACACTAATATTATACAGTAATCATAATAACATTATACAGTAACCAAATTTAGATTAGACAGTAACCAACATATGTCTATGTAGTAACCAAAACATAAACACATTTTTCATTGCATTTTACAGTAAAAAACAACCAGTATAATTTGTTTGTTACCAACTAAAGGTAGACTTTTGTAAGAATGTAACCAATTTGGCTAACAAGTAACCATTAATATAAAAAGCAGTAAGTGTACATTAATATGATTCAAAGAACCAATAATACAAGAACCAATTAATCATCTGCGGTAATTAAGTTTGCATTAGTCAAGAATCAAGTCAAGCATGAGTCACTAAATAATATTTTTACACACAAGAACCAAGTTAGCATTATAATTTTATACAAGAACCAATTCGTAATTAGTCAATAACCATTATAGTTGTTACACAAGAAGTTAAGTCAACATTAGTCAAGAACTCAATATAATATTACTTAGTAACCAAATCAAGATTAGTCAAGAACCAAGTCAAGATTAATTAGTAATATTATGCAAGAACCAAGTCAAGATTAGTCAAGAATCAAGTCGCATGAATTAGTAATATTACGCAAGAATTCAAGACAACATTAGTCAAGAACTAAGACAACATTAGACAATATAATGTTACATACCAAGATAATCGACTTTGTTATCAAAACAATCAAGATAATCGACTTTGTTAATCAACATCAATTTTGGTTATCAGACACCATCAAAAATGTTACCAACCATGTGGTTAATGGTTACTAACATTAAACAATTATATATTCTCGTAAATAATTAAATTTGTTGTATTGTTATCATCGGTACCCATTGTTCGACAAATTGAATAAACATTATAAAGTAACCAAATCAATATTAGAAAGAACCAAACTACATAATCTTAGTAACGTAAAATAAACCAAATTTTATATGCAGTTTTGAAGGCCTAAATGATGGAATTTGACCAAAAAACCATGTAGTTCACCAAAGAAAGTCGGTGATTTTTATCGTTGATCCGCTTCCAATGAAATTAGGCTCGAAAATGCCAAAATCGACACTCCAAACTTGACAACATTATACATTAATATGCTTCAAAGAACCAATATTACAAAGAACTAATAATCTTTGCGGTAATTAAGTTTGCAGATTAGTCAAGAATCAATTCAAAGATTGGTCAAGAACCAATTAAGTCAAAGATTAGTCACTAGATAATTTTACACAAGAACCAAGTCAAGAATATAATTTTACACGAAGAACCAAGTCAAGATTAACAAGAACCATTATAGCTTTTACAAAGAAACAAGTCAACAATAACAAGAACCATTATAGTTTTACACAAGAAACAAGTCAAAGAATAGTCAATAACCAAAACAAAGATTAGAGATAGTAACCAATATAATGTTAAATAAAGAACCAAATAAAAATTAGTCAAGAACAAGTCATCATTTTTCAATAACCGATCAAGAATGTTCAAGAATATTATTCACTAATCATTATAATTTTACACAAAGAACTAACTCAAAGAATATTCAAGAACTATATAATGCTACACAAGAATCGAATCAAGATTAATTAGTAACCAATATATTGTTATACGTAATCCAATACATAATTAGATAAGAATCAAGTCAAGATTAGATAAGAACCAAAACAATATTAGAAAGTAAAAACAATAATGTATTGAAGGTAACTAATTTATTTGATGAGTAAGAATTATTAATATAAAAAATCGGAGAACTCATTTAAAAATTATAAAGCCATCAAATAAACATTATTTAAAAATAAATACACAATAAACAGTAACCAATTTATATATATTTAGTAACCATAATACAAAACATATCAATGAATAAAACAATCGTTATAGGTATTTGTAGTAACCATTTTAAACATGAAAAACTTAAGAAAAGTTATCAATATAGGAATTCGTAGAAAACAGAGGTAACTATATGCATATGAATCACTTTACCTCAAAGATTCGATTTTATCGGTTCTTTGCGATTTTGTTACTGAACTTCAACAATCACGGTAGTTCGATTGTTTTTGGTTACTGAACTTGAAGTTGTTGTTGATTTTGTATGCTATTTTGTGATCTCAGCGTGCTGCCGTCGCGACGAAAACATGTTTTGTCTTCTCCGATTTTGAGTTGCGTCGCGACAGGAAGCTTCGTCTTCTCCGATTTTGGCTTCTCCGATTGATCTGATGTTGATATGTTATTCCGATTGATTTGGAGTTGCATGTTTCATCAGTTGCTTGAATTTAGGTGCGATGGGTTACAAATATGAAAGGAAAATAACTGACGTGTAAGAGTTAATGATACGTGATTTTAGGAATAGTAATATATTGTGTTTTGTTATTTTTGTAATTATTTTGTGTGTGTTTTATTTTTGTAAATACTTTCTAATTGTTGTATATTAGTGTTAAGGACCCTAAAATAAATAGGAATAATTACATTTTATATTACATTTTAAAACATAATTACATCAATAGTGCACTCATTAAATATTTACACAATTAATGTCTCTAAAATTTTATTTTCATTATTAGTACATATTTATGCTTCCTTTAATTATGGGATGTGTTTTAATTTCCTGATGACATGGCAATTCAGTTTTTTTTTAAAAAAAAACTGAATTCGCGTTTTTTTTGGGATTGTGTTCATTTTAAATTTTTTTTTTGTTCCTTATGTCGATTTTTCTGGTTGATTTTTGTTGTCGGCGTTTGATTTTTACTTCGTGTTTGTCGTATTTTGCTTCAGATCGTGTTATTTTTAGGTTTTTTGTTTTGTTCCTATTTATCTGCATTTACATTTTTGATTTCTTCTTCTCTTGTTTTCGTGATGGTCTCTCTACGAGGAAAGAGCATTGGAGGAATGGGGGGGTTAAGAAACCCGATAGGAAGAGGAAAAGAGTTTCAGATGATTATTATTTGGAGGATTCGAAGTTATCTGTAATGGTGAAGGGTAGTATTCCAAAGTCTTCTAAACAGGGGAAGAAGTTATTGTTGAAATCAGATGTTGATGATAAGAATATTGGGAGACATACGAAGAAGAAGACTAAATCATTGGTGTATATTGATTCCGATTTTGAAGGTTCTGCCGAAAAAGTTGTCAAAGAAGATAAAGTTGAGGCTCATAGCCGGAAAATGGTTCCACGGGAGAAACATTTGAAGGTTTGTTAATTTTTTTTTAAGAATATATATTTTTTAGTTGTTTTTTGTGTTTTTCTTTTCTGCATGGTGGTGTTTTGGTTTATGTTGTTTTTTTTTTTGTTGTTCAGTAGTATTATTGATGTTGAAGTTGTTGTTTGATAAAATCATTGTTTCCATTCCGAGCGTATTTTCTGAAACACATTTTATTATGTTTTAAGTTTTGTTCAATTTTTTGTTAAAATTTTCGTTTTCATTCATATTTTAGTATCTGATAAAAGTATATTTTCGGTTGGTCCCTAAATTTCCTTTCTGTGATCATACAGGATGTTATTTTTTTTAGTAACTTGTTAATTGTTGTTTGGTTACCTTCGTTTATATGTTTGGTAACTGATTTTTGTAATATTTGTTAAAATGTATTATATTTCATTAGAGTTTGTGTTGTTTTAAGGATTGTTCAAATTGTTCTTGTTTAAATCATTGTTCTCATTCTATTTGAGTTTAAGATACTATTACATTTATTTTTGGTTACTACATTACATTATTGTTATTATTTAGATTTACATTATGCTGGTAACTTGCTATTTTATTTTTTGTTACTAATATTGAAATGTTTGGAAACTGCTGATATCATAGTTGTTAACATGTATTTTATTTCAATAGAAGTAACTTGCTAATTGTTGTTTGGTTACCTTCGTTTATATGTTTGGAAACTGATTTTTTTAATAGTTGTTAAAATGTATTATATTTCATTAGAGTTTGTGTTGGTTTAAGGATTGTTCAAATTGTTCTTGTTTAAATCATTGTTTTTATTCTATTTGAGTCTCAGATACTATTAGATTTATTTTTGGTTTCTACATTATATTTCTGTTATTATCTAGATTTATATTATGTTGGAAACTTGCTAATTTATTTTTTGTTACCAATATTGAAATGATTGGAAACTGTAGATATCATACTTATTAACATGTATTTTATTTCAATAGAAGTAACTTGCTAATTGTTGTTTGGTTACCTTCGTTTATATGTTTGGTAACTGATTTTTGTAATAGTTGTTAAAATGTATTATATTTAATTAGAGTTTGTGTTATTTTATGGATTGTTCAAATTGTTCTTGTTTAAATCATTGTTTTTATTCTATTTGAGTCTCAGATACTATTAGATTAATTTTTGGTTACTACATTACATTACTGTCATTATATAGATTTATATTATGCTGGTAACTTGTTAATTTATTTTTGGTAATCAATATTGAAATGCTTGGAAACTGCTGATATCATAGTTGTTAACATGTATTTTATTTAAATAGACTTGAAGATTGATGATTGTTTATGATTGTTTATTTAAATAGTCTAATTAATTTGGGTTATGATCAATTGCTGAAATTATTTTGGTTATCATTGATATTGTTCATTTATTAGTTTTTGGTTTAAAGTTTTAAAGTTATTTTTTAATTTGGTTAATTTGTTTGTAATGTAAGTTTTTGCATTTTCAGATTTGGGATCTATTTTATGAGGAGCATAATCGAAACTTTTCAGCAAAAGTTATTTTTTTGGTGTGATATGGAGGTTCCAAATATTATCAAGAACAAATTGTCTGAGGTACAATTGAATAAGTTTAAGTTGACATGTTTTGAAAAATTTTTAGAGTTTGGGCAGCCACAGATGTTTTCACAGATTATTCATCAGGCTTTAATTAGGGAAGTTTATCAAAGGGATGATGGAGAGTTGTGGTTTCTATTTGGTGAGAGAAGGGTAAGGTTTGGATTGTCCGAATTTTGTTTGATTTCTGGTTTGAATTGGCAAGGAAATGAAGACATTGATGGTTTTAAGCGGATTCAAAATTTGTTGGTGGAGAAGTTTTTTGGTGATGAGGTTGTAACCCGTTCTACTATCGGGAGGATATATAGGAGCGTTGTTTTTGATGATGATGATGAGGCAGTTAGGATGTCCATTATTTTATTGGTTTTTAATTTCATTCTTGCTTCTGTTTCTGACAATTATGTTGATGTAACTTTTTTTAACTTTTTGTCTTATGGGGATATTGAAAGTTATCCATGGGATAAATTTGCTATTCAACAAACAAAGAATTTTTTATCCATTGCAGTCAAGGGTCATGTAAGGAAGGATAAGCATGGTGGGGTGATTTTCAATTTTTATAGGGATGACTATTGTAAATCTTACAAACTTAATGGATTACCTTATGTGTTTCAAGTTTTTCTGTTTGAAATAATACCTACTTTGAAAGTCAGAGGCTTTTGTGTTGATGACCATGCTGCAGAGTTGAGATTATTTAGATGGAGGGAGTTAGGAAAGCCTCCCAAGAATGAAAAATTGAATGACTTGGATCTGGTCAGGTATGTTGGTTTCCATTTGCTTTATATTTGGTTTCCTTTGATATATGATATTGGTTACTGTGTTTTTTTTGTTTATGTCTTATATTTAATGTTTTTGACATGGTATATTTATGTTTTTATTATGTTTCAGTTGATCATTCAGAATATTGTTCCTACGGAGGATGAAAAGGTTCGGTTGGGGTTAGGGGGTTTTCATTTTTTTAATAGAAATGATAGTGGAGGTAAAATTTCTGATTTTAAAGTAGAATCATCGAGGAAGTTTAAAGATATTGGGTTTTCTATTTCTGATGTGGAAAAAGTTATCGATGCACGGGTTAAACCTTTGGAAGGTAAGGTGATGGAAGTGAAAAAAGAAATTGAGAATTTGGATGTTGAGTTAAAAGATCAACTGCAAGTGTTGGAAATCTGTTTGAAGAAGAGGATGAAAAGGTTTACATTTATTTAAGTTTTTCTTTTTATTTTTCATGGTTAATAATTAAATGCTTATTTTTTCTGTTTTTGTTTACAGATTGAGTGCAAGAATGTCGGTTTAAATTCTGATGGGAAAGAGATTGTTGTTTATACGCCTAGAGGGGTTCACGATCATTTTGAGGATGAAAATGTTAAACAATTTTTTTAAAATGTTATTTTTTTTAATGTGTTATACTTATAAATTGTATTTTTTTTAACAGGCTGAAAAGATCAATGACCTTCCTAGTTTTGATATTTTAAGTCAATCTAGTGGAAAAGAAATTGTTGTTTTTACCCCCAATGAGGTTTGTTATTTTTGTTATCAGCAGTTTCCTTTATTTGTTGTATTAGTTAGTTTGCTATAGTGTTTATGTTTATATTGTTCAGAAGTTTTGTATTTTTAATTTGCCATTGACCTTGTTTTTTGTGTCATGTATTGTAAAACATTACAGGGTAATAAATTTGAAGAATCAGACATGTCGATACTTGATAGTTGGTGTTAACAACTCAGGATTTAATTCATTGTGTTGAAGTTGAGAAATCTGCAGCAAAACCAATTGGCAGGCCTGTTCGCACGGTTGCGAAAAGTGCTGTTTTGAAGAGTCCTTTTACTTCAAAGTTCGGTTATGCTGATTCAACCTCTTCAGATATGGATGTTAGTCAATTACGCACAGGAATGTCAGCATTTCCAGATATTTGTAAGGGTATTCCTTCGAAAGATGAAGATGTTCTTTTTGAGTAGTGGTTTAAGATTGGATTAAATAACAGGAAAAGGTAAGTATATTGGAGTTTAATATATTTGCATTATGTTTTTTAATAGGATATAAAATCATTTCTTTTATATTTCCAATATGTTATTATTTTGAAGGACTGAAAAATTTCCAGGTAAAAATGACAAAATTGAGCCTTCATTCAGATTTGGGTCTGTGTCTATAGCCTCAAAAATGTGGTTTTACAAGCTTAAGACCCCAGGGCAGTGGCTTGATGATGATGTGAGTATTCCCGGCAAAAAGAATATTTCCCGACCAATCGAATATTTTATAACAACTTGTATACTTAGCAAAATTTATAAATATTACCCACAACTATAACATTATATCAAATTCATTCCATAATATTCAAAAATGATATTTATAGAAAAATCATCTTTATAAAAAAAAAATTGGGGTCTTACAACCTCCCCTTCTTATGAAATTTCGCCTCGAAATTAGAAGTACGATACTGGTATGTCAAGAGGTAAGGATACCTTGATTTCATTTTGATTCTAACTCCCGTGTCATTTCTTCAATATCGTGGTTCCTCCACAAAACTTTGACTTGAGGTATAACCTTAGAGCGTAGAATATGCTCCTTCTTATCCAAGATTTTAACAGAAACCTCCTCATACGTTAAATCTTCCGCTATTTCGTCCAGTTCTAACTCAATAATGTGGTTCGGGTCTTTCACATATTTACGTAACATAGATATATGAAAAATGTTATGAACACGAGACATACTTGGCGGTAAAGCGAGTCTATAAATCGAGGATTGAGCTTTCCTCTCTTTCCAAATCTCGTAACTCCTTTCCATGGAGCAACACGTAACAACACATGATCTCCAATATCGAATTCCATGTCCTTTCGATGAAGATCAGCATAACTCTTTTGTCGATCTTGTGAGGTCTTTATACGTTGTCGGATCATTTGAATCTTTTCCGTAGTCATACGTACCAACTCCGGTCCCAACAACGTTACTTCACCCACCTCATCCCAGTATAGTGGAGAACGACACTTTCTTCCATACAACGCCTCAAATGGAGCCATGCCAATACTTGCTTGATAACCTTTTTCTCCTCGGAGCATCCCTAGACATCAAATATCTTGCAGATCTGCGTTATCCATGTCTCCGCCTTAAGTGGTTTTGGCTCTCCAAAAAACTCTGGTGGTCCCAGCTCCTTGAACTGTTTAGCGGTGACCGTCCGAGAGTTGCCAGTGTTTCCACATGTATTTTAGACAGGAACCGCTCTCGCCTGATGTTGCATGAATTGCATGAAGCCTCAGAACATTCCATAGTTCATCATTTGGTCAGTGTTGTTGTTTCCCTTAGGATTGTCGCCTTCCTGATGCACATTGTAAGACCCCAACTTATTATTAATGAAATTTAATTTTCTCTATTTATTATTTTGAAATAGTAAGGGTTGATTTGATTAATGTGGATAGTTATGGGTAAAATATGCAAATATTTTAAAATAAGCAAGTGGTTATAAAATATTCATTGTTGTCGGGGAATATTCGTTTGGTCGTGGAATATTCGTCTTATCGGGGAATATTAAATGCATGCAGTATGACCATGTGTGGGCCCCATGTGAAAGTGATTGGATGAAGAAAATGACAAATATAAGTTGTTTAAAAATAACTGGCGTAGTTATTACAGTTATCATTGTTAAAATACTTAATTGGTTAAAACACAGAAAGCAGACACGGTATTGCACCAATTATTGATTCTTACGTAAGAAGGAACTACTCAATAATGGTTACAGTAATTAGTATTCAGTATTTTATTTTATTGATTTAATAATTGTTGCGTTGATATTTTATATTGCTGTTGTTTCAATAATTGTCATTACAAAGTATTTTTCATCATCGAAGCAATAATTCATATTATCTGAATAATATTATTAGATAACATTATTGGCAATGTCTAGAAAGTTCGCATCAAGGAGAGATTTGGTCACCTAATTGCGCCAAGAAAGAGAAATTCTTATTGGAAAGCCCCTCTTCCTGGAGCGCCTCTGGTTGTCAATATTGTGATTCTGTAATATTGTTTGTGAATAATTAATTATTGATTCATATGATGAGAAAAATATTAATTTTATGTGGATATAGATGGAGAAAAATTTTAATGTGACAATTGTTGAAAATTGAAAATTTATCTTTTTCTGATAAAATAATTTATTTAAATATATTATTATATTTTAATAATATAATAATGATGATATTTTACGATAAATGTGGGATATATGAGTATATGTGGAGGAGGAGTATTTTGTTACCAAAAATATTTAAAGCATGTTTTATGTGTCGGTGGACCCCATTTATCGATTTGAAATTTGATTATAGCTTTTGTAAAATCGTCTGTTTGTTGATTTGGTCAATTTATGTTTGGAATTTGGAAAAACTTTCTTATGTAAAGTTGTAGAGAATTGAATTTCCTATAAAAAAAGCATGAGTTTGAATTTTCCGACAAAAAGGATATTTATTATGAATTATTGAAGTTTCGAATAAGAAAAACGTTTTTTGTGTTTGGTGGGCATCTTTAACATGTGCTAGAGACTGAATTCAGATGCTTGGATGCGTAGGAAGATGTGGAAAAATAAATAATATTAATTTATTAAATTTTCTACTTTGGTGTTCTAAGCATTTTCCTATAAATATAGGGTGCTTGGGTTAGAATTGAAAATCACATTTAAATCAAGTTTTCTCTCTATATTATCGGCGTATTCTTGTGAGTATTTTGAGTATATTTTGAGTATTGCTATATCTGATTGCAAGTTCAAGTCATAGCCTATATAAATTGTTTCAAATTAGAAGTCTTGATCTTTCGAGGTAAGGGATTTTTTTTTTAGTAATGATATTATTTCTTCAATATCATTATCTTTGAAATATTGATCTGAAGTTTTATCAAATTTAGAACTTTTGGTGGTGTAGTTTCTTATTCACGATATCAAGCCTTATTCACGATATTTAATTATTCACGAATCATTTTAGACTATTCATCTAAAAATGAAAATTTTCCTTTTCGTCTAAAATATCTATTGTGGATACTAGCTTTGATTGTATCTATGTTTTGATCATTCTTGAATTTTACACCACTATGATTATTTTGAGGTATTTTTGGACATGGATAAAACAAAGTACGAATCCTTAATCCTTAATCCTTGTCATTTTGTTTCCATTGGATTCGTTTTTTTAAAAATATTTTCATCATCCTCATCTTAAATGATGATATTATTGAATATCTTTGGCCTCAGGCAAAGATGAATGATTTCGATGAATATCTTTGGCCGTAGTGCAAAGATGAGCAGTGTTTAGATGAACATGACTAATCGATGAATATCTTCGCACTGTAGTGCAAAGATGAATATTTGATTCAGATATATATTGATTGATGTTACGGGGATAAAAGATAGGCGATAAACTTTTAAATTCATACATAGAAGATAGTAGTTTGCATTCTCTACTTAACTCTTTTAATGAATTATTATTTCATTGCGAATATTGATTTAAAACTTGTTGTCTATTGTATTCTATTAGATTTTTTTCCCTGTTGAAGACTAATAATAATTTGTTGTATATTATCTTAATCATAATATTCTTTACTGGGCTAGTTGAGCTCACCCTTTTCCTTTTTGTTCCATTTTTCTTCTTAGGAGGCGAAAATATAGCGAGTACGAGTCGGGGTATGAAATGAAGGTTCTAGAGAGAGTTGTTTAGTAGTCCTTGTAAGACCCCGAATTTTTTTTAAATAAAAAGGAATTTCCTTTATTTATTATTTTGAAATAGTAAGGGTGGATTTGATTAATGTGGTTAGTTATGGGTAAAATGCGCAAATATTTTAAATAAGCAAGTGGTGATAAAATATTCATTATTGTTGGGAATATTCGTTTGGGTCGTGGAATATTCAGATGCGTTGGGAATATTAAATGACGACGACGCAGCTTTTTTTTGTGGGCCCCATAACTTGAAAAGCGATTGGATGAAGAAAACGACAAATATAAGTTGTTTAAAAATAACTACAGTAGTTGTTACTGAATTATCATTGTTGAAATACAAATTGGTTAAAACACACTATCTACGCGTTGTTGAACAAGAAGATTGCAGTATTGCACCAATTATTGATTTTTACGTAAGAAGGCACTACTCAATAATGGTTACGTGAATTAATTCTTATTCAAAGATTTTATTAATTGCTGCGTTGATATTTTATATTGCCGTTGTTTCAATAATTGTCATTATTACGGTATTTTTCATTATCGAAGCAATAATTCATATTATCCTCGAATAATATTATTAGATAACATTATTGGCAATGTCTAGAAAGTTACATCTCAAGGAGAGGTTTGTTCACCTAATTCATGCGCGCCAAGTAAGGAAAAATTCTTATTCGAAAGCCCCTCTTTCCAGGAACCGCACTGGTTGTCAATATTGTGTTTCTGTAATATTATTTGTGAATAATTAATTATTGATTCATATAATGAGGAAAATATTGATTTTATGTGGATATAGATGGAGAAAATTTTTAATGTGACAATTGTTGAAAATTAATATTTTATCTTTTTCTCATAAAATAATTCATTTAAATATATTATTATATTTTAATAATATAATAATAGTGATATTTTTACAATGAATGTGGGATATATAAATATATGAGGAGGAAGAGTATTTTTGTTGCAAAAGTTGTTTAACACATGTTTTGTGTGTCGGTAGACCTATTTCTTGGATCGAAATTTGATTATAAATTTGTAAAATCGTCCGTTTATGGATTTCGGTCAATTTCTGTTTGGAATTTGGAAAAACTTTCTTCTGCAAAGTTGTAGGATTCGAATTTTCTGATAAAAGGGCTATTTATTATGAATTATTGAAGTTCCGAAGCTCAGAAATAATTTATTTTTGGAAGTTTTAATTATGTTTTTTAAGAAAAACGTTTTTACATGCTTGGGACTCATTTAACATGTGGTGGTTGATGGTGAATTCGGTTGGTATGCGTAGGAAAATTTAGAAAATATTAATATTAATTTATTAAATTTTCTACTTTGGTGTTCTAAGCAATTTCCTATAAATAGGTGCTTAGGTTAGAATTGAAAATCACACGTAAATCAAGTTTTCTCTCTCTATATTATCGAGCGTATTCTTGTGAGTATTTTGAGTATACTTTGAGTATTGCTATACGGTGCAAGTTCAAGTCATAGCCTATATCCGGTGTTTCAACTAGAAGTACTATCTTTCGAGGTAAGGGATATTATTTTTTTAAAAATGATATTATTTCTTCAATATCATTATGCCAAAATATTAGTTGAAACTTTTTATCAAATTTGGAACTTTTTCATATCGGGGTTCTTATTCATGAGTTTCTTATTCACGAAGTTACTATTCATGATTTATTATTCATGAGTCTTATTCACGTAAGCGTGAAGATGTTTTTTTGTGAAATTTCTATCTTTTGGTTTGAGTTATGTTTCACGATACTCAAGACTTATTCACGATATACTACACTATTCCGAATACAAGACTATTCATCGAAAAATGAAATTTCTTCTTTTCGTCCAAAATATCTATTCGGATACTAGCTTTGATTGTATCCATGTGTTTTGATCATTCTTGAATTTAACACCACTATGATTATTTTGAGGTATTTTGGATATGGATAAAACAAAGTACGAATCCTTAATCCTTAATCCTTGTCATTTTGTTTCACCGGATTCGTTTATTTAAAAATATTTTCATCATCCTCGGCCTTAAATGATGATATTATTGAATATCTTTGGCCCGTAGCAAAGATGAATGATTTTTCGTGAATATCTTTGGCTTCTGTAGTGCAAAGATGAATGAGTTTCGATGAATATCTTTGGCCCGTAGTGCAAAGATGAAGCAGTGTTTAGATGAACATGACTAAATGGTGAATGTCCTTGGCTTCAGTAGTGCAAGGATGAATATATGATTCTAGATATATATTGATTGATGTTCTGAGGATAAAAATATTGATGATGGATCGTTAAATTCATAGATATTAGTAGATTTCATCCTCTACGTAACTCTTCTATGAATTAATATTTTCCGCTGCGAGTATTGATTTAAAACTTGTTGTCTATTGTATTCTATTAAATTTTTCCCTGTTGTAGACTAACGATAATTTGTTGTATATTATCTTAGTCATAATATTCTTTACTGGGCTAGTTGAGCTCACCCTTTTCCTTTTTGTTCCATTTTTCTTCTCAGGAGACGAGAATGTAGCGATTACTAGTCGGGGTATGGAATGAAGGTTCTAGAGAGAGTTGTTTAGTAGTCCTCACCATTTTGTAAAATAATGTATCAATAATTATGATGGGGATTTATTTGCGTGTGGATATTGTCTCAGATGGCAATATCGTATTTAAACTCACAAATTTATATGTTGTAATAATAAAGTTGTAGTTATTTCTGTACCATGTATTTGGCGACTCAGAATGGGTTGGATGGAATGAACCTATTTTGGGG
Source organism: Panax ginseng (assembly GCA_020205605.1). Classification (NCBI taxonomy): domain Eukaryota; kingdom Viridiplantae; phylum Streptophyta; class Magnoliopsida; order Apiales; family Araliaceae; genus Panax; species Panax ginseng. Next base: position 3,722,604 of record CM035133.1, on the reverse strand, counting down.
GCGTCACACTCCTCACCATTTTTGTAAAATAATGTATCAATAAATGTGATGAGGATTTATTTGGGTATAGATATTGTCAGAAGATAATATTTGTATTCAAACTCACAAGCCATTGTTGTAATAATAAAGTTGTAGTTGTTTACATCATGTATTGACAACTCAAAATGGGTGATGTATACCTATTTTGGGGGCGTCACACACATTATCCTGATTATTGGTCTGTGGAGACTCAACGGTCTCCTGTGCTCCATTAATGTTCTCAACATTCTCGGATGCCATTTTTAAATACTGCCACAAAATAAGGGTTAATTAACATATCACATATTATCCCTATACTCTGACCAACGAATTAAATAACAAATAAACTTAGGTAGGTCATACTAGCGAAGGAATTCTCCGTCTCTCCCCTACTAGTTCATATCTCACATCTAAGCCAGGGATCATATCCCTAAGCTTTGATACCAACTGTGACTCCCCCAAAATAGGTATACATCACCCATCTTGAGTCACCAAATACATGGTACATAAATCAAATACAACATAATTATACAACTGTCGTGTAAAATACGACAAAACATAAATCGAGAGTTTAAACAAAAATATTGCCTTCAGATAATATCCACTCTCAATGGAGTCCTCATAGATAGTATACAAACTCAAATTCAATCCTCATTACATTTATTATCACACTATTTAATGTAATAGTGAGGACTACTAATGCTATCATCACGGATCAATAACTGTTCCCAGACTCGTCTCGCCTATATTCTCATTTCCTTAAGAGAATAAATGAAGAAAGTGGTGAGCTCAACTAGCCCACTAAGAAATATTATGACTAAGATAATGCAGGATAAATTATCATTAGCCTTCAACAATGTTAAACTGATAAAATACAATAGACATCAAGTTTAACTGCAGCGGAATAATCAATCCATTAAAAGAGTCAAGTAGAGAATAAAATCTACTATCTTTTATGATTTAAAACGTTTTTTCATCACTTTTATCGCTGAGACTCAGCTTAATAAATAATCCACATCATCCCTGCACTACGGCCAAGGATATTCATTAGGGTCACAACCATAAATTATCCATGCACTACGGGCCAAGGATATTCGTGTATTCATCAATGGTCATGATCATGCCAATAACTGTCCATCAATGCACTACGGGCCAATGAGGACTTTTATCATATCATTTGTAACATTACGGTCATGATTATACCAAATAATCCCTGGTCATAATTATACCAAGTCCATCTATGCACTACAGGCCACAGATGACTTTCAAAAATATAAACATGAGAATGATGACAATGATATAAGAATTCAATAAAATAAGTTCACGAATTAATTAATCCAGGAACTAATAACGTCCAAATTGTCAACATGATACTTCTGTGTAGAGTAAAATTCAAGAATGCTCAGAAGAATATTTCCATGAAAAGATACTGAATGAAGCGGAAATATCAAGGATATTCCACTAATTTCATGGAGTATATGTAAGACCCCAACTTATTATTAATAAAATTTAATTTTCTCTATTTATTGTTTTGAAATAGTAAGGGTTGATTTGATTAATGTGGAGAGTTATGGGTAAAATACGCAAATATTTCAAAATAAGTAAGTGGTTATAAAATATTCATTGTTGTCGGGGAATATTCGTTTGGTTGTGGAATATTAATGCATTATCGGGAATATTAAATGCGATTTATCGCACGCAATGTAAATGTGTGGGCCCCCATAAAAGCGATTGGATGAAAAAATGACAAATATAAGTTATTTAAAAATAACTTGAAGTTGTTATTCAAGTAATTAATCTTGTTAAAATACTCGGTGGTTAAAACACGATGAAGACACCAGATTGCATCAATTATTGATTCTTACGTAAGAAGGCACTACTCAATAATGGTTACGTAATTAGTATTGAAGATTTTATTTTATTGATTTAATAATTCTTTGCGTTGATATTTTATATTCTTGTTGTTTCAATAATTGTCATTACACGATTTTTTATTATCGAAACAATAATTCATATTATCTGAATAATATTATTTGATAACATTATTGGTAATGTCTATAAAGTTCTGTCTAAGGAGAGGTTTGGTCACCTAATTGCGCGCCATTAAAGAGAAATTCTTATTCGAAAGCCCCTCTTCCTTCGAATCGCACTGGTTGTCAATATTGTGATTACGTAATATTATTTGTGAATAATTAATTATTGATTCATATGATGAGAAAAATATTGATTTTATGTGGATATAGATGGAGAAAATTTTAATGTGACAATTGTTGAAAATTGAAATTTTATCTTTTTCGATAAAATAATTATTTAAATATATTATTATATTTTAATAATATAATAATGGTGATATTTTTACAACGTAATGTGGGATATATGAGTATCTGATTAGGAAGAGTATTTTTGTTGCAATAAATGTTTAAAACATGTTAAACATGTCAATTGGACCCCATTTATCGATTTGAAATTTGATTATAGCTTTAGTAAAATCGCCTGTTTGTGGATTTCGGTCAATTTCTGTTTGGAATTTGGAAAAACTTTCTTCCGCAAAGTTGTAGAGAATTGAATTTCCTATAAAAACTCATGAGTTTCAAATTTTCCGACAAAAGGACTATTTATTATGAATTATTGAAGTTCAAGCTCAAATAATTAATTTTGGAAGTTTAAAATATTTTAAATATGAAAACGTTTTTGTCATTATTGTGGGTCTTGCATGTGTTGGAATTTGCTGAATTCAGATCCTTAAAAGTGTAAGCGTTGAAAAATATATATATATATATATATATTATTAATTTATTAAATTTTCTACTTTGGTGTTCTAAGCATTTTTTATAAATAGGGTGCTTAGGTTAGAATTGAAAATCACATTTAAATCAAATTTTCTCTCTATATTATCGAGCGTATTCTTGTGAGTATTTTGAGTATACTTTGAGTATTGCTATATACGGTGCAAGTTCAAGTCATGCTTTATATCAGGTGTTTCAACTAGAAATCTTGTCTTTCGAGGTAAGGGATATTTTTTTTTTAATGATATTATTTATTCTAATATCATTATGCCAAAGTATTGATCTGAACTTTTAATCAAATTTGGAACTTTTAGTGTCGGGGTTCTTATTCACGATACTGAGTCTTATTCACGTATACTGAGATTATTCACTTATCATTTACATTATTCATCGAAAAATGAAAATTTTCCTTTTCGCTCTAAAATATCTATTGTGGATACTAGCTTTGATTGTATCCATGTTGTGATCATTCTTGAATTTTACACCACTATAATTATTTTGAGGTATTTTGGACATGGATAAAACAAAGTACTAATCCTTAATCCTTAATCCTTGTCATTTTGTTTCAATTGGATTCGCTTTAAAAATATTTTTATCATCCCTCATTCTTAAATGATGATATTATTGAATATCTTTGGCCCGTAGCAAAGATGAATGATTTCTAATGAATATCTTCTTTGGCCCGTAGTAAAGATGAATATGTGTTTTACATGAACATGAATTAATGATGAATATCTTTGGCATTGGTAGTGCAAAGATGAATATTTGATTCCGTATATATATTGATTGATGTTACAGGATAAAAGATAGGCGATGAACTTTTAAATTCATACATAGAAGATAGTAGTTTGCATTCTCTACTTAACTCTTCTAATGAATTTTATTTCACCATGAATATTGATTTAAAACTTGTTGTCTATTGTATTCTATTAGATTTTTTTCCTGTTGAAGACTAATGATAATTTGTTGTATATTATCTTAGTTATAATATTCTTTATCGGGCTAGTTGAGCTCACCCTTTTCCTTTTTGTTCCATTTTTCTTCTCGTGAGGCGAGAATATAAAAAGCAATTTAGCCTCGGGGTATGGAATAAAGGTTCTAGAGAGTTGTTTAGTAGTCCTCACCATTTTTATAAAATAATGTATCAATAAAAGTGATGAGAATTTATTTGAGTATAGATATTGTCTAGTAAGATAATATTTGTATTCAAACTCACGCTTTTCTTGTTGTAATAATAAAGTTGTAGTTGTTTGCATCATGTATCGACAACCTCAGAATGGGTGATGTATACCTATTTTGGGGCGCCATGGTTGGTATCAGAGCTTAGGGATATGATCTCCACGAGATAGGGAGTAGAATCAGGAGGGAGAGACGAGTAAATCCTTCGCTAAGTGTGTCATACCTAAGCTTATTTGTTAGTTGGTCAAGATATAGGATATTATGTGATATATTGATTTTCTTAATTAACCCTTGTTTTATGACAGTAGTTGAGAATGTCCACTGAGAATATTAACAGTGGAAATGAGACCGTGGAGACGCCTGTATTCACCAACGAGGAGAACGTGCAACAGGCTGGCAATGTTCTTCCTGTGAACAACACCACCGAAAGCGAGATGATGAACGAGGGATGTTTAGAAGCTTTTGCGATTCATGCAAAATCGCGACGAGGATACTCGTGTTTAAAATCTGAGAGAGAAATGATAGCAATTCACGGGTTCATCACAATGCAAGCGGTTCAAAGAGTTAGGACCACGAATTTAAGGGAAAACCAGATCCGATCATGGCGGAAACATGGCTCAAGCAAATTACCAAGATATTCGATGTCTTGGGATGCACGGAGGAACAGAAGGTTCCATTCGCCACCTTTATGTTAAAGTGGCGAGGCGGATTCTTTGGTGGAGTCTCATGAAGCATACCCATCCAAATACAAGACTCAAGATGTCTTGGGAAACGTTTCAGAAACTATTTAATGACAAATAGTTTCCTGAAAGTGTTCGTCATATGAAGGAAGTGGAGTTCATCATATTAGAACAAAACAACATGACTGTGTCTCAGTACGAGGCAAAGTTTGCAGAGTTATCCAGGTTTGCACCTCATTTAGTGGAGAATGAGGAACGTATGACGCGAATGTTTCTGAGAGGTTTGAAACCCAGCATACGACAATATCTCATTTCTCATAAATTTTCTCTCTATTCAGATGTTGTAAATAGGGCTTAATTATTAGAGCGAGATAACGAGTACGGTCAACCGAGGGACCACAATCAGGATCATACGGAGATAGCAGTCAACAAAACAACTATAACCAGCGAAAAAAGAAAAAGACGGACAAAAATGGTAACCACTCTGGTGGTAATCATGGCTATTAAAATAGAAGAAGCGAGTCAGGAGGAGATTTAATAACGACGTATGAAGACGACAGCGGTAGAAAGAATCGGTTCTAAGGGAGGAGAACGACCACTTGGTCAGATGCTACAAATGCTGAAAAAGAGGACATATATCACCAAACCGCCCACAACAGTTCAAGGTATGCTATAATTATGGAAAAGAAGGACATATCGCTTCGAGATTATGCAGTAAGAATAAACCTAGTTCAATGGGGATGGTGACTCAAAAGATCCGTCCGTAAAAGTCAAAGTCCACTTTCTGGAAGAAGCGTTTGTTGTGATCGGTCAAAATGCACGAGAACCCAAACGAGGTAATCACGGGTAAAGCTATTTATAAATTCTTGCAAAGTTTATACCTTTTACTGATACCGGTCTTTACCCATTCATTTATCTCTCCTGCTTGTGCTCAATGTTTAAACTTGCCTCCGGAGAAATTAGACTTTGACCTATCTGTGGAAACTCCGTTAGAGAAACTTTCATCACATTCACTCGCTTATAAATCTTGTTTGATTCAAGTTGGCACCATCACCTTACCTATTGACCTTATCTCTTTAAAGATACTTCTTTATCGATGTGATTTTAGGATTGATTGGTTAACTACTCATCATGCCAAAATTAATTGTTTTCGTAAGGTTGTTAGTTTTCATATTCTTAACCAACTTGTTGTATTTAATTCAAGCAACTAAACAATTAAAATCAATCTTCGTCATATCTAATCATAAAGCTATTCGTTTATTGAAAACGGATGTCAAGCTTTCTTAGCCCATGTTATGGATTTGAATAAAGACACGCCAAATTTGAATAATATTCCTATTGTTATTGACTTTTCTCGACGATTTTCGAAGAACTTCCCGGCCTACCCCTAGTAACGTGAAGTTGAATTCTTTATTGATCTTGAACCCGGTACAAAGCCCATTTCTAAAACCCCATATCGAATGGCTCTATTGAACTTGAGAGTTAAAGGTCCAACTACTGAGGAGTTGTTGGACATCGGTTTCATTCGTCTAGTACATCCGCTTGGGGTGCTCTGTTTTATTCATAAAGAAGAAAGACGGAGTATGCGACTTTGTATCGACTATAGGGAATTGAACCATGTCACCATCAAGAATAGGTATCCTCTACCTCGTATTGATGACTTGTTTGACCCGATTGCAAAGAGTACAATTCTTTTCAAAATTGATCTTCGTTCGGATATCATCAAACCAAGATTAGAATCGAGGATATTTCAAAGCTGCGCCTTCGTAACTCCCAGACGGGCATTATGAATTCTTAGTCATGTCTTTCGGATTGACTAATGCTCCTGCGGCTTTCATGGATATGATGAACCGAGTATTCAAGGAATATTTGGATCAGTTCATTGTTGTTTTTATTGATGACATCCTCATATATTCCAAAAGTCGTGAAGATCATGAGCATTATTTGAAGCTGGTACTACAAAGGATTCGTGAAAACAAGTTATATGCCAAGTTAAAGAAATGCGAGTTCTGGCTTGAGGAAGTAGCATTTCTTGGGCACGTGGTGTCAAAACATGGAATATCTGTTGACCCGGCGAAGATTAAAGCAATACAAAGTTGGGAGCAACCAAAGACGGTGACTGAAGTACGTAGCTTTCTGGGTTTAACTGGTTATTATCGGAGATTCGTGGAAGGGTTTTCTCGAATCGCTACTTCGTTAACTCAGTTGACTCGGAAGGATACAAAATTCGCTTTGGAGCGAAGAATGCGAGAAGAGTTTCCAAGAGCTTAGAGGAGACTTATTTCTAAGACTGTTCTAACAATACCATCTGGTTCGGATGGATTTGTTATCTCACAATGATGCTTGAGCAAAGGGTTAGGATGTGTTCTCATGCAACGTGGGAAAGTCATAGCTTTATGCCTCGCGACAACTTAAAGAATATGAGAGGAATTATCCCACTCATGATCTAGAGTTGGCGACAGCAGCTTGTTTCGCGCTTAAAGATATGGGAGGCACTATCTATATGGGGAGAAAGTGGAGATATATTCGCACCATAAAAGCCTCAAATATTTCTTCACGCAAAAGGAACTCAACACGCCAAGAACGACGTTGGCTTGAGTTGTTGAAAGATTACGACCACACTATTCAATACCATCCGAAAAAAGCGACGTGGTAGTTGGCGCGTTGAGTAGAAGATCATATCGCAGGAATGAGTGCGATGATGCCAAGTATACGATAGAGCCAACTTTAATAAAAAAAGTTAAGGTTGCTTTCGAGCCATGGGCAATCTTGATGATGCGTATGAAGAAGAAAGTACAAGAAGGTCTATTCCTAGGCGAGAATCGATGATGAAGGAATACTTGAGTCCACTCGGACTTTGTGTTCCTAACGACTCGAATTGAAGTACAAGATCATGATGGAGGCACACAATACACCATTTGCAATACATCTCTCGAAGTACCAAAATGTATCGTGATCTTGACATACATTTTGATGGAACAATATGAAGAGAGAGATTGCAAAGTTTATCTCGATGTGTTTAACTTGTCAACGTGTAAAAGGCGAAAGCATCTAGTACCTAAGGGTCCGTTGCAACCACTCGAGATTCTCGAAATAGAAGTGGGAACACATTACCATGGATTTCAATTCTGGGTCTTCCTACGGCTTTCTCAAGGCATCAATGTTATTTGGGTTATTGTTGATAGATTAACCAAGTCTGCTTATTTCTTGCCGATACGGGAGACTTATTCCCTTGAACGTCTTGCTAGTATATATGTAGATGAGATTGTGAGGTTGCACGACATGCCAGTATCCATAGTTTCAGATCGTGACCCAAGATTCACTTCAAGATTTTGGGTTAGCTTGCAAAAAGCTATGGGTACGAATTTACGATTCAATTCGGCATACCATCCTCAAACGGACGGAAAATCAGAGAGGACTATTCAAACTCTTGAAGATTTATTAAGACTCTGTGTCCTAGATTTCAAGGACAGTTGGGATAAGTATTTACCATTGGTGGAATTCTCCTACAACAACAGTTATCAGGCAAGTATAGGTGTGGCTCCATTTGAAGCATTATATGGACGAAAGTGTCGCTCTCCAATATGTTGGGATGAGGTGGGTGAAGCAACATTGTTGGGACCCAAGTTAAGATACGATATGACTCACCGAAAAGATCCAAATGATTCAATAACGATATAAACCAAGACAAGATCGACAAAAAGAGTTATGCAGATCTTCATCGAAAGGACGTGGAATTTAGTATAGGGGATCATGTATTGTGTGAGGTGCTCCAATGAAAGGGAGTTACAAGATTTGGGAAGAGAGGAAAGCTCAATCCACGATTTATTGGTCCATTTCAAATTCTTGACCGAGTAGGAAATGTAGCCTATAGACTCGCGTTACCTCCAAATATGTCTCGTGCTTATAATGTTTTTCATATATCTGTGCTTCGTAAATATGTGAAAGACCCGTACCACGTTATAAAGTTAGAACCGGACGAGATAGTCGAAGACTTAACGTATGAAGAGGTACCTGTCAAGATCTTGGATAGGAAGGAGCATGTCCCCACACAAAGGTCATACCACAAGTTAAAGTTTTGTGGAGGAATCATGCTTATTGAGGAAATGACCGGGAGTTGAAAACGGAAATGAAAGCGAGGTATCCTCATCTTTCGAAACACACCAGTGCGTGACGTCAATTTCGAGGACTTAAATTTCATAAGGAGGGAGGTTGTATGACCTCAACTTATTATTAATGAAATTTAATTTTCTCTATTTATTATTTTGAAATAGTAAGGGTTGATTTGATTAATGTGGATAGTTATGGGTAAAATACATAAATATTTCAAAATAAGCAAGTGGTTATAAAATATTCATTGTTATTTGGGAATATTCGTTTGGTTGTGGAATATTCGATTTATCGGGGAATATTAAATACGATGGTAGCAGTATATATGTGGGCCCCATAACGAAAAAGCGTTTGGATGAAGAAAACGACAAATATAATAATTGTTAAAAACTCTAATTGGTTAAAAACACAAGAAGATTACCAGATTGCACCAATTATTGATTCTTACGTGAAGGAAGCTACTCAATAATGGTTACAATAATTCTGCTTCAAAGATTTTATTTTATTGATTTAATAATTGATGCGTTGATATTTTATATTGCTGTTGTTTCAATAATTGTCATTACACAATATTTTTTATTATCGAAGCAATAATTTATATTATCTGAATAATATTATTAGATAACATTATTGGCAATGTCTAGAAAGTTCTATCTAAGGAGAGGTTTGGTCACCTAATTGCGCGCCAGTAAGGAGAAATTCTTATTGGAAAGCCCTCTTCCTTGGAACTGCGCTCGGTTGTCAATATTGTGATTCTGTAATATTATTTGTGAATAATTAATTATTGATTCATATGATGAGGAAAATATTGATTTTATGTGGATATAGATGGAGAAAATTTTAATGTGACAATTGTTGAAAATTGAAATTTTATCTTTTCCGATAAAATAATTCATTTAAATATATTATTGTATTTTAATAATATAATAATGGTGATATTTTTACAACGAATGTGGGATATATGAGTATACGATTAGAAGAGTATTTTGTTGCAATAAATGTTTAAAACATGTTAAACATGTAAATTGGACCCCATTTATCGATTTGAAATTTGATTATAATTTGTAGAAAATCGCTTGGTTTGTGGATTTGGCCAATTTTGTTTGGAATTTGGAAAAACTTTCTTCTCGCAGTTGTAGAGAATTGAATTTCCTATAAAATTTCATGAGTTTCAAATTTTTACGACAAAAGGACTATTTATTATGAATTATTGAAGTTCAAGCTCAAATAATTAATTTTTGGAAGTTTAAAATATTTTAAATATGAAAAACGTTTTTTGTCATTATTGTGGGGTCTTGCATGTGTTGGAATTTCTTTGAATTCAGATCCTAAAAAAGTGTGCGTTGAAAAATATATATATATATATATATATTATTAATTTATTAAATTTTCTACTTTTGGTGTTCTAAGCATTTTTTTATAAATAGGGTGCTTAGGTTAGAATTGAAAATCACACGAAGCTGAAATTTTTCTCTCTATATTATCGAAAGCGTATTCTTGTGAGTATTTTGAGTATACTTTGAGTATTGCTATACGGTGCAAGTTCAAGTCATGCTTTATATCCTGTTTTTCAAATCTAAGATCTTTTCGAGGTAAGGGATATTATTATTTTTAATGATATTATTTATTCTAATATCATTATGACGTAAGTATTGATCCGAACTTTTTAATCAAATTTGGAACTTTTAGTGTGGGGTTACTTATTCACGATATACATACATTATTCACGATACTGGTATTATTCACTTAACATTACTTATTCATCGAAAAATGAAAATTTTCCCTTTCGTCTAAAATATCTATTATGGATACTAGCTTTGATTGTATCCATGTTGTGATCATTCTTGAATTTTACACCACTATAATTATTTTTGAGGTATTTTTGGACATGGATAAAACAAAGTACGAATCCTTAATCCTTAATCCTTGTCATTTTGTTTCACTGGATTCGTTTCTTTAAAAATATTGTTTTATCATCCTCAGTCTTAAATGATGATATTATTGAATATCTTTGGCCTGTAGTGAAAAGATGAATGATTTCTGATGAATATCTTTGGCCCGTAGTGCAAAAATGAACATGTGTTTACATGAACATGACCAACTGATGAATATCTTTAGCCTGTAGTGCAAAGATGAATATTTGATTTCAGATATATATTAATTGATGTTACAGGGATAAAAGATAGACGATGAACTTTTAAATTCATACATAGAAGATAGTAGTTTGCATTCTCTACTTAACTCTTCTAATGAATTATTATTTCCGCTGCGAATATTGATTTAAAACTTGTTGTCTATTGTATTCTATTAGATTTTTCCCTATTGAAGACTAATGATAATTTGTTGTATATTATCTTAGTTATAATATTCTTTACTGGGCTAGTTGAGCTCACCCTTTTCCTTTTTGTTCCATTTTTCTTCTCAGGAGGCGAGAATATAGCGAGTACGAGTCGGTGTATGGAATGAAGGTTCTAGAGAGAGTTATTTAGTAGTCCTCACCATTTTTGTAAAATAATGTATCAATAAATATGATGAGGATTTATTTGGGTATAGATATTGTCTAGAAGATAATATTTTATTCAAACTTACAGTTTTACTATTGTAATAATAAAGTAGTAGTTGTTTCTGTACCATGTATTGACAACTCAGAATGGGTGATGTATACCTATTTTGGGGGCGTCACAGTATAGAAGTCAAAACTTTAACCAACTGAGTATAATAAAGAATGGAATAACAAAAGAAATCACCAGGCATGTGATAGATAAAACAGATAAAAGTTATTCCAATGTAATAATAAATACTGAAACCAGTCCGACGTAAAACGCATGCAGATGGGATATTCCAACAAAATAATAACGAATGGAATAACATAAGGATTTCACCATGCACGCAGATTGTGCATGTATGTGTTATTCAATGGGAATAATAAAGAGCGGAACCAGTCCCGCCAGAAACTTATGAGCATGGATATTCCAATGTAATAATAAAGAATGGAATAACACATGGATTTCACCAAGTATAGGGTATGCTGTGTAGTGTATATCACGAGTTATGTATAGGGTATGCCAGCAGTATCAAAGTTATTCCAATGTAATAATAAAGAATGGAATAACATAAGAATTTCGCCAAGTATAGGGTATGTCGGCAGATATAAAAGTTATTCCAATGTAATAAATAAAGAATGGAATAAACATAAGGATTTCACCAAGTATAGGGTATCGCGATACAAAAGTTATATATAGGGTATCACAGATACAAAAGTTATTCCAATGTAATAATAAAGAATGAAATAACAAAAGGTCTCTCTTCATGAATAAGAAAGAATAACACCTCACCAGAAAAGAAACTGGATATAGAAGTAGTGAAGTAGCAAAATACTCTCTTCTTTCTCTCTATAATTTCTCTCTAGAGTTTCGGTGAATTGTAAGAAATAATGAAGGAATGAGCTTTATTTATAGAAGAATAGATTGAATAGTAACTAATTCATGAACGGTCCCGGATCGATTTACTTTTAAACGAATCGGCCCAGATCGATTTATTATTAAAACTTAAAGCAATTCGGTCCATCTCGATTTACTATTAAAACTTTAAACCAAATGATCCATATTGATTCACTATTATAACTTTCCACCAATGATCCATAATGATTCACTAATATAACTTCAACCAACTATTCGAAAAATTAAAGACATCTCCTCATGGAATAATATTGTACCCAAATACCCTAACGCACAATACTAGAGTGAATAAGTAATGGGTGAATAGTAACTTCGTGAATAAGAACTCATGAATAGTAATCGTGAATAGTAACTCATGAATAAGAACTCGTGAATAGTAACTTATCTTTAATCAACACGAACTTATTCATCATTAATATTATAACTCACAATATTTAAGAACCAAAGTTGTTCCCAGAAAGAGGAGCTTTCCAATAAGGATTTCTCCCCATTAGTGCGCAATTAGGTGACCAAACCTCTCTTTGGATGTAACTTCTAGACATTGTAAATATTGTAATTTAATAATATGAATAACTTTGTCATCTCAATTATTGATTTAATAATATAACATATAATGCATATGATAATCTTTGTGACAATAATCGAATCAATAATACGAGAGATATGATGCAAAGAATTATCAGATAGCAATAATTGAGTATAATCGAGTGACTTCTCACGTAAGCATCAATAATCAATACCGTAGTGCTACTATGCAACCAATGCGTATTCTTCGTACTTTTACTACCGGGTAGTTCAAGCAGCTTTTAATAATAATACCTCCGTAGTTATTCATAAAATATTTTTGTCATTTTCTCAATCCGACAATAATTTCGTAGCGGGGTCCACCAATGATTGTGCCGTTGTACGAATATTTCCAACAAAAAGAATATTCCCCGACCAATCGAATATTTTATAACAACTTGCATACTTAGCAAAATTTATAAATATTACCCACAACTATAATATTATATCAAATTCATTCCGTAATATTCAAAAATGATATTTATAGAAAAATCATCTTTATGAAAAAAAAATTGGGGTCTTACATCAACACACCATGGGTTACCGTTGATTTTGTCATGTTTCCTGTTCATATGTCAGCTCCTGGTCATTGGTTTTTGTTGGTTTTTGATGTGCATCGCAGAGTATTAGTGGTTTATAATTCTCTACAACAGGACAGGAATGTAATGCGCACAAATATTATGGATGTGTGTGAGCCTTACATCTTTATTCTTCCCATAATTTTGTCTAGTTGCGGGTTTTGGAAGAATAGATCTGATATCGATTTCAATAGTGTTCCATACCGCAACAAAGGAGAACATGATATCATTGATCTCGAATTTGCCGAGGGTCTTCCGGAACAAATTGAAGGGTAAGTTTACATTGTTTTTATTTTATCAGTTTTCCATATATCACGAAGTTTGTTTTGATTTGTTTTATATCTTTATTGTTGTTTCAGCGATTGCGGAATGTTTACAATTTGTTTTGCGGAACATTTCCTTCATCAGACGATTTATGAAATGCCAAAACCATTTTCAATCCTTCAATACCGCAGGAAGCTATGTGTCAACTTGTTTAATCATGCGAGGAACAAACATGTAGGTGGATATGAATCTGACTCAGAATATCCAAGAAGATTCGCTAGTGAAGACTAGTATGCTTATGCAACTTGTTATTTTTATTTTTTTAATGATTGAATGATGTATTAATTTTTACTATTGGAAGTATGAGTATGTTTTGTTGGATCAAATTGTTGTTTTTTGTTTTGTATTTAATTTTCGTAAATATTATTGTTAACATTTTTATTTATGGTACAGTGGGTTGCTAAATTTGAATATTAAGGTATCTATTTGAATTGGTATTGGTATCCAATTAGTATTAATAATATATTGTAAAAAAAATTTATAAATTAATAATGTTGTTTCTTGTTATGATCATCAGTTTTTGCGGGTGGGCAAATAGTTGTACTTATGTACAAATTTAAAATTCAATTTGTCTATTTCATACTATTTGATATGGTTATTGGTTGTGGAAATGTTTTGTAATTATTCTGATTTGATATGGTTTTTGATTTTGAAATGTTTTGTAATTATTTTAATGATTAAATGATGTATTAATTTTTACTATTGGAAGTATGAGTATGTTTTGTTGGATCAAATTGTTATTTTTTGTTTTGTATTTAATTTTCGTAAATATTATTGTTAACATTTTTATTTATGGTACAGTGGGTTGCTAAATTTGAATATTAAGGTATCTATTTGAATTGGTATTGGTATCCAATTAGTATTAATAATATATTGTAAAAAATATTTACAAATTAATAATGTTGTTTCCTGTTATGATCATCAGTTTTTGCGGGTGGGCAAATAGTTGTACTTATGTACAAATTTAAAATTCAATTTGTTAGATTTGTTGCTAGATTTATGGGTGTGCAAATAGTTGTATTTATGTACAAATTTAAAATTCAATTAGATACAATTTGTTGCCATATTTGCATATAAAGTTAACACTTTTCGTTGCCACCAATCATGTTTTTTACATGGTACAGTTGGTATCCAAAATTTTAATTACAGGTACCTATTTTAGTTTTAGGTAGTAACCAAAATATACATAAATATGTCTGTTATATATTATTTTATTTGAAGTTAGAACTACTTGTTTTTTAAAAGAAATTAATTAAAATAAACACATTTCAAATCAAGGAATCAGCCATAACAGGAAATTATATCACAGTTTACACCTTATATTCTGTTTTGTTTTGTTATGGTTGTTTTGGTTCACAAACAACATATATTGTTTATAATAAACAGCATTTGTGGTTTACCAAACAGTTATATTAATTAAAAATTACTATATTAATGTTTGTAATTGCATATATTTTTTACATGGTACAGTTGGTAGCCAAAAGTTCATTTACAGGTAACTATTTTAGTTTTAGGTAGTAACCAAAATATACATAAATATGTCTGTTATATATTATTTTATTTGAAGTTAGAATTACTTGTTTTTTAAAAGAAATTAATGAAAATTAACACATTTCAAAAACAGAATCGGCCATAACATGAAATTATATCACACTTCACTTACTTATATTATATTATGTTTTTTTTGTTATGGTTGTGTTGGTTCACAAACAACATATATTGTTTATATAATAAAAGATTTGTGGTTTAACAAACAGTTATATTAATTAAAAATTACTCTATTAATGTTTGTAATTGCATATGTTTTTTTACATGATATGAATTGGTAGCCAAAATTTCAATAACAGTAATCTTTTTAGTTATAGTAGTAACAAAATATACATAAATAGTTATGTTATATATTATTTTATTTGAAGTTATAATTACTTGTTGTTAAAAAGAAATTAATTAAAATAAACATATTTCAATATTGTGCAATATAAATTTTGTTTTATTTAATCAATAAAATGATTACATATATGAATGTATATTGAAGCAACCTCAAGAAACATCAAGGAGTCTCATATAATTTTTTGATATTGAAGTATATCATAACGTTTTTGGCCTCAAAATTGGTGGATTATTGCATGTTTTTTTTGTTGTGTCCTTTTTTCGCATAAATCGCATTTATTCGAATCGTATTTTCGCATACACGCTTGCACCTTCCAATCTTTGGTCGACCAAATTCGGCCTTCTTGATTTGGTGGTTTGACACATATGTTTTTAATCTCGTCTGGAACATCCCAATTCTCTTTGTCATCCAACGGCATGATGGAAGTTGAATATGTGTCTACCAAAGTTTTTTTTTAATAGTATTTTAAGCAAAAATCATAACAGCTCATATTCCTTTTGCTAATAACAGCAGCAGCGTGTGAGCAAGGCATCTCATGGTATTGAAATTTATGGCATGTGTATGTCTTTTGTTCCATATCCACGATAAATTATTTGGTGACATCGTAAACAGTAAAAATCACTAGATTCGATGTCTCAACTTACAACACAATTTAATAGTGTAGTTAGTATGTATAATAATTACTTTTTTTTTGAATATATGGAATAATTTAAGTCATATGTACTATTGGTAACTTTTACAGTTTATTTTGGTAACCAAAAATGCATATTGTGGTTTTATATAAATATTAATGCTATTTTTTTCGAAGATATGCAGTAACAATATAGGGGTTTTATGACTGACCTTAAGTTTCTTTGACTCGTTGATATTATCTTGCAATCTTCTCTCAGCTGTTGTGGAAAGGTTTGTGAAAGTTGATATTGCGGATTGTTTGTTTGTGAAATACCACCTTTGAACCATACAACGTAGGCATTCAATCATCGACGCAACTGGAAGATCTCTGATTCCCTTGATTGCATGGTTAATAGATTCAGCGGTGTTTGAAGTCATTGTTGAATACATGCTTACAATTCCATGGAGCCTCGTGCACTTTTCTAGCTTAACTTCTTCCTCCAGATATGTCTTTATTCTAGTATCAATTGCATCAAGTTCAGCCATATGTATGTTGAATTCTTCTATAGTAGTGTAAGCCCTATGTTCGCTTTCTTATGTTTTTTTTTATCTCTTCTCCTTTCTTTTTGAATCTGTTTTTTATATATTTTCAAAATATGGTATGGTGCATGAGCAAGTGCATGACATCAGGGAACACACAGTTAAGTCCCTTGATAATTGCTTCATGTCTGTCTGAAACGATATTGTCCTTCTCTAACACCACGAGCATTTCTCAAATTGATGAAAACCCATCTCCATGATGATTCATTTTCACAATCAACAACTGCAAAAGCAATCAGTATGATGTTCCTGTTTGCATCTTGTGTGCTTACTATGAGCAGTGTACCCCCGTAGGTTGATTGTATGAATGTCCCATCAACTACAATGATTGGGAAACAATGTTGCCATGCTTCAATGGATGCTCCTATTGCGAAGAAGAAATATTTGAAGCGACCATTTTTTTCCAACTCCAAGGATGTGATGGATCCTGAAATGAATTTTAAAGTAAGGTTAATGTAATTATATGTAATAAATAATGTCCAAATTTGTAGTTAGGATTACTATGTGTATTACTTTTTCTATATAATTACTTATATTTTAATGTCTTTCATAGTGTTCAGATGGTATCTAAAATGCTATATAATAGTTTCATTTCATGTAGATATTTGTCTGCTGCAAAAATCAGATTTAGTTTTACTTCATTAAAATAGGTAGTAGCCATTCATATATCTGTAAGTAACTAAATTACTTATTTTGAGTAACCAAAATATTTGAAATATTTAATAAATAGTTTCCAATTGTTACCTGGATTTTTTTTTGCAACATGTGCAACCAAGAAGGGATCAGAGTGTAGTCGTGTGGATTTCCTCTTACTTTTTCCATTGTTTTTTCCCTTGATCTCCATGCTTTTTGGTAGGAGATGGACACATTATACTCAGTCATCATGTCTTCCACAATGTCGGTTGGTGTGTAAATTTTCTTGAAGTTAGTTAGCTTGTGTGACACCCCCAAAATAGGTATACATCACCCATCTTGAGTCGCCAAATACATGGTACAAATACAAATAAAAAACTTAATTATACAACTGTCGTGTAAAATACGACAAAACATAACTGAGATTTTAAACAGGGACATTGCCATCTAGACAATATCCATTCTCAAATAGAGTCCTCGTTACATTTATTATCACACTATTTTACAGAATAGTGAGGACTACTAAGACACCTTCTCGGACCATCACTCTGGTTCCCATTAGTCCAAATTCACGCTTCTCATTTCCTGAAGAGAACAGTGAAATAAAGAGTGAGCTCAACTAGCCCATCAAGAAATATTATGACTAAGATAATGCAAAATAAATTATCATTAGCCTTCAACAATGTTAAACTGATAAATTACAATAGACATCAAGTTTAAGCTCGGCGGATCAAGCAATCCATTAAAAGAGTCAAGTAGAGAATAAAATCTACTATCTTTTATGATTTAAAAAGTTTTTCATCACTTTTATCATTTGAGACTCGACAATTAATAATTCACATCATCCCGCACTACTACGACCAAGGATATTCATTAGGGTCACGACCACAAATTCCACGACTACTACGGGCCGAGGATATTTGTGTATTCATCAATGGTCATGATCATGCCAACAACTGTCCATCAATGCACTATGGGCCAATGAGGACTTTTATCACATCATTTGTAACATTACGGTCATTATTACACCGAATAATCCAGTCATAATCATACCAAGTCTATCTATACTTCACAATACTGAGATGACTTTCAAAAAATATAAACATGAGGATGATGACAATGATATAAGAGTTCAATAAAACAAGTTCATGAATTAATTTATTAGGGAACTAATAACGTCCAAATTGTCAACATGATATTGCTTTGTAGAGTAAAATTCAAGAATGCTCGTAAGAATATTTCTATAAAAATCTTTGGATGAAGCGCTTGAAATATCAAGGATGTTCCACTAATTTCATGGAGTATAAGTCAAAATTTTAACCAACCGAGTATAATAACGAATGGAATAACAAAAGAAATCCCCATGCATGCGATTTCTTGACAGATAAAAGAGTTATTTCAACAGAATAATAATAACGGAACCAGTCGGTGAAATTCACAAATGACAGGATATCCCAACGAGAATAATAAATGCGGAATAATAAATAATGGAACCGGGTTTGGCGTAAAACGCATAGATATGATATTACGCCGTAATAATAAATAAAGATTTTAACCGGTCCGGTGTAAAACACATGACGAGGATATTCCAGCAGAATAATAACAAAGACGGAACCGTGTCCTGTAAAACAAAACACATGAACAGGATGTTCCAAATGAATAATAAAGAGCAGAATAATAGAAGAATGTCACCAAGTATAGGGTAGTCCGCGTATACAAGTTATTCCAACAGAATAATAAGGAATGGAATAACAACAGTTCTCTTCATTAATAAGAAAAAATAACACCCCTTACCGTAAAAGAAACTGAATATATGAAAAGAAAGTTAGCAGACTTCTCTTCTTCTAAAATTTTCTCTCTCTAGAGTTCAGTGAATTCGTAAGAAAATAATGAAGGAATGAGCTTCTATTTATAGAAGAATGGAATGCATAGTAACTAACTCATGAACGGTCCAGATTGATTTACTTTAATCGGACGATCCATATTTAAAGCAAAATCTTTTAAATAAAATATAATATATATATTATATATATACTTTATATATATATATATAACATTGGTCACGGGTTATAAACCCCGTGAACCTGTCAAACAATCAAATTATTATTATATATAATAATAATAATAATTATTACCCTTGACCAACTTGCACACATTATATATATAAAACAATTAAAATACCCATCCGTCCAATAATTTTCCCTCCCCCCATTATCACCCATGTGCAAAAATTCTTTATATATATATATATATAATGGAAATAATTGTACTCCCTCACCGTAAAATCCAAAACCACCCCCCATCAACATCATCAACATATATATATATATATATATATATATATATATAATTATCATACCCATAACACACACTATTTTAAAAATAGGTAACTGGGGGTCCATAAATACTTCATAAAATTCTTTCAATATTTTTAACAACATTTATCATCATTATTACAATTCACAATATTAATAGATCAGGTCGTTCCTAGGAAAGAGGGCTTTCAATAAGGATTTCTCCCTATTGGCGCATGATTAGGTGACCAAACCTCTCCTCGATGTAACTTACAGACATCGTTAATATTGTAAATAATAATATTAATAACTTCGTCGTCTCAATTATTGATTTAATAATATATAACATATTGACAATAATTGAATCAAATAACGTGAGATTCTAAACAACAATTACTATAACAATAATTGAACAAAACTGAATGACTTCTCACGTAAGCATCAATAATCAATACCAGGTGCTACTACGCAACCATGCCAGACAGCATATTGACTTTACTTTACTACCGAAAGTAGTTCAACAATATTAATGGTAAAACTTCCGTAGTTATTTTCATAAAAAATATTTTTGTCGTTTTCTTAATCAAACAATAATTACATTGTAATGAGGGTCTACCAATGATTGAGTAGTTATCTGAATATTCCTGCTAAACCGAATATTCCCGACCAATCGAATATAATATGACAACTTGCATACTTTGCAAAATTTATAATTATTACCCACAACTATAACATTATATCATAATATTCAAAATGATAATTATAGAAAATTCATCTTTATTCAAAAAGTTGGGGTCTTCTACGACATGGCTTTTATGACTCACTAACCATCTCACCGCTTGTTTTGCATGCGTGATCTCCAAGCGATTATGTTGGATGAACAAGTGTGTACATCATTAAATTCTCTTACCTTGAACATAGTTGTTTTCCGAAACTTTGATGCTCTTAGTTTCTATTTGCAATTTCCATTGTCTATGCATACCAGAACAAAATCTCGACCACTTGTTCTTTCAACCTTGTGTTGTCTATTTTGCCTTATGGAATGTAGCCTTATTGCTTGTGAAAGAATTTTCTTGTTTATGTAAGTTTGATGTATTTTGACTTCAAACTTATTTGGATTTGAAATGACCTCATCACATTGTTTTACAGTGTTTGCTATGTTCTGGTTTCTAACTTTTTCTTTGTCAATTACTTCAATTGCCAGCTGCTCAACATATTGTGATCCATTTTGGTCTTCTTGTGTTGTCAACGAAACAAATTCAGAATTCCATTGTGTCAATCTCATTTGCGTTTCTGCTTGCATTATATATTCTTCTTCATTTATCACGTTATGTAAGCTTGTATTCCCTCCAATGCTGTGTTCATAATCTATAATTAGTGGAAACTTGCCATGTTCATCTGATCTTTTATTGACTTCCATATAAAATCTTAAGGTTGCTTCATTTGTCACCTTAATCGGAGGAATGTTGCTTTTGATCTGAAATTTGATTGCCAATTCCGTTGTGTTGTAGTCTAGATTTAATGCAGTACATATCATGTTGTGCATTTCTGTGAATGAACAATTTGAAGGGGCTAGTAGGCCGATAACTTTAAAATTTTGATATTGACTACTGTCGGTCCACGTTCCGTTGAAGTAAACTACAATTGGAAGCATATCCATGGTAGAATCTTTGAAAACAAAGAATATTCACACAATAATGTAATTAGTATCCAAATCTATATATGAATGTTTCCAAAACTTTGTATGCGCAACGAAATATGAATGTTACTGTTTCAAAAGCTATTTTGTAACTGATATAATTTATATTCACTATTTAGATACTAAAGCAACTTTTTCAGTAACCAAAGTAGACGTATTTAGTATCAATTATTATGCATCAAACTGCTTTCAGTTTGTTTATAAACAAATCACAATTTATAATGCCCTGAAAATGAAATACTAAATATTAAACACTAAAAACAAGGAATCCAAATATTTATATGAGTGTTGCCAAATTTTTATATAAATGCTTCCAAAATATGCATTTGTAACAAATATTTTTTGGTTACTGAAAATACAAAAGCTATTTAATTGGTTTCCAAAGTAACATTATTCAGTAACCAAAATATACGTTATCGGTATCTCTGTTACTGTAAAGTAATGTTTTCATTCCTTCCATATTCAAAACACAGATTATAATGTCGTGAAGGTGATTTGCCAAATATTGAACACTAAAAACAAAGTAAACAAATCTTTATATGAATGTCCCCAAAACTTTGTATGCATATCAAAATTGTATTGAACAATAAAGAATAATTTAAAATTTATTTCATACGACCATTAATATTCTTGATATGATATATCTACTAATAGAAATCATGAATTATTATATTCGCTTTTTTGTTTTTGTTATTGTCATAAAAATTACACTCTCAGTTGAATTAAGTAGTTAACAAAAAATGATTTCAAAATATAGATTAACTGATTCGTACCTTTGTATTCACTTTTCAGATTCAGTTTGCAATCTTTGTTTTAATCTTCGCTTTCAGTTTCGAAAACCTGTGATCGGTGTGTGCATGTCGCTTTTCTGGTACTCTGTGTTTGGTTATCTGTGTTTTTCAATTAGGCTTCTTTTGTGTGTATGTTTCTGCTTCCTTTTCGATTGATCCGATCTTGAAGATGAACAATTAGTTGAATATGATGATGATTATATGTAAAAGCTTTCAGATTGTTCTCATATGGAGCATTCGTTTTGTGCGTTGTTTTTTGAATGTTTTTTTTAGTAGGAAACTGACGTGAATGGTGGAGTAGTTTTTTTCTTAAATTAAGGTGTTTGTATTTCAGTTAATTTGGTTTATGTGACGTGAATTGCACTAATATTGATATTATTATATATTATTGTACTATTACTATAATTATTTAATTGGTGTACTATTCTTCTAATATCTTTTTAATAGTTGTATACTTATGTAAAGGACTCAAATAAATATGAGTTTTTATTGACTAATGGGAATATATATTATCTAAAAATTATTACAACTCACAACATCATTTATGTCACTAAACATAATTGAAATTTATAAAATGTCTATATTATAATTTTTATTATTTTAAAATTTATTTATAATTGATATGAATTTATTTTAAATTTAAATAGATATTTCATTTATTCGTTTTATATAAAAGAGTATCATTTGTAAAATTATATATATATATATTATATTTTTTTCACATTTATTCCTTCAAATATAATGAGAGGTGTAGTTTAGAAATGGTGTTATAATAATGAATTTATGTTATTATAGTAGAATATAATTATTTTTTGTTATATACGATGATCAATAAAAAGAGATTTTTTATTTGTAAATGAGAATTTTTTTTATTTTTTTTTGTGTGAAGGGAGGGAGGGAGTATTTGAAATATTTTAAATTCTAGTGTGTGTTTAGAATTTAATTCATTCGCAGATTCTGTCATTCTCTCCAACCCTTTCCTTGCGAGCAAGTTTTTAGAGAGAGAAACAATGGCGATTCCCAGGCCGAGAATCCGACCCCCCAAAAATCCAAAAATTAGACAAGAAGAAGAAGAAAAAGAAGAAACCCAAAATGAGAGCAATAATGGCGGAGCTACTTCAGAGTATGAACAGTCCAGAGAACAAAGAATCAGAGAAAACCTCGAGAGAATGGAGAAAATGGGGATTTTGGACCTCTCTCGCAAGCTCAAGTCCGATTTTCTCCCTCCTCCTCCAAAGCGTCGAAAGCCTCTTCAAATCAAGCCCCCTTCTACTTCCCCAAGACGATCTTCTAGGTAACAATAACAATACCCTGCTTCTCATCTCATTTCCCCTGTTTGGCTCCCGCCAAAATTCCAGTAAAACAAACACTAGCATTTTGAATTCCATCTAGTTTTCATTTTTTTCCCCTTACATTTTCAGTTTTGTTTATTTCCTAAGAAAGATGGTCAAAATTCCCAAGCCTTTTTTTTAAAAAAAAAAAAATTAATTTTATGACTGCTTTGCTCATACTGATGGATAGAATTAAATGTAGAACAATCCTATTGTAGCAATCGGTC
The DNA here is from genome assembly GCA_020205605.1 of Panax ginseng. Taxonomy (NCBI): domain Eukaryota; kingdom Viridiplantae; phylum Streptophyta; class Magnoliopsida; order Apiales; family Araliaceae; genus Panax; species Panax ginseng. Next base: position 3,698,829 of record CM035133.1, on the reverse strand, counting down.
TTGGGGCAATATGGGGTTTTTTTAGGTACCCCATTTTACTTAGTTTTATTTTCGTATGCTTTTTCAGGAAAGTGGAAACTAATTAGCTTGTTTTGTTTGGTTTAGAAAATAATGACAAGAAATTCTCAAGTCCTATACATCTTTCTTCATTTCTCTTGGTCCACTTTTCTAGGGAAAAAAAACTCAGAAAAAACCTAGTAGTAGCGTTGCGGACTTGTTTGGAGGAGTTTTGGGTTTTGTTGGATCCCAAATGTCACTTTATGCTTTCTGTTACAATTTCGTGGAAGAAAGTTGGATTCTTTATTATGGGTTTCTAAAGTTATTTCTCATCATGGCTTTGTGTAGGCTGAATAACATGGATCGGGTTGATTATTCCTATAGGGTTCCTGTTCCCAAGAATGAGGGGGTTCCTAAGCCCATGAAAGAGAAGAAACTTGAGGGAAATGTCAGGGTTCCCAAGCCCAAGAAAGACTGGAGGAAAGTTGTGGGGAATGGCGAGATTCATATAAAAGAAGGTTCAAAACCTGAGATTTATACAGAAGAGCATGAACAGCTTTTGGGTGATTGTAAGACAACTTGGACTCTGGATGTTGATGGATATGATGAAGATGGGCAACGCATATATGATCAATTTGAGGGGAAGCATTGCCACCAATGCAGGTAATTTGTACATACTATCTATTTCATGTGTTTTATTTTTCAAATCTAGTTTTTGTTACTGGAGAGCAAATAGTTGGGGAAACAACACACTTGACTGTTTAACAACACTGTTTAGGAAATGCGTTAAATTACTTTCCTTTTTGTACTATAAATTTGAGGGGAATGTAAGAGGTATATATATATATATATATAGGAAACATTCTCCAATTCTTACCTAATAAACCTTTATAGAATTTAATGCATAAATTAGCCTCAAGAGCTGGTGGATTGTTTGAAGAATAGATGCAGCTTATGGTTGATTGAAAGAGAATTGGTTTGGTCTGTTCTGCTAGTTTACGGGAGAGGGAACTCTCATGGGTCTTCTTCGCTTGCCTCCTTGTGGCAATGGAAGTTTCAGGGAGAGTGCTGAGGAGATTTTTGGAGAGCAGGAAAGTGTTGGTGGTGAGTCTTGCAAATAAAAATAAGATACTTTAGGAGTGATTAGTTACTTTATGAATTTGTGAATGCTTGTCTATTGTTATAGAGTTAGATGAGATGCAAAAGGAAGTGTTCAAAATTGTAGTGCATCTCTTATGACATAGTACCTTAATAATCTCTGCAAAATTATTTCTGAAGGTAATGACAGTTTATTATTGTTGGGGTACACATTTAAATTGGAGTACAATATTCTGGTAATCCTGTATCACTTGGTTTACGTATAACTAGGATAAAAAATTCTTAAGCAATTAAAATGTAACATGGTTTACTTTACCTGAAAATGTGATTCATATGATTAGCCATCTTAACATATAATTCTTTTGTCTAATACTACTGTGAATTCAGAAATGCTTGTCATTTTGATCTGCTTCATTTATAATTAGCCTTCTCCTTCCTTTTCTTTGATTTATTTATGTCGGCTTTGATTCAAGTTTATAGTATCTATCATGCTTATCAAACTACATTTTTCTTGTATTTCACAGTACATTCATTTGCTAAAACACTCGTAACTAGTAACAGCCTAATTTCATGCAGGCAGAAAACTCTTGGTTATCATACTGAGTGCAGGAGCTGCAAGGTGGTTGAAGGGCAGTTTTGTGGGGATTGCTTATTCACAAGGTATTTCCTATTGACACACATGAAACACACATATATAATATATATTATTATTTTTAACTGTTATTTGCGTTGTAATGTAGTTTATTTAGATAATTAAATTATAGGTTCTAGATATTATGATGTTAGCGGTGAAGGTTAGAGTTCAGCTCCTGTATCTGCGTGCAGATATGGCGAGAATGTTATAGAAGCAAATGAGAATCTGAGTTGGACTTGCCCTGTTTGTCGAGGAATATGCAATTGCAGACGCTGCCGACGGGAAAAAGGATGGGAACCTACTGGTTCTATCTATTGGAAGGTCAACTCCATCAACCTTGCATTAGTTCATACTATATCTATTTGCTGGCACACTATTCTCCTCTATGTTATAGGTCTCCATCAACCAAGTGACATTCCCGCTTTCATGGATTCTCTTATTATTTAACAAATCTAATTCATTTCTTTTTCTTCGGTTGGTGAGATGATGAACATTCCACCATATGTGTGGAATACATGCCCTACATCTTTATAAGAGGAGTTGTTAATTTATATTCGATATTTCAGGTAGAAAAGCTTGGGTTCAAGTCTGTGGCACATTATCTCATTCAAACCAAGCATTCACAAAAAATCCAAGAAGTCCCAACTGGTGAAAATCAAAATCATGCAAAGGGATCACTGCCACTTGCAGATGGAGAACCTAAGCTGAATGATGGCATTGAATGAAGACATAAAAGCTGGCAGTGAACATGGTGGGAGTAATGGTGATCATGAAGATTACAATGTTATTGATTTAAGTTAAGAGGAAGGTGAAGAGGACACTAATTAGAGTATTAGAATATTCTCGACTAGAAATTGAGTTTAATCCAAAATATATACTGCTTTGGCACCTGACTAGCTTTCAACTGATTTTTGGAGTGTTTATTTTAGTGCATTCGAAGCCAAGCAGGAGGCTTTATCCAGACAAACGTGTTTAAGTTGCCTAAAGTTTAGTGAAAAATGGAGGTAATTTAAATTACCTCATTAGCATCTGCTGCTGCTGTAACAGCCCTTGAACCCTGGACATAGAACTTTTAGTGTAGCTACCAATTCTACAAGGCGGGCTGGTGGTTATTTGTTGTTTTCATAAGAATATAACATAAAGGCCAACTGCTTAAAGCTTATGAAATCACACGATCAAACTAGAAAGTTTTCATCTCAAACATGAAGATTTTCTTTCAGTTTTTCTAGATGATTTGGGTACAGGCTGAACCAGATTCTAGAATTTCAAATGCTCTTTAGAACTTAAACAGCATAAATTAATGGTATTCATGGTTTCAAAGGCTGGCTAGTTCTAAGGGGCATTGAGGTTGATTCTACCAACCGGTAAAAACAGCATGGATATTGGAATACAGAGCGTACAGGGAGTATTGCCGGAGTTTTGCAACCTCATACCACGTGTTAAGTACATTATTGTTCTTGTCTGTGCCCGAAAATGCCAACTGCACGCCTACGTTGCAATCAACAGTGCCTCCATTGCTTTTGCACTTTGATGATGCTACCGCACAGTCTGTGTTGTTAAGGCAAACAACGCTATCCCCAGAGCACGCAGCACACCCATACTTTTTCCAGAACATGTTTTGGAGTGTACCCTTTTGAAATTCAAGAACCTGCAAATACAAAAAAAAAAGTCACTTCTTTCCCCTCCAAAACTACCATTTATAATTTCTCTTCACTTTTCTGGCGCGACACATTAATTAGCTATAGAAGAAAAATTAAAGGAGTAGGTTAAATCTAATTGCCTTACCAGAGTAAAACTGTTAACGGTGTGGGTAAAATCTGCAACAAACACCGGGGACGATCTTGCAGCAAACTGTCGCCCAGCAAATGCGACCATATGTCCGCCAGACGAGCTCTGAAAATTTCATACATACCTAAGTCCCAACACTAGACTTTTGAAGATTTCCAAAACTAGCCAAATGCAACACAAGATGTAAATGTAATACTCTCTATAACACAAAATCCACAGGTCGTGTGTCAAAATGACATACCGGATTGAAGTTGGTGGCATTGATAGTGAGGAGAGATATCTCATCAACCTTTGGTCTAAAAATGGCAACCTTGGCGACACTACCAATGAGGGGTAGGCGCTTATCGCAGGGTGAAAGCTGAGTTTGATTGAAGAAAAATGATTCCTTTGTTGAAAAGGCAATACCAAATGTAAATCCATCAAATCTCTCAACCTTAGAATCTGAACAGAGATCAAATACAGGATTTGTGTCATCGGCATGGCTACTCATCACCATCATCATCATCATTATTGTCGATACAACCACCTTTTTCGTCATATTTTATTTTCCTTGTCCCAAATTTATATGTTTTCTTCTGTAAAAATAGCAGCAGCAGCTTCATAGATAATTAAATTTGCTGTGCTGACCAGGACCAGGAATTGCTATTATAATTATATATGGTACGGTGATAAGAACAATGAAAATAAAATACTATTCATAATCTAGCAATAACAACATTAATTGAAAAGTTGCTTTTCCTACAAATCCAAGAAATTAAAGACAAGATCCTAGAAAAACAAAAAGTTATGTAAAACTCATCCTGTCTAGCTAAAATATCCGAAGGGCAGAACCCAAATTTTCAAAAGAAAATAAAATCCTAACATGATTTACAAACAGAATTAAACTTACCAAGATCAAGAACGATCTTTGACACGGGATCCAATGAAATTCCACTGGTAAAAAAGGTTCATATGAATTTTAGAGAAGAAAAAAAAACCAATTATTGGCTCTCGGTTAATTGCCTGAATGGAACAGAATCATATTTGCTAAATGCTGCCAATAACCAAGTCTTCTCATGGTTATTTTGATCATAGATCAATGGATCTCGGTGGTTAAAATTTTACATGGCGCCTAGCTCTGTCTATTTTTGGTATTTTCACACATCTCTGTTTGTCATTTCTAGCCTCAACATGTTCTGTTAATTTCATTGTATAGGTAAAAAAAAAAAAAACTTTTTAATTATTTATCTAGTTCATATTTTCTTTGTGGTGCAACATGGCTTACACATATCCTGCAAAATTCCATAAAACTTTAGGACATTTTCTTAAGTTAATGATAAAATAGACAATTGTTGTAGCAAAAGGAGTGTGTTTCTTTAATTTTTCTTTTTAAATTTAGTTCTTACATATTATTATTATTTTCTTTTTTGAGGGGTTTCCTTTTTGGTGCTTGCTGGAAAAGGGGAAAAAGAGGTGACAACTATAAAAAGCATTTAGTAACTCAGTATCATCATAAATTTTTGCATTTTGGAAAATTTTCTGCAACCATTTTCATTAATATATATATATATATTATTTATTGCAACTATTTTATATAGTTCATCATTTTTGTAAGTCTGCCACTAGCAACCACTGGCTAACAGTGAACTTGTGCAATAATATTTGTTGGTTCCCATTGCGGTTTAGGTGTGTCTGTCATCTGCAGAATAGAGATAAAAAAGAGTATAAGGATTATTCAATCCAGGTAGCTTTTGGACAGCCATTTCAAGCAACAATTATCTGTGTATTAATCTTAAGCTCTTTAACCAACATGAAAAAAGAAACAAAATTACTTGGAAGATTATATATTATGATCCTCACTAGGAATACATAAGCCCGGCCGGAATGCAGAGATGGAAACATATTACAGATTTCCTTAAACCAATTAATGATGTATATACAACAGAAGCAAAAATCAGGTTTTTGTTTAACAGGGAGGAGCTGCACTTATGTTCTTGTTTCGGTTGGAGAATGAGATTCATCTAGGGATACACAGTAGTTAAGCTAACTCACAATCTTGTGTTTTGCAGCCATGCAACTTTTAGTTAACCATTTTAGTTTTTGTGGGTAACTAAAAAATCATAAAAAAATAAACCTTCATACATTACAACTCACATAGTTTGTCAGCAGATAATACAGTGTATCAGCAACAGATATAAGATAATTGGGAGAGTCTTCTTACATAGTTTGTGAGCAAACTGTAAGTTGAGCTTCTCTCTGCGATAATTTATTAGCTCCTGTAAATTTAAAATTTGAAGATCACTCACATACTATAATTATATGTAGATCTGTTATATATACGTGTATAAATGGATGTTCATCTCTGGTGGCCGGCGATCTTGAACTCGAATCTGTTGTGGATATTTTTATAGTTATATATTAGGTGTATAAATGGATCTTGAACTCACATATAAGGTCTCCAAAAAATGTTGTCCGCAAAAATTCGGCAACGACAATGGCAGAGGTAGATGGAAGGGCTTGGAGACGACGCTGTCATTGAGGGAGGAAAAGTTTAAAAAACAAAAAATGAAGTTTATTGATTTGAAGATACTCCGAAAGGGGTGGGCAAGAGAGGTTTGAAAAAGCCATTTAGTTGAAGAAAGAAGGCTGCGAAATAACAGATACCAAATGTACTAATTTTATAAATAAAATATTAAAAATATATTAATTCTGTAAATATTTTTTGAATGCACTTTTGTTGTAATATTTTTTTTAAAAAAATATACAAAAAGTGTAAATAACCCTTTTTCTTTTCTTTTGTCTTGCTTGCCCTATTGATTCCCACATAATTCAAAAAAAATGATATTTTTACATAATTTTTTTTAAAATTAATATTTTCACATAATTTTTTTATATTTACATATAAAAACCATAGTCACCGTTCACTTATAAACATGCTCATATGTAGGATTCAAATAGTTGATTTTTAGTAGTTTTATTATTGGATAACCTTATAGGAGTGGCCGGAGTGGGTTGCATTTGTATAATTAGATAGTTATAAATTATACTCCCTTATTTTTCATATTATTTGATTATTCTTCAATTTTAAAAATTAATTTAAAATATTTTCAAATTTAAAATTGAGATTACTCATTAAAAATTATAAAACAATAAATAATATTTTTTAGATAACTTATAATATTTATTTATAATTAAAAGAATTTATGTCAATTTTAAATTTTAATTTTTTTTGAATTGACTTTAAAAAGTCAACAAAGATCAAATAATATGGAACAGAAGAAGTATAATATTTGTGTAATAAAAATAAGGCTGTAAATAAACTAAACAGTTCGAGTTCAATTTGGGTTTGAGACTCAGATCCGTTAATAATATGATCTAAATCGGAGTATAAAAAATAGTTCGAATAAAAATATAAGTATAATATGAATAAGGTTATACCCGACTCGTTTAAGATTCAAACTACTCGAATTCTAGATTGTGATTTGATGCATATATATATACTAGATTGATACGGATTTGATTAGATACTCGATCAATACATTCTCTTATAATATATATATATATATATATATATATATATATATATATATATATATATATATATATATATATATATATATATACTCGATCTCTCCGTTCCTAAATAAGTGTCGTTTTAAGATTTTTTGCACATGGATTAAGAAAGTCATTTAATACTATCATTTAGTAATTAAAATTTGTGTGAAATTTTATCACAATCCCTTTATGAGAAGTTGAAAACTATTAATACTAAGGGTGAGAATTTTTTGGGAGAATGAGAGAAAATATAGGTGATATAGGAAAGTAAATAATTTATTCTCCTAAAAAGATGTAAACGACAAATAAATTAGAATAATTTTTTTCTTCTAAAACGTCACTTATTTAGGAACAGAGGGAGTACAAATTTAAATCAAATTAGGATAATTAATTATTATTATTTTGTTTTTAATTTAATTGTGATTTTATATTTGTAAAGTGTAATAGTAAATATTTTTTCTCATTTTTAAGTAAAATAACAAATTCAATTTATAATTATATTTATTATAAAACTAGTTATTATGTGGAGACACGAATTCGAGCTTAATTTGAAGCTCACGAGTAGTTTGAATATAATTCGATCCAAGTTAGATCGAATTCGAGTAATAAATATTCGATTCGAGTATAATCTAAGCAGAATTTTTCAAATACAATTCGAATTTGAGTATAAATTTAACGTTTTGAATCGAATTCGAACAACTTTCTGTTCCATTCGGTTCGACTTATTTACAACCTTAAATAAAAGTCACCAAAAATAAAACTTTCTACCCATATATAAACAACTTATTAATATATTTCCTCCGTCCCTTAATATAAGTCATTTTAGAGTTGCGCATAAATATTAAGAAAATAATTAATTGTATAACCTTAAATATAATATCAATTGTCTATATTGTGCTTGTATTGGAAAAAGATAGTGTTATTTGTTGGGCAAAAAATAATGAAAGAACCAAAGTTATATTTATTACTTGGGGTAATATTGAAAACTAAACAATTAATGCTTACTTGAAATTTATTAAAGAACAAAAATACTTTTCTAAAACGATTTATATTAAAGAATGTAATGAGTACATTACATAGACTATTGCATTACACTAAATTTCTATTTCACCAATCAAATTCCACCTAAATTGTTTAGGCCCCATGACGGCCACAAAGATTTTACATGGAACCTCAAACTTCAGTGATAATTGGCACCTCCAGTCCAGACCACATATATTGAGATCTAGTTATCATGAAATGATAAGTTGGTCAATTGATTAATATAGTGCTGACACGTAGAGAGAGATCACCTCCCGACCTGCGTATCGATACTGTATTAATTAATTGACCAACGTTAATTTCATACTAATCACACCCCATATATAGATATATTATGATAATCTGATATGTCACGCATTTTTGACCGACTCTCCGTAGGAAGATGGATTTATTTTTGACCAAGTTACTTCTGACAAAATTATTGACGGATTTTTCCGTCGATCATAAATTAATTTCGACATTCGTTGGAAATTGAACTTTTTCTTGCAGTGAAAATTTTATAGTGGAGAGGATTAGAGGAATAAGAAATAATGCCAATGAAATTTAAATTCATACCAATTAAAAAATGATCAGAGTCAGACCCAAAAAATTTAAATTAAAGAGATACACTCAAAATAGTAAAAAAGAAAATAAAATGACTTGTCAAGAAATTAATGCTAAAAAGTACTGAGCGGAATATTTGTTTAAGAAAATTAGAATTAATATTTAATATGGATCAAGACAAACTGTTTCAGCACCAACCTCGTGCATGATCAGATTATAAAAAACGTGAATTAATTAATGCATTAATTAGAACAAAGACCAGCTCCTTCACGACAAAAGAATTAGATGAGTTAGTTTTGAGAATACTGTCACTTAATCTGTCACTTTTTCAGCCATGCCCTCACAGCAGGATTCTATATATTCCAGGCAAAGCTTTTTTTGGCTCTTTGCCACCTTCCTCCTTAATTATATATATATATATATATATATAGATTGTTAAGTACTCCATAGAACGTCCTTAAAGTTATAAGAAAGTTCAAACCACCATATATAAAAGCTCAAAAAAGAAATTAAGAAAAGGCAATGGGAAATGAAAGCATTAACAAGAAGGTACTGGATGCTGAGATGGAGAACAAAGAGGAAAGTTTGTTTGAGGACGATGGCCCATGCTTCTATAAGATATTACTTGAAGATCCCAACAACAAGTACACCGTAAGTTAATTTATATTTACAATATTTCTTGTTTTATATATATATATATATATATATATATATATATATATATATATATATATATATATATATATATATATATATATATATGGATTGGTGAAGTGGTGATATTTAACAGATCTGATGGAAGAGATCATTTTTTGGTTTAGGTCATATATAAAAAAATTACAAATTTTGCGTGAAATTTTTAATCTTATATATATATATATATATATATATATACATATGTTAAGTAAAAATATATATATATATATATATATATATATATATATATATATGTACAAATTAATTATGACATTTTCTTTTATTGTTTTCGATCGATATATAAATTGTAGAGAAAAATCCCAGAAGGCTTGAAGGAGATCATAGGAAAAAGACTACCCCGTTCAATATGCCTAAGGCCTCCTTCTGGCCGCCGGATGAGGGTTCTGGTGGACCGGGACGGAGACGACATGGTTCTAGCAGAAGGTTGGAAGGATTTTACGTTGGCAAATGGCATAAAAGTAAATGACTTGTTAATTTTCCGGTACGACGGAAAAATGCAATTTAATGTACAAATTTTTAACCCCACCGGATTGGAGAGAAGTCCTCCTAAACCAAAGAAGATAGAACATCATGAAGAAACTGCAGCTACTTCTTCTACGAATTGGAAAAGGAAGAGAGGAAGGCCAAGAAAATATGAACAAACACGAAGCGTAGATAGTGCAGGTAACATACATACATACATACATACATATATACATACATATATATATATATATATATATATATATACATATTTGCATTAATATTCTAACATTTATGAGCATGCATATACTAATTTATTGTATGCTGGGAATTTATATTAATTACAGTTTGTTTTTAATTCGAGCAACCATTATAGACCAAAACTTTCAGCTAGTAGCTTGCGAGTAATTAGTTCATCAATTACTACTAATTAGGTTCTAGTGGAGTATATATTCAATAATTAAACACCAACTTTTATGTTCAAATTAACTTGTAATAGCTAGATTATTTATTTAAATTCTAATTAATTACTCCTTCCCTCTATTAATATAAGTCGTGTAATAGCTAGGTTATCCATTTGTTCATCAATTATTTTGTAGGATATGGGCCGGCAGCTGAACTGAAAGCCTAAAAGCTAGTGATCTGCAACTACTTTTTGTTCATGAATAAATTTCTTTTGCAAAATAGGACTCGTTTTATGGATAGGAGGGAAGGGATTAATATTTACTTCTTGCTTAGATTTTAGAACAAAATAATACCTTGAAAATTTTCTCAAGATTTTATAGTTCATGTACTAAAAGTATTAAGGAGCTAGGATGAGTACATTGTTTACTTCACTCTTTAATTTCTTTTCTTTTTTGTTAAAAAGTTTTCAAATTAGTAGTCCTTTTCTTTACCATTAGATTTCATAGTAACAACAAATTAATTATTCAATTTGTAAAGGACGCCTAAACTGGTCCTTGGCCAGTTGGTTGGGGCCTTGCCCAGCTTGACAACAAAAATATAGTCCTTTTCTTTTATATTACCTTAAATATAGAATGGTCCATGTAGAAATAAGGTGCTTTTTTTGGGTGTGTATATATTTAATGCCTGTGTAATTTCAGCTGGTAATTAGTTCCAATAATTTACAAACAGTTAATGTCATAATTTTGTTTATTATTGTCTTGCACTAAACTTCAGTTGTATAAAAATTTAAAAAATATTATAAATTTTTATGGGTCCCTTTAATTTATTGATTAAGGTATCTTGATTAAAAATAACATTAATTATGATTTATTTTTTCACAAATAATCATTTTTATTTTTAAATATACTCTCTCCATTCCAAGAAATAAAAAAATTTCCTATTTGACTTTGAATTCGATTCGTGTAATACTAAACTTTAAAATGAATGTGAATTAATATGCTTTTAGTCAATGCATATTCATTAAAATGTAAAACTAAATAATTTTTTTATTGTGTTTATATAGAACTTAAACTATAATTAATTTGACATCAATTTTTAAAATATTAATTTTTCGAATTGACTTCAAATGGGAATACTTTTATGGAACAGATGACTGACGGCATAACTTAATTCCAAAAATGAATTATTTGTAGTATAGAATAGGTACAACTTTAAATTACAAAATTATAGAATTATTATCGAATTTTTTCCCTTGATATATACTATATAGAGAGTCCTCGTAAGTCATTACCAATTTGACCCGTGAAATTCTTATTGAATTTTTTCATAAAAGATGCATGCATGGTTGGTAGCCAGTTCTTTTTTTTGTCAGAATTCCATTTCTAGCTCTCCTAGCTTAAGAAGTAATAGTCCCAAAAGGGTACGTAAGAGATCCAACTCATGCTCATTGTCTATTTGCCTACTATGGCATCATGCATGTCAAATTCACCTACCAATGAAAATAAATAAAAAACAAGTCTTAATATAAGGCAGTTACAAATTAAATACCCTAAATATAATATCCTTGTATATCTTTAATTTCCAACCTGCCTGTGATAGATGCTATGTTTTCCGATTCAAAATTCATATATATTTTCACAAGTTCCTCTTCGAATGAAAGGGTCCCAATCTAATTAAAGTAATTGTGAAAATATTTATATGTAGAAGGAGTTGTATTTTTAGTCCATTATTATTATATATTTTCAGCAGAGGAACAAATGAGGAGGAAGCTTTCAAGATCTGAAAGGGTGCCGGCCGAGAAAATTCCTGCTTTTTTCAAGCCATTCGTGGCCGAAGACAGGGAACAAAGACTGGTACTTGTGCTTCAATTTCTCTATTCTATTATCTTTTCAGTACTTGCGCTAAACTAATTAACTTTGTTAATTTCTTTCAAGATTTTATTTTTTGGATTAAGTAAATAAATTCGTGCAAGTGACAAAAGAAGTGAAAATGTGCATTTCTTTGAAGATTACATAATTTCATATGTTCATAAGCCAAAATATATATTTCATGAATAATGGTAACATGAATTAAGTACTTTTTGGTAGATATATGAGTTGCTAAATCATTTTGTCCAAAAATAATCCTATTTTTACTTACCAGGGATCATCATTCAAATTCTGTATGCCCTTCCATTAAAGCTTTTTATATTTCTGACAAAAAAAAAACATGGTTTCCTAAGAAAATTATTAAAGAATAGATAAATAAATTCCACAATGTATAGAAACGTCAAATATGTATATGCTAGCTATTCCTTAATTTATCATAGTTTTATGCACTTGACAATATATATTTTCTTTCTTGTAGAAAATTCCCATTGCTTTTTCGGAATACATGGAAGGAATGATGCCTTGTATTGCATCCCTTAGGGATCGTAACAGAAATCTTTGGCATGTGAAGATAGCCCAAAGAGGAGATCAATTATGTTTTGAAGGTGGTTGGGATAAGTTTGTTGAAGAAAATAATGTAGAATTTGGAGATTTTTTAGTTTTTCAGTATGATGGTAAAAATAAATTTGATTTCAAACTTCTTGGCACAACTGCATGTGAAAAAGAAGTGAAAATCAGAGTTTATGATTTGGATGTAAAGGAGGAAAATAAGCAAGAAGAAGAAGAAGATGCAGAAATAGTAAACACAGAGGAGGAAGAAAATGAAGATTTCATGGATGATGATTATGGTGGTGGTGATGGTGGTGGTGAAGGGCATGATCAAGAATTAAGTGATTTTAACGATGGAAAACAAAAGACAAATAGTGAAAGTTCTAGTGCATGCATGGTAGGTTATGGGAGAAGGAGCTATGATAATATAAATGAAGAAGAAAATGCAATTTTTGAATCAGGACAAGTTGAACGACCTAAGGTTAATGCTTATTTCGTGGCAAAAATCAACCCTTTTCGGCCAAGTGACTTGGTAAGACTTGCACGAGTTAAATTTCTAATTAAATAATTTTCAAGCTGATATTATTTACATGACACCCTGCTTCCCGAAATGTAAATCTCATTTGACCATTAGGAGTAAAATTTGTTATTGCTAATTTTGAACTAATAATGAATGCAGTATGTTCCGATTGAAGTGATGAAAGACTTTGATCTCAAACTTGGGGACATGATGGTTATTCAGGATGAAGAAGGGAGGAGATGGGATATAAAGGTTAAAGTGTGGAAGGATGGACGAACATGGCTGACTAAAGGGTGGAAGCCTTTCTGCAGATGGAACAAAGTGCAGCTGGGCGACAGGTGCTTTTGTGAATTTGTTCCGCAAAATGATGGAAAGGGCCATTTTCTCCAGACCCGCATTGTGCGAGCAGGAACATGGTTTCCAAGAAAATAATTAAATAGATTCTTGCTTTAAATTGGAGATAACTACTGAATATTTAAACTATCTGGATAGTATTTATTTTTTATTGCTTCATCTTGTAGCTAGCTTGTGCAATGGTGATGTTACTTTGTTATGTTCTATTGTTCTGGATTAATGTTGGAAATGCAGCATTGAGATTGTAATTGCTCATGAGAGAGAAGGACGACTATACAAATATATAGTTAGATGTGAGTGAGTCGGGTTTCAGTCCATTCAAATATTAATGAACTCGGACTCGGCTCATTCGAACTTATAATATGTTGTTCAAGCTCAGTACATATAAGATTACGAGTTTTGGGCAACCCAAATAAAAAAATTAAAATTAATAAACTTCAAAAAAATAATACAACTCATTATTTAAACGACATTGGCTCATTTCGACAACTAATTAGTAATAATATTAAAATCTTCGCAATTCATAAGATTAAATATCATCAAAAAATAAATAATTTAAACTTAAAACATACAACTAATTATGATAATAATATATCTCCATATTATTTAGATTAGTTAAAATGACAAAACATTTAAAAAAATAAGTAACTTTCAAGAAAACATAATACTTAAATTTTTTATATATATATATATTGAGGGTGTAAATATATTAATTAATATAAATAATTTATATATTTAATATTATATTTCGATTGAGTATATAACGGCCGAACAATTTATTGATCAAATTCAACCCAAATTTTATTTCAGGCTTAAATTTTTGTCCAAACTCAACTCAACTCAACTCACTCATAAATTAAATTCGAACAAACTTTTAATAGGTCCAATGATCGAATTTCTGGATTGATCTGCCCAATTGACATTATTAATTTAAAATAGCAGTTTGTCTACAAAATCAAGCTATCATCTAATCTCCTTGTCAACCAACCATCTACACACCACCTTATCCAATCTCATCCCATTTCTCTTCTCACAATCTCTATACTTCAATAAACTTACAAAATCCCATCAACCAATAAAAAAATAAAGAAGGTAAAATACAAATTCTAATTAAATGCCTAATTCCTCCAAATCTCTACTACGACTTTTCAACACTACTATAATTCTAACATTTTTCTCTCTTCTTGTTTAGGTTGTGGGCTAGGAACCAATGGCAGCCTCCGCAACTCTGTCTACGGCGGCGACGTTCACTGCAGCGGCGGCGGCCATTGCGAGCCCCAGCCGGGCCTCCCAAAAGAGGACTAATGTGAAGTACATTAGTGGGCTGAACTCATTTGGTGGGTTAAAAGCTCAGAACAATGTGGTGTCATTAGGCCATCCTGTTTGCACTGAACAGTCCTTTGCCAAGCTTGTTAGCTCATTGAAATTTCCATCACAAGGCCCTAAAAGTGGTGTAGGAGCACTGACCTCCACCTGTAATGCTGTGGGTGAGATTTTCAGGATTGCTGCGGTAATAAATGGGCTTGTTCTTGTTGGTGTTGCAGTTGGATTTGCTCTCCTTCGAATTGAAGCATCTGTGGAGGAAGCTGAGTCATGAAGAATTCCAAGAAAATAATTTTATGGGGTTTTCTTTATCAAAATGTATCTTTGTTTATTTGATGTAGAATTCAATTAATTTGGTATCTATATAACAAACAATTAAACTGCATGGGGTTTAATTAGAAATCTTGTCATTTTGTTATACACAATATGAGGCATGCAAAATGAGAGGAGTATGTATACAATAATGGAAGAAATTGGGTATGTGGAGTGTGTACAATAATGGAAGAAATTAAACCCCCAACCCATTCTACAAGTTAATTTGTCACCTTTTCTAAAAAGACTTTGAAATCCACCCCATCACAATTTTATTTTTTCCAAGTCTTCGAGCTAGGAAGACTTTCTGCATTATATATGCAACTGTGAAGTGTCAATATTTTATTGATCAATTGACCAACTTACCCTAAAATAAACTCATACTAACCACTTCCGTTTATATCTAAGATAACGGTATAGTAAGTTGTAATAAAGTTTATTTTTCTTCTTTCATGAATGCATTCGTAATTTTATATATATAGAAAAAAGTAATTCTGATTTGGAATTGATTACTGATCTATATATAGCTAACTTTAGATGAATCTAACTGTATGAACATTCACTGTTTACACTAAAATATTACGAACAAGTGAATAATCATTATTTGTACAAAATTGTGCAGATAGTTGAATCTTTTTCAACGTTAACTAAAGCGTTATTTGCCCCAATTTGTGTAAAATATGCTGAAAGATTGCAAGAAAATCACCTCTAATATCCATAAAGACTTTGGTTGATGTTAGAAAGTCTCTTTTAATTAATTATACATAATTTGAGTCAAAATGATAACAAGGTCATGCTAATAAGTCACCAAAAATCTTAAATTCAATAAAAACCAGTGAGTGTTGCTGCGGTGACAGAAAAAACTTACAAAAACTAGCTAGTTTACAAAATGATGTGTCAGAGTGTATCACTATATATGGGTAAACCTAGTGCCACATTATTTTGTAAGCAACTTTTTGTAAGATTCTTTTATCATATTGTAATCCAACAAATGTATGTGGACTTAATCCCATTTTCATTTTATTTGTCGACTTTTTTCTTATCAAGGACTTTTGGGGAAAGAGAGCCACATATTTTGAGTGTATTACAAGGAATTCCATTCAAATTAGATAGTTTACAATAATGGAAGAAATTAATTAAACCCAACCCATTCTACAAGTTAATTTGTCACCTTTTCTAAAAAGACTTTGAAAAATCCACCATATCACAATTATTTCAACTGCATTACGGAACTGTGAAGTGTTTATATATCTAAGATAAGGGTATATAAGTAAAAAAGATATGTATCCTTTTAATTATTTCACTTAATTAAAATTTTATCCTAAAAGAATGACTTTCTATTCCAATATTTCAATAATATATATATATATATATATATATATATATATATATATATATATATATATATATATATATATATATATATATACTTCGTATCTATGGCAACCTTTGCTCATACATTCTTAGCTTTCAAAAACAAGTTATAAAGCTAAAGCAACCTTTCCTCACATATACATTCTTAGCTTTCAAAAACAAGTCATAAAAGCTAATAGCTCAGAACCTTAGCCATGGACGGAACATGTAATACTAGGATCATATATGTTCTTGTGGTCATGTTCTTTGCTTTTCCTTTCATGCAAAGGCTTGAATTTGTCTGTGGCAACAAAATTCTTGGTTACTCAAATGTAAGTTGCTTAGAGAGTGAGAAGAAAGCTCTTTTACAATTCAGGCGAAGTCTAATTGACGAATCTAATATCTTGTCGTCTTGGGTTGGAGACGACTGTTGTACGTGGTTTGGAGTTGGTTGCAGCAGAGTGACGGGACATGTCTTGAAACTCAATCTTCGCAGTCCATACGAAACTGACTGTTACTCGGGCTACAACAGTAGTCGTTGCTTGAAAGGTGAGATAAATGCTTCTTTACAAAATTTGAAGTTTCTGACTTATCTGGACTTGAGCATGAATAATTTTTCAGGAATTATTCAGATTCCAGAATTCTTTGGCTCCCTAAAGGATTTGGAATATCTAGACCTTTCCTGTTTAAATATTGGGGGTAAGGTTCCCCATTATCTTGGAAATTTGTCTAGGTTGCAGTACCTTAATCTCGGTGGCAATATGTTTAATGGTTCAATTCCAAGTGAGATGAGCAATCTTACCCAACTCACACTGCTTGATCTCAGTTTTAATCAACTTACTGAGAACCTACCACCCTCACTTGAAAGACTAACTTCTTTAAAATACTTGGACATGAGCAGTAATCGGTTGAGTGGCGTCTTCCCTGCATGGATCGGACAACTTTCAGAACTACAAACGTTGTATATGGATCGAAATTCGATGGCCGGTATTATCCCAGAAAATCACTTTGCCAATCTCACGAGGTTAATAGACTTACGTTTGGCAGGTAACTGGGATCTCATTCTGAATTTCAGCTCCACATGGACTCCTCCTTTTCAACTCGGTGGGGTTGACTTGTCATCCTGCAAAGTGGGGCCCCAGTTTCCCCAATGGTTGCGAAACCAAAGACGCATAAAATATCTGTTAATTTCCAACGGCAGCATCTCAGATACTATCCCCGACTGGTTTAAGAATTTGTATTCTCGTATCACCATTTTGGACCTGTCTTATAACCAGATTAAAGGTAATCGGTTTGAGAAAATGACGTTGTCTTCTGGTGTTGAGAGATTG
Source organism: Panax ginseng (assembly GCA_020205605.1). NCBI lineage: Eukaryota > Viridiplantae > Streptophyta > Magnoliopsida > Apiales > Araliaceae > Panax > Panax ginseng. The sequence continues at coordinate 3,681,000 of CM035133.1, read as the reverse complement.
TATCTGAATGACAACCAGCTTACAGGTAAATTAATACTGCCTGTTCCTTCAAATTTGATGATGTTAGATCTCTCCAACAACTTGCTCTCTGGATTAGTGGTTGCTAATAATGATACTACTATTCAAAATCCGTATCCGAGCTTGATAGACCTTTCTCTCTCAAATAATCGTTTGGTTGGTGGCTTTCCAGCATTTTTATGCAGTATGACATCCTTATTCTACATTCGACTTTCCAATAATCAAATTTCAGGACAACTCCCTTCCTGCTTAGGGAACCTGAAAAATTTGTTGAGGCTAGACGTGACCAATAACACTTTAATCTTGTTACACTCGATTTGGCTCAAAATGCTTTCACCCATGTCATCCCGCCATGGATTGGACAATCTCTTTCCAAGTTGAGGATTCTAACTCTTCGGTCCAATAAATTTCACGGTGCTATTCCTCTACAGCTCTGACAGCTTTCTAATCTCCAACTGTTAAGCTTGGCACAAAATAATATAAGTGGATGTATTCCTTCTTGTTTTCGTAATTTCTCTTCCATGGCTAGGAATCACAGTGCCAAGGAATTTAATGATATAGTTTCTGGGAATTATTCGTATCTGTATGAAGAGAGGATTTTAGAGACTATGAAAGGGACAGAACTCGAGTACTCCGGTTCCCTCTCACTTATAAGCTCCATAGACTTGTCAAACAATTTCATAGTTGGAGAGATTCCTATAGAGTTGCTGGATCTCGTTGAGCTGTTAAGTTTGAATTTGGCAGGAAATCAGATAAAGGGAAGGATCCCTGAGAACATTGGCAGTTTGAGACAATTGCTTAGGCTTGATCTATCGAGAAATAAACTATCTGGTCTCATTCCCCAAAGCTTGTCTAACCTTTCATTTCTGAGCCAATTAAACCTGTCATTCAATGATTTGTCCGGGAGAATACCAACAGGGAATCAACTTCAGACTCTGATTGATCCATCCATCTATGTGGGGAACAAAGACCTATGTGGACCTCCAAGCTTGAACAGATGCCCTGGCGACAATGAATCACCTGATCATCATAATCATGGTAAAGAAAGTGAAAGTGATGACGATGAAGATGATGATCATTTGTGGTTTTATAGTGGCTTAGGACCTGGTTTCTCGGTTGGCTTCTTGGGATTCTGCGGCGCTTTGCATTTCAACAAATCTCGGAGGTATGCCTACTTTCATTTCTTTGAAAAGGTCTACAATGCGCTAGCTGTTGCAATTGCGGTGAAGACAGATTCCTTGCGCCACCGAGTTTCGTAAACATGGAACTAAAGGATGAATTCTGCAAAGAGGTATATATATATATATAGGATTTCTTTCTAAAGCGAACCAAAGTAGCGGACTGTTAACGAATTGGGGAAAAAACAGGAGGAAACAAATTGGGGGAAAAACACACGGGTTTGTTGGGTTTGTTACTTGGTGACCAAGTCCATTTTGGTTATTTGATTCTGTTAATAATATTCTGGTTTATAGGACTTTAGTTTAGATTTGATTTATTCATTGACCACGTCTTTAGCTACGTAAACGTGGTAGCTTTATTTTTACAACTCTGTTTTGTAAGGCTTATAAAAGGCCATAGTATCTATTCTTGAATAAATAAACTGTTTTTAACTCTCAGTTTATTTGTGTTGTTTGATTAGAGCTTGAGACTACAACAGGGTTACAGGCTTGTTGGGTAAGTGGGTTAAATGGGTTAAATTAATTTGAAAATAAAATGGTTAAATTAATTTGAAAATACAATACAACAGAGTGAGGTCTCAGATGAACCATCTACTTCTCTCTCTAACCCGTCCATGCTACGAACAAGTTTGCTGCTACGGAAGGGAAGATTCTTACAAAGCTCCGGCCAACAGAAGGTGATGCACTCTAATTTTTGTTTGTCGCGAAAAAATCTAGGGTTTGTTCTTTAAATTTTGTCTAATTTTTAATCCCTTCTTCCCTATGTTTAATTTATCCTTGTTCTGTTGGGTGTACTAATTTACCCCTTTTCTCCTTGTTCTGTGTTTTTCTTGGTCCTACCTTGTGATTCTGTTGCCAGTATGCGATTGGTTCTGCACAAGTGGGAGCTATCGTTGACACTCCTAAATTAACCTCACTTTCACTCCACAATTTACAATAACTAAAGATAAGTGTAGTAAGGATCGATCCCACATAGAGTAAAGTTGTTTTAGAATTATTACGCTATTTTAACGAGAGAAAATAAAGATGGGGGTTTTGAAAATTATTTTTAAACTAAGAGAACAAGAATTAACGATAAAATTAACCAAATATGTAAAACTTGATTTCATAGATTCGATTTCACAAGTACAACAATCAATTAATCAAGTAATTATTATTTTTCCTTCAATGAAATTATTAGCCCTAGATAACAATAAGCTATATCCAAAATTCTCCTTAGATTATCCGTATGTAAACAAGCTCTCCACTTTGATTCTAACTAGCATATAACCTAGAATAAGCTCTCTAGATTTAATATGATGAAGCATTAAGAAATAGAAAATTAGGCTAATCCAAGCAACAAACACATAAGCTCGATTTATTTAACTTGTTTTCTAATAATCTTAGCAATAAACAAAAGTTTGTCCACAATTATTATTACCAAGTTTACTACTTGTGATGAAGAGGGATATCAATTACACGTAATATCAATCTTAATCTAGCGATATGATAATGATCAAATTAACTCAATTGGCCATATTAAATTAATTAGATCAATTAGCAAGCAATCAATGAAAAGCAGATTATCGGAAGAAATTTCACACAAGAAGGAATAAATAATAATACTCAATTAATTAATTACTTGTAACAAGGATTCACCTCCCTTTAAATGAATAAAAGAACTAGCCTTTGACACGCTTCTTGAGCCTTCACTCCAATAGAGGATACTTGAATGTTGAATATTAAATGAATAAAACCTTGACCTCATCCTCTATTTATAGTGCTAGACAAAGTCCTAAATCTATAGGATGTAGAAATCCAAATCCTAAAAGGATTTACAAATCATAACTAGTTTCCATAAAGAAATAGAATTCAATTTGGAAATAAATCTTAGTCTAAAGGAAATCCTAAAGCTAATAGAAATATCAATCCAATTCCATGTAGAAGTCTACCAAAATCGCATTTAGAAACTTTCCAAAAATCCAAGATTTCGATTTTCCCGCTCAAATTCATTTGGGGTGAATTTTCATTTCTCTTCTGACGTCCTTTGGTAAAACGAGCATAACTTTTGATCTAGGAGGAGTTACGGGGCCTGCTACCTATCAAAACGAAGATATTGACGAGATCTACAACTTTCATTCTTTGAGAATCGACAGAATCGCTCTGCATCAAGGTAGAAATCGGCCTCCAAGTGATTCTTGTGTAAATTACAACTTCCAAACTTTGAGGTTCAACGTTCGTTTAGTAAAAATATCATAACTTTTTCATATGAACTCCGATTGGGACGATTCAAGATGTTCGGAAAGCTAAAGAAGAGCTCTACAATAAAATTCAAGTCCCAAGCTAAGAACATGCATCCAACTTAATGCTAAAAATTTGCAATTTTTCTCTTTTTCCTCATTTCAGCTCCAATTCTTCCTGAAATCATTAAATACCTTAATAAGCTCATATACCCATGAAACATGCAATAAAACTAAATATAATGGAATCAAAATAAATGAATAATATGCACTCATCAAATTCCCCCACACTTAGCCTTTTACACGTCCTCGTGTAAACCAAAAGTTTGATTTCCAAAAAAATTCTATTCAACCATAGTGTCAAAAGATTTCAAGATACAAATAATGACTATCAACACTAAATTTGCAGAAATCTAATCAACGCCTTATCAATTAACTCACAATTACCAACTTTACCATTTCACCAATGAATTTCATTAAATCAAATTGTAGCCACATAAGTAACTTTCCCAAAATCATCATACTTACTCAACTTAGTTACCATGGAGCAAAAACCGTGCACACTGACTCATAACCAAGAACAAATTTTTCTCGCTTTTTAATTTTTTCATAGAACCTTCTTTTTAGCACAGATGAATGTATTTTCACGCTTCTTCTTTTTTTTTTCGTATTTTTTTTTTCTTGACATGTGCAATGTCTCCTTTTCTTAGGCTTTTCAGAGTTACCCATTAGCGAACTTTCCACCAACGACTCCCAAACCAGATGATCTTAGGGCGCTAGGTGTAGAGACACACCCTACTGAACTTACTTATTCAAGTAACAAAGGCCACAAAAGTCGACTAGTCATTTGCTTTTATCCATCGCACTTTTCAAAGGCGTGAATCTGGAAATCTTCCCGAGGCTTAGATACCCAGTTATTTAGCATGATAGACATTGAAGCATATTTTTAATTATTTTTTTTTGGTCATCATTATTTCACATGGTTCAGTAACAACATAAGCAAGTTAAGCAGGTTCTTAAGTCGTGAAATCGATTGTACATAGACAACTCCACAAATAACTTAGCCAAATAAACATGCTTCTCATATTCAAGTACTCATGTATCACAAATTCAATTCAAATCAATTACTATGGATCATGGCTTAGTTGTCATCATTCATTAACAAATTAAGCATCAATGAGAGTAATTGTAATTTGGGAGGTATCGTTGACACTCTAAATTAACCTCACTTTCACTCCACAATTTACAATAACTAAAGCATACGATGTAGAAGCAAAGTAAGGATCGATCCCACATAGAGTAAAGTTGTTTTAGAATTATTACGCTATTTTGAGTAAAATAAAGATGGGGGTTTTGAAAATTATTTTTAAACTAAGAGAACAAGAATTAACGATAAAATTAACCAAATATGTAAAACTTGATTCTGTGATTCATTTCACCAAGACAACAATCAATTAATCAAGTAATTATTATTTTTCCTTCAATGAAATTATTAGCCCTAGATAACAATAAGCTCTTATATCAAAATTCTCCTTAGATTATCCTTTGTATAAACAAGCTCTCCAATTGATTCTAACTAAAGATATAACCTAGAATAAGCTCTCTAGATTTAATATGATGAAGCATTAAGAAATAGAAAATTAGGCTAATCCAAGCAACAAACACATAAGTTCGATTTATTTAACTTGTTTTCTAATAATCTTAGCAATAAACAAAAGTTTGTCCACAATTATTATTACCAAGTTGCTACTTGTGATGAAGAGGGATATCAATTACACGTAATATCAATCTTAATCTAAGATATGATAATGATCAAATTAACTCAATTGGCCATATTAAATTAATTAGATCAATTAGCAAGCAATCAATGAAAAAGCAGTTATCGGAAGAAATTTCACACAAGAAGGAATAAATAATAATACTCAATTAATTAATTACTTGTAACAAGGATTCACCTCCCTTTAGAAATGAATAAAAAGAACTAGCCCGACACGCTCTTGAGCCTTCACTCCAATAGAGGATACTTGAATGTTGAATATTAAATGAATAAAACCTTGACCCTCATCCTCTATTTATAGTGCTAGACAAAGTCCTAAATCCTATAGGATGTAGAAATCCAAATCCTAAAAGGATTTACAAATCATAACTAGTTTCCATAAAGAAATAGAATTCAATTTGGAAATAAATCTTAGTCTAAAGGAAATCCTAAAGCTAATAGAAATATCAATCCAATTCCATGTAGAAGTCTACCAAAATCGCATTTAGAAACTTTCCAAAAATCCAAGATTTCTGATTTTCCGCTCAAATTCGGCTGGGGTGAATTTTCATTTCCTCTTCTTGACGTCCTTTGGTAAAACGAGCATAACTTTTGATCTAGGAGGAGTTACGGGGCCTGCTACCTATCAAAACGAAGATATTGACGAGATCTACAACTTTCATTCTTTGAGAATCGACAGAATCGCTCTGCATCAAGGTAGAAATCGGCCTCCAAGTGACTCTTTGTGTAAATTACAACTTCCAAACTTTGAGGTTCAACGTTCGTTTAGTAAAAATATCATAACTTTTTCATATGAACTCCGATTGGGGACGATTCAAGATGTTCGGAAAGCTAAAGAAGAGCTCTACAATAAAATTCAAGTCCCAAGCTAAGAACATGCATCCAACTTAATGCTAAAAAATTCTGCAATTTTCTCTTTTTCCTCATTTCACTCCAATTCTTCCCGAAATCATTAAATACCTTAATAAGCTCATATACCCATGAAACATGCAATAAAACTAAATATAATGGAATCAAAATAAATGAATAATATGCACTCATCAAATTCCCCCACACTTAGCCTTTTACGTCGCCCCTCGTAAACCAAAAGTTTGATTTCCAAAAAATTCTATTCAACCATAGTGTCAAAAGATTTCAAGATACAAATAATGACTATCAACACTAAATTTGAGAAATCTAATCAACGCTTTATCAATTAACTCACAATTACCAACTTTACCATTTCACCAATGAATTTCATTAAATCAAATTGTAGCCACATAAGTAACTTTCCCAAAATCATCATACTTTACTCAACTTAGTTACCATGGAGCAAAAACCGTGTACACCGACTCATAACCAAGAACAAATTTTTCTCGCTTTTTAATTTTTTCATAGAACCTTCTTTTTACTTACAGATGAATGTATTTTCACGCTTCTTCTTTTTTTTTTATTTTTTTTTCTTGACATGTGTGATGTCTCCTTTTCAGCTTTTCGGAGTTACCCATTAGCGAACTTTCCACCAACGACTCCCAAACCGGATGATCTTAGGGCGCTAGGTGTAGAGACACCCTACGAACTACTTATTCAAGTAACAAAGGCCACAAAAGTCATTAGTCAAGTCGCTTTTATCCATCGTGACTTTTCGCGTGAATACCGATGTCTTCCCGAGGCTTAGATACCAGATTATTTCACGATAGACATTGATAGCATATTTTTAATTTTTTTTTTTTGGTCATCATTATTTCACATGGTTCTCAGTAACAACATAAGCAAGTTAAACAGTTCTTAAGTCGTGAAATCGACAGTACATAGACAACTCCACAAATAACTTAGCAAATAAACATGCTTCTCATATTCAAGTACTCATGTATCACAAATTCAATTCAAATCAATTACTATGGATCATGGCTTAGTTGTCATCATTCATTAACAAATTAAGCATCAATGAGAGTAATTGTAATTTGGGAGCTGTCGTTGACACTCCTAAATTAACCTCACTTTCACTCCACAATTTACAATAACTAGCACAGTAGCAAGTAAGGATCGATCCCACATAGAGTAAAGTTGTTTTAGAATTATTCGCTATTTTAATGAGAAAATAAAGATGGGGTTTTGAAAATTATTTTTAAACTAAGAGAACAAGAATTAACGATAAAATTAACCAAATATGTAAAACTTGATTCTGCGATTCAGTTTTCACCAATACAACAATCAATTAATCAAGTAATTATTATTTTTCCTTCAATGAAATTATTAGCCCTAGATAACAATAAGCTCTTTATCAGGGAAATTCTCCTTAGATTATCTTTGTATGTAAAACAAGCTCTCCACCTTTGATTCTAACTAGCATATAACCTAGAATAAGCTCTCTAGATTTAATATGATAGAAGCATTAAGAAATAGAAAATTAGGCTAATCCAAGCAACAAACACATAAGTTCGATTTATTTAACTTGTTTTCTAATAATCTTAGCAATAAACAAAAGTTTGTCCACAATTATTATTACCAAGTTGCTACTTGTGATGAAGAGAGATATCAATTACACGTAATATCAATCTTAATCTAGCATATGATAATGATCAAATTAACTCATTTGGCCATATTAAATTAATTAGATCAATTAGCAAGCAATCAATGAAAACAGATTATCAGAAGAAATTTCACACAAGAAGGAATAAATAATAATACTCAATTAATTAATTACTTGTAACAAGGATTCACCTCCCTTTAGAATCTGAATAAAAAGAACTAGCGACATGCTCTTCGAGCCTTCACTCCAATAGAGGATACTTGAATGTTGAATATTAAATGAATAAAACCTTGACCCTCATCCTCTATTTATAGTGCTAGACAAAGTCCTAAATCCTATAGGATGTAGAAATCCAAATCCTAAAAGGATTTACAAATCATAACTAGTTTCCATAAAGAAATAGAATTCAATTTGGAAATAAATCTTAGTCTAAAGGAAATCCTAAAGCTAATAGAAATATCAATCCAATTCCATGTAGAAGTCTACCAAAATCGTGCATTTAGAAACTTTCCAAAAATCCAAGATTTCGATTTTCCCGCTCAAATTCGGCTGGGGTGAATTTTCATTTCTCTTCATGCGACGTCCTTTGGTAAAACGAGCATAACTTTTGATCTAGGAGGAGTTACGGGGCCTGCTACCTATCAAAACGAAGATATTGACGAGATCTACAACTTTCATTCTTTGAGAATCGACAGAATCGCTCTGCATCAAGGTAGAAATCGGCCTCCAAGTGACTGCTGTGTAAATTACAACTTCCAAACTTTGAGGTTCAACGTTCGTTTAGTAAAAAATATCATAACTTTTTTTCATATGAACTCCGATTGGGACGATTCAAGATGTTCGGAAAGCTAAAGAAGAGCTCTACAATAAAATTCAAGTCCCAAGCTAAGAACATGCATCCAACTTAATGCTAAAATTCTGCAATTTTCTCTTTTTCCTCATTTCACTCCAATTCTTTCCTGAAATCATTAAATACCTTAATAAGCTCATATACCCATGAAACATGCAATAAAACTAAATATAATGGAATCAAAATAAATGAATAATATGCACTCATCAAATTCCCCCACACTTAGCCTTTTACACGTCCTCGTGTAAACCAAAAGTTTGATTTCCAAAAAAATTCTATTCAACCATAGTGTCAAAAGATTTCAAGATACAAATAATGACTATCAACACTAAATTTGCAGAAATCTAATCAACGCCTTATCAATTAACTCACAATTACCAACTTTACCATTTCACCAATGAATTTCATTAAATCAAATTGTAGCCACATAAGTAACTTTCCCAAAATCATCATACTTACTCAACTTAGTTACCATGGAGCAAAAAACCGTGCATTAATCTTGACTCATAACCAAGAACAAATTTTTCTCGCTTTTTAATTTTTTTCATAGAACCTTCTTTTTAGCACAGATGAATGTATTTTCACGCGCTTCTTCTTTTTTTTTCGATTTTTTTTTTCTTGACATGTGCAATGTCTCCTTTTCTTAAAGCTTTTCAGAGTTACCCATTAGCGAACTTTCCACCAACGACTCCCAAACCGGATGATCTTAGGGCGCTTAGGTGTAGAGACACCCTACGGCTTACTTATTCAAGTAACAAAGGCCACAAAAGTCGACTAGTCAAGTCGCTTTTATCCATCGTGACTTTTCAACGTGAATCGAAGATCTTCCCCGAGGCTTAGATACCAGTTATTTACATGCTGATAGACATCAAGCATATTTTTAATTATTTTTTTTCGGTCATCATTATTTCACATGGTTACAGAATAACAACATAAGCAAGTTAAGCAGCCTTCTTAAGTCGTGAAATCGATTGTACATAGACAACTCCACAAATAACTTAGCCAAATAAACATGCTTCTCATATTCAAGTACTCATGTATCACAAATTCAATTCAAATCAATTACTATGGATCATGGCTTAGTTGTCATCATTCATTAACAAATTAAGCATCAACAGAGAGTAATTGTAATTTGGGAGCTGTCGTTGACACTCCTAAATTAACCTCACTTTCACTCCACAATTTACAATAACTAGCACAGTAGCAAGTAAGGATCGATCCCACATAGAGTAAAGTTGTTTTAGAATTATTCTGCTATTTTAACAGAAAATAAAGATGGGGGTTTTGAAAATTATTTTTAAACTAAGAGAACAAGAATTAACGATAAAATTAACCAAATATGTAAAACTTGATTCATAGATTCAGTTTCACAAAGTACAACAATCAATTAATCAAGTAATTATTATTTTCCTTCAATGAAATTATTAGCCCTAGATAACAATAAGCTCTGCTATCAGAAATTCTCCTTAGATTATCACCTTATGTAAACAAGCTCTCCAATTGATTCTAACTAGCATATAACCTAGAATAAGCTCTCTAGATTTAATATGATAGAAGCATTAAGAAATAGAAAATTAGGCTAATCCAAGCAACAAACACATAAGTTCGATTTATTTAACTTGTTTTCTAATAATCTTAGCAATAAACAAAAGTTTGTCCACAATTATTATTACCAAGTTCTACTTGTGATGAAGAGGATATCAATTACACGTAATATCAATCTTAATCTAAAGATATGATAATGATCAAATTAACTCAATTGGCCATATTAAATTAATTAGATCAATTTAAAGCAATCAATGAAAACAGATTATCGGAAGAAATTTCACACAAGAAGGAATAAATAATAATACTCAATTAATTAATTACTTGTAACAAGGATTCACCTCCCTTTAGAACTGAATAAAAAGAACTAGCGCGACATCTTCTTGAGCCTTCACTCCAATAGAGGATACTTGAATGTTGAATATTAAATGAATAAAACCTTGACCTCATCCTCTATTTATAGTCTTTAGACAAAGTCCTAAATCCTATAGGATGTAGAAATCCAAATCCTAAAAGGATTTACAAATCATAACTAGTTTCCATAAAGAAATAGAATTCAATTTGAAATAAATCTTAGTCTAAAGGAAATCCTAAAGCTAATAGAAATATCAATCCAATTCCATGTAGAAGTCTACCAAAATCTGCAGATTTAGAAACTTTCCAAAATCCAAGATTTCACGATTTTCCCGCTCAAATTCATTTGGGGTGAATTTTCATTTCCTGCTGCGACGTTCTTTGGTAAAACGAGCATAACTTTTGATCTAGGAGGAGTTACGGGGCCTGCTACCTATCAAAACGAAGATATTGACGAGATCTACAACTTTCATTCTTTGAGAATCGACAGAATCGCTCTGCATCAAGGTCGAAATCGGCCTCCAAGTGACTGCTGTGTAAATTACAACTTCCAAACTTTGAGGTTCAACGTTCGTTTAGTAAAAATATCATAACTTTTTCATATGAACTCCGATTGGGACGATTCAAGATGTTCCGGAAAGCTAAAGAAGAGCTCTACAATAAAATTCAAGTCCCAAGCTAAGAACATGCATCCAACTTAATGCTAAAAATTCTGCAATTTTCTCTTTTTCCTCATTTCAGCTCCAATTCTTCCTGAAATCATTAAATACCTTAATAAGCTCATATACCCATGAAACATGCAATAAAACTAAATATAATGGAATCAAAATAAATGAATAATATGCACTCATCAACAAGTGTCTTATTCTCTTGTTCGTATGTTTCTGTTTCCTCTTGTGAACTTGCTTTCTTATCTTTTTTCCTCAATTTTTGGCTTTTGGCGTAAGGACCTTCAAGGCAAATAATCTTGTCAGTAGTCTGTAATACCATGAGCTTTTGGATTAGGGGATTGGCTTCGGTGGTTTAAACTATGAAATTTACTTACATTGATGCACATTATTATATCTTTGTCGATGTCGCTTTATTTTTTTACTGAAAATTAGAAAGATTTCTTTGGAGTTGGACACTATATATATATATTCACTTTCCTCTTCTTTAACATTCTGTTATAAAGATATATCTAATATACATATATTTTGTTTTATTTTCAGGTTCAGAGATGCAAGCAAGATGATTTTGGTAAGAATAAAACACTACATAACTACTTTTAGAACTTCCTAATATTTGTTACCACTACAATCACTAGTTCCCTAAGATTAGGACCATTCTAAAATTACAATTAATACAAATAAATTCATTATCAGCATTCATTACCATTGCTGTCATACTTTCTCTATTTACGTTCATTACAACTTGGCAAAAAAAGAAAGTGGTATTAATTAGCTCACCAATCATTTTGTAGGATATGATCGAGCTGTTGAACTTATAGAGTGTGGCAGTTAATTTCCTTTTGGTAAGTCTTTGCTTCAAGAAACAGTTAATTATTTGTGTAATTACTAGTGTAGTGTAGCAATCTGCATAATGAATTTGCTTTTGCTGACTGTAATACAATATATATTAGTGTTTTGATATTGTTTGTTAAATAAACTTGTTTCTTAATTTATGAAAAACAAGATTACTACCGCTAAAAACCCAACAAAGATACCTTTATGAAAATTTTTGAAGTCCGACTTTTAAATTGTATATATTTATGGTTCAAGATTCCTCTATTTACATTCAAATGTTGACAAAGAAATGACAAATTCAGAGTATACTTGTGTGTTTAAAACACTAATAAGATGTAGAAAACAAAGTAAAAGATATATATCTTTTGATTTAAAAGTTTCAGCATCCAGTGGGAAAGTTTTGGTTCTAACCTTACTGCTATACAATTCATTCATAAAAAAATATATATATTTTTGAATAAATTGGTCAATTGGCTAATAGAGTGCTGACACGCAGACGAGATTTTAAATATGTCAACATTTTATTGGCCAATTGACCAACTTACTAAAAAATAAACTTCATTTTAACTGAATGGGATGTGTTAACGCCAAGATCTTTCTCCACGTCCCAATCACCAAGACGCGTCCGATATTCTGCACAGTTCAACAAGTCAACACCAAAAGCTTGACGGCTTGACCGTCGGAGGATAGCTCCGACGTGAGAGTCAATATCGGCGATCACAAGGTTAACAATGGAGGGAAAATAATGTCTAGTGCTTGAGAAAGAATAATCATATGATTGTGTGTGTTGTAATATGTTGTTACTTACCTTTTTTCGTGTGATCCTAGCCTCATACGTACTCCAAACCCGGTTTACCGTGCCACCCACTACCTCCTGACACCTTTCCCCACTTCCGGTCATTTCAGCCGAAAGTATGTAGCTCTTACTCACACCGCTACCACTATTTGCCACCGCATCATCTGAGTCCCATCCTCATTAATGCCATGCAGAAAGGTGGCAGTCATAATAGTCAACTATTATTTTGCGTAATGATTACCGGCCAAAGTTGGGTTAAGTGGCAATTTGTATAATGGGCCAATTCAATGACTAAGCCCAAATAACGGAAATGACCCATACGACCGGATCCAACCGAAAGGACCCAACGAAATAATCAAGTAATTGGGCCCAAATCATTCGGACCAACAGGACAAGAGTAACATAATCCAAGGGAGGAGCCCATTAAGTTTGACCCAATAAGGAAAATGATCATGGCCCAACATTGCCCCCTAGTCTTTTATTAAACAGGGGGTTTAATGGAAGACTATAAACAATATAGGCCCATGATATAACGAATTATGATAAGTCACAAGAGGTCCAAAGTGAAACTCATCAAAGCCCAACTAAGTCGGTCCAAATTGATATCAGAGACAGAAATGGGAGGCCCAATAGACATAAGTCCACTCTGGTTAAGATATTTAGACCCAAAATCGGACTACACCTCTTCCAATTCACCATCATTGCTGTGAATTAAATGTGTCCCTCGACACCGTGTAAATAAATCAATATAAAAGGTAAACTTTACCAATTTTGACAATTTTACCTGCCAATTTGAATTTCGGACCTTCAAATTTTCTTTCTACCTCTCGAGCCCTCTTTGTATTCTCTGCAAATTTTTAACAATAGCTTCTCAAGATTCTAAGCAAGGTCGTCCCCTGCTAGTGACACCAATCTGCGCCGTTCCTCCAAGCCCAAACCCTAACAAAAATGCTTCAAGTTCTGATCCGACCATTGCAACTACTAAGAAGAAACCGATAACGAAATCCCCTCCCAGTCCTTCCGCATTCTATAGGAATAAAGAACAGTATTTCCATGCCAACACTCCCTCGAAAGTTACAGAGGTTGTTTTGAAGAGGCTTCGAACTCGTTGCCACATTCAGGATACCCATTTGGTGAGAGCTCCCTGTGTCCGGAGAAGCGGATGTATCAACGCCGAAGGATGGATGGTCACACGATGACCATCCCGGAGAAAGGGTTCGATTCCCTTCTTCGTGTCATCAGTAAGTAACTCTCTTGGGGTTTCGGGTATTGGGTTCTACCAATTAATGCCGAACTCTTATATTCACATTCTAGCATTCATAGCTTTATGCCCTAAACTTGGTGTCGAACTGCGTTCGACTTCTTTTCTTCATCAGATACAAGGTCGGCGATCCGGAGAGAAAGGATTTAAGACCATAAGCAAGCATTCTTCAAAACAGGAGAGAAGTTCGAGAGACGCTCGTTGGTGAATACTCCTTCAAGCAATGAGAGGATGGCATGAAAAATGGTTTTTTCATCGAAGGACTCGAAATCATCTCTTTACTCTGGAATTTGGGCCATCGATGAGAAGATTTCTACGGACTTTGGAGATGTCTCAAGAACGCGAGGTAGATGATAGAGCTTTTCGACAATTTTTCAGGGAGGAATGGAACTATAGACTTCTTTCCAATCAAGCGTGGTTGTATGACCACAAATGTAAATCTGATTCATTTTATGAATATTTGAAAATTTTTTGATATGGATTCTGATGTAGAACTGTTAATCTTTTGTAGTAACTTTGATTAAACCGTCGCCTTCGGAGGTGAAAGACTTAGAGGATTTGTTAACTGGAAAATCGGTAGAAGCCACCGTCGATTCCTCACCACATGAAGTCCCATCCGAAGATAATGCAGCCGAAAAATCTGCAGATGTCGATCTTTGAACCTTCACAAACGGGAAGCCTCCTCCAAATTCAACCCACTCATGAAACACCAAAGTGATGAACCTCAAACCCATGCACCAGTAGATGGCGAACCCTTCTTGGAAAGAGTCTCCAACTTCGTCGAAAGAAAAGAGCCATCCGAAGGCCTCGACTAATTTCCATCCCGTCAGACTCCGAAGCCCTTTCTGAATCTGAACCAACTGTCAATCCGATACCCCCAACCATCGATCCAACACCACCAACCGCTGACCCAATACCGCCAACTATTGATCCAACACCACCAGACGCCAATCCAGCATTAGTTCAAACAAGTTTATTAGATCTACCTGTAAATGATCGTAGGCAACTTCTTCGAATCAAAAAGTTGAGAACCAAAGTCATTCCCTTAACCCCCGATGAGCTTATAATATCTTCTTCAAATGTTCATCCTCCAACAACCCCTGTGGAGATTTTAACTGTAAATGAAGAAGAAAAAGCTCGAACTTTCTTTAGCATTATCTCGAAGAGAAAACAACCATCCAATGCCCACCCAAGTTCAACACCAATATTTCTACCGGTTCGAGACCCTACTCCAAATTTCAATCTTCTTCCCCAAAAATATCTATATGGATCCTTCTCCCATTCATGACCAACCAATGCCTTCCCCAAGGCCTTCATCACAAAAATTCCATGATGAAAGCCTTTCTGGCGCAAACTTTCATGGCCTCAAAGACAACGTCAACTTTCCCTTCCAAACTCTTTGATGCCTTCGTTCAGAAAATGATGATCACCGATTTGATAATCATACTGAACGGAATTTTCTTGATGAAGGCATGAGTTATCCGCAAAGGTAGGTGAGGGTTTTCTCGATTAAATATTTCTTTACTTGCCTAAATATTTGAAATCGACCGGATATCGAATATAATGCAGTGCAAATGCGATCTTCAAGCGTTCACGCCCCAGGGCATATAAATGCCGAGTCCGATGAGGAGACTCTGAGGAGGGAGAACAATATGTTAAAGGCTACATTGGCGAGAGAGAGAGGAACATGAATCTGTTCTCCATGTCAATGAAAGTCTTCAGAGGGAATTAGCCCAAACCAAGGAGGATATGAAGGAAACCTATGACGTCTTGAGCTCTATCCGGAGAAGAATCAAGACGACAAAAGCCAGCGAACAAATATTAGCTAACATGAATGTCCGTTTCGTTGCAGAGACCGAAGCTTTGAAGACTACCAAAGAGGGGCTTGCTGTAGCCAATCAAAACTTGTCAATACAACTCATCGAAGTTCAGACGAAGGCTCGGGCTGATAGGAAAGTCCATAGGGCCAAGCGTCGTAAGCTTCGTGGCAAGATAAAGGTACTTCAAGAACGGGACCCTCCTCTTACCGAAGAATTGGTTAAGCAGATACAGGCGGATTATCGTACATCTGACGAGCTCGTATGAAAATTCGAAAGTATACTATGAAGGATACGAAGATTCAGAAGTCGGGGCAAGAAAAAGGTAGCTTGGGGTTCAACTGGATAAAATCCTCGCTAGACTCAGGAGATGAAGTCAGCCGTCAAGAAGATAATTTTACTTTCTTTAATTTATAGGATTTGTGTAAAAAGTTTCTAATTTTGTAATCAAATTAAATATTAATGAAATGTGATCTCATCTCTTACTTCTTTGCATTTACTTTTTCTCGCAAATACTTGATATTAATTCAATTTGGAAAAATGTACAAACTCTTTCAAGGATTCAACTTGAATCGTTAATTAACAACTAAGCATGTCATATAACAGATAAGGTGAAGTTAAAGAATGAGGCATTCGAACTCGACACTTAGAAAAATTTAGGTAATAAAGTAAAGGGATACTTATTAGTTAAAGTGTGTGAGATGATCTACTTCATTAGGAATTTGTTTACCCCGAAAAGGCCTAACAAAACCAAGAGATGACATTTGCCTACCACGAAGGGCACGACAAAGTCTAAAGAACAACGCAGCTTTTACCACGAAGTGCGACAAGGTCTAAGTGTCGACAATTGCCTACCACGCAGGGCTCGACAACGTCTCAAGGATGACACTCGCCTACCACGAAGGGGGATCGACAAGGTCTCAAAGTGTCGATAATTGCCTACCACGCAGGGCTCGATAACGTCTCGAGGATGGAGTTTGCCTACCACGAAGGGCCCGACAAACCCATAAGGTCCACTCGCCATTAAAGGCGCCATCGAATAGTCAACAAGTAAGTCCATTGAACCTCCTTACACCACCGAATCGAATAGAACGAAGACAGATTCATTTGAGAAAAAGGACTTTTATTGATGATGACGTAAATATTTGAGACCTCCGATGTCTTGACATTATATTTCTTGAAAGTATTTCCTAAGCTTCTTACAAGGCGTGCAAGTATTTTTTAATCACGACCCGTCTAATGCCTTTTTAGCCGATAAGTCCTCGGCTTCGGTGACTTCAATTGACTTCATACGGTCCTTCCCGATTTAAAGATCGCCTTTCCCAAATCTCGAGGTGTAGATGCTTCGACTTCCCGAGAACAAAATCTCCCACTTCAAATCCGCGAAGCTTTACTCCCTTGTTGTAATGCTTGGCTACTCTCCGTTGATAGGCTGCCAATTTGATCAAGGCTGTTTCTCTGACTTCTTCAAGCAAATCAAGATTGGCCTTTAGCCCTTCTTCATTGTAGATCTCTTTGAATTGACTAACTCGAAGACTTGGAGATCCAATTTCAACTGGGACTAAGGCATCAGTACCATAGGCCAGTCTGAAAGGTGAATCCCCCGTTGTAGTCCTCGGAGTAGTTCGATAAGCCCATAACACACTAAGCAGCTCCTCTGGCCATCTTCCCTTGTCTTCGTCCAATCTGCGTTTGATTCCATTCAGCAGCGTTCTGTTGGTCACTTCAACTTGTCCGGTTTGATCGAGGATGAGCTCATCAAGTCTTTTCATCTTTGGATCCCCGATTCTTTCAAAAATGTTTCAAATTTCGATCCCACAAACCGACGTCCATTATCCGATATTACCACCTTAGGAATTCAAACGAAATACTACCGATTCTTTCAAAATTTCAAGCATTCCTGTTCGTTATTAACCTAAGTGGCTTGTTTCTACCCATTTGGTCATATAGTCGATGGCAACTATAACAAAACCGACTTGACCTTTTTTGCTTTTGGTAGCGGACCGAGATATCAACCCCAGAGACAAATGAAGGGTATAGGAGATAAGATCTAGTATAGCTCTTCCGGTGGGCGATGTGGTATCGACATTGAGTTGACACTTCTCGCACTTCTTGACGCGTCTTACCGCTTCCTCGAAGATGGTAGGCCAAGAATACCTCGATTTAAGTACTTTTTGTAGGCTAATGACTTAGCAGCCATATGGTCGCCACAGATGCCCTCATGTACCTCTCGTAGAGCATATTCAGCTTCAGATGGAGTCAAACATTTCAGTAGTGGAGACGAGAAAGCTCTTTGGAACAGATCCCCATCAATCAAAACAAAATTAGCACTCTTGTATTTAATTTTCTTGGCTAGCATCCGATCCGAAGGCAAGATGCCATCTGCCAGATACTCCAGATATGGAGTCAACCAGCAGTTGGTTCGGTCAACGCACATCACCGATTCATGATGAACACTAGGATGTTGCAAAATTTCTAAGTAAATCGACCCATCGAAGACGTTAACATCCGTAGTGGCTAGTTTGGAGAGTGCATCAGCAATGGAATTGTTATTACGCTCGACCCCCTGAAATTCGTAGGACTGGAAATACTAAATCCGTTCTTTCACTTCTGCCAAATACTTGATCATTCTTGGGCCTCGAGCTTCGTACTCCCCAGAGAGTTACTTAACGACTAAGCGAGAATCATCGAAGATGACTATTCTCGTGACTTCAAGACTCTTCGCTAATCGTAACCTCGCAAGTACCGCTTTCCATACTCAAATTTTCGTTGTTTCGTCGCTTTGAACCTGAAATCGATGGCTGTCAGACCTTGAATCCCTCCGGACTCGTCAGAATAATCCCTACTCCACTGATGTCCGTAGTAGAAGACCCATCTGCATACAGCGTCCACGTAATTCTCGCTCATTGAAGAATCAAGAATCGCTTGTCAGATCCTTCACCGTCACAACTTCATCGCCTTCAGAAACGAGCATTTAACTACAAAATCGTGAGGCTTGCCCTTTGGTGGCGGTTCGAGGATGATATTCAATGAAAATTGGGATGACTCCATCGTCCTACGCAATTTAATCTCCCCCGATACCTCAGTCCGCCCTTATAGTCTTCTTCAAAGGTCGATCGTGTATACTATTACCAATCTACCACCGGAAGTATTGCCTAAGCTTTTACATTAGCAGGTTATTAAAGCAAAACAAACTTTTCAATGTTTGGGTAATTTTGTTTCAAAGATCCGAAGGACATGGCTTACATAATAAACGGGTCTTGCTTTCCCCATCTTCACGCACCAAAACCGCTTCCTATCGCCAATGAACTACCGCCAAGTACAAATATAGAGGCTCAGCAGGAACGGGTTTCACCAACAAAGGCGTCGAAGATAGGTAGGACTTGATGCTCTGAAAGGCGTCCTCACACTCCGAAGTCCATTGGAACGTCTTTGCATTCTTTGGCCCTTTCAATGTATCAAAAAACGGCAAACATCTTTCTGCCGACTTGGACATGAACCTCCTAAAAGCTGCAATCCTTCCAGTCAGACGTTGAACATCTTTAAACGACTGAGGAGTCTTCATGTTCAGGATCGCTTGAATCTTCTCTGGATTGGCTTCAATTCCTCTTTGACTGACAAGATAACCCAGAAATTTGCCAGCCCCTAGACCGAAGGTGCACTTAGTGGGATTTAATCTCAAGTTGTGATGGCGAATTATTTGAAAGCATTCTTCTAAATCATCTAGATGTTTATGCACCAACATGCTTTTGACAATCATGTCATCCACATACACCTCCACGTTCGCCTTGCCTAATATCTCAAGACATAGTTCATCATCCTCGGTATGTGGCTCTCAGATTGATGAGGCCGAAAGTCATTTTCTTATAGGCATATACCGAACGATGCGTAATGAACGCCGTCTTCAGTATATCCTCTTCACACATGGAAATCTGATGATATCCAGAGAATTCATCCATGAAGCTCAACAAAGAATACCCCGAAGTGGCATCAATGAACTGATCGATGTGGGGCAGCGGGTAGAAATCCTTTGGACAAGCTTTGTTCAGATCGGTATAGTCGATGCAGACTCGCCATTTATTGTTCTGCTTCTGGACCAGCACCACATTTGCCATCCACTGCGGGTAGTCGATCTCAAAAATGAAGTCAGCTACCAACAGTTTTGCGATCTCTTCATCGATGATCCGCTGTCGTTCAGGCGCAAAGATCCTCCTCTTCTGTCGAATGAGTTTCTTTGACGGGTCATTTCAATCGATGCTCGCGATATCCCCGCTTACTCCTAAGATATCCGAGGTTCCCATGCGAAGATATCAACATAGCATCGCGAGAGCTCCATGAGTTTAAATCCGGAGAGGTTCCAAGCAATTCAACCTATTTTCACCGCTTTTGTTCAACTTGCGGGATGAGCTCTATCTCTCTGCTTTTCTTAAAATTGACACTGACCAATGGTTCGGAACTACTCTCAGTGAAGGGTTCAATCTCTATCGCCATGGTATGCTTTTGTTTCAATACCCCCACTCCCGAGGTGATCACAACATTTCTATAACATCTTCTGGCCAGATCCAAATCTCCTTTCACTTCACCAACCCCATGGGCCGTAGGAAATTTGATTTTGAAATGAGGGATTGATGTTACAGCTTATAAAATAATTAAAGTAGGCCTCCCCAAAATAGCATTATAAGCAGAATCTACATGCACAACATAAAATTTGCAAATAATTTCTACCTGTTGAGGGGCCGTTCAAGAAGATGACCGGTAGAGCTATTTCAATGGTTCAAAACCACTTGACCAGATCATTACTAAAACCGTACAAAGGAACCTCCTGCCCTATCTCCATCTTCCGCCCATCTAGATGCTTCCTTTGATAAGCGTGGGCATACATGAGTAATATCTCTGAAGACCCATTATCTACCATCATCCGCTTCATATCCACCGAACCCACTTCATGATCAAGACCAATGATCCTCATGCGGTTCGATGACTTAGAAGGGTAATCTTCATCAATAAAGGAGATTTGTCACTCGGATAAAGGTCTATCGATCTTCTGGGAGGTACCGCCAACGACACTTGACCAAATCCAAGTAACCCGGTGGCTTTTTCCAACGAGCTCGCTGAAGTACCCCGATGATGACATCTATCACATGCCTTGCGGTCGTCCCGAGCCGACAACTCTTGTTGAACTGGTTGAGTCTGCCGGAACAGTCCTCCGTCCGCCATTGTTGATTAGTTCAGCAACCACATACTAAACTAAAGCCCCGCCAGACCTTTCTTTTCAATGAAATCTTTCAGACTAAAGACGATCATTCATATCATGACGACGAGGCTTGATGGTAATCACAATACTTTACGAGGATTCCTTTCACGGCTTAATGTTATCTCGAGGTGGCTCAAAGATGGGTTGATCCTTAATCTCGATCCAAGATAACAAATTTCATCGGTGTTAAGGTCGCAGACGCCCTATTTACTCTCTGGGAAATTTGGAGCGGATTTAACGCCCTCCACCCCTATCTCCAATTGTTGTACTTCTCTTGACCCGCCTTCATAGCGGTCTTTATTCCCTTCATTCTTTTTCTGGTCCCCATCGGTTTTGTCCCGATCTATCTCCATAGGCCGGTCTAAAGAAGGACGTTTGAGGCTGTCCATGGCTTCCTCCACCACGATATAGCCTTCAGCTTTGTCGAAGGCTTCAGCGAGACTCTTCGGGTGGTTAAACATTAATTTCTTCACCAACTTCTCTGATTTGACCAAATCTAACCCATTCTGAAATAACCCCACAGTTTGTAGATCGTTCAGGTTTGTCACTTGGCCGACTGCTTCACGGAACCACTTCACATATTGGCCCAAAGACTCATTCGAATACTGTCGAACTTGAGCCAACGAACCAATTGGTTTTCCCCTTCTTTTGTTGCTCCCGAAGCGAGCATGAAATTTACTGCACATGTCCGCCCAAGATGAAATTGAATTCGAGGGCAAGGTCCCCATCCACTGTCGGGCATCCTTTCTGAGCGTCGTGACAAAAGTATGACACTTAGCAGCATCACTAAAGTCATAATAATCCATCAGTCGGTCGAACGCCTGACTATGGTCGTAGGGATCCCCCAATCCATCATAACTTTCAATGTGGGGCAACTTCTTGGTGGGGTCAGCCTTCTCTTTTAGAATCTCCGCGGAAAAAGGAGATGCCTTCTTTCCCGAAGTATCTTTTGTTTTCTGTACTTCGACAAGCTGTTTCCGAAGTTCCTTTAATTCTTTAACCAGATACTCCACTCCTTCTGGTTGAGATGATGCTTATTTTTCCGGTGACTCCTTCCTCTTCTGAGTGGACCGATTTCTTACGATAAAACCTTCAACTTTAGAGGGACTTTTCCGATGACGAGCGCCTACAGGGTGGTGTACCCTCAGTAGACTCTCGGGAGTATGACCTCTAGATATACTTCGTCTCTGAACTCGGGCGCTATGGTGAGAATGTGCAACAACAAGTGCTTTCTTTGTGTTCTCAGGAGTGCGATCTCTGGATCGATCTCTTCGTTCGTTTCGACCCCGCTCCTTAGAATCGACAGGGTGATGTGCCCTCTTCGATCTTTGAGGAGTAGGGCTTCGGGATCTTCTTCTTTCTCGAGGTTGGCCCCGAGACTCACGTCCTGAATGGGCAGGTTCCTTCCCACTCCGATGCCCTCGCTCTTCGGACTGAACATAACTGAACTCTTCATCCCTCAACTCCGCCATTCGAGCCATCTGCTCAGCTATATCATGTCGCTGCTTCACAAGTACCTCCATGGCCCTATCTGCTTCATCTGCCATCTTAGCCAGTCGTGAGGCCTTTTCGTCTTGGTCATCTCGATATCGAGTTCTAGGCGAGGTGCCTTCTACTCGTTTCCGACCATGGCCAGACCCTTTCACGCCGTGAAAACTAGCTTTCGCTTAACGTTGCCACAAACCCTACGGCTACTTAGAATCTTCATATGATCGTTTTGACGCTGTCTTTGGCATGAACACTTATTGCAGGTCCCAAACGATCCTCGATGATAATTTCGTGGTATCGATTCATCGACATCCATAGTCGCCCTTCGAGTGTAGGTGTTCTACTCTTCACCATGAATATCGACGTAGAACAAAACACGGCCAGTGATTGAAAATACTCAGACACTAGAACTCACCCTCCTTCTAGCGCCCAATGTTAACGCCAAGATCTTTCTCCACGTCCCAATCACCAAGATGCGTCCGATATCCCGCATATTCAACAAGTCAACACCAAAAGTTTGACGGCATTGACCGTGGGGATAACTCCGGCGTGAGTCAATATCGGCGATCACAAGGTTAACAATGGAGGAAAATAATGTCTAAAGTGCTTGAGAGAGAATAATCATATAATTGTGTGTGTTGTAATATGTTGTTACTTACCTTTTTCGTGTGATCCTAGCCCCATACGCATCTAAACCCGATTTACCGTGCCACCCACTACCTCTCGACACCTTTCCCCCCTCTCCTATTATTTCGGTAGAAAGTATGTAGCCTACTTCCTCACCTGCTACCACTATTTGCCACCGCCGGTCATCTGAGTCCCATCCTCATTAATGTCATGCAGAAAGGTGGCAGACATAATAGTCAACTATTATTTTGCGTAATGATTACCGGCCAAAGCTGGGTTAAGTGGCAATTTGTATAATGGGTCAATTCAATGACTAAGCCCAAATAACGGAAATGACCCATACGACCGGATCCAACCGAAAGGACCCAACGAAATAATCAAGTAATTGGGCCCAAATCATTCGGACCAACAGGACAAGAGTAACATAATCCAAGGGAGGAGCCCATTAAGTTTGACCCAATAAGGAAAATGATCATGGCCCAACATGATGGATAATAGTTACTAGGGTCGTTGAGTGTAGTACAAGGACCTGTCAATATCATTGAATTCCATTCAAGTTGGATAATAACACAACAATAATAGAAGAAATTAAACCAACCCGTTCTACAAGAAGACTTTGAAATCTACTTTATCACAAATTGGATAGGAGTGTGTGTAGAATAATGAAATAAATTAAACCCAACCCAACCCAACCCAACCCATTCTACAAGTTAAATTTGTCACCTTTTCTAAGAAGACATTGAAATTCATCCTATCAACAATTTTATTTTTTTTCAAGAATACATTCTGCATTATGCATCTGTCAAAGTGTTTATTTCTAAGATAAGGGTATACAAGTAAAAAAAGAGAGATAGAAAATTGATATTTACACACGAAAACCGTTGTTGTAGATCCTATAGCGACGATTTTTATTATCGCTATACATCTATAGCGACACTTTTCACGTGAAAATATAAAAAAAAGGGTTAAGTTCAGATGACCACCTGATATTTGGGCAGTTTTCCACTTAACCAGCTATAGTCAGTAAAGCTACATTTAAACACCCGACCTTTTGAGGTGAAGTGAAAATGTCATTTTTTTTGTCTAATTTAACCGTGCGTGTAAGTCAAACGCCAAAAGCGCGTGAGAAAAGAGTATAACAGTAAAAAAAAGATAGTTAAATGTCCGAATTACCCTTCATCTTCCTCAAACCTCATTCCTCTCTCTCATTTCTCACTCCATGCGTACAAATCCTCTCATGGCTACCCCCAAAATCTCTGCTCCGATTCAGGTGCGTATCCATCATTATGCTTCGTCTTCTTCTACTTCTATGCATCTATCCCTCCTCCGTCTCTCTTCTGGTATGATAATGGCCTGTGCACTGCTTTTCGGTGGTTCCACGGAGAACGATGACCGATTGAAAGGCGATCGATCCCCACCACTCCTACTGGCCACGACGGATCGCAGGACTCGACCCACGATCCGAATCTCGCCCATTTCCGATTGACAGACATCGCCGCCAAAAACGCCGCCGCCAGAACAGGGGTAGGGGTTTGCCTGAGTCTCGATCGACTCGATGAATCCTCTCATTGTAATCCGGACAAGAAAGCGAGTCTTCCGCCTCAAAACCCTAACGAATCAATCGTGATTCAGAAGACCAATACGGAAGAAGACATCTATCGTGAAAATATCTACAAAATACAAAACATACAATTCCCTTTTATCTTGCAGATCTGAAAAAACCCGTAAAATAAAAACCGAAAAAATTGATTCTTTCTTCAATTATCAGTTCGATTTATGAAGAATTACGTAGATTAAAAGGAGGAACTGTAGAGTCACCGAAAGAATATTCCCGGAGTGAGGAGAGAGAGAGAGAGCGTGGGGGAATCGATGAGGGAATAAAGGAGTGAGAATGTTTCGCTAAAATGGGATTGGGTTTGGTGCTCATATCTTTGTTGATTTTCTTGAGGAGCCCATGAAGAGCTTAGTGAATACTCTGTTTTGGGCTATACTTCTTCGTTGTTGTTGTGTTTGAATTCAAAGATTTCGGATATGTAACAATACTCTTGTTTTCTACCTTGTTAGTTTTTACATTCCAAGCTTAATCAATTGTTATTGCTATGCTCCTGATAATTTTGATTTGAATATATTCCCTGCAATTGAGTTAACCTCGAGATTTCGTCTCTTTATTCGACTCTGATTTTAATTTCTCCAGTTTTGGATTTCACAACTTGTTGAATGATTTCAATTTCTCTGTTTTAGTCAATGGTTATATTCGTCGATTACAAATAAATCATGTATATTATATAGAAGTTCAAATCTCCATGGAAATTGCTGCAATTGCTTTCCAAGTTTCCCACAATTCAATTGTTAACTGTATTTTTCTTATGGTATGTTTGAATTGAATTTGGAATGGAGGAGATGAGAGAGCCTATTTTTCTTTTTTTTCTTTGGGTCGATTGAAAGGGAGCACCTGAGCAAGGGCTCTATTTGTGAAATTGGAGGGTAAATAAGTCATTAGCCAACTTACAGTTAAATTAGACGGAAAAAGTGACGTTTTCACTTTACCTCAAAAGGTCGGGTGTTTAAATGCAACTTTATTGACTACATATGGTTAAGTAAGAAACCGCCCAAATTCTAAGTGGTGATATGAACTTAACCCTAAAAAACATCATGTGAAAATTTGAATTTGCAAGATAAGTTTTCAATCATATAGTGACCGTGACGATATTTATTTGTCGACCGCAAATTTTGATTAATTGCATTAGGACTTATCAACATGTCATTGGATTCCATTCAAATTGGATAGATCCACCGTTTCAGCAACTTTTTTCATGTCTTCTTGAAAAATTAGGAAAACATACAAGATCAATATTTAAATAATTATATACTTATAAAATAAATTAAAATATTTTTTTTTAAAAAAAGAGCTTTCACACTCAACCCGGTTATCAAACTTGTTATATATAACAAGATATTAAGAGATTCAATAATTTTACCCATACCGAACCATAACATATATATAATTATCTCCAACATTTTTTATATATATATATATATATATAATATATTATGTCGATGAAAAATAATAAATATATCAATAGAAAATATCAAATATTTATAAATAAAAAAAAGTTATATTAGGCACGGGCTATCAAACTTGTAGCTTCAAATAGGTCTTTTCCCAATATCTTTTAAGAAAATTAAATAATAACAATAATAAGTATTAATAATTCAATAATTTAAGTGTTTTCTCAACACAACGTCCATCATCTTGCTTTGAAACACATGCAAATTGACCAATTTTTGAATTAAAATTTAAGTTTATTTATTTATAATTTTAAACTCAAAATTTAAGGTTATAGTTTCTCCACCTATATTTATAAGAAAATAGTATAAATTTTGATAGAAAAACTCAAACTAAACCAGTTTTTGAGGGAAAGAAGGAATATAAAATAAGCATTCATGTATGTTTTTTTGACTTCTCCCTTTACTTTTTGTTGTGGCCAATTTTCTTATCCTGGTCATTAGGGGGAAAGAGAACCACAGATTATGAGTGTCAGTGTCACCCTGTCCTATCCACCTATGGGAAGAATTTTCATTTTTAATTTCACTTAGCAACGAAAGACCAATTACAAAGAGCTACAATATTATATATAGGTGAAGATTTGCGTACCTCTTATTCAAGAATGGCTTTCGACATTCAGCTGCAAGACATAACAGTACTTTCTGGCCTTCTTTTTGCTATTGCTTGTTTGTGGTTGATCATTACCAATGCCAAAAGCAACAAGAGAAACTCCAGACCACCAAAGCCTGCTGGGGCGTGGCCTTTTATTGGTCACCTTCATCTTCTCGGAGCTAACAAGCTAATACATCACACACTAGGTGCCATGGCTGATACATATGGACCTATCTTCACTCTGCAACTAGGAATTCATAGAACTATTGTGGTCAGTAGCTGGGAAGTTGCGAAAGAATGTTTTACAACCCATGACAAAGTCTTCCTCAGCCGTCCAAAATTTTTATCCAGTAAGCTCATGGGCTATGACTATGCAGTGCCTGGTTTTGCACCTTATGGACCATACTGGCGTCATATGCGAAAGCTAACCATAGTTGAGTTACTATCTACCCGTCAACTTGAAATTGTCCAGCATGTTCGGGACAATGAGGTTAATTTATTCATAAAGGAGTTGTATGAGAAATGGATAGACAACGGAGGTAGAAGTAACGTCTTGGTGGAAATGAAACAGAGGTTTGGAGATCTGGCAATGAACATAGTTGTGAGGACTCTGGCAGGAAAGCGATATTTTGGCACTGGTGTGTATAGCAATGAGGAGTCAAGGCGGTGCCAAAAGGCCATGGGAGATTTAATGCGTCTGGTGGGGTTGTTTATGGTTTCTGATGCAGTTCCCTTATTTGGTTGGATAGATGCATTGAGAGGATACAAGGGTCGGATGAAACAAACAGCAAAAGAGATCGATCGTGTACTTGGGAGCTGGGTGGAGGAGCATCGACAGAAGAGGGAAACTCTAGGCTATGAGGAAATGGAGAAAGACTTTATTCATGTTCTGCTGAATGTCATGGATGGTGACCAGCTTTCTTGGAAAGACCCCGATACAACCATCAAGGCCACTTGCTTGGTAAGGCCCTTATGTTTCCATAACGCATTGATGAAAAAAATCACCCTCACTAACTTTTGATATAAAAGGTCTCGGTGAAAATTCTCCTTCAACATCTAAAAAAAGATTGTCTTCATTGTTATTCAAGCTATGATCAACAAACTACCGCTGTATATTCTCCAGAAGCTTGTACAAAACTGACTCCTAATGCTAAACATTAATTAAAGGACTTAAATTTCAATATACTTTGAAGCGAGTAGACAGTTTGAGATCGACTCAAACTCATTCAACAAGCTATAAACAACAACCTATATACAGATATGGAGCATCCTCCTCATTGTGTGTATTCTATATAAACTAGAATTGAAAAGGAAAAAAAACTATATACAGAAATGGAACTAATTTTAACAATCAACTCATTACCTACATTACTTGTAACATTTGATTGCAGAGTCTTATCTTAGGTGCCCAGGACACAACAACGATAACACTTACGTGGGCAGTCTCTTTGCTACTTAACAATCGCCACGTGCTAAGAAAAGTCCAAGATGAGTTGGACAACCATGTAGGAAGGCACCGCCAAGTGATTGAATCAGATGTGAAGAATCTAAATTATTTACAAGCCATTATTAAGGAAACATTACGATTACACCCAGCTGGACCACTATCATTGCCCCGAGAAGCAATGGAAGATTGCACCGTGGCAGGCTTCCACATTCCAGCTGGCACACAGCTATGGGTTAACCTATGGAAGTTGCACCGTGACCCAAGCATTTGGTCTGATCCTCTAAAGTTCCACCCTGATAGGTTCCTTGAAAAACATGTTGATGTGGACATTAGGGGTCAGGATTTTGAGCTCATACCATTTGGCTCAGGAAGGAGGTCATGCCCTGGGATCACATTTGCACTCCAGGTCCTGCACTTGACACTGGCTCGATTGCTTCATGCGTTTGAGTTGGGAACTGTCTCAGACTCACCGATTGATATGACCGAAAGTGCAGGATTGACTAGCCCAAAAGCAACACCATTGGAAGTTACCCTCACCCCACGGCTACCTCCTACAGTGTTTGTGTAAACACAATGTCCTACAAGTGCTACATGCTCCGCTGAAGCTACCAAGGCTAGCTGTATTTCCACACCAAATGTACAAGTTACTATTATGCAGAACTGAAGCAGCAATAAATGTAGTATTGCTTTGTTATTAAAAACATGAAATGTTATATAACACTGTATGTGATAATGCATGTATTGTACTTCAATTTATAAAATTTTATAAAATTATAAATATTATAATATATATCTCTAATTTTATAAATAGTATTATTTTCAGAATGATGATGGAGTATTTATTTTTAGAATGACCTTTATAATACTATTAAAATTTTAATTGATTGAGATATGATTTCATTCAAACTTTCAAAGCTTGAAAGAGTAGTTGATGTAGTACTTTATTTTGATTCTTTGGTAGCATAGTCTCTTTCCTTGTAGGAGGGAGCAATATGTTGAAGTCTAAAAATTATGTACAAAAAAGGTTGTGAGAGAAAATATCTCTAATTTCAATATTCCCATGGATAAAGTGAATAGTGAAATGGAGTATAATTATTTTCAGAATGATGATGGATGGGTATTTATTTTCAGAATGACCATTGAGTCCGCTTATCACTTAATTATTTCAATTAAATCAATCATTATCCCTTAATTATGCATTCCCTACTTATTTTTCAATCATTTCTGGGATGAATTACTTTGAGGTACTGGCCAATAAGTAGTACTTTTAGCTATATATATATATATGCAGTAATAATATATGGTATATATACACTATATATTCTATATAATAAAGTAAGGAAGATTTATTTTAATACTTAAAAATTTTTTCAAATTCTTAGAAATGTGTATGCTGCCAATGATCATTATCCCAAATCATGATCTTAAAATTTTATTGATTGAGATATATAGTTAATTTAAGTAATTAGTAAGGATGTTTATTATAAATTATTTTATTATTTTTAATATTTTGGATTATTTTGGTGTATCAAGATTTTGCAAAAAAAAAAAAAAAAAACTCCAAGCATGTTGCTGCATAATAGATGACATGCCAATTTGGACATTAGCATACCACTCCAAGCATGTTGTTGCTGCATAAACCTCATTCTCATCAATTGGAGTTTGAAATACATCAAAACATGTTTATGTTCATTGATTTGAGAAAGAAGAACAATCTTTATTGCTGAAGTCAGACTTCATCAGGATCACCTACAAATGCTGTATACCACCCCCCGCCCAACCTCGCCCAACCCCACCTGCTATCTTCAATGATCGTGTATTATTAAGTAGAAAAACAATATCACCTACAAGTGCTACATGCTCTATCTCCTACAAGTGCTGCATGCTCTCGTTAATATACCAAGGCTGTATGTCTGTATCAAACATACAAGCGACTATTATGCAGCGCTTAAGCAGCAATAAATGTATTCTTCCTAAATTATTCAAAAATCTAAACCTACAATTGTGCATAGCACTACGAGATAGTGTGTGGGTTATACTTAAAAAGAAAAAATCCTGAGACAAGTTAGACTTAAAAAAATTATTTCCCCTCCTCCCAGGTAAAATATCACTCTATTTGCAAAACATTTTGTAGTTCTGAACAATTGATAGCAAAAAAATATGGTTCTATTTGCAAGAAATATAGGACATACCTCGACTGAAAAGTCTTGTATGAAAGATTAGTGATTATCTATGTTAATCCATCTGCAATTGAAGTTTGCAAACAATACTTGGAATCAAAAATAGTAAGATCTGAGATTATTCACTAATCCATAACAGTATAATGCACCAGAATTCTTTGCACTAAAAAGCATTAACTATAGGAACAAAAGAACCAAGGATACAGAACAGCCCTTTGAGTACCTCTTATCGTATAACCGAATTGAGGTCAATTGCTGCAGGTTCCTCATCACCAGAAAGCTATAACTCCAGGAAACCTATATTCATGGAAGAATCCAGATATAAATAAAAGCCAAAAAACTCGAATTACTAAATAAATATAGGAAATTAAACTGCATTCTGGAATAATTATGAATTAAAAATTCAGGAATAGATAACATTTCGGGTATTGCCAATACAGTTTTCCTCAGAAGAGACTGAAATGCTTAATAAGAAACTTTTAATGGAAGAACTGTAAGCCACAAAGAGGCTAATATACCTGTAACATAACATTACTGAATGTCATAACTGCACCATAAAATCTCTCTAATACAGAAAGAGTATGTTTAATAAACTCAAATTAGAACACCTACAAAGTATAGAATATGTAACTGCCCTCGCCAACAAATAATGAGTAAAAATAAGGAAGAAGCTTAGACACACAGTACACAGTGTATTTATCAAGAGTCAACCTAATTACTAGAACCTCTTTCAAATTTACAAGCACACTGTAAAAATTGAAAACTTGAGCATTATCTGTCATTTGGCTTGTTGTTGGAGTAAGAACACTTCTGAAAATCACAAGCTTTTCTGGAAACCAAAGTCTATAATGGACCTTCCAGTTAATTAAACTTCCACCATTCCTTCAATCAAAGAGACGCAAATGCTTTTGTCAGGAGTTTTGCCTGCACCAAACATCTATCTGAGAAGTTCTTCAAATTGATATATCTCTGGTTTTTGCATGAGCTTGGTACAAGGGTATTGTGTGCAAGGAGGATGTAGTAACTGAAGCATGACTCATGAGTTCTTCCCTAAAAAGTCACACCCTTTAGAGAAGCACTTTGGACACCTTCAGAGTACACAGTAGATAGAAGGACAAAAAGAGATGTCAGATAAATGACTGATACTGAAGGAGCAGTTTGTACAATCTTACAGACAGCACATCCGGAGCCAACTTCCATGATATTCCTTAAATCCCCTTCATTTTTTAGATTGATGACCACAAGATTTCCAAGAATGCTGGGTCTGACCTGCAACTATCTACAACAAATAACAGCAATCCTTCTAAAGAAGAACTACGTAGTCTCGTCCAATCTCCGTAGAAGGTAGGGTCAGTACATCAAAAGACTAAATTATAAATCACTTTTCTCCAAAAATTTATCTACATTCCCTATTCCTTCAATCAAAGAAAAATAGGTGCCGTCGTCTGGGGTAATGCCTTTACTAACCATTTCTGTAAGGAGCTCTTCAGCATGATCTCCTTCGTGGTTTTTGCATAAACCTTGTATAAGAGCATTATAAGTGAGACGAGTAGGATTGAAACCGATACTTAGCATCTCGTCCCGAACTCTAAGGGCATCATTCATGTCACCTCTCCTACTATACCCACTAATAAGAGTGTTGTAGCTGATGTGATCAGGCTTTATCCCCCTTATCTTCATTTCATCAATAAGCCCACGAGCTTCTTCAACTTTACCCTCCCTGCAATGCCCTTGCATTAGAGTATTGTAGGTCACTTCATCAGGGGTAATCTTCATCCTATCCATCTCTTTTAAAAGTGAAAGAGCACGTCCCACATTGCCATTGGCACAGTGGCCATCAATCAATGAGTTGAACATTATAAGATCTGGCAAAAACCCTCTCTCAATTATTTTCGCAAACAAGTCATCTGCTTCCTTCATCCTACTCCGCTTGCTCAAAACATAAATAAGGGACGTATAGGTCACACGCGTAGGCTGAATCTGTTTGCTTAACATCTTATCATGTAGGTTAAAAGCTTTTTTTGCATTCCCCGACCTGCAATACCCATTAATTAATATGTTATATGTAATGGCATCCGGAACCATCCCCTTTTGTCCCATATCTTTTATCATATCATCAGCTTCAGCCTCCTTACCCTCCATAAACAGTGAATGAATCAAGATATTATAAGTGGATACAGTTGGCATAATGCCCTTCTTAACCATCTCATCTCTATAACTGAAGGCCTTCTCCAGGTCTCCTTTATTGCAATACCCGTCAATCAAAGTGTTATACGTCACAGCACTTGGAACCAACCCATATTCCTCCATTCTCTCAAAAAGAGCAGATGCCTGCTCAACCCTCCTCTCCTTACACATCCCATTAATAAGTGAACCATAAGTGTATGAATCCGGCTCAATACTTTTCAATTTCATCACCTCAAAAACCCTTTGAGCACCCTCAAGATTCCCCCTCAAACAATACCCTTGGATTATCGTGTTGTAAGTTACAACATTCGATTTAAACCCCAATCCCTCCATGTGCACAATAACCTCCTTAGCCTTCTTCATCTTCCCTTCTTTACACAAGACATTAATCATTATATTAAAAGTATAAACCGTCGAATTAATCCTCAACCTAAACATCTCCGCGTACAAAACCCTAGCAGCCTGAGTCCGATTCAACTTGAGAAACAAACTCAACAAATCATTGCAAGATTCAATCTTTGGCAATATACCCTTTCCTTTCATCATGCAAAAACACTCAAAAGCCTCATCAGCTCTTTTCAATTCACAAAATGCCCTTACAAACAAATCAAATACAATCGAACTCGATACACTTAACCATTCCCTAGCAACGACCAACCCGTCAAAAAACTCTTTTTTCGTGGCAATGCCATAACTAATCACCCTTTTAATAAGTTGTAAAGCTGATTTTGGCGAAGGTAACCGAGAGATGATTGTAATTGCTAGACAATAGCATTCAGTATTAAGAGAGTGAGGATCAACTTGATCTATGAACTTGAGAACGAGATCAGGGGATGAACGGAGGTTGGGCAGAACGGTGGAGATTAAGGAGGGGGTTAAACTGGGGGAAAGGTGTTTGATGAAATGCCACTGAGAAGATAAAACTGAATCTTGTAGCGACTTAGGGGTTATGGGTGGTTGATGGGTCTCGGGAAGAGGAATTGAAGAGAAGAGCAGAGGTGAATTGCCTTTGGTTATGGCGATGGCGGCTGTGAGCTTGTGGGGTTGGAATTTTTGGATACTGAAAACCTTGCTAGGTATCATGGTGCTTGTGGTACTGAGTACTGACAGCTTGGTCGCGAGGAAGAGATATATATTTTTAAGTTTACAGTTACACTCAAGTAAATTTAATCTTTATGCTAATTTCTATAGTGCTATGTTTTGAAGAAAATGATAAGAGAATAAAATAATTGAAAATTTGTATAATAATAATAGAAAAACGTGAGTTTAGTTAATGGGTATATGGCCTAGTTTTTTTTCAATGTTATCATCGTAATAAAATTTGGATAGATTGTCAATGGATAAATAAATCCACTAAGTTAATCAATTGGGTTTTAAATTCGAATTTTGAGTCGGATCTTTAAAAAAACGATAATTAAACTTTTAGATTCGTGGATTTTTGTGAGTTTACGATTTTTTTATCAAAATAGACTTTTTTATTTTTTAATTTTGTGATGGAAGAAAATAGTAATTAAAGTTAAATGGTTTGAGTCTGATCAAGAATTTTGATAGAATTAAAAAATAACAATATGAGATAAATTAAAAATATTACAAATTAAATTTATTGAGTTTACGAAAAAAAAAATATAAATTCACAATATATATCATTTTTATTTTTTTTACTGTGAAGAAAATAGTGATATATAAAGTTAAATGGTTATACAGAGGACGGATCCAAGAATTTTGATAGAATTATTGAA
Source organism: Panax ginseng (assembly GCA_020205605.1). Classification (NCBI taxonomy): domain Eukaryota; kingdom Viridiplantae; phylum Streptophyta; class Magnoliopsida; order Apiales; family Araliaceae; genus Panax; species Panax ginseng. The sequence goes on along the minus strand of CM035133.1, from coordinate 3,646,588 downwards.
AAATAGTCGTTTATTTGTATCAGAATAAATTGGATAAAAATATTACAAATTAAATTTATTTACTTATCACGAAATAAAAAAAAAAAAAAAATCTATTATATAAGTAATATTAAATAAATATAACAATTTTGAATTTTTCATAGTAAAATAATTTTTTTTGTCATTCGGATATGGCAAAAACTGGAATTATAAACAATTTTTTTCATTCAAAGTCTGAGTTCAATTTTTTCAAAACTAGTTACCTAGTTATTACAGTACAAAATTATTGCCTGATTGGACATGAACAATGAGTTTAAACTAATTGTCTGAGGCCAATATTTTCTCTAGAGGATCTTCTATGCAAAACATTGATCGTGGATACAACAAGCATGTGTTGAGAAAATAATTTTTTTATTTACAGAAAATTAATATTATCAAAAAATATATTTTTGATATTTTCACATAATTCTCTCTCTCGTGAGTATACAATGAGTCACGTGCTCGTGAGTATACAATGAGTCCCACGTGAGAAGTAACATGTAAAAATATCAAAACATATATGAAAATAGTGTGACCTTTATTTATTTATTTTGTTTTAAAAGTAAAATTTATATTTTATACGAAGTTTAGACTTAATTTAACTAGTACATTTAGATGATTTTTTTCTTACAATCAAGAATAAATATTTCAAGATTGAACTGCTAACTAAACAAACTGAATCGAGTAGTGGTTATTGCATAAGAACTTGTTTGATCTGAAAAAACCACCGAAAAAGTTCTCCAACTTGAGTTTGATGCAAGCAACAACACGACCTTATACAAACTTCAACTCAAAAATTAGTTTTGTGAAGCAAAAAGTAGATTTTTCAAATTCTGAGGGAGGGAGGGAGGGAGGAAGACCATAAACAAACTTGAGTCTAAGCTCATAAACTATGCTTTGTCAAGCCAAGATTTGAGTTTTCTATACCATGGGGGACAAATATGGAGTAACTTCCTTCGTCCTCCTGGCTTCCTCCCACAATACACCTCACCCAACTTTAGAAGAATGTGGCTTTGGTGTGCACAAATTAAAGACATTCTTTTCTCTTGAAAACACAAACACAGCACTGGTCTCTCGAAAACACTATCACAACACTTTGCTCTTGAAAAACTACCAGAGCACTTTTCTCTTGCTGACGTGCGGAGTGCCCTATAGGACAATGTCAGTTGAATTTATCATCCAGCCTCCACCCCATCATATAGATGTATAAGCCTTAAATTCACAAGTGTAGTCAAGCCAATCACTAGACTTACCAAGTCAAGACCATTCAAGTTTTTAGGTAACCTATATTAGCAATCATATTTGAGTTGAGCCAACGACATCTCGACTTGAGTTTCTTAATAGAATTAGCTAAATATGTATCAAACTCCACTGTTTAGTGGAACAAGTTCAAGAAGTCTCATCAAACTATTTCATGAAAAGTAAATCAAACAATTTAAGATAATAATCGAAGATCTGTAAACTTAAACTTTTAAGTACAGTTGCAAATTTCATATAACTAGTCGAAATGTTAGTGTTGTCTATCAGTTGCATAAATTCTGTGTCCAAAAACATATAGATGTAGTTCACTGTTTTAGTTAGACAAAATGATCTAACAAGCAGCTCGTAGAGCCAATAACTACGTTTGATAGAAGTTAAAAGTGTAGAGAGAACTAATATTGCATAATACTATTCTAACAGAATACTGTGCTGAATACAAGATTATAAAGAAAGAGGAATAAAACCTAACAACCTAAATAGAACAATTACAGAAATATCCTTAGGAAATATACTAATTACTGATATCATTATCATCCCCCCTCAAGTTGTAACTCTGAAACAGATTACAGAGATGCAACTTGGAACTCAATCTTTGAATTTGATCCGAGGGAAGAGCTTTAGTAAGTAGGTCTGCAGGTTGTTGATCAGATGAGACATGAGCAGTGCAAATGATGCCTTTAAGCAATTTTTCTCGAACAAGATGACAATCAATTTCAATGTGTTTGGTGCGCTCATGAAAGACGGGATTGGAAACAATATAGAGAGTTGACTGATTGTCATAGTATAGGGAAACTGGTGTAAGATTAGAGATTCCAAAATCCTGTAACAAAGCTAATAACCAAAAGATTTCACAACATGTATCTGCCATAGCTCTATATTCTGCTTCAGCAGAAGAGCGAGAAACTGTAGACTGCTTTTTACTTTTCCAGGAAATGAGAGAATCTCCCAACATGATGCAATATCCAGTTAATGATTTCCTAGATGTTTTACACCCTCCCAATCTGCATCACGATGGCGGCCATGTTTGAAATAAGCGCCGAGGCGTGACGTCTCGGAGGCGCTACCAGAATGTAGGCTGGTGAAAAATGTTTGCAAGGCTTCCGCCTTTCTAGACTAAGTTTTAAACACGCCTTTTTTCTCGCCGAAGTCATACCAGAAGGTCAGCGTCGCTTTCGGCGTCGCCGCGAGGCGACGCGCTTTGTTCTCGTGATAAAAAGACCTAATATCAGATCGACTTTTCAGAAATAACCTTATTGAACGCGAGACTTCTCCTCTTCGATCGACTTCTCAGGTATCTTCGGCCTCCACTTTCTTCTTCTTCTTCTTCTTCTTCTTCTTCTTCTTCTGGGCTTCTCCTTCGCGAGACTTCTCCTTCTCCTTCGATCAAGTCGCGACTTTAGTCTCTTAGTTCTGAGTTACTCTTCTCGCGTCTCTTAGTCGATCGAGGCGAGACGCCGACTGTAGTGAATGGTCTGAGACACTGAGTTTTAGCCGACTGTAGTGAATGGTCTGAGTTGTAATGACTGTTATTGTTTTAATTGTTATTGTTCTTGTTATTGTTTTAGTTGTAATTGATTTTATTATCACAGTGATTTTTTAGACTGTCAATAACAATCGATTTTATTATTACAGTGAATGTTATTGTGTAAATAGTATATGATAATTCCATTTGATTTTTTAGATTGTCAATAACAATTGCTTTTATTATCACTATATAAGTACTTGATGATATTATGTTGTTTTGATGTTTTGTAATGATACATTACTATGACGTTGGTTATTTATGTCTTCTATGACCTTAATTGTAATGATGAATTATTTTATGATTTTATTAGTATTTTTCATAATTTTTTGGGGACTTTTAGGTCTTTAAATCAAGGCTTCCGCCTCCATTTCACTTTCAAGGCTTATGCCTCGCAGATAGCCTGCAGAAAACGCCTCGCACCAATTTTAGCTTTTTGAACATTGGTAGTAGACAGAGAAAAGAGCTAACAAAGAGAGAGTAAAAGACCTGCTGTGGGACTGTTTTGAGATATCTAACTAATTTCAAAGCGGCATTTACATGAGAAGTGTTGGGAGCATGACTAAAAATCGAGACAAGATATGAACCTGAATATGCTATATCAAGTCTGGTGACAGTCAAGTAAATTAACCTTCCTACCGGTCTTCTATAAGCACCAGCATTGGTTAAAATAGGACCTTCAGTTGTGAGTAAATTGTGATTTGTTCCATTGTTATTTTGGAAGGTTTAGCCTCAGTGAGACCAGTATCTTTAAGAATGTCAAGAGTATATTTTCTGTGATGAAGGTAAATACCTTTAGAGGACCTTGCTACTTCAATGCCCAGAAAGTACTTTAAAGATCCTAAATCTTTAAGTTTGAATTGAGTACTAAGGTAATCTTTGACTTGTTGGAGCAAGGGAAGACTAGAACCACTGATTAGGATATCATCCACATAAACAAGGACTGCCACAAAACCAGACTTGTGTTTAAGAGTAAATAATGAATGGTCACTATAAGATTGAGTGAAGCCAAACTGTAGAAGAACAGTGGAAAACTTTAGAAACCATTGTCGAGGAGTCTGTTTAAGGCCATAAAGAGATTTAATCAGCTTGCATACCAAAGGAGCTGAGGATGAGTTGGTGACAGAAGTGTGAAAAACCAAGAGGTAATTGCATGTAAACTTCTTCATAAAGATCACCATGTAAGAATGCATTAGTGATATCTAATTGATCTAATGTCCATCCTTTAATAGCAGAGATAGCTATGAATGATCTGACAGTGGTCATTTTGGCAACAGGGACAAATGTGTCAAAATAATCCAAGCCTTCAGTTTGAGTGAAGCCTTTAGCAACCAAGCGAGCCTTAAATCTTTCCACAGTCCCATCAGGTTTATATCTAACTCTATAAATCCATTTACAACCTATCACTTTCTTTCCAAGAGGGAGAGGAACAATTGTCCAAGTATTGTTGGTCTCTAAGGCTGTGATCTCAGCCACCATAGCCTCACACCAGTTAGGATCTTGAACAGCTAGAGAATAAGAAGTAGGCTCAGAGATAATAGCTGTAGCAGCTAAATATCTTACATAAGAAGGAGAAAAATGTGAATAGGAGATATAGTTGGCAAGAGGATAGGAAGGAGAGAGAGAAGTTGTACCTTTATAGTGTTGGGAAGATTGGTTGGAAGCCCTGCATAAGATTGAAGTTTAACAGATAGATGTCTTTGTCTGTGAGGTCTTGAGAAGATAGTACCAGAAGGAGAATTAGAAGATGGTGCAACATCAGAAGGAAGAAACACTGCAGTTGCTGGACTAGGATCAGTATCAAGAGAAGACAGAGTGTGAGTAGTATCTGAAGCTAAAGTGGTGTCATGATCTGCACTGTCTGAATGAACAGGGTTGAAGGAAGTTGATATAGGTAAAGGATCAGAATCAGGTGTAGGTGTTTGAGCAGAGAATAAGAGTTCAGGAGCAGTATGAGTAACTGTAGCAAAAGGAAAGATATGTCAAAAAATTTGACATCCCTCGCTAATCGACACTTTTTTGTTTTGTAAATCATACGGTTTATACCCTTTCTTGGCATAAGGATATCCTAAAAGACACATTTGACAAATTTCGTGGACTAAATTTATCCTGTTATGAGCAAAGTGGATGCATAACACAAGCATCCAAAGACTTTTAAAGGATCTGTAGGAAGGAGGCTTGCCAAATAATAGTTCATAAGGAGTGAATCCTTTAAGAATCAAGATGGAATTACATTAATGAGATAAGTAGCGAGTTAATAAAGCGGTCTCCCAAAAAGATGTAGGAATGTGAGATTGAAATTTGAGAGCTCTTGCATTTGTAGAAGATGTCATGTGTTTTCTCTCCACAACTCCATTACATTGTGGAGTGTCAACACTGTTGGATGATGCTCTATTCACAGAGACTCAAAGAAGGGAGTAATGTCTTTATTGAAAAATTCATCCCATTATCAATTCTTACAACTTTCACGTAACAAGTGAACTGAGTTTGAACATAAGTAAAGAAATTTTTGAACAATTGAAAACACCGAGACTTACTTTGAAACAAAAAAGTCCAAGTAGATCTAGAGTAGTCATCCACAAGTGTAAGAAAGTAATTACGATTACCATGAGTTTTGGTCTTGTATGGACCCCATACATCACAATGCACTAATTGAAAATAGCAGTAGAAACCGAGGTACTTAATTGAAATGGAAATCTAGCTTGTTTAGCTAGAGGGCAAACATCACAATGTGAGGTTTGGTCAAGAGAAAGTTGTTTTAAAACCTTGTTAGAACACGACCTAGTCTAGCATGCCATTTTGTGGCGCATGAAAGCGATAGCAAGCATTAACAGTGCTTATGACTAGAGTCGAGGGCCCGAACAGTAAGGAAGCAATATTTGAAATGTTAAGTTTGTAAAGGCCTCCATCCAATCTACCAATCCCAATCTTCTTCTGCTGAGTAAAACAAGATTTGACAATGAGTATCATGTGCAAGTTTGCCAATGGACAAGAGATTGTAAGAGAACTTAGGAACACACAAAACATTTTCAAGAATGATATCTGGATGAAGCATAACAGTTCCAGTGTGTGTAATATTAGTTGTGTTTCCATTTGGCAAGTGTATTTGAGATCTCATGGGTTTTGCAGATGTTAGTAAATGAACAAAAGGAGTGATGTGATCTGTTGCTCCTGAGTCAAGGATCCACTGTGAATGATTTGTAAAACTGTTAAGACAGGTGGTATGGTTGAAGCATCATGTGGAAATAGACGTATCAACCACTGTGAAAAATCGAAAGTTAGTATGATGAGATGAAGACCGAAATGAAGCTCGAGGTGCCGATTTAAGATTGTTTCAAGTAGTGCAGCAGCAGATTGTTGACATCGAAAGGGGAGTGAAGGGTAAGGTTTCAGACCCAGAATTATCAGTACCAGTGTTGGTAGTATCAGTAGCAAAAACAAAATCAGCTACACCGACATGAGCAGCAGTTTTTATTTGTGATGAAACACCTTTCTGAAGAGGCTTAGGTTGAGTACCATACAGCCTATGCCATGGTGGATATCCATGTAAGAAGAAACATTTGTCCTTAGTATGTCCAGATTGATTGCAGTAATCACATTCTACTCCTGTGTCTAGTCCTTTGGATTTCTTAACTGATTTAGGCCCTCTTACAAATTTATGAACCTATTGCTTAACCATCATAGCAGATCTTTCATAATTTGTAAGAGACTGATTAGTGCAATCTCGTTGAGTTTCTTCCTGAAGCAAAAGTGAATATGCTTGATTTAAGGTTGGTAATGGATGCATCATTAATAACTGACCTCTTATGGAGGTGTACTGATCATTAAGTCCCATCAGAAATTGGCTTAACTTCAGAGTGTTTTCATATTTAGAAAGTTTCTTATCAGCACCACAAGTACAAACACAACATGTGCATTTTGGTACATCAGCATAGGATTCCAATTCATCAATTAAACTACGGAACTTAGTAAAATAGGCTGAGATTGACAGAGTTTTTTGAGTTAATGAAGCCAGATCCTTACGTAGAGAAAACAATTTTGGAACATTACTTTGTGTGTAACGTACAGCTAGATCATCCCAAATGGCCTTAGCAGTGGGTAAATAAACTATACTATCTCGAATTTCAGAAGAGACAGAATTCAGTAACCAGGATATTACCATGTTGTTGCATCTAGTCCAGTGAGGAAGATACGGGGATGTAGCAGGAGGAGCAGTCAAGGTACCATCCACCATTCCTAATTTCATTTTAGTAGACAAAGCTATCACCATGGATCGACGCCACTGATTGTAGTTTAGATCACTTAAGTTTTGAATGACAAGTAACATTCCTGGATGGTCTGAGCTATTCAAGTAATAAGGATGGAAGGGATCAATTTGGATCATGGATGTAGATGAAGATGAACCAATTTGATTTGAACCAGCAGCAACGGTAGAATATGATTGAGCCATTATAGCTTAATCGAAGAGCAGATTACACAAAAAAATAGAAGAGAAGATTGTAGATAGAGAATCAGAGAGATTAATTCTCCGAGAACGATGAAGATAAAGAAGCCATCGAATCATCGACCGGCTCTGATACCATGATAGAAGTTAAAAGTGTAGAGAGAACTAATATTGCATAATACTATTCTAACAGAATACTGTGCTGAATACAAGATTATATAGAAAGAGGAATAAAACCTAACAACCTAAATAGAACAATTACAGAAATATCCTTAAGAAATATACTAATTACTGATATCATTATCAACGTTCCATCTTGTTCCTTTCTCTGTTTTTTCTTTTTCCCATTTTTCCTTTCTGACTCTATTTCTCTGTCTTTCTCCTTCTCTAATCTCTAAAGACAACCTTCTTTAATTTATGTACAATGACCGACTACTATACTTACTCATCCATAAGACCATAACACAATACCAATCTTGTATGGTTCCTCCTGGTAATTTTTTTGTAAACTAAAAGTTGATAAATTGTCCAAATACTTTCCTAACAAACCTCCTTATCAAATAAAAGAGAGGATGGACTCCGGTGGAGAACTTACCATTTCGTTCTTTAGGCCTTAGCTTAGAAAGGTAACCATAACTGCCAAATTTGAATTAGTACATAAAAACATATATCAATTCCGTCTCTAAATTTCAGATACTTCAATTATTTTTAAAAGGTTCATGAACAATGATCACAATTAACATTTATCAAAAATTAGCAAGAAAAATCTGATCTTTATGCTAAATTTTCTTCTTTCATTATATTGAGGAACAAATTTCATCGAGTACAAATTCATCTAAAAAATTAGAACAACAAATTACTCAACAATTATCACTCCCAACTTCCAAAATTCCAAAAAACTCTGAAGACTAATCATAGGGCATCAAAAATCCAATTCCTCGACAATAAATGTATAAAATACGTATGACCTGAATCCTCAAGCGACTGCTACCGGCTGCTGCTTCGACGGCTCGAGATTCTTCTTCGATTTCTGATCGGCTTCGCCGGAAAAATCATCCATATTATAAATAACGGTGATGTAGAGAGAGCAGCTAGGGCATCTAGCTATCTCTTCGCCGAGTTTCAGGTCCTCTTTAGTGATCTGAAAAAGATCTCCGCACGGACATGGATACGTAAAGGATTGAAGCTCATCGTTCCACTCCATGTCTTCGATCTCCACATCGTCGTACGACATCGTTTCGAACTTCGGTTACCGATTTAAGTTACCCGAAAGTCCGTTAGGGTTTTTCTTTTTCAGACGCCGGGTGTATTATTTCCCCGGTATGAGATGGTGAAGTCGATTTATGGGGCTTTTGTTATATATCTAGGGCTTTTGATATTTATACATGATTTTTTATTTTTATCAGTCCACGTGCTTTCCAATATTTTTTTAAAAAAAGTTCCAATTTAATTTTAAAAATAAAATAATTAATACTATATTAATGGACCATAATTATTAGAAGAGGTTTTTTTATTGGTAAGAGTGATATTTTATAATTTTGCACATAAATAAATAAATAAATAAATTTTCACACTTGCGTGGAAAATACTGTAAAAAATCGAAAATGCTTGTAATCTTCGAGTATCACGTGAACATCACGTGCACGAGGCGGCAGGGGTGTGAATGCAAACAAAAAATATAGTTTTCAGGGTGTTCCATAATTTCTGGAAAATACGTTTCGACAGAGCGCGAAGTTGCAGAGAAATTAGAGAAGAAAGATGCTAATAATCGAATCCAATCTATGAGAAAGAGATGATGCAAGGACTTCACCACCAACAGCAACAGTTAGCTGCTCTTCTCTCAGTTGCTTTGCCCAAAGAAACTTCATCATCAACAACAACAGCAAAAACACCGATTTCTTCTTCTTCTCCGGCGCCTGCTCCTGCCCCGGCTACTGAAGAAGACTCGGCTCGAATCGGCGCCATTTCTTCTCTCCACCGCGCCATTCTCTTTCCTCCGAATTCTCTTCTCGTAACTCACTCCGCTTCTTACCTAGTCCAGGGATTCTCTCAACTCCTCTCCGACAAGTAACTAATTCTCCGTCTTCAAAATTTGTTATTTGTTGTTTAATTTATCAGTGCACTTACTTGTGAATGGAATTAGTGTGGGAGAATTTTATTTTCGTATGAAATTTAATGTATTTTCACTATTAAAAGCTCATATTGATACATTAATGATCAGATATACGTTGGTAATGATCGGATATTTGTTGTTGTTTTTTTAACTGGATTAATTTTGTTTTTTAGCTAAAGAATGTGCTTACCCTTGCTTTAAGAATGCAATTTGACTCTGATGAATATTATTTCCTTACAAATGATATATTTTCACCATTATAGTCTTCTGTTTTTTTGGTTCTTCACAGTAATGTTTAAATGTGATGGTTATATGCGTTATTTTCTTATTCATAATGCATTGAACTCATTTGCTATGTTATGTTAATTTGATCGAGAAAACACGGCATTCAACTACAAAGTTACTCATAATGGAATTAGACTTTAATTAGTTATCAGTGCCTAGAGAATTGATTCTCACCGGTACAATCTCTCCTTTTCCTTCTCATGCCCTTTGATCAAATATGATAGTTCTGTGTATTTGTTTGTTAATCATGGTTTATAATAAACTCAGTTGCCATTAATCCTTTTTGCATTTGAGAAGGCTTATATTTTGCAAGAGGTCCCTAAGTAGGAATTTGAATTTAAGTACAGTTCGACAATGATTATATTTGATAACTTGTATATATATACACACATTTAAACTCAAAATATTTGTTCTGCTGCGATGGTCAGATATGATAGTCTTATTCAGTAGAAGTTTCTGTGTATTATCTGTCGAATGGAGTAGAAAATTTTCCCTTATGAGCTTGAATGACAATAATCAAACCTTGGTCTTTTAAGTCAAGCTTGTTATCAACTTAAATTGAAAGTTGGACAGATCTAGCTAGATAGATATTCATTGACATAGATGTTAAAGTCATGTTATACTGTTAAATAACATGCCTTCAATTTTCTATGTTGATTATAGAAATTTTGTGCACTTAGGAGCCCCTGATTACTGAGTTTTCCTCAAACAACTGTTTGATCTTATGTGAATCAAATTTAAAACTTAGATATTGATATTTCCCAGAGTTAATGCTTTCTTGCTAGTGCATTTGCATCAATATGTGGGTATTTGTATGTAATTATAGCTGATGTTTCTTTCCTCCATAATTTTGGCATAGATCATATCCAGTACGTCAGGCAGCAGCCACAGCGTATGGTGCGTTATGTGCTGTGTTATGTTCAATACCTATAACATCAAACGGAAGGCAGAACCATGTTATACTAGGCAATTTGGTTGATCGCTTCATTGGTTGGGCATTGCCATTGCTCAGAGTTGGAGATGGGACGACAGAACTGGCACTGGAAAGTCTACGCGAGTTTCTCAATGCTGGAGATATTGGGGCGATTGAGAGATATGCACTACCAATTCTCAAAGCATGCCAAGAACTTCTCGAGGACGAGAGAACCTCCTTGAGTTTACTGCACAGACTTCTGGGTGTTTTAACTCTGATCTCGTTGAAGTTCTTCAGATGCTTTCAACCTCATTTTGTTGATATTGTGGATCTGCTTCTTGGGTGGGCAATGGTACCAGATCTTGCTGAATCTGATAGGCGGGTTATTATGGACAGTTTCTTGCAATTCCAGAAACACTGGGTGAATAATTTACAATTCTCCTTGGGATTGCTTTCAAAGTTCTTGGGTGACATGGATGTGTTGCTTCAGGATGCAAGTCTTGGAACCCCACAACAATGTCAAAGATTGCTTGCATTGTTGTCTTTTTTTCTCTGGTTTTACAGTCTACTGCCTCTGGCCTGTTAGAGATAAATCTACTTGAACAGATAAGCGAACCTCTTGCCAAAATGCTTCCTCTTTTGTTGGCATGCTTATCAATGGTTGGAAAAAAATTTGGGTGGTCAAAATGGATTAGGGAGTCCTGGAGATGCTTGACACTATTGGCAGAGATTCTGAGTGAAAGGTTTTCAAGCTTTTATTCTCTTGCAGTTGATATCTTGTTCCAAAGCTTGGAGATGGACAATACTGGCCAGCGCTTAGGGGTTATGAAGCTAAATTCATTTCAAATTCACGGGGTTCTTAAAACTAACCTTCAACTATTATCTCTTCAGAAGCATGGCCTTCTCCCATCATGTGTGACTAAAATCTTAAAATTTGATGGACCAATATCCAAGTTGCGTTTGCATCCAAATCACTTAGTGACAGGAAGTTCTGCTGCTGCTTATATTTTCTTGCTCCAACATGGGAACAATGAAGTGGTTGAACAGGCATTGGCTTCCTTGATTGAAGAGTTAGAGCTGTTAAAGAACATGCTTATAGAAACTTCAAGTAATGGTGATGAGCTCGGAAGTGCAGTGACTTCTAAATGTTATTCAAAATCTGAATTGTTTGCTTTCATAAAATTTGACTTGAAAGTTTTATTAAGCTGTGTGTCATTGGGTGGGGGTAGCAGTTTGATTGGTCAAACAGATATAGACAATCTATATGTTAGTAGGTCAGAGAAATTGGTACGATTCATTATTGAGAATTTGAATCCTTTCAACTTTCCTATTCTGGGCTATGCAGAGTTACAAGCTGCTATTATCAACACATTGGGCCGGCTAACTACTATTGAATTTTTAAGCAGGTGCTCTATAAAGAGACATAAAGTTTCTACAGCAGTAGAGATTGCAAAACTTCCACCGGTTAATGATTTGAGGGATGGGCATTTAATGATAATCTTTGAGCATTTAGGGAAGTATACTGTGTTCCTTGTGAATGCACTCCACATTTCTTCGCCTTTGGCAGTTAAACTAGAAGCAGTACAATGGATCCAAAAATTCTGTGAGGGAGTTATCGGTGTGTATGAGAAGATAAGGGCAACAAGTTATCCTTGTCAAGCATTTGGATATGCTGATGTTGCTGGGAATTTAGTGCTCTCAATATTGGCTGCTGCATCGGATAAAGAACCAAGAGTGAGATCTCAGGTGTCATTAGTTTTGGAGATACTTCTGCAATCAAAGCTTATCCATAACACACACTTTTATATTATTACTGAGGTGGTCCTTGAAAGACTTGGTGATCCAGATAAAGATATCAAAAATGCATTTGTGAGGCTGCTTTCACATATGTTGCCTTTGACAATATATGCATGCGGCGTAAGTGAAAATGGATCAATTACCACATCTAGATCTGGTGTTTGTAAATTGGTCAATAGATCTAACTTGCACTGGAAGCAAATATTTGCCCTCAAGCAATTGCCTCAGCAGCTTCACTCCCAGCAGCTTGTTTCTATCCTGAGTTACATTTCACAAAGATGGAAGGTTCCCCTTTCTTCTTGGATCCAACGACTCATTTATACCTGCCGGCATTCAAAGGACTCTGGCTTAACTCAACTAGAGGAGACAAGAGATGTTAGTGTGAATGCATTGTGGTGGGACAAAGAGGTGGAGAATAATTTTCTTGAAAGAATTTGTTCAGTAAATATCCTTGCTGGTGCATGGTGGGCTATACATGAAGCGGCTAGATACTGCATTACAACACGGCTTCGGACCAACCTTGGTGGGCCGACTCAAACTTTTGCCGCTCTGGAACGCATGCTCTTGGACATTGCGCATGTGCTACAGCTAGACAGTGAGCAAAGCGATGGAAACTTAAACATTGTAGGTTCTTCATGTGCACATTTACTACCGCTGAGGTTATTATTGGATTTTGTTGAGGTTTTGAAGAAAAATGTCTACAATGCATACGATGGATCAACTGTTTTACCATGTGCTTCTCGTCAGAGTTCCTTATTCTTTCGGGCAAATAAAAAAGTCTGCGAGGAGTGGTTTTCTAGGATATGTGAACCAATGATGAATGCTGGACTTGCTCTGCAATGCCATGATGCTACAATTCATTATTGTACTTTGCGTTTACAGGAACTTAGTAATCTAGTGGCTTCAGCTTTGAAGGAAAAGTCAAGAGGCCAGCCTGAAAATCTTCATAATATTAGGGTCAGGTTTGCGGGAGATGTCTTGAGGGTTTTAAGGCACATGGCACTGGCGCTGTGTAAAACTCATGAGTCAGACGCTTTAATTGGCTTACAAAAATGGGTTACTGTGGCATTGTTTCCCTTGTTTACAGAGGATTACCAGAGTCTTGGTGACAGTGGAATCATTGGACCTTTATCATGGATATCGGGGCTTTTATATCAGGCAGAGGGTCAGTATGAAAAGGCTGCTGCTCACTTCAGTCATTTGCTACAGACTGAGGATTCACTCAGTTCTATGGGTTCTGATGGTGTACAGTTTGCTATAGCACGTATTATTGAGAGTTATACTGCTGTTTCTGATTGGAAATCTCTAGATTCCTGGCTATCAGAGCTGCAAATGCTTCGCGCTAAGCATGCAGGGAAGAGCTATTCTGGTGCTTTAACTATGGCCGGAAATGAAATAAATGCCATTCATGCCTTAGCACACTTTGATGAAGGTGATTATCAGGCAGCATGGGCATACCTTGATCTGACACCTAAAAGTAGTAGTGAACTTACAATTGACCCCAAATTAGCCTTGCAAAGAAGTGAACAGATGCTTTTGCAGGCGATGCTTCTTCAAATTGAGGGTAAGGTGGACAAGGTATCATTTGAAACACAAAAGGCCAAGTCAATGCTGGAGGAGACATTGTCCATTTTACCACTTGACGGGTTGGCAGAAGCAGCTGCGCATGTCAGCCAGTTACACTGCATCTTTGCATTTGAAGAAAGCTGCAAGCTCGTTGGCAGCCAAGATAACCAACTTCTGTCTTTATTAAGCTCATATATCCAAGCTGTGCAGTCTCCAATCAACCGAATTAATCAAGATTGTAGCTTATGGCTAAAAATTCTCCGGGTTTATCGAAGCATCCATCCAACTTCCCCAGTGACTCTAAAGCTCTGTAAGAATTTGTTGAGTTTAGCTCGTAAGCAAAGAAACCTAATGTTGGCAAATCGTCTGAACAATTATTTGCGAGACCATGTTGTAAATTGCTCTGAAGGAAGTTCCCTTGATTTCATGGTCTTAAGTATGAAGTACGAGGAAATCCTGCTGATGCATGCTGAAAACAAGTTTGAAGATGCACTTATAAATCTTTGGTCACTTGTGCGTCCCTGCTTAAGTCTCCCTATAGACATAGTTGCAGTTGGTAATGATAACTTTTGATGGCTAAGGCATGCTTAAAACTTTCAGATTGGGTGAAACGGGATTATTCTGATAGGACTTTGGAACACATTATTCTCAAAATTGAGCAGATTTTAACATATCTGATACCTCTATTAGCACAGGGTTGCATAACTTCAATGATGATAATCTAAGCTCTAAACCAGAGATGGATCTTGTTGTTGAGGAACTTGTAGGTACAGCTACAAAGTTATCTACGCGTCTTTGCCCCACTATGGGTAAGTCATGGATTTCCTATGCCTCTTGGTGCTATAGTCAAGCTAGAGCTTCTCTTTGTGGTCCACGTGAGACTGCTCTCGAATCTTGCTCCTTTTCTCCTATCCTAGTTTCAGAAATTCTACCTGAAAGATTTAAGTTAAAAGAAGAAGAGCTATTAAAAGTTAAATCTATTGTCTCGCAGCATTTTCTGAAAATGAACGTTGCTAAAGATTTGAATGGGGTAGTGGGAGATTGTAACTTTGACCTTGAATCTTCTGAACATCTGAAAGAGGCTTTAGTTCAGCAGGTCGTGAATATAATTGAAGCTGCAGCTGAAGCACCTGGAGCTGAAAATTCTGCTGGTGAATGCCTTTCTGCTACTCTGACGTCTCAGTTACAAAAATGTTTTTCATGTGAAAATGTTGGGCCAGAAGGAACTAAGTCATTATCTATAGTTGATGATTTAGTTGACATTTGGTGGTCTTTGAGAAGGAGAAGGGTGTCTCTCTTTGGGCATGCAGCTCAAGCTTTCATACACTACCTTTCATATTCATCTATTAGGCATTCTGATTATCAGTTAGCTGGCTCTGGCAGTGAGTCGAGGCAAAAATCTGTGAGTTACTCCTTGAGGGCAACACTTTACGTCTTGCACATACTTCTCAACTATGGGGTGGAGTTAAAAGATACACTTGAACCTGCACTTTTAACAGTTCCGTTGTTGCCATGGCAGGTCAGTTAATGTTTGTTAGATTCTTAGATGTTCTACACATACAATGATTCAAAAACATTCTGATTATTATTTTATTTTGAAGGAAATAACTCCCCAACTATTTGCTCGATTAAGTTCTCATCCTGAACAAGTGGTTAGAAAACAGTTGGAGGGCTTACTAGTTATGCTGGCAAAGTTATCTCCTTGGTCAGTAGTTTATCCAACCCTTGTTGATGTGAATGCTTATGAAGAGGAACCTTCAGAGGAGCTTCAACATGTACTGGCATATTTGGTAATGAAAATCTTTTACTTTTGTGCGACTCTGGTGTTTTCCATTTTATCTGCATTGACATATTGATGAACCGTCTTTTTCTCCTTGCATCTAGACTTATAATGTCAAAATACCATTAGAGATTTTAGTTTTGCTTCGCCCCTTCTCTCTCTCTTTTCCTAACTCTTTTAAATTTATTATACTTTTTCTGAGTAAATTTTGGTATTTGGAAGTCTCTTGCACCTCAGGCAAGGATGTTGCTCAATCGAGTCAGTGAACTACAAAAATTTTACTAACCGTTACAAATTCTGTTAAATTGTTTGACTTTGGACGGAAAAATTTCATGAGCTGCCACGTGAGAGAGAAAACCTAAATGTCAGACAATTTTTCTTTGTGGCATGCCTATATGGAAACTTGTATAAATTTAATGCTAAATTAATCAAAATCAAATAAATAAAATAAAATAATTCATTCAAAATAAAAGTACAATTAATCATCCTGGTTGCCGTGACTTGTTTTCATTGTACTTTCTTATCAGTTGCCTCAAGATCAGCTTCAACACGATTTTGGTTTGCTAGCTTGTAATTGATCTAGTTATCAAGTGATGCCGAGTAGGAAGTTATTGATAACATTTAAATGTAAAACACTGGTGCAGAGATGGATGGGTTTTCCTCCACAGGCCATGAGCCTTGATGAACTACTTTTCATGCCTCAAATTTGTGATATGCATATATGCTTTTAATTTCTGATTGCATGATAAGCTTTTTGTTTCTTTTTCAAAATAATGTTTATGTTTTCTTTTAAATGTTATTTTTTTTAATTATCAAGGTAGGTGAGGGGTCATAGAACCTAACCTTGACCCTAAAAGAGCTAGAGCCATATGGGGCTATGAAGCCCTTACAGACTATGGGAAATATCAAGATAACATGTTTTCCATTAATGCCCTGATGGGATTTGAACCCTGCACCTTCTGTTAGGGGATGAGGAGGGTAAAATAATGTTTCTGTTTTCTTGACATGTTTCATTATTGACTCCTATACTAGGAAACTGTGACCATCAGTGGCTAATATTGGAAATATGAAAATGACGTACGAGGAGTTATGTATTATTAGTGAAGTTCAGAAATTTAGAAGACAAAAACTTCAGTTTCAGATTCATGTATTATTTGAAATAACAAAATGATTGAGCTGACAATATTCTCCTGTCTTTCTTTTGAAGGATTCTTTGCGCAAAGTTATTTATTTGTGTTTCTTATGCACACCTCTCATTAGTGAGTTTAATATGTTAGACCAAAGTTCCCCTTTTCCCCTTGTGCTGAATCTCTCTTTCTATAATTGCCGTCAGAACATGTGGCCTTGGCACCTCTGTTCTTCAAGACTTAAATTTCTCCTACTTCAAATTCAACATTAATTGCTAGAAAATTCCAACGTATTATATTAGGAAAACACATGAATAATGTTATAAAATTCATTAATTATCTTATTCTTTGAGAATATTTGGAAAACACATGAATAGTGTTAGAAAATTTATTAATTATCTTATTCTTTGAGAATAGTTTAGCTTTCACAGTGTGTTGATAAAATGTTTGAGATAACGAGTTTAAGTAAATGGAACTTCGAAATTTTAGCAACCACAGGCAAAACATTGGAAAATGTTTTCTAAATTTTCAAAATTATGCAGAACCTCTAAATTGAGTTTTAATTACCTGGAGCATGCAAGAATTGGTGCTTATAAAAAACTCTTTCCGGAAGTTCTTGATTTGGCATCCAAATATAAAATCTGATGGATCTACAGACATTCTTAATAAAGTTGAGATTGCCATCCAAACCCGCTCTAGAAGGATGAAATAAACTTAAACCAAGTGAATCACACTTCATATTTGATTTCTTTGAGAAGAAGGTCTGTGGGGATGCAACCTCAAGATAACAGGAAAATAAATAATCATAAAAAGTCAAGATTCTGTAAAAGGGCATTTTGGTCTGATTATACTCATTTCAATATGGAGAGCAGAAAAATCTACTCCCATTGTTTAATTTTTATTTTTAACTATTTGGTGCTCTGTACAAAGATTTTTCGTTTTCTTCTTTTTTGCTCTGCACAATGATTACCTTTTGTATTTCTTCAGCCATTTCTCTTTGTATTCTCTTGCTCTTGGAATTTGAAAATTTATGGTTACATGGGTGCTTGAATATCCTATATTTTGTTATTCTGAACATTAACTCTGCACGGTCAAAGTACAGTATGAGAAGTTGAACAAACCTATGTTACATGCAGAGTAAGCTTTATCCTAGATTAATCCAGGATGTCCAGCTCATGATAAAAGAGCTAGAAAACGTGACAGTTCTTTGGGAGGAACTTTGGCTTAGCACACTCCAAGATCTTCACACAGGTAACTTTGGCTTGCTGAATTGAAGCATTGTTACATTTTGTGCCATTTTATTTTAAATGTGATCATGTTGGATGTATCTCTAGATTAAATAAACTACTGGATATTGGATTTCATCTTAAATTATTGTTAAAGAAAAAGGCAAAAATGCATGTTATTGTTTAAATGCTTGGCGTATAACCAAATGAATTGCAAGTTTGCAACTAGTGTATTCGAATGTGTTTACACTGAAATGTACGTGTTTGAAGTGAAATTTCTTCTGATAAGGGGTTGTTTTGAAATGTTACAATTTTCTTTGCACCAAAATCAGTGAGTTTATATTGTTTCATGCTTTTGAAATAAGGGATTTTAACGTTTGGCATGCCTGCTGTATAACATACTCGGACACTGACATAAACATACACAAACATCTCTGTGAAGCTTTGACAGCTATTTGAGGCTGGCTTTATTACTCTGTTTCATCCATACTAGGGTTGTACTTTTTGTTGAATCACGTGCCACTATGACTTTCCACACTACTGAAACCCACAGTTCATCTGGCCTTACCTCGTCATCTTACCCTCGCTGGTGTTATTCTGAAATATTATTTTTATTGCGCTTGTGCAAGTCATGTTAACCAGTCTTCTAAATACATGTACATAGATGTAATGAGGCGGATAAATTTGCTGAAAGAGGAGGCTGCACGAGTTGCTGAGAATGTTACTCTTAGTCATAGTGAGAAGAATAAGATAAACGCTGCAAAATACTCGGCTATGATGGCTCCCATTGTTGTAGCCTTAGAGCGCCGTTTGGCTTCTACTTCTCGGAAACCTGAAACACCTCATGAAATATGGTTTCATGAGGAGTATAAGGAACAAATCAAGTTTGCCATCTCAAATTTTAAGACTCCGCCGTCAATTGCTGCAGCACTAGGGGATGTGTGGCGACCATTTGATAGCATTGCTGCATCCTTGGCATCTTATCAGAGGAAGTCAGCAATATCCTTAGGAGATGTTGCACCACACCTGGCCCAGTTATCATCATCTGATGTTCCGATGCCTGGTCTTGAGAAGCAAATTACAACATCGGATTCTGACAGGGAACTCAATACTACTCTCCAGGGAATTGTCACAATTGCTTCTTTCTCAGAACAAATAACTATCTTACCAACCAAAACGAAACCTAAGAAGCTTGTTATACTGGGCTCAGATGGACAGACATACCCTTATCTTTTGAAAGGGCGAGAGGACCTGCGCCTTGATGCTAGAATCATGCAGCTACTGCAAGCTATAAATGGGTTTCTGCACTCATCTCCTGCAACTCGTGGTCAGGTTCTTGGAATTCGTTATTATTCGGTGACACCAATAAGTGGCCGAGCTGGTCTCATTCAGTGGGTGGACAATGTAATAAGTATCTATAGTGTCTTCAAGTCATGGCAGACACGTGTTCAGCTAGCACAACTCTCAGCATTGGGTGCAGGCAACACAAAAATTCTGTTCCCCCACCTGTTCCTCGGCCAAGTGATATGTTCTATGGAAAAATTATACCTGCACTTAAAGAGAAAGGAATAAGAAGAGTAATATCTCGAAGGGACTGGCCTCATGAAGTCAAGAGAAAAGTACTTCTGGATCTTATGAAGGAGGCTCCTAAACAACTTCTACATCAAGAACTCTGGTGTGCTAGTGAAGGATTTAAGGCCTTCAGCTCAAAATCAAAGAGGTGCTTTTATCATAAATTAGTTAATACTTTCATTTCAATGTATCACTATGCTTCCAGTATGGTATATGCATGTCAGGTTTTTGCTGGAAACTCTTTGAATTGCATTCTTCTTTTTGATACAATTCTTAAGTTTCTACTTTTGCATCCATGTTTTTTGGAGATCTGATTATGAAGTTTTTCTTGTTTTCAGTAGATTGTTGGAACTCTGGGCTTTATTGTATATATTTGGAAGCCACAATGCTTTCGAAGCAATGATATCAATACATATTATATCTTTTTAGTTATATTTACGTATATAACATGATGTCTGTTTCACTTCAGGTGTATTTCTAATAAAAAAAATTGAAGTTTCAAAGTGAGTTATATCTGCCATTTAAAAAAAAAGAACACAATCTGTTTTGCCTTGTCATTTTAAATCATGTAACAGACAAAGGGGAACACATTTTTTTGTGAAAACTTTAGTAAGATAGAAAGATTTATCTTTTATATTAAAAAATAAAAAAAGGTCTGGAGACTAAGAAAATGAAAGCACTACCTCTGTTTTTACATTGCAGCAAAAAAAGAAGATAGGTATTCACTAGGGTCAATATTCACACCTACAGCATGACTTTATGCAAATTATCACCTTTTGTATAGGTATTTGTCGAAGATTGGCATACTGTGAGTAACAATATTCTAGGAGTGAGGATAATTTAGAAATTGAATAGATTTAAATGAAAGAAAAGCAGATAGAATCAAAAAAGTAATGAAGGGTAAATTTTGAAATGTATGGACGTTGAATTTTGATAAAAGACAAATATTGAAAAAAAAAGATGGACTATATATTTTTTTAATAAACGGATGTTATATTTATTAGGACTAGAGGTTTGAAGTTTTTGGGAGGAGTTAGGGTCTTATAAGGGTTATGTATAGGTATTTGTCAAGAAATGGACGAGTGGATGAGATGATGAGATAGTGAATGATGGAGAAGTTGTTCGCTTGGTAAAGTTGTTAAATCATAAATTGTATCGTGAATCAGTAACACCTTTTTGGTGCTTTGTGACTCATGAATTAAATCGTAAGATTTAATTAGCATTGCAAAAATATGATAGAATAGTATTTGAAACAATAGAAAGATCAAATTTTTGAACTACATAATATAACGAAGAACAAATAGGCTATCATGATTATCTATATAAGGTAGCTGCAAATGCATTAATTCTATGGCTATTCTTAATCTTCCCACTTAGAGTATTATTGACTTTTAAAATAAATGCATCAATATTTTGATTTGCCTTCATCTTGAATAAATTTTGTTCATTCAAAGAATTCATACTCAATAGCTTCATTCTTCTGTTCCCTCCCAAAGTATCGCCGGTAGCTTTATTCTATTGTTATGCACTCTAGTGTTGGTCACTGTGCTTCTTTATTTGTACTACCATTTTAACTCAAATAACCAAAAACATGTTACCATAGGGATATTTTAGGTTAAATATAGCAAACAAAATGTTGACAATAAAAGGATTTGTTTTGCCTTTAAATTTAAATTGTGAGAAAGTTGAATCATATCGAATGATAAAATTTGTATTTTAAAATAGATTTACCCTTCTGAGTTGTATTGTTAGAAGACTGAATAGTATGATATGTATCGTGAATCATAAGATTTTGACAACTATTAGTCAAACTTAGTTACAGACTATTACTGAGTACGAAGTTTGAGGTATCTTCTTTTATTTGAGGATGCGAGTAATCTGTGCAAAGTTACCTTAAAACATTTTACTGGTTAGCTGATTCTCGGTGAATATAGGTATTAATCTATCGTTTCCATAATATTACGTCTCTTCATTTTGACGTTCTACATCAATGTCCAGCTTGCAATTGACGATAGGTGATTGAAATGAAGGACAATGGTCTTCAAACTTATTTAACTATTGTTCCCTATTTCATAATGCCAATGGTGGAACCCTTTAGTCCATCTCAGTGTTACTTAGGACGCGATTTGTTTCTACAAAATGACAGGTGATCGAAAATGAAGGACAATGGCCTTCAAACTCATTTAATTATTGTTCCGTATTTTATAATGCCAATGGTGGAACCCTTTAGTCCATTTCAGTGTTACCCAGAACCCGCTTTGTTTCGGTTTGTCGAACTAGTATGGGTTCACGGTACTCTACATAGACTAACTCATGGTTTACATAGACTAAACCATCGGTTCGCTAGGGTAGGTTTATATGATTGCTTATAATTCAAATTTTTCTAGAATTTAATTGGAAACTAAGTTTTATGGAAGATATTTAGTTAAATTAACAAGTTGGTGATTCTATAAATAATTTAATAAAAATGTGATATTTAGGTATCCAATATTATGTTAGAATATTGATATTTGTGCATATAGGTCAAACAACAAAAATATTCGAATGCACTTACAGTTTTGGTATGTAATAGTATCAATGTTTGGAACGCAAGTGCCAATATGCGAGTTGTTGGATCAGTAAGAGTATCTATTAACTCTTGTGCATTTAGGCCCCCATATGGGAATTGTCTATTCGTGACTTTTTCGGAGAACAAACAATGTTGTTGAATATTGTCTACTTATATGCATGGTCCGAGCAGCTCAAAAGTTTTATGCTCATGTCAGATTCTTTAGACTTATATTTGCTTGCCTCTTTAAACTCTTTGCCTTTTAACGAACTGTTACTCTGTCTCCGCATGTGCATGTAAGAGAGAGACCTACTGTTAGGAAATAGACTAAAACAAAGTTTGGGGAAGAAAGAAATGGCAGAAATAGGGTAGAATGGAGGTGAGGAAGAGATAAAGGAGAAGAGTTCAAAGAGACTCTCAGATATTTCATATAATCGTTGATAAAGCTTGAAATGAAACTACTTATTGTTGACATATTTATACCAAAGTTACTTGCAGGAAAATAAAGCTTAACCTACACCTACTTTACTTATCCTACACCAGCTGCACATGGGCACATGGACATGTGAGGTTGTCACTTGAGAATAATCTAGATATTAAGACTTAACAGAAAATGACTAGGGGTTATGCTTGACAATTCCTCCTTTAAAATCCATGCCCTCATGGATATTAGGATTAGTAGCCTCTTTTCCAGTGTTTGTCTTTCTTAATAAGCTATCAGCTGATGTGTTGTCTTTTCCCCTTTTGTAGCTAATGTTGTAGTTTTATTCAAGTAGCTTACTCAACCACATTTGTTGCAAGCATGAGACTACCTTTTGTTCTAAGAAATATTTGAGGGACTGGTGATTAGTCCTTATCAAAAACTGCTTGAACTCCAAATAGGAAGACCATCTCTTGACTGCTCCTACAACTGCCATGAGTTCCTTCCCATAAGTAGAGAACCCTTGTCCTTTTGGTCCAAGAGCCTTACTGAAATAAGCTAATGGCCTTCCTTCTTGCATTAGTATAGCTCCAATGCCTTTCCCAAGCATCTTCTTCAATTTCAAATTGTTTGTTGAAGTCTGGTAATGCCAAAACTGGTGCAGTGGTTAAAGTTCTCTTTAATTGATCAAATACCTTCTCAGATGCTTCATTCCATCCAAAGTTGTCTTTTTGCAGTAAAGTGGTTAAGGGTTTTGCCATGGTGCCATAGTTCTGGATAAATTTTCTATAATAGCCTGTCAATCCAAGGAATCCTCTTAAACCCTTCAAGGGCCAACTGAGAACACAATCCACTTTTGAAGAATCCATGGCTATTCCCTTTGTTGATATGACATGTCCTAGATATTCCACTCTTTCATTGGCAATTTCACACTTGCTAAATTTAGCATACAACTGATTCTCTTTCAAGACTTTAAAAACTGCTTTCAAGTGGAGGTCGTGATCTTCATGCTTTTAGAGTATACCACGATGTCATCAAAAAACACTAGCACAAATTTCCTTTTCTGGTTGGAACACATGGTTCATCAAATTTGAGAAGTAGCAGGCGCATTTGTCAACCCAAATGGTAAGACAGTAAATTCAAAATGGCCTTGATGAGTTCTGAATTTTGTTTTCTGTCTTCAGGTGTCATTCTAACTTGGTGGTAACCAACTCTGAGGTCCAACTTAGTGTATACTTTGGCTCCATCCAATTCATCTAATAACTCATCTATCAAGGGTATAGGATATTTGTTCTTTATGGTCAAAGAGTTGAGATGCCTGTAGTCAACACAAAACCTCCATGATCCATCTTTTTTCTTTAATAGGAGTATGGGAGAAGCAAAAGGGCTCTTGCTAGGTCTGATGATTCTTGATTGTAACATGTCCAGAACCAATTGAGCTCCTTGTTTGAGGTTGATATGGTGATCTAGGAACCTTTTAGGAGGCATTTCTTTTGGCTCTTCAAAGATGGAGTTAAATTCTTGTAGGAGGCCCTTGATTTTGTCATCCTTAAATGATTCTGCTCCCTCCATTTGATAGAATTGTTGTTCAGTTATAGGAACTTGACTTGCTCCTTGCTCCTACATACTGATTGAATAGATTAGTACAGCAATACTATGTTCTTGACCTTTAAACTGCTTTGCCAAGGAGTCCACTGTAACCAATTTTAAGGAGGGGGTTTTCAGTTTTTGTTTCCCTTGTAGTTGCACTGCCTTTCCTTGATACACAAAGTCCATGGTTAAGTCTTTATAGTCGAAGGTGACTGGTCCCAACTGCTCCAACCATTGTACTCCCAGTACCATGTCACAACCTCCTAGGGGTAGGATGTAGACTGGCCCTTTATGGTTTACCTTATTCATGACCCAGGTAAATTCTTTACACTTTGATTTGCACATTAGTTGAGAGCCATTGGCAACTGTCACGGAGGAATATTTTTCAGCTTGCACCCCAGCCCTTGAGCAATGTTTGGATCCATGAAATTATGGGTACTGCCCCCATCAATTAGAATTGAGATTGGCTTCCTTTCTACATACCCTGTGACTACAAAAGTTCTAGGACTGGAATGCCCCTCTATATCATTCAATGAGACTCCTATCTCTTCCCCAATTTCTTCATTTCCTTGACAATCTATTTCTATGGAATTCGGTTCCTCGTCAAATTTTGGAGGGGAGTCATAGTCTTCTTTACAGGGGTCCTCATTGACTATCATAAAGATTTGTGGCTTGGAGCATTGATGTCCTTTGACAAATTTTTCATCACAATAGTAGCATAGGCCTTTATTTCTCCTTTCATCTCTTTGTGCAGCAGTTATAGCCTTGGGTGTTGCATGTATTTGGTTTGGGTTGTGTTTAGGGTAGGTCAACAGAGCTTGTTTATGGTTTGAATTGTTAGGAGTGGGGTCTTTTCTGAGAATTCCTGTGGTTGGTGAAGTTAAGTAGTTCTTGGGTTGAGAGTTTGATGGAGGGAAATTGTTTTTGGGGTTATAAGTGTAAGGCTTAGGTATTAGGGTTTCATGTTGTTTTGCTAAATTGAAGGCCAAAAATAGGGTGTCAGGCCTAAGTATTTTCACCATCTTTTTAGTTTCTCCCTGCAGTCCTCCAATGAAATTATCCACAGAGTATTTTCCAGTTAGTTGTGGAATTTGACACAACATCAATCCCCTGCACCTTTCATACTCATCATAGTCATCATAGTACTTTTTCATAGTAGCGGTTTGTTTAAGCAATTTAAATTGCTCAAACACATTGTCCTGTCCCTTTTCGGTGAAACTAACAGTGAAGTCCCTTGAGAATTTTTCCCAGGAGATAGTTCATTTACCACTGCAATAAGCCTTGTACCAGCTCTTAGGCACGCCATGTAGATGCATGGCAGCAATAGTGCTCCTTCACTTGGTAAATGTCAAAGTATTCTTCACAATCAAGTACCCAACTAACGGCATCATCTCTCTCTTCAAAAGCTGGAAATGACAATTTCAAATGTCTCATGTCAGGATCCCTTTCCTCATGCCTTCTCCTACGTTCATATCTCCTCCTTAGGTTGGTCCTAGTGTCTGCAGTATCATAGTCACCATCACTATTATTATCCTCTTCTTCTTGTGCTCTCCTCATGTGATATGAATTTCTATACATACCTTTTCCCTCTTTGTGAGCTCTTCTAGGCCCATCCATGTCTCCGAAGGGATTAGAGAAGTCATTCCCATCATTGGAACCCTTAGACTGAAGCCTCTTAGCAATTATATCCATGAAGGAACCCATTTTAACATCAATGTTCTGCAGTTTCTCATGAGTGTACTCTCTTAAACTTAGAAAGTCTTGTTGCAGCATTTGGTTGGAGTTTGAATGTGAAGGTCCAGCCATGTTGGTGAATTGTTTAGAGAAAAGAATTTGAAACTCAGGATTATTAAGTTTTAAAGTTCAATCAATGGATTGATCTAGTGTCAACACCAGACCAATTGGAGTAAATGAGCTTGAGTGTTAATTTTAGTGGTGAATAAAACTATTCTTGAACAATTAGAGTGCTCGAAATTTCTGGAAATTTAAGTACACCTAGTCTAAGCTTAGATGCACCTATATAGAGTAAACAAGCTACTGAAGAACTAATGGATCAAAATAAGTAACAATTATGGACACTATCAGTGTAATAGAGCCATTTTTGTCACTGTTATAGCAGAAAATTATGTAAACTGGAAAGAAAAATTTAAGAATAGGACAATAAACTACTTAAATCTGCTATAGTTTTTTTTAGGGCACCTGTTTAAGTAGAATTCATGTCACTCTTTTCAACAACAATCAAATGGGTCTCTTAAAAAGGAAAAAATTTCCAGTTGGGCAAGTTTAACCCACATAACAAGGATTTTAACAAGAGATTCAGCCATCTGATCAGTTTGTTGATTAGAAATTAGAATAGATGCAAAATATACTTAATACAAATCCCAAACAATTATAGTTGCTAATAATCAGATATAATTCAGCTTGTAAGATTTTTTTGGTCGGAAAATGATGAACAATGAAATATGATAGTAAATTCCATCGAATGGTGTTTGTGTGTGAGTTTAAGGACCGGTCTACTTAGAATAGATGTAAACGAGTAGAGAAAAAGTGATTTATACCATAAACAACATGAAAATGTTGTTGAATTCCTCAGTTGCAGATCGAACCAGAAAACAGGGGTAAACAGAGCACAATTTCCACCTTACTGTTGCTGTGTTTTGAGTACTTCAATACCAATTTATTCTGCTAGGTAATACTTGCAGATGATTACCCAAAAGAAACCAGTAGCAATTCCTCCAATTGAGGACTCTAGCTAGTAACCCAGATAGAAGAAAGAAAAGGTAGAAATAGGGTAGAATGAAGGTGAGGAAGAGAGACTCTCTCAGATATTTCATATAATCGTTGATAAAGCTTGAAATGAAACTACTTACTGTTTACATATTTATACTAAAATTACTTGCAAGAAAATAAAGCTTAACCTACACCTACTTTACTTATCCTACACCACCTGCACATGGGCACATGGACATGTGAGGTGGTTAATTGGAGAATATTCACTAGGGTCATGCTTGACACCTACAATTGTCGATCACCTTTTCACGAAGAGCTACTCTGTGTGATTTGAGATAGAGAGAAAGAGAGAGAGAGAGAGAGAGAGAGAGAGTTTACTCGATTAAATCTTAGTTGAAAACCCTCTGTGCTGTTCTTATATTATGCTTTAAGTTTTATTTGTTCTTCTAAAGATTGTTAAAATAAGAGTAAAATCATACGAGTTGAACAATGTAAGCCGTGGAAAACATTTTTTTTAGAGGTTTAAAAAAATGAAACATTAACTTCTTTTAATTGTTTCAATTTATTTCCTTGTAGGTATTCGGGTAGTGTAGCTGCCATGAGCATGATTGGTCACATTATGGGGTTAGGTGACAGGCATTTGGATAATATTCTTGTCGACTTTTGTAGTGGGGACATTGTGCACATTGATTATAATGTGTGCTTTGATAAAGGGCACAGACTAAAGATTCCTGAAATTGTGCCTTTTCGCCTCACTCAAACAATGGAAGCAGCTTTGGGGTTGACTGGGGTTGAAGGTACCTTCAGAGCAGACTGTGAAGCAGTTCTTAGTGTTTTGAAGAATAATAAGGACATACTATTAATGTTGTTGGAGGTTTTTGTATGGGATCCTCTTGTGGAATGGACACGTGGGGATTTTCATGATGATGCAGCAATAGTGGGTGAAGAAAGAAAGGGCATGGAGCTGGCAGTGAGCTTGAGCTTATTTGCATCTCGTGTGCAAGAAATTAAGCGTTCCATTGCAGGTACTTCTATATTATACATTCTTGGCTCAGTTGTGCCTTATTTTCCATCCTTCATCCGCATGTTAGAATTTCTTGGGGTTATGTCTCTGGTTTCAACATTTAGTGATTTATTGCGCTATTGTTTTCATTTTTCATGTACATTGAAATCTCCAGTGCTTGTATTTATTTGACATTTCATTAAGGCCTAGTCTTTGTTGATTGAATAGTTCTCTTTGTAAGTGAAAGTTACATAAACATGAATGATGCTTATCTTTTGACCAGGAACATCATGATCTTTTACTGGCTTCCTTCCCAGCCATCGAATCTGCTCTCGTGGTATGTAGTCTTCTGACATCTTCTTTTGGCTACTTTTAAAAAATTCTGAAGTTTAACTTAACTCTGAAAATGTGTGACAGAGGTTCACAAATGTCCTTAATGAATATGAGATTGTCTCTGGTCTTTTCTACCGTACTGACCAAGAAAGGGCTAACCTTGTTCTGCAAGAGACATCTGCAAAGACAATTGTTGTTGAAGCAACTCTTAATTTGGAGAAGACCTGTGCCACATATGAAATACAGGCTCAGGAATTTGCTCAAGCAAAGGCTTTGGTTACTGAGAAAGCTCAAGAGGCAGCAACCTGGATTGAGCAACATGGAAAAGTTATTGATGCCTTAAGGAGTAGCTCAATCCCAGAAATCAAAGCCAGCCTAAAGTTGGCTGGTAGGGAAGAATCTTTATCTCTTACATCTGCTGTTGTGGTGGCTGGGGTTCCCTTGACCATCGTTCCAGAGCCAACACAAGCTCAGTGCCATGAAATTGATAGAGAAGTTTCTCAGCTAATAACTGACCTGGATCATGGACTCTCAGCTGCCGTGACAGGTCTTCAAACATATTCTTTGGCTTTGCAACGACTCCTGCCACTGAATTACCTTTCAACTAGCCCAGTGCATAATTGGGCACAAATTTTGCAACTCTCGTTGAACACCATTTCTTCTGATATTTTGTCTCTTGCCAGAAGACAGGCTGCTGAAATTAATGAAAAGGTTCGTGTGGATGGATTTGATTCTGTTAATTGTAATTATGATGATCTGTGCCATAGAATAGAGAAATATGCAGAAGGTATTGAGAAATTGGAAGAAGAACGTTTGGAACTGGTGAACTCAATTGGCTCAGAGACTGAATCAAAAGCTAAAGATCACCTTTTATCTGCTTTCATGAGCTACATGCAGTCTGCTGGTCTTGGAAAGATAGATGATCCACTGCCTTCTGCGAGTTTAGGATTGTTGAAGCATGACAGGACATTTGATTCTAGATTGCAAGGGAAGCTCGAAGAGAAGAAGGAGAAGATTTTAATTGTTTTACATATAGCAGTTAGTTCTCTGTATAACGAGGTTAAGCATAGAGTGCTAGACATCTTGAATCAGACAACTGGGGGAAGGAATATACACAATAGACTGCAGGCTGATGCTGGAACTATTTTCACCGAGTTTGAAGAGCAAGTTGAGAAATGCGTTCTTCTAGCTGGGTTTGTTAATGAACTTCAACAATACATTACTGACAGGGATATACCTAGTGTTAATACAGGTGTGGATAGTTCAAATTATTCTTTCCACAGGAACTGGACTTCCATTTTCAAGGCCAGCTTAGTTTCCTGTAGAAGTTTGGTTGAGAAAATGCTTGATTTTATTCTACCTGATGCGATAAGGTCTGTTATCTCGTTCAGTTCAGAGGTAATGGATTCATTTGGGTCTCTTTCACAAATTAGGGGGTCCATCGATGCAGCTCTGGAGGAGCTTCTAGAGGTAGAAACAGAGAAGGCATCTTTAGTAGAACTGGTGCAAAACTACTTTGTAAAAGTTGGTCTGATTACTGAGCAACAGTTGGCTCTCGAAGAAGCTTCTGTGAAGGGTCGAGATCATCTTTCTTGGGAAGAGGCTGAGGAACTTGCCTCTCAGGAAGAAGCTTGTAGAGCTCAATTGGACAAACTCCACCAGTCATGGAACCAGAAGGATATGCGAACTTCTTTGTTGTTAAAAAGAGAAGCTAATATTAAAAGTGCTCTGTTCTCTGCCGAACAGCATTTTCAATATTTAATTAGTGCTGAACAGGATAGAGAACCTCATATTTCGAGGACAAAAAATCTTTTTTTAGCTCTAATGCAGCCTTTCATTGAGTTGGAATCGGTTGATAAAGCATTGTCTTCCTTTGGTGGGCCTGTTGCTTCTTGGTCAAGTGGAATTTCTTGCCTTGAGGATTTAACTAGTTCTGGTTGTCCAATGTCCGAGTATGTATGGAAGTTTTCTGGCATACTTGGTAGCCATTCTTTCTTTATATGGAAAGTTGCTGTGATGGATTCTTTTCTTGATTCATGCATACATGATGCAGCTTCATCAACAGATCTAGCTTTAGGGTTTGACCAACTTGTCAATGTTGTCATGAAAAAGCTGGAAGTCCAACTTCAAGGGCATATTAATCAGTACTTGAGAGAGCGAGTTGCTCCAATTCTATTAACTAGGTTAGACACTGAAAATGAACTTTTGAAGCAAATGTCTGTATCAACAAAAGACCTCACATTTGAAGAACTGACGAAAGAGTTCGGGGCTGTAAAAAGAGTGAAACTTATGCTTGAAGAGTACTGTAATGCACATGAAACTGTTAGAGCCGCAAGGTCAGTAGCTTCCCTCATGAATAGGCAGGTGAAAGAACTGAGAGACTCTCTTCTCAAAACTAGTTTGGATATTGTTCAAATGGAGTGGATGCATGATGTTACCTTGAGCCCATTGCATAATTACAGGCTCATATCTCATAAATTTCTTGCAAGTGATGATAACTTACTTCCAATTATTCTAAACCTTAGCAGGCCTAAGTTTTTGGAAAGTATACAATCTTCTGTAGCAAAAATAGCTAGGTCACTGGAGGGCCTGCAAGCTTGTGAACATACTTCTGTCACAGCAGAAGGGCAGCTTGAGAGAGCCATGGGGTGGGCTTGTGGCGGTCCAAATTCCAGCTCAGTTGGACATACCTCGACGAGAAATTCAGGAATTCCTCCTGAATTTCATGATCATCTGATGAGACGACGACAATTATTATGGGAAGCTCGAGAAAAGGGGTCTGAGATGATCAAAGTATGCATGTCGATATTGGAATTTGAAGCGTCAAGATATGGAATTTTTCGATCTACAGGAGAGTTATATTCATTCAAGAGTGGTGCGGATGGCAGGATATGGCAGCAAACTTACTTGAATGCGTTAACAAGATTAGATGTAACTTATCATTCTTTTATACGTGAGTTTTTAATTGTTCTGGATGAATTGTTTTTCTGACACTGATAAATTACTCAGTTTTAATTATTCTACCATATGGGAGATAATTGTATACTTTCATGACATTATCAGGTACTGAACAAGAATGGAAGCTTGCACAGAGCAGTATGGAGAATGCTTCCAGTGGCTTATCCTCTGCAAGTAATGAACTGTCCGTCGCTTCTGTTAAAGCAAAGTCAGCATCAGGTCTCTCATCTTCTCTTCACGATTTTTTTTTATTTTTTATTTAATAATATTCTCTAATATAGACATTGGCTCATATTTATGCTTAACGAATGCACATAAGCGCAAACTTATTTATTAACTTCATATTACATCATTGTTTAAATTTATAGCAAAACTAATGAAATACTCACTGTAGTTGACACGTTTTAGTTAATACACCATTGAACTTTTAATTTTTCAAATTACTCTACTAAACTAATTATTATTTTGAAATTGGGTCATTCCGTTAAAAAAAAATAAACGGACGTTAATTTTTTATCGACAAAATTAATGAATTACCCACTATAGTTGACACGTTTTACTGATTAAACCATTGAACTTTTAATTTTTTAAATTATCCCATTAAACTAATTAATATTTTGAAATTGGGTAATTTTGTTAAAAAATTAAGCAGACATTAATTTTTTTATGTTTGTGGCTCTGAAAAAGAAATTCAAAAATAAAAATATTACTTATGTGGCAAAAAATAATAAAAAACTTGAAAGTAAAAGCAAAAAAATCAAAATATTTTGGGTACTCTAATCTTAGATGTTTATTAATAGAAAAAACTTCCTCGCAAATGAAAAGTAACGCATCAGCGGTAGAAATGAAAACACGGTAATTGGCAACAACATTTTGCATCTATCTTTGAATTATCTCTCGCATTCATCCGTAAAAAAACTCATCTATCAAATCATAAATTCAATCCCAAAGAAAATCAATTTAACCAAATATTACTACCACATATATATATATATATATACACACACACACCCAACATAATATATAGAGAGATTCAGGTGTGGACCTTGTGGAGGCGATCGAGAGTGAATGAGAGGAGTTCAAGACATAAGGTCATTGATTATCGGAGTGAGAGGGAGGAAACCCTCTGCAACACTATTATTTACTTATTATTGTTGTTGTTGGGGATTGACTTCATCATATATTAATGTTGAACTTCAAGCTCAATTCAATGTTTTGGGTATTTCTAGGAATTTTCATATATTTTAGAGAGAGAAAATATGTAGATCTATTTGATCTGAAAGAAGGGGGAGAAGAGAGAGATGAGAGGAAGGACGAGAGAGAATAAATTAAATTTGTTTATTTTCCTTTTTTTCTTTTTCACGTCCACGTAAAATTTGAAACGATTTAACACTCATGAGGCAGAGATAGAGAATGACTCAATTTCAAAATATTAATTAGTTTAATGAGGTAATTTGAAAATTAAAAGTTCAATGATGTAATCAAGAAAGCGTGTCAATTACGATTGGGTAATTCATTAGTTTTGTCGATAAAAAATTAACTTTTGTTTATTTTTTTTAACGAAATGACCCAATTTTAAAATAATTAGTTTAGTGGGGTAATTTGAAAAATTAAAAATTCAATGGTGTAATCAGTAAAACGTGTCAACTACAGTGGGTATTTCATTAGTTTTAGTTTGCCTTAAATTTATTGCAATATAAATATGTGCTAACATGCCAGATTTTTTATTTTTGCAGGTGATTTGCAAAGCACTCTTGTTGCAATGAAGGATTGTGCCTATGAAGCCAGTGTTGTGCTATCTGCTTTTGCACGTGTAACCAGGGGACATACTGCTTTGACATCTGAATGTGGCTCCATGCTCGAAGAGGTATAATTTTATTAATATTGACATGATAATTCGTTGTTCTTACTGAAGGATTTTTCAGATTCGTGTATTCTTGATAATGTGCATAGTACTATAATGTTGTGAGGAGAATATCATGTATAAGTCAACTTTTGTGATATTTTGACTTTAAATTCAAAAAAATTATTGCTGAATATAAACCCCCCATGATAATTGATTGGCACTGTTGCATTTGGCATATGATTCCAAAGTTGGACATCAATTCATGGTTGATCTTTTTAATTTCATGATAACCTATTATTTTATTAATGATCTTTTTATCTTCACATGTATCAAAGGCTTCTTAGCACTTTTACGAGTCCCATGTCAGACAAATTTCCAGAGCAAATCTCATAGGATCACATGTACATACAATCTACATGGAGTTGATGTGCATTGTATCTCTGAATTGATGTCGTGCTTTTCATGAAGTCAGCACATAACTCTGCTGGATAATTAGTTCAGTGTTCAATATATGGGATACAGTTTCTCATTTATTAATGACCTGTTTAAAGGCTTGGTATGTCTAACTTATGTATGACGGATGTACAACTAAGAGTCTAAGACCTTTTTACTTTTACTTGTAGAAAAGTAAATATTAAGTGGAAATAGTTGCACACAGTGGGAGTGGACCCTCCCCTCCCAAGAAAATAACACAAAGAACTATATTTTGTGGTTCTACCTACATGGAAAGAAGTCCATCTTTCCGATAATTATTTCATTTACATTTCCTACATTGACTTAACTATTTAATATTTCTTTTTAATAAAATTTTCAAAATTCTTATTACTAAAGTTACTAACTTTTCTCATGATGCTCTCTCTGAGTGCATATAAGGAAAGACTAGTACGTTGTGAATGATGGGACCATTGAAAGGGTGTTTCCGGAATATAAATTCACAATTAAGGGATATGTTTTTGTCTCCTGCAGACTGATTGGAATTCTTATGAACAAGTTCTGCAATTGGTAGAAAACTAGAATATACTATAAGCGAGAACCTTTTAGATGTATGATTAAAAGTCTGAGAGGCATCAGGATCATCAGTTAGATTGCTAAGGCGTATAAAATGAATTGGTTTGAAAGAAATTAGTTTTGGTGGGGTGGGGTGGGGTGGGGGGGGGGGAGGATGTTTAGTGGTGTCTATAGAGAAAAATATGTAAAGATGCTTGGTTATTAAATGCATTAGATAGGACATGTCTTAACTGCAAATTCATCTAATACGGTGAAGTTTGACAAAATTCCTTCTTTCTTTTATGCATGCATGTGTTTTGGGGTGTGGGCTGGGGTGTGTTTGTGTAGCTTTTGTTTGTGCTTATACTTTTGTACTCCTCTATAGGTTCTGGCAATAACTGAAGATCTGCATGACGTTCACAGCTTGGGGAAAGAGGCTGCAACAGTACACTTTTCTTTGATGGGTGATCTTTCTAAGGTTTACTTCTCTCTTAATCATGATTATTTTTTTTTGTCTGGAAATATCAATTTATGCATATGTTGCAACAAGTTTACTTTTCCATGAGAGTTTTTTAATTGGTTCACTTCTAAATGTGCAATCTCTTTTATTACGGGCAGGCAAATTCCATTCTGCTTCCACTTGAATCTGTGTTGTCCAAGGATGTTACTGCTATGACTGATGCTATGGCTAGAGAAAGAGAGACCAAAATGGAAATATCTCCCATTCATGGACAAGCTATATATCAGTCTTATTATTCAAGAATTAAGGAGGCTTGTCAGGCCTATAAGCCCTTGGTTCCATCACTTACATCCTATGTGAAGGGACTGCATTCCATGTTGACCAGGCTGGCAAGAACTGCTAGTCTCCATGCAGGAAATCTACATAAAGTAATGTCATACTTGTAAGAAAATTGTATTGACTGCATACTTTCTTCAGCTATTTTATTGATTCTATTCTTCATCTTCTTACAGGCTCTTGAAGGACTAGGAGAAAGCCAGGAAATAAGGTCACAGGATATGAATTTGTCAAGGCAAGACCTTGAAGGTGATGAAGCTGATTTTGACAACAAAGATACTGATATTTTCTCTAAATCTGATGACGAGAATGATGAGGATTTCGTAGGCATGACTCGACTGTCTTTGCAAGATAAAGGATGGATATCTCCTCCAGATAGTATCTACAGTAGCAGCTTAGAGTCTGGTATTACATCACCCGACACTAGTCTTGCAGATAGCTTTAGTGGCTCAGATTTGATCGAACAGCTTTCCCACGGGTCTGATAACAAGGAGACCAAATATGTCACTGAGTCTGTCTCACTGACTGGACCTAGTGTTCCTGCAACTTTGCAGTCAGAGTCTAAGTACAAGGATGTTAATAGCACTGATAATGGTTCCATAGAGGAACAACAGTTGAAAGCAGTGGCATCAGCTTCACATTCTGCAAATCCAGAAGCATTAGAGGTGAAGTTTGGTGAACCACCTCCATCAAACCAAGACAAAGTTGAAGAGGAAAATCATGAAACTCCTCTGCCTAATACTGATGCCATCTGCCGAACCACCAGGGGTAAGAATAAAAGCTTTCCTTATTGAAAACCTTCTAGAGTCGAAGTACAGCATTTTTAGTTTTGCTTGCAGGTAAGCATTATATTCCAGTTTTGCTGCTTGTACATCAGGAACAGTGTTTAACTTACAATTGAAATGAACAAATATTATGTGAATTTAAAATATGTATGCGTGTACACACACACATATGGTAGTGTGACTTGAGAACCTCACTTGTACACAGTGACAAACTCAACGGGAATGTCTATCAAGTTCATACTTAATACTACTAATTGTCTATCTTTGTATCTTCCTTGTTTGCTGATTTTATGCTAAGACTTACTTTTTCCATTCAGTGAGATGATATGGGTCCTTATAAATCGTTTTAATTGTAATTATTGCTCCTCTAGGTAAAAATGCTTATGCCATGTCAGTTTTAAGGCGAGTAGAGATGAAGCTAGATGGTGAAGATATTTCTGATAACAGGTACATGCTTCCCCTGGAACACTATGCTAAGCCCTTCGCTGATATTAAAGTTTTGCTAATAGTGCCTTGAAACTTTTTCTTTTCCCAGAGAAATTAGTGTTGCAGAGCAAGTGGATTATCTACTTAAGCAAGCAACTAGCGTGGATAATCTTTGCAATATGTATGAAGGTTGGACACCTTGGATTTGAGTGTCTGAAGCTTTCATTTCAGATAGAAGTGTTTTGACTGCAGGTACCATCTCAAGATATGTGGTCACTGATGTGTCTGAGTTATATCCTTTTCTTTGCACATGATTATAGCCAGATACTTCTGTTTGGACCCTTTGGATTGCCATGGATGTAAGCAACTACTCCCGTATGCCTTAGCAAGCCATAGTTGTTGCTACACACTCATTGGTTATTGCTTGGTGAAGATGAAGTTGGATGACTTTTGAGAATATGTGGTGAAAGCTATGAGCTCTTTTGGAACTTGGAAGCCTTCATCCATGTTCCGACCTCTTGAAGAACCAGTTGTGCCTGGCAGAGTGCATACCCCAAGCCAAATTCTAGAGATTCATTCATGTTGAACAAGCAACTGCCATACAATTGTAATGGGCTCAGAACTTTCAGAAGGGTTGAAGCTGGATAGTTTATCAGTTGCTACAAGAACTTGCTCCCCCTTGCTGGTTGAAGCTGTCCACAAAATTTTCCTGGTTTACTGCTCATTTGCCTTTGCTATGCTGAGGGACCCGATACTTTACAATGGGAATGAGCAAGCGGAGCTGAAACCAGTTTAATGTACTTGGATAAGGTTTCGGCCCCTATTGTGGATTACTTTGGAAAAGCTTCTGAGCGAGTCTGTCTGCAACACAAGGGGCTAATGTGGGTTGCCTTTTAATGTCATTCATATGTTGTATGCTATTCTCCATTCTGTATTAAGCTTTGTTTTTTCATGAAACAACCTTCTCATTTAGTTTCTGTCTGTGTATGGTATATGATGACAAGTTTCAAATCTTTGTAACTGTTGTTGTCCTATTAAATTGTCCTAGTAGATATATATGATCAGGTCATTATATATAATTGTAATTAAATTATTTTATTTTTAATTGATCAAATGTTCTCTTCATTGATCAGAAATTTGTTTTTGAAGACCAGATTTACGTTGGCTAGATATATATGTAGAGTGGGGATATTTGTTTTCTGTTCCCATCATAATGGTCAAGGGTTATAAATTAAATTATTTTATTTTCAATTGACGGATCAAATCAGTTGAAAGCGGAATCTTCACAGAGATCATTCTTCTGACTGCACAGAATTAATACTACGGACATTTTATATTTCTTTTTCACTGAACACCAGATTTTGAAGTTGTCATTTTATTGTCTTTATCGTCTATTGGGGTGAACTTATTTTGATATTTTACACAGATATATAGATCTTAAGCGAGGATCTTCTGCACTATTAAAATTAGAATTATCGTCTTTGGCCATACATGTAAAGTTTTTACACATATACACTAAAGATTTATATATATATATATATATATATATATATATACATGGTTATATCTATCTTCCGTTTTTAAAAAATATTTCCATTTGCAAAATTTATTCTTATATTTTAAAGATGTATATTTTTGTCTAATGTTTAGTAATTTATTGAGAAATTAATTTGATAGCAATAATCTCATAACGGAATTGTAATACCAAACTTGAGGACCTTATTACTACTACCACCTTTTTCCATTCTTAGATAAAAAAAGAAAATGACCACTACTACTACCACTATCTTTTTTTAATTTTTAGATAAAAGAAAATGACAAACGACTATTTTTGTAGATTATTATTATTATATAATACTCCTTCTATACAAATTTACTTATCTTAATTTGAAAATACACGTTTATTTTGAAAAAAATTGTCTCTAAAATACCCATCTTAAATACTCTATTATCATATTTTTTGTTTTAATTAATTTTTCAACTCTTTCTTGGAATAATAGAATAGAGGAAAGAGAAAAAGAATAAAAAAATTATGATTGTGCTTCCAATGTGAAAGTTAATAGTGTTTATTTTTTCAATGTATGTCGTGTAGTTTTCAATAAACTTTTTTATAAGTTAAATGAGAATAATATTAAAAAAACAAGATCAAAAGTATTATTAAAATAGAAAAATGACAAATAAATTTGAACAAACCAAACCAAATAAAAATTAAGACAAATAAACTTAATCGCATGGAGTAATATATATAGGGCCTGGGAGTCGAACTAAAACTAGCAGCAACAAAATTCATCTGCTATCTTTGAAAAATAATATATATTCAAATGTTTACATCTATTTTTTAGGGAATTGATATTTTTACATGTATTTTTGACATAATTATAGTGGGGTCCCATTTTCATATAAAAATATTAAAAAAACACATAAAATAGTGCTCTTTTTTTTTTATTGTCAGGAATAAGTATTAATGGTAATCTCTTTAGATAAATGCGTAATAATTAAGATCCTTCGTTAAATTTGTTTCCATCCTAAATGGCATGTCGAATTTCAAGATTAGAATTAAAAAAAAAGGTAAAAATAGGGGTTTCAAATAAAAAGTTTTAGAATTTATCTTAATCATAAATTATGTTAACATTTGAAAATTTGACCAACATTTTGGGACTGATGACCATCTGTATAATTAAATTTGGCCACAATAAAAAGTAGTTCACATGCACCAGTATACTTGATACAAATCAAATGTGATATACAACTTGCCAAATAACAGTGCCAATAGCCATACGAAATTCAATCCTCTGGAGTATTTGTGTGCCCTCTATCTATATATATAATCTCTATATTCCCTCTTCAAATTCATAATTAAAGAGCTATATATATATATATATATATAGGAAATCTTGAAAAATGTCATCAGCTGTGGTAAATGCATGGGTGGGACTTGGGAGAGTTAGCAAAACTAGGACAGAAGGTTAGGGTTAAGAAATCTTTCTTGGTTAAAACCAGAAGATCAAAATATCAAGCTTCTGAAGAAGAAGAAGAAGAAGAAAGCTAAACTCCTATGGAAAATTCTTCCTCCATCGTCCTATAGTCGTCGGCGGAGGCAAAGAAAGAGAATTCTATGTCTTTTTGCTCATACAGTTTCACATCCTCATGAAAATCCAAGAAATTGTCTGTCATATATATATATATATATATATACTTACTGGAGTGACTGAAGTGCTTCCAAAACAAGCACATCTATCTGTCATCTACAGTGACTTAAATGCTTCCTAAACTTGGGAATAGTCGGGAAATAACTTGTATGAGCTTTTGTAGGAACTTTTAAGTAGTTATATAGTATATATGTTTTCCACTAGTTAAGTAGTATATATGTTTATAAATTGTACGAGTCCCATGTGCTGAGATATTCTGAAGGGTGGGATTGTAGATTTATCATATATGGGTATATTTTGTAGAATTCAGGAGCTGAATTCTGCAATAGATATGTTTTTCTTTTAATGTTTAACAGAGAATATATTTCTGGCAGGGGTACTCACTCTAAGACAACAGTTCTGAAAATAAATAAACCATATTACCTGAGAAATTATACAACCAAACTTTCCCATTATTACACAACCAAACTTTCCCATTCTTACTAAAATAACGTAGCCTCCCAAAGGATGGAGGGAAATCCACCCTCTTTTGTTTAGTCCAAGAATTTACTCGACCATACTCTCTCATTATCCATATGTTACAGTAGTTTTCCGCAATCAAGCAAGTGTGACATATAAGAGAAAGTGACTCCTGAACTACAGCAAGATGCAATGGCGCCGTTTTAGTATGAACTACACTATTTGGCAGATTCATCACTCGAAACACCTCATCATGCAAATCAAACAAGATAACTAGATAGACTGAAGCATTCAAACCCCCATGTGCCAACCAATGGATAGCCCCATTCAAATTAGCCTGCTGCGAATGCCCATAGACTTCATATTTAGGAAACGTCACATGACTAATGTTTCGCCATTCTCCTGTGCTTAGACTATAAAGCTCAACACGGGATGAGAATTTAGGAAATGACGGATGCACAATCCGGATCACCTTGTAATCATTAGTCACGTGATCAAATCCAAATCCAGTAGATTCCACATTAGAACTAAAGAATTTATACTTCGGAAGGGTGATGGACTTCCTAGTCATTGGGTTCCACAAATATATGTTCTTTACAGGAGCACTAGAATTGCGTTCATCCAAGAGGCATAACAAACCATTGCAGTTACCCACTATGGTGAAAAAGGAACCTACACTCTTGAGTGATAAATTAAGCTTAGAATACTCATCAAAGCTTTCATTATCACAATGTAGTGTGTATATCTCTTTCTTGGGATCAGTATAAAGAACACGCATAACTAGTAAATTTGGGTTATCTTTTGCAATTGTTTGATTGAATTTCAGATGCTCAGAGATGAAAGTGGGGTTAGTGATGAGAGAATACCATGACTTGCAGACCAAACTACATTGTACGATTGTTTCAACCGGCAGCCTTTTGAAGATACTGACTAACAATTCTGAAGGCAGATAATCAGACATTTCTTCTTTCTTATAATAAAATCTTCATCAAAGTATCATGCTTCAAAACACAAGCTAAGATTTGGTTTAAGGGTCGTGGCCGGAACTGCAGGGGGGAGCACAGAAAAGTATGTAAGAAGATAGTATTAACTTAATAAGTGCTAACCATTAAAACCTGCCAATTGATGCATTCAGGTCATACAAAACCCTGTACTTATAAAGTTAACATTGAACATAACAAAAAGCTTTGCTAACTACCATCCAGATTTTTTACATAATCTAACTTGTATAAATTTACCATTCTAAATTAGGATCCAATAAACACGTACCTACAGCCTATATACGATAGACATGACAAACCTATAATGCTTAATAGCCATATAGTAAGGAGTACAATATAATATTGTCTAGCAATTAAGACATCATATGGCATCTCAGCCTACAGTAACATGGAGAGAACTTTCAAACAAACCAGCATCTAAGTTACAAAACAATTTATATATATATATACACAAATATATACATACATACATATCTATACATATATTCAGGGGCGGATATACATATTATCAAGGGGGGGCAAGTGTCCACCCTTGGTTTTTGGAAAGTTTTATTAGTATAGGGGTAATATAGTAAATCGCCCTCAAAAAAATTGTTTTAACATGTAGCAGTAGGCAGCACGGGAAGGAACAAAATGCTAAAAGAAAATACTTTGTTCACAAAAAATTATACACAGAGTAGGACCCATATATTATTTACCAATAAAATGTCTAAAACATCCCACGGTAGGTCGAACTCCCTATTTTCTGTTTTTTAAAGCTGTTTGTGCATAAATTTTTGCAGTGTTCTAAAAATTCCCGCCTAGGTCTACCTAGGCCCCCCTTGGCGCCCCGCCTAGGCAGCAAAAAATCCCTCCAAAAAACTAGGCGAGGCCTAGGCGGAGAAGTTTTTTTTATTTTAATAACTACCCAAACCAGATTTTGATATATTTATTTTTCTAATAATTTACCATATTCATAATACAAGTTGTAGCATATCAAATCACAACAAGAAGTGAACAATATTAAGTCAAATTGGATAATTTTATTATAGTTGTAATTTTTTGAACTTGTACTAACTTCAAATTATATAAATGATGATACATTTGTAATATTTAGTTTAATTCAATATAATTCTTAAATTTATGTTTAGTTTCTTAAGTTTTAATATTGAATTAAATTCTTGAATTTTAAATTTTATTATTTAATAACAATCTTGTTTATAAATAAAACTAATACGTTAAAAATATGTTTGAACTTTAAATAATTGCATGTTTGTGTTTGAACTTTGACATTAGAAATATGGATATATGTTTGAATTTTAAGCAAAGGTTTTTATTATCTTTATAATAGATTGTTTTGCTTTATATTATTGTTTTGTTTGGATAAATGTAAAATAAAATATTAAAATTGGCTTAAAATAAAAAATCCTGCCTAGACCCCTAGGCGCTAACCCCCTGGTCGGCCGCCTTCCGCCTAGCGCCTTTTAGAACATTGAATTTTTGTGTATAGTTTGTGTTCATAGTATTACTCAAATACTAAAACATAGAGAGAAATGCAAGACAAGAGGGAAGAACTAAAGAAGAGAACGGTAGGAAGATTGCTGCGCCATTGTAGTGACTTTCATGTATTTTTAATTGAATTTTGTATTTGATGAATTTTATTATTATTAATATTATTATTAGTTTAATTAAAATAGTGCCCACCCTTGCCGAAAATCCTGAGTCCTCCCCTGCCAATATTTAGGGAGATACTACATCATTATCATGTAGAGCTAGTTATAATATAAATACAAATATATATTGACTCGTATTTTACAAAGAAGAGAATAGCCATATACAGCGAATCCAACTTGGTAACCAAGTTTATATACTCTATGAAATAAACATCAATGTAATATGAGTATAATATTCTAACAACTTTATAAAGAATTTATCCACATAATTAAGTATCAAACTCACCATTTCATAGCACACTCATATAGAACCAAATTTATGGAACACTCCATCATATAGAAAGGAAAGGGAGGAAATCAATAAATCATATAACAGTACATGAGTAATATATATTATATAGACAGAAATGGAGATATATCTTTCTTCAAATACCCATCATATATTAGCTACCCATAAGCTAAACAGACCCGTCAAAAGTTCTAAAGCACAACTTAACTTGATCAATATCAAACTGGTTTAATTTTAAGAAATTAACAAGAAACAAACGTAAATAAACTGAATTGCAACTTCCCTTATCAATCAATCAAATGGAAAATGATACAATCTAATAAATTTACCAAAAAGTGCCAAATTGATCAAAGAACCGAAATCTAATTAATGGCAAAACCACAAGCGATTTCATCGTACCATGACAACTGAGTGAATGTAAATATATATATATATATGGGTATGATGAATTTGTAAAGATTAATAGCTGATGAAAAGTATAGAATCTTACCGGAGGGCAGAACCTGGTATCTGAAGACCTAGATTGAATTACGCATTTTGTGGTGTTTTAGACTCTTAATAGAGAAGCAAAAGGA
Source organism: Panax ginseng (assembly GCA_020205605.1). Classification (NCBI taxonomy): domain Eukaryota; kingdom Viridiplantae; phylum Streptophyta; class Magnoliopsida; order Apiales; family Araliaceae; genus Panax; species Panax ginseng. The sequence goes on along the minus strand of CM035133.1, from coordinate 3,603,417 downwards.
TGTAATAAATATTTTTCTAAAAAGATTATTTCTGATGTAATAAAAAAAAAAAAGTCAACTTTCCCATCCTTCCCACGTAATCCTCTGTTTTTAGAACTACTCCCATATTTATCACATAACAAGCTTGATAATTTGTTTGTAGAAATTTCGGGTTTATTTATACTGTAAAGAGTAATATTATTATAAATTTAGGTCGAATTATAATTATGAAATTTATTGATAAAGATGATATAAATATTCATAATATATATAAAAATTTTATATTAATTAAATTCATGAATTTAGAAAATTAAAGACTAAAATATTATTACTTTCGTCCAATTTATTTGTTTTAGTTTGAAAATATACGCTTTTTTAAAAAAAAAAATTCAAAATATCTATCTTAACTACTAGATTGTCATTTTTAGTTTTAATTAATATTCTAACCTTTTATTAGAATTATAAAATAGAGGAGAGAGGGGGAAGAAAAAAGATTGGAGTTGTTCTTTTAATGTAAAAATATTAAAATGAAAAGAGAACAAATATAATTTTAGATAAACCAAAAACATTAGAACAAATAAATTTGAGCTAAGGGAGGTAAGTTCAGAAATAATCTAGTATCTTTATGCATTAATTAAATATGAACTCTCATCTCCAAACAGGGAAGAAAAATCAAAACTTGATTGAATAAACCAACTACTTTTTACAGGCAAAATCTGCAACAACAGATGAACTCTCATCTCCTCTCTCTTACAATGACTAAAATCTAATTTCTAAATCTTTTTACAAAGAAACCTCCAAAAAAATGCCATTTTCCACCGGAATCATCAAGAAGAAGTGCTAGCCTCTACACTGCTAGAAGACAACTCATTCATAGGAAAGTTTGGTTTCTCATAATCCCACTTCAGAATTTCCCTTCCATATTTAAGTGCTTCATCGACACTGTCAGCCTCCAGTCCTGTAACCCGAGACACATACAATCTATTCCTGGTTAGGGAATAAAACTCACCTTTAAACTTGGCTGCAATAAAATGAAACGCGCGTTGAGCTAATGAAGGATTGTTGTTATTGTTGCTGTTCGGATGGATACTAATCACGGGGTTGAAGTCATGAAACCATTCGCACCGAAAGTGAGAGGAACCTGTTCAATCTTCTCTTCCAAAAGGTCGAACTTGGTGAGTATCAGAAGAAAGTCCTTCTCAGCGCAGACTGGATGGTTCACGATGGACTCAAAGAGCTTCTTGCTCTCCAGCATTTTGTTTGTGGCATTTCCATTAATATCATAAGAGAATTGATCGTAGTCCGTTAAGGATACACAGTACACGATAAGATCAACATCTTCAAACATTTCCAACCACTTGCAGTTTTCTCCAAGGCTGCTTGCGTGCAATCTTATGAGTTGGTATCTACAAGAGCAAAGTACCAGCTGGTAAGGATACATCATTGATTAGAAACTATGGACAATCCATGCATGCCAAACTAGACCTTTTTCCCAACAAAAATCCTTTTAGCAGAATTAGATACTTTAATTGATAGGATTGTAGGTGAAAAAGAACTTGTGACCTCGTAACATTGACATTTTAACTATTAATGAGCATAAAGAGTACATATAAAACTGATCTAAATTGCATAAAGTTTACGTCTATTGGTCAAAATTACTACCAAGGATCTTCATACACTACACTTCTGATTTGAAAATTCTAAAGTAGGAATTGTTTAGAGATATTGAAAACTAAAACTAACCTTTGCAACGGATCATTCTGATCAGCAGGTTCCAGAAAGCTATCCTGCACTGACTTAGGGAATGAAAACTCCACACTGGCAATCCCATTGGAAGAAGTGATCCCCTCCGCGTATAGAATGTCCATGTCAGAAGGCTCATAGTCTGTCCTCGAAATCTCAAGAGTCTTCAAAGGAAGGTAACCCGTCAAAATTTGTATGATACCAGCAAGATTTAATTATATTTTATGTTACTAACAGGACAGAATTTTGTACTGAGGATCAAAGAGCACAAGCTTACCCGATCTAAGAAATAGTTGGCAACCCGAGGAAGCATTTGTATTTCATTTCTCCGGTTGTATGTGGCTTGAAAGGCTCGATCCTTCCATAATTCCTCCACTAATGGTGCATATTCACGGGTGGCAGCTGGAAAAATGACCTCCAAATTGCCTGACATCATAACTTGAAGAAGCCAGTCGGAGAATGCTTTGAGTCTTGGGCTGATGGAATAAATATTTGTCTTATCAATCTGGTCAGAATTCTGTGTCTCTACATGATCATAAATAAGTACCAAATAGTCAAGATATATGTGATGAACATAAGATTAAAGAGAATAAATATAAACAAAATGAGATGCAGCCCATTGAGAGGGTCAACTTATCTACCACATTAACACTATATAAGATGTCTTGGGAATAAAGAGAATAAATACAAACAAACTGAAAGGCCAAGAGAATAGATTGAACTAATTTTCCTGTACCCGAAGGACCAGGTTGATCAATAGATTTCATTCTCATTTCACTTGAACATTCTTCTTCTAACCGTTCACGCTCCTCAAGCAGAATACCAAGATAACCATACAAACTGCTCTGAATTATGGATTTTATACTCTGACGCTCATCTCCAGAGAAAGGAACTTTGTACAGAATTTTGGCCTGAAAATACAAATCAAATCACAAAAATTGATAAGTTTAAAATTTTATTTCCGTAATGAATCTATACATAGTGAGGTGTAATCCATTTAAATACGATGATAAATGAACTCATAATAGAAAACTACATGCAATGGATATTCTCCATACATAGTTTAGAGCTTTTTTTTATAGCTATTCGCCATCCATACATAGTTTAGAAAACTACATGCAATGGATATTTGCCATCCATACATAGTTTAAATCTATACATAGTTTAGAGCTTTTTTTTTTATAGCTATTCGCCATCAACTACACTGTCCAACCATGTGACTATACGAGTAATATGACCAGCATGTGTGTTTGCTACCATTTTGGTTACGTCCATGACTCCATGTATCTACAGATACACTGGAAACAATCTTTGAGTCCCCTACAAACTCGGACCTCAGTTTGCTTATATATAGAACTAAAAACAGGCAGTAGAAAGGTATGAGATTTCTCTAAGGAAATACTAGTCCTATATCAGAGAGGGAACAAGGTTTACTTACCATAAAGATTAAGTTGTAAAGTAGTTACTTTTTCATGTATCAAACTACCAGAAAATTGACATAGCAGATTAACTTTCAACTCATGATGAGTACTCCTATTTTAAATGAAAATGGACTATATGTTTTGGAGCATGAGTGTGGATAGTGGACAAACACAAGCAGATGTAATGGAGGAAAGAAAGAAAAAAAATCAAACAAAAATTACTGCAAGAAATACAACCCGATAATGCATTTCAAACTTTTTATCAAATTGCTTGCTGCATTTCACACCCATAATATTATTGTCCATGTCTAAAATCTACAAATGATTCCGTAAATGTGCAATTCGAAGCAGTCATGTAGTATTATTTAGCCAACAGAGAATGCTTGATTACAAAATAGTGAAGTCATTGATATGGTTTCTTGGTGATCGTATACCTATAAAACTGAAATTCTTGCAAGTTTTCTGCCGCTACAAATGCAGATACTCAAAGAAGCATTATAATTATGAGTAAACGGAAAGACCTATATGGAAATATTTAAGCTAAATTAACATAAATGAATACATATTTCATGCAAAGGGTGTGATAAACTTTTCAATGATGCCATACCTGTTTAAATATGGTACTGGTTCCAGATTGATCATGACCAACCATAAGAAGTTTATATGGTGTTTTCTGCTCAAGGTTGCTCGGGACAACTTTATCTGCAACTTTATCAACTTCTTCTGCACCAGAATTTGCAGACTCGGAAGGGATTGGCAAAGATAGGACAGCACAAGCTAGTTTGACTCCAGGCTGGAAAGCAGATTTTTGTCAGAAGAATAAAATAATTTAGGATAAACAAGCATATAAATCACCGGTCAATCATATTAATACGTACCTTATTCCATATTTGCTTCCTGACATTTTTCTGTCCCACTTCCTGAAAGGAACCATCAGCACTCATCCAAAAGTGAGGGTTTCCTGCACAGTTGATTCCTGCCAACTAAAAGTTTTGACAAAATGGTCAAGCATTTAATACACTTAAAAATGTACATAGTAACAAAACTTAGTCCTGTTTAGCACACCAACCTGTAACATCCAGAGCTCCAGTTTAGTGATCTCCCGATTGTTCACCAAGATATTTGTGTTTCCATTGCTAGCATTTTGCATGATTGGATCACCAACAGACAGTTGAGGGCTGATAATCTGGCAAGGCCTCTCCCCTTCCTGTTAACCAGAGCAAAATAAAATTATATTATCCAGTCATAACAATGAAGGTTATAAAATACTACCTCCGTTCCAAAAAATAAATCACTTGCCTTGCCTTTGTATTTTACTAAGGCAAGTGATCTTTTAGTTTGGAATAGAGGAGTAGTTTACATAAGGTTCGACTCTCACCTTTCCCCAAAGTCCAGATACCTTGTCATACCAATACTTTCTTGGTTTTATCTTTCTTGGTGGGTTTGGACAATATAGCAATTGAACCAGCTCTTCATGACAAAGAGGCTTACCATTCACATAAACATGTTCAGGTGGTACCTGATTCGCTTCGCATGATATCTCATAGCTCATGATCTGTTTAGCTACTATATCAGTGAGCAACCGTTTAAGCATTCGAGAACTTTTTCCAAGGAATGCGCGCTTTGACTCGTCAATCCTATAACCAATGCAAGTAATACATTTTCTTCCTTCTGGCATTGACCCCATTGCTCTCAGCACACAATTACTGCAATACTTTGCACTGCAGACTATGCAAGCTTCCTTCTTTGTGAACCGATTGCCTTTAAGGCATCGATGGCATAATCCTTTCTCCACATTTGATTTAGTTCCTTGCCTTTCTTTTACTATAGGCCCATCCAGATCATTTTTCCCATGGACTATATCACTCAACTCTGGATCACGAAAGGTGACAACCTGTGTTCTATGGCGAGGGGAGCGAGCCTCATGAACCGGCTCCTCCTCTTCACAAGTAATTTCGGAGGTTAGACCATATGTTCTCAAACCTGGGTTATCTAAATCCGAAATAACACCTTCCTCTCGACCATCAACTACACCCTCGATATCCGAGCTTCCTGACAAGTCATGTGAATCATCATGACTGTCAGAAAACCCCAATGTCAATGTCCCGGAACTTTCATTTCCATTCAATACTCTGCGCATGAATTTCTCACCTTCGGAAAATTCTAACTCACCTGAATTATCAATCACATTGACTACCCTAAATGATGTGCCATGCCTATCAGTCACATTGACTACTCTTAATGATGTACCAAAACTACCCGAGAAATTAACTAGAGCATCATCAAATTCACCTGAATGGGTAGCTGGAATTCGAGATTCAGCTGCTTGTAACCCGAATTTCGACCCCTTCGACAATTTCTTGCCCAAAGGATCACTCTTCACTATAGGCTGGACAACTGGCAGTGACAAATTATTCAACTTGGAAGTCTTGGAAACCACGGCTGCAGTCGGAATACGGTCAACATCCACCGGAACTACCTGGGGAATATCGTAACTGACCGGAGGACCACTGTACTCCATGGCAAAAGAGTACTCCACACTGTACTCATCGTCAACATTAGGAGGAATCGAAGGCTTGGTTGGTAGAATTCTCCTAAAAATACTAGCCATATGGCAAATCTAACCTCAATTCTTGAAAATTCAACCTTAATTTCAAGAACTTATAGAGCAAAACCCGCCAAATTCAAAAAAAGAAACAAATCTTTTCTCTATTTCTCACCTTACAACTAAGCAAAAACAGGGATTTCAACTAAATTTGTATAATCAACCTAAATTCTTGAAGAACTAACCATAATTTGAAAATCCATGAATTACTAAAGGTAAAATTGAAAAAGAATCAATCTTTTTTCTCTTTCTCAACTAAAACTAAGCAAAAAAAGGGATTCATCTAAGTCTAACTAAGCAAAAACATGGGATTCAACTAAGTCTATCTATCTTTTTACTTGTTCATGTGAATGAAGAAACCCAAGCATAAATATTAACACTAATTCTTGATGAAGCCAAGAGATGGAATTGACTGAATTATCTAATTGAGGTGAAACTACCTGAAAATTACAAATCTATTATTATATGGTAAAATTGTGTGCTCATACCAGGAAAATAGGTAGTGTTGACAATTGTTAGACTTGAAAGAATACTAGGAAAGTTGTGATGCAACCAAAGACCATTTCTTCTTCAATGAACGCGTTTGGTAGAAAATTTTCCAGGAAAGTGGTGGGACAAAAAGAAGAAGAAAAAATGGCAGGATTTTCAAACTTGTTGTGGACATCTTGGGTATTTGAAGAATGTTAAAGGGTGAGATCGTCATAACGACAGAGGGTTTGGCCTTGACATCTCCTCTATCAGAATGCATTATGTGTACGTAGAATTTGCAACGTGGGGTATGTATGATTTAGGAAAATATAAAACTGATTGCTTGTCTCATATGCTTGCATTTCTTCATATTAATTCTTTTTTTCTTTTTAAAATTACAAATACATTTTAATTTTATAAAATCAAATTACAAGATTCTAAACTCATAGTTTAGTTTATAAAAGTTATAGTCCTTTGTACTAAATCAAATAATTTGGTAGTGATTTTGAATTTCATAAATTAATTTTAAAAAATTAAAATATATCTATAATTTTGTAATAAAAGTAATATATATATATACTAATTTAATTTGATTAAATATATGGCATTTGGTATATTAGTTCTTGAGTGCAAATCATTTGGTAGCGTAAGTAGATAACATTACCAAATTCTTGGAGTAGGAGTCTTATTTTTGACCCTTATAAATTGATTTTGAATCATTCTCTTCTTCATCCTTATAATTAAGTATGGAAAAGTGAAGATTTTTGACCAAATGTTTTATCCAGTTGAATAAATTTGCCGACTTTTTCGGGAATCTCACATTGCTTGAAAGACCATCACTTTGAATTTATTTCATAATATTTTTGGCAGCTCATATAAAAATAATTTCGTTAAAATAATAAATAAATAATAATTCTTAATAGGTTTTATCTTTGTGTATATACACATTTATCTTTTAGAAACTCAAAAGTGGTCTTCCCTTATTCTATTTCCTCGGAATTCGGGGTTTTTATGACACAAGTATTCAATTAGTTAGGACTTGTTTAGTATTAAATTGGGTCCAAGAAATTGATATTTCTATATAAATTTTTAATATTTTCACATGAAAATCGTCGTTATAAATCCTACAGCGACGATTTTTACTGTCGTTATACACCTATAGCGATATTTTTTATGTGAAAATATCAAAAAGTCATGTGAAAATATCAACACATAAAATATAATAGTGTTGATTTCTTCTTCTTCTTCTGATCCGATTAGCATGAAGTTTATTTTTTAGTAAGTTGGTCAATTGGCCAATAGAATACTGACACACATAGAATCTCGCCTGCGTGTCAGCACTATATTGGTCAATTGACCAACTTATCTAAAAATAAACTTCATGCTAACCACTTCTGTAAGACCCCAACTTTTATGAATAAAGATTAATTTTTTATAAATATCATTTTTTAAATATTAAGGAATGAATTTGATATAATGTTATAGTTGTGGGTAATATTTATAAATTTTGCAAAGTACATGCAAGTTGTTATATAATATTCGATTGGTGGGGAATATTCGTTTTAACAGAAATATTAAATGCAAGACAATCATCGTGGACCACACAACGGAATTATTATCGGATTGAGAAAACGACAAAAATATTTTTATGAAAATAACTACGAAAATTTTACCGTTAAAACCGTTAAACCACCGATCGGTAGTAAAAAGTACAATGAATATGCGTGATTGCGTAGTAGACACCAGTATTGATTATTGATGCTTACGTGAGAAGTCACTCCGATTTTGTTCAATTATTGCTTCAAAGAATTGTCAGATAAGATCTCACGTTAATTGATTCAATTATTGTCAATATTTTATATATTTTTAAATCAATAATTGAGATGACAGAGTTATTAATATTATTATTTGCAATATTAACGATGTTCAAGTTACGCCAAGGAGAGGTTTGGTCACCTAATCATGCTACTAACAGGAGAAATCCTTATTGGAAAGCCCTCTTTCTGAGGAACGACCTGGTAGATTAATATTGTGAATTATAATAATGATGATATATGTTGTTAAAAATATTGAGGGGATTTTTTATGAAGTATTTTATGTAAATTTTGCTTATTTTTGGACCCCCCACTTACCCATTTTTTAAAATAATCAGTAGAAAATTATTCAGTATATATGTATATATAATAATAAGTGGGGACCCACCTTTGGGGCCCATAGTTGATGGCTGAATTTTTGTTATCATGGGTGGTTGCATGTGATTTATAGACAACAGATCCAGTCCGGGATCCCGGACTGGTCCAAAATCCGGACCCCAAATTTTATTTTATTTTTTGTAGAACAACTAAAATAAAATAAAATTATGGAATCAATTTTTTTTCATATCTGTTGTTTTGGGTGTGTTTTAATACCTACACCTAATCAACGATGTATGTATGCCCGCTTGCATCGCATGTAAATATTTTGGTATAGGCATCCAAATCACGCCAAAAAACACCGTATTATGTAAAAATTCCAATTCCATAATTTTTTTAGTTTTTAAAAAAAAAAAAAAAAAAAAAAAAAAAAAAAAGGTCCGAATTTTAATGAAAGTAGGGATCCCGGACTCGTGATTATATATATATATATATATATATATATATATATATATATATATTAGTTAATGAGGAAAGTGGGGGGACTTGATTGCGGGAAGGGTATAATAATTAGTATTATATATAATATATATTTGGTAGTGGAGTGGGTATTCACGGGATTCATCCCCCGTGAATTCAAGTGTTATATATAATATATATATATATATAATATATTATAATTTTATTTAAAAGTTTTGTTTTATTAGAATATTTTAGTAAATCAATCTTGACCCTTCATGAATTAGTTACTATGCAATTCATTCGTCTATAAATAGAAGCTCATTCCTTCATTTTTTTTACTTAATTCACTTTAAAACTCAGAGAGAAAAGCGTGTAGAGAAAGAAGAAAAGTGTTCGCTACTTCACTACTCCTATATCCAATACTCTTCTTCCTAAAGTAAGGGGTATTATTTTTTTCATATTCATGAAGAGAACTTACATTATTCCATTCGTTATTATTCATTTGGAACATCCTCGTTGTTTATGCGTTATCTTGGGACGGGTTCCGTCTTTATTATTCTGTTGAAATATCACATGCGTGCATTCTATATCTGGGACTGGTTCCGTCTTTATTATTCTGTTGGAACTCGATTACATTATTTATTATTCTCATTGGAATAACTGCCTATGCCAAGCAACCGCATGCATGGTGATTTTTGTTGTTATTCCATTCTTTATTCTTTTGTTGGAATATCCGCTTGCCGGTAAGTATTACTTTGACATGGTTTCGATTATTTATTATTCATTGGAATAACTTTATACATCTGATCTACCGCATGCATGGTGATTTCTTTTTGTTATTTCATTCTTTATTATACTCGGTTGGTTAAAGTTTTGACTTATACTCCATGAAATTAGTGGAATATCCTTGATATTTGCGCTTCATCCATTATCTTTTCGTGGAAATATTCTTCTGAGCATTCTTAAATTTTAATCTACAAAGAAGTATCATGTTGACAATTTGGACGTTATTAGTTCCTGAATAAATTAATTCTTGAACTTGTTTTATTGAATTCTTAAATCATTGTGATCATCCTCATATTTATATTTTGTTGAAAGTCATCTGTGGCCTGTAGTGCATAGATGGACTTGGTATGATTATGACCAGGGATTATTCGGTGTAATCATGATCGTAATGTTACAAATGATGTGGTAAAAGTCCTCATTGGCCCGTAGTAGTGCATTGATGGGACGATTGTTGGCATGATCATGACCATTGATGAATACGAATATCCTTGGCCCGTAGTGCATAGATAATTTGTGGTTGTGATACTAATGAATATCTTTGGTAGTAGTCTTGAGGATGATGTGGTTTATTTATTAAAGTCGAGTCCCCGTGATAAAAGTGATGAAAAACCTTTTAAATCATAAAAGATAGTAAATTTTATTCTCTCTTGACTCTTTTAATGGATTGATATGTTCATTTAGATTAAACTTGATGTCTATTATATTTTATCGGTTTAACATTGTTGAAGACTAATGATAATTTATTCGCATTATCTTAGTCATAATATTTCTTCTTGGGCTAGTTGAGCTCACCTTTTCTTCCACCTGTTCTCTTCAAGAAATGAGAGCGTGGCGGACTGGACTAGTCGGGAAGCGGGTGACCATCGGTCGGATGATAGTATTAGTAGTCCTCACTATTACATTAAATAGTGTGACAATAAATGTAATGAAGACTTATTCTAAGAGTGGATATTGTCTAGAAGACAATATTTGTATTAAAACTCACAGCTTTTTTGTTGTATATTAAAGATTGTATTTGTATTTTGTACCATGTATTGGGCGACTCAGAATAGGTGATGTATACCTATTTTGGGGGTGTCACAACTTCCTTCTTCTTCAATGATTGGTCAATCCTTCTTCTTCTTTGTTGCCTCCAAAAGTTAAAACATGGTAATAATTAATACTACTATTGATTTTTGGAATTTTTAATTAGATATATGGAATATATATATATATATATATATATTATTTATTATCTTTTTAGTAGTGATATTATTAAATGAAACTGATATTTTCACATGATTCTCTCTTACATGAACATATAGTATACCCATCTTCATGTGGAAAAAAATCATGTAAAAATATATATAAAACAAAAACACAGATAAAAATAGTATTCCTCATTACTAAATCTTAGTATAATCATATTCAATATCATCATCAATGTCTGGACCGCTGGGTAAGTAACTGGGCCTAGTTTGGTTCTCTACTTCCTGAAGTCCACTTAGATCAGAACTTGATGGAAGGTTGTAGACTTGTAGTTGGCCCATAAATTAACTTACACTCTCTCCACAAAATGGGACTTATTTATTTTTCTAACCTTTTTACGCTTATCAAGGTCTATTATATATATAGGAGAGTGATCCCTATCAAATAGCTATTATGGACATTATTCTAGCAAACGTATTTCTCACTATCCAATACGAGATATAATGTGCAAGTCAAACAGTTGTTATGGACATTATTCTAGCAAAGACATTTCTCACCGTCCAATACGAGATCTAATGAGCCAGATTAATGGGATTAAAGCCCTTCCGTTACTAAGAGTAGCGGCAGACAAAAATAATAATTAAATACTTGTCGTTACTCTTAGTAGTTATATGGAATAATGCCTTAAATACCCTCACCTTAATTAGATTTAAATAATTTTAATGTATTTATTTGTAATATAATTTATATTAATTAAATAATATTTTATATGTTGAATATAATTGACAATTTTAAATTTTATTACTTAAGGAATTATTTATAAAAATAAACACATTGAAGCTAGTTGACAATATTAAATTTTATTACTTAATACATTATTTATACGTACAAATAAATACCTTGAAATTATTTAAATCTAACTAAAATGGGGTTATTTATGATATTATTCCATATAGCTACTAAGAGTAGTGGCAGATATTTAATTTTTTTTTCCTGTCGGTTACTAAGGGTTTTAATCCCAATTAATCTCGGCCGTTAGATCTTGTATTGGTCGGTGGAAGATGTGTTTGCTATAATAGTGTTTTTAGCAGTCATTTGTTATGGATCACTCCCCCGGCCACACATAAATATAACTTAACTCTCTCCAGTTAATCATAGAGATTGAACTAAAAACGAATCGACTAGCTATAGCGACAAATAAAATCGTCGTTATAGTCGATTCGTTTTTAGTTCACTCCCTATGGTTCACTGGAGAGACGGACCGTGTGTGTGTGTGTGTGTGTGTATATATATATATATATATATATATATATATATATATATATATATATATATGGGATGATAAATTTCAACTTCAAATTTAAAACTTATAATTTAAAAATATCAATTTTCCATTTAATATCCCTTTAAGCACTTCAGTCAAATAATTTGATTCAATATTCATTCTTTATCATACTGTTATTGTGATGCCCCCAAAATAGGTATACATCACCTATTCTGAATCGCCAAATACACGGTACAGAAAACAAATACAATCTTAAATATACAACATGAGCTGTGAGTTTTAATATAAATATTGTCTTCTAGACAGTATTCAAACTCAATGGAGTCCTCATTATATTTATTGTCACACTATTTAACAGAATAGTGATGACTACTAATGCTATCATCTGGACTATCACTCCGTTCCCCGACTAGTCCCGGCTACGTTCTCATTTCCTGAAGAGAACAGTGAAATAAAGGGGTGAGCTCAACTAGCCCAGTAAGAAATATTATGACTAAGATAATGTAGAATAAATTATCATTAGTCTTCAACAATGTTAAACTGATAAAATATAACAACATCAAGTTTAACTGCAGCGGAACAAACAATCCATTAAAAAAGTCAAGTAGAGAATAAAATCTACTATCTTTTATGATTTAAAAAGGTTTTTCATCACTTTTATCACTGAGACTCAGCTTAATAAATAATCCACATTATCCCTGCACTACGGCCAAGAATATTCATTAGTATCACAACCACAAATTATCCATGCACTATGGGACAAGGATATTCGTGAATTCATCAATGGTCATGATCATGCCAACAACTGTCCATCAATGCACTACGGGCCAATGAGGACTTTTACCATATCATTTGTAACATTACGATCATGATTATACTGATTAATCCCTGGTCATAATCATACCAAGTCCATCTATGCACTACAGGCCACAGATGACTTTCAACATAAAATAAACATGAGGATGATCACAATGATTTAAGAATTCAATAAAACAAGTTCAAGAATTAATTTATCCAAGAACTAATAACGTCCAAATTGTCAACATGATACTTCTTTGTAGAGTAAAATTCAATAATGCTCAGAAGAATATTTTCATGAAAAGATACTAGATGAAGCACAAATATCAAGGATAATCCACTAATTTCATGGAGTATAGAAGTCAAAACTTTAACCAACTGTGTATAATAAAGAATGGAATAACAAAAGAAATCACCAGGCATACGATGAAGCGCATGCATGAAAGTTATTCCAACGTAATAATAAATAACGGAACCATACGCCGTGCAAAATTCGCACCGACGGGATATTTCAAATGAATAATAAAGAATTGAATAACAATGAAATTACCGTACGCATGCGATAAATCGATGTAGACATGTTATTCCAACATAATAATAATTAATGGAACCAGTCGGCGTAATACATGATCGTATACGATATTCCAATGTAATAATAAATAACGGAACCATGTCATGCGTAAACGCACAGACAGGATGTTCCAATAGAATAATAAAGAATGGAATAACAAAAGAATTTCACCATGTATGCGGCATCTTGGCAGAATAAAAGTTATTCCAACATAATGATAAAGAATGGAATAACAGAAGAATTTTACCAAGTATAGGGTAGTCCGCGTATCCAGGTTATTTCAACAGAATAATAAAGAATGGAATAACAAAAGTTCTCTTCATGAATACGAAAGAAATAATACCCCTTACGAGTACAACAAATAATATCTCTTACTTTAGAAGAAACTGGATAAAGGAGTAGTAAAGTAACAGAATACTTTTCTTTTTTCTCTCTATAGTTTCTCTTTCAAGAGTTTCAGTGAATTCGTAAGAAATAATGAAGGAATGAGCTTCTATTTATAGGAGAATGGACCTGAATAGTAATTAATTCATGAACAAAGTCCAGATTGATTTACTTTTTAAAGCAGACTATTCATATTGATTTACTTATGCAGTATTAATAAAATCTTCTAATAAAACAAAATCTTTTAAATAAAATATAATATATTCTATTTATAGTCTAATAAAACAAATAACTTTATAAAAGTATCATGTTTTATATAAAAAGATTTTACTATGCAAAACACTATGCAGTAATTATACAAATACTATGCATAATAAAATATAATATATTCTAATTATTGTCTAATAAAAGAAATAACTTTATAAAAGTATTACATTTTATATAAAAATATTTTACTACGCAAAACACTACTATAGAACTATATACAAATACTATGCATAATAAAATATAATATATTCTAATTATTGTCTAATAAAATAAATAACTTTATAAAAGTATTACTTTTATAAAAAAGATTTTACTATGCAAAAACACTATGTATAATAAAATATATTATATTCTAATTATTGTCTTTATAAAACAAATAACTTTATAAAAGTATTCTTTTATATAAAAGCTTTTTCATTTTATTACATTAATAATACTAATAAAACAAAATTTATATATAATATATATATACATATAAACTTCCGTGACTTCATAAAAAGACACCTCAATATATTTAACAATATTATCATCATTATTATAATTCACAATATTAATCGACCAAGTCGTTCTCTCGTAAAAGAGAGGCTTTCTAATAAGGATTTCTCCCTATCGGCCGCAATAATTAGGTGACCAAACCTTTTCTGGCGTAACTTCAGACATCGTTAATATTGCAAATAATAATATTAATAACTCATCATCTCAATTATTGATTTAATAATATATAAAATATCGACAATAATTTAATCAAATAACGTGAGATACTATGCAACAATTATCGTAACAATAATTGAACAAAACCGGGTGACTTCACGTAAAGATCAATAATCAATACTGCAGTGTGCTACTACGCAACCACGCATATTATCGTACTTTTTTACTACCGATTAGTAGTTCAACAGGTTTTAACGGTAAAATTTTCACAAGTATTTTTAAAAATATTTTTGTCGTTTTCTCAATCCGATAATAATTCCGTTGTGAGGTCCACCAATGATTGTGTCGTCGTACGAATATTCCCCAACAAAAAGAATATTCCCCGACCAAACGAATATTATATAACAACTTGCAAATTTTGCAAAATTTATAAATATTACCTACAATTCATTATCTCAAATCTACACCATAATATTAAAAAAAATATTTTAAAAAAATTAAATCTTTATTCGTAAAATTTGGGGTTTCACATGTTTTTATAAAGGAAATTATAGCCAACAAATAATTTTTGAAAAAACAAATTTAATTTTTAAATGGCAAAAAATAGATGAAGAGAATAATAGATAGTTATACAATGGGACTGTAATATTCACAACTTTATACTATTGAGATTCACTAAATTAATTTACAACAAAGTTGGCTAACATCTCTCTCAAATATATTCACAATTTCACACCTCAAATATATACCAAAGCCTGTACTAGGTAACTTAATTTTTGACCATCTCCTATGAATCATTCATCATAATTCATGCATGTATCTTTGATTTTTTTACACCGAACAGAACCGGCAGCCAGCCATGTCGCCACCAAGCCCTGCGGTGGCGCCTGAACTCCACTCTCGTACGACAAATCTTACTTCCCGGAGAACTGCTTCGAATCAGGCGGTTGCTCAGATAGTCTCCAAACCTTCACAGACTTATCCAAGCTCCCACTATACAATCTCCACCGTTGTTCATCATCACCATTAGCCCGGATCCCCTCCTCCTCCTCCTCATGGTCCTCCTCAATAGCCAAACACTTCACCGGCCCCGTGTGCCCTGTCAGCACAGTCAAGCACGTGTGGTCCCCACTCACCTCCCTCCTCCACACGCAAATACTCTTATCCGCTGACCCACTCACCACCAAGCTCCCCGCCACCGCCAAACACAGCACCGCCAACTTATGCCCCCTCAACGCCCCACCGTACGACAAACTCTGCTTCTCCCGCAACCAATAACTCGCCAACCCATCCGACGAGCCGGCGTACACCACCGCACCCGCCGCCGCCACCGCCACCGCGGTCACCGCATTCTCTTGCCTCAACAAAGTCTGCACCAAAACATGCCTCGTCACTTTCCCCACAAATTCTCTCCTCCACACCTTCACCGTCCCATCCGCCGACCCCGTAAAAATCAATCCGCCATAAGTCAACGCCACCGAGTTCACAGCATCATCATGAGCATTCACCGATTCCAAGCATTTAAAATCGGATAATCTCCACACTTTCATCGATTTATCCCACGAACCCGAATATAGTATTCCTTGTTCCTCATCTAAACTCAAACACGAAACCGCATCAAAATGCTTAATCCAAGGAACATTACGATGTCGTCTAACCTCCACGTAATTTTTCGGGTTCATCGAACTTTTAATATAATCTTTTGTAGTTGGTAAATTACCGATACGCTTATAAACTCGTTTCTGTTTCGGCCGAGATTTCCATACACGTATTTTCCCGTCTTGATGACCGGTAAAAATCTTGTTCCCCGACACAATAATTGCCTTTACCAATCCGCTATGCGATCTAAACCCCGAAAACTCCATCAAATTCTTCCACACATGTATATTCTTGCTATCCGATCCCGTATACAACAAATTACCGGATGCGGCTAATGAATATATGTGACCCTCCTCGCGAACAAGCGAGCCGATGAGGCCGGGTTGCTTTGACGGGTTAAAAGATGAGGGTTCAATCCATGGGGACTTTGTAAAAGGCGATATCGCTTGGTTCCACGGAGAAAAAACATATGGGGATGCGGTGGGGGTATCGTATAACGGAGGGCTTGGAACGGAGGCGCTACTTGGACGACGGTGGTGGACGAATTCATGATCTAATATTTCTTGGTTATTTAGAATGTTTATATTGGAACGTAATAGGGCTCCTAATTTTGGTCGTCGGAGAGAGCTTTTCTCCGATAACATGGTGTTAACCACCTTTTGGTTCGTCAATATTTTTGTCGAAAATATATAAAGGTCGTACCAACTGTGACAAATAATATGTAAAAGTAATAAAAATGGAGAATGAAGATGAGATTTAAAGAGATGAATATAATGTAATGGACTGGGAGAAATTAAAATTAGAAAGGGGAGGAAAGGGGAGAAGGATTTATATAAGGATGAGAGGCCAGTTTGAAAGGATCAGGGGGAGGATTGGGCTAAAGTAGGTATATGGAAGGTAGGAGAAGGGACACGTGCTGAGAATACAATACGTAGAGAAGAAGTATTGGGCGTGGGGGTGGGGGTGGGGGTGGGAGTGGGGGGGAGGGTGGGGGGGGTGACCAGGTGGTCTTGGTCCTATTATCCTATATATATAGTCTACTATGACGTGGATTTTACGCGCTGTATTAGCATCGCAACTACAATAATACTATAATATAAAAAAAATATATATATAATACTTACATACGTATACTTTGGACTCTGCCTAATATGTAGGACCCGTAATATATTTATTGTATATAAATATTAAGTAATTTTTTTATATAATAGTAACATTATTATTTTTAGTAATGTTGGGGATCTTGCAAACACTTTTTGACTCGTCTTGTCATTAAAGGGTGATGATGTTGACTTTTGACTTTGTTTTAACCAAGTTTACTTGTAAGGTTGGTTTGCATTATCATGCATGTTTGTTGTACTTTCCCATTAGGGTATATAAGGGTGGATTTATTTATTGCATCATCTTGATAGACTATATTCGGAAATTAGGTGACGCTATTAATCAAATACCATTAATGATTGTTTAATTTCTCTAATTTAATGAGTAGAAGTCACAAAATAACAAAGAATTATTGGTAGCTAAACACACAAGGGAATAATTTTAAATTAGGCTTAAGTAATTAATGATCTTGTTAATTTGAAGTCATCCTATATATTGCGGGTTCTCCTATATATGTTGCTAAAGCCTAAAGAAGAAAAATGCTACTATTAATTAATTAGTCGATAACAATTTTAATCTCTTAATTACAGAAAAATGTGATTGTGATTGCCGTATTTAGTTGGCGTGATTACAACTAATCAAATGTGGTAAAACAATATAAAACCGGGTACGGCGGTGGTTTTGACTTCTTGTAGTGGTATTGTGGCAGTCTATTTTTTCGACTCAAGTTATATATATATATATATAGTAAAATAATACGTAAAAGTCAAATATTTGCGAACAAGAACTAGTTTTCCAATTTCATGCATTTAATGAAGGTACGTAAAATTTAAATCGAAATTGAGATAAATTATTAAAATTTATGAAATAATAAAATTTATCATGAATATATAATTAATACTTTTTAGATAGTAATTTACAATATTATCATTGTATTAAATTGATTAAAATTAAGAAAATTTATATTAATTTTAAGTTTAAATTAATTTTAAAAATTAATAATGATTAAATTAATGACAAAAAGGCGTGTAAGGGTTTGTTAAACCTAATGGACACATAACTAATAAGGCCATGCAACGTACGGCATCACGCCACAAAATAAGTAAATAAGTTTTCACGTCGTATATTTACGCTCCAAAATGTCAACGGTCCATAACTAGTAGTCCACCTACAAATACCTAAATACGGTGACGCCGTATAACTAAGCTGAGCCGCCACGTATCTTAATCGACTTGTCACGTATAATTAAGCTGCCACGTATACCAATTGTAAACCATGTTTTTCTTTTTAACGAATTTGAACATACTTACACCACACAACTCAATCGCCAATATGATGATTAATGTGGATTGGGTTATACCATTCAGGTCAATAGTACTTTCGTAGTCAATTTATCTTCAATCCAATTAATTCAGGATATGATATATACATAACGAATTTAAAACACTCTTTTTAAATAATACTATCTCTTAAATAGTACTTTTTTAAAGTAATATCAAAATAAAGTAGTACCACTTATTTTCCTTTATTAATATTTTTTTTAAAAAAATCTTCAAAACAACTTAATTTTGAATAAAAAATATTATTTAAGAAAATACTTTAAATCTGTGTCATGATATATATATATATATATATATATATATAACATAAATTATATATAAATTACTAAGATTATTTAATATTTTGAATATTTAAACCACATTCTGAAGGAATTTGACTTCTTGGGTATCCTATTAATTAGATCTCAAACCTGCACGTCTAAATATTTTTTGATATCTTACTGTCATATTTCTATACATGCAAGTATATAATAAATATATATATATATATATATATATATATATATACATGTCTATAAACGATATATATTGAGCTTAAATCATAGTGGTAAATAAATAAATTTGTTTCAATTCATGCATGCAACAGAAAGCATATGAACATAAAACGTACGTACGGGTGTTTAATTAATATAATCTATAAAACATCATCCAATCCGATCAATATTTTGTATAGGTTCTCGATCAGTAATTAATTTTCATATATATTTTTTATTAGTTATTATTATTTTCTCTTCTTTTTTTTCAGGCTTGCAGTGTACAAGTAGAATTAATTAATTTGCACTCACAATATTTTTAACCAAATTAATATCCTTGGCTGGCTAGAGAATTACTTATAAAATTAAGGTTTAGCTGTAATTGTAGACACGAGTATTTCTTTCAAATTAAAATATATTATAATTAATAGCGAATCGAATTAGTATGAGTATGTGTAGACTGTAAAGTAGTGTACCAAACGAGAAAAAAAAATATTGGTGAAATCCAAAAAAGTTAATTATGAATTGGCCAAACTTCATATAATATAATATAGATTATCTTAAGTTATTATATTATAATTGATCTTGTTTGAGATTGTAGACATGTTCTGCATGTGATTATATATGAAACACGTTCCTGCCCACTTAACATATAAATATGCATCATATATAATCAATATGGTTAGACTAATTTTGTTGATATATATATATATATATATATATATATATATATATATATATATATATATATATATATATATAGAGTACTGGACCTTGTCAATGCCAATCTTAATCTTCTGGAAACTGCAGTATCAAAATCATTGAGTAAAAATTCAACCAAAATGTGAATTTATTTACAAAGTTTTATTTTCTTCTGCACTGCAAACTATTATCTTTTAATATATATATATATATACGGGACACGTATTTTCAGAAGTACTTATCATTTTAATTAATATATATATAGTTTATAATACAGTAATTTTTCTAGAAATTAAGAGTATCTTATTTAACCACATTACATTATCTTAAAGTGTATAACACTATAAGAAATTAGGGATGTAGTGAAGGAAATTTTGTGAAGGAATTCATTCCTTCATATGAGGAGTTTTCTAGCGAAGGAACAGTAAAGGAAAAAAATATTGTGACAATATAGTTATTAGCGAAAGAAACATCTTTCACAATTTATATTTTTTTCCTCGCAAAATTGAGATGGTAGAAGGATATTTGGCGCCGATTTATGATGAAAATTTATAATGAAAAAAGCAATTAATGAAAGAATTATTACTCACTATATGTTATTGTTCAGAGGTTTTTTGCGAGAAAAAAAATTGGTCACTATTTTGTTCTAATTTTTTTTTTTTAGAATTAATTTTTTGAATATAAATTGTAATATAAATACATTAAATTTTTTACAATAGTCAATTTAGTTTTAAAAATATTTTTTAAATAGCTTACAATATCAATTATTTCTTTTAATAAACTATAAAGTAAATAACTTTACACTACGTTAAATTTTAAAATTTCGTACATCGCTCATGACAAAAAGAAAAAAAAAGATAACACTCTTGTGAAATAGTGCACAAATGGCCATCAAATATTCATATGTACTGAAAGAGTTAAGTTTGAATTTGTTCTTTAATTTATAATATATTATAATTTAAATTGTAATGTAATTAATATTTTAATAGAAATTTTATTCTTAATATTAATTTTTAAGTAATTTATAGTATTAATTATATTAATTAAAATATTAAATTATAATAATTTAAATTTTAAATATTATAAATTGATAATAAACAAAATCAATTCGTATATACAAAAAACCGAATCACTGAGTTAATACTCAGTTCACTCTCTTGCTTTATTTGGGGGAATACGCTATGGATTTCTCAATTACCCAATCATTTACACATCTCACTTCACTCTGTCGCGTTATTTTGTCCTTTGTCTCTCTCTAAATTTCGTATCCCTCTCCATACGACACACAAATCTACAATCGATCGACCTAGCCCTCTTCTAAAAAATTCTTTCGGCGCACGATTAAGGTTCAATTCAGGTAATAATCCTATGCAATCGATCAACCTAGCCCTTTCAGGTAACAATTTCAAACATGATTTTTTCTTAAATCTGTAAACTATATTTGTTGAATTTTTTGTACGGGTATATGGTTGCATGAATCTGACCCAACAGTTTCCTTCATTCTGCCAAATTAGCTCTCTACCTTTTGAGTCATAGTTTTTTTTTTTTCTCTTCATCTGTCTTTAATTGTAGAGAATTTTGAACTTTGTTGTTCATTATTTTTAGGGTTTTTTAGAACTTTTTGAACATTCAGTGTGGGTAGAATTTTGAATTTTGTTCAAGGTGTTGTTACGTTTAATTTCCTGGTGTTGTTACGTTTAAAAATTATCTTAGTGTTGGTTTTGGCTTCTTAAATATTGCAAGCTAGGTGTTTGTTAAAATAACTTAAAGAATCGAAAATCTAGTATCTTGTTCTAGAGCGAAGGGTATGAATGGTTCTTTGATATGCTCTGGGGTATCACAATTAATGTGTTTTCACATTAAATATCTATATATGCTCTTCTTTATGATGGTCTTGTTTTGCATATTGCTTTCACTAGGCAAAAAGATTTCGGAAAGGAACAACGTGAGCCTATGTTGGGAACTAAAGTTTGGAATATAAGAAATTTGAAAGAAGCTAATTAATAATTGGGATATGCTCAGTTAAATAATCAGCAGGAGGTGGCACTTTTAGAGGATAATAACTAGACACTAAGCCAACACTCAAGTATGAGCTGTTAGCATATTATGTACCCTTATCACTTAGCTGAAGATATATAGGAAATAGATGGAGAGTTATTTCCCTATTATTATATCATTCCATTTTGTTCCTTTTATTTTCTTTCAAAAATTTCCAGAATACTTCAGCAAAACCTTGCTTGTTCGGCTAGAACAAGGTCATTCCCACGAAACTTTAGGTGTAATCTAGACTGGTACTTGGTTCAGGCAGTAGTAGGGGCAGAAGAAGGTGCATATGGTTGGTCTATAAGAGATTAAATTCAGCCCATCGAACCATCATAGCAAGGTTAGTTGTATTTTTTATTTTAAAAGCAAAGTTTGACTGTTATATGAAAATTGAAAGTTAGTACTAGAAGCTTATAATAATTAGTTGGTTGGGATTGAAATTAACTGTGAAAACAGCTGGTTAAGGATCATATATGTAACGATCAAGCTATGGAAATGGAACTTATAATGTAAAACATGTTTTAGAAACTAAAGGAATGGAATTGGGTCAATGTTTGAAAGTTAGTAAACTAAATTATGAAATAGCTACATAATTGTATCGTTTTCTTTGAGTATTGGTTGTTGTGGACTGAAGTTAGAGCCAAGGAGTATAGGGTTGGTTTTGCGGAGTAATAAGTTGGCAAAAATTGGAATAAAACATTGACCAAACCCAATAAAATCTGCGTTTTGAGGAAACGCACAATAAGAGCTTGATAAAAGTCCTCTATGGACTGTTTTGATTAAAAATGAAGAATTAAGTAAAGTCGTGGCCAAGATTACATATATATACACTATATGTAGATAATTAAAGGATTTGAGCAAATCAAATTAGAACTAAAAGCAATTGTAAGCCAAAATGAAAAATCGAAAGATAGTGTGTCGAGTCGTTTTTGGGCTAACTGTTTTGGCTAGTTAGACTTGCTGAAAAATCATAGTTTTCTGGGGTCTTGTAGTGTGCAATCCAAGCTAGCCATAGCCTCTGGAATGGACTCGTTCCGAGTTCGGACGACCGAGTTATGATGTGCCAAAGCGGGTGCGTCGAATCTATCCAAAATCTGAAAATCAGATTCGAAGCAGTCCCTTCCACGAATTTTGTGCTTGGAATTTGAAGATGGTCCAAGAATGAAAGTTATAGCCCCAGAAGTTATCTTCGCGTGGGTGCAATAATCGCTCAACAATGTTTCAAAACGAATTAGTTATGACTGTTTTAGCGAGATAGGGTAAAGCTGAGAAAAAAATATTAAAAACTGTTATGGTTGGGCATTTTTAAGTTCTGTTTTGGGCTGCCTATGATGTCTAAAATGGGTGGCTTACATTTTCTAAATATATTCTCTTATGGTGTTTATAACATATCCAAAATTGGGGGCAAACTAACTTACGAATTAAAAACTACAAAATCGTAAATTGGCCTCATTGCGAAGAGGGTTGCTGCCTAACAGCAGCAATGTACAGCAACAACGCTCTGTAACCATTGATTGGGACTCCTTTGAAGCTCTCAATTGACGTGTTTAAAGTACCCAAAATGTTCAGCTAATATTTTACTTAAATAGGTGGGTATACCACCCATATTATATCCAAAACTTGACGTATAAAGGATCAATGCCATGGGAGATATAAAATGGCAAAGCATGGGGTGAGCAAGACTAGAAGCGCTGCCCATTGACAGTAGCAAGTATCAAATAGCAGTAGCAAAACTCAGTCTCGGTCAACGCATCTAAAATAGTCAAATTGTTAGCTAATATTTTCTATGGCAGGTGGGTTTATCACCTATCTAATGCCCAAAATTCAAAAAAAATTGAGTCAAAGATACAAGAAATAAAAGCTAGCAAAGGGAGAGTCCGAACTTGGGGCTGCAAGGCAAGCTGTGTGATTTTATTTGGATAAGCATGTTTGGTTCGCTTAGTTTGAGTAATTGCTACAGTTGGTGTTGCATTTTAATACGTGGTTGCACCACCTCTAGCCTACACAAAAGTTTATGATGATTAAACTAATAAACTAGAAAATGAGGTTGCACAAAGTAGAGACTAGAGGAGGGGCTGCTGCATAATAGCAAGCAGCAAATAGCAGTAAATGTTATACTTGGTTTAGCTTCTTTTTTTTTCCTTTTATATCTGAAGTGACTTTTATTACATGTTTCTTAACATTTCATAGATGAAAGTTTCATTTCTGATTAATGATGTCTAATAAACCTTTTTACAAGGGAAGCACACTCGTTGAAGGTGGAGAAGATCTTGTTTCAGGGGAAGTCTAACTACCAGAATGTTATGGTCTTTCAGGTATCTATTGCTCTACAAACCACACAAATGTTATACTGCCTCCATACAAAAAAAACACAAGACTCCTATTTTCTTGTTTTTGCATAGGAGTTAGGACATACAAATGTCGGTACTTTCTACTTGCTTTCTCTTGGAAAGGTGTTCAATTTATATGGGGATCTTAGTGGGTCTTTTTCTTCTTTTCTTTTTTCTGGTTAGGGTGTGGACTGGAGGGGTTCAATATGTGTATGATATAAAAGTAATATATGACTAGGGACGAATCGACCCCCCCCCCTCTTCTTTGTCCTTCTCTAACATCTATCATCTCAACTGGACTTGCATGATACAGGGTTGTCGTATGTCCTTCGTGTTGGGGATAAAGATTGTTCGTGCCAATTAGTAATCTCATTAATTGTGATGATTACATTCAAAATCTGTAAACTGCTTGAACCTATCTTGTGCAATACGTTGAATAAATAATACTTCTTTCAGCTTGCAGTCTAAGGCTTTAATTGAACTTCTGATCATGCTAAAGTTACCTTTATGTTTTCTTTCCACTCTTTTTTGATTCATGCACGTTCAAGTCTTGAACCATTACCAACTGATGAGAACCTCAGTATATAGCGAGCATGTAGGTGGAATTGTTATCACTAGTTAGTGGCAAGTTGGTGAAAATAATTTCTTTTTCTTCCTCAAATTGCACAAAGTAATGCTTTGAAAAATTAACTACGCCTGATTTGAAATTTTCAGATGGCCACTTCTCATGCTTTATTGTGATATCCATTCATAGTGCCCATGTATACATCTTACATCAGTATTATTATTTTTATTGTCTTACCCTTCTGATGCAGATTTTTTCCTCTCTGTGGGTCTGGGACTTGGCGGAACGGACACCCCTCAAGTTAAGTTGCGAAAAAGTATTAGTAATGAGAGAACTTTCTCAGCCACCAAGGATGAGCCGGTGCTTTATTAGAAAATTGGTACTATTTCAGCCTTTTCCTTATCACTTGAAGGGGCGTTGTGTTAGGTAAAGTTATCACATGGACCTTAGGACAAGGCTTAGGTCTTTAGGAAGGAGAATATGTTGTGCAAGACTACGAGTATTCTATCCTTTGCGTCAAAAAAGTCATTGCAGATGGAGGTAGTAAACTTTTGAGCTAAGTTTGCTCTAAATTTAAAGAATATAAGGTACTGTTTTATATGTATTTTTAGGCATCAAATGAAGAAACATATACACACATGTATAGAGAGAGAAACTAACCAGAGTAAGAGAGATAGAGAGACAGGGAATTAGGAAATCTGAGTAGACTTGAAATCTGATGCTATTCAGACTTGAAATCTGATGTTGATCAAGCCAAGTGATTATATTTTGGAATGGAGGGAGTAAGTTTTAGCATTTCTCGTTGAATACATTTTCATGTTTAGTCATTTTTAAATAGACTAAATATACAAAATAAAAAACAAAATATTACACTTACAGACATTGCTACCAACATAAATTGGGAGTACTAAGCCTAAACACCCTCGAGACTGAAAAAGAATGGCGGCATAAAATTTCCTAGATCCTTGGGAAGTAATTCTCTCTAAGGCCTTCTCATTTTAGAATTTTTTTCACTCTTTTAATTGTTTGGTGATATGTGGGTGATATTGTTAGTGCATGTATTGACCCTTTTTGAGCTTTGTTTCAAGTGTATTTAGAGAACGTTTTTTATTTGACAATTTCAAATGTAAATTGAGTTTAAATTCTTATAATTTTTTGGCTCTGCTGGAATTACCGATAACTATATTTTTGTCTTTATCCTTCATTAATCTCTCCCTCTCTCTCTTAATTTAAGTTCATTAGTTTCATATTTTCTTATTTTTTATCTCATTAAAATTGAATTTTGGTGTTTCTCTTGCAGCATAAAGTTTATAGGCTCAACCTTGACTTCTTTGAAGAAAATGATGAAGAAGTGGATCTAACATGTCACACTTTATTCCTTCTAATTTATTATTATTCTTTCAGTTTTTTTATGTTAGTTAATAAATTTTGTAGGTACTATGGTCCTTGGTCCCAAGATACAATAATAAATTTTGTAGTTATTGTGACTCGAGTATTATGATCTATTTATATGTGAAGTTTTAATTTTATTAGCTCTTTATGCTTTAGTTTATCAATTAGTTTGAAAAAAATATGGCAATATTTATATTTACTTGAAAATTATATTTAATATTTCTTATAGAGATTAATAATAATAATAAATATGAAATCAATGATTTCAAAATCAATTATAATTTTCAATGAATTTTGATTATTTAGCAATTATTTTTTATTAACAAATTTATAATTTGTGAAAGAATTTTTCTCTCACTAATTTGAAGAAAGATTTTCAATTTATAATTAGTGAAGGAAAATATTCTCTCATTAAATAAATTTGTTCTTCGCAATATATTATTTGTGAGGGAATAAAGTTATTCACTAATTTCAAATAGTCCTTCTTAAAATATTATTTGTGAAGGAAACTAATCTTTCACTAAATAACAATATTCCATTACTAAATAAAATTTTTGAAGGAATAAGTTATTCACAATATATCCTTCACAAAAAATATTTAGTTACTACTTAGCGAAAGATATCAAATTGCGAGGAGGTCTAATGCGAGCACTCGTGTGAAGGAAATATTTTTTCGTAATAAATCACTTGTGAGAGATATAGGGCCTCTAATGAAGGATTTGTCCTTCACTAGAGGCCATTTTTGATGTAGTGTAAGTTCTAGCTAGATTCCTGAATATTATAAAATCAAGAATGATATAAGCATAACACACGCTGCATGTCATGACTTGTAAATTGTTTTTATATATGTTTGTTTTATTATTCTAAAATTGATGTTGTTTTCCAATAATTCACTAAATATTAAACCAGATTTTTGGCAAAGTCAATTTTTAGTACTGCAAACCACGTATTTTGTTGTTGATATCTCACTTCAGTTTATTTAATCGCAAAATTATATTTTGGTGCCCAGACTTCCAACTGTCAAATCTCCATGCTTGTGTAAGACTTATTGTATCTTTATGATTTAAAATCTATTATTTATTTAAAAATATCATCACTGTGACGCCCCTAAATAGGTTTACAACACCCATTCTGAGTCGTCAATAACATGATACAGAAACAACTACAACTTTATTAATACAACATAAAAACTGTGAGTTTAAATACAAATATTGTCTTCTAGACAATATCAACACTCAAATAAGTCCTCATTATATTTATTGATATATTATCTTACAAAAATGGTGAGGACTACTAAAACAACTCTCTAAGACCTTCATTCCATACCCCGACTAAGTATTTCGCTACATTCTCGCTCTCCCGAGAAGAAAAATGGAACAAAAAGGAAAAGGGTGAGCTCAATCAACTAGCCTAGTAAAGAATATTATGACAAAGATAATATAGAACAAATTATCGTTAGTCTTCAACAGGGAAAAATCTGATAAAATAAAATACACAACAAGTTTCAGATCAATTTTTGCAGCGGAAATAATAATTCATAGATGAGTTACGTAGAGAATGAAATCAACTATAATCTATGAATTTAAAAGTCCATCATCAATATTTTATCCCTGTAACATCAATCAATATTCATCTTGAATCAAATATTCATCTTTGCACTACAGGCCAAAGATATTCATCAGTTGGTTATGTTCATCTCAATACTTATTCATCTTTGCACTACGGGCCAAAGATATTCATAAGAAAATCATTAATCTTTGCACTACAGGCCAAAGATATTCAGTAATATCATCAGTTAGGACTGAGGATGATGAAAAATATATTTGAAATGCGGAGGAGGGACATATAAATTCTAGGGGAGGAGAACGACCGCCAGTTAGATGCTACAAATACGGAGATGAGGGACATATAAGTCCAAACTGTTCACAGCCTTCCAAGGTATGTTATAATTATGGAAAAGAAGGTCATATCTCTCGAGATTGTATGGTAATGAAACTCATTCCAGCGGGGATGGTGACTCAAAAGCTGTCCCAGAAAAGTCAAAGTCAACGGTTCCTGGAAGAGCGTTTGTCGGGACTGGTCAGAATGAGAGGAACCCGAACGAAGTTAGCACGGGTTAGTTAATTATAAATTCTTGCTAAGTTTATACATTATTAGATACCGGTTCTACCCATTCATTTATCTCTCCTGCTTGTGCTCAACGTTTAAACTTGACTCCGGAGAAATTAGACTTTGACTTATCTATTGAAACTCCGTTAGGAGAAACTTTCGTTACATCCACTGTTTAGAAATCTTACTTGATTCAGGTTGGAACTATCACATTACCTGTTGACCTTAATTCTTTAAAGATACTTGCTTTTGATGTGATTTTAGGGATTGATTGGTTAACTACTCATCATGCCAAAATTGATTACTTTCGTAAGGTTGTTAGTTTTTGTGACGCCCCCAAAATAGGTATACATCACCCATTCTGAGTTGTTAATATATGGTACAGAAACAACTACAACTTTATTATTACAACAAGAAAGCGTGAGTTTGAATACAAATATTATCTTCTGACAATATCTATACTCAAATAAATCCTCATCACATTTATTGATACATTATTTTATAAAAATGGTGAGGACTACTAAACAACTCTCTCTAGAACCTTCTGTAAGACCCCAATTAATTAATAAATGAAATTTAATTTCCTCTAATTATTATTTTGAAATAGTAAGGGTTGATGTGATTAATATGGATAGTTATGGGTAAAATACGCAAATATTTTAAAATAAGCAAGTGGTTATAAAATATTCATTGTTGTCGGGGAATATTCGTTTGGTCGTGGAATATTCTTGCTATCGGGGAATATTCGTACGACGGCGCAGTCTTTTATGGGCCCCATAACGAAAAGCGATTGGATGAAGAAAATGACAAATATAAGTTGTTTAAAAATACTTGGCGTAGTTATTACTGATTAATCTTTGTTAAAATACTCGTTGGTTAACACACAAGAAGACACCAGATTGCACCAATTATTGATTCTTACGTAAGAAGGCACTACTCAATAATGGTTACAGAATTCTCGCTCAAAGTATTTTATTTTATTAATTTAATAATTGCTGCGTTGATATTTTATATTGTTGTTGTTTCAATAATTGTCATTACACAATATTTTTTATTATCGAAGCAATAATTTATATTATCTGAATAATATTATTAGATAACATTATTGGCAATGTCTAGAAAGTTCTATCTAAGGAGAGGTTTTGTCACCTAATTGCGGCAAGAGAGTGAGGAGAAATTCTTATTAGAAAGCCCACTCTTTCCCAGAAACTATGCGGTTGTCGATATTGTGATTACGTAATATTATTTGTGAATAATTAATTATTGATTCATATGATGAGGAAAATATTGATTTTATGTGGATATAGATGGAGAAAATTTTTAATGTGACAATTGTTGAAAATTAAAATTTTATCTTTTCTCGATAAAATAATTCATTTAAATATATTATTATATTTTAATAATATAATAATGATGATATTTTGACGATGAATGTGGGATATATGAGTATATGTGGAGGAGGAGTATTTTTGTTACCAAAAATATTTAAAGCATGTTTTATGTGTCGGTGGACCCCATTTCTTGACTGAAATTTGATTATAGCTTGTAAAATCGCCCGTTTATGGATTTCGGTCAATTTCTGTTTGGAATTTAGAAAAACTTTCTTCTGTAAAGTTGTAGAGAATTGAATTTTCTATAAAAATTCACGAGATTTGAATTTTTTGATAAAAGAGCTATTTATTATGAATTATTGAAGTTCCGAAATAATTGATTTTTGGAAGTTTAAAATAATTTAAATAAGAAAACGTTTTTTTGATATGTTTGGTGGGCTTGGTTGGTTGTTGAAATGAGGTGATTTCGGTTTATAAGAGTGTGCATAGGAAAAATTTTATATATATTAATATTATATTAAATTTTCTTTTTGGTGTTCTAAGCATTTTCCTATAAATAGGGTGCTTAGGTTAGAATTGAAAATCACACCGTAAGCTGAAGTTTTTCTCTCTATATTATCGGCGTATTCTTGTGAGTATTTTGAGTATATTTTGAGTATTGCTATACTGATGCAAGTTCAAGTCATAGCCTTTATATCAGGGTGTTTCAATTTAGAAATCTTGATCTTTAGAGGTAAGGGATATTATTTTTTCCGTAATGATATTATTTCTTTAATATCATTATCTTTGAATTATTGATCTGAAGTTTTTATCAAATTTGGAACTTTTGGTGTGAGTTACTATTCACGTATCGACACTTTATTCACGTATCGACGATTAATTATTCACGAATACGGCCTTTATTCATCGAAAAATGAAAATTTTTCCTTTTCATCTAAAATATCTATTGTGGATACTAGCTTTGATTGTATCCATGTTTTGATCATTCTTGAATTTTACACCACTATGATTATTTTTGGACATGGATAAAACAAAGTACGAATCCTTAATCCTTGTCATTTTGTTTCACTGGATTCGTTTCTTTAAAAATATTTTTCATCATCCTCAGTCTTAAATGATGATATTATTGAATATCTTTGGCCTGTAGTGCAAAGATGAATGATTTCTGATGAATATCTTTGGCCGTAGTGCAAAGATGAACAGGTGTTTAGATGAACATGACCAACTGATGAATATCTTTGGCCTGTAGTGCAAAGATGAATATTTGATTCCAGATATATATTGATTGATGTTCGAGAGGATGAAAGATGAGCGATGAACTTTTAAATTCATACATAGAAGATAGTAGTTTGCATTCTCTACTTAACTCTTCTAATGAATTATTATTTCCGCTGCGAATATTGATTTAAAACTTGTTGTCTATTGTATTCTATTAGATTTTTTCCTGTTGAAGACTAATGATAATTTGTTGTATATTATCTTAGTCATAATATTCTTTCTTGGGCTAGTTGAGCTCACCCTTTTCCTTTTTTGTTCCATTTTTCTTCTCGTGAGGCGAGAATATAGCGAAACGCAGTGGGTATGGAATGAAGGTTCTAGAGAGAGTTGTTTAGTAGTCCTCACCATTTTGTAAAATAATGTATCAATAAATGTGATGAGGATTTATTTGAGTATAGATATTGTACAGAAGATAATATTTGTATTCAAACTCACGCTTTTCTTGTTGTAATAATATAGTTGTAGTTGTTTCGTATCATGTATTGACAACTCGAGAATGGGTGATGTATACCTATTTTGGGGCGTCACACCTTCATTCCATACCCCGACTGCATACTCATTTATATTCTCGCCTCACGAGAAGAAAATGGAACAAAAAAGAAAATGGTGAGCTCAACTAGCCCGGTAAAGAATATTATGACTAAGATAATATACAACAAATTATCGTTAGTCTTCAACAGAAAAAATCTAATAGAATACAATAGACAACAAGTTTTAAATCAATATATTAATGAAATAATAATTCATTAGAAGAGTTAAGTAGAAAATGCAAACTACTATCTTCTATGTATGAATTTAAAAGTTCATCGTCTATCTTTTATCCTCGTAACATCAATCAATATATATCTCGAATCAAATATTCATCTTTGCACTACTGCATCAAAGATATTCATCATTGGTCATGTTCATCTAAACACATTCATTTTTGCACTACGGGCCAAAGATATTCATCAGAAATCATACATCTTTGCACTACGTGCCAAAGATATTCCATAATATCATCATTTAAGACTCGAGGATGATGAAAATATTTTAAAGAAACGAATCCGATTGAAACAAAATGACAAGGATTAAGGATTAAGGATTCGTGATTTTGTTTTATCTATGTCCAAAAATACCTCAAAAATAATCATAGTGGTGTAAAATTCAAGAATGATCAAAACATGGATACAATCAAAGCTAGTATCCACAATAGATATTTTTAGATTTAAAAGAAAAAATTTTCATTTTTCAATGAATAATGCCAGATTCGTGAATAAAGTGTCGTATACGTGAATAAGGTCAGATACGTGAATAAGAATCTGACACCAAAAGTTCCAAATTTAATAAAACTTCAGATCAATATTTCAAAGATAATGATATTGAAGAAATAATATCATTACTAAAAAAATAATATCTCTTACCTCGAAAAGACAAGATTTTTTAGTTGAAACACCAGTATATAAAGCTATGACTTGCACCGTGATAAGAACACTCAAAAGTATACTCACAAGAATACACTCAATATATCGAGAGAGAAAGAGAGAGAAGTTTTCAGTTTCTAGTATGATTTTCAATTCTAACCTAAACACCCTATTTATAGGAAAATGCTTAGAACACCAAAGTAGAAAATTTAATAAAATATTAATATATATTATAAATTTCCTTAGCTCACCTTTGATGATCTGAATTCAGCACATTGATAACACATGTGAGCCCACTAATTGTACAAACAACGCTTTTTCTCAAAATAATTATCTAAAACTCCCAAAAATTAATTATTTTGAACTTGAACTTCAATAATTCATAATAAATAGCCCTTTTATCAGAAAATTGAATCTCGCATGAATTTTTATAGGAAATTCAATTCTCTACAACTTTGCGTAAGAAAGTTTTCCAAATTCCAAATGAAATTGTGAAATCCATAAGCAGACGATTTTACGGTGCTATAATCAAATTTCGATCAATAATTGTGTACAAAACATGTGTTAAACATTTAATGCCACAAAAATACTCTTCCTCCTCATATACTCATATATCACATATTCATTGTAAAAATATCATCGTTAATATATTATTAAAATAATATATTTAAATGAATTATTTTATCAAAAAAGATTAATTTTCAACAATTGTCACATTAAAATTTTCTCCATCTATATCCTCATAAAATCAATATTTTTTCTCATCATATAAATCAATAATTAATTATTCATAAATAATATTTAGAATCACATTATTGACAGCGGTTCCAGGAAAGAGGGGCTTTCAATAAGGATCTCTCCTTCTTGGCCATTGATTAGATGACCAAACCTCTCCTTAATAGAACTTTCTAGAAATTGCCAATAATGTTATCTAATAATATTATTCGGATAATATGAATTATTGCTAGATAATAGAAAAATGTTGACAATTATTAAAACAACAATAATATCAACGTAGCAATTATTGAATCAATAAAATATAATATTGAGCGATAATTACTATAACAATTATTGAGTAGTGCCTTCTTACGTAAGAATCAATAATTGGTGCAATACCGTGTGCTACTGTATTTTAACCACCGGGTATTCCCACAGTATTAACGGTAGCAACTACGCCGTTATTTATAACCAACTTATTTTATTGATTCAATAATTGCTACGTTGATATTATTGTCGTTTTCTTCCTCCAATCGCTTTACGTTATGGGGCCCCATGCATGGTCGCTACTGCCGCATACGAATATTCCACGAAGCGATTTAATATTCCATGACAAAACGAATATTCCCCGACAATAATGAATATTTTATAACCACTTGCTTATTTTAAAATATTTGCGTATTTTACCCATAACTATCCACATTAATCAAATCAACCCTTACTATTTCAAAATAATAAATAGAGAAAATTAAATTTCATTAATAATAAGTTGGGGTCTTACAGTTTTCATAATCCTAAGCAACCTGTTATTCGAATTCAAGCAACCAAACCTTTGAAGTCAAACTCTTTCATATCAAGCCATAAAGCCATTCGTTTATTGAAAAACGGATGTCAAACTTTCTTAGCCCATGTCATGGACTTGAACAAAAATATGTCAGATTTGAATGATATTTCTGTTGTTAGTAAATTTTCTGACGTATTTCCTGAAGAATTTCTTGGCTTACTCCCAGAGCATGATATTGAATTTTTGTATCGACTTTGAACCCGGTACAAAACTCATTTCTAAAATCTCATATCGAATAGCTCCTATTGAACTTCAGGAGTTAAAAATCCAACTATAGAATGTGATACCCGAGCCTCTATCTGATGACTTCCTTTGTGGAATACACCGAAGCCAGACTCTCCGTAGGAGATGCCATATTCGTGCGGTAGTAAACTGATAGGTGTCATTGTGACGTGCTATCCAAGATTGGGATATGAGTCACACTTGAGAGCAACCTAAGTCAGTAATCGAAATACGTAGCTTTCTAGGCTTAGTTGGTTATTAACGGAGATTCGTGGAAAGATTTTCTCAAATCGCTACTCCATTAACTCAGCTGACTCATAGAGATACAAAATTCGAATGGAGCAAGGAATGTGGGAAGAGCTTCGAAGAACTCAAGATGAGACTCATTTCGGCACATGTTCTGACCATACCATCCTGGAAAAACGAACGTGGTAGCTGACGTGTTGAGTAGAATATCGTATACGAGTACGAGTGCGATATTGTCAAAACCCATTTCGTATAACTTACAAATGATAGAAATAGAGTTAAAGACTCTAGGGACCCACGTGATGATATACGAGTAGAACCGACTTTAATCGATAAAGTTAAAACCGTTCAAGCTACACACCGGAGCTGATGGATATAAAGAAGAAGGTGCAAGAAGGCGTTATTTTAGAAGTAAGATTTGATGAAGAGAGGAAAGCTCAAACCTTCAATTTATTAGTCCATTTGAAATCCTCGATCGAATAGGAACTGTGGCCTATAGACTCGTTTTACCGTCAAATATGTCGCGTGTTCATAACGTTTTTCACGTATAGATGTTACGAAAATATGTGGACGACCCAAACCACATTATTGAGTTAGAACCAGATGAGATAACCGAAGATCTTGGATAGAAAGGAGCATGTCCTACGCACAAAGGTTATACCACAAGTCAAGGTTTTGTGGAGGAACCATACTATTGAAGAAATGACCTGGGAGTTGGAATCATAAATGAAAGCGAGGTATCCTCATCTTTTCGAAATACCAGGTACGTACGCCAATTTCGAGGACGAAATTTCATAAGAAGGGGAGGTTGTAAGACCCCGAATTTTTTTTAAATAAAATGAAATTTCCTTTATTTATTATTTTGAAATAGTAAGGGTTTATTTGATTAATGTGGTTAGTTGTGGGTAAAATGCAAATATTTTAAATAAAAGCGTGGTTATAAAATATTCATTGTTGTTGGGAATATTCGTTTGGTCGTGGAATATTCTCAACGCCGAGGAATATTAAATATTGACGGCAAGCGACCTTGTATGAGCCCCATGTGAGCGATTGGATGAAGAAAGCGATAAATATAAGTTATTTATAAATAACGACGTAGTTATTACTGAATTATCTTGTTAAAATACTCGATTGGTTAAAATACGATAGCAGATTGCAGTATTGCACCAATTATTGATTTCTTACGTGAAGGCACTACTCAATAATTGTTCTGAGAAGAATTCTCAATATTTTATTTTATTGATTCAATAATTGCTACGTTGATATTTTATATTATTGTTGTTTCGATAATTGTCACTGCACAGTATTTTTCATTATCAGATCAATAATTTATATTATTTGAATAATATTATTAGATAACATTATTATTAATGTCTAGAAAGTTCTGTCTAAGGAGAGGTTTGGTCACTTAATTGCGCGCCAATGAGGAGAAATCCTTATTGGAAAACCCCTTCTTTCCTAGGAACGGCCTGGTTGCCAGTATTGTGATTCTATAATATTATTTGTGAATAATTAATTATTAATTTATATGATAAGAAAAATATTCATTTTATATGGATATAGATGGAGAAAATTTTTAATGTGACAATTGTTAAAAATTGATATTTTATCTTTTCCAGATAAAATAATTCATTTAAATATATTATTATATTTTAATAATATTATAATTATGATATTTTTACAATGAATGTGGGATATATGAGTATATGAGGAGGAGGAGTATTTTTGTTACTAAAAATATTTAAAACATTTTTTTCATGTTTGTGGACCCCATTTCTTGACTCAAATTTGATTATAGCCTGCAAAATCGTCCGTTTGTGGATTTCGGTCAATTTTTATTTGGAATTTGGAAAAACTTAAACTTACAAAGTTGTAGAGAATGAAATTTCCTATGGAAAGGGCATACGGTTCGAATTTTTCTGATAAAAAGGCTATTTATTATGAATTATTAAAGTTTTGAAGTTCCATAATAATTGATTTTTGAAGTTTTAATTATTTTTTGTAAGAAAAATGTTTTTTCATTATTGGTGGGTCCCACATGTATGGTAAATGAGCTAAATTCAGATTCTTTGGTGGTGGGCTTGAAAATTTAATAAATAAAATTATTTTAATAAATTTTCTGCTTTGGTGTTCTAAGCAATTTCCTATAAATAGGGTGCTTAAGTTAGAATTGAAAATCAAACCAGAAACTGAAGTTTTCTCTCTATATTATCAAGCGTATTCTTATGAGTATTTTAATATCTTGAGTGTTCTTTATACGGTCTGCAAGTTTCCTTCAAATACGTTATATTTGATATTTCAACCGTAAATCTTATTCTTTTGAGGTAAGGATGTTATTTTTTTTTAAAATGATATTATTTCTTTAAATATCATTATGCCGAATATTGGTAAGATTTTTCTTGTGAAATTCGATCTTTTCATGTCGAGTTCTTATTCATGATTCTTATTCACGAGTTCGAGTTTTATTCATGAGATTCTTATTCAATGAAGTACTATTCACGAAGCATGATGATTTTTCTTGTGGAGTTTCTACCTTTTAGTGTCGAGTTCTTATTCACGATATCGACATTATTCACGATATCGAATTATTCACGAATACGACACTATTCACAGAAAAATTAAATTTTTTTTCTGTGTCCAAGATTGTCTGTTATGGTTCCTATCTTTGATTGGATCTATGTTTTGATATTAATTTTTGAATTCTACTCCACATTAGTTTATTATGGAGTATTTTTGAACATGGATAAACTGAAGTACGAATCCTTAATATTTGTTCTTTTGTCTCATTGGATTCGTTTTCTTTAAAATATATTTTTCATCATTCTCAGTCCTAAATGATGATATTTCTGAATATCTTTGGCCTGTAGTGCAAAGATTAATGATTTTATGATGAATATCTTTGGCCCATAGTGCAAAGATGAACAGGTGTTGAGATGAACATGACCAATTGATGAATATCTTTGGCTTGTAGTGCAAAGATGACTATTTGATTAAAGTGGTATATCGATTGATGTTACAGGGATAAAATATCGATGATGGACTTTTAAATTCATAGATGATAGTAGATATAATTCTCTACTTAACTCTTCTAATGAATTTTTGTTTCCGCTGCAGTTGTTGATCTAAAACTTGTTGTCTATTGTATTTTATCAGATTTTTCCCTGTTGAAGACTAAGGATAATTTGTTGTACATTATCTTAGTCATAATATTCTTTATTGGGCTAGTTGAGCTCACCCTTTTCCTTTTTGTTCTATTTTTCTTCTTAGGAGGCGAGAATATAGCGGGAACTAGTTGGGGTGTGGAGTGATGGTTCAAGATAGTTGTTTTAGTAGTCCTCACTATTTTGTAAAATAGTGTATCAATAATTGTAATGAGGACTCATTTGAGTATTGATATTGTCAAGAAGATAATATTTATATTTAAACTCACAGTATGTGTTGTCGTATTTTGCACGACAATTGTAATAATGAAGTTGTAGTTGTTTCTGTACCATGTATTTGGTGACTCGGAATAGGTTGGGTGGATTGGACCTATTTTGGGGGCGTCATGATTAGTATCGAGCTTAGGGATATGATCTCTGGCGGAGATCGGGGAATAGAACTAGGAGGGGAGAGACGAGTAAATCCTTCGCTAGTATGTCCTACCTAAGCTTATTGTTGGTTGGTCAGAGTATAGGGATATTATGTGGTATGTTAATTTGTATGACCCCAACTTTTATGAATAAAGATGAATTTTCTATAAATATTATTTTTGAATATTATGAAGTGAATTTGATATAATGTTATAGTTGTGGGTAATATTTATAAATTTTGCAAAATACATGAGTTGTTATATAATATTTGATTGGTGGGAGAATATTCGTTTTAACAGGGAATATTAAATGCGACAGCAAGACAATCATTAGTGGACCCCACAACGGAATTATTGTCGGATTGAGAAAAGGACAAAATACTTTTATGAAAATAACGGCGGAAGTTTTACTGAATTATCTTGTTGAACTACCGGTAGTAAAAATGCGAGAA
The DNA here is from genome assembly GCA_020205605.1 of Panax ginseng. Taxonomy (NCBI): domain Eukaryota; kingdom Viridiplantae; phylum Streptophyta; class Magnoliopsida; order Apiales; family Araliaceae; genus Panax; species Panax ginseng. The sequence continues at coordinate 3,564,959 of CM035133.1, read as the reverse complement.
TACGCGTGATTGCGTAGTAGCGCTTACGGTATTGATTATTGATGCTTACGTGAGAAGTCACTTAGTTTTGTTCAATTATTGCTACAGTAATTGTTGCATAGTATCTCATGTTATTTGATTCAATTATTGTCGATATTTTATATATTATTAAATCAATAATTGAGACGACAAAGTTATTAATATTATTATTTGCAATATTAACGATGTCTAGAAGTTCTGTTAAGGAGAGGTTTGGTCACCTAATTGCGCGCCAATATAGAGAAATCTTTATTGAAAAGCCCTCTCTTTCCTGGGAACGACCTGGTCGATTAATATTGTGAATTATAATAATGATGATAAATGTTGTTAAAAATATTGAGAGAATTTTATGAAGTATTTGATGTAAATTTTGCTTATTTTTTGGACCCCCCACTTTCCCATTTTTTAAAATTGTCGGTAGAAGTTTATCTTAGTTTTTGTTTTATATATGTATATATATACATATATATATATAAGTATATATATATATATATATATATATATAATATTGTTAATGGAAGGTGGGTGGGTGGGTGGGTGGGGAATTAGGTGGGCCGGGAGGTGTATTATTATGTATATATATATATATATATATATATATATATATATATATATATATATATATATATATAGGTTTGAAAAAAGTGACGAGAGGATAAGATGAAATCACTGGGTTTTCCACCGTGATTTTTTTTTCTTCTTACATGTTATATATATAATATATATAATATATTATATTTTATTTAAAAGTTTTGTTTTATTGAATATTTTATGGACCGTCCAGATTAAAAGTAAATCAATCTGGACCGTTCATAAATTAATTACTATCGCACCATTCTTCTATAAATGAAGCTCATTCCTTCATTATTTCTTTACGAATTCTTTGAAACTGTAGAGAGAGAAATTATAGAGAAAAGAAAGAAAAATATTACTCGCTACTTCACTACTCCTACATCCGATTTTCTTCTTAAAGTAAAGGGTATTTTTTTTAATATTCATGAAGAGAACTTTTGTTATTCCATTTTTTATTATTACATTGGAATAACTTTGATATCTGTGATCACCCTATACTTGGTGATTTACATTGTTATAATTACGTTGGAACATCACATGCATGCGTTATCATGGGACCTAGTTCCTTCTTTATTATTATTTTGTTGGAATATATCACATGCATGCGTTTTTACGTCGGACTGATTCCGTTATTTATTATTCTGTTGGAATAACTTTTATGCATAAGCAACCGCATGCATGGTGATTTTGTTGTTATTCCATTCTTTATTATTACGTTGGAACATCCTGCTCGGTGCGAATTTTGCGACGACCGGTTCCGTTATCTAATATTACATTTGAATAACTCCGTCATACGCGCAAGTACCGCATGCATGGTGATTTCTTTTGTTATTCCATTCTTTATTATACTCAGTTGGTTAACGTTTTGACTTCTATACTCCGTGAAATTATTGGAATATCCTTGATATTTGCGCTTTATCCAGTATCTTTTCATGGAAATATTCTTCTGAGCATTCTTGAATTTTACTCTACAAAGAAGTATCATGTTGACAATTTGGATGTTATTAGTTCCTGAATAAATTAATTCTTGAACTTGTTTTATTGAACTCTTATATCATTGTCATCATCCTCATGTGTTATATATATATATATATATATATATATATATATATATATATATATATATTTAAAGTCATCTCATGCTTATAAGTGCATAGATGGACTTGGTATGATTATGACCGAGGATTATTGATTGTAATCATGGCCGTAATGTTATAAATGATGTGGTAAAAGTCCTCATTGGCCCGTAGTGCATTGATGGAGAGTTGTTGGCATGATCATGACCATTGATGAATACACAAATATCCTTAGTCCATAAGTGCATGGATAATTTGTGGTTGTGATCTTAATGATATCCTTGGTAGTAGTGCGGGGATGATGTGGATTATTTATTGTCGTGAGTTCCAATGATAAAAGTGATGAAAAACCTTTTTAAATCATAAAAGATAGTAGATTTTATTCTCTACTTGACTCTTTTAGTGGAATTCATGTTCCGCTGCAGTTAAACTTGATGTCTATTGTATTTTATCAGTTTAACATTGTTGAAGGCTAATGATAATTTATTCTGCATTATCTTAGTCATAATATTTCTTACTGGGCTAGTTGAGCTCACCTTTTCTTTCACTATTCTCTTCAGGAAATGAGAACGTAGCCGGGATTAGTCGGGGATCGGAGTGACGGTCCGTGTTGGTGTCTTAATAGTCCTCACTATTCTGTGAAATAGTGTGATAATAAATGTATTGAGGACTTAATTTGAGTTTGTATACTGTCTAGAAGACAATGATTGTATTAAAACTCACAGCTCATGTTGTATATTTAAGTTTATATTTGAATTTTGTACCATGTATTTGGCGACTCGGAATAGGTGATGTATACCTATTTTGGGGGCGTCACAGTTGGTATCAAAGCTTAGGGATATGATCCCTGGCTAAGATGTGAGACAAGAACTAGGAGGGGAGAGACGGGGAATTCTAGTATGACCTACCTAAGTTTATTTGGTATTTAATTGGTCGGTCAGAGTATAGGGATAATATGTGATATGTTAATTAACCTTTGTTTTGTGACAGTATTTGAAAATGACATCCGAGAATGTTGAGAACATCAATGAAGCACAAGAGACCGTTGAGTCTCCACAGATCAATAACCAAGACAATGTACATCAGAAAGGCGATAATCCTCATGTAAACAACAACACTGACCAAATGATGAATGATGAAATGTTCTGAGGCTTCATGCAATTTGTTAGTTCCCAGTAGGTACAATATAGATCTAGAAGGGGGGGTTGAATAGATCCTTAGAATTTCAAAATACTTTTTCTCTATTAAGTTGTATTGCTCATTAAGTAGCTCATGACGAACTTAAGAATCTTTTCAAGCACAGCAGAATAGGTAAAAGATCCCCTTCATTGATATATTCATAATTAAACATACATTGTTCGTAGAGTTACTTTAGCAGTAAGTAGTTAAAACATACATAGCAGTTATAGCAGTTAATGTACATAATGTAAATGACATAAAGTAAAAGACACAAGAGGTTTTAAGTGGTTCAGAGACTCAAACTCCTAATCCATTCTTTCCGCTTTTAACTAAAGAGATTTCTACTAAGGAAGGGCAAGACCACGAATCATTAAGATTCCTTCAAGGCCAATGACCTTGGGACTTTGATTTACTAAGAACTCTTCAAGGTCGTTGACAGCCTTGGAACTCCTCTAGTTCCCTAGGAACTCTTCAAGCCAAAGAAAGCTTGGAACTTTATTTAGTCCCTAGGACAAGGACCCTCGAGCCCCGCTTCTTGTTGTTGTAGTAGTTGTTGTTGTTGGTCTTTGTTTTGCTAAGATGTCATTAAGCTCTGAACATCTTATGTACTTAGAAGCTTAGTGTGATCCTCTATGCATTCTGCTTCGAGTCTGGACCACATCTTCTTTGGTGTAGCTGATCTTTACTCTTCTCTGCTCAACCTCATCTTGTATCAGTTATTCACCATCACCATCTGGATTTATTAAGTCTCTGTGCTTTTGGTAGACTTTGTCTGACACTTAACAATCCCTGAACCCTTCTTGAATGTTTCTGAGACATGGTTACGCATCTGCTTGGGCCAAATTTTAGGTTCATGGTGATTCGTAGAGTGGCTCTCTTGATCTTCTTTGTCTTAGCCACTTTTCGAATGCTATCTTTTGGCCTTCTCGGCTCTCGGCCATCGCCATCTTGGTGGCATTCTCATCTTTGTTGAGTGAAGCTTTGATCTGCTTGAACTCCTCTTCAAGGTTGCTCCACTTCCACCTCGGTAGTCCCACTGTCACTGAGACTTGTTTTGTTGATCTTTGGTTGAACTCGTAGAGTCAACAATAACATTCACCAACTCAACGATTCTGCAACTTGACAATCATCAGAACTTTTTAATCTTTGAAGCTCTGTTGATTTATACTACTTCTTAATCTTCCAGTTGGAAAGTAGCCGTTGAGAGCTATTCAAATTGCTTCGCAGATCTCGAGTTATTTGGTGCAGACTGCAGATGTGACATGACATCTTTTTCTGACTTTCTGACACTGCAGTCAACTGTTTCACAAACTCTGTCAGATATATCACTTTGATGTCTTGGGCAGGTCAAAGACTTTATTTCACCCTTCTGATTTCTCGATCAGAGGTTGTCCTTGCTTTGATGCTCTCAATAAGCTCTTGTCCGAATATTACCCTTCAAATTGAACCATTGCCAATGCTTCATTCTTCAGCTACTCGAACTCTACGATTCAGATGCATGTCTTTATGGACTGATCGTAGTGTCTTCGATCGATAGAGACAACACTACGATCATGAGGAGTGTTCACTTGATCTTCAGTGTAGGACACATCTCTTCCTCTCTTTATGCAGTGCTTCATTACTTCTGTTTGCCTCAACTGTTCTCAGATACTGATGGCTAGATTCCTTGCTTTGACCTCTTCTGAATAACAAGACACTTCAGATTTGTGGCGTGTCCAGCTCGCTTTCTCCTTGTGATCTCCCGTTCACTTATCATCAATGGACTGACCCAATGCTTAATCATTTTAGCATTGACTGACCAGTATCTCGGTGTGTACTCCATCAGTTCCTTTCTTTGTTTGGAAAACACTACGATCTTGATTGCTTCTAAGACCGTTGTCATCTTTCTTCTGGACAGCTACTGCATATATTGACTTTCCTTAGTCAGCTACTTAAGTCTTCTTATGATAATCTTGTGCAAAACTTCTTCTCGAATGGCTTCACAAATCAATCTTGATGTTAATTGGATTGGTGATTAGATCTTCTTGTTAGTTTGCATGCCATTCATTAAGTGCTCTCTGGTTTCCTTCAGGTGGAATGTATCTATGCAGTGCCAACCAGAGGCTTCATTCCTTTGGATATTCAGGGAGTGCCTATTCGTTGAGAATCGTATTTGCTCTACGATTCTGCTTTGACATTGTGAGCACATCTTGTTGAGATCTTAGTTCAGACTTCTACGATTCAAACTTCACCAATGCATGACAGACATTCACGACTCGAGATCGAGATCTTGACACTCTACGATTTCTATCGTTGTGCTTGTTGTCTTCATCTGATCTTGCCCGACTACGATCTCTGCCTCTGGTATGATTAGTAGACTCTACGACTCCGAGTGTAGTCTACGATTCTTAACCCGACTTGGGCGGATGCTCGCCTCTATTTACCATAAAAGCGTGTGCCCTCTATGATTACGAACATGACTTCCTCAGCAGACTACGGCCCTGAGGAAGTTCTCCTCGACACACTACGATCCTTCCTTGTCTCTCCTGGAAGTCTATGAACTCCGAGATCTATTATCTTGCAGACTATGATTCTGCCTCGATAGCTCTCGAGTTTTCTCGACTCTCTGGCGGATCACGATTTCAGTGTAGTTTCAACGATCGATCGCAAGCCTATTTATTACATCATAAGATCAACCTAACATGTTTGATCTTTCTATATTTATATTCCTTGTACATCATTTATTTTTAAGGACTTTACAAAGCTGTTTTGCTTATGTAGGATCAACCTAACACATTTGATCAATTCATTCTAAGTCCTTGCACATATGTTACTATTATCTATCAAAGGACTTTACATCTTTTCTTAATGCAAGCATACTTGCATATTCATTCATGTATATATCATAATCAAATAATATAAATAGAAATATCATTCACATGTTTATTCCTGACAATCTCCCCCTATTTGATTATGACAAAAACAATAAGTGAATATGCATGTTATGAATGAATCTTATATACAGTGAACAGCTGTATTTCTAAAGCAGATAATCATGAATGTCATTTATAATGTTGTGAATTTTAATACACTGACATACACTGATATCTTTCATCCTGGATCTAGAACATACTTAACTAGTTAGAAATTTACCTCTTTGTCTCTTGTATGCTTCTAGAATGTTTGTTGATCAGCTATTCATTTGTTAGATCTTTTTGCATCACCTTGGAATCATTGACTGCATTTCTTCTGGTTGCTCCCCCTCAGATGGAAGCTTTTCTGTTTTGTTCTGCTGTCTCCCCCTTAGCCTTAGGCTCATCATCCTTTGGCTCCCCCTTAGATGATGACCCAGCTTCTTCTTCTGCTATCTTATTCTTGTTTTGTTTCCTCCCGCTCTTCTTACCCTTTCTTGAATGCTTCTTTTTATGTCTCCCTTTCTCCCCCTTTTTGTCATTAATCATTTTAAAGAAAGTCGATCCATTGGACATAAGTCGCTTCCATCGTGCAGGAGGAATTTCCAACCTTATGCTTGATTTCTTGTTGACTCACCTCAGGTTGCATGGAGAAGGATCGATTCAGTGGTCAATCTTGTCGATAGGACTTTGAGTTTCTCTTCATTTGCCTCTTGTGCTCGTAGAGCTTGACTTCGATCTTGTATGTCTTTCAGATAGATGTGATCTCTCTCTTTGATTTTGAGAGATATATCGGCCCATAGTTGCTTGGAGTCTATCTTGAATCGAATTATCTCCACCATCGTCACCATCTTTGCTTCTTCGATGATGATGATAGACATCTTCTTGATTAACTCATCAGAATTCTTTAGAAGCTCCTGCTCTGTGGGAATTTGGTCATCTGGTTGGACAGTTTCTTGTTGAACACTAGATTGGACTCTACGATTTTCATCCTTGGATAGATTTTGGAAAGTGTAGACAATCTGAGAAATCGTTGAGTGCCAGTTGTTGTTGGAGGATGATGGCATATTAGACATTTGTGCATGAGAAGAGGGGAGCTCTTCAACGTGATCTTGATCATTTTTAGTGATAGAGGGAAAAGACTCTACGATTGTGTCCTTGCTCATGATCCTTCTTCCGTCAGAGCCCATTCTATGATCGTAGGGAATATAATGGTTGCCAGCATGTCTATAGACTTTGTAGTGAGGCTGGTCTTTGATCATTATTATAGCAAAACTCTTTACCCTTGGGAAGTTTTGTGACACCAGCTCTAGATTTGGAAATTGAGAGTAACACCAGTTGAAGTAGCTCTCATCTTTCTCCTTGTGTGCTTTCAAACCAAGGCATCCATGGATAGAACCACCTCATCGAGAAGATCTTGAGTTCATACAAAGATAGTTGTGCAATCTAACTCCATATTTTTCCAGTTATGGAGCACTTCATCTGTAGTCATCCTTACAACTCGAAGTTATTCATTTCCTTGATTTATCCATCTTGCTGGTGGTTTTTCTGGTGGCTCATCAAAGACTTCCACTATAATTCTTCTGGTAATTCTGGCTGGAGAGAGAACAGGGTAATATTCTGGTTCCTCTGATTCTCGAAGTGCGTAATCGCACTCTTTCCCTATTTCTTCCCTTTTTGATCCAGAATCTTGCTGACTTCCTTCATCAGATTCTTCAGTGAAGTCTTCTTGTTGAATTTTATTATCAGGATCCTCTTCAGCAATGTCTTCCTTGGAATCATCTCCTTCAATGATGGTCTTATCTTTAGCATTTCCTTCCCTTGATGCAGATTCACCTTCTTTACTGCTAGACCAATCTTCAAAGATCTTCTTCGTGAGTCATATCCATCATCACTTAGTTCAATGATTTCAGTAGATTGATCATTTCTCTTCTTTGAGGTAAATTGAGCTATCAATCTGTGACTCCTTCTTCTTGATGGTTTAGCAATTAGAGAGTCAGACTCTTCTTCCTCTTCAGACTCTAAGGCCTTTGAATCATCAGACGAACTTTCTTCACTTTTATCATTTGCAAAGGCATGTCCTTCATTAGAATCACCATCATTTGACCCATCATCTAAGCTTGTTAGAGCATTTGCATTTGGAGATGTAGTTGGGTCATCTTGCAACTTTTCTTCATCATCAGAGTGAATGCTCTGAGAGATAGCCACAGGTCTTGTGCATTCTTCTTTATCAGTAGAATCTACATACTCTTCCATGAATCCAGCTTCAACATCATTGCTGGACTTGGTCTGTGGGGGCTCAGCCTTTTCTTCTTTTGGTTCTACGTCCTTTTCTTCATTAGACGAACCTTTATGGTGAGTTGAAGTTAGACTGTCTATCATCTTAGCTTTCTTGCTGGATGACCTTTGAAGTAATCTGTTACTTCTTCTCTTAGTGGTCTCTGCAGTTGAGTCCTTTTCATCCTCAACCTTGTCTTCTATGGATAGACTTCTTGGAGGGGCCTCAGTTTTCCTCATGCTCTTTGGTTTCTTCTTGCATTTGGTGTGGTTGCTTTGTTGCAGTGTAATTATCGATCTGAGCTCTCTACCTCCTTTGCCTTCCTCTTCTTTATAAAGGCTTTGCTGCTGTTCCCAGTTGTCAACCTCCTATCCTCCTTTGGGTTTTTCTTCCAATTTACGAACAGTTGTGGAGACATTACCTTGTGAACATTAAGGATTTCACCATCATCATCCTTAATTTTATTTTTCAACTTTTTCTTCAGGATGATACTTAAGAATCTCCCATGAAAAACCTTTGTGAGTGGTTTTTCAGTTAATCTTTTCTTTTCTTCCTTATCCAACCACTTGGACATATGATCGAGCGGGACATCTCCAAAGTTGAAGTGTTCCTTCAAGACTATGGCAGACATGATCTTCAGCTGTTGGTCAATCACAGTATCATGTGCAGTGTCTTTGCATAAGATACATTTCCCCACGATTTCAACAAGGAACTCGAATTCTTCAGGAAACTCCTTTTTCTTCATGTCCTTTAGACTAGGGTTTCTTCTGTACTGCATAATCTTCTTATCTTTTTCTGTGTCGATCTCTTCCAAGCTTTTTAGATTTCGGTCAAGAAGGCCTAAGCATTGATTGATGTCAGAAGAGTTTAGTTTCAGAATCTGACCTTTAACCTTGGTGGAGAGAATCCCATAATTTATGGTTGCGTTTGAATGAAACTCCTTGACTAGGTCACCATATATTCGTGTGTTTTCCTCAAGACATTCTGAGAACCCGACCTTCTTCACAAGTTCAAGAATATCCCTGAACTTCTTCTCGGATCTTTCGAACGTCTTGGTTCCTAGCTGAATGTGACACCCCCAAAATTAGGTATACATCACCCATCTTGGGTCGCCACTTACATGGTATATAAATTCAAATACAACTTAATAATACAGCAGTCGTGTAAAATACGACAAAACATATGCTGTGAGTTTAAATACAAATATTGTCTTCTAGACAATATCCATTCTCAAATAGAGTCCTCGTTACATTTATTATCACACTATTTTACAGAATAGTGAGGACTACTAAGACACCATCTCGGGACCATCACCGCTCCTTCCTAGTAGTCCATTACACGTTCTCATTTCCTGAAGAGAACAGTGAAAGAAAGGGTGAGCTCAACTAGCCCAGCAAGAAATATTATGACTAAGATAATGCAAAATAAATTATCATTAGCCTTCAACAATGTTAAACTGATAAAATACAATAGACATCAAGTTTAACTGCAGTGGATCAAGCAATCCATTAAAAGAGTCAAGTAGAGAATAAAATCTACTATCTTTTATGATTTAAAATGTTTTTCATCACTTTTATCATTTGAGACTCAAATTTTAATAAATAATCCACATCATCCATGCACTACTGCCGAGGATATTCATTAGGGTCACGACCACAAATTCCATGCACTACGGGCCAAGGATATTTGTGTATTCATCAATGGTCATGATCATGCCAACAACTGTCCATCAATGCATTACAGGCCAATGAGGACTTTTACCACATCACTTGTTACATTACGATCATGATTACACCGAATAATCCCTGGTCATAATCATAACAAGTCCATCCATGCTCTACAGGCCATAGATGACTTTAAAAAAAATATAAACATGAGGATGATGATAATGATATAAGAATTCAATAAAACAAGTTCAAGAATTAAGTTATTCAGGAACTAATAACGTCCAAATTGTCAACATGATACTGCTTTGTAGAGTAAAATTCAAGAATGCTCGGAAGAATATTTTCATGAAAAATCTTTGGATGAAGCCGCAAATATCAAGGATATTCCACTAATTTCATGGAGTATAGAAGTCAAAATTTTAACCAACCGAGTATAATAACGAATGGAATAACAAAAGAAATCACCATGCACGCGCAGACTTTGATGATAAAAGTTATTCCAACAGTAATAATATTAACGGAACGGTGTCGTAAAAATCACAACCAATGAGGATGTTCCAAATGTAATAATAAAGAATGGAATAACAACAGAAATCACCATGCATGCTTGCAGCGCCAGATGATAAAAGTTATTCCAATGTAATAATAAATACGTAATAATAAAGAAGGCGGAACCAGTCAAGGTGTAAAACACACGCAGCGAGGATATTCCAAATGGAATAATAAAGATAGAATAATAAAGAGGCGGAACCGTGTCCCGCGAAAAGCCTGAGCACGAGGATGTTCCAACGGAATAATAAAGACAGAATGATAGAGATGGAACCGTGTCCCACAGAAAAGATGATTGGATGTTCCAACGGAATAATAAAGATGTAATAATAGAAGAATGTGACCAAGTATAGGGGTAGCTCGCGTATACAAAAGTTATTCCAATGTAACAATAAGAAATGGAATAACAATGCTTCTCTTCATGAATACAAAAGAATAATATTCCTTACCGTAAAAGAAACTGAATATAAGAGTAGGGAAGTAGCGAGAATATTTTTCTATAGTTTCTATAATTTCTCTCCGGAGTTTAGGTGAATTCGTAAGAAAATAATGAAGGAATGAGCTTCTATTTATGTAAGAATGGATTGCATAGTAATTAATTCATGAACGGTCCAGATTAATTTACTTTAATCTGACGGTCCATATTTAAAGTAAAATCTTTTAAATAAAATATAATATATATATATTATATATATATTATATATATAACACATGTTTTTCAAAATATTAATATCAATATAATATATCCACCACTTAATTTTTCTCCCCCATAACCAACATCAATCCCCCACCCACCCAATAATCAAATTCACTACACTCTTACACATCACTATCACACTATCCTTTTCCACCATTTTCCACTCACACACACATCATACACCTATCACTTTCATATATCACTTTCTCCCACCATATACTCAATACATACATATACTTCCATACTTATACTCTTCCATTTCCAAAATCATTTCCCAACACATATGGGCCCCACATGTGGGCCCCACCTTTAAAATTTTCTACCGATTATTTTTGAAAAATGGGTAAATGGAGATCCATAAAATAAGCAGACTTCATAAAAATCACCTTAATAATTTTAACAACATTTATCATCTTTATTACAATTCACAATATTAATCGACTGTGTCGCTCCCGGGATAGAGGGCTTTCCAATAAGGATTTCTCCTATATCAAGATAATTAGGTGACCAAACCCTCTTGGCGTAACTTCTAGACATCGTTAATATTGCAATTTATAATATTAATAACTCGCTATATCAATTATTGATTTAATAATATATAAATATCGATAATAATTGAATCAAATAACGTGAGATACTTGCAACAATTACTATAAAGAATAATTGAACAAAACTGGTGACTTCTCACGCAAAGCATTAATAATTAATACCGTGTGATCTTATGCAACCACGCCAGACATCGTATTTTTTACTACCGAGTAGTTCAACAGTATTAACGGTAAAACTTCTGCCGTTATTTTTAATAAAATATTTTTGTCGTTTTCTCAATCCGACAATAATTCCGTTGTGGGGTCCACCAATGATTGTGTCGTCGTACGAATATTCCCTGACCAATCAAATATAATATGACAACTTGCATACTTTGCAAAATTTATAAATACTACCCACAACTATAACATTATATCAAATCCACTCCATAATATTTAAAAAAAATATTTTGAGAAATTTAAATATTTATTCATAAAATCTGGGGTCTCACACTGAATGCCAGTGATTACTCGTCAATCTGCCATTTGAGGAGTTCGAGGAATATGGGTGTTGGTTTTAGGAAGTCTTGTGAGAGATAGTTGATTGTGATTTTAGGTAAGGATTTGGAGGGTTAATGGATTCAGGAAGTGAACAGGCTTTTAGGGTTTGAAAAAGAGAGGGGAGAAGTTTTGATAGTTTCTAACAACTGTTTGTAGATTTTGAATTTGTCTTTAAGGCAGTTTTTTCTATCCCTGCAAACGCTGTGATGTGTCACCCAGTCATTGGTTGCACGATACCCCGATGTCATGTCATTCTCCCAAGAATTTGTTAGTTAGCTGTCTCTTTCCGAAGAGCAGACGTTTGATTGACGTGGATTGACCTTTGACCTTTTTAGTTCTTAGAGTAGCATGATAGGACATCTATTGACTCTACATTTTCCTTGTTGACTCAACGATCAATTTTCTGAAGAATGTTACAATGGATGGTTTTGACATCACTTTTCATTTTGAACCTCCATGGCTCATCCACTGTTGTGCTTTATGAAGCCTTGGGCATTTTCCTTTATCAGTACTTCTTTTCAACCGGCCTTCGAACTTATGTCCTCATAATCTGAATGGTTGAGCAATTTTCTTGTTTTTCCAACTCCTCCTTAGTTAGTTAAGTAGCCTCTTTATAGGTCCGCAATCGTCGAGTCTCGCTTTTTTATTGATTGCTAAGATTCTTCACGATCATGGAGTTCTCTTCAACCTCTACTCTACGATCGTTGATCGACTTGGTCCTTGAGATGAACTTGATTAAGCAATTCTTCCGGGTTAAGGTAGCTCGCGAAGCGGCCAACCTCTTAAAGTGAACTAAAATGGTCGTTTGTCCTCGAGGCGCTTTCCGAGATAAATTTGCTTTAGGAGAAATTTGCACTGATATCTCTTTTGACCTTTTCTAGTGAGGAGATCCTTTATCAATTTTAGACAGTTGCATTTGATGTGATCGTGGTGTCTTCTGGCTTTCACACTACGATCATAGGTTTAATTGTAGGAGCTCCACGATTTTGAATTGGGTGACTAATAGGTTATCAATAGTACGTTTTGAGACGTTCCTACTGACTATGGATCTTCATTTGGTTCATTAGCCACAAAGTTTTGGGACTCTATAGCTGGTATTTTGCTTCATAGTATATCTCAGTATTGTTGTTCCTTAACAGCTCAATGCTCCTCATAGTTGATACTGTTTTCTTAGAGAGACCTAAGTTCTTCTTCTTCATGTGTAGCAGAAGGCAACCATGCATATCTCATTCTGACTGAAGTCATTAAATCTCTTTGTATCATAGGAATGGGCATTTTCGTGGTTGATCATTCTACGATCATTCGACAAAGACTACGAACGTAGTATTCCTTGTCGATTTGTCTTCTTTGAGTTCTTCTCCCATAGTAAGTTCTTCTTCATGATTGATGCTCGATGATCCTCTCGTAGTTAGCTTCCTCGAGGATTCTCTCTTATGACATGATTTGCATGATCGAGTATATAAGACCTTTTTCTTCTTGTTGAGTGGCTCCGCTTCCATATAAAGATACGCAGACTTTTTGAGCTTCATTTAGATTAGTTCAATGTGTCTTCAGGCGATGTGCTTTGACATATATGAATTTTGTCGTAATTGTTTACGAATGATCCTAAGCCTTCTCATTGGTCGATTTCTTCTCGACCAAGTCTTCGCTTCAAGATTCCTTAGTGTGGCTTGGACAGACTTGAGTACCAAGGGTTAGATACATTTCTATTTTTCGTACTCCACAATTAAATGGGTCCTCGCTTAGGTTAGTTTTCTAAACCCCTGTTTCTCATATATTTGGATGAACATCACATCGACCACCATCAATTGTACCCATTTATGTACTTCATTTAGATAATACATTTTGAGAAGATAGTGGTGAGTGTGAGAGAAATCTGACATTCTAACAGAATGCTCTTTTCTTTGATGGTTTCATCATATGCTAAGTTATGATCACAGAGTATAAATGTTCACAGAGTGAGAATCATCTCTTCGATTTATTAGCATCTGGTTCATTCATGAAAGTGATCAGTTTCTATGAATCTTCAAGATTCTCTTGTAGATCTGATCATACTCTGTGTGTCATCAAACACTTAGACCATAGGATGTACAGAGCACATTAACCCATCAGCAAAGATTTCTTCACATTCAATCGGCCTGTGAGGCTCTAGAAACTATTTCAGATTTCTTTCAAGTTACTATCTTCAACATAAAACTTGGATGGAGAGAAATTTTATAGACAATTGAGTTTCTATCATTAGTGTACTTTCTCTCTTCACCTTTTAGATAGATTATGAATATTTAAAGGAAAACTGTTATAGTTCATGAGTAAGATGCACATAAGATGTTCATATCTATGTTAGCGAAGGGATCCTTTTTTAGCCGGGCTTGATATCATTTATCTTAGATATCCCGAGTTTAGGCATTGATGTGCATGTTTTCTCATTTTCTTACGATACCATTGCTCCGGTTGATCTTGATAATCGGTGTGGTCTTAAAGGTACAAGCTAAGAGAGTATCAGCATCTCTAATTCTTTGACATCCTTGAGTTCACAAGATTTACATCCAGCTGTAGGTTGACCAGACATATGATTGAGAAGTTCTTCTCTCTTCTTTGGATAAGCATTACTTATCATATATGGCCTTTTCATCTTTTCAGGCTGGAGGAGGTTTGAATCTTTTCTGTTGATATCTCTTGAGCTTTCTCGCTTGGTCAATGATTGGTCTTGTTGACATGATAATCAAAGACATGGACCAATCTGAGCAGCTTCAGGTGTATATGCACATTTACCTGTACATAGTATTTCCAACGTGTGAGCTCATCTGCATATAACAAGTGACTTACTACTAAACTAAGCTTACAACAATGTTTATGCCTATGATCAGACTCAAAGCGATTAGCTTTTTAATATAGCATGAGAACCTGCTCTGATACTAATTGTTAGTTCCCAGTAGGCACAATATAGATCTAGAAGGGGGGGGGGGTTGAATAGATCCTTAGAATTTCAAAATACTTTTTCTCTATTAAGTTATATTGCTCATTAAGTATCTCATGACGAACTTAAGAATCTTTTCAAGCACAGCGAAATAGGTAAAAGATCCCCTCCATTGATATATTCATAATTAAGCATACATTGTTCGTAGAGTTACTTTAGCAGTAAGTAGTTAAAACATACATAGCAGTTAATGTACATAATGTAAATGACATAAATTAAAAGGCACGAGAGGTTTTAAGTGGTTCAGAGACTCAAGCTCCTAATCCACTCTTCTGCTTTCAACTAGCAAGATTTCCACAAGGAAGGGCAGCACCCTGAATCACTAAGATTCCTTCAAGGCCAACAGCCTTGAGACTTCAGTTCACTAAGAACTCTTCATGACTAGCAGCCTTAGAACTCCTCTAGTTCCCTAGGAACTCTTCAATCCTAGTAGGCTTAGAACTTTATTTAGTCCCTCCGGACAAGGACCCCTCAGGCCCTGGCTTCTTGTTGTTGTAGTTGTTGTTGTTGGTGGTGGTGTTGAGCTGCTAAGATGTCATTAAGCTCTGAACATCTTATGTACTTAGCAGCTTGGTGTGATCCTCTATACATTCTGCTTCGAGTCTGGACCACATCTTCTTTGGTGCAGCTGATCTTTACTCTTCTCTGCTCAACCTCATCTTTTATCAGCTGTGCACCATCGCCATCTGGATTTGTTAAGTCTCTGTGCTTTTGGTAGACTTTGTCTGACACTTAACAATCCCTGAACCCTTCTTGAATGTTTCTGTATATGGTTCTCGCATCTATTCGGGCCACTTTAGGTTCATGGTGATTCGTAGAGTGGCTCTCTTGATCTTCTTTGTACTCAGCCACCTTTCTAAATGCTATCTTTTTGGCTTTCTCGACTCTCAGCTTGGCTTCCATCTTCAGTGGCATTCTCATCTTTTTTGAGTAAAACTTTGATCTGCTTGAACTCCTCTTCAAGGTTTCTCCACTTCCACCTCGGTAGTCCTACTGTCACTAAGACTTGTTCTGTTGATCTTTGGTGGAACTCGTAGAGTCAACAATAGCATTCACCAACTCAACGATTCTGTAACTTGACAATCATCAGCACTTTTTAATCTTTGAAGCTCTATTGATTTATACTACTTCTTAATCTTCTCGTTGGAAAGTAGCCGTTGAGAGCTATTCAAATTGCTACGCAGATCTCGAGTTATTTGGTGCAGACTGCAGATGTGACATGACATCTTTTTCTGACTTTTTGACACTGCAGTCTGCTATTTCACCAACTCTGTCAGATATGTCACTTTGATGTCTTGGGCAGGTCAAAGACTTTATTTCACCCTTCTGATTTCTCGATCAGAGGTTGTCCTTGCATTGATGTTCTCAATAAGCTCTTGTCCGAATATTACCCTTCAGATTGAACCGTTGCCAATGATTCATTCTTCAGCTACTCGAACTCTATGATTCTGATGCATGTCTTTATGGACCTGATCGTAGTGTCTTGTTGACTGATAGAGATAACACTACGATCATGAGGAGTGTTCACTTGATCTTCAATGTAGGACACATCTCTTCCTCTCTTTATGCAGTGCTTCATTACTTCTATTTGCCTCGACTGTTCTCAGATACTGATGGCTAGATTCCTTGCTTTGACCTCTTCTAAATAACAAGACACTTCAGATTTGTGGAGTGTCCAGCTCGCTTTCTCCTTATGATCTCCTGTTCACTTATCATCAATGGACTGACCCAATGCTTAATCACTTTAGCCTTGTTATTCAGACTGACCAGTATCTCAGTGTGTACTCCATCAGTTCCTTTCTTTGTTTGGCAAACACTATGATCTTGATTGCTTCCAGGACCGTTGTCATCTTTCCTCTGGACAGCTACTGCATATGTTGACTTTCCTTAGTCAGCTACTTCAGTCTTCTTATGATTATCTTGTGGAAGACTTCTTCTTAAATGGCTTCACAACTCAATCTTGATGCTATGGATTGGTGCTTAGATCTTCTTGTTAGTTTGCATGCCATTCATTAAGTGCTCTCTAGTTTCCTTCAGGTGGAATGTATCTATGCAGTGCCAACCATAGGCTTCATTCCTTTGGATATTCAGGGAGTGCCTATTCGTTGAGAATCGTATTTGCTCTACGATTCTCGCTTTGACATGTGAGCACATCTTGTTGAGATCTTAGTTCAAGACGCACTCTACGATTTGGCTTTGTTTGCATGCACACCACGACTCCGAGATCGATCTCGACACTCTACGATTTCTATCGTTGTGCTTGTTGTCTTCATCTGATCTTGCCCGACTACGATCTCTGCCTCTGGTATGATTAGTAGACTCTACGACTCCGAGTGTAGTCTACGATTCTTAACTGACTTTGCCAGATGCTCGGTCGACTCATTGGCAGGCTGTCTCTACGATTCTGAACATGACTTCCTCAGCAGACTATGGCCCTGAGGAAGTTCTCCTCGACACACTATGATCCTTTCTTGTCTCTCCTGGAAGTCTACGAACTTTGAGATATATTATCTTGTAGACTATGATTCTACCTCGATAGCTCTCGAGTTTTCCTTGACTCTCCTGGCAGACTACGATTTTTGGTGCAGTGCTCGACGATCAAACAAGCCTATCTATTACATCATAAGATCAACCTAACATGCTTGATCTTTCTATATTTATAGTCCTTATACATCATTTCTTTTTAAGGACTTTACAAAGCTGTTTTGCTTATGTAGGATCAACCTAACACATTTGATCAATTCATTCTAAGTCCTTGCACATATGTTTCTATTATCTATCAAAGGACTTTATAACTTTTCTTAATGCAAGCATACTTGCATATTCATTCATGTATATATCATAATCAAATAATATAAATAGAAATATCATTCACATGTTTATTCCCGACACAATTCATGCAACATCAAAGTGAGAGAAGCTGGCTCTATCCAAAATGCAAGTGGAAACACCGACAACTCTCGACGGCCACCATAAAACAGTTCAAGGAGCTTTTGGGATTTGGAATTTTTTGGAGAGCCAAAGCCACTTAAGGCGGAGACATGGATAAAGCAGATCGACAAGATATTTGATGTCTTGGGATACTCCGAGGAGCAAAAGGTTCCCTTTGCCACCTTTATGTTGCGTGCAGAGGCGACATGGTGGGAATCTGTAAAATGTACTCAACCGCCTTGATCAAGATGACTTGGGAGAAGTTCCAAGAATTGTTCAATGACAAGTACTTTCCCGAAAGTATTCGTTACATGAAAGAGGTAGAGTTCATCAAGTTGGAGCAAAACAACATGACCGTGTCGCAGTACGAAGATAAGTTTGCCGAGTTGTCCCGGTTTGCGTCCCATTTGGTTGATAATGAGGAGAGAATGACGCGAATGTTTCTAAGAGGTTTGAAACCCGAGATACGTCAATATCTTATCTCTCACAAACTGTGTTTGTATTCAGATGTTGTTAATAGGGCTCTGTTATTGGAGCGCAATAATGAGTCAACCCAACTAAAAGAGAGCAGCCGGCAAAATGATAATACTAGTGATAGCAGTCATCGAAGCGGTGACCATAAGCGTGGAGGGAATCAACATACCAAAAATGGTAACCACTTCAGTGACGAAATGGTCACCTTGCCCAATTTTTTCGTGCACCGAAGACAAGTCCAGCTGGGATGGAGGCATCAAAGGCCATCCCAGACAAAACAAAATCAGTAATTCAAGGGAGAGTGTTTATCGTGACCTCCTAGAAAGCAAGGAACCTGAACGAGGTCATCACGGGTAAGCTTATCATAAACTCTAACGAAGTATATACCTTATTTGATACCGGTTCTACCCATTCTTTTATTTCTTCTACTTGCGCTCAATGTTTAAATTTGACTCAGGAGAAATTGGACTTTGACTTATCTGTTGAAACTCCATTGGGAGAAACCTTCATTACATCCACTGTCTATAAGTCTTGTTTAGTTCAAATCGGCACCCGCACGTTATCTGTCGACCTTATTTCTTTGAAAATACTTGCATTTGATGTGATTCTAGGGATTGATTGGTTAACTACTCATCATACAAAAATTAATTCTTTTCGTAAGGTTGTTAGCTTTCATATGCCTAACCAACCTATTATGCGAATTCAAGCAACCAAACCATTAAAATCAATCATTGTCATCTCAAGCCATAAAGCTATTCGTTTATTGAAAAACGGATGTCAAGCTTTCTTTAGCTCATGTCACGGATCTAAACAACAATACGTCGCTTTTGAAAGATATTTCTATTGTTAATGAATTTCCGACGTATTCTCGAAGAACTTCCGCCTACCCTCGAAGCGTGAAATTGAAATTTTGTATCGACCTTGAACCCTAAGACAAAACCCATTTCCAAAGCCCCCCATGAACTTCAGGAGTTAAAGACCCAAATGCAGGAATTGTTAGACATTGGCTTTATTATTAGTCTAAAACTTCTCCTCCTTGGGGTGCTCCTGCTCTATTCGTGAACAAGAAAAATGGGAGTATGCGATTTTGTATTGATTATCTGGAGTTGAATTATGTCACCATCAAAATAGGTATCCATTGCCACTTAATTGATGACCTGTTTGACCGATTGTAAGGAGCCAAATTCTTTTCAAAATTGATCTTCGTTAGGATATCACCAATTAAAGATTAGAACCGATGACATTCCAAAGATGGCTTTCGTAACTCCTATGACAGGCATTATGAATTCTAGTCATGTCTTTTGGATTGACTAATGCTCCTGCTGCTTTCATGGATATGATGAACCGAGTATTCAAAGAATATTTGGATCACTTTGTGGTCATCTTTATTGATGACATCCTTATTTATTCCAAAAGCCGTGAAGATCATGAGCAACACTTGAGGCTGATATTCCAAAAGCTTTGTGAATATAAGCTTTATGCCAAGTTGAAGAAATGCAAGTTCTGGCTTGAGGAAGTAGCATTCCTTGGGCACGTAGTATCAAGTCATGGAATATCTATTTACCCAAAGAAAGATTGAAGCTATTCAAAGCCGGGAGCAACCTAAGTCAATGATCAAGACGTAGCTTTCTCGGTTTAGTTGGTTATTATTCGGAGATTCGCGGGAAGGATTTTCTCGAATCGCCATCTCCACTAACTCAATTGACTCAAAAGATACAAAATTCAGTTGGAGCGAGGAATATGAGAAGAGTTTTCGAAAACTCAAGAGGAGACTCATTTCAGCACCTGTTCTGATAATACCATCTGGCTCGGAGGGATTTGTCATCTACAGTGATGCTTCAAGCAAAGGGTTAGGATGTGTTCTCATGCAACATGGGAAAGTCATAGCCTATGCCTCTCGATAACTCAAAGAATATGAGAGGAATTATCTGACGATGTCTAGAAGTTCTGTCAAGGAGAGGTTTGGTCACCTAATTGCGCGCCAATAGGGAAAAATCTTTATTGAAAAGCCCCCTCTTTCCTGGGAACGACCTGATCGATTAATATTGTGAATTATAATAATGAGGATAAATGTTGTTAAAAATATTGAGGGGATTTTATGAAGTATTTGATGTAAATTTTGCTTATTATTTGGACCCCCCACTTTCCCATTTTTTAAAATTGTCGGTAGAAGTTTATCTCAGTTTTCGTTTTATATATATACATATACATATATATATATAAGTATTATATATACAAATATATATAATATTGTTAATGGAAGGTAGGGTGGGGGGGGGGGGAATTAGGTTGGACGGGAGGTGTTTTATTATGTATTATATATATATATATATATATATATATATATATATATATATATATAAGCTTGAAAAAGTGGACAGGAGGATAAGATGAATTCACTGGTTTTCCAATTCGTGATTTTTTTTTTTTCGCATATATTATATATATAATATATTATATTTTATTTAAAAGTTTTGTTTTATTAGAATATTTTATGGATCGTCTGATTAAAAGTAAATCAATCTGGACCGTTCATGAATTAGTTACTACGCATCCATTCTTCTATAAATAGAAGCTCATTCCTTCATTATTTCTTACTTAATTCACTAAAACTCTGCAGAGAAAGAAATTATAGAGAGAAAGAAAAAAGTATTCTCGCTACTTCACTACTCCTACATCCAAAGTCTTTCTTCTTCTTAAGGTAGTGGGTATTTTTTTTTTTTTCATATTCATGAAGAGAACTTCGTTATTCCATTCTTTATTATTCTGTTGAATAACTCGTATACGCTGATCTACCCTATACTTGGTGATTTCGTTGTTATTCTATTCGCTTTTATTCGTTAGAACATCCATCGTCATGCGTATAATCGTCGGACTGGTTAAAATCTTTTATTATTCTCGTTGGAATATCCTCGCCTATGCGTTTACTGCCGGACCGATTCGTTATTTATTATTCGTTGAATAACTTCGTCTATCTGGCAAGTACCGCATGCATGGTGATTTCGTTGTTATTCCATTCTTTATTATTACATTTGGAACATCACGCCGGTGCAAATTTCGCTTACCGACTTGGTTAGATTATCTAATATTCGTTGGAATAACCTGCCTATGCAAAGTACCGCATGCATGGTGATTTCTTTTGTTATTCCATTCTTTATTATACTCGGTTGGTTAAAGTTTTAACTTCTATACTCCATGAAATTAGTGGAATATCCTCGATATTTCAAGCGCTTCATCCAAAGATCTTTTCATGGAAATATTCTTACGAGCATTCTTGAATTTTACTTTCACAAAGAAGTATCATGTTGACAATTTGGACGTTATTAGTTCCTAAATAAATTAATTCTTGAACTTATTTTATTGAACTCTTATATCATTGTCATCATCCTCATGTTTATATATATATATTTTTAAAAGTCATCCGTATTCAGAAGTGCATAGATGGACTTGGTATGATTATGACTGTGGATTATTGATTGTAATCATTGACCGTAATGTTACAAATGATGTGGTAAAGTCCTCATTGGCCCGTAGTGCATTGATGGATGATTGTTGGCATGATCATGACCATTGATGAATACACAAATATCCTTGGCCCATAGTGCATGGATAATTTGTGGTTGTGATATTAATGATATCATTGGTCAGTAGTGCGAGGATGATGTGGATTATTTATTGTCGAGTCCCAAATGATAAAAGTGATGAAAACCTTTTTAAATCATAAAAGATAGTAGATTTTATTCTCTACTTGACTCTTTTAGTGGAATTCGTATTCATTGCAGCTTAAACTTGATGTCTATTGTATTTTATCAGTTTAACATTGTTGAAGGCTAATGATAATTTATTCTGCATTATCTTAGTCGTAATATTTCTTACTGGGCTAGTTGAGCTCACCCTTTCTTTCACTATTCTTCGTGAAATGAGAACGAATGGGACTAATGGGGATCGGAGTGACGGTCCGTGTTGGTGTCTTAGTAGTCCTCACTATTCTGTGAAATAATGTGATAATAAATGTATTGAGGACTTAATTTGAGTTTGTATACTGTCTAGAAGACAATGATTGTATTAAAACTCACAGCTCATGTTGTATATTTAAGTTTGTATTTGAATTTTGTACCATGTATTTGGCGACTCAGAATAGGTGATGTATACCTATTTTGGGGGCGTCACATAATTTGTTTAATTAACCCTTATTTTATGGCAGTATTTAAGAATGGCAACTGAGAATGTTAACTGTGGAGTAAATGAGACCGTGGAGACATCTTTACTCACTAATCAGGAGAACGTGCAACAGGATGACAATGTTCCTCCTATAAACAACACCACTGATCAGACGATGAACGATGGGATGTTTAGAAACTTTTTGCAGTTCATGTAAAATCAGACGAGGGAGACTCGTGTACAAAATACAGGTGGAAATGATAGCAATGCACGGTTTGTCACAGCCAAACAGTTCAAAGAGTTGGGACCACCAAAATTCTGGAGAAAGCCGGATCCGATTAAGGCGGAGATGTGGGTCAAGCAGATTACCAAGATATTCAATGTCTTGGGATACATGGAGGAACAGAAGGTTCCATTCGCTACCTTTATGTTCCGTAAGGCAGATTACTGGGGGGAATCTGTGAAGCGTACCTAGCCTGCCGCACTCAATATGTCTTGGGAAACATTTCAGAAACTGTTCAATGACAAGTACTTTCCTAAAAGTATTCGTCATATAAAGGAGGTAGAGTTTATTAGACTAGAACAGAAAAACATGACGGTGTCCCAGTACGAGGCGAAGTTCGCGAAGTTATCCAGGTTTGCACCTCATTTGGTGGAGAATGAGGAACATATGACGCGGATGTTTTTGAGAGGTTTGAAACTCAACATACTCTATATTCAGATGTTGTGAATAGGGCTCAGTTATTGGAGCGCGATAATGAGTCAACTAAATCGAAGAATAACGACCTACAACTCGATGATAATCGTACCGATGACAATGGTCATCAGAACAAGGATAACTATCGTGGAGGAAATTATCATGCCAGAAATGGTAACCACTTCGGTGGTAATCATGGCCAAGATAATAGAAGAAATAACTAAAGTGGAAATTTCAAGAGAAGATTTAACGATGACGGAAGATGTCAAGCAAGAAGACCAAAGACCAAAGAACAAATTCTAGGGAGGAGAATGACCGCCGTTAGATGCTACAAATGCGAGAGAGGAGGGACATATAAGTCCAAACTGCTTCACATGACCTTCCAAGGTATGTTATAATTATGGAAAAGAAGGTCATATCTCTCGAGATCAGATGCAGAATAAACTCATTCCAATGAGGATGGTGACTCAAAAGGTCGTCTCAGTAAAAGTCAAAGTCAACGGTTCTCGGAAGAGTGTTTTACCGCGGATCGTCGAATGCGAGAACCCGAACGGTTTAGACGGGTTAGAATTAATTATAAATTCTTGCGAAGTTTATACATTATTAGATACCGGTTCTACCCATTCATTTATCTCTCCTGCTTGTGCTCAATGTTTAAACTTGACTCCGGAGAAATTAGACTTTGACTTATCTGTTGAAACTCCGTTAGGAGAAACTTTCGTTACATCCACTATTTAGAAATCTTGCTTGATTCAGGTTGGCACTATCACATTACCTGTTGACCTTAATTCTTTAAAGATACTTGTTTTTGATATGATTTTAGGGATTGATTGGTTAACTACTCATCATGCTAAAATTGATTACTTTCGTAAGGTTATTAGTTTTCATAATCCTAAGCAACCTATTATTCGAATTCAAGCAACCAAACCTTTGAAGTCAAACTCTTTCATATCAAGCCATAAAGCTATTTGTTTATTGAAAAACGGATGTCAAGCTTTCTTAGCCCATGTCATGGACTTGAACAAAAATATGTCAGATTTGAATGATATTTCTGTTGTTAGTAAATTTCCTAACGTATTTCCTGAAGAATTTCTTGGCTTACTCCCAGAGCATGTTATTGAATTTTGTATCGACTTTGAACCCGGTACAAAACTCATTTCTAAAATCTCATATCGAATAGCTCCTATTGAACTTCAGGAGTTAAAAATCCAACTATAGAATGTGATACTCGAGCCTCTATCCGATGACTTCCTTTTGTGGAATGCATCAAGCCTTCGCACTCCGTAGAGATGCCATATTCATAAAAGCAGTAGTAAATCGATAGGTGTCATTGTGACGTGCTATCCAAGATTGGGATATGAGTCACACTTGAGAGCAACCTAAGTCAGTAATCGAAATACGTAGCTTTTTAGGCTTAGTTGGTTATTATCGGAGATTCGTGGAAAGATTTTCTCAAATCGCTACT
Organism: Panax ginseng; assembly: GCA_020205605.1. NCBI lineage: Eukaryota > Viridiplantae > Streptophyta > Magnoliopsida > Apiales > Araliaceae > Panax > Panax ginseng. Next base: position 3,540,238 of record CM035133.1, on the reverse strand, counting down.
CCATTAACTCAGCTGACTCATAGAGATACAAAATTCGAATGGAGCAAGGAATGTGGGAAGAGCTTCGAAGAACTCAAGATGAGACTCATTTCGGCACATGTTCTGACCATACCATCCTAGAAAAACGAACGTGGTAGCTGACGTGTTGAGTAGAAGATCGTATACGAGTACGAGTGCGATATTGTCAAAACCCATTTCATATAACTTACAAATGATAGAAATAGAGTTAAAGACTCTAGGGACCCACGTGATGATATACGAGTAGAACTGACTTTAATCGATAAAGTTAAAACCGTTGAAGCTACACACCGGAGCTGATGGATATAAAGAAGAAGGTGCAAAAAGGCGTTATTTTAGAAGTAAGATTTGATGAAGAGAGGAAAGCTCAAACCTTCAATTTATTAGTCCATTTGAAATCCTCGATCGAATAGGAACTGTGGCCTATAGACTCGTTTTACCGTCAAATATGTCGCGTGTTCATAACGTTTTTCACTTATAGATGTTACAAAAATATGTGGACGACCCGAACCACATTATTGAGTTAGAACCAGATGAGATAACCGAAGATCTTGGATAGAAAGGAGCATGTCCTACGCACAAAGGTTATACCACAAGTCAAGGTTTTGTGGAGGAACCATACTATTGAAGAAATGACCTGAGAGTTGGAATCATAAATGAAAGCAAGGTATCCTCATCTTTTCGAAATACCAGGTACGTACGTCAATTTCGAGGACGAAATTTCATAAGGAAGGGAGGTTGTAAGACCCCGAATTTTTTTTAAATAAAATGAAATTTCCTTTATTTATTATTTTGAAATAGTAAGGGTTTATTTGATTAATGTGGTTGGTTGTGGGTAAATGCTTAAATATTTTAAATAAGTTGTGCGGTTATAAAATATTCATTGTTTTTGAAATATTCGTTTGGTCGTGGAATATTCGCATTGTTTGGGAATATTCATGCGACTACAAGATCCTTGTGTGAGCCCCATGCGGAAAGCGATTGGATGAAGAAAACGACAAATATAAGTTATTTATAAATAACTGGCGTAGTTATTCAAATTAATTACTGTTAAAATACCCAGTGGTTAAAACACAAGAAGATACTGTATTGCACCAATTATTGATTCTACGTACGTGAAGACACTACTCAATAATTGTTACGTGAATTATTATTCAATATTTTATTTTATTGATTCAATAATTGCTACGTTGATATTTTATATTATTGTTGTTTCAATAATTGTCAACGCACGATATTTTCATTATCGGATCAATAATTTATATTATTTGAATAATATTATTAGATAACATTATTATTAATGTCTAGAAAGTTCTGTCTAAGGAGAGGTTTGGTCACCTAATTACGCGCCAATGAGGGGAAATCCTTATTGGAAAGCCCCTTCTTTCCTAGGAACGGCCTGGTTGCCAGTATTGTGATTCTATAATATTATTTATGAATAATTAATTATTGATTTATATGATAAGAAAAATATTCATTTTATGTGGATATAATGGAGAAAATTTTTAATGTGACAATTGTCGAAAATTGATATTTTATCTTTTTCGATAAAATAATTCATTTAAATATATTATTATATTTTAATAATATTATAATGGTGATATTTTTTACAATGAATGTGGGATATTGATTATATGAGGAGGAGGAGTATTTTTGTTACTAAAAATATTTAAAACATGTTTTTCATGTTTGTGGACCCCATTTCTTGATTGAAATTTGATTATAATTTCACAAAATCGCTTCGCTTTTTTTTTTACCAATTTACATTTGGAATTTGAAAAAACTTAAACTTACAAAGTTGTAGAGAATGGAATTTCCTATGGAAAGGACATAAGGTTCGAAGTTTTCTGATAAAAGGGCTATTTATTATGAAGTTTTGAAGTTCTAGAATAATTGATTTTGAAGTTTTAATTATTTTTTGTAAGAAAAACGTTTTTTCCATTATTGGTAAGGCCCACATGTGTGGTAAATGAGCTAAATTCAGATTCTTTGATGGTTAAAATTATTTTAATAAATTTTCTGCTTTGGTGTTCTAAGCAATTTCCTATAAATAGGGTGCTTAGGTTAGAATTGAAAATCAAACCAGAAACTGAAGTTTTCTCTCTCTATATTATCGAGCGTATTCTTGTGAGTATTTTGATATCTTGAGTGTTGCTATACGATGCAAGTTTCCTTCAACGTTATATCTGATATTTCAACCAGAAGTACTATTCTTTTGAGGTAAGAGATGTTATTTTTTTTTAAAATGATATTATTCCTTTTAATATCATTATGCAGAATATTGGTAAGATTTTTCTTGTGAAATTCTGATCTTTTCATGTCAGAGTTACTATTCATGAGTTACTATTCACGAATTACTATTCACGAGTTATTATTCATGAGTTACTATTCACGAGTACTATTCACGAAGCATGATGATTTTTTTTGTGGAGTTTCTACCTTTTAGTGTCGGAGTTACTATTCACGTATACGACACTATTCACGTATACGACACTATTCACGAATACGATATTATTCACAGAAAAATTAAATTTTCTTTTATGTGTCCAAGATTGTCTGTTATGGTTCCTATATTTGATTGGATCTATGTTTTGATCTTTTTTTTTGAATTCTGCTCCACAATAGTTTATTATGGAGTATTTTTGAACATGGATAAACCAAGTATTTAATCCTTAATATTTATTCTTTTGTCTCCATTTGGATTCGCTTTTCTTTAAAATATATTTTGATCATCCTCTAATCCTAAATGATGATATTCTTGAATATCTTTGGCTTTCAGAATGCAAAGATTAATGATTTTATGATGAATATCTTTGCCCGAAAGTGTAAAAGATGAACAAGTGTTGAGATGAATATGAATTAATCGATGAATATCTTTGGCCCAGTAGTGCAAAGATGACTATTTGATTAAAGTGGTATATCGATTGATGTTACAGGGATAAAATATCGATGATGGACTTTTAAATTCATAGATGATAGTAGATTTCATTCTCTACTTAACTCTTCTAATGAATTTTTGTTTCCGCTGCAGTTGTTGATCTAAAACTTGTTGTCTATTGTATTCTATCAGATTTTTCCCTGTTGAAGACTAAGGATAATTTGTTGTACATTATCTTAGTCATAATATTCTTTACTGGACTAGTTGAGCTCACCCTTTTCTTTTTTGTTCTATTTTTCTTCTCAAGAGGTGAGAATATAGCGGGAACTAGTTAGGGTGTAGAGTGATGGTTCAAGACAGTTATTTTAGTAGTCCTCACTATTTTGTAAAATAGTGTATCAATAATTATAATGAGGACTCATTTGAGTGTTGATATTGTCTAGAAGACAATATTTGTATTTAAACTCACAGCATGTGTTGTCGTATTTTGCACGACAATTGTAATAATGAAGTTGTAGTTGTTTCTGTACCATGTATTTGGCGACTCAGAATAGGTTGGGTGGATTGGACCTATTTTGGGAAAGTCACAAAAAATACTATCAATATTCCGGCATAATGATATTGAAAGAAATAATATCATTTTAAAAAAAAATATCGCTTACCTCGAAAAGACAATACTTTTAGCTGGAATACCGGATATAGTGCTGAAGTAACTTGCACCGTATACCAACACTCAAAGTATCAAAATACTCACAAGAATACGCTCGATAATATAGAGAGAGAAAAATTCAGTTTCTGGTGTGATTTTCAATTCTAACCTAAGCACCCTATTTATAAGAAAATGCTTAGAACACCAAAGTAGAAAATTTAATATAATAATATTATAATTAAACAAATTCAAGCCCACCTTAGACTAACTGAAGTCAGCACATTTATATAACATGTGGGATTGCAAAAAATATTTTTCTAAAATAAAACAATTAAAACTTCCAAAAATCAATTATTTCGGAACTTCGGAGCTTCAATAATTCATAACAAATAGTCCTTTTATCAGAAAAATTTGAACCTCATGTCTTTTTCATAGAAAATTCCATTCTCTACAACTTTGCAGAAGAAAGTTTTTCTAAATTACAAACAAAAATTGACTGAAATCCACAAACGGGCGATTTTATAGGCTATAAATGGGCCCACAAACATGTTTAACATGTTTTAAACAATTTTTAGTGACAAAAATACTCTTCCTCCTTATTTATTCATATATCCCACATTCATTGTAAAAATATCACCATTATTATATTATTAAATATAATAATATATTTAAATAAATTATTTTATCGAAAAAGATAAAATATCAATTTTCAACAATTGTCACATTAAAATTTTTTTCCATCTATGTCCACATAAAAAGAATATTTTCCTTATCATAATAATCAATAATTAATTACTCACAAATAATATGACAGAATCACAATACCGACAACCATGCCGTTTCCAAGAAAGAGAGGGTTTTCCAATAAGAATTTCTCCTTACTAACGCGCAATTAGGTGACCAAAACCTCTCCTTAGACAGAACTTTCTAGACATTGCCAATAATGTTATCTAATAATATTATTCAAATAATATGAATTATTGATCTGATAATAAAAATATTGTGTAGTGACAATTATTGAAATAACAACAATATAAAATATCAACGCAGCAATTATTGAATCAATAAAATAAAATATTGAACAGTAATTACTGTAACAATTATTGAGTAAAGGCTTCTTACGTAAAAATTAATAATTGGTGCAATCTGGTGCTTCATCGTGTTTTAACCAATCGTGTATTCCAACAAGATAATCTTTGAATAACTACGCCGTTATTTATAACCAACTTATTTTTGTCGCTTTCCTTCATCCAATCGCTTCGTTATGGGGCCTAATATTAAGTCACTGGTTTTATTTAATATTCTTCTCCGACAATAATGAATATTTTATAACCACTTGCTTATTTGAAATATTTACGCATTTTACTCATAACTAACCACATTAATCAAATTAACCCTTACTATTTTAAAATAATAAATAAAAAAAATTTAATTTCATTTATAATAAGTTAGGTCATACAATCATAATCTTTTTACTATTATATTTTAAGCAAATAATTATAGTCTTACCATTATCTTTTAACCAAATAATTAGCATTCAACTTTATTGAATTGCAATTAAACTCGAATCTGATTTTATGCAATAGTCAAGAATGAACTCTTGATAAATTTGTGTAGCACATAATATATTACTTAGAACTGTGTATCGATAAAAAATTATATTGCATCGGTTTGAACCGTATAAATTTACTCTTTATACTCTTTTATTATAAATTTCAAGCAAACATAAATAACTATTCCCAAAAGTTCCATTTATAATGTAGTTTTTATATAAAAAATGCAGAATATCTTTTATAATTTACATTACTTACTTCATCATATAAGTTGATAAGTTCTTAATTCCTACATATTATCAATTCAGAATGACATAAGCACAGCACAAACTGGGCGGATCACTAGAATTTTAATAATATTACATCTTCTTTTTAGTAATCTAAAAGTGCTGCTGTTGCCTGTTAGGTAAGAAGAGAAATATTATATTATAATTTATATGCATATAAATTATTAATAAATACATGAGCTCTTAAATATTTTCAAGAATTCTTTGAATATCTAAACCAAAATTTGACAAACTTACCTACTTTTTGAGTATTCTATTCGATTGCAAGCCACGTATGTATTTAGTTTAGTTGTTGATATCGCACTCAGAAATTATGTTTCATAAAATTCGGTGCGTGTAAATTATGTGAGATAAAATTTTTTTTTATATAAAATTAAATGATTAAATAAAAATAATTAAATTAATTTATAAGGTAAAAACAAGGAAAAATAGTAGTATTACATAATCAGTGATTCTAAATTAAGAGGACTTTATAATATATATATATATATATATATATATATATATATATATATATATATATATATATATATATATATATATATATATATCATGCAACGACTCCTAAGACATTTAAATTAATCTAGGAATGCATTTAGTCCTGGCGTGAAATTTAAGTAACTATAAAACTTATGCTTGAAGTAGTGATCACTAAAGTGTATATATTATAGAAAATAATTAATATATATGGTTAATATTTATGTTAATTTTTGATTGTTGATTACGTGAATAAATATTAATATTAATTTTTTTTAAAAACGTGTAATAAATTAATTTTTTTTTAATTATATATAATTTCATTTATTAATACGTTTCACAATTTGAAAACAATTTTCATCATAAACTTTTGTGATAAGAGTTTAAATGTGTTACTCAAATAACTACATAATATTTTTATTACTAAAAAATAAAATAAAAAACTCGATCTATCTGCTGTCTAGTGTCTACTTAAACCATTAAAATTTGGAAGATAAGGTCCAAGTTGTGTACTACATGAATTTAGACATGTCGGCTAATTATGGTACCTGTCCAGTCCTAGATTGGAAATATAATGCTTTAGTTTAATTAATTTATATATATAGAATTAATTATATATTGATATATATATATAGTTAACCAAGCAACGTTAATTATTAGTATAATGGAATTTATATTTGACAGTCTTCCTAACCTCGTTATATTTATTTAAACTCTCTAATTAATTATTAATTTCCAAACATAATAATATAAAAATATTTCAGATTGTCTAATTTTAAGCAACATATCTATCTAGATCCAAATTAAGTCAACATATACGTACTCCCGTTCAAAATTAATTAATTTTGGATGTCTTAATTAGTTTACGTGTACGTAATAGTATACATGTTAATCCATATTTGATTAATATAAACAAATGATTCTGAATTTTGTGGGGCCATTTTCATCAGAATTACCTCATGCATGGATCTTGGATCATTGTTCAAACAACAATGGTGATATAATATTGACACACATATATATTGTAGGCCCCAATTTGATATATAGGATTTACAATATACATGTGTGTGTATCTGAACATTATGTGATCATTTTTACGTGATAGTAACATTATTTTTGTTCAAAATCTTGAATATTAATATTCGTATATAATAATTATCCACTCGATTTAACTCAAACTAAGTTAGTAAATTATAAATGACTACCTTAATAATAATTATAATTATTATTTTACTAAATTGATTACCTTAATTATTATGCATGTCTTATTGTGTCTACAACATCATATATATATATATATATATATATATATATATATATATATATATATATATGAACGGGAGAGTAATGTTTTGAATTATCTATAAATATTTTTTGTTCTTTTTATGACTTCAATGTTTTGATTGTTGACATTCAAGATATGCATGTACCAACTATGCATATATATATATATATATATATATATATATATATATATATAGAGAGAGAGAGAGAGAGAGAGAGAGAGAGAGAGAGAGAGAGTTACATCAATCAATCAATTAATTATATAATATATTAGTATGATTTATAGCACTAATATAAGTAAGAAAAACAGATGAAAATTGAGAGAAATAGACAAGTTTTTGTGAGTGTGTGTGTAAATTTTACAAATGGCGATTGATAGACTACTACCACCACCACCACCACCACTACCACTGCGCCCTACGATTGTCAATTAATTAATGTCATTGTTGGTTGGTTCCATTGCTGTACAACACTCCAAAATTCTACCTCATCAATACGTAATACGTACGTTCCATTAAACTACAATCATCCATGTGAATTTGGAGAGCAATTTTCTCTAAATTTCATTCAAAATGATCCATCCAATTTGGCTCTCTTCTAGTATAACGATTCGAAATTGAATCAATCATCCATCTACCGATTATTTTTTTAATTTGATGACTGATCGGATCTGAAAAACTTGATTAAAAATAATAAACTCGTCAAACGCATAAAAAAATATCGAATTACTCTTGAAGTTGGTCGATAGATGTCGACTCTAATTATAGTACTTAAACATTTAAATTTTTAATATATTAGAAGGAATTGGAGGAGGAGGACATATTAGTGGGAACCAAGTGTCATGAATATAAGTATAAAAATATGCTTAAATATGATTTACTATCCTAAATTATAGGTCATACTGGTGATTCACCTTTTAATTTTGTCAATTAGATGATTGTACTATTAATTTTTTTCGATTTCATTCAATTGGCCCTGCCACGTCAGAAATTGCTGACGTGACATCCTAATAGGCTAAATGAGTGCTTATGTGTAAAAAGAATATATATTTTTAATGAGATCAAAGGATAAAAAGGTAAAATAACAAACAAAACAACTAAAAATTACACGCAATCTATATAAATTAGTTGTATAATTATTTATTTATAATTATATAAATAATATAAATTATTTATATAATTATTATATAAATAATATAATAATTATTTTATTAAAATAATTAATTTTATTTAAAAAACTGCGTTTATTATTTTTTTATTAAAAAAACTGTATTTAATATTAATGATAATAAAAATAAAATATAAATGATAATAAAATAAAAATAAAACTCAATTTTTTGTAATAAAAAAATCATAGTTTTTTGTAATAATAAAAAAAAGCGCAGTTTTTTCTAATAAAATAAAAAAGCATTTTTTAATAAAAATAAAAAATAATTATTTTTATTAAAAAAAACTGTTTGTTTTTTTTTTTTTTTAATAAAAAAAAAAATAATTATTCTTATTAAAAAAATAAGAGAGCGTTGTTTTTTTTTTTTAATAAAAATAATAATTTTTTTATTAAAAAAACTGTGTTTTTTATTTTTATTAAAAAAATTGTGCTTTTTTTTATTTTTATTACAAAAAAACTGCGTTTTTTAAATTTTTTTTATTATCATTAATATTTTTATTTTATTATCATTAATATTAAACGCTTTTTTTAATAAAAATAATAAAACGCAGTTTTTTTAATAAAATAATTATTATATTATTTATATAATAATTATATAAATAATTTATATTATTTATATAATTATAAATAAATAATTATACAACAAATTTATATTATTTGTGTAATTTTAGTTGTTTTATTTGTTATTTTACTTTTTGTCTTTTGATCTCATTAAAATATATATATTTTTTACACATAAGCACTCATTTAATTTATTAGGATGTCGTTAATTGTACGTAATTTTTGACGCAGTAGGCCCAATTGAATGAAATCGAAAAAAATTAATAGTTCAATCATCTAATTAATAAAAATTGAAAGGTGGATCACCAGTTTTAATATAATTTATAGTTTAGGATAGTAAATCATATTTAAGCCTATAAAAATATTTCCACATGATAAAAAGCACCTTTCATAGAGAATGCATTTCATCACCAAAGAGCCCTAATTATTTGAAGTCCAATATAGTCTTAAAGCCCTAGCCCATTTTCATTTGGACAGTCTAATTTCACATATTGGGCCTATCCATACCAATGGGTAATAATAGGCTACACTGACCCAAACACAAGTTTCCTCAATTTGGTGTCCCAACTTGTTCTTCAAGATTTCATACATTCAGATACTATAGAGAGAGAGATTGAGCAGAGCTAATCTAAAACTTGTAAACAAAAATGGAATTTAACATTGAAGAAGGCAAACGGCTCAACGAACGGTGCTCAACTCTTGTTCTGGTTTGTTCTTACACATTTTCTAGTTTTTTTTACTCCATTTTGATCCTTAAGAGTATTAGTTTTATTGTATCAGTTAGGGTTTTACATTCTACTTGCTATGTATAATTGCATATTTATGTGTATGTTCAATCAGCCAGCCTTGTCGATTGGAAATGTGGGGCAGCTGGCGGTTGATCTGTTGATAGCGTCGACAAGAGCAGAGAGAATCGGGTTTTTGGATGATCCGAATGTTCTTCCATGTGTAGGAAATGATGCATATTGGCCTTCTCCTCAAGGCGAACTTGCTCTTCCTCTTGAAGGTACCCTATTCTTTTACATTTATTTATATCGTTATCTATATTATTTATATGAAATGCAATTTTAGTTTACTTTTGTTTATATGTTGTTTGAATCTAAAATCGCTTTTATGAACTATCAGAGTGTATTATTGGATAAGTTGCAACAAATATGATGGTTTCTACAAAAACTATAATGGTTACAGCTAAATTTTTTTAACATCTTACAACAACTGAAATTTTTGTTAAAAGCGCAGATGATAATCAAATGGTAAAAAGTTGTCATTTTTTAAAAATATTTTCGCATAATCTACTGGAAATTTCACTAAGAAAAATGAGCAGAATCGTGAAATTACACCACCCTTCATTAGTTTAACTGTGTTTGTTTTTCATTTGTTTTTGAGTTCCTGTTATTTTTCCCAAGTCCTCGATCTCCACACGGAATTGGGGTCAGAATTGGAAAATTTGTTTAGCTTTTGGAGTTTCTATCAGAACTGGAATATTAGGACGAATATTTCAAATGATCCTGAAACCAATTTTATGTCTTGATTCTAAATAGCTATTCTGAATAGATAAATTCGAATTCTATTTCAGTTACAAGTTTGGTAGGATTGGGATTGCACTATAATTCCAAACTCCAGTTTTGATTCTTGTTGAATCACATCATTGCGCTGATTGCTTCTTTAGTGTATTGTGTTAAAGTCGCAAGCTTTAGAAACTTTTTTGAGATGTTTGATGAGAGGAATTTAGATGCTTTACGCATCGGAAAACTTTCCATTTGTTGAGTTTTGAGAGTAGTTTATTGCAATGCATTAGATAACAACTTAGTTATGGCTTGCAGCTTATGATTCATCTTCTAATGGACTGAGTTTTGTCCAACAAAGATCTCCGGTGGTTAAGGTATATTGCCATATAGCTCATTGTGTCAGTATTTTGATATTGTTATTCCTATGATTTAATGCAGTATTCATGTTTGTTAAATGCAGCAATTTTAAATATTAATTACGTTTTTGACTTCTGTCCTATTTCCTCCTGATTTAACATGGGAAGGTTCATTAATTATTGAATAGTTATGATTGTGAATAGGATGGATACAAATACACACACTCACACACTCACACACTCACACACTCACACACTCACACACTCACACACTAACACACATGTTTATGTTTGGTTAGTCTTTGTCTACAGTGTTGTGAAAAAATAAATTAGTCAAGGCCTGAACCATACTCTCTCACTCGATATATTTCAGAAACATAAATAGTGAGTGAAGACAAAAACTTACTATTTTGAAGATAAGGAGAGAGGTCTACTGATATCCACTCTTTTAGTTTTAGCCTTATTTTCTTTTTTACTTCATAATTGCTTCCAGATCAATTTTAGTCTTTATTAATTTCTTGGGGGAGGTCTCTTTGGGAGTTTAAATCTAGGTTTTTTTCCCCTATAAGGCCCTCCAAGAAAAGAACAGGGGTTTTTAGTAAGGCATAGGGGGGCCTTTTTTGTTGTTGATATATTTACTTAATGATTACATGGATTTACCCCTTTTTGGCATTTCTAATGATAATTTGTTAACCTATTACCAGAAAAAAGAAGAAAAAGAAAAAGAAAAAAAACACCTGGCATAGATATTTGTTTGCGTGACCATCAAAAAATGATTGTATGGATGTGTGATTGTTTGTTCTTTTCACTTTGGATGTAAAGTGTAAATAGCTTTTAATCTTCAAACATTTTTGCGACCTTTTATTCAATTATCATGCCTTTTATTCTGTAAATTTAACTAAAGATGGGTAATCAAACAGGGGATGATGGTTGAATATGCAAAGAATCTGGCTGATTTTGCTGCTACTTGTGGAAAGAAACATGTTGTTGTGCTCTCTAGCTTAGACTTTGGGCGGTGGCAAACAATTGACATGTCAAGGTAGTGAATAGTTTTTCTTTAATTAGCATGTTCAAAGCTTCACATATATATCTTTTGGTACATCTATCTATCTTTCTCTCTCTGAGGCACATACATCCTATTGCTTTTCTTTTTCTTTGTGTTTACCTCCCTTCCTTGACGTCTGTTCAAAAGTTTTCTTTCAAAAAGTTGCAGCTCAAATCTCATATTTGAACATTGTGCTGAAAACAACTCTCTTAATCCAAGCTGGCTATTATGAGCACAAGATAGTGATGGGTGCAACTTGTCACCTTTTTAATAGCCTGACAACTGACAAAGCAACCAGCTTCACTTCAACAACTAAGTTTTTTTGACAACTGTAATTGCACTGACTGTATGGTGATTTGTCTCAGTGGTTTGCAGATATACTACCTCTCTAGTTCCAATATGGATGGAACAGATGATGACTGTGAAAGACTTGGATGGAAAAGACTGCAGGAATATAGTCCTACTCAGAGGAGGTGGAAATATCTTAGTGATTTAGCTGAAGGTAATGCTGTGCAGGAAGACAGTTTACTGTTTGAGGATGAATTGCAAGATGAAGATTACTTCCCAAGTTTGCCTTTTGCTGCAATGTTTTCTTGTTTTAAGGTAACGCTTCAATGCTTTACAGCGTTGAATTATAAGATGGCATAACTGGTAAATATTTCTAGTACAATAAAACTTCTATTCTACTGTATGTCCGTACTGAGTTTTTGGCTCGTGTCCTTTTGAGAAGACGAAGTACACTTTTATGTTGTACTTTGAAAATTCTACTTCCCTCTTTCTTGCTCTTTCACCTTTAAATGAGTTTAAATTATTTTATATCTTCCTCATATGGGGCTATACTTTTGAGATTTCGATATCCTACCATGTTTACCAGGGATTCCTTTGATATGATTATATTGTAGAGAAGTAACTCAATAGTTTAGAACTAAATATTTTGTGATGGTTATAATAGAACTGTCTCCTTGTGACCATCACCATGCTTCAGAAATTTTATGTAAAAATGGTATGGGGGACAGGCTAGTCAAAGTTTGGTAGGCAATTTTTCACTCTTTCTATCACACTTTTCACTGTCCTTGAATTCAAATAACACCACAACAACAATGATAACACTATTTCAAGGTCAAAGTTCCAATTTTTCCCATGCCCCTAAGAAATTTATTTTTAACTTTAAAAGGCTTATATTTTGTCCTGACTACAATATTTTCTGAACTAGATTGAAATTTTTCATGTTTTATTTATCCAATAGGCGAAAGGTTTGAAGGTCACTTGCTTATTATGCTATTGCTCAGAAGGAGACAACATACCTGATTCATTCCAGTTGGCTGAAGCAGCAAGCAAACTAGTGGGATTGAACAGTAATAATGTTCAAGGTAAGTTGGTTCTTTTGCATTTTTATCTTTCATCTTCCTTTTGTGGAATCCCAAAATAATTGTCACCTTTGTTTTTGTTGTGTTTAGCATGGTTCCTTATTATAGTTGTTCCCCTCCTTCAAGCATATTCTGTTTAATTGTCATAGTTGTCACAGCGCGTACATATATTTGCTTTGCTTTGCTTTGCTTATAAATATAACTATGACAAGTGTTGTTCTAAAACAATGAATGAGATTTAGTGTGTGAAGGATTTGTTTAAAGGGATTAGCAATTTACAAGTTTTAAGTGCATTGTACTTTCAGTTGTGCATTCTTGTAGCTTCTTTAGGTGGTGTTACTTCCTTTAATACAGTTGTTACTAATCTCTTCTATTTGACCATATTCAGGCAGTGAAGGTGGTAAATGGACAATTCCATTTTCGTGGCAGAGTGTTTATGGACCGCCTCCAGATATGTCTCTCTTTTAGGCTGATCAGGTAGAGGAACACTCCATAAGGCGTAGCTGGAATGCTGTTGCAATATGTCTTGTTGTCAGGTTTTATTTTTTGCAAGAACACATCCGAGCATCAATTGGGTTTAGGAATTCTGTCACGAAGAACCATGGTGTTTGGCATAATCCTTTTGTTGGTCTATGGCATAATCCTTTTGTTGGTCTATCCCATATGGGCACGAGTTCTTCCACTTTTCTAGACTCATTATGTATGCAATGCAGACTGTGAATTGGTTTTGGTTTTGGAATTCTGATACAGATATAGTATATGTATTTTTCAGTATTTTTAATAGATCCGAGTGTCTAGCCAGTTTTGTGTTACTTGCAACTCTTCATTGTAAGAGTTAAAATTTGATACACGGGAAGTGTACACTCGTGTGGAGTTAGGATCATGACACATCATTAAAACACAAGATAATGATGTCCAACATAAATAAGTTCATTAATAAGGTGTCATGATGTTAACACCGTTTTTGTACACACTAACAATGCATGAAAATTTTAATTCTTATTATAATTGGGTTAATTGAAATTAATGAATAAATAAAAATAACAGTTTGGAGCAAACTGTTTTCTGAAAAGAGGAGCTGCACATTTTTAGGTAATTAATCTTGAGGATTATCAGCTTAACAAAGTTAATCCGGAGCAAGAATGGTCTTGATCTATCCTCAAATTACCATAAAACTTTGAAAAGTGATTGTTATTTTGGGATGGAAAACATGTAGTTTGTAGCATCCTTACTTTCTGACCTCTCTGTCATGGCAAGGCATGGTTTTAAGCAGAAAAAAATGTATCTCCACAGCCACAGGATTCATTTTAATCAAAGATTTCTAAAGGCATTATATATACACTAGAGTCTACATGAAGTAGAAGAAACCAGCTGAATCATAATACAGAATTATGGCGTTTTATCAGCAATAAATATTCTTAGTTTAACTTAAACTGAAAGAGTATTTTCAGAAACATGCGCCAGTCCGCAGCATATCTGCTATACTCAAACTGGCACTCATGCCTTGCTCACTTTCCCTTCCTTGTACAGCTGATCAATGCACTCCTGCAGAAAATAACAAAATTAGACAGTGAACAGTATAACACTCAACATCAAGGAACATATATTATATATATATATATATATATATATATATAACGGTTAAGAACGGGGAATAAGGGAACTATGCATGTGAATGTTAACCAGAGGATATTAAGCCTGCTTGCTTGTGCACATCTCATTGATACTACTAACTGCAATCACTAGAATAATGGTGGTGCATATATATATAGATTGTGTAGGTGAATAGAAACCTGAAAGCCGAAAAATAATCTTCGTGCTTATGAGATAAAATATTTCAAATATCAACTACAATTTGCAGTAGAATGTGGCAGAGGGTATGAGATACCTTGTAATGCTTAAGCAATTGTGGCCTCTTCAGTTTAAATGTTGGAGTAACCAAATCTCGCTCAATGTCAAAAGGAATTGGCTCCAAATAAACAGCTCTTAACATCTCAAAACCTCGAAGCTGTGGAAATGGTACTCGGGTTAGAAATTAGACATGAAAACCACAATCAAGCATAGATTGATGGACATGAATACTTTATGCACATACTTGGTTTTTCCGGCCAGTGTTATTGACTTCTTCTAAAATGTACTTTCTTGCTTTCCCATTTTTGCACAATGATTCAAAATCCCCAGACACATTATTAGTCACTGCCCACTCCTCGAGGGGTTTTCTCTCAGGAACCACCACAGCCACAAGAAAAGACTCAAAACTGTTACCATAGACCCAAATCTGTGCAAAAATAGTACGAAATTCGCTCAGAAATTTAAGAAGCTGTAAGTTGTAACTAGTATGCATTAGATATTCTATCTCGTAACATGTTCACTTCTGTAGACAAGCGATCTAAACACATACTGCGGTCACGAGCGGGCATCGTGAATATGTGCTCTCAATGTTTTCCACAGCAACATATTCTCCTTGAGACAACTTGAATATATTCTTTTTCCTGTCAATTATTTTCATTGATCCATCAGGCTGCCATTCCCCAACATCACCTGCAATAGTTAGTTAATTATTATATTTCTTAACCAATCTTTACACATAATATCACTTTTATGTTTACACAAAGTAGATTTGCGCTGATCCATGCCATATATTAATTAGGAGTTTTATATCTGAAAATTATGTGTTGTTTTACCTGTATGGAACCATCCATCTACAAGGGTGTCTTTAGTAAGGTCTTCTCGCTTGTGGTAACCAGAAAACAAGGTATTTCCCCTCAGGCAGATTTCTCCACGCGGCACTTTGGCTAGTGCATCATATCCCATCTCTGGCACTGACTCAAGCCTCGCCTCGATGGTTGTCATGGGGACGCCCACAGTTCCCACCATAGGGAACACATTGGCTATGGAGGTGAAACATCCACCACAACTTTCTGTAAGACCTGAAAATGAATAAGATTGGAGGAAAGGAAACAACAAGCTTTTAAAGCAAAGGACTTAATATAGTAAGAAAGAGGCTTTAGACAACATGGAAGGAAGTCTTGATGGTTGATATGCTACAACCGTACTATATATAACCTTATTTAAGTCGTACATTATATCCTAAAATAGTACTTGATGGTTTTAATATGCAAACAATTGATGATGAGAGTTGCAAAGGGAACAAACATACACAAATTATAAGAAATTCTAAAAATTTATAGATTTTTAGTGTATTTGTAAAAACACCCCTATATACGCTTTAGTTATGAACCAACATAATTTTCTTTATTTCACCAAGTGATTTTGCCCTCCAAAGCAAAATTTCTAGATCCGCCACTGTATGCAAATTTATCACAAGGAGTTCTCATCTTTTGAGAGGAGCATAATTTTTTTTAATAAGCAATTTACTGAAGTTTCTACCCAACATGTCATGAGCACAACTCTCACTTAGTAATTCTTCCTTACCATATCCTTGCGATAACACAGTACAACATGCCACTCTAAGAAACTCCTCCACATGCCTTGGCAATGGTGCAGCTCCAGATAACAAAAGACGAACTCTTCCTCCAAATGCTTGCTTGATCTAAAATGAGAACTCATAAGGAAAAGCTTAGACTTAATACAATAACTAATGATGAACAAGATATTGACCTTATCAAAGACCATCCTGTCCATGAGAGGAGCTGCTTGGTCTTGTTTAAAACCCTTCTCCAGATTTCCCAGCTTGCTGTTCATTAATAGCATCATCTTTAGTATTGTAACAAGCAATTAAGGTAAAACATGCTTAAGTGACACAGGCTGTAAAGTAAGACATACTAGTTATAAGCATATTGAAACAGCATCTTCTTCAATGTACCTCCAAGTGCGATTTTGTCCATTATACCTTGAGATAGATGTTTAGACTAATGCTTAGAAAGTTGGAAAACAACATAATATAATGCTATTATGTTTCAAATGATTTTGTACCAGTGCATATGCGATCATAAACTCTAGGAACCCCGGAAAATATAGTTGGCTTCAATTCCACAAGGTCCGGAATCAAATATCTGATATCCTGAAAGTTAAAAGCAGATAATTAATAGATTAATAGTCAGTAGGTTGAAACATTATATAGGAAGCAACTACAGCAAAAAAATATTATCTACCCCTTGCCAGAATCCTATTGAAGAACCCTTGTAGATGCAATAGGTCTCCATAATCTGATCAAAGATATGAGCTAAAGGCAGGAAAGAAAAGTATGTATCTTCTTCTGATCCCTGTATCAGATAACAACTTCGTTAGATTCCAAGTTTCTGCTGCAGTTGAGAGAGAAGAATCTAGAACACAAGTCAATTTTAAGATGGTGTTCCATTTACTTAAAACGTTCATTATCAGGTCTAGCACCCATCTGGATGATTTGGTTCATTATTGGAATTTTCTTCCTTGAGAAAGTTTACAAGCTTGTTTTTGCTATCTTAGTATAAGCATTTAAACATTTAACACTTGGTTCCAATAAGGAGTGCATAAAGTATAATTTGAATGCATGCTTATTGAATCTATAGGTGTTGGTCAGTAAAATAAAAATCAGGTGATGATGAAATTATGTCATGAAATATTCCAACTAAATCCTTACCGCTTTGTCTGTTTCTAAAAGTAGTTGGTCTATAGACAAGACTTCCGCCATCAATGAACCATTACTTAGAATGACTCCCTTCGGTTCTCCTGTTGTTCCACTTGTATACATTATTGTGCAAATGTCAGTCCTCTGTTTCGGAGGCAGTTCAAGATCCAAATGTCCCTGGAAAGATGAACAAGATGGTGAAGATTGTACGTACTACGATACCTTTTTTAATGTGTAACACACAGTGAATTGCTGATTCAGTATAACTTACCAAAAGAGCAAATTCTTCCCAAGAGAAGCAAGCTACGCCGAGCTCCTCAGCTTCCTTCTCTTTCTGTCTGGAAATCTTTCCAAAGCTAACAATAGCTTAACCGATGAAGAGACACACTCAGTTATTGGACATTTTTTAAAAAAGTTGATATATAGTTTGTAAGTGCAATTTAAAGAAATTGCCATTTTGTTTGAGATAACACTTTGGCTTACTTTTTAGATGTGCAGTGCACCTTGGGAGGCATGTTAAGATCTGCATCAAGAGCCAAAACTTAGTTACCAGGGAAGGAGGAATTTATTCATAGAAGAATTGGAACATACTGCTGGCAATTTGTTCTCTTGAACAAAAGCTATTGAAACTTGTGCATGATTAATGATGAACTCCACGGCATTAGAACCTGCAATGTAAATAGATATTTAGAAGTAAGACGGAGTAACTAACTTGCATGCCACATGATCTATATATAAGAAGTGATTGAGGAGTTGTGACCACCACCCATAAGTATCATCATCATTTCGACAAAATTACTGCTATAATTATTCAACTTGTTTTAAGAATAGCTGAAAAGGGAGGGCGACATACCAAGTGAATCATAGAGCGGCACGTAGGATATGGCATGGCTGTTACAAGCCTGCCAAAAAATTGAATAAATTTCAACAGTTGTGTCACAGAAAATTATGTTCAAGTAAAGATACACAACATGCAATTGATTGCTCTCAGTGAGTCACACTTGTAGAATATGCATACCTCCATTGTCATTATCCATTCTGGACAGTTAACTCCATAAATGCCGCAATGATCTCCCTAAGTGTAATGAATACATTCGCTTTAAAGTCATGCAGTTAAATACAAAATTAATCCACAAATACTAGGTAATTGCTTCTTGGTATAACATTTCTTTCTTTCTTTGTTATGCTTGTGTTGTTAATTAATTACTCCACACTTACAGGATTTACACCACGGCCTCGGATGGCAGAACCAATGCGGAGAGTTGTATCATAAGCCTCCTCATATGTGACCCATGTATAGGGACCTGCCTGTGAATTCAATTCAAATAGCATTAATTAATTAGCTTCTCTATTTCAAATAATTTTTTTAAATGCCAAGCCATGATATACATTGTTGGTTGGTGCCTCTTTCTAGTATCTTAACCTTTTTAGATGAGTTGGTTACTTAATTAACCACATGAAGTATAAATAGATACAATAAATAAAATTGGTTTCTTCATACTACTCCTACTATTTAAGTTTAAAATAGTAGTAGTTTAAAACAATTTAAAACCTACTACTACTACTATTTAAGTTGGTTTCTTCATCTACTTTCTAAATGCACGTTTCATCAACAAACTTATTTTAAACGCAGCTTATCTAACTCAAAAAAGCAGCTTTTGGATTTCAAATTCAATGCACCATTTTTAGTATAGTGGACAAACTTATTAACAAGTTCGACTATGAGTTTATTTATTCATTTATTGAAGTGTGAAAATAACAAATCCAGTAATTTTATTATTATCATACCACCAATACACACGAACAACTTATTACTTTTAAGAATAAATAAAGAATAAAATATATGATTAATATTTATAAATTATTCAAATGAGACTCATTATTTTGTGAAAGGAGTGTAATGTATAGTGAGATGAATTACCTTTCCGTCAATAAGCTGACGCCGGCCGAGCATTCGGTTCTTGGGGTTTCTTTTTACGGATTCACTGCAATGAAAGTGTGAGGTTATATATGCTACTGCATATTCAAAGAACTAAACTCTTTAACAGAACATATGGCCTATTAGCTCAGCTGGTTAGAGCTAATAACGCAAAAGTCTCAGGTTTGAGACCTGCATGGGCCATATTATTTTTGGCCATATTATTTTTGTTCCCAACTTATTCCTATTTTTTATGATTTACATTTTAAAATAAAGTCACATTAATATACTAAATGGAGTCTGAGTGAAATTCTATAAGAATATCAATTTTGTATGTAAAAATAACGGGAGTGGTTAACATGAAGTTAGTTTTGGTCAAGAACACGAAGATCGAGAGATAATCTCTTTTCTTGCGTCTCAAGATCAGTATTAGATTATGATTGTATTGATTATTGATTAACTTACTATGAAGTTAACTTCATGAAACCGGTTTCAAAAATAACAATATACATTTTATATTTAAGCATCGTCCGATTTACCTCGACACAATGTGTCCAAACCATCATGAGAATGTAAAAGAATTTCAAGAACCAATTAAATGACCAAAGTTGCAAAATATAAAAGAAGAATATATATTGGAAAAATGATTTAGTAATATTATTATTACCTGAAGAAGTCCCAGGGGGAGTCCAATCCCACCGGCAACTCAAGTAAACCATCTTTAGCATAAATGCACCTATATACCGCCCCTGCCGATGCCTTTCCGTCACTCGCCGGCCTTGACCCTTCAACTTCTACGGTATACACCACTGACATTTTGCTTTGAGATATCTAGAGAGAGAAAATGTACGTAGTAGTAGTAGTAGTTGGTAGAGAAATAAATTAATTTCTAGATCAAACACTAGAGATAAATAGGTGACGAGTATTTATATTTTCACTATTTATCTATCTATCTTCCAAAGCGGTGTTTATGAGTTCGGTGGGTTATGGATGATAGCTAGTAGTAGTTTATGCCATATCTTCCAACCATATTTATTTTGGTAGTTGACAACACTTAAATTCAATCCTCCATGCGGCTAAATTAAAACTCTAAAATGACCAAACAGTTTCCAAACTCATTTCGTATTTACTCCATTAAAAGTTCAATTTGAATTCGATTCGAAATATAAATGATGTAAATATGAGCAAATTTTAAAATTTATTAAATTACCCAAACTTTCTCAAATTATAATTTTTTATTGATACTCAGATCATATTATTCAAAATTTGTTAGGTCTTGATTCGAGGTTGTCTTTCGAAACGTTTAAATTAACTCGAAATCGAGCTCAATCAAACATCAAATATTTAACAACTCAAATTTCAACTCGATTCATTCGCGCTCTTAATCTTGTGGTCATGCATTTCCTTTGCCCCTAGTTTTATTGATTTTTTATTTTATTTCTAACTTAAACATGTATCCGTAATTATAATTGAGGAATTTGCTTTATATTCACTACGGAATTTACTATTACATCCTTTCCGTAGATTATTAGTATTTTTTTACTATTAAAAAGTCAATTTTATAAAAGTAAAGTTGATAAAGATTATAAGATTCATAAATACGGGGCAAGAGTAAGAGAGGACCCACCTCGAGATGCAATTAGTGTCTTAGACCACCACCACAATCACATACACCATTTGAAATACTGGCAGTAAAAACATAGAAGATTATGAGAATATCCATTTTAGTGAAGACATTTACTAATAGCTAATTGTGATTTTTTTTAATGTCTTAAATCTATTATAATAATAATTTAGTATGATTTAAGAGGAGGAGGAGGAGGAGTTTAGGTGGGGAATAAGATAATTTACAGATCTTGGACCTGGGGTCCGGTGGCCTTAACGACCGGTAATGATCGGTGCAAATATCCAAAGGTGAAACAAAATGACAAGGATTAAGGATTAAGGATTATACTTTTTTTTTTTTAATCACAATTATGAAAAAAGAAAAATAAGTCTTGATGAAAAAATTATAAAAGAGAGTATATTTACTCTCTTAATTTATTTTTACTTTTTTTACGGTCCCACCCATTAATTTAATAAAAATTATTTTATCTTAGAAACTTTTTTCATGACTTTTCATGGAAATTCCATTTTCTAAACTGTAAGAAAGTTTTTCCTTCATTATTATTTTGCCACCAAATACTCTACCTCCTCATATACTCATATATCCCACATTCATTATAAAAATATCACCGTTAATATATTTATTAAATGATTTTTTTTCATAATTGTGGTTAAAAAAGGTAAAAAAAAAAAGAAAAAAAAAGAAAAAAGGTACCGGACCTAAGTTCAGGACCTCCCTCCCTCCTCTGACCAAACCTCCTCCCCCTCCCCTCCTTTTTTATTAAGAGTCTCTATATTGAAACTAAACAACCAATGCCAAAAACAAACAGATATTAATACAATATTGAGTATATAAAAGGGTGAAGGAAACAACCAAAGCCAAAAAGACAAATTTATATAAGGGTAGAATAACTTTGAAAAAGAAAAAGAAAATATACAAAAACAGACTAGCTAGGTCCAACCACCAAACTGGCCAACTTTTCTAGACGGAGAAGCATTTATGAATTATAACCTCCCCCACCCAAAAATCCATAACTCAAACCGCTTCTTCCCTTCTACAGCTTGAAAAATTATTAATTATTAATTATAAAGAGGAGGATGAGGAGGAGGAAGAAGAATTATCTACTACTCCTACTATACAAAATTGTCGTCTCTCTCTCTCTTTATCTTCAATTTTGAATTAATGGTCCTTCATCTACACCCATTAATTGTAATGGCCGTCCACCTCTTTTCTCTCTCTCTCTCTCTCTCTCTCTCTCTCTCCTCCCTCAATGCAGAGTTGAATTTTCATTCATTTAATTCTCACATGCAGCTCAGGCTCCATTAATACTCTGCCCACCTTCAGTCACCCCCAACTCATCTCCGATCCGATCAATGATCCCATTCAATTAATCTATACTTTCCTACACGTGTCATTTTTACTCACCGTCTGTTATATCTCTCCGGTGACAGCAACGCCTCGGGATCCCCACTCCTCAGCCGGCTCGACGACGAAAATATTGTTGACGTCATTCCACTACTAGACCTCATGAACATTGGGCTCGCAAATGACTTGCTCCGACGTGACGATCCGCCGCTGCCGTACCTCACACTAGACTCTGATACCGGTAAGAAGCTGCCTCTCCTCCGGAAAAACGGCGATTTCATTCCTCTGTAGTATCGGAATGAGAATACTCTATGTTTTGTTAATGAGCTCAACGGCGATGGCCGCTTACTCCAAAAACCTCCTCCTCTTCGGTATCTCCACGGCGATGCCGTCGCCGGTTCCATCGTCAGCCTTTCCGATCCTAAATTCCGTTCAAAGCCGAATGAATACGATCGTTTAAGTAGGAAATCGCGTCTAATATATCCTTCTTCGGACAGATTTCTTCTAGGCGATGGCTCTTGCGTTATCTCTCCAACGGCCAACTCATCTTCCGGCGGAGATTCCGTTAACGTCTCCAGAACTGCGCTCTCGATGATAACCTCATCGAGGCGAGGGCGGATTCTGGCTGCCATAACCGGAATGAACCGAGAGCTCAACCGAGAAATACCGGTCCGGCAGAGCGGACAATTCGCGTGTGATCGGAGCCAGATATCGATACAATCAACGTGAAAGGAGTGATTACATACTGGAAGTGTACGGACATAATCGTTTTCTTCGAATTCCAACAAACAAACGGCGCATTCATGAACATTGCTCTTGCGAGTGTAGATGGAGAGAGGGATCGTTTTAATGGCGGAGTCGTCGAGTCCGTAGGGCGAGAACATTTGCAGCACGTCGGTTGAATCGAAGGTGCCGGAGTTGTAGGGAGGCGACTCGATGTCCCCGGCGGAGGAAGGAATGTAGGAGCGAATGAGACGGCGGCGCCGGCGCCATCTACGAAAGCGACGGCGGAGGTGGAGGAAGTGGCGGGAGATGAGGCGAGAGTAAGTGATGATTACGAAGGCGGTGGCCACAATTACGACCATGACAATTAGCGGCGGACTGAAGTCAACGGGTAGATTGGATGGCAACGTGGAAGGTGATGATTGGGTAGTGAAGGGTGAAATAGCCGGTGCCGGAGCAGGGGATAATTTGATCATGACCACGGCCGAGTGAGGAGTTCAAGTGGCGAAGGAGTTAATTTAGGGAGAGAGAGAGTGCGTATCGTCTTAGTTACGATTTGTCGGGGAGAGAGAGTTTGGGGGAAAATAACACGTCAGTCAACGCTTATGAATTAAATTAAATGATGACTAAAATACAGTCAGTCCTAAGTTTATAAATTTGTTGAATTAAATTTAATGTTTAATACGACTACTACTACTACTATATAAGTGTACGTCCAAAAAAAAATTTAATAAGCAAAACGCATTAGTATTTGAGAATTGAAATTAACGGATTAAAATGCACTCAAAATTCTTTTTTCCTAAACAAAATTTATTTCAATTTTCTTTTTCTTTTAAAATGTACCCGATAAAGATCGAGAGCTCATTTCGGAAAGCAAGCAACACAATGGTGAGGTCAAGCCCCTTCCGATATGTACACATAGTAGGGAGGGGGTTGAAAACGTGAAAGCCTCCCTCGCAATCTACTACAAGACATTTTATTTCTAAATATAGAAAAAAAATAATTTCACTTAAAAGATAGATGTAATCGATGTTAAACCAGAGGGCAACTTGTTTGATCTTAAAAGAATATTTTTTCCGTTATTTAATATAGGTCGTTTTAGAGTTGTATTTTTTTAAAAGAATTTTTCAGAGTGAGTGTATTTTTTTAAGACAAATTTAATAAAAAAATATTATGAAAGTTTAGTTCATTCAATTTAAAAATATTCGATCCACATAAAGTTGAGGGGCACAAACAAACATTTATAATCAAAATAAAAAAATAATTTATTTATTTTTATCTAAAATCAATTATCAAAGACAATGGCTTTGGCTATTAAAATCACGTTACACCTCATTACAATCATGAACTCATAAAGAAAATACTTATCAAGTTTTTTCAAATATAAATACTTCTTTTTGTACTTTTACATATTTTATTTTAGAATTGAGATAATATTTTTGTTTTATGTATAAATTTGTTATTGAAGTGGTAGAAAGACATGTTTGTAATGATTAATTTTAAAGTCAATTAAATTCATATTTGAATTTAAAATTTAAATACAGTCGAATAAATATGGTACTTGTGATTTTAAATATGTTATATGACAATTTATACATGAATAACAACAAGTAATACTCGAATCGAATGAATAGATGAATATTTTGATTATAAATGTGGCTGTCCACAAGCTTAATAAAAAAATTAAATAATACCCGAATCCAATAACATTAAGTTCAGGTTCAATCATAAATATAGTTTTAAATATACAATCAAGCCTAAAAATATTATTTTAAGATAATTAATAACACTGAAGTTTAATTTCTATAATTTTAGTTAACATATTAGATTTCTGTGTAACTTGGCCAAATTACAACTTTTCACCTTAGCCCGATAGCAAACTAGATCATGGCCCAAAGATATTTGGGTCAAACCTTATATATTCATATTCATTATTACGAATATAATATATACCCACTCGCAGCACAAAACTCAAAAGCCAGAAACAAAAACAACTAGGGTTTTAGAACTTTTTCCCTCTCTGTCAATCAGTCGAATCAACCATGTTTCCGGGAATGTTTATGAAAAAGCCAGACAAAGAGGCAGCTCTGAAGCAGCTTCGGACCCACGTAGCCATGTTCGGGGCATGGGTTGTGGTGATTCGGGTCACCCCTTACATTCTTCACTACTTATCTGATCAGAAACAGGAACTTAAGCTCGATTTCTAATTTGGTGGTCCGTATTTTTTGCTCTACTGTATTTTTATTGAGATGTTATGAGTTTTATAATTGACGTATTGACGTGCTTGTGGCAATATTTGGTTTGGTGTTATTCTCAATAATAAGATCATGGTACTATTTTTTGGGTTGAAGGTTTGGGTTTTATCAAATATTGGCATTTGTGAACTGCTTTGAGCTTGAGCAAGCTATTACTCATTTAGTATTTCTTAGGTTCATCAGTAAGGTAAAGTCGTTTGTTACTTTTCACCTGTTCGGAAATGACTTATTTTTCTTATAAGTTTTTAAGTTAAAAAAAAAGAAAAAAAAAAGGTAAGTATTTGTAACTTATTTTAAAATGACTTTAAGTTAGTTTGGCCAAATGTAATGTTTAGTTTTTTCCTCTTTTTATTAATCTTATTTTAACTTATAAGTAATTATGAGCAGAACATCATAACTTGTTTTAACTTAATTTTTGACTTATAAGTTAAATTGGTGCCTAATGCTTTTACTTATAAGTCAACTTATATTTTAACTTATAAGTCATTTAAAATAAGTCATTCCCGATTAGGCCCTTAGCATTTGGTTCAAGTGTTTTAAGAATTTCAGATGGTAACCAATTTGCTAATGTAACTTTATAATCCAAGGGAGTGATTCCATTGTGTTTTTGAGTCTTTTCTATACTATCATATCTTACAGTGAAGAAGATGTTGCATTGTGCTGCTATAATTCTGAATTTGATCTGGTGGTCTAATTTTACGAATCCCTAGATTTTAAAGTCTTAAAAATGATAGGACATGTAGTGAAGTCTGGAGAAATTGTAATTTATGAGCTGGTTGATATGATGGTGCAAAATGAGGGTGAAGAAGGATTGTTTATTGGTAGTTAGGTGATGCAGGACAACCTTTGTATAACGAATTTGCTAGATAGATAGGTAGAACTAGGATTTAAGCTCTGCCCTTAAATTCTAGGGGTTTAGACTCTCAACTCGAAGTGATACCACAAATGATGCAGGACAACCTTTGTGGAACGAAATTTGTTATTAATTGATAGATAAGTAGAACTAGGATTTAAGATCTGCCCTTAAATTATAGGGTTTAGAGTCTCAACTCAGCGTCTATTAACTCTAGGGAAATATCTCCACGATATAAGAAAAGCTAATAATAATCTCAATATTCAGAATGTACTGAGTTTGGAAAATTACATCGGTATTTAAATAAAACAACCCCTAAATTGGACTTGGAGACCAAAAACATTAAAATTAAAAAAAATTAAAAAAACTCCAACTAATTAAAACAGATCCCAACTAACTACCAAAATTAAAACAATTCCATAATAATTAAATAAACAAAATAAATAAATAAGGTTAATCATCGATCCCCATCATAAGGGACCCTTCTTTGGACAAGGTTAATATAGATGAAATATCCTTGATGAAAAGGTATGATCAGACGTCCAAGCAATGGAAATTCTACTCCCCAGTCCCCCCTCTCGTAGGTTTATATCAGCTATGCAACAACTCACTAATTAGTTGGGAGAAAATGTTTCACTTCTATATTATACTTGGGCACCATGTTTTCCTCTAAACTTAGGTAAGTTCTCTGGCTTGGGAATTTTTTGATATTGTAATGCATTGAAAGATTAATCAACTAATGATGCAGTTTCCTCATTAGAATGTGGTGATATTGCAATGTACAGTCTAACAAGTAGTTGAAATGTGCTTATTCTGAGTGCAAAATTTGATAATGGGAGGTTAATGGTATATTGTACTTGGTGTGAGGTTTTCTCCTCGCCTGGTTCAAGTAGACTTCTCAGCATGCTTTCTTGGTAGCATCTGTTCTATGGGAACCAGCTACTTATTTGCAAAGCTACACTTTTAGAGTTTGTGAGCTTTTCATCTATCTTGGACATCTCATGTTAGCATCACATAATCTCCTTACCCTTTTGCTTGTTTTGGATTTGCAATCTTTTCATCTAGGAATGGAGATCAATGGAAAACAAGATTAAAAAAATATATGGTGAGAGGCAAGTTAAAAAATCATGACTTTTCACTTTGTATAAGCATCTTTATCTAAAAGACAAAGTTAAAACGTTATGAAGGAGCATCTGATTTAAAAGCATATCTTTTTTGTGTGGAAATAAGCAAGGATACAAGGCTGGTTGTTGATGGTTAATTTTTTGGTGTCTGATTATATATGTAGAACTGTGTACTCTTGGTATTGGTAAAACAGCTTTCACCTGTGTATATTATATTTTTGTAGACGCTCAATATAATTAGGGTCTCTGACTTTGATTGATCATTGATGATGAGAAATTGAACTTATTACTACACATGTTGTGTGGAAGGAGCTACTCTCTAGCTTTACTATAATGTGTATGTAGTGACAACCCCTTCATGGAGTTCCCATTCCCATTCCTATTCCTATTCCTATTCCATTTCATTCCATTCATACGTAAACAACAAAAATACTACAGTGACTAAAGAATAGTTACAAAAAGGAGATGTAAAATAATGTGTATGGTTGTTGTTGGTTACAATTATTAGATTCACCCATGATTGGTGGGAGTATTATTACACTTTGACAGATCATTTTGTAAGCTATTTTTTGTGAGAGTTCTTTGTTAGTGTAGCAATATTCCTTAAACAAAAACAGCATGATATATGAACAGGATTTTGTTACCATAATGAAGATCTACTGTAATCCTCCAGGTTTTATATTATTGATATGGATTTACTGATTAGTGTGTTTTTGTGTTGTGTGCAGATGTCTGAGAGAGAGAAAAGGATGAATGCCTTGATTGAATGGAGAGCTTCATAGCTTATGCTTTTATTGTTTTTTTTTTTTTACATTTTCCAATCCTCTTCAACCTTTTTACTTTAGAATATCATGTAGTTAAATCACTTGGAGATTGGTTTCTTCATGTACTGGGTGTGTAATGATATTACATCAGATATTGTTATAGCAAAAGGTTGCTTTCTTGCTTAAATTTTGTAAGCTTTTATCATGCACTTGTACTTGCATACATAAAAGCATCTATTTCTTTATTGATGGAGTATTAAAGTAACTGTAAAAAACAATATGTGCAACCCCACATTTCCAAGATTTGTGTATTTCCGTTTAGTATGAAGTTGATGGAAATTTGGACAGGTGGCAAGTCAACAGCCATGATTATTAAACATCCATATAAAGCAAGAAGTCTGCTTTTATTGTTGGAGTACAGATGCTAATCAGAATTCGTTTTTGAGTTCAATTGTATGGTAACTATCTGTTATTTTCTTTACAAAAAAATAAAAATCATTAGTTTGACGAAGGATCATTATATGAATGGTGCATATGAAATGCCAAAAATATTACTACTCTCTTTCTTCCATTAAAAAGAGTTCATTTAGGATACGTATATTTATTCCTTGTTCACCCCTAAAATTAATTAGAAATTATTATGAAATATTATTATCAATAAAAAGGATTTCTTTTTATGAAACAAATAATTCCGACAGTTGGGTAAACTTTTTTTTTTTTTTTTTTGGACAAGAATAACTATCTGGATGAATACATATATTATATATACATGGAGAAGTTGTAGATGACCCTTCAAGAATGAGAAAAGAGTGTCGAATACAGAATTATACACCATCAGGCATCAACCCCCAATAACATAACAATGCAAAAAATAAAGAGAAGACTAAAGCCACGATAAGGTTGCCCAACAAATCCAAATCCAAATCTTTAAGATAGAAAGTCTCCTGGAGAGAGAACAAAGAAAGCCTCAGTGGCCACAAAATAGAACTCAACTTCTCTGTTTCTTACAGACTTTCTCAACAAACTAAAAAGAGAGAAACAGGTAAAAAAAAGCTCGAGCAATTCTTGGGAGTTCTTAGGTACAAGTCATAAGTAGTTAACTACTTGGTACTTTCACTACACAATCATTTAATTATATGATTTGTTCGACTACAAACTCATCTTAAACACATACGACTAATATGATGGGGAAGCTGAGGTCGAGAAAAGGATAAAACCGCCTGCAAAAGAAGAGAGAAGATCACAAGTGTCATCCAAAATGAATATAGAAATCATGCAAAGGAATCAGAGGGCCATGGATAAGGTACCAGGGTCTGTGGGAACCAGTGCAAGCTTAGCTTTGAGGGTGGCTCAGACCATCTTGTCCTCTGCTTCTCTTCTCTTTATGTCTCTCGGTGTTCCCTTCTACAGCTATACTTCCTTCTGGTAAATGATATATTTAATATCCTCTCTCCTTGTAATGATTTAGATAAGTATTATAGTTACAAGTACAAATATAATTTGGTAAATTTGTCTCATAATTTAAAATTTTCTTATCTGATCTCTCGCTACTTAAAATTCTCAAGTTACCCACTAGTACTATACTATAATACAGCCAAGGAGGTCAGGGAGCCTTTTAGTAGCCTTCGTAGCAGATTCTCTCTCTTCTTAAAGTCTGATATATCACACATTAGTTATCATATTGGAGCTGATCAAATTAAAAAGTTTATTTATTTTTAATTTTTTTGATAAGTAAATAAGAATATTTTAACAGCACCAAAAGGGAGATGACCATGCACACACTATCTATGTTCACACAAGCATAAACTGTAAAAGTTAGGCCATATTCAAGTTACCTCAATATTCAAGCTACCTCAAGTCATTATGTTGGATTTGTTGTATAGCAGCATTTGTTGTGGCTTCACCCCTTTATGACAAATATTGGCGCACAAACCCCTTTCTTCTATATTTTTCGAGAAAGAGAATTGATATATGATCTATTCAAAGCTGTCACCGGTATGCAAATGATGCATAATTATTTTCGGAAATAAAATCAAACTGATGCACTCAACCAAAAACTTTACGCCCTCTCGTTTACAAGGAGCTCATCCAGAAATATATACAATTAAGCTCCTAGATTAAGGTGGCCCAAAAAATCTACTAAGGCCACAGTTGAAACTGGAAACACCTCTTTTGTCCAAAAGAACAAGAAGCTCAAAAATAAGAAATCACATCCAGTGCAAGGCCTCAAACTTATCTTCAAGAGTTCTGATGTTGCATAGATTTGTGCAGTTCAATACTTGCAACTTATGCGCAGTGTTTTACAGCAAGGAAACATAGGCTTTCTACTTGTCTTTGGTGTGTAGTTAATGTCTTTGGGTGTACTTCGTAATTAACTACTGGTCTTGATTATGGTATTAAATGGAGTAATTGTCCCTGAATTATAATATGAATACACAATTCAAGCAAACTTTCTTTATTAGATAATTGCTTTGTATCTTTTATACACAAGTCAAACACCAACCTAAAGCACCTAGGCGAGTTTCTTTTAGAACTCCAAAAAGCCTGAATCTGAAGGGAGGCTAATGTCAAACGTCTTGAATTCGATAGATTGGTTTGTTGTCCATATGTAGAATTTGGATCCTCTCCAGTAATCAATATGCTTTATTTCTTGGCTGCACACAAGTTCATTTCAGGAGAAAAATGGGCACAATAATCTTACTACATCATCAAATATCTTAAATTATGTTGCAATTTTTTCCCTAGATAGTTTTTTAACGAGTAAAAAATAATATTAACCCTTGTTATTAATTTTATCATTAGTCCATTCTCTAATTTATTAATATTTGTTGCAACTGTTGTTTATTCCACAGCTTCTTGGTAACAATCATGGGATTGGTGATCCCATGGAGTTTTACTTTGGCACTGGTTGATGGATACTATGTCCTAGTTAAATGCCCTATTCGTCGGCCGGGAATGAGAATACTGCTGTTCATAATTATAGGGGATTGGGTACGTCTTGGCATTAACTTGTTTCTGAAAAGTCTGACATGTTTTATCATATGGGTAAACTACATGTAACAATTTCAAACATTCTATCAACGGCAGGTTTTATCAATACTCACACTAGCTGGAGCCTGCTCAACAGCCAGCGTTGTCGATCTTCTACTGAGAGCAAATGTGTCTTATTTCCCTCCAAAGGTCTGCAGTAGATATCAGATATCTGCCGCGATGGCCTTCTTGTCATGGTCTTTATATTTGGCTTCATCTCTTTTCAATCTATGGTTACTTCCCTAGTGATTTTCATTTCAGCTTTTCTATTGTTTTCAGAATTGTATAACTTTGTGTATAGCAGTAGATTCTTTCACTATTCTAAGTTCACTAGAAACTACTAAAACTTGTTAAATCTTGTTTAAGGAACATGGCATTCAATGAATTACTTGATAAAAGACAACAGAGATCTTTCATATACTTTCAAGATACATATTTTTGAGAAATTTGTTAATGTCTTGGTGTTTGGAAGAACCAACTTTGCCATAGTAATTTGAGGATATGCAGCTTCAAATTTAGATTTCAATATCCAGTTAAAAGGCAAATAAAGATTTGGTTTCAACTAAGACAATAATAAATTGTAACCAAGACCACATAGAAATACATTGTAAAATTCTTCATAAATTAAAAGTACAAGGTACCTGTAGCATGGCTAAAAGAGCTTCTGTTTTTTACAGCTTCTATTCTTACAGCCGTTTATAGTATATTAGGACTGTGTCACTGTATTGAGCTAGACTTTTAGTCTCCCTCTCCACCCAGCCACGTGTAACAAAAATGTATGACAACAAGTGCCGTTTCTCATACCTGTTCAAACCCAATATAAAAACTTCAATGGAAAGCTATCATATATCAACTGAGACTAATTTTCTTTTCTTCCAAAAGTCTGGGAATACCCATTAGTTATTCTCATTCAGATACACTCTCCTTTTCTATATAAATATATTCTTTATTTTTGGAGCATGAAATTCTACAAAAATGCCAAAGGGAGAACAATTTTGTCCCCATGGCATTATATTTATCTATTAGAATTTAAAATAGCAAGACATGAACCCATGCAGTTTAGATTATCTACAAAACTAAAATAAACTGAAAAGTGTGGTGCTGCTCCAATATCAAGTATTAGAGTTGCCCGTTTAGCATAATAGGTAAAACTATTATGTGAAAAAAAGAGAGAAAAAGAAAAAAGATCCAGTATCAATAACTCAACCCTTTATTTAAGTTTTTTTAGATAAAAGAAGAAATTTTATTAATATAAAAGAAAGGATACAATAAAAAGGGGGAACAAGAAATTTCTCCCTTACGAGGACCATTTGTGACAAAAAGGAGTGGCTATCCTATGATACTGACCAGTTAGTCTCATAGAAACCAGTACACAGCTATACTACCAACCTCTAGCAAACATACTCCAAAAGGAAATAAGAAAAAATGCCTTGGAAAACCATTCATGTCCAAATACAACTCTTCTTACTATTTCCAATCATAGTTTTTCACATACATTCCCTGCAAAATAATGAAGTAGAAAGCTTGTGCTAAAACATCACCTTCTATTTTACAATTCTTCTTGTTTACTATCAGACAATTTGTAACTTCTCTTGGTTGCCATGGCTGCCTAGCTACTTTTGATCTGCCTTTGGAGTCCCCAGCTGAGTTCAAGAAATATCCTGCAAACACTGTCATTGTGCAGTAAACAACTGCCTCTGAAAACCATATAGGATCTATTTTATACAAATATAACATCTCTAAATGAGTTTAGCACAGTTGTTGGCTGGGATGGGGTGACAATGCCGAGAAAATAAAACCCAGTGAAAATGATAATTATCCTCAGTCAATTACAATATACAAGTTCGACCACATCAAATATTTCATTTCTAATTTATCAAAAAGAAAAACCATTTCTAAAGGAACATTTAAGGAAACCAACCAGGCAAGCACCATGCTTGATATGAGATTAAGATCAACACATATAATACCAACTAGCAATAAGAACTGCCGGATTATGCGAGTATAATTATAAGTGTCTTGATGAGACTATGAATAATTGTAAACTAGTAGTAGGAGTTTCTTTCGAGGGCCATTCCCCAATTTACTTATCAAAAAAAATAAAACAAAATTTTAGACTAGTTGCTGACTATAGATGGGCGGAATATTTGAGCATGGAAACTATATACACAGGAAAATACCTAATTGATGATAGGAGCCTCAAAATAGTCTAACACCCAAAAAGTAAAAGTAAAAAATGTCGGAAAAAAAAAGAAAAAGAAAAAGAAAAAAATAGAACATCTTAGCAGATCTAGCATAAGAATTAATCCAAACACTTGAACTTGGTACACAAATGAAATATGGACTTCCATTTATCATAAAGAATCAAAAGATTAATAAAACCATATTGTAAACTGGACAAGATGAGGCTCCACTTCACATTTGACAGCCTAAGACCAAATTGAGAAACTTGATCAATCTATAAAATTTAAAGAACAAATCACACACTGCCAAAACTACTAGGTAGATAGATTGACAAAACTACTGAAGCAGATTATATAAAAATTGATATAGTCTTCCATCTATAAGGAATTGCAAGAGATACTTTTGAGGAAAGTTGATTCAGCAACTCGTTTCACACTAAGACATCAACAGAACACAATTTACTCGTGTAAGCAAATCTGCAATCGATATTCATTATGATTCACTTACCACTGTGCAAAATACAATCCGAGCATAACTGCCTTGAGTAGCCTCCTTGTGTATCAATAAATATAAGTTGGCAGTTGTTTGATATACATAGAAAACCTCGGAAGAGCAAGGAAACCACCACATATACAAGTGTACTGCCCTTTGGTCCAGGAATAGAAAGATCTTGCAAGCCTAATCAAAGATCACATATCTAATTGTTTTCCTGAAGCTCTTGAATTTCAATCATTTCCTTTCTTAATTTTCCAGCTTGCTCCTCATTGCCTTGTTTCATATACCCATTTATGAAAGCATTATATATCTCAGAATTTGGTTCATACCCTTTCCCAACCATCTCAACCTGAAGCTTCAACCCTTCTTCAAACCTCCCCTCCTGACACAAACCCTTGATTAAAAACTCATAACTCTTACCCTTTGGAACAATATCATGTTTCTTTATAGCAACCCTCAGATACTCCAATGCTTCAGAAAACCTATTCTTCCCACAAAGGCCCCTAATCACTTCATCAATTGTGAAACTCTCTGGCCTAAAACCTTTCCTACACATGTCCTTATACAAAAGCAACGCTGAATCAACATCCCCAATCTTACAATACCCAAATATGAGATGCTCAAAAGTGACACAAGTACTTTCCACCCCATTTAACCCCATTTCCGGAAAAAAAACTCCTCAGCCCTCCCAACCTCACCAATCTTACAAAACCCACCAATTATGGTATTGTAGGCCACCAAATCATGTTTCACATTCTTAGCTCCCATTTCTTCCCACACCCTCATTGCTTCCCCCAGCTTTTCATCCTGACAATATGCCGCCATCAAAATGCTATAACTATCCACATTTGGCTTACAATTCACTCTCAACATTTCATCCCAAACCTCTTCCACATTCCCAACCAATCCGTCTTTATAAAAAGCAAGCATAATTATATTAAAAGTCTGCACATTTGGAACAACAATCTTTCCACCACCAACATTCCCATTCCCATTCCTATTCTCTCTTTTAACATCAAACCCAAAAATTTCTTGATACATATCATACCCAGCACAACAATCTTGACACTTTGAAACAATCCTAATTAGAGAATTACAAGTACCAATCAATGGAAATATACCTCGAGACCGTAGCATTCGTACAATTTCAATAGACTGATCAATTCTTTTTGCCTGCAAACAAGATTTGATTAGCAAATCAAACACAAACGGAGCTGAGTCGCAAGTTCTATAAGTTTTAATCAAAGATTCAAAGATTTTTGGATACTTCGGGGGATTGGGTAATTGGGCATCTGGGAATTTGTGCAATGCTGATTGGATTAGGGTTTGGGCGTGGGATTTGAGGCGGGCACGAGAAAGAATGTGGATGATTGTTGAATAAGAGGAGAGAGAGTGGGAGCAGAGAGAGTTGCGGAGAGTGAAGCGGAAGAAGTTCAGGGCAAGGTGGGGATTGTTTCGAAGTTGGAGGATAATTTGGGAAACTTCATTGGGGTTGAAGCCATCGGGGAAGAGGCAGCGGAGGTGGGTCCATCGGGATTTGGAGCGGTGGTGCTTAAGTACGGTGACAGCGGTTGTGACGGCGGTCTCATCGGACGGCGGCGGCGGAGTAGTGAAGGAAGAGAGAGAAAAAGGTTTGTTCGGAGGGGTAGAAAAGAGGATTCTTTTTCTGATAACAGTTGAAAAGAACGCCATTTGTGATCAAAGATCAAAGCTTTCTGGGCTATTGAGGAGAAATAGCAGCTTCAGGCTTCAGCTGGTCAACAAATTTTCGAGCTCGACCAAAGTGTTCCAGCAGTTCAACAAAGTGTTTATTAGTTTTTTTTTTAAAAAAACATTTCGTTGAATTAAATCCAATTTATTGTGTAATGTATCAAATGAATAAATCACATCAATTCTCATCAAAATTTTCATTTAATGACAAACTTTTTTCTTAATACACTCGTTTTAAAATATACTCCTAAGAATTATTTTAATTTTAAAATTTAATATAAAATGTCTCATTTAAACTTGGGAGTTGAATAAATATGAGAAGATAATGAGAGAGAACATGAGGCAAGTTTCAGATCTGAGGGTCTGCGGACTACAACATCTTCGATCAACAACTATGATGTTTTATGAGTGTTTTTTTTTTTCGAGTAAAAATGGGGACAAATTAGTTATAAAAATAATCTATTGAATTGAAAAGAAATTTATGATAAGTAAATATATGATGAATGGTATTTAAAGTTATTTTTTCAATTTTGAGAATGATCGTACCTAAAATAATTCGTATATTGCACGAGTTATCAACTACATATCAATATTAGTAATATTCTCTACCATTAGCGCTCCATTTTTTAGATTAACAAGAGGGTTTATCAAATAAACTTTATATTTACCTATTAAATAGTCTTGGAGTAATATTCTCGGTGACCAATATATTATTGTTAAAACAATATTTGTTACTTGGATTTTCTTTATATTTTTACCTATTAAATAGAGTCTTTAAAACATAATAATATATTCGGTGTGACCAAAATATTATTCTTACTCCTAAATTTATCAAAACCAAGAAGATGAACCTAACTAAATGCAAAAGGTTGATGAAATCGAAATTCTTCTATTGATTTCAAGCATTGTTATTACTCTAAGTGAAATGACCAATTAAACAACGGAGTACATATATATTCAATCTCTCTTCCAAAGTTAAATCATCCCATTTGTTTAACTTAATTATATATATATTTAAATTAATGATCCATTTAATTTGTTTCACCATATAGCTAGCTAGGAAATATATACGGCACTACTTTAATGAAAGATCAAATAGAACAATCAAACCGATAGTCTTTGGCTCGAGTGATGCTAGCTCTAAGTCTCTTGACAAGTAAGAGGTTCTAAGTTTGAATCCCCCTCCTCCAAATCAGCAAAAAAAATAAAAGGGAGAAGTAAGAAAATTTCAATTTGGAAGTACACTAAAGTAGTTGTTATAACGATAGAGAATTAAAAAAAAACACAAGAGATTTACGTGGTTCTCCAATTCGTGATTCCACACGAACTTTGTTGTTTATTGATAATTCTCAGACGCCAGGCTTTATAATAGATAGTATTTATAACTACTAATCTTATTCCAACCCTACTTACACATTACGCCTCAATTACCCATAATGTCCCTCATTAATAAACAACATATCTTTCATCACGACCTTTAGATCAAACCCCGATTAAATTTTAGTCATCAAGACCCATCCGCTCCGTCTTAGCCTTTTTCAAATGGGCCCATATTATGAATAACAAATTTCCAACAATAATCAATAAATAATAAAGGCAAGTGGGGGAACAAGAAAGAGAACAAATTAAGAACCATATTCACTTTTCTCCCCCTCCCCTTCTTTTACATATATAATTCTTGCAAGTACAAAGTACCAAATGACTGGATATACATTAAGCAGCTATTTAACTTTCACTCTTTTTATATATATATATATATATATATATATATATATATATATATATCCAGCTAGATGTTCCTTTTGTACTTAAAGAGGAAACATTAATTAAAAGAAAAAGAAGAAAACAAAAGATAAAGAACAGTACGTATACCTCCAACATTTTGCAAACATTTAATTGTCACGTAAAATTCCACACATTTCTTCTACCAATAAAATTGAAAAAATTAAAGGAGAAAGGTCTATCCTGACATTATTGGGATACCAATGCCTGGTCTCCAACACTCAGTAATCTTGACCGTATATTATATATAATATGGGTATATAAAGATTCTTAAAGTTTTATTATGGGTATATAAAGATTCTTAAAGTTTTGACAGATCATTTCTTCAAATGGCGTACATATATATAGTTGCTTGCTTTCTTGTGTAATTGAATGATTAATGTAGGGGACATGGGTATTTATCTGAATATAGATGTGATGTTCTTAATTGGGGGGAGAATCGGGAAGCCGTACTTTAGAACTTAACCCAAAAATTAAGTTATTAATTAAGTTTTGAGCTCATTCATTCATGTATATATTAATCTATAGTTTATTATTTGTCTTATACGGTACTCCAACTCATAAGTGAGTTCATCACATCAAGAGTTCAAACTTCTCTAACTATGTATTTTTTCTTTTCAATCACCGCGAATCACTAATTCTCGTCTAAATTTTCTTTTTCTTCAATCACCGCGGATCATCAATTCTAATCTATATCTTTATGCCTACAGATTGCCTTAAGAAGGATAGTTTCCTTAATCAATTGGAAAGCTGTTAGCTTTATTCTCCTCCATTTAACAAAACTGTACTTCATTGGCTAAGCACCTTGACCTAAACTTATTCCATAAATTGAGAATCAGTACCAAGTAGGTGCTATATTATATAGGTATAATATATACCATATGCCACTGATTAAGGAGATTAATTGGAGAGGATGAAGGTACTTTAATTCATTGGAACTAACAAATTAATGTAACATTCCAAGTGTTCTAAAAAATATGACATTTCAAGTAACAACAATTAAATTGCTCAAGGGGAGGAAAGAAAAAAAATGCAAAATAGGTAAAAAGCGCACACATATAAAAATATATGTATGTGGAAAAATTGTATGTGCCATATACACACATAAGTTTATGTATGTCCTGATGTAATATGATGTAATTTTTATTA
This sequence comes from Panax ginseng, assembly GCA_020205605.1. Taxonomy (NCBI): domain Eukaryota; kingdom Viridiplantae; phylum Streptophyta; class Magnoliopsida; order Apiales; family Araliaceae; genus Panax; species Panax ginseng. The sequence goes on along the minus strand of CM035133.1, from coordinate 3,501,560 downwards.
ATAAAATAGTGAAACTCATTCATTTCATTGTTTCGCGAGTGCCGACAACAACATTAGTTATGAATCACACACATTACATATATATATATATATATATATAAAGGAAAAGGAGCTATGAACACACATAGGACTATTATTCTCTTTATATATTGTCATCTTCCAATAATTCATGTCATATCTAATGATTCATCTTTTATAAGCAACAGAATGTTCTAATTAGGTTTATATAAAACAAAAATACCAGCTTAAATAATTAGCAATAAATAAATAAATAAAATAAAATAATACCAGCTTAAATTCTCGATCCATATATATGTTGGCTAAATTCTTATTCTCCAGAGAAGCTCTAGCTTAATTAACTATATTTTCAAGATGATCGATATAATGAATCGTCCACAAAACTTTTTGCTTAATGTTCCCATCATTTTTTAATGAAATCTACATATATATATATATATATATATATATATATATATATATATATATATATATATATACACACACACACCTTCGATGAAAAGATTACCCAAATCAATATCAGGATATGATTCTACTGGATAATTGCATCATTTTTCACTCACATACCATGCATATATAATGCCATGCATGCTTTCCATTCGATCACTAGTTGTCAACATATTCAAATTCCTGCATGGGCCCGAATATATACACGCACATGCACACCCTGTTACTTAATCTAAACATATCTTCTAATTAGTAATTTATGTATTACCATGGTTTTGATTTTTGAACACACCCAAAAAATACGCAAATGTTGCACACAAAAAATCCCCTTTAAATCAATTTACAAAATAAATAAAAAATAAAATTGATGTGATTCATGTAAATTTTGAAGAAAAAAAATCAATTAGTACTTTACAATAATTTTAATTGTACTAAATAAAATCAATTGAATTGATACGTTCAATAGCAAATTTTAGAATTAATTTCACAAATCGAATTCAAAAGTCGAAATAAGGATGAGTGTTTATTTAGGAACGTGTGTGTGTGTGTGTATATATATATATATATATATATATATATATATATATATATATATATATGTCATTTTGGAGTTCATTAGTATAAAAAATAAAATTACAAATCATTAAGGATATATAAATTTGAAATTTATCTACTCTATTTCATCTATTTTTATTTCTTGATATGTGTTGTGAAATTTGTATTTTGCTCCTTTTTTGAGCACATAAATATATGTTTTGTGCATGCATGGACAATCATACTAGCTAGTATGTATATTGTGACGCCCCCAAAATAGGTATACATCACCTATTCTGAGTTGTCAATACATGGTATAGAAACAACTACAACTTTATTATTACAACAGTAAAACTGTGAGTTTGAATACAAATATTATCTTATGACAATATCTATACTCAAATAAATCCTCATCACATTTATTGATACATTATTTTACAAAAATAGTGAGGACTACTAAACAACTCTCTCTAGAACCTTCATTCCATACTCCGACTCGTACTCGTTATATTCTCACCTCCTGAGAAGAAAAATGGAACAAAAAGGAAAAGGGTGAGCTCAACTAGCCCAGTAAAGAATATTATGACTAAGATAATATACAACAAATTATCGTTAGTCTTCAACAGGGAAAAATCTAATAGAATACAATAGACAACAAGTTTTAAATCAATATTCGCAATGAAATAATAATTCATTAGAAGAGTTAAGTAGAGAATGCAAACTACTATCTTCTATGTATGAATTTAAAAGTTCATCGCTCATCTTTTATCCCCGTAACATCAATCAATATATATCTCGAATCAAATATTCATCTTTGCACTGGGGCCAAAGATATTCATCGATTGGTCATGTTCATCTAAACTGTGACGCCCCAAAATAGGTCCATTCCATCCAACCCATTTCGAGTCGCCAAATACATGGTACATAAATAACTACAACTTTATTATTACAACATATAAAGCTGTGAGTTTAAATACGAGATATTGTCGCCTAGACAATATCCACACATAAATAAATCCCCATCATAATTATTGATACATTATTTTACAAAATGGTGAGGACTACTAAATAACTCTCTTTAGAACCTTCATTCCATACCCCGACTAAGATTCGCATTACATTCTCGCCTCCCCGAGAAGAAAAATGGAACAAAAAGGAAAAGGGTGAGTTCAACTAGCCCAAGAAGAATATTATGACTAAGATAATATACAATAAATTATCGTTAGTCTTCAACAGGAAAAATCTAATAGAATACAATAGACAACCCGGTTTTAAATCAACAACTGCAATGAAACAACAATTCATTAGAATAGTTAAGTAGAGAATGCAAACTACTATCTTCTATATATGAATTTAAAAGTTCATCGTCGATATTTATCCCGTAACATCAATCAAATATTCATCGATTTACTACTGAGCCAAAGATATTCATCATTGATCATGTTCATCTAAACACTGCTCATCTTTTGCACTACACGGGCCAAAGATATTAATCGATCTATCATGTTCATCTCAACACCTGTTCATCTTTGCACTACACGGCCAAAGATATTCATCAAGAAATCATTCATCTTTGCACTACAGGCCAAAGATATTCAGTAATATCATCATTTAGGACTGAGGATGATGAAAAATATTTTAAAGAAAACGAATCCAGTGAAACAAAAGAACAAGTATTAAGGATTCATACTTTAAATAATCCAAGTTCAAAAATACTTCATAAATAGCCAGAGTGGATTAAAATTCAAGAATGATCAAAACATGGATACAATCAAAGCTAGTATCCATAGTAGATATTTTGGACAAAAAGAAGAAATTTTATTTTTCATTGAATAGTCTTGCCGATTCGTGAATAGTGTCGATATCGTGAATAGTCTTTGTATCGTGAATAGTAATCTCGACACCAAAAGATAGAAATTTCACAAAAAACATCATCATGCTTCGTGAATAGTACTCGTGAATAGTAACTCATGAATAGTAACTCATGAATAGTAACCCCGACATGAAAAAATTCTAAATTTGATAAAAAATACCAACTAATATTTTGACATAATGATATTGAAGAAATAATATCATTTTCGAATAAAATAACATCCCTTATCTCGAAAGACAGTACTTCTAGTTGAAACATCGGATATAGGCTATGACTTGAACTTGCACCGTATAGCAATACTCAAAGTATACTCAAAATACTCACAAGGATACGCTCGATAATATAGAGAGAAAACTTCGGTTTCAGTGTGATTTTCAATTCTAACCCAAGACCCTATTTATAGGAAAATGCTTAGAACACCAAAATAGAAAATTGAATATAATATTAATATATTTTTCACATTTTCCTTAGCCCACCTTAGACAACTGATCTCAGCCCATTTGAATCACATGTGAGGCCAACTTAGTTGCAAAAAATATTTTTCTTTAAAAAATAATTAAAACTTCCAAAAATCAATTATTTCGGAACTCCAGAACTTCAATAATTCACAATAAATAGCTCTTTTATCAGAAAATTCGAATCTCGCTAGTTTTTATAGGAAATTCAATTCTCGACAACTTTGCAGAAGAAAGTTTTTCCAAATTCCAAACAGAAATTGACCGAAATCCACAAACGGAAGATTTTACAGGCTGTAATCAAATTTCGGTCAATAATTGTGTCCACCAACACACAAAATATGTGTTAAACATTTAATGCCACAAAAATAATCTTCCTCCTCATATACTCATATATCCCACATTCATTATAAAATATCATTAGTTAATATATTATTAAAATAATATATTTAAATGAATTATTTTATCGGAAAAAGATAAAATATTAATTTTCAACAATTGTCACATTAAAAATTTTCTCCATCTATATCCACATAAAATCAATATTTTCCTCATCATATAAATCAATAATTAATTATTCACAAATAATATTACAGAATCGCATTACTGACAACCACGTAGTTCCCAAGAAAGAGGGGGCTTTCCAATAAGGATTTCTCCTTACTAGCGCGCAATTAGATGACAAAACCTCTCCTTAGACAGAACTTTCTAGACATTGCCAATAATATTATCCAATAATATTATTCAGATAATATGAATTATTGCTTCGATAATAAAAAATACTGTGTAATGATAATTTATTGAAATAACAGTAATATAAAATATCAATGCAGCAATTATTGAATCAATAAAATAAAATACTGAACAGTAATTACTGTAACAATTATTGAGTAGTGCCTTCTTACGTAAGAATCAATAATTGGTGCAACACTTAATGCTCTTCGTTCAACAAACGCGTGATTAGTGTGTTTTAACCCGGGTATTCCAACAGATGATTATTCGGTAATAACTACTGCAGTTATATATAAACAACTTATATTTGTTATTTTCTTCATCCAATCGCGCTCAGTTATGGGGCCCATAAAAGATCAAGGCAGGTGCATTTAATATTCCCTCACAGCATTTAATATTCCACCACCAAACGAATATTCCCCGACAATAATGAATATTTTATAACCACTGCTTATTCGAAATATTTATGTATTTTACCTATAACTATCCACATTAATCAAATCAACCCTTACTTATTTTAAAATAATAAATAGAGCAAAATAAATTTCATTTATTAATAATTTGGGGTCTTACATAAACACTGCTCATCTTTTGACTACGGCCAAAGATATTCATCGTAAATCATTCATCTTTACACTACAAAAGCCAAAGATATTCAATAATATCATCATTTAAGACCGAGGATGATGAAAAATATTTTTAAAGAAACGAATCCAAATTGAAACAAAATGACAAGGATTAAGGATTAAGGATTCGTGACTTTGTTTTATCCACGCCCAAAAATACCTCAAAAATAATCATAGTGGTGTAAAATTCAAGAATGATCAAAACATGAATACAATCAAAGCTAGTATCCACAATAGATATTTTAGACGAAAAAGAAAAATTTTCATTTTTAATGAATAGTCAGTGATTCGTGAATAATTGTCGTATATGTGAATAGTCACAAGTACACGTGAATAAGAATCAGGACACCAAAAGTTCCAAATTTGATAAAATTTCGGATCAATATTTCAAAGATAATGATATTGAAGAAATAATATCATTACGAAAAAATAATATCTCTTACCTCGAAAAGACAAGATTTTTAGTTGAAACACGTATATAAAGGCTATGACTTGCAGACCAGATAAAGAACACTCAAAAGTATAATCACAAGAATACACTCAATATATCGAAGAGAAAGAGAGAGAAGTTTTAGGTTTACGGTGTGATTTTCAATTCTAACCTAAGACCCTATTTATAGGAAAATGCTTAGAACACCAAAGTAGAAAATTTAATAAAATATTAATATATATTATAAATTTCCTTAGCCCACCTTTGATGATCTGAATTCAGCACATTGATAACACATGTGAGCCCACTAATTGTACAAAAAACGTTTTTCTCAAAATAATTAACTAAAACTCCCAAAAATTAATTATTTCGGAACTTCGGAACTTCAATAATTCATAATAAATAGCCCTTTTATCAGAAAATTCGAATCTCGCGAATTTTTATAGAAAATTCAATTCTCTACAACTTTGCAGAAGAAAGTTTTCGAATTCCAAAGCGAAATTGGAAGAAATCCACAAACGGGCAATTACAGGCTATAATCAAATTTCGATCAATAATTGTGTACAAAATATGTGTTAAACATTTAATGCCACAAAAATACTCTTCCTCCTCATATACTCATATATTCCACATTCATTGTAAAAATATCATCGTTAATATATTATTAAATAAATATATTTAAATGAATTATTTTATCAGAAAAAGATTAATTTTCAACAATTGTCACATTAAAAATTTTCTCCATCTATATCCTCATAAAATCAATATTTTCCTCATATAAATCAATAATTAATTATTCATAAATAATATTACAGAATCACATTATTGACAACCAGGCAGTTCCCAGGATAGATGGGGCTTTCCAATAAGGATCTCTCTCTACTTTGCCAAGCAATTAGATGACCAAACCTCTCCTTAGACGTAACTTTCTAGACATTGCCAATAATGTTATCTAATAATATTATTCAGATAATATGAATCATTGCTCTCGATAATAGAAAATACCGCATGCGTTGACAATTATTAAAACAACAATAATATCAACGTAGCAAATATTGAATCAATAAAATATAATATTAAGCAAGAATTACTATAACAATTATTGAGTAAGGCCTTTCTTACGTAAGAATCAATAATTGGTGCAATAATCGCAATAATCATCGTATTTTAACCCACCGGATATTCCCACAAAGATAATGTGAAGAATTCACGCCCGTTATTTATAACCAATTTATTCTTGTCGTTTTCTTCCTCCAATCGCTTTCGTTATGGGGCTCACACATTGGTCTGCTATTGTCAAATATTTAATATTCCACGTACCAAACGAATAATATTTAAATAATAATGAATATTTTATAACCACTTGCTTATTTTGAAATATTCATGTATTTTATTCATAACTATTCACATTAATCAAATCAACTCTTACTATTTCAAAATAATAAATAAAAAAATTAAATTTCATTAATAATAAGTTGGGTCTTACATATATCAATTCCATGTCCACCTTATAATTAGTAGATTGGGAGATCTTATAAAGAGAAAATTCGTATATATTCTAATGTGGGACATGAAAACTAATTAATATGCCTTATGTCTGTCCTCTCCCCATCTTGACGCGAGGAATTCTTTAATTAAGTAGTTACTCATTTACCACCATCACCACTATACCCTACGCATAAATCCCTAATTTGCTTGAACAATAAGCCATCCCTAACCCTAACTTTTTTTATTAAAAAAACATCTGCCAATCCTATAATCAACTAATTAATCTTAATTAATTTAATTCCTATCCAAAAAAATAATCTTTATATATATTCTTATATATCCACCAGCTAGCTAATAAATATATATATATATATATATATATATATATATATATATATGGGATATATATATATGATTCTTTATGAGAATTGTCTGACACCCCTTTTTGAATAGTTGATCAACTTATTGGAAGGTTTAGATTGAATGTCATAATTGCCCGGTAAGCTGAAGCTTTTAGGCTTTTATTTTAATATATTGCATTAATGTGGTCAATTTATTATCATTTTAATATTAAAATACTCAGTGAAATACGACTTATCTTAAGTAGGGTAATTTTTTACGCATTTGTCCATTTATGGGATGATTTCGACACATTAAAAAATAGGATATTTGCTCTTCTTTTTTTTTTACGGCTGGAGTAATCAAAACTTGCACTCTTGTTCACTGTACACTCATGAAGGCAAATGAATATTAATATTTTATAATATTGATATTAATACAATATTTGTAATATTAATGTTAATACTAATATTAAATATTAAATATTAAATATTAAATATTAAATATTAATATTACAAAATATTATAATATTATTACAAAAATATTAATACTTATATTACCCAAAAATATTAATAATTATAATATTTTGTAATATTAGAAAATATTATTACAATATTATTGTATTAATATTACAAAATATTGTATTATAATATTATAATATTAATATTACAAAATATTGTATTATAAAAAATATTTTATAATATTAATATTATAATATTATAATATTATAATACAATATTGTATTATAAATAAAATATTTTGTAATATTAATATTATAATATTATAATACAATATTGTATTATAAAAAAATATTTTATATTATAATATTATAATATTATAATACAATATTGTATTATAAAAAATATTTTGTAATATTAATATTATAATATTATAATACAATATTTTGTAATATTAATACAATAATATTGTAATAATATTTTCTAATATTACAAAATATTATAATTATTAATATTTTGGGTAATATAAGTATTAATATTTTGTAATAATATTATAATATTTTGTAATATTAGTTTTAATATTTAATATTAGTATTAATATTAATATTACAAATATTGTATTAATATCAATATTATAAAATATTAATATTCATTTGCCTTCATGAGTGTACAAGTGAACAAGAGTGCAAGTTTTGATTACTCCAAATTAAAAAAAAAGAAATAACATTCTACTTAGACAAGTCGTGTTTACTGGAGTATTTTATATTTTTTAATGTGATTTTAATGTGTCGAATATCCCATAAAATGGAGAAATGCGTTAAAAAATATTTCTACCGACATAAGTTGTGGTTTACCGGAGTATTTTAATATTAAAATGATAATAAATGACTATGCAATGCAATATATTAAAATAAAAACCGGTAAAGCTTGTGCCGGTTGGGCAATTATGGCATTCAATCTAAACCTTCCAATAAGTTGATCAACGGTCCAAAAATGGAGTGTTACACAGTTCTCATAGCAACCGGCTGCCATGGAAGGGATCCCTATATATATGTGTGTGTGTGTGTGTGTCACATGAGTTCTTTTAATTTACCAAAACCAAAAGCCATGAAATACAACCATGAGATCATATCTCACTTTAGCCACCCCCAACACAAGCTCAAATTTGAGTACACAGAAATTCCCTTCAAGTGTGATGGCTGCAAAGAAGTCGGAATCGGATCGAAATACAAATGCAACAGTTGTGATTATGATCTCCACATGCACTGTGCAATTCCTTCCCCTTCAATTATTCACCCTTTTTACACAAAATGTTCCTTCCAATTCGTCACCCGGCCACCAGGCCACACGCCGCGCTACTGCAACGCCTGCCAAAAGGACGTTACGGTCGTTTACCACTGCAACTCGTGCGGATTTGATCTTCACCCGTGCTGCGCAAAACTTCCCATGATGCTTGATGATGGGGAGGTGAAGCTTTATTTGTATAGGAAAGTTAGCTCGGCGTGTCATAAGTGTGGGAGGAAAGGGAGGAGCTGGAGTTATCGTTCTACATGCAAGAAATATAATTTGCATGTGGCTTGTGTGAAGGAGATGCTTGTGGAGACTTGGCATGAGATTTATTTTGGACGTGGAAATAGTGGAATTGGTGGCACAGGGAATAGTTGTAGGAAGTTGGAGACTAGAATTCCTAGTTTGAAGGGGACACTGCAGAATCATCATAGGAAAAGTAAAGGGAAAGTGAAGAAATGTTGTGAGATGGCTGGATTGGCTTTGCAGTTTGTTATCTCCGCAGTTCTTGGAGATCCTACTACTCTTATTGCTGGGGTTGTTGGCTCCATGATGTCAAAATAGTGCATGTGAATTAAGAAAAAACAGTACTAGCTACTTCCATATATATATATATATATATATATATATATATATATATGGAGTAACAATATTGTGTACTTAATTATTTATGCAATAACAGTACTTAATTATGAACAGCATATATATATATATATATATATATATATATATATATATATATATATATATGTGGATCCAATTCAAAGAGTATCACGTAGTCTTTTCTATGTTAATGCACAAAGTTATCGTGCACATGTTGAAAAAAAAGTTAAATTAATTAATAATTTGATGATCAGATGTTGAATTAAGCTAGCGTGTGCGGTTTTTAGTAATTATATAAGGGATGGGCTAGAAAAGAGAGGTATGTGCATGACCAAACTTTTTTTTATAAAGGATCAAGAACATTCTTTTATTTAGTATTTTTTCTTAAATAATACTATTTTATTAAAATTATGTCGTTTTGAAGTTTCTTTTAAAAAATAAGTGGGGTCGTGGGTGTTATTTTTGTAAATAAAAGAAAAACAAGTGAGACCAATCTCTTTTAAAAATCTTCAAAACGACGTAGTTTTAATAAAGGAATGTTATTTAAGGAGAGTCTTTAGATAAGGAGAATGTTTTCGATCCTCTATATATATATATATATATATATATATATATATATATATATATATATATATATATATATATATCGGGGAAGGATCAAGAGCATAATCCTTAAATAACATAACGCCTTAAATAACATAATTTTATCAAAACGACGTAGTTTTGGAGGGACGCGGTGGTATTTTTGTAAATATCATGCCACCGCGTATTTACAAAAATGTCACCGCGTCCCTCCAAAACTACGTCGTTTTGATAAAATTATGCTATTTAAGGCGTTATGCTTGTTGGGTCATGATATTTCCTCTCTTTGGGCCGGGTAAATTGGGTTTACTCATTTAATTAATCTATTGGGCCTTTATTATTGAATCTGCGGAAAGTCATGGCCCCACCACCATATTATTTCTATTTTTAACTTTTGTCAGAAGAATTGATTCGATTGGATCGACCCATTAGACATTTTAATATCTATTGTTTTGACTTGCAATGATGAAAAAAAGTATGACCGACCAAAAACTCCCGCCACGCATTAATGTGGATGGGATCATACGCACGGTGGTAGAAAATAAAGGCCAAAAGCGGTGGGACGAGACCATATCGCGATCGCAGAATCCATCGGATCGTGGGGGTGTGGTCGGATGGTGGTGGTGGCACAAGAATCCAAAAGCGAAAGAGAGTATAACCTAGCAAGGAAGTCTTCACAAAGAGGTACGTTCTCATACACTTTCATATTCATATTCTCACATACACACAACAGGGAATTATTATCTCTCTCTAGACACTAGACATTACATTCCTCCATTGTTAACCTTGTGAACATGTATACTGACTCTCACGCCTGAGCTATTTTCCGACGGAACAGCCGTCAAGCTTGTGGTGTTTATCGTGTTTACAGTGCAGGATCAGGGCGTCTTATGTGATTGGGACGTGGCAGAAGATCTTGGCGTTAACATTGGCGCTAGAAGGAGGGCTTTTGAGTTCTAGTGTCATTGAAATTTTCAATCACAATCGTTTAACCTACTTCAGAAGATGATGAGGAGTAGGGATGGTACGCGAAGTGGGCGATGCGATGGTCATTAAATCCATCAACGCCTCGTGTTTTGCAGAAGGATCGTTTGGGTCCTTCTAAAAGCGCTCACGAGAGCACGGCTTCTAAGTATAATTCAGGAGATCTCCGTCCGACGATGCATGGTGGGGCCAGACGTAAGTTAGTTTTCAATGCGGATAAGGAGCGTGATCATGGTCGAGGGCTGACAGAAGGCTCACCGACCAAGACTCATCGTCGAAGTGATCAGGAGGACAGAGCTGCCAAGTTGGAGAAGATGGCAGATAAAGCCTTGGAGGTTCTGTTGAAACAGAGAGAAGATATAGCCGAACAGATGCTTCGCGTGGCGGAATTAAGGGACGAAGCATTTAGCCATGTTCAGTCCGAAAGGCGGAGTAGGCATAAGGAGATATCACGGTGAGAGGGCAAGGAGCCGGAGTATTCTGCGCATGTGTCTAGGGATCGTTCTCACAGTAGGAGAAGATCGAGGAGCAGAACTCCCGTGGCCCCGAAGAAGGCACTGATGGTCGTTGGTTCTCGTGATCGTGGACGACGACGATGCATTTAAGAAAGCGGTCGAGGAGATCGTGCGTAAACCGTAACAGGAGTATCGGCGTGACCATTCTCATCATGAGGATGTAAGCGCAGTGCCGGAGTAGATCAAGAAGCCCCACAAGGGCAATGGGACCGACAGGAGGAGGTCAGTCCACTCAGAGACAGAATGTCGTTCATGAGAAAGAGGTCTCCTCGCAGCCCGAAGGTGTTGATTTTCTGGTAAAGGAGTTAAAAGAACTCCGAAAGCAGTTGGCTGAGGTCCAACAAGTGAAGGACGCTCCGGGAAAGAAGGCATCCCCTTTTTCCTCAAATATTCTCAAGGAGAAGGCAGATATCACCAAAAAATTGCCTTACATGGAAAGTTACGATGAGTCCGGGGATCCTTATGACCATAGCCAGGCGTTCGACCGGTTAATGGACTATTATGATTTCACTGATGCTGCCAAGTGCCACACTTTTGTTACGACGCTGAGAAAAGATGCGAGGCAATGGATGAGAACTTTGCCGTCAGATTCGATATCCTCTTGGACCGAGTTTTGTGATAAGTTCCATGCCCGTTTTGAGAGTAACCGAAGAAGAGTAAAGCCTACGGGTTCTCTGTCACAGATCCGACAATTTACCAGCGAATCTTTGGGCCAGTATGTAAAGAGGTTCAGAGAAGCAGTCGGTTAGGTGTCCGACCTCAATGACCTCCAGGCTGTAGGTTTGTTCTAGAATGGGCTGGATCTGGTAAAGTCCGAGAAGTTGGTGAAGAAGTTGATGTTCCACCATCCGAAGAGCTTGGCCGAAGCCTTTGACAAGGTAGAAGGCTATATTGTTGTGGAAGAAGCTATGAACAGCCTGAAGCATCCTTTTTCGGACCAGTTGAAGGAGATAGTAGTTCCCAAGGCCGAAGTTGATCAAAGGAGAACGGGGTATAATGATTGGCGGAGAGGCGATTCGAGAAAACAAGAACTCTAGCGGCAAGGAAGCAGTCGTCCCCCTGTTTCAGCCCCGAAGGTGAATAAGGTCTACACCAAACTGAACATAGATAGATCAGTGATCTTAGATCATATCAGAAACCAACCTTTCTTCGAGCCACCTCGTGATAATTATAGAACGGGACAGGGTAACTCTCGTAAGTATTGTGGCTATCATCAATCGCGGGCCGTATACACTAACGAAAAGTGTTGCAATTTAAAAGATTTCGTGGAGAAGAAGATTAAAGATGGCTTGTCAGTGCGATATGTGGCGTGAACGACCAACGTGATCAGCAGAATATCAACCGTACTGTTCAGACGGTTCAAATGGCTCCATCCATCCAAAATGCTCCAGTACCGCCGCCAAGGCATGTCATCGATGTAATAACCGGTGGATCTGTAAGGAAGTTGATAGGGAAGAAGAGAAAGACTTTACGGATTGGCCATGTATCATGATGATGATCCCCTCAAGATTGATGACCATTCCTGAGGAACCGCCATATCATTTACGGACGCAGATTATCCTTCGGAGCCCATCGAGCCACACGAGGGAGCCTTGGTGATCACAGCGCAAGTGGGCTCGGTAGACGTGAAACGCATGATGATAGACAATGGGTCTTTGATGGATATTTTATATGCCCATGCCTATCAGAGGATGCATCTTGATGAGCAGAAAATGGAGGTCGAGCAAGAGGCTCCTTTATACGGCTTCAGCAACGATCCGGTCAAAGTTGCAGGCACTATTGAACTCCCGGTTATCTTCGGCACAGCACCCCAGCAGGTAGAAATAATGTGTAAATTCTATGTTGTGCATGTGGACTCGGCTTATAACGCTATACTTGGGAGACCTACCTTGACTGCTCTCCAAGCTGTGACTTCCATCCCTCATTTCAAAATTAAGTTCCCCACGGTGCATGGAGTAGGAGAGGTGGCGGGGGACTTAGATCTAGCCCGAAAATGTTATCGGAATGCTGTTATTTCCTCCGGAGTGGGGGTCAGCAAGCAGAAACAGACGATGGCGATTGATATTGAGCCCTTCACCGAGAGCAGTTCGGAACCGTTGGTGATCCCTGCAGGTGGGACGGAGGAGATCGAGTTGATCATAGGAAAGCCAGATAAGACTGTGAAGATCGGTTCGGGTCTACCAGAGCCTCTTCGGACAAACCTTATGGAACTCTTACGCTGCTATCGGATATCTTTGCATGGGAACCACAGGGGCGTGCACGAGTTACCGGAAGATAGTGAGCCTGATCTGGATGTAGATCCTCGAAGAAGCCGCCGGCGGAGAAAAGGCGGATCTTTGCGCCCGAAGCGACGAAGATCATTGATGAGAAATTGCAAAGTCAAGTTTGCCGACTTCATCTATGAAATTGATTGTCCGAGTGGGTGGCGAATGTGGTGTTGGTGCAGAAGCAGAATGGAAAATGGCGGGTTTGCATCGACTACACCGATCTCAATAAAGCTTGTCCGAAGGACTTTTATCCTTTGCCCCATATCGATCAGCTCATCGATGCCACTTCGGGGTATGCATTACTAAGCTTTATGGATGCTTTTTTAGGTTATCATCAAATATCCATGCGTAAGGAGGACATTCAAAAGGCGGCGTTCATTACACACCGATTCGGTACGCCTAAAAGAAGATGACTTTTGGCCTTATAAACGCGGGAGCCACCTACCAGAGAATGATGAACTTCATCTTCGACATGTAGCTAGGAAGGAACATGGAGGTATATGTAGACGATATGATCGTGAAGAGCATGCAGGTTCAGAAGCATTTGGACGATCTGGAGGAATGCTTTCAGACTGTCTGTCATCGTCAACTGAGACTCAACCCGGCCAAATGTACTTTCGGCCTCGGTGCAGAGAAAGTTTTTGGGATATCCGTCAATCGTAGGGGCATCGAGGCCAACCTTGGGGAGAAGATCCAGGCCATTCTTGATATGAAGACTCCTCAGTCGTTCAAAGACGTCCAACGTCTGACTGGTAGGATTGCAGCTTTAAGGAGGTTCGTCGCCAAATCTGCGGAGAGATGCCTTCCTTTCTTTGACACATTGAAGGGCCCGAAGAATGCAAAGACGTTCCAGTGGACTTCGGAGTGTGAAGACGCCTTCCAAGACATAAAGACATATCTGTCTTCTGCTCCTTTATTGGTGAAGCCCGCCCCAGCAGAGACCTTATATTTATATCTTGGAGCAAGTTCGATGGCAGTTGGAGCAGTGCTGGTTCGAGAGGTCAGTGGGAAGCAACATCCGGTCTATTATGTCAGCCACGTTCTACGAGATGCTGAAACCAGGTACCCGAATATTGAGAAATTTGCCTTTACTTTAATAATTGCTAGTAGAAAGCTTCGGCAATATTTTCAAAGTCGGCTTTTAGTCGTCTACACGGATCAGCCATTGAAGAAGGTGATGGGCAAGCCAGAGGTTTCAGGGAGACTAGCAGCATGGACTATGGAGTTGTCCCAATTCTTCATTGAATACCATCCCCGAACGGCTATCAAGGGTCAAGCCTTGGCCGATTTCATGGTGGAATGTTCGTTTACCGAAGCAGATGCCGAGTTGCCAGAGGCTGAATCGTCCGATCGAAAGCGATTCACGGTTCTTCAAATAGGTCGAATGCTTGTCTGTTTGGATTGCAAATGGTGTATTGTGTGCCTCCATCATAATCTTGTACTTCAAATCGAGTCGTTAGAACACAAAGTCTAGAGTGGACTCAAGTATTCCTTCTTCATCAATTCTTGCTTCCTAATAGCACCTTCTTGTACTTTCTTCTTCATACGCATCACCCGGATTGCGATTGGCTCGAGCAACCTTAACTTTTTCTATTAAAGTTGGCTCTACGCAGATACTTGACATTATCGCACTCGTTCTCGCATATGATCTTCTACTCAACGCGCCACCACCACGCTCACTTTTCCGGGATGGTATTGAATAGTGTGGTCGTAGTCTTTCAATAGCTCGAGCCAACGTCGCCGCCGCATGTTGAGTTCTTTTTTGAGTAAAAAGAAATATTTAAGGCTTTTATGGTCCGAATATATCTCCACTTTCTCCCCATATAGATAGTGCCTCCAGATCTTTAAGCGAAAACGATCGGGCTGCTAACTCTAGATCATGAGTAGGATAATTCCTCTCATATTCTTTAAGTTGTCGCGAGGCATAAGGCTATAACTTTCCCACGCTATATGAGAACACATCCTAACCCTTTGCTCGAGCATCGTAGATAACAAATCCATCCGCATCGGATGATATTGTTAGAACAGTGCCGAAATAAGTCTCTTTTAAGCTCTCGAAACTCTTCTTGCATGATTCTTCGCTCCAAACGAATTTTGTATCCTTCCGAAGTTAAATTTGGGTTAATGGAGTAGCGATTCGAGAAAACCCTTCCACGAATCTCCGATAATAACCAATTTAAGCCCAAAAACTACGTACTTGATCACCACCGAACTTGGTTGCTCCCAACTTTGTATTGCTTCAATCTTCACCGGATCAACAGATACTCCATGTTTCAACACCACGTGCCCAAGGAATGCTACTTCCTTTAAGCGTAACTCGCATTTCTTCAACTTGGCATAAAGCTTGTTTTCACGAAGCCTTTTAGAGTACCAAACTTCAAATGGTGCTCATGATCTTCACGACTTTTGGAATATATGAGGATGTCATCAATAAAGACAACAACGAATCGATCCAAATATTCCTTGAATACTCGATTCATCATATCCATGAAAGCGTAGAGGAGCATTAGTCAATCCGAAGATATGACTAAGAATTCATAATGCCCGCATCGAAGTTCTCAAGGCGCGTCTTTGGAATATCCTCGATTCTAATCTTCGCTTTTAGAAATGGGCTTTGTGCGTGTTCAAGATCAATAAAGAATTCAACTTCACGTTCGGGGTAGACCAGGGAAGTTCTTCAGAAATACGTCGTCGGAAAGTCAATAACAAGGAATATTATTCAAATTTGACGTGTCTTTATTCAAATCCATAACATGGGCTAAGAAAGCTTGACATCCGCTTTTTCAATAAACGAATAGCTTTATGATTAGATATGATAGTGGATCGATTTTAATGGTTTAGTTGCTTGAATTTGCATAACAAAGTTGTTTAGGAATATGAAAGCTAACAACCTTACGAAAATAATCAATTTTGGCATGATGAGTAGTTAACCAATCAATCCCTAAAATTACATCAAAAGCAAGTATCTTTAAAGAGATAAGGTTAACGTGTAAGGTGATGGTGCCAACTTGAATCAAATAAGATTTATAAGCAGTGGATGTGATGAAAGTTTCTCTAACGGAGTTTCCACAGATAAAGTCAAAGTCTAATTTCTCCCGAGTCAAGTTTAAACGTTGAGCAAGTTAGGATAGATAAATGAATGGGTAGCAGACCCAGATCAGTAAGGTATAAACTTCGCAAGAATTTATAAATAGCTTACCCGTGATTACCTCGTTTGGGTTCCTCGCATTTTGACCGATCCACAACAAACGCTTCTTCCAGAAGGCAGATTGACTTTGACTTTTTCGACGATCTTTTGAGTCACCGTCTCATTGAACTAGGTTTTTATACTGCATCTGATCCCGAAGCGATACGTCATTCCTTTCCACAATTATAGCATACCTTGAATCTGTTGTGGGTAGTTTGGACCGATATGTCCCTCTTTTTCGCATTTATAAGATATAACCGGTGGTGGTCGTTCTCCTCCTTAGAACCGATTCTTTTAAGACTGACTGCCGTTTTCATACGGTCGTTGTTAAATCTCCTCTTTTTAAAATCTCCTCCGACTCGCGCTTTCTATTTTCATGGCCATGATTACCACCGAGTGGTTACCATTTTGTCCGTCTTTTCTTTCTCCGCTTTGGTTATCGTTGTTTTTTTAACCGCCATCTCCCAGATGATCCTGGTTGTGGTCCTCGCCGATAGTACTCGTTATCTCGCTTCTAATAATTGAGCCCTGCTTTACAACATCTCGAGTAGAGAAAATTTATGAGAAATGAGATATCGGCGTATGTCGGGTTTCAAACCTCTAAGAAACATCCGCGTCATAACGTTCCTCATTCTCCACCAAAATGAGGTACAAACTTGGATAACTCTCGCAAACTTTGCCTCGTCATTGAGACACCGTCATGTTGTTTTTGCTCTAACTCGATGAACTCCACTTCCTTCATACGAATTAACACTTTCGTGAAAGTATTTGTTATTAAATAGTTTCAAATGTCTCCCAATACATCGCCGAGTCATATTTGGATGGGTACGCTTCACAGACTCCCACCATGAGTCCGCTTCGCCACGGAACATAAAGGTGGCGAACGGAACCTTCGTGTTCTCCGCATCCCAAGACATCGAATATCTTGGCAATTTGCTTGACCCATGTTTCCGCCATGATCGGATCGGCTTTCCTTAAATTTCGTGGTCCCAACTATTTGAAGCGCTTGGTTTGTGACAACCCGTGAATTGCTATCATTTCTTCACGTATTTTGAATACGAGTCTCCTCGTCTCGATTTTGCATGAGCTGCGCAAAAAAGCTTCTAAACATCCCTCGTTCATCATCTCGCCGGTGGTGTTGTTCACGGGAGGAACATTACAAACTGTTGCACGATCTCCTCGTTGGTGAAGACATGGCTCCACTGGCCTCATTTTCACGATTAATATTCTCAAATTCGACATTCTCAAATACTGTCATAAAACAAGGGTTAATTAAGCAAATCAATATATCACATAATATCCTTATATATTGACCAACTAACAAATAAGCTTAGGTAGGACACACTAGCGAAGGATCATCTATCTCCAAATTTCTTGTCCCTTTATGTCCCTCCACTTAAATTTTGACATTTAGTCTCTTACTTAATATTAATTAATTTTAAAATTAAATAAAAAAATATATATCAAAATTTAAGTAGGGGAATTCAAGAGAAACATGAAATTTGAGGACAGAGAATTTGGTATGGTTCATAATTGCTAAACCATTAACGCAAAGAACAAAACCTTCCACTTTATCCTCCTTTTCTTCTCCCAAGGTTGTCTCCCACTTCTTCTTTCTTTCCTTATTTTATGCCCATGTTTTCATGCTCCTTTTTCTTATTGGAGTATATCCCAACAGGAATTAGTTGCAGTTCACGCGAATTGAGATCAGTTGCAACGCCGACGAAATGGATTTTAATGAATTTGTTACGGCTATTAATGAGGAGGAGGAGCTTCAAGCCTTCAACACAGGGCCAGCTTTATTTTGTGCTTCCTTTGGGGTGGCTGAATAGGCGGAGGACATGGCGGCGTTGGCCGTGAAAGCGAGTGTGGGATGACGCAATATTGTTATTGGGTGGTGTTCCGTTCCATTAGTGGAAGAATTTATGAGGATGACCGGAAGTCTAGGGATGTGGCAGCGGCTGCCGGCGGTGGATGTGAGAAATAATAATGGGTATAGCATATCCCATACCACAAAGAATTAGGGGCTAATTGACATAAAGAAACTATTAGTATTGTACTTTAATTAACTCATCCTATTAATAATTAATAGTCGCAATTTAATGAAGCAACATATATTATCAGGTCAACCTGATGGAGTATAAGATGATACTCCAGTTTCTTCATTTAAATTAAAATAAGAAAAATAGGACATTTGTGTATGGGTACCAAATAAATATATTTATGGTTTGTTCTAAAATAGAAATAGTGATAGAACCAAATCATATCATTACATCACACAAAGGCTTGTCCTTTTAATACTATTGCTTAGGAAGAAGGTGTCCTTTGTTTGATAGCAATGACCAACTGATCATAAGCTTCTCCCCATGCATTCTTCATCTCTGCTGACCACATTTCTGGAACTGCTTCCTTTATAGTTTCCAACAATGCAAACTTTGTGACCTGTAGCCATTTGGGAAACAGAAACAAATTTTGTTGGATTAGGGTATATATATATATATATATATATATATATATATATATATATATATATATATGTTCTGCTTTTTATTCAAATCTTTTACAAGAATTAATGCTTAACCCAAAATATTAAGTACTTCATGATCGTCATAAAGCTAATGTCGCTCACAATGGCAGTGTATGAAACTTTAATTTTAATAGCCAAATAATAACGAGAGAAGGTTTCAACATAATCTAAGTATTATTTTGCAATTTGAATTCAAAATATAGTACCTCATAATGTTCATCTACGACACCATATGTGAAGTGAGTAGCTCCCAGGTCGTTTAGAATTGATTCCTTAACGGTGACTCCCCCAGCCTTGTAAAGTTGCACTGCTGTTTCACAAGTCTACAGATCAAGTAATTATAAGTATGCTAATTACTACCCTCAAGATTGTATGATTTTGCACCATATATATGTTTAAATTTGGACAATTATGAAATACTAAAATTTTACTTGCATGCAGGTATAGTCCGGGGAACTTTCCCCACACCACCGTGTAGTTTTTAACCATACCCCACCCCCTAAACCATTAGGGTCGGGGTCAAAAATTATAAAGTTGAAGTTGAAAAAAACGAGTTTACTTACCATAACAAAGACTGTCATAGCGTGAGGTTTGAGCTTTGCATTCTGCTCCAAAGGAACATCCGAGTCTTTCAAGAAACTGAACAGCTTCTTGGCAGATGGTGCAATCTCAAAGATCCTGCAAAATTTTACCCATCACTCACTAGATCAATGCCAAAATTTTACTTCAGTCTTCACCTTTATTGACTTGAAAATAAATGATTGATAACATATTTGAGTATTATAATTAAATAAGGATAAAAAGAAAAGAAAAAGAGAGGAGAGGAGAGAATTAATGGTTTACTTTATGAAGAACTTGAGACCTAATTCTGCAGCATTCTTCTTCATTACATTCCATGACTTCACTACAAGAGCTTCCTGCTCCTCTGTAAAAGCTTTCACTTCAAATATCTCTTTCTTCTTCACACCTTGGAAACCCAAAAGCAAGTAAGAAAAATATTAACACAGAATCAGTCAACTGACAAAACAAAAAAATTGTGAAGGAAAAATGCTACTAGACAGTGTCATGTAAGTACTTAATCAACTAACAATAAAAGTAACGGCACGTTTCATACTCTAAATATAGAAATATATCTCTAGTTTTGAAACGAATGGAATAATTACTTACCAGTAATGATTCCTGGAGTTCTGCAAACAACCCTACACCCGGATCCATCCCTCGTAGCCCAAGAAAACTCCATGAAGGACCGATTAATCAAATGTCGTGTCCTGCATGAAGAAACACTGGAACAATTCGATATGGATTTCATTCTGGTTCCTGCCATGAATGCTAAATTAAGTAAAACTATACAACGGATTAAATAAAAGCAAAAGGATAACAAAAGAGATGGAACATAATAATACTAACCATTGGATAAGAGAATAGTAACATCTGAAGCAGGAGTTTTGGTATTCAAGAGATTCATGGTTTATGGTAACAGAGAAATGATCTTTGTTACAAAGTTATAAAAAGAATCGTAGCACTTCAATAGTATTAACCTTTCAGGGCCATATATAGGGCCAATATATATATATATATATATATATATATATATATATATATATATATTTAATGTCCAAATGCGATGGACTAGTTGGATTCCTTGAATTTACTGATGATACTTGTATCATTTTTAATTCCGTCTAGGGAATTTAATATAAAGGATTGTTGACTCTGCCATCAGCCATGAGGTGGAACCAAAAGCCATCACAAATGTACACAAAAAGCCAAACTTAATATTTCGTAGTTGAGAGCAAATTGTTCTTGTTTACTTGGGTAGTGCCATTAGGGGAGGAGGTTTAACCCTTGGCTCCAGACTCAGGCTCAGGCAATGATCTAAGCAAAAACAATCTAAATAAAAGGCCAGCAACAGAAATCCATTCAGCTTAAAACCAGGAATGATCCTGCTGTCAAATCCGTAGATAAGGACTAAAATAATTTAAAAAAATATTAAAAACAAAAACAGCTGAAAATTCATTTCCAACGACAAAAACCAGCTGAGGTTTGTGGCAAACCCACAGAAGGCACTCCCTAAAATAGCAAACCGCTTTATACCATAATGGAAACCTGAATAAAGATAAAATATTCCAATCCCCAACTGCATAGAAGATAATACTGGAATCAAAATCCTACAACTTCGTCATGAATTAAATACATCCGCCACCACTTTAAACTTTCAAGAAGTAATCCTGACATTCCATAAAGAAAAAGGGACGGGATTTACAAATGGTTTGGATGTAAATTCCATCTTACCCACACCCATAATTTACATCAGGTGTTGCAGCAACCGAATCAAATGGAATTTCAACTCTTTCTTTGACAAGGCATCGAGTTTCACCATCTTCAAACACCAGGACCTTCCCAGGAGGGCAATCAACCATTGGTCTCTTTGCTTCAATCCCTTGCTGTTGAAATAGGCCCCAAACCTTGAATTGAGTATCTCTTTTCCTGAGCCTAGGCTCGAAACCAGCCAAGCTTAGAACTGATACCACGCCAACAAGAGTAAGTACTGTCTTGGTCGCCACACTGATGAAGAGTCTAAGCGAGCTTTTAGTTTCAGATTGCAGTTTATTTCTCTCAGATTCTTGGATACCCATCCTCAGTTCATTTGACGGGTCACTGTTTGTCACCCCGTTTTGAGGAAATTTACGTGTGGCAGGGGAGTGTGAGAGATAGCCATTGCCAGAAAAAAGGAGGTGAGAAGGTTGGCTTGGATAAGGAGGAAGAAGAAGATCATTGCTGTCCTCTACTGTTTCACTAGCAAAAGCAGTAGCCTCACTTATGACTTCCAAGTCCTCACCTTTGTACTCCTTTAGCTTCTTGAGCAACTTCTGGCAGCTGTAATCAATCTCAGCCAGTGGCCCAGTGCAGCTTCCCTTTCATAAAATTGCTGTTGCTGTAGTGCCTGGCCACCAAAAGATAAAGAGTGAAGAGGCCTGGAGTATGTAACGAAAGAAATATAAAAAGTATCAGCATATTTATTCTTTCAGTTCTACTTCTCCTTCAACTTAAAGGAATGATACCTAGAGTAATACAAAATCTTCATAGGCTATAGTAGCCATAATATGAAGAAAATTCTTGACCACACAAAATTGTTAACTCATATTATTATCTCTAACTTCTTAATCTTTACAACATGGGAAGAGAGAAAATTTATTCACAACAGACACCAAACTTACAGAAGGACTCATCCATGATCGACCAATTTGCATAAATTACAGCAGTATTTGAAAGCATAGTCAAGGGTGACTGCAACAGCAAGACTACCAATATTCCAATAATACTTGAGATAATAAAATCAATAACATTAATGATGAGTTAATAGAATTTATTTGCCAGAAAGTTAAATAAAGAAGTGAGGTTTTCTCTAAAGGAAACCAACTTTTAAAGGGCTTTGAAATAGTGCGTTATTGAATCAATAGACGCACCATTAAGAGCAGGTATGTGGGTGCAAGTTGTGTGGGAGAGAATAGCAAAAGGTTAAAAAAAAATGGTGGGTAACAACTTGACAAGGAGACCAAGGTTCTAGTGAAATGGTGCATAAGATGGTAAGAAGTCAATGCATGGTGCATAGACAGGAAGATCTTTTGTCTTTATTTGTTTGTTTAACATATTTAAGTTGCTCTTTCTGATCTTCTTAGACCTTTGAAGGAGATACGTAGTGCCGGTCTTTGATATGTTGTTATCTTGAGCCCAAGAAATGGATGCTTTTAGATTTCTGTCTTTAGGGTATAGAGCTGAATTATTAATCTTTTATTCTTTCAATATATAGAGTTCTCTAACCTTCTCTTGGCTTCTTAAATAGATTTTTCGAGCTTATGCTTTTAAATGCAGCTTCAACTATTAGTCCTAAATAATTCATTTACCTTAATAATTCAATCAAATGTCGCCACTGGGGAAAAATAGATACAGGACAACATCACCAACAAAAAATAAAGTTGACACTTGAGACAACGAAAAAGACAGTTAGTTTTACAAAACAGATCTTGATACTAAGACTACATTGGTCTCTGCTTGAAGAATTTATCTATAATACTACTATTAGAATCATAGTATATTCACGGAAGCAAAAAGGGTATAAATAATCAAAATGATTTACAAATTTACAGACCAAATGGGTGCTACATCAGCAGGAGACACATCATTGTCAATAGACAAGTGAATATTTCAATTTTATTTGAATATGTAAGTGCCAAATTCTAATATGACCTAGAAAATATGAAATGCATTAAGCTTATCCCAACACACACTAAACAATATTGAGCACAAAAGTAACTAATTTCAAATTAAGGGTTCTAACAAAAGAACCTAGAATTTAACAAAAACCCAAATAAAGAATAATACAAAAAGACCTGCAAAGAAGATAGCTGGGCTTCAAGCAAGTCGAATGCATCACGAATATTTGAAAGAGATGCTTCGTCTTCATTTTCCCTCTCTTCTTTAGTTACATTTAGGTCAATTTGATGGTCTGATGAGTTTTGGATACTATTGGTGATCTTCGATCGGAGCTCCGAAGCTCGAGCCAAGACCAACCCGATACCTTCTACATCCATCTCTTTCTCTCTCTCTCTCTAGAAAAACTGTGTTTTGAAGTAGTGAAGAGACAGAAAGAGAAGCGCCAAAAAAGGCTTTAGTTTTGGGGTTTATCAAACTTTTCTGTACCGGCCAAACAATGCCAAAAGTCAAACATACCCCAAAATAGAAAAATCATGCAAAAAGGAATAAAAATAAATTTTTTAGGTTGTGTAGATTATAAAATAAGTATATTTTTTGAAGAATAAAATTAATTAAACTTTTATTAATATAAAATCGATAATAAACATCTCTAAATTATATTAAAATTCATACATTTTAATATATTTTTAAATTAATACAATTAAATTTATGTAAAAAAAATATATCTTAAAAGTGAGCTTATTGGTTATATCTATATATCTATCTATATATGGGGTGGGGTATATTTGGTTAGATGACCTCTAGGGGGATATTTTTATAGGGAGATTTTATTAGGAATTTATTTTTTATTTTCATTTAATCAACCAACCATTATATACAAGAGGCATTTGCATAAAAAAATTGGCCCTCATCTATTGTCATGCCCTTGTGTATATATAGAATTCTTCTACGTACTTTCTTAAAGAAAGATCATCCAGATTTTAGATAGTTCAGTTTAGTTTTTTATAAAATTAAATTATTACGTACAACCATAGTACATTTTATAACAGAATACAGGCCAGCAGAGAAAAGTTTGATTATAACCAAAATATCTACAGCATTTCATCATTCACTATATATCTTGTTATGGGACATGCATGTAATTAATGCAGGTGCTGAAAAATCTCAATACAATAATTGTATCACAACAAATTAAACCATACACCATTTCTACAAACCCTACTGATCAATCAAAGAGGCTCAAGCTCATGAGACTATATATATATATATATATATATATGAGAGTTGTGGGAAATTGATGTCATTACTTCCCTCATTTTTGGCAGGCGTGCCCGTGTTCTCAATGTGAATGTTCATGAGCCAGTTTGATCATAATTAATTCTCCTAAAAAACCATTTAGTTTTTCAGACATTTATATATATATGATCATCAAGTTGACTATGTGTTGAAACACCCACCCTTCAACCCCATAAAATCAGTGAACATTATCAATGGCTTCACCTTAAAGTTGGTGAATTTATTTATGAGGTGGTGACTAATTCTGGTGCAAGTAGATATCGGAAAGTGAAGTTATGAGGGATCCACTCGATTTTCTTGGAGAGTTTTTCTTGATGAGGCTGCTGGAAGCTCTTTCGGATACAATAAGGAGTAGAATGCTCAATCATCTCAAATAAACTAGCCGAGCATAAACTTAACTCCTTTGCATAACAATCCACATTTTTTGGCAGAAAAATCTTTCGCTCCTTTTCTATCCTGCAACTGCTCTGAATGTACTCTTCTTTTGCCATTTCAAGCTCTTGGAACAGTCCCTTAGGTGTGTATGTCCTCACCTAAATAATCAAGCCATTCACAAAACTAGCTAACAATTGAAACCTCTCTTCAAGTTTTGTGTATTATTCATTTTCAAGGCCTTTTCCAAGTCATTCATTCCTTGTCTTGCTTCTTTTCTTTTTCTTTATTGCAACTCTTTTAATTGGCAGTTTTCTGCATGCAAAAGATTTTTTTTTTTTTTTAAAGAAAGTGAGATCTATATAGCAAATGTGTTTACCATTGGATCAGATTGGCTTCCTGAACTAAGTGCAAAATATAATAGAGGTTGCAGGCGCCCTATCGCATATGCTTTTGGTGCATCTCGAGCCTTGAATTTTGACTTGGGGAAAAACAATGACTGGAACCACTGTAAGTGAAGTAAGAGTTTCATTAAGCCTTCCATAAACCCCAGGCATGTTATATGAACTCAATAAACTCGAATAAGGAGTCTTAAGTAAAATTTCTATCAAACACATGCAAGAGCGAAATGTACTTGTCCTGGACGAGGCAATCGGCATCCTAATATAGAATTCTGTATCATGTCTATGCTTATGGTATAGCCTCCAATGGTATATGCAGCCTGGACAATATATGCACAAGCTTTTCAGGTTTTTCAGAAACAAAACTATACAGTCTTGTTCAACAAAATCACTGAAAATGCTGTTACCTTGAGGAGTAAAGAGCTTCTCTTCATATTACTTTGGGGAATTCCATCAACCAAAAACGCCTGAAACAATGCAGAACATAAGGGACTAATGTGTTTTTTTTTGGGGGGCACTTTAGCATAGATATAACAAAGAAAGGCGTAAAATATAATGAGATTTATTGAGTCTTAATTGGTCGTGGGACTATATTTACATGCATGACTAGCACATTGTGTACATTAATCCAGAAAGCTAGCTTCTCCTCGTGTTTCATCTTTCTAGGATCAACTTCTTCCAGCTGACAGACAAGAGACCTGCAAAAAACATACAAGAATGCAACTTAATTTACAAGGACTATTATTTGGGAAAGGATTGAAATTTTTGATGATTAAAACAATACATTAAAAAAAAGCTGGATGATTAATACATTGCTTTTTTAACGCGCAGACTTTTGGTCCTATAAAAGCATTGAAAACTACTCTTCGAAACTTTTAGTCATAAAAAAAATAAGAACACACTTGAGCATAATGCATAACACAGAGGTATTGTATTTGCAGACCATTTAGTAGAACTTTAACAACTAAAAATAAGACCACACATGGTTAAGATTAAGGCATACGAAAACTTGAGTTGAATATAGGACAATAGCCAGATTCCTTGGTACTAGATCTATTTAATAAATTAGGAAATGGGGAAGAGAAAGAATATTGAGAATGAAGTTAGCAAATTTGATCCAACTTTCCTCCATTTCCTACTCACTAGGTAAATGGCAAAGGAAAAAGGCGGATTCCTTAAATTGAGTATGAGAATAAGGATTCAAGCGCTCACCTAAAATTTCGTAGCATATGTTCAACACCTCTCATTCTCCAAGTATCCCTACAAATCCCTTGAATCTCCACAGTTGTGGAGTAAGATCCACTTAATTCTTTTGAATCTTCAAAACAAAAAGGGTTGTTCAAACACGAATTGAATGATGAGTTTTCCTTGCTTTGTGGGTTTCTTCTGTCATACTGGCCTTGTGGAGGAGATTCACTCGTTGATGATGATGAGAATGAAATAGGAGATGAAGGGAAACCATGGTTAAACAAAGGGGGTTCAGAAAGTTGGCAATATATAGCTGAAATGCACTTAATCATTTCCTCAGAAAGCCAGTTTGGTGATTCTTGAACCTGTTCAACAGAAATATCGGTAGCAAAATGCTCTGCAAGACTAATATTTGAAGTCGAATCCTGTGCACGCTGGTGATTAACATTGTAACACAATTTTATTAGTCCCCAGTAGTCGATAGAAAATGATTTTTTGAGTGTAGCATTCAATAAATTTTTTCATATTAAATTACCTCTAGCATTGACAAAGGCAAGGAATGGTAAGAGTGTGCAGCTTCAGCAACAGTTGGCCTAGGAGGAGAAGTTCTGAAAGAACAGGCTGCAGTTTGAGAAAGTGATGAGTGGCTACGATGGATGCTAGAATCTAACAGTGGTTGTGCTCCCAAAACTGTACTACATTCTTTGGATGGATTGTCCCATAAAACTTGAGGCTGCAGACGCAAACTGATAGATTTAGTCATGGAACTTCCCTTCAAATGATGTCCAGGAAGTTCTGAAGAAATACATTCTAGAGTCGCGGCAACTGATTTTGAGTCTTTTGATCTTTCGTCCATTGTATTTGTAGAGAAGGATGATGCACTTTGGCTAAAAGTTTTCCGATACATTGAAAGAAGATACTTCTCCAAATGCACAACTTCCAGCTCCAGAATAGAAATTTCCTTGATCAAATCCTCAGCAGGCTGATTTTAAGCAGAAGCCAAAAGAAATTTAAATTTTAGCTGACAGGGGTAACAAAACAACTCTTCTAAAGTAACTACTTAAGAACAAAAATATTATTAAAGTGAACAACCTTTGTATTTGAGTTTCCATTTGTAGGTTCATGGAAAAGAGGCTTATATCTAGACCCCTTTTGTAGTGCACAGCGCATCACATATTGTTCCTCAAGTTGTTTCTGAAGTTGTAGAATCTGCAGGAATGAGCAATACAAAGTAATATCAGCTAAATCGGATAGTATAGGACTTCATCTTTTTGATTCATTAAGTCACTTGAAACATACCAGACGTGTATTTTTCTTTTTCTCTCTTTTTTTTTTGCTTTATTGATGTATGACATTCTAGTAATTTTGTGTGTAAATGAACCAGAAATTATTCTTCACGAATAGAATCAAGTCCTTTTACAGGTTTCAAGGACATTCAAGTTTCACAATACTCAGAAATATAAGTTTGAAGTGGAAAAATAAATAAACTAAATAACAAAGTGAGACTCTACCTCTTCCTTGAGAGAATTTTGAACCTCAGTGCTTCCGAATTGCCTCTTCTTGGCCTCACCACAACTCTTACTCTCTCCCATAGCCTATGATGACATACTAAAGAGAGAAGAGCAAGTAGATATTCAAACAAGGAAGAGTGAAAATCTTAAAAGTACTCCTTCTGAAAGAATTAAGTTATTCAGCAAAGAATAAGAAGAGATAAAGTAGAAAAACTTTTTCTATAGTTTTTTAGAGTATTACAAAAACACCATACTTAAGAAATTAGGAAAAGGGTGAACATCAATTTCTTACCAACTTGGGATACTGAGAAGATTTGAAGATGGTATTCAACTTATCTTCTTTGATACTTTTTCGCCGATCATAAAGCACTGTCAGCATAAAGATCAAACGAGTTTCAAAACAATATGGTACTAGAGCATTTAGACAATTGAAACTTTTAACTAAGTTTATCTGGTGTAACTCCATCTACCTACTCTCAATTAGTTCCTAGCTAGCCTTTGGTTCATGAAATTAAGATCTCCTTAATTTCTTCTATCTACACAAACATATGATACAACTTGTTGTCTTGATTTAAGACATAACATTGTCCAACTTCTTTTGTCCATCAGTCCATATCGCTTTAAAAGCTAAGTTTATACTTTATAGTAATATTATTTGCCAAGAATCCATTCCCAATTAATCCAACTTCAAAAATTTTAACTACTTTCCAAACAGTGTGTGTGTGTGTGTGTGTGTGTGTGTGTGTGTGTGTGTGTGTGTGTGTGTGTGTGTGTGTGTGTGTGTGTGTGATAGAGAGAGAGAGAGAGAACTAGCATGGAGATTAATTAACTTACACACTAACTTTCAGAAGGCTAGTGCATTGAAGTAGTAAGTTCCATGCAAACTGAAAATAAGAAGAAACATACACTTCCCTCAAGGATTTTGAATGTAGTAGAGATGGTCACAGGGCCCCATTTTAAGAAAACACACTGAAATTCAGCATTAATTGCATCAAACCACATCCAACAAAAAAATGGCTAGTGCCAAACCAAAACAATAGCAGAGAATAAGAAAGATCCAAGGAACATTAAATTGGTAACAACAAGAACCTGCTTCAGGCACATGAAAAACAAAGCACTATGTAATAGAGTGAGACCATTCACCCACAAACAAAGATTCTAAAGAAACCTCTAGATTTTTATTTTCTGATATTTCTAATTTTAACCCCAAAAAAATCTCTATCCTTGTGTGTTGAGGATTCCAATTGGCTTTTAAATAAATAAATCATGCAACTGATCATAGGATTGAGGCAGGGGACACTGTTTTTAAAAAAAAAAAAAAAAGTACATTACTTGGTGATTTAGGACTGAGAAAAGTCAGATTGTACTGGAATTGGAATACAACATTTTCTCAATTCATTGGAACCATGACTGCTCTACTATATGTCTATATCACAAAGTCTGGTGTACTGAACAATTTTACCTCAAAATTTGCATTATATCTTGTTTTAAATTAAACTATTTGTACATAGTCTAATTTTCTTTTTTGCTAATTAAAAAGGGTTTGGATGGGACAACCAAATATTAGCAATCCCTAATTTAGCATCCTTATACAATGAAGCACCTATTCATTAATTGTGTGTTTGTGATTGTTTTGCAACTAGAGTCAATTGAGATTAATGATAATAATAAAAGGAGTGCATGTAATAAGAAAATCGTAAAAGTTTTTATTCTGATTTTGATGGGCAGCACATGGAATGATAATAATTAATTTTAATAATATAAGGAATGAACTTACTAGATTTTGGTTAGTTATTATACTTTCTATACTGTATAGGTATATATGTAATAAGTTTATACATGTTATGTATGTAGGAATTGAATTGGTTTTCACTTTTAAATTAAGTTAGTATACTTAACATGACATGACGATTTACTTGGTTTGGCTATATGTTTTCCTATATATAATTAGGAAGATCAAGGGCAAGCATGATGAATTAAGAAGATCAAGTAGTTTAGATATTGTGATGAGAGTTCCCTACTTTGATTTGTGCTATGAAGTTATTTAGTTATTAAAATTATAATAAATATCTTAAATTGTGGTTTGAGCCTTGTGACATTTATTGATTATGAAAATTATTTAAATATGACTTAGTCTTTTTATAATTTTTTTCAGTTATATTATTTTTTTATGTAACTTCTTTTTTTATTTCAAAAAAAGTTGTTATAAGTGCCACACAAAATCCCAATCAAACTTGTGTCAAAACTTGAAGCACTAGAGCATAGTATAATGCCCTTTATATGCATAATTCTCATTATTAACTATAATGTGTGGCACTAATCCCCTTTTTTTCTTGTTGAAGTTTAAAGTGTAAACCATCCTACCTAAGCTAATAGTTTCATTCTTTCTTTTTTAAGTATTCATCACCAATATCTTTCATCATGACTAAATGTCTTTTTGTTATTTAATCTTAGTTCAAATTATTTGACTCTTAACCAACTTACATTGACAGAAAATCAAGAAGTTTCACCTTTTCTAGCTTGTCCTTCAATACTGAAAGTGCACACAACATTCAGAAAGAGTATTACAGAGAGAATGGGCTTTCATTTAACACCCAAAAAGGGTTGGCAATTGCAAGAGAGTAAAGAACCTCAAAAGGGCTGAAAGGTGAAGGTCAAAGGAAAGCAAAAAAGAAATGCATGACATGAAATAACTTTGTTTGGTAGTAGGCTATCCCCTGTTTTGTTTCCAATCTCATGGAAATATATTAGGGCACAGACAAATTAGAGCCCATTTTTGTGAACTGTGAAGTCACAGTTCAAAAAAATAAAAAAGAAATTGATTTGATGTCTCTTCTAGTTGCTATCATGATAATTTTTCTACTTGAGATTAGCAAATATAATCAAAAGCCGCATCACAATTGAGACTGATCATACATCATACGACGGCGTTCTAAAAAATTTTATATAGACATATATTGAGTGGCTCTCAATCTCTGCCAAGAGAATGTACAAAATTAAGCCTACTTGAGTACAAATTATAATTTAGAATACAAGGCAGATTACAAAATCTCGAAAATACTAGCCCTACCTCACAGGTGAAACATTTGTTGTTTCATCCACTATTCATCATTGTAAGCGAAAAGATAAGAGTTGCTCTTCAGTTAGAGCTGTACATTTGTGTCTAAAACAATAACCTACTCTAAGTTCAATTTCTTTCAACTAATTCTGCAGGCATGTTAAGATCAAAAAGGGCACCTCCAAATCCTCCTATTCTAGATCGCTTCCGTGAAGAGCAGCCGCTTTGATCTGAACTCCCAGAACCCGATGGCCGATCAGATTCCATTGTGCATCCTTACAAACATGACACATTAGAAGAGTCGGTAACAAGCTTAATTAATATGCTTCCTCTGAACTAGGCAAAAGGTTAAGTACTAGATAATCAAATTCCAAAATTAATTACAATCAACATCTAAGGCCAAGGTGTAAAAAACTAATAATCATAACAATATTTTTTTTATAAAAAAACACGAGCGTAGATCAATTGAAAGGAATAGAACATCAAATACATAGTTCTTAGTTTCAAACTATGTGAAAATAGGAGGTAAACCTTTTCAGAGAGTCAAAATATAAAGCTATTGTTTCAATAATATTAATAAGTAACAGAAATTGTGTTTTTAAAACTTTTACGCATAAATAGTTATACCTTTATTATACACCTAAGCTATGTTGTTTACAATTATATTGCTCGGAATTGGACTACTTATACTAGTTTAATACCTTTTTAATCCTTGGATAAGTCCAAAGATGATAACTTCATTGACTTTTTTTTCTAAGGTCATTATTAAGGACTATATAACCCCAAGGAGGAAGGTGGAAGGTGGGATTAAATAGTACTCCCTCCGTCCCTTACTATAATATAAGACGTTTTAGAAAAGTTTGAAATTGCTCAATTAGCTACCAAGAATTGAGTAGACTATATAATGACAATTACTCAAGCCTGGATCCTGACAGAAACTGTTTACGAGTTTGCTTGCCGCTACTGAAAATTTCACAATACCACTTTTAAATACTAATTTTTAGAATATACATAATTCAGAACAGCATTGATTTAGCATTGGACATACTCCTACCAACATGTTTGTACAGGGCTCCCATTGTCATCACATACCCCAAACTTCAAAAATACTCTTGTGCTTCATCATAAATCTTTAACTACCAAGTAGATTATAAATTAAAAAGTTCAAACAACTTTACCATTTATCTGATCATCTTGACTTTGATATTTATTATTGTCACTGGTTATAGCATTCTGACCGACAGCAAGTTCAGTTGCCTTCTCGATGCCTTTTGACTGGTATGGAGCTATGTTGTGAATACCAAATTGTAGAGAACCCAATAAATCATTCTAAATACATTCATACCTGCAACAAATTAGCGAGTGAATGAGTTTCATAATCTTGATTAAATTCGAGGTTTTGTGACAGCCATACTCACATTTTCTTGCACAGGTTGTCAGAATCACACAGAGATTGATAGCTTGCATCCTTATCTCCATAACTTGCTCCTCAGGAAACTGATCAAATGGCTCCTCAATAAACTTAGATAGCTTCTCGACATTTGCCTCAAGCTTCTGCTGTTGGTCCTCAAATAAATGCTGTTTTATCTCCCGTTCCTTGTCTGTCATCTCATCCTTAAACAGGTCTTCACCAAACATGTAAAATGCAAAAGGGTAAGAATATGAAAGAGCCCGCCTTGATCTGAAGAGTCTGTACAGCCCATTTGTAACCCAACTAAAATCTCTCAAACTTGAATCGCTCTTTTCCAAACAGTCAACCTTCTCCCTAATGGTTTCCCTCAGTCTAGATTCTTGCTTAAAAGAATCTGTATGAGCTTTGTAACGATTATGATAGTGCATGTATCGATAAAGTTCCCGCTTTGCACGTTCAGAATTTTTTTCCCGATCTTCCTTGAAGCGTCCACAACTGTGACCAGTAATACGTGTCCACGTATGATCCCGGCCAGTTGCACCACCACATAACCAACTAATCACAGATAACTAAAGTAAGCAACAGACTATAAACATAGTGAAATGTCAAAGGTTGATATAAAGAAATAAAATGGGCAAAAAAATAAATAAAAAAAAGGCAGTCCTGAAAATATTACTGCAACAGAACATTCATGGGTTACAAGAGGTAACAATAGGTAGTTTCCTTAGCTTATCTAGCTACAGAATAACAGATACAAACATGTAACAACTAAACAATCATAATCAATAACTAATCGAATGTGCATGCACTCCTCCAAGAAGTAGAAAGCATAAATCTTAGGGTGAGTACTTGTACTCCCACTCTTTTTAATCACAGAATAAACCCTAAAACATATTTGTATATGCTGAATATGAAAATTTGGAAATTAGAAAATCAGAGATTGTGCTTATAAATTCATGTTTTTATAAGGAAGCCCAGAAAAATACATATTAAAAATAAAAGATAAAAAATAGTGACCTACTCAACAGAAGTTTACACCGGTTCACCCTCAACCCCAATACTCCATTCTCTCTCATCAACATTCACTGTCCTTAACCACCGCCTCCATCACCTCCCCAAAACCATCACCACCACCATAATTGTGCAACACCACCACCATAACTGTTCAACACCATTACCAAAACCATTACAACCACCATCACCAACACTGAGAGATATACCTGACAACTGATCCACTCCCCACTAGGGGTGTAAACGGATATATACGGATTCGGATACAATAGTATCCATATCCGTTTATTTGCAGATACCTTTAAACTGAATACGGATAATATCCATTTTTTCGAATACGAATAATATCCGGTTTTTTTCGAATACTGATGCGGACAAATACGAATTTTCCAGTTACCATTTACAGCCCTAACTATAACTACAATAAAAAAATAATGAGTTTTAAAATATAATTTATTAATGAATGAATGTTAATTTATTTATTTTTAATAAATATTTAAATACAATAATCAATGTTCAAAAATCAAAATTACAATTCAAATAAGTTTTCATCATTTTTGAAATCCTAAATTTCAAAATGAAAGCTCTACTTATTAATGTTTAGATGTCCATTTTATGTGTGTGGAGTAATATTGTAGTGTGTATGAATATTTATAATTTATAATTAGATTCAAAAGTTTACATTGAATATTTAATTATTTTTCTCAAATACTGGATTAAAACTTTAATAATATGTTTATGGGAACTTTTATTTATAATTTATCCTCAATACATAGATTACAATTTACATAATTATAAAAAGTTTATTCTATTTCATTATATTTATGGAGAGTGCGAGTTATGATATATATATGACAATTGACAACCAGTTAATCCAACTTGATCCAAAATTTACTTTGGACTTACTATAAATATTTGGACTTCGAATTTTTAAATAATTGGATAAATGAAAGTGATAAATACTTCCTCCACCCGAAAAATTCATAAACGTGAATTAATTATTCAACCCCCTTCTAAATTAATTCGGACTAAACACATTTTAACGATAAAATTATATTGTTCATTGTTCTCGCCTCCCAACATTGCAAGCAAGTTTTGAAAGTAAAAAATTTGAAACAAACTAATAACTATAGTTTTGTTCTTCTAGTATATAATTTTCTTGAAAAATGATACATTTTAGATAATTTAACTTTATAATAGGATAAATCTATTAACTATACTTAAATCAGTTTATTAATATTAGAATAAAAGTGTTATTTTCTACTTTTTAGAAGTGAAATGATATACTTTTAAAATAATTTTCATATGATAGGGAAAACTAATTATTATATAAGGAATACCACTTTAAAAAATTATTTTGCTTATTATATAATAATTAATATATATAAGTTATTTGCATAAGAATTTCAAATACGGATCCGAATCCGGATATCCGCTATCTGCCGGATATATTTACAATTGGATGTTAAACGAATACGAATACACCTATATCCGTATTCGTATCCATTTATTTGTGGATACTTTTAAACCTAATATGGATATATCTGTTTTTTTCGAATACGAATAATATCCGTTTTTTTTCGAATACGGATGCGAACGAATACGACTTTTTCGGTTACCATTTACAGCCCTACTCCGGATACCTAAGAAAAGATGCATGCACTCCATCGCCAGAATTAACGGAGGAAGCCACCCAATGATTCATTGCCTCTTACGCCTCAAATGACCACCCTGGCACAATCCCTATATCTTCTTTGTTAGTTTTTATTATTTGTAGTTTTAATGATGACAATATGCTTATGAATGAGAGTTATTTAATGGACTGAAATTGATTTTGTTTGGGCTAATTTAATAATGGTTTATTGAAAATGATATAGTCAGTTTGGTTCATGTTGGCCCGATTTGGATTTAAGTCCTTTAGAAATTACCTATGGGATTGCATGAAAGTTTTCTACCCAAAGAGTTTTAACAGCAAGACAATTAGCTGGAAATTCTTTCTCTAATATATATTTTGTCAAAACAGTTTTTGAATTGAAGTCTATTAAGGAATTTGTTTCAGCTGTGCAATTTGTTCTAATTTGAATTGGAGTCTATCATGGTAACTGGATTTAGCTGTTCAAAGTTGTCTAGAGAATGGACTCTATCAACCTAATCATTCAATATCTTGTTGGTTCCTTTAATTAAGTCTAATTGATTTCATATATTTGACTTACTGATTTTGGAAAAATATTATAGCCATTATCTATAACAGAGTTGCTAATATTGCTATCTCTTGTTGAGCTTTTCATGCGAACTGATTATTATAGTTGTTGCTCTTTATTCTATAAATTCTCATCCTGCTCGGCTAAAGAAGGTAGAACACTTGAATCTGCAATCCATTCTATATAATACCTCAGAGAGCTTACTTAGTCTTATTCCAGCAATTGATTGTATAGGTCTTAAATTCTTTTGAGCTAGAAAATTTCTATTCTCTATAAATCATTTGTAATCAGTATACAAGCATAGTTTGGCATGGGTTTTTTTAGTAGTAGTCAGTTTGTTCAAAGGAAGCTTCAAAGGTCTCAGTGGTGAGAAAAGTTCCAGAGGTGCAAGGGGACAATGGTGTCCAAGTCACAATTGGACTTCTTTGAACAGGGAGTTTTCTTTGTAATCAATTAACTATTAAAGTTTAATAAAAAGAGTCTCCAATACCAATTGGTATTGAATATGTATTAGGCCATTGTCTGATTTAAACCTGTTGCAAAAAAATAATTTTTTTTTTATTATTTATCAATTTTAACTTAGACACCTATTCACCCCCCTCTAGGTGTGCACATATACAAAATTACATTCTCCACCAAAACTACCACCATCATCTTTGGGAGAAACAATTGAGAAACAATCCACGCCTCCATTGCTGCAATTAATGGAGGAAGCACCAACATCATTGCCACCAACCACATAGACACATCCCTCTATCTTCTCCATAACCACCAACATCACCACCATCTTTGGGCTCATAATCGTTGAAATTGGATGGAATTGAAATTGGAAAGTAATCCCAAAGGAAAACTTGAGGATCCAATTAGAGGAGAAATAATTTGGGAAGGAAAAGGAATCCTAAGATGAAAACGGTGCACAATCTTGAGTTAGGCAGTTAGCAGGGTGCATTTCCCGTTTACACTAAAAACTAAGGGAAGCCCAGAAGGATCTTCTCAGCAGTGTCATGGAAACATTGACGAAGTCAAGTGCATTTTTTTACAAATCAACTGAATGTGAACCCTACTTCAGTTCCTATGAACCGCCTTCAGGTCCAAATTATCACAAGTAACTAGTGTAAGCAAAATGGGTAAACTATAAAACACCTGAACTCCAAACCCCACAGCACCTCCGAGAAACCAAAAAGAACGACAAGGAAGGAGAAGAAAAAATTAAGAAGCAAGAAACCTGAAAAATAAATCCCAACTATTCACAACAGCTAATAGCAGGCAATGGTGAAAACATAAAATTTCAAAAATTTTGTTGCACAATCAAAATGCTATCCATAAAAACAACATGTCCATGGCTTATGTATCCTACATTTATATGCATGTGTGCAATTGCAAGTATGTAATAAAGGCCAGAGAAAGAACTCGCACCAAAATGCTTGCCCACAGATGCAGCTCACAAGGTTGCAGCCACCATTCTTCTCAACAGGTTTGTGACACTTTGGACAAGGCTTTGTATGAACTGTAATCCAATTAACTGTTTCTGATTCGTCTCGACATTTCTTCATCCAAAGCTCCCACATACAGCATGAACAAGGGGAGTGTGCTTCAGACAGGCAACTGAAGCAAAATTGCAAGCCACATGAACACTCTACCTCACAAAATTCATCATCCTCAACACGTATAGCATTCCCGCAATGTGGGATACTTGGGCACCATTTTACCATTTTATCGTCCTCAATATATGACTCGAGAAGAAATCGCTCAAATTTTTCAGCTAAATCAGGGTGCTTTCTACTAACTAGATTTCTGATGACAGCTTCATC
Organism: Panax ginseng; assembly: GCA_020205605.1. Taxonomy (NCBI): domain Eukaryota; kingdom Viridiplantae; phylum Streptophyta; class Magnoliopsida; order Apiales; family Araliaceae; genus Panax; species Panax ginseng. The sequence goes on along the minus strand of CM035133.1, from coordinate 3,463,733 downwards.
ACAGATGGCAGAGCATTTATGAGCCATGCACATGATACGCTTACTCTGACCCTCGTTTATCTTCACGATGAAATGCTCGGTCCAGCCTAAAAAGAAGAATAAGCAATATGAAAAGACAGCAAAATAGTAATAAACTTTACAAGAACTCACACATAAAAAGAAAATACTTATTATAATTTCTATAACCTAAAAATAAATTCAATAAGATACAATGTTGAAGCACGTAGATAATGATTTAAACTGCCTATTAGAGACTTCTGAAGGCTAACATCATCGTTTAAATCCATCAATTATATTCTAGTTCTGCAACAAATGGGTCAATGGTTTTAAAAACTCATGAGGAAGTACTACACCCCGTAGTTGGAACAATTACAGGCTTAAAAGTGCTTACAATTGTTGCAAAAGCAATGGCCACAGTCCATTTTGGTCACCTTACTGCCAGGTACATCATCCATACAAATAATGCAAATTATTGCAGTGGAGGAGACTGGAGGATCAAGATCATGACTCTCAACCAAAGGTACACCTGCTTGAGCAAACAAAGAAGATTTGCCCTTTTCCACTAGAACTGCAAACAACTTTTCGACATCCCAACGATAATGGATAAGTAGAGTTCGTGCATGGTGCTCTCTTAGGGATAGCAATTCCACTACTCGGCGCAAATCTTCTCTCTACATGAAAGAAAAGCATTAGTAATCAAAATATGCCCAAATGAAAGCACATGGGAAGGGGGGAAATTTTGAATTTTCCTGTTGTTACCTGTGCTACCAAGAGAGACTCTTTCGTGATTACCTGCAAAAGACTCGAAAAGCATTACAGAAACATAGTTAGCTCTAGAATCCAATACAAAAACCAGATAATCTGGGTCAAAAAAATTACACTTTACATATCAATAACTAATTCAAATTATCCGATGAAAAGAAAAAAAAGGGAAAAAAAATAAAAGCCTAGTCTTTTTACTATCAGAACATAGATTATGACAAATTCGATCACCCAAACCCAAATTCAGCAATATTAATATACTGCATGGACCATTTGGAATAAGATAACAGATACCAACTCCAAACAAAACAAAAGAGAAACATATTACAAATTACCAAAAAAAAATGTAGCATATATATGTGTATAACAATATATGCACATATGAATACCTTGCTGGAAGGAGGTTTGGGCGGGACCCACTCAGAGTCGGACTCTTCATTATCCAGGCCGTCGAACGAGTCTCGATCAGAATAATAGTAATCTTCTTCGCTACTCATACAATCCTCCATCTATTTATATATATACATATATATGTGTGTGTATGAGCTGGGCCGATCGACCGGTCGTTTTAAGCCGGTGGCATAATTGGCTCTACCGATCGAAGATGGGTACCGGAGATTTTTCCGGCGACGAGAAAAAGTAATCGGTAAGTAGCGTAGAGTAAGAAGAGAAAAAGGGAGAGACTAAAGAGGACTTTTTCTGCTAATAAGAAGAGCTGTGTCTAACCAAAACTAAAACGGATAACTCATAAATATATATTAACATGAAGACTTCATTGTTAAAAAATTAAGGGAAAACAAATTCTTTTCTTTTTTATTTATTTATTTGAATCCATGATTTAAATAAATATTGGATCTATTTTCTAATGTAGTAGTTCCATAGTTGATTACATGTAACTTTCTTTCTTTTATTATTTTAAGTGTTCAAGAATAAAAATGATTATTAGGAAATTATAGTTTGAAGACATTTTCAAAATACTTGCTCCGTTTTAAATTATAAAACTATTATTTATTTTTAAAATTAATTTCAAATATTTTTAAATTTAAAATAAAATAATTTATTAAAATTATAAAAATAATACTCTTTTAGATAGTTTATAATATTTATTATAATATTAATTAGAATTAAAAAAATTCATATCAATATCAATTAGAATTACAGTATGCATTAGTCCAAATTCAGTAGTGTCTCTCATCCTCAATTACATGTTTAGACAATGTTTCTGCTAATAGAAAATGTAAATTTGAATTGAAATAAAAAATTTATAAATTTTATTTCATGTTGTTACAGAGTTTATAAACAGAAATTAAAAAAATTACATTTTACATTTAAAATACTACTTTTCCCTTATGTTGATTTTGTTGTATTTATGATATAATAAAGAGTACAATAGGGTTTATATAAAAATTGCTTTTATTTTTTGTTCAAATCCGTCCATTTTTTGACAAAAAAATTTTAGCAAAAAAAGTGACAATGCTTTCCATGAATTTCTTTTTAAATTTATTCATTAAAATAATGCAATAACAACATAATTAGTTATAAAAAACTTAAGTTTTTCGTCTTCTCTTTTTTTTTTCTTCCTGATAAGAGAGATGAACTCGCACCACAAGTTAGTGACTGGTTCAAGGAAAAGTCTACCAATGATTGATAACCCATTCCCCTACCAGGAGATCCTCTGTCTCTATTTTTCTGGTCTCCCACTTAAATTTTGACCCTTAACCTCTTACTTAACACCAATTAACTCTAAAATTAAATAAGAGACTAAGAGACTGTTTGATAAAAACTGAATGAATCTGAATCTAAATCTGAATGAGCTAAATCTGAATCTGAATACAAAATATTGTTTAATAATTGATATGTCTGAAATATCTGAATAACAGTATTTTACTATTTTACCCCTCTAAACTATGCTGAACAAGTATATAATTTTGTCTGGACGTATTTAAAAAAATTAATTAAATACAATATTCATTGTACAATAAATAAAAATAAATAATTCAAATAAATTATCAAACAAAATATTGAATAATTCAAACAATTATACTACTTAATAAACACGACGGTGGATTGAATAAAATAAAGGGAACAAGCTCTTCACCACCTGGAGCAGCGACGAGAGCCAAATGAATAGCGGATGGAGAAGCGGCAGGCTATTTGGGTAAAACTCATGATTCAGTCGATTCAGCCCAATTTTTTTAAAAGAATCGGTCAGATGCATTCAGCCCAATTCAGATCTCAAATTTTGTAAACAAACAGTCTGGCTGAATCGTTCAAATTCAGAGCCATTCAGACCGTTTTAGAACAAAACAAACAGACCCTAAGTGTCAAAATTTAAGTGGAGGACAGAAGGAGACAGGAAAAATGGGAAAATGGATATAGAGAATCTGCTCTCTTCCCCTACCCATCTCTTGATCCCTCATTCCACAAATATGTTGTTACCAATTCATTCAAGACAGAGACTCCTAATAACTCCTTACTAGTTGAGAAAGAAGGTTAGCCCTCAAGAGGACTTTTAGGGACTGGGGAGGGTGGATTATAGAGCTAAGGTCTGAACTTAAGACTCGAGTTGAGAAGGAGGGCACAGTTAGCCCTCGACTGGGCTAGCCCTTGGAAACGTTCAAGCCCTCTCTATAGATTTTTATTTTATTTTTTATTTTAAAATTTATCAAAATAATTTTTTTGTTCAACATCTCAAAGCCACCATACTAGCTGCCAGTTAAGAATTACTACACTGCTGGTCTTTTGTAGGTAGAGCTGAGCATATGCATCTGCATACAAATACAAATTATACAATGCCTTAACCAGTTAAATATTACAAGTGCACTGCTGGTCTTTTGTAAATAAAGCATGTATCTGCATCCAAATGCAATATGCAAACCAGCTGCAGATTGCAAAGATATCCCCTAAAATGTTTTAAGCTTAGTCAACTTTAGACAAAGGGATGAAAAAAAGATTCATATATCAGAACACTTATTAAGGAAATACATGCAGATTCTATGGCTTATCCATGCCTCTTTCAATCCCATCCTCTTCATCTTGAGCCCACAAGTATCTTGTGTTAGTAGGACTTCCTCAGAGTTCCGATGTGGTGTTGTCAGTTGAAGCACAGCATATAAAAACAGAAGAAGGTAACCACCAGCTATTAGCGGGAGTTGTCTCTGCCGCCACAAAAAGGCGAGGGTATCAGGTTCAAGTCCTTGTTCGCATGTTGGTGTAATGTTATTATTTATATTACAAAATAGGTAAATAGAGGGGGAAAAGGGAATTAGACCGGAAGGAGAAAACAGAAAAGTAAAAAGAGAAAATCTTCCTAGCAGACGGTTTAAACCTCTATTATGATTTGTCTTATTGTTTCACAACTATATTCTGAGAGCCATGTCGATTATATTGATCTTAAGCATGATGAGAAAAAGGGAAAGCCTGGTAGGTAAGATCTCCAAAACAAAGAAGAATAAGGTTTACATACCTGCTCTACCTTTCCATCTCATCTAAGTTGGTGCGAAAAATATAGTCTTCATTGTCTAATTCATCTTGAAAGAGTGAAATAGATGGTGTGTTGATCTTTTCTACGTATACATTAGTGTCAGACGGTCTATGACCCTGAAAAATTATTAGTTGTCATTCGCACCACAAAAGCACCATACAGTACATCTTGATATTATTTTGACAAAAGCATACATGATACTATTGAGATTTCATATATTGTGCACGCAAGATAAATTGGTCCTTTTAAATGTTGTGCCATATTTAATGAACTTATTTTAAACGCTAAACAAAAGACATCATAACGATTAAGTTTAGAGTTGTAGAATTACAGCACTAACCTTCCTCAAAATATAAAAGAAATAGTGAAATCCATCACCAAATGTACTCCACTCAATGGACCAGGTAAAATCTGGCGCACCAAATATTGGTCGCCTAAAATGTGGCTGTAAAGCATGAGAAGTACAATCAGTATTTCTTTTATAGAAAAACTGAAATATATAACTTTTTTAATAAGAAGCCAGAAAAATCATGTAATTCTGTTTCTAGTACCTGGCCAAAAGTAATTGAAATGAATATACCATCTGGCTTCAAAACCCGATGAACACCTTGAAGCATTGTCATAACCTTTTGTACAGTTGCCGGCCGTGGATTCCAAGGATCCCCACTGTCCACGAACAACACATCCTTCAAATTCCAAAATACAAACATACTTGAATAATTAAAAATCATTTAATAAACCAAGATATATCAACACAATAGTTTAGATCAAATGATAGATATCCCATTCTGCAGTATATAATAATGGCAACTGCGTTGAATTACTCATTTACCATTGTTCCTTTCTCAATAACAACATCAAAAGACTCATCGCAGAATGGCAGATCCAGCATGTCAGCTTCTAGCACTTTAATATCTGTTGAATGAAAACAAGTAAGAAGCATAAACAAATACCTCTTGAAATAGAACCAAGTTTTCTGCAGCCATTCAGAAATTTCATGTTTCAACTCTCCATGTTAATCTTACAATGAAAAAGTCAAACTACGGTTACTGGCAGTTTTTTCCTTATTTATTCATTTATTGATTAGTAACTATGATATCTGATAGAGAGACTTACCTTTAACTTTGTGACACATTGCTAAATCCAAACACGTGTAGAATCTGTTTGCACAGTTTCCGACTGATCCTTGAGGGTATTTCTTATTTTTAAATTTCAGAACCATCAATTTCCAATTACAACCAGAACATGTATTATATTCCTAGTTACCCTGCTGCTGATTTGTAAGTTAGCAGTATAACATAACATCAAATCCCACCATATGCTACTCCAAATATGTGTAAATTCATTGCATTCGACAGGTTACAAAATCTCAATACAACTCAAAAAAATATCCAATATGCAATCAACAGCAAGTTAAACTGCCAGTATCAGTAAATCCTCATGCCCAGTCCTATAAGCCTAATGCTTATAAATGGCTGATCATAGTTCAAGAAATCATTTTACTTGTAAAGACTAATTAGGTATTAGATACCTGCATATCCCTTGCTTAGTAACCTTTGCTGCATTTTCTCTATTGCTACTGCCGATATATCAATGCAGGTCAGCTTAGTAACACCATCTTTGTACAACTCTTCACATAACTGTGAATTTCCACAACCCAACTCCAATACCTACATTTACTTGTTTAAAGATTTAACCTTTTACCCGCTTATTGAAAAAAGATTTAACCTTATAGCTAATAACAAAATTCCATTCATGATATATGTTTCAAACTGATGAAAAATCAAAGTAAACAAGAAATTTGTGTTTACAGAATAATTGGGTTTGATATGTTGTTGAATGAGATGACGAAAGTGAGAGTAATCTTTGAACCATTCGTAATGCTCCTCGTTAGAAAATCTTTGGTCCCTGATTAAGAATTAAAAAAAAAACCCCATTTGGTTAATTACAAAGATTGAATATAAAATTAAGAAAGTAAATAAAGATTGAATTTTTACTAACCAGTAGTGAGGGTCCAGGTATTCCAGAGTGGAGGAAGGGCCAACGCTGGTTTTTTTGGTGGATTCTGTCAGTTTTGGGGTTTCCTCCATTTTTCTTCCTTCTTCAGGTTGGCGGGGACTTTGGATGAGAGAAAAATTGAACCCTAAACCCTTCAACCGTGAGCTCTTAGATTTTGGTGGGCTATTGACCACCTGAATTATATAGGACTGTATTTAAATTTTATTTATTTATAATTCTTAATAATAAATAAAATATAAAAGACATCCCACCTAAAGGGTTTTCAATTTTGTTATTTTTGTAAAGAAAATTAAAATAATAACCACATACGACGACTTGGGGATGATACTAACATAATTGATTGATTTATTTGTTTATTTTCTTTAATTTCACAATTTTACACTCTTTAAGGTTTTTCTTCTCTTTTTATTTATTTATTTTCATGTTACTTTGCAATCTCAATAACCCATGTGGAGCTATATTTGGTTTTGATTCCTGGTTTAAGTGAATTTATATAGATATGTTGTATTTAAATTAAATAAATTTTTTATAGAAAATTAAAGTAATTTTTGAACATAAAAAAATTGAACTTTTTGGATAGAAAAAGTGAAAAAAAATTAATGAGAGAATGTTCAAAAAAATTAAAGTGAGAAAAAGTAAAAAGTTCATAGAGATTAAGTAGTATTAATTCATAAGTTAATATAATTTATAAATAATAATATTTTATAAATTAATATAGTTGTACAAATAAACTTTCTTTTTAAATGGATTGATTTGAATCATGATTCTTATTGTTGGATCAAGTGGATCATGGAACAAATCAATAATTACATAATGAATCATATCATTGATCGATCCATTATTAAACTTGGTGGATCATGCTGGATAAGAACATGATTTGCGACTATTGACAAACCTATCCTCAAGTATAACAACACAATTTAACTATCATGTCACCACCAAATTAAACACTCACTCGCATTCGTAGGGATAAATATGAAAGAAAAATATATCCGTAAAGTTTGCAAATGAAATTTTTTTGTGAAATATTGGGGGATTAATTGTCTACATATATGTGCGCGTTGAATTAGTATTCTCTTCATTTCAAATGAAATGGAGATTCATGGTCCGATATAGGTGGATTAATTTAGTTCATTATTTAAGTATTCAAAATAATAAATGTCTGATATGGTTGATAGAAGCAAAAACTGTTCAAGGATAATTTTGAAAAAAAAATTGTAGAGGAAAAAATAATCAAGAACACATTTTGTTTTTTTACTTTTAAAAATAAATGAAAGCAAATTCGAAGCAGGTAAGCTGCAGAAATCCGGCGAAAGCGTTGGGGAGAGAGCAAGCAGGTGAATTTGGGTTGACCCAACAGTTATAAACCTATATTGTCAGGTCTAGTGATGATGCAGCTTATAAGACATTAACTTCTTTAACATCACCAGGTGCCTTGGGGCTTGGCGAAGTAGGTGGTTTCAGATCAGCATAACTGCAGAAAGATTAGTAAGAGTTAACATTACAATAATACGATCTTATAGTATAATAATAAATAATTTACTAGCCATTATCCATGCAGATATATTATTAGTTCTTGTTAGGATCGGATCACACACGCACACACTAAAGAATCAACACGGAGATTTATGTGTTTTTCAAACCTGGGTACGTCCACGGAAGCAGAGAGTTGTTTTATTTATTTTCTGAGTACATAAGGTTTTACAATAGAGAATATATATAACCGCTACTTTTATTCCAACCCTAATTTTGCATTACTCATACACACCATATGAGCCACAAGTTCCGATAGTTATCAGAAAAAAATGATCTATGCAGAGTGACTTTAACCAAATGATCTATCTTAGCTCCATCCTGGAATTCATATACTAAATGTTATGTGTTTTTATATATACATGTAAACCAGTATCTAAAATCAAAACTCCTTACTGTTTACTGTTTCACAGGTAAAGAAACTAAAAAAATGAATTGTTCTTTATACTTATGCAGTGTCATCCAGCTAAGTCAGAGACTCCTAATCCAAGGGGTGGAAGAAATGGCTAAAGCATTGATGAAATAACATCAAGGTAATATAGCCTATATAGGTTCCTCACACTTGATGCCAAGCTTAAATCCTCAAGAAAACGAAAAATCAGATACTCCCATAATGCAATTTTATAAGATTTGTATACTTCAGAATATGAAGTATGAGCGACTTCTGACAGGGAGAAAATTGTTAACTACATGCAATGAAAGGAAAGGTGGCTCACGCAGTATATGGAGAGAGTGGCCTTGTTGTAGTTTCTTTTGCTTGGGTAGATTCTATCTCGGTGGAAGCTGAAGGCTCAGGTCCATCTGAAGCATCTGGTTCCTGACATTCCCCAAGAAAAGTTGTAATTGAGGTCTAAAATCGGATTAACCACTAACAGTGGATGCAGAATTCACAACTGTGAAATTTAAATCTACCACCCTAAGTAATTCAACTAGCTTATATGTATGGTACTAGTAAACCAATTTCTCATGCATTTCCCACGGCAGTTGAATACATGTGCCGTTATTTTATCAGTGCATAAAATGCAATACAACCTATGAAGTTGAAGCCGGTCTGAATAAATTTGGAGTTTTAGAAGGTATCAAGAATACATTAGGTATAACCTAAAACTGAATTTTTTTTAGTTTTTATTCATAAAATAAAAGAAATAAACTTTCCTCTCTACTTGATTAGTCCTCTAGTTTCCATGTCTCTGTCAATTTTAAAGAGGTTGATATAAAGCGAGGCAATTCATAATTTCAGTTCATTACAACTCTTGATCATAGGCTCACAACAGCTCTAATGCATAGAGTAGGACAAAACTCACTTCTGCTCTCAACCTGATCCCAATCCTTATTGTTAATTCTCAGCCCATTTTACTTAAACAACGCAAGAAAGTTAAATAGTGATAACCTTCTTTCTTTGCACAAAGTAAATATAATTTGAAGAATGATGATTGGGTAATATACCCATGAATTAGATATATTTGGGCTTAATTTATTGTATTCTCAAAGTGTTTAGATTTGTTTTTACTGTGTTTAGTTGTTTTATTGCAGATTTGGGAGCTGTAAGAACACTTGGGGAATTTTGAGTTGAAAAAGGGCATAATGGCCACTTTTTCGCTTCCCTCCCAAGCGCGGGCTCTACCTGAAGATTAATCGGCCACGGGGCGTACCGGGCCGGAAGTTGGTTGACGGGTTTTATGCGTTGACTTTTCGTTTCACTGCTCAATTGGAGGTTGTTTGAAGCCAAATTGGATTTGGATTGCTAGAGTTTGGATAAGAGGAGTATATAAAGATTATTTTAATTGAAAGAGGGGACTGAACCTACACAATTGGAGGCTGATCAAGGAACTAAAGGAGAATTTGAAGAATTTACTTTGAGTTTTTTCTCTTCTTCTTCATTCTTTAATTTGTGTAATTCTTTAAGGGATTTGCAAAAGATTGTTGGTTTTAATTTCCGTTATGAACTAATTTCTTTAATTAAGATTTCAATTGAACCTTTTATGATTACGAATTAATTATTTGATTTATTCCAATTATTTATGTTGAAGTGAATTGTTCATCTTGCTTTGTGTTTATTGATTAATTATCTGGCCAATAATTACTTTGTTACTCTAGAAGGAATTGAAAGAGGAATTCTAGGGTTAGAACTGGACATGGTGACATGTAACTTAGTTATTTGCTCAGTGAATAATTAGGTTTGTGAATAGAATGAAAATATATGTTCGCCGCATGTAGCACATAAGGAATTGGGATTGAAAAGAGTTTAATTCAATTGTTTTGCATAGGAATATAGCAAGATTAATTTAGATTAAGTAGAAGGCAATTGATCACTTGGAAAAGGACTTTTGGTATTTGAGAATTCGTGTTAACAATTCAGTAAACATAATAATTGGGATAATTAGATAATTGATTTATAGCTCATAATTGGGGATTTTGGAGTCTTAATCCTTATTTACCTGAATTCAATCAAATTTTAGTTTTGTTTATTTGATTTCTTTTAGACTAATCTCTTTTAATTGTTCAATTTAGTTTTCTTAATTCTAAAAATCACAATTATTGGTTGTTTAAATAAAATTGAATTGATATAGTGCTAGTAGTTGGAATTTATTAATTAGAATTCTCTGTGGGATCGACACTCTATCTTATCACTCTATTACTTGTTGACAGTGTATACTTGCACGTTTGCTTTGATTGTGAAATCAACCAACAAGTTTTTGGGCTGCCGGGGAATTTCTTTATTAGTATTAATTCCATATTAGTTATAATCAATTCGGTCTTAATTTAAACGTTACTTATTTTTCTTCAGTATTTGCAGGAATTCTTTTTCATGAGTGTATGCACACTAGATCAAGGGCGAAAAAGGAACTTTTTCTTTATCTGCACGATATTGAAAAGAAGTTAGGAAATTGCGAAATGACTAGTTGAGTGTGTCGTGGAAGAAGAACTGGCAGAACAAGAAATTCGAGCGAACATGGCAGGGAACGACCAGAAATCACTTAGGGATGCCGAATGTCACGGATATACAATGAGTATTAGAGGCTGCACGATCAATGCAAATAGTTTTGAGATTAAACCGAAGCGATTGGATGCTTGAATACATATCGGTTTGGGGTAGTTCGATAGATGATCCGAATAGCATATCTTAAGTTTCTTGGAAGTTTGTGACACCTTCAAATTCAACAATGTATCGGAAGATGCTACAAGGTTGAGGATGTTCCCGTTTACCTTGAAAGATAAAGCGCGAAGTTGGCTACACTCTTTGCCTCCTGGCTCAATCACCACTTGGGACGACTTAGCTCAAAAATTTCTAGCTAAGTTTTTCCCACCAGCGAAGTCGGCAAAACTACGGAATGATATTCACACTTTCGCACAATTTGATTCAGAATCGTTATATGAGGCGTGGGAAAGGTTTAAGGATATGCTCCGTAAGTGCCCACACCACGGAATTCCACAGTGGATGCAGTTAGGGATATTTTGTGATGGTTTGCACGCATCCACGAGGGCCAGTATTGATGCAGCTGCAGGGAGAGCGATCATGTCTAAGAGTTTTGATGAGGCATATCAGCTGTTAGAGACAATGGCCACCAACAACTATCAGTGGCCCATGACTAGGTCTAATCCTCCGAAAACACCGGGAAAGTATGACGTAGATGCGATAACAGCATTAACAACACAAGTGGCCGCGATGGCTAAGCAAATGGAAATATGGCGTCCACAATCCACACAGTAGGTAGCGATGGTTTGTGAATTATGTGCTGGGAGTCATGCTACGGATCAATGTGCCATAAATTCAGCTCAGTTCGTAAGGAGCTATAATCGATCTACCAAACCTTACCCAAATCAAAACGCATATAATCCGGGTTGGAGAAATCATCCGGGGTTTTCATGGAGTAACAATCAAGCTCAAGCGCCGAGACAACAAAACACATCCGAATTTCAAAATCAGACACAACAACCAGAAAGCAGAAAGCAAGTTGGGAAGAAGCCTTGGATAGATTTGTTAAAGCTTACGAAAAAATGAAGCGAGGCAAATGAGAAAAAATTTAATCAAAGAAATTTGAATATGCAAAGCCAAAGTCGTCGATCAAGAATCTGGAAAATCAAGTGGGGCGAGAAAGACACGCATTTGAATAACCGACCACTTGGAACACTTCCGAGAGTGACACGAGAGAGAAAATCGAGGCAGAGATGAGCATTGTAAGACCAGTAATTTCACGAAGTGGAAAAGAATTGCAAGAGGCGATCGAGGATAAGGAAAAGAAGGACAACGCAACAAGTCTGATAGAGGAAGTTGATGACAGGAAAACATCAAGATGAGACCCAGAGAGCGAAACAACCGGAACCAACCATCACAATGCCTCCAATCTCAGTATCCGCAGAGGTTTTGAAAGCGAAGTTGGATAAGCGGGCCACGATTCTTGGATATCTTCAAAAAGTCAGATATCAACATTCCCTTTGTCGAAGCCTCGGAACAAATGCCGAGTTATGCCAAGTTCATGAAGGAGGTTTTGTCAAGAAAAAGGAAATTGGGTGAGTTCGAAATAGTGGCATTGACTGAAGAATGCAGCGCGATCATTCAGAATAAGTTACCACAGAAGCTTAAGGACCTGTGTAGCTTTAATATTCCATGTGAAATTGAAAATCGGTTTTGGTCGAGCATTGTGTGATTTGGGGGCGATATAAATTTGATGCCATTGTCTGCCTCTACCAATTTGGGCTTCGGTGCTCCACTGACCAAACAAAATATCGGTTTGCAATTAAGCGGATAGATCGATTTACATATCCACGAGGTATTGTTGAGGATGTTTTAGTTAAAGTGGATAAATTCATCTTCCTGCATGGACTTCTTTATTTTGGATTGTGAAGTGAAAATGAAATTCCAATAATTCTTGGGCGACCATTCTGCAAGAATTGGGTAGAACTTTGATTAATGTGCAAAAAGGTGAATTGACGATGCGGGTTGAAGATCAACAGGTCACCTTTAACGTTTTTAAGTCAATGTCTTATCCAAAAGAAAAAGGTGAATGTTTGCGGGTTGATATCATGGAAGAATTGGGTTAATCACAAGTTCAGTGGAAATTATTCGGAGGACCCGCTTGAATCCATTTTGCTTGGGACAGACGATTGCGGCATTGAAGAGACATTGAATATGTCAAATGGCTAGATACATCATCGGTCTTAGGAAAAGAAATCAATTATTCGACACCCTCGAGAGGGCAAAGCGGAAGGTAAAAGTTCAAACCCTTCGATAAGAAGAGCCACGGTGTTGGAATTAAAACCACTACCATCTCATCTGCAGTATGCTTATCTGGGAAAAAAAGCTACCCTACCGGTTATTGTTTCGATTTTGAGTTAATCGACACGCAAAAAAGGAGAAGCTGCTACGGGTCTTGAGAGTTCAAAAGCAAAGAATTGGGTGGTCTATAACGGATATTCGGGGAATTAGTCCATCTAATTGTATGCACAAGATTCTAATGGAAGAGGGGGCAAAACCAGCTATTAAGATGCAAAGAAGGATAAACCCCATTATGAAGGATGTGGTGAAAAAGGAGATTATAAAGTGGTTGGATGCCGGCATTATTTACCCTATCTCGGATAGCTCATGGGTAAGTCCTGTACAATGTGTACCAAAAAAAGGGGGTATGACAGTGGTGAAGAATGAAGTTAATGAGCTCATCCCTACTCGAACAGTTAAAGAATGGAGAGTATGCATGGACTACCGCAAACTGAATAAAGCCACTCGTAAAGATCACTTCCTCTTGCCGTTCATTGATCAATTGTTGGATAGGCTAGCGGGACATCAGTTCTACTGTCTTCTGGATGGATATTCTGGGTATAATCAAATTGCCATAGCACCGGAGGATCAAGAGAAGACCACATTCACATGCCCATACGGTACGTTTGCATTCTGGCATATGTCATTTGGTTTATGTAATGCGTCGGCAACCTTTCAACGGTGCATGATGGCGATCTTCTCCGATATGGTCGAACAGAATTTGGAGGTATTTATGGATGACTTTTCTGTGTTCGGCGATTGCTTTGATTTATGTTTGAAAAATCTCGATTTTAGTGTCAAGCGATGCGTGGAGACTAATCTGGTTCTTAAGCGGGAAAATGTCATTTTATGGTGAAAGAAGGGATTATTTTGGGGCATAAGGTCTCAAGAAGCGAGGATTAGAGGTGGACAAAGCGAAGATTGAGACAATTGAAAAATTACCCCCTCCATCATCTGTGAAGGGAATCCGGAGCTTCTTGGGACATGCGGGTTTCTATAGACGCTTCATTAAAGATTTTTCCAAAATATCAAAACCCTTATGTTCCCTGTTGGAGAAAGACGTGCTTTTCAAGATGGATCAGTCATGTATTGAGGCATTTGAGGTATTAAAGAAGAAATTGGTATCTGCTCCGATTATTGTGGCGCCTGATTAGTCTCTACCGTTCGAATTGATGTGCGACACCAGTGACTACCCAGTTGGGGCAGTGTTGGGACAACGTTACGACAAGATTTTTCACACTATCTACTATTCCAGCAAGACGTTGACGGATGCACAATTGAATTACACAACCACCGAAAAAGAATTACTTGCAGTTGTGTTTGCCTTCGATAAATTCAGAGCATATCTCATTGGGACCAAGGTAATTGCCTACACGGATCATTCTGCTATCAAATATCTGATTGAGAAGAAGGACGCTAAACCGCGGTTAATACGGTGGGTGTTGTTGCTGCAAGAGTTTGATTTAGAGATTCGGGATAGAAAAGGTACAGAAAATCAAGTGGCTGATCATCTTTCTTGGTTGGAAAATGCAGAAATTCAGCAAAAAGACAATGTTTTGATCAATGAGAAATTTCCGGATGAACAACTTCTTCGAGTAACCCCAATATTACCATGGTACGCAGATTACGTGAATTACGTGGTTGCTAAAGTATTACCACCGGATTTGACCTCACAACAACGAAAGAAGTTCCTCCACGATGTGAAGCAGTACTATTGGGACGAACCATTTCTGTTTAAGGCCTGCGCGGATCAAATGATTAGACGTTGTGTGTCACATGAAGAGATGGACAAAGACATCTTTGGGTCATTGCCACTCGCCGGATTATGGAGGCCATTATTTGGTGATCGAGCAATGACCAAAGTGTTCTAATCGGATTTTTCCGCCTTATTTATTCAAGGATGCGTATCTCTACATGTCTTTGAAGTGTGATCGGTGCAATGCGTAGTAATATCTCAAGCCTTGATGAAATGCCACTCAACTCGATTTGGAGGTAGAACTATTCGACGTATGGGGAATCGATTTTATGGGACCTTTCCCATCATCTTTCAATAATCAATACATTCTGTTGGCGGTCGATTATGTTTCCAAATGGGTAGAAGCCGCAGCTTTACCCTCGAATGATGCCAACGTTGTCCTCCGATTCTTAAAGAAAAACATCTTCACAAGATTTGGGATGCCAAGGGCGATAATAAGTAATACGGGAACTCATTTCTGTAATAAGCAGTTCACTAAATTGCTTGTAAAGTATGGGGTTCATCATAAAATTGCAGCCGCGTATCATCCTCAAACCAATGGTCAAGCGGAAGTCTCAAATATGGAGGTCAAGCGAATTCTAGAAAAGGTGGTCAATTCGTCACGAAAAGATTGGTCATTGCGTCTTGACGATGCTCTATAGGCATATCGAACAGCATACAAGAATCCGATCGGCATGTCACCTTACAGAATGGTCTACGGAAAGGCATGTCACCTCCCGGTTGAGTTAGAACACAGTGCAAACTGGGCTATTCGGAAACTTAATTTTGATCTTCAAGCAGCGGGTGAGAAGAAGTTACTGCAATTAAACGAGATGGACGAATTTCGGTTCAATGCTTATGAGAACGCAAAACTATACAAGGAGAAAGTCAAAGCCTGGCATGATAAAAAATTTCTTGATCGGACGTTTGAACCGGGCCAACAAGTCCTGCTCTTTAACTCCCGATTGCGTTTATTTCCTGGGAAATTGAAATCCCCGTGGTCCGGACCATTCGTGATTATATCAGTCGCTCCACACGGAAACATCGAAGTCGAAGAACCGAACTCAAAACGAAAAATTCAAGGTTAACGGCCAACGTCTGAAACATTACTGGAGTGGACCCATGTAAGACCCCAAATAATTAATAAATGAAATTTATTTTCCTCTATTTATTATTTTGAAATAGTAAGGGTTGATGTGATTAATGTGGATAGTTATGGGTAAAATACATAAATATTTCAAAATAAGCAAGTGGTTATAAAATATTCATTGTTGTCGGGGAATATTCGTTTGGTCGTGGAATATTAAAGATTGCTTGGGAATATTAAATGCGACATTAGCGTGACCGTGTGTGGGCCCCATGTGAAAGCGATTGGATGAAGAAAGCGACAAATACAAGTTGTTTAAAAATAACTTGGCGTAGTTTGTTACAGATTAATCTTGTTAAAATACTCGGTGGTAAAAACACACGGTACCAGCGGTATTGCACCGATTATTGATTCTTACGTGAAGAAGGCACTACTCGATAATGGTTCTGATAATTCTTTATTCGATATTTTATTTTATTGATTCAATAATTCTTTGTGTTGATATTTTATATTCTTGTTGTTTGATAATTGTCCTTCTACAAGTATTTTTCATTATCGAAGCAATAATTCATATTATCTGAATAATATTATTGGATAACATTATTGGCGATGTCTAGAAAGTTCTATCTAAGGAGAGGTTTGGTCACCTAATTCATTGCGCCAGATAAGGAGAAATTCTTATTGAAAGCCCCTCTTTCAGAACCTGCTGGTTGTCGATATTGTGATTCTATAATATTATTTGTGAATAATTAATTATTGATTCATATGATGAGGAAAATATTGATTTTATGTGGATATAGATGGAGAAAATTTTTAATGTGACAATTGTTGAAAATTGAAATTTTATCTTTTTACGATAAAATAATTCATTTAAATATATATATTTTATTATATTTTAATAATATAATAATTGTGATATTTTACAACGAATGTGGGATATATGAGTACTGAGGAGAAAAGTATATTTTTGTTGCAATAAATGTTTAAAACATGTTAAACATGTAAATTGGACCCCATTTATTGGTGAAATTTGATTATAGCTTTGTAAAATCGCCTGTTTATGGATTTGGTCAATTTACATTTGGAATTTGAAAAAACTTTCTTACTGCAAAGTTGTAGAGAATTGAATTTCTATAAAAATCGTGAGATTGAATTTTACGATAAAAGGGCTATTTATTGTGAATTATTGAAGTTTGAAGCTCAAATAATTGATTTTTGGAAGTTTTAATTATTTTAAATAAGAAAAACGTTTTTCTTATTTTTTCTAGAAGGTTGGCATGTGTGAATTCTTTGAAATTCAGATTTCAAGGAATACGTATAATATTTTTATAAATATTAATATTTTATTAAATTTTACGCGCTTGGTGTTCTAAGCATTTTCCTATAAATAGGGTCTTAGGTTAGAATTGAAAATCACACAGAAGCTGAAGTTTTCTCTCTCTATATTATCGGCGTATTCTTGTGAGTATTTTGAGTATACTTTGAGTATTCTTTATACGGTGAAAGTTCGAGTTATAGCTTTATATCCGATATTCGATTAAAACTTTGTCTTTCCAGGGTAAAGGATATTTTTTTTTCGTAATGATATTATTTCTTGATATCATTATCTTTGAAATATTGATCTGAAGTTTTTATCAAATTTGGAACTTTTGGTGTGAGTTCTTATTCACGATATCATGGCCTTATTCACGATATCTGATCTTATTCACGAATCAAGACTATTCATCGAAAAATAAAAATTTTCCTTTTCGTTCAAAATATCTATTGTGGATACTAGCTTTGATTGTAGCCATGTTTTGATCATTCTTGAATTTTACACCACTATGATTATTTTTTTGAGGTATTTTTGGACATGGATAAAACAAAGTCTGAATCCTTAATCCTTAATCCTTGTCATTTTGTTTCACTTTGGATTCGTTTCTTTAAAAAATATTTTTCATTATCTTGATCTTAAATGATGATATTATTGAATATCTTTGGCATGTAGTACAAAGATGAATGATTTCGATGAATATCTTTGGCCGTAGTGCAAAAGATGAGCAGTGTTTAGATGAACATGACTAATCGATGAATATCCTTGGCACGTAGTGCGAGGATGAATATATGATTCCGGATATATATTGATTGATGTTCTGGGGATAAAAATATTGATGATGGATTTGTTAAATTCATAGATATTAGTAGATTTCATCCTCTACGTAACTCTTTCTATGAATTAATATTTTCATTGCAGTATTGATTTAAAACTTGTTGTCTATTGTATTCTATTAAATTTTTCCCTGTTGAAGACTAACGATAATTTGTTGTATATTATCTTAGTCATAATATTCTTTACTGGGCTAGTTGAGCTCACCCTTTTCCTTTTTGTTCCATTTTTCTTCTCAGGAGGCGAGAATGTAGCGAGTACGAGTCGGGGTATGGAATGATGGTTTTAGAGAGTTGTTTAGTAGTCCTCGTCATTTTTGTAAAATAATGTATCAATAATTATGATGAGGATTTATTTGTATGTGGATATTGTCTAGATGGCAATATCTGTATTTAAACTCACAGTTTATATGTTGTAACAATAAAGTTGTAGTTATTTCTGTACCTTGTATTTGACAACTCAGAATGGGTGATGTATACCTATTTTGGGGGTGTCACAACCCATCGAACGTCAATCCACGGTCATATACTTTTCCGAACCAATGGCTAATTGAACAACACTGCAAAGTCGGGCTGACGACTATAAACCAAGCGCTATAAGGAGGCAGCCCCATGTTATTTTATTATTATTTTTTTTATTTGATTTTATTACTACTTTCATTTATTTCTTTTTTTAATTTATTCGTTTTATTTGAAAATATGCATAACATCTACCTGTTCTACACCCATAACAGTTGCAAGATGATCATTAAGGGACATACGGAGTTTTAAGGTTAGCGCCCCGGTGCTTGCAAACAAGAAGGATCCAGCGCCCGGCCATTGAACACCTCGCCACATTTCGATCCTCGGCGCCAATACTTCTTGTCATTACATACATAAGCGCCCCAAGACTAGTGTTGATGTCGAACACGCCTCCTAGCGCCCCGTATTAAGCCTTTTCGATTTATGATCCCACGCCCTTTGCCATTATCAAGTTTATATAACCCAAATACGCCCTAAGATCTGGGGAGGCGGATACATCAAGAGCGGTTTCTGCAACTATTCGGTTCCCATTTTTTTTCTTATTAACTTCCCACCACGTTTTATCTCATAAACACCAAAGCTTTAACATAATAATTGAATCCTGATTATATTGATATTGCAAAAACTTGTGCCACAGTTTTCAATTGCGATTCTTTCTCCTCAAATTTGGTCAGTAATTCCCATCATCTATTCTCATATACAAGGTATGCACAAATTTAATGTTCAGTTCTGTTACAACCAATGTCAATTGCATACCGGTAAGTGCTAAAAGGATGTCATGGTGTGGATGCATATCATCAATCTATATGGCTATATTCTTTTGCATGTGTGTGAAACACTTTCAATTGGCAGGCATATGTTATGTGTCAATGATGATTGAATACCAGGAAGGGGATTTGATAGAAAACTAATGTGATTCAAAGCAATTATTGAGTTGCCCATAACGTGTTCGATACATTGCTTGAATCAATGCTAACGGTTAAATTTGCACATATCTCCATATCCTCACACTGTATTTACTTGCCATCTTTCCACCACAATAGTATAGGCCTACTGTCACACCTATTAATCACTATCGTGGGAGAGTGCTTGACCGAATTGTTGCATACATGGATCATCTTGCTTTACATGACAAATCTTTTGGGCATATTTTGTGTCTTTTGCCGGTTATAGAAGTTGAAGAATACATGAGCCTAATCAGTACAATTGTGCAGTTTCATGTTATTATGTGTCATGCCACACCCCCAACACTATACTCAACGTACACGGATATTTTGAAGTTTGGGGGTAGTACCATGAATACATGTCTCCTAACTAGAATTCTGTCTAATGCTAATACATGTGTATGTCTTTACTTGCAGAACTTTATACATGACTTCCAAGCGTCAACGTGGAGAAGGTTCAGGGACCGCTTCGACTCCACCCCCAAAATTTGACAGCCGATGTTTTGTCAGTGTCGCGGCTCAGGAACGCTATAACCGCATGGCTACTCGCTCGTTGGTCCCGAACGCGGTTTGAGACCCGATCAATCAAAGGATGGAGAAATGGCAGTTATGATAGCTGAGCGGAATTGGTTCACCCTCACCGAACAACCAGATCCTGCAGTCATTGCAGTAGTTAAAGAGTTCTACGCCAACGTGCCCGAGCATTTCCACTATGGGGTGTTTGTGAGGGGCAAGCCTCATTGAAATTGGCGGCGAGGACATAAGCGGTCTTTATCAACCGCCATTAGAGGATCTGAGCAGCGAGTATGCAAGACTTGTGAGTGATGGGCCGGACTATGAGAAGATAATTCGCGAGCTTTGTCAGCTGGGCACCACATGGACATTGCATGAACGGGGCAGTATGAGCTTTCCACTATCTAACCTCAGTCTATATGGAAAGGCGTGGTATGCTTTCATTTGCGCTAAACTCATGCCATGCACACATGTGAGCCATGTCACCAAAGAGAGGACTGTTTTGCTATATTCAATCATTCAAGGTCTAAAAATTGATGTTGGCCACCTTATCCAGCAGTCTATTCTCAGAGCGTCGCGAGGAGGGAACACAGGGGGGTTCCCCCATCCGTCTCTCATTTGCGTTTTGTGTGCTAAGTTCGGGGTCAAATGGAAGTCAGACGAGATGATTCAAACGCCTATGCCAGTTTTGGACCATAAGTTGATCAGCAGATATAAAGTATGGACAGGTGGAGCAAACCACCCTAGAGGATTGGGTTTCATAATTCCCCAAGTTGAAGCTTCTCAAGCTCCACCACCTCAAGCTCCACCTACTTATGGCCCTTCTTCCGTAGCTCACCGTGGTGTGGTTCCTGAAGCGGTCCAGCGCGAAATAGACGGATGGTTTTACAATATTGAATCTCAGAATGTCCGTCTTTCAGAACGTCAAGATGTCATCTACAAATATATGGTCAACCAATTCTTCGCTCAAAATGACATGCACGCCTAACTGCATGCAGGCGTTACTCTAGCTTGATTCCACTTTGCTTCTAATTACGCTGTGTGTTTCCCCTTCGATCGAGAGATGGCGAGGATGAGGATGCTCCACCCGAGGAATAAGCTCGTCAGGGAAGTCTTCTATTTTATATTGTTTTATTTTTCGCATGAGGACATTGCTCTTGTTCAGTTTGGGGGTAGTTAATTTTTATTTTGAATTATTAGATTATTAATGGTTTTAATTTGGATCTTTATTATTGTGAGTAAGTGTTGCATTTTAGGATTGCATGTTAATTCCAACCTTTGATAGTAAGTATGTTTGGGGCCAATGATGAAATTAAAATTGCATGAACAAGTCTAGTAAGGATTGTTAAGCTAGTGATATGATTTTCTTGACATGATTTAAATTTTTATCTGTTTGACACTGATATTATAAGGATAGCACATTTTGAAAAATGACCATGTTGGCTATGATAGTTTAAATGGATAGATAATAGAGTTCTAGAGGATGAATGCTAGTGAAATGAAGGAACAATTTGAATAGCTGAAGTGGTGAATTTAGACATAAACTCAAGTTTGGGGAAAAATATTTGGAATATATAAGCTTAAAAAAAAAAAAAAAAAAAACTGTGGCATGCTTGTTCAGTTTTGTGGCCTTTGTTACTTGAGTAAGTAAGCTTGGGGATTGTCTCACACCTAGCGCCCTAAGGTCTTAATGGCTCAGGGAGTCGTTGGTCGAAAGCTCGTTAAGGTAACACTGAAAAGCCTAAGGGAATAAGACAATGCATAGTCATGAAAAAAAAAAAGAGGAAAAAAATATATATATAATAAAGCGGGAAAAGTGCAAAAAGCCCCCGTATTGAAAAAAAAAGAGCATAATTATTCCTTTTTAACCCCTGGACTTTGGTGATTGTTTAATTTCAGTTGAATCAAGTTTATTTGATGAGTTCTCGAGTTTAAACTGTATGATGCCTACTAAGAAATTTATTACCTTTCATATTTTGCTTTTCATTGGTTAGCATGGTTGTTGAACACACACTCACAATATCAGTAATAACATATTTAGATTTGTTGATTGTTGGGGTATTATTGATCTGTTTTAACATGATGTATTAGCATGTTTATGTGATTTTTCTGAGGCCTATGATTATATGTGTGCTATTTAATTGCTGGAATTAAGAATACTTAGATAGTTTGCATTTGCATGATAGTTAGCATTTCTTGTTGTTTTGTGTTTTGTTGCTTGAAGACAAGCAATGATTTAAGTTTGGAGGTATTTGATGATTGGGTAATATACCCATAAATAAGATATATTTGGGCTTAATTTATTGTATTCTCAAAGTATTTAGATTTGTTTTTACCGTGTTTAGTTGTTTTATTGCAGATTTGGGAGCTGTAAGAACACTTGGGGAATTTTGAGTTGAAAAAGGGCATAATGGCCACTTTACGCTCCTAGCGTATGGGCGCTTCTACCTAAGACTAATCCGGCCTTGTATAGTATTTGGCCAAAGTTGGTTGACCAGGCTTGCGCGTTGACTTTTCGTTTCGCTGCTCAATTGGAGGTTGTTTGAAGCCAAATTGGATTTGGATTGCTAGAGTTTGGATAAGAGGAGTATATAAAGGTTATTTTAATTGAAAGAGGGGACTGAACCTACACAATTGGAGGCTGATCAAGGAGCTAAGGGAGAATTTGAAGAATTTACTTGGAGTTTTTTCTCTTCTTCTTCATTCTTTAATTTGTGTAATTCTTTAAGGATGATTTGCAAAAGATTGTTGGTTTTAATTTCCGTTATGAACTAATTTCTTTAATTAAGATTTCAATTGAACATTTTATGATTATGAATTAATTATTTGATTTATTCCAATTATTTATGTTGAAGTGAATTGTTCATCTTGCTTTGTGTTTATTGATTAATTATCTGGCCAATAATTACCTTGTTACTCTAGAAGGAATTGAAAGAGGAATTCTAGGGTTAGAACTGGGCATGGTGACATGTGACTTAGTTATTTGCTCAGTGAATAATTAGGTTTGTGAATAGAATAGAAATATCTGTTCGTCGCATGTAGCACATAAGGAATTGGGATTGAAAAGAGTTTAATTCAATTGTTTTGCATAGGAATATAGCAAGAATAATCTGGATTAAATATAAGACAATTGATCACTTGGAAAAGGATTTTTGGCATTTGAGAATTCATGTTAACAATTCAGTAGACATAATAATTGGGATAATTGGATAATTGATTTATAGCTCATAATTGGGGATATTGGAGTCTTAATCCTTATTTACCTGAATTCAATCAAATTTTAGTTTTGTTTATTTGATTTCTTTTAGACTAATCCCTTTTAATTGTTCAATTTAGTTTTCTTAATTCTAAAAATCACAATTATTGGTTGTTTAAATAAAATTGAATTGATATAGTGCTAGTAGTTGGAATTTATTAATTAAAATTCTCTGTGGGATCAACACTCTATCTTATCACTCTATTACTTGTTGACAGTGTATACTTGCACGTTTGCTTTGATTGTGAAATCAACCAACAAAGATCTGGATTCATCATCCCATTGTTCCCATATAACTATTTAAGTTTATCTCACCTAGTCATATTCATGACTCAATCAATATAATGTCTAGGGCTTTTGAGCATGAAGAAACTTCGTAGTGTCTTGAACATTGTGGTATTTAACTTCATTTTGTACAATTTTATGTGCCATAGATAGAAGGCATAGCTAAACTGAGACTAAATGGTCTCCTAAAATGCGTAATTTAACATATAGATGTTTCAGCAGTTTAGGCCTCACTGATTCAGCTCTTTCAACCACACAAAAGAGGCATAATAGATAATTGGAGTTGGAAATCTTTTGGGAGGAATTCAAGAGAAATACCTTGGGGGAATAGACTTCAACACGTTGAGATGGTATTTTTTCTAGAAGCTTCTCCAAGGGAGTCAATGGAGCTGTTGTTTCTGCTATTACTTCCACCACTTTACAATATGAAAGGCTACGGTTTTTGGCCATAAAAGCTATGAGTTCAGCCACCTGATATTAATAGACAAAAGTTACTTTTACCTGATGGAACATAATATACTTTTTATACACCCACCTGGGGGTAACAAAACAAAATGAAGAATTATAAAATTACTAATATAAACCCTAACATTTACTAAATTACCATTTCAGCTGCATAGGACCACCAAGGGAATATACAATACAAAGGCATCAATTGCTGATTGCACAAATTCATGATATTTACGAGCCAAAAAAATCCCAAAATGAAATAACAATGGTGGTGTTGAAGATAAACTAAATACCAGTAAGTAGTTTACAGGATTATAACCTGCAGGTTTGACACTAGACCACCGAATAAAGTATCCTCCAGTGAAAGGGTAATATTATGAGTTTCCTTGTAAGAATCAGTAGGTCGCTCCATACCTCCAGGTCTTACTATCTGAAATAGCACTACAAAAATGAGTAGCAGATTATCTAAGTCGAATATCTCTATAGCAAATTCGCATGAACTTACAGTATAAGGAATACCACTGGCAAGGAGTACTTCTTCCGCCTTCCGTTTCCAAATAAGGACTCCCCAGAACAAACTTTAACACCAGACGCTAAGGAAGTCAATAAATGTTACAACTGAATGCAGATAATCAACAGACCAACTCTTTTGTTAACAGCTGAAGCTTTATGGAAGTGTTATAAGTTATTATGCAATTGAAAATTCTTCTAAACTTACTTTAGAATAGCTGCAGGAAATCCAACCTTGTTTGTTCCCAAAGACGTAAGCAATATGAAGTGGTTGACTTTTGCAGCAGTTGCTGTACAGTTAGAGTACTCAAAATTCTAGCATTTCGATTTTTGAACTTACAGATAATCGACTTCAAAGGAATGATGATGACATAGGACAAATTAGAGTGCACAAAAAATAAGGCAGAAGTTGACCAGCCAAGAGTGCTTCTTCCTTAAAAGGAAACTGCAACACCCTCGGGCAACAGATCACAAAGCTTCAACTAGTCATTCAACTCTATTGAAGGTATGGGGATTACAGTGAATAACAACCACTAGGATTCGGTATTGATTAATAATTGCTAAATATCGAAGATAGTGGTACTCAACTCAACAATGCATTTTATCCCAAACTAGTTTGGTAGGCTGAAAATGAATTCCATATGTGAATGAAAATCAGTTAAAAATATGAACTTAATATAATCCTAACTCTAGTTACATAGATTTCGAACCCTATGTAGAATGAGAGAGTTACATAATCTATAGCTAAAGTGTCCCAAATCACATTAAGCAAATGTTCCATCATGCCTGAGCCATCCCTCCAGATTACAATCACAAAATAAAAGTTGTGATTCATAAGCCCATCATGCCTGACAGCCTGAGTCATGTATACTCAAGTGCTATAATATTTTGTTTTCTTCTGTCCATACTTTAAATTCATATAACTTTATTGCAAGCGTTCAAAAATCATAATGAACTCCCATGCATACTATAATCTCACCCCATGAGCCAAAATGGGAAAGCATTTATACCAACCAAAGCCTTCTTTACCTGCATCAATAAGGTTTTTGGTGGCCAGATAGTCAATTCGATAAGGTCCAGTAACATCAAATATCTCCTTCTCGCTGGCCCCAATGCAGCATATAACAATCGATGCATTGCCTAATGCAGGTCCAATCTGATCCGGCTTCTCCAAGTCGCACTCCACAACTTCAAGCTTCTTTATAGCTGGGCTAGAGACCAAAAAAATATGTTATTTTCTATTGCACCACGTCTCATAAAATAAGAATCAAGTACAAACAGGTCTTAGTCACATATCTATCAATTTCTATGGTAGTAAATTAGGGTGAAAATAATGTTCCCAGAGATATCTTCTCTTACGTTGAGTTTCTTCATCAAGTTTCATCTCTTGCACGCTCTGCAGATGTAGAAACTACTTAGTTGGTCGAATATTCCACAAGAAAAGGATTAATCACTGTCGCCACTTATCAAAATCATACCTTCACAAGAGATTCTGCTCTTTGAACACTCCTGACACCAGCTCGAACTTTGCATCCTAATTTCAAAAGCTCCCTGATGAACATTATGAAACTCAGCAATTTCAAAGAAAGCTGCCACTTTTGGTGATCCTTCCACTTTATATAAGTGAAGAGCAGTAGAACTTAACCTTACAGTTCGTGAACCAACTTTACCAGTAGCTCCAGCAACAAAAACAAGATTTTCATCTTTTGAATCAATGTCTTGCGGAATTTCTTCAACTGCCACTGAGCTAGATCTGGTTGTGCCTACGAAACCCATAGATTTGGATTAGATGAAGGAAAAGAGGAGAGAGGAGTAAAACTCTAACAACAAACAAGGAAAGAAATGACAATTCTCTACTTTTTCCCATTATTCTATCAGGTGCATGCTTCATTAGATAGTCGAAATTCTCTTACCCATGCTTTAATGAACCACTGTAAGAAAGAAATCTGTAATATATCTCCAAAGGTGAAGTGGAAGCAATCTTCTTCATTGAGCTGATTTCTTCAAATTGACTAGATTAAATTTTTTAAAGAAAAAGAAGCTAAGGCTGAGAGAAATAAGTACTTGCCACAAAGGCACAAAGGATATTACGTTTATATCTGTGAACACCAAGAATAAAAAATTAAAATGCTATATAAAGGCATCTTGGTGAAGATCTAATAATTTTCTCTAGAATAGAGAAGAAAGAACCTCCGATATAAATTGTGTTACTCTTCTGACCACAAACTGTTTTCGTAAATATGATGGACAAAACATTTTCACAGTAATAACATTCGCTTCTCAATTGTCAGTTACATGGTATCTCAAAAAACATATATTCTAGTCATGAAGCCTACTGTTTCAATTGAATATGCATGTGAGATAGAGAAGCATGCTATGATAAACATGAAACAACTTATCAACATGGAAACAAATAGCATGATGTAATGTGATACGAAAGAAGAGTATATGATATGACATGCCAAATGTTGCTAAGCATAAATAATCATAGAAACTATAATTGGCTGTAAAATATGGTATATATAGATTATTTGCTAGATACAGTTTAAAAGTAGAGTCGTATTTTGGGAAGGATGGAGTATATAATTCATCAACTAAGTGAACAATCCCAACAAAAGGAAGTAAATTATGCATAAATTTAGCAAATTTCTCAAGCTTAATTTGGTTCATGGAAAAAACATAGTGAAAAATGAAACTGCATAGACTTTCACTTTATCATATTTGTGATTTTTGATTTCAAGAAATTGTAATGCACATCTTCAATAAGCTACTTAACTGCACTAATTCTATCTAATTGAATACACTTTTAATTTGTCTTATTCTCTACCAAAGAAAAAGAGAGAGGGGATTTTTGGTTTAAATACATATATGCAAGCATGGAAAGATACAGCATTGTAATACTACCTGAAGTCTGAGCCTTGTAATTTACAAGTTTAAGCTTTCTGGCATCTGGGTATCCCTTGTTATTAGGTAATTTAATAGAGTGGCCATTTACAAATGGATTATCAATAAAGAAGCCACTTCTGGGAGTGCTGCAGCTTACTGTGGGTGATTGAAGGGAGCGCAGCTCCATCACTGATGATGCTGATCCCAATGGAAATCGAACACACAGAGAAATAGGATAAATTATAGAAAGAGAAAGAGAGAGTTAGTTTATATGTTTCGGTTGGTAAGTTGGTTTCTGTTTTATGAGTTGCAGCACCTCCACTCCTCCATTTAGATAGATGGACCCTCAAAACATATGATTCCCATGGTGAATGGTTGAAGTGATTTATTTATTTATTATTATTTTTGGGGATATTTCTTTTTCTTTGTTAATTAGCTTTTTCTCTTTGTCTTATTCTTTTTGTATTTCTATCACCAAACTTTTTATTAGCATTTAATTTCTTTTATGGTATGTTTGGGGTTTGAAGAATGGAAAGAAAATAGAGACAAGAAAAATTAAAATATTACAAGAACATATCTCTATTTATATTTGCTTTTGAAATCTAATATCCATAACAATGCTATGGTATAGTATCATATATGTAAGACCCTAATTTTTTTTTTTAATAAAGATGATTTTTTTATAAATATTATTTTTAAATATTATAGAGTGAATTTGATATAATGTTGTAGTTGTGGGTAATATTTATAAATTTTACAAAGTACGTAAGTTGTTATATAATATTCGATTGGTGGGAATATTCGTTTTAACAGGGGAATATTAAATGCGACGACACAATCATTAGTGGACTCATTAACGGAATTATTGCTTGATTGAGAAAGCGACAAAGATATTTTATGAAAATAACGGCGGAAGTTTTACCGATAAGCTGTTGAAACATCCGGTGTTAAAAGTACAGGAATACGCGTGGTTGTATAATAGCACAAAGATTGATTATTGATGCTTACGTGAGAAGTCACTTAGTTTTGTTCAATTATTGCTCACGATGAATTTTTAGATAGTATCTCACGTTATTTGATTCAATTATTGTTGATATTTTATATATTATTAAATCAATAATTGAGACGACAAAGTTATTAATATTATTATTTGCAATATTAACGATGTCTAGAAGTTCTGTCAAGAAGATGTTTGGTCACCTAATTGCGCGCCAATAGGGAGAAATTCTTATTGGAAAGTCCCCTCTTTCCTGGGAACGACCTGGTCGATTAATATTATGAATTAAAATAATGATGATAAATATTATTAAAAATGTTGAAGAGATTTTTATGGAGTATTTGTTGTAAATATTAACGTATTTATGGACCCCCATTTACCCATTTTTCAAAATAATCGGAAGGAAGTTATAAAGTATATATATATATATACGTATTATGTGACGCCCCCAATGTGACGCCCCCAAAATAAGTATACATCACCCATCTTGAGTCGCCAAATACATGGTACATAAATCGAATACAACATAATTATACAACTGCCGTGTAAAATACGACAAAATATAAACTGAGAGTTTAAACAAGAATATTGTCTTCTAGATAATATCCATTCTCAATGGAGTCCTCGTAGGCGATTATCAAACTCAAATTGATCCTCATTACATTTATTATCACACTATTTAATAGAATAGTGAGGACTACTAATACTATCATCTGGACCATCACTCCGTCCCCCGACTAGTCCCTGCTACGTTCTCATTTCCTGAAGAGAACAGTGAAAGAAAGGGTGAGCTCAACTAGCCCAGTAAAAAATATTATGACTAAGATAATGCAGGATAAATTGTCATTAGCCTTCAACAATGTTAATGTGACGCCCCCAAAATAGGTATACATCATCCATTCTGAGTTGTCAATACATGGTACAAAAACAACTACAACTTTATTATTACAACAGTAAAACTAAGAGTTTGAATACAAATATTATCTTCTAGACAATATCTATACTCAAATAAATCCTCATCACATTTATTGATACTTTATTTTACAAAATGATGAGGACTACTAAACAACTCTCTCTAGAACCTTCATTCCATACCCCGACTCGTACTCATTTATATTCTCGCCTCACGAGAAGAAAAATGGAACAAAAAGGAAAAGGGTGAGCTCAACTAGCCCAGTAAAGAATATTATGACTAAGATAATATACAACAAATTATCGTTAGTCTTCAACAGGGAAAAAATCTAATAGAATACAATAGACAACAAGTTTTAAATCAACATTCGCAGCGGAAATAATAATTCATTATAAGAGTTAAGTAGAGAATGCAAACTACTATCTTTTATGTATGAATTTAAAAGTTCATCGTCTATCTTTTATCCCTGTAACATCAATCAATATATATCTGAAATCAAATATTCATCTTTGCACTACACGCCAAAGATATTCATTAGTTGGTCATGTTCATCTAAACACCTGTTCATCTTTGCACTGCACGGGCCAAAGATATTCATCGAGAAATCATTCATCTTTGCACTACTGGGCCAAAGATATTCAATAATATCATCATTTAAAGGCGAGGATGATGAAAATATTTTTAAAAAAGCGAATCAGGTGAAACAAAATGACGAGGATTAAGGATTAAGGATTAAGTATTTTGTTTTATCCACGCGTCAAAAATACCTCAAAAATAATCATAGTGGTGTAAAATTGAGAATGATCAAAACATGGATACAATCAAAGCTAGTATCCAAAATAGATATTTTAGGCGATTTTTTTTTTTCATTTTTTGATGAATAGTCCGTATTCGTGAATAATATCTGATATCGTGAATAATGTCAGTATCGTGAATAGTAACTTGAACACTAAAAGTTCTAAATTTGATAAAACTTGGATCAATATTTGACATAATGATATTGAAGAAATAATATCATTCTGAAAAAAATATCCACTTACCTCGAAAGATCGATCTTAACTGAAGAATCTGGATATAAGCTATAACTTGAACTTGCACTCAGTATAGCAATACTCAAAATATACTCAAAATACTCACAAGAATACGCTCGATAATATAGAGAGAAAACTTGAGTTTACGGTGTAATTTTCAATTCTAACCTAAGCACCTATTTATATAGAAAATGCTTAGAACACCAAAGTAGAAAATTTAATATAATATTAATATATATATCAAAATTTCCTACGCACCTCTTGACCATCTGATTTGACCACCAAGCACATGTTAATGATGTCCCCAAACATTCCAAAAACGTTTTCCTAATTTAAAATAATTTAAACTTCCAAAAAATCAATTATTTTGAACTTGAACTTCAATAATTCACAATAAATAGCCCTTTTATCGGAAAATTCAAATCTATTAGTTTTTATAGGAAATTCAATTCTCTACAACTGCGAAGAAAGTTTTTCCAAATTCAAAGAAATTGGAAAGAAATCCATAAGCAGGCGATTTTTGTTTATAATCAAATTTCGATCAAGATATGGGGTCCGCAGAGCATGTTTAACATGTTTTAAACATTTATTGCAACAAAAAATATTCTTTCTCCTCGTATACTCATATATCACACATTCATTGTAAAAATATCACCATTATTATATTATTAAAAATATAATAATATATTTAAATGAATTATTTTATTAGAAAAAGATAAAATTTTAATTTTCAACAATTGTCACATTAAAAAATTTTCTCCATCTATATCCACATAAAATCAATATTTTCCTCATCATATAAATCAATAATTAATTATTCACGAATAATATTACGAATCACGCAATCTTGTGATCAGGCGGTTCACCCAGGAAAGAGGGGCTTTCGATAAGAATTTCTCCTTCTTGGCGGCATGATTAGGTGACCAAACCTCTCCTTGAGCAGAACTTTCTAGACATTGCCAATAATGTTATCCAATAATATTATTAGGATAATATGAATTATTGTTTCGATAATGAAAAATATGTGTAGTAGTGACAATTATTGAAACAACGATAATATAAAATATCAACACAAACAATTATTGAATCAATAAAATAAAATCTTTGAGCAGTAATTACGTGTAACAATTATTGAGTAGTGCCTTCTTACGTAAGAATCAATAATTGGTGCAATCTGGTGTCTTCTTGTGTTTTAACCAGAAGTATTTTAACGAGTATTAACTTGATAACAACTACTGTAGATTATTTTTAAACAATTTATTCTTGTCGTTTTTCTTCCTCCAATCGCTTTTTCGTTATGGGCCCACACATGTTTGCGAGTAAATACGAATATTCCAAACATCTGAATATTCCACGACCAAACGAATATTCTCCAAGCGATAATGAATATTTTATAACCTTTGCTTATTTTGAAATATTTGCGTATTTTACCCATAACTATCCACATTAATCAAATCAACCCTTATTATTTCAAAATAATAAATAGAAAATTAAATTTCATTAATAATAAGTTGGGGTCTTCTGACCTCCCTCCTTATGAAATTTCGTCCTCGAAATTGACGTCACGTACACAGTGTTTCGAGAAAGGTGAGGATACCTCGCTTTCATTTTCGTTTCAATTCGAGGTCATTTCCTCATAGCATGGTTCCTCCACAAAACTTTAACTTGTGGTATGACCTTTTGTGCGTAGGACATGCTCCTTCTTATATCAAAATCTTGGCAGGTACCTCTTAAATACGTTAAGTCTTGGCTATCTCAAATCGGTTCTAACTCTATATAGCGTGGTTCGGGTCTTTCACATATTTCTGAAATACATGATATATGAAACACATTATGAACACGAGACATACTCGGAGGTAATGCGAGTCTATAGGCTACATTTCCTACTCGGTCAAGAATTTGAAATGGACCGATAAATCGTGGATTGAGCTTTCCTCTCTTCCCAAATCTTGTAACTCCCTTCCATGGAGCAACTCGCAACAATACATGATCCCCTATACTAAATTCCACGTCCTTTCGATAAAGATCCGCATAACTCTTTTGTCGATCTTGTGCTTGGTTTGTATCGTTGTCGAATAATTTGGATCTTTTTCGGTGAGTCATACGTATTAACTTCGGGTCCCAACAATGTTGCTTCACCCACCTCATCCCAACATATTGGAAGCAACACTTTCGTCCATATAATGCTTCAAATGGAGCCACACCTATACTTGCACGATAAGCTTTGTTGTTGTAGGAGAATTCCACTGATGGTAAATACTTATCCCAAGCGCCCTTGAAGTCAGGACCACGAGTCTTAATAGATCTTCAAGAGTTTGAATAGTCTCTCTCGATTGTCCGTCCAGGTGTGAGGATGGTATGCGAAGCCAGAATCGTAAATCCGTGTCCATAGCTTTTTGCAAGCTAACCCAAAATCTTGAAGTGAATCTTGGGTCACGATCAAAACTATGGATCTTGGCATGCCATGCAACCTCACAATCTCATTTACATATATACTAGCAAGGCGTTCGAGGGAATAAGTCTCCGTATCGGCAAGAAATGAAAGCGGACTTGGTTAATCTATCAAGAATAACCCAAATAGTATTGATGCCTTGAGAAGCCGTAGGAAGACCAGAATGAAATCCATGGTAATGTGTTCCCATTTCTATTTGAATCTCAAGTGGTTGCAGCGGACCCTTAGGTACTAGATACTCGCCTTTACACGCGTTGACAAGTTAAACATGTTGAGATAAACTTTGCAATCTCTCTCTTCATATTGTTCCACCAAAATGTATATGAAGATCATGATACATTTTGGTACTTCGAGATGGATTGCAAATGGTGTATTGTGTGCCTCCATCATAATCTTGTACTTCAAATCGAGTCGTTAGGGACACAAAGTGCAGGTGGACTCGAAGTATTCTTTCTTCATCAATTCTCGCTTAGGAATAACACCTTCTTGTACTTTCTTCTTCATATCGCATCATTTCCAAGATTGGGTGGAAAGCAACCTTAACTTTTCTATTAGAGTTGGCTCTGTCGTATACTTGACATCATCGCACTCATTCCTGCATATGATCTTTCTACTCAATCGTCGGCTACCACGTTCGCTTTTCGGGATGGTATTGAATAGTGTGGTCGTCGAGGCTTTCAATAGCTCGAGCCAGCGTCATTTTTGCCGCATGTTGAGTTCTTTTTGAGTGAAGAAATATTTAAGGCTTTTATGGTGCGAATATATCTCCACTTTCTCCCCATATAGATAGTGCCTCCACATCTTTAAGCATGGCTTATCTTTGCCTGACTCTAGATCATGAGTAGGATAATTCCTCTCATATTCTTTAAGTTGTCGCGAGGCATAGGCTATGACTTTCTCACGTTGCATGAGAACACATCCTAACCCTTTGCACGAAGCATCATTTGTAGATAACAAATCCATCCGTACCGGATGGTATTGTTAGAAACAGTCTTAGAAATAAGTCTCTCTTAAGCTCTTGGAAAGTCTTCTCGCATTCCTCGCTCATAGCGAATTTTATATCTTTACTGAATCAATTTGAGTTAATGGAGTGGCGATTTGAGAAAATCCTTCCACGAATCTCAGATAATAACCCGGTTAAGCCCAAAAACTGCGTACTTGATCCACCGACTTGGTTGCTCCCAACTTTGTATTGCTTTGATCTTGGCCGGATCAGCGAGATACTCCATGTTTCGACACCGCGTGCCCAAGGAATGCTACTTCCTCGAGCGAACTCGCATTTCTTTAACTTGGCATAAAGCTTGTTTTCACGAAGTCTTTGGAGTACCGAACTTCAAATGGTGCTCATGATCTTCACGACTTTTGGAATATATGAGGATGTCATCGATAAAGACAACAACGAATTTATCAAATATTCTTTGAATACTCGATTCATCATATCCATGAAAGCCGCAGGAGCATTAGTCAATCCGAAAGACATGACTAAGAATTACGTAATGCCGTCTTACCAGAGTTACGAAGGCGGTCTTTGGAATATCCTCGATTCTAATCTTGGTGATGATATCTAGAGCGAAGATCGATTTTGAAAAGAATTGTGCTCTCGGCAATGTTGGTCAAACAAGTCATCAATACGAGGGTGAAGATACCTATTCTTGATAGTGACATGGTTCGATTCCGATAGTCAATACAAAAGTCGCATACTCCGTCTTTCTTCTTTACAAATAAAGCAGGAGCACCCCGAGGAGATGTCTTGGGGCCGAATGAAGCCAGATGTCCAACAATTCACACGTAGTTGGACCTTTAACTCACGAAGTTCAATAGGAGCCATTCGATATAGGGTTTTAGAAATGGGCTTTGTCTTATGTTCAAGATCCATAAAGAATTCAACTTCACGTTACGGGGGTAGACCAAGGAAGTTCTTGAGAAATCGTCGGGGAAAGTCGATAACAATAGGAATATTATTCAAATTTGGCGTGTCTTTATTCAAATCCATAACATGGGCTAAGAAAGCTTGACATCATTTTTCAATAAGCGAATAGCTTTATGATTAGATATGACGGTGATTGATTTTAATGGTTTAGTTGCTTGAATTGAACAACGGGTTGGTTAGGAATATGAAAACTAACAACCTTACGAAAACAATCAATTTTGGCATGATGAGTAGTTAACCAATCAATCCCTAAAATCACATCAAAAGTAAGTATCTTTAAAGAGATAAGGTTGACGAGGTAAGGTGATGGTGCCAACTTGAATCAAACAAGATTTATAAGCGTGGATGTGATGAAAGTTTCTCTAACGGAGTTTCACGAGATAGGTCGAAAGTCTAATTTTTTTGGAGTTAAATTTAAGCGTTGAGCACAAATAGGAGAGATAAATGAATGGGTATGCCGGTATCTAGTAAAGTATAAACTTCACAAGAATTTATGATTAGGCTTTACCCGTGATCACCTCGTTTGGGTTCTCGCATTTTGACCGATCACAACAAACGCTCTTCGAGGAATCGTTGACTTTGACTTTTACGGGACAATCTTTTGAGTCACCGTCCCCATTGAACTAGGTTTCGCTATCGTACAATCCCGGCGATATGTCATTCCTTTCCACAATTATAGCATACCTTGAAGCTGTTCAGGCGGTTTGGTGATATGTCCCTCTTTTCCGCATTTGTGCTTGTCTGATACCGGTGGTCGTTCCCCTCCCTTGGAACCGATTCTTCTTTGGTCTTTGCCATTTTACATTATCGTTGTTAAATCTTCTCTTTTAAAATCTCCTCCCGATTCGCTTCTACTATTCTCATGGCCATGATTACCACCGAGTGGTTACCATTTTGTCCAAATCTTTTTCTTTTTCTCATTTGGTTATCGTTGTTTTGTTGTACCGTGATCTCGGTATGATCCTGGTTGTGGTCCTCGGTTGACCGTACTCGTTATCTCGCTCTAATAATTGAGCCACATTTCTAACATCTGATCTGAATAGAGAAAATTTATGAGAAATGAGATCTTGGCGTATGTCGGGTTTCAAACCTCTAAGAAACATCCGCGTTATCGTTCCTCATTCTCCACCAAATGAGGTACAAACACTGGATAACTCTGCAAACTTTGCCTCATCTTTGAGACACGTCGTGTTGTTTTGCTCTAATCGATGAACTCCACTTCCTTCATATAGACGAACACTTTCGGAAAGTATTTGTCATTAAATAGTTCTGAAACGTCTCCCAAGACATCTTTGAGTCTTAATTTGGATGGGTGAGGCTTCACTGAGACTACCACCGATGATGCCTCGCCACGGAACATAAAGGTGGCGAATGGAACCTTCATTCTCCGTGCATCCCAAGACATCGAATATCTTGGTAATTTGCTTGACCCATGTTTCCGCCATGATCGGATCCGGCTTTCCCTTAAATTCTCGGTGGTCCCAACTCTTTTAAGCGCTTGCTTGCTGTGATGACGTGAAGTGAAATGCTATCATTTCCTCTGTATTTTGAACACGAGTCTCCAAATGCGATTTTGCATGAAGCTGTAAAAAGCTTCTAAACATCCCTCGTTCATCATCTGCTTTCGTCTTTGTTGTTCACGGAGAGAAAATTTTGCGACTGTTGCACGTTCTCCTCGTTGGTGAGTCTGAGGCGTCTCCACGGTCTCATTTCCCTTTGTTAATATTCTCGATCGACATTCTCAAATCATCATAAAACAAGGGTTAATTAAAGAAATCAATATATCACATAATATCCCTATATCTTGACAACTAACAAATAATCTTAGATAGGACACCTTTAGCGAAGGATTTACTTCGTCTCTCCCCTCTAGTTCTATTCCCCGATCTCGCCATGGAGATCATATCCTAAGCTACGATACCAAGCGTGGCGCCCCCCAAAATAGGTATACATCACCCATTACGAGTTGTCAATACATGATGCGAAACAACTACAACTTTATTATTACATATAGTAAAAGCTGTGAGTTTAAATACATATATTTCCATCTCTAGACAATATCACATACAAATAAATCCTCATCATAATTATTGATACATTATTTTACAAAATGGTGAGGACTACTAAACAACTCTCTCTAGAACCTTCATTCCATTTACCCAGGACTCGTCTTTGCTTATATTCTCGCCTCACGAGAAGAAAAATGGAACAAAAAGGAAAAGGGTGAGCTCAACTAGCCCGATAAAGAATATTATGACTAAGATAATATACAACAAATTATCGTTAGTCTTCAACAGAGAAAAAAATCTAATAGAATACAATAGGCAACAAGTTTTAAATCAACATTCGCAATGAAATAATAATTCATTAGAAGAGTTAAGTAGAGAATGCAAACTACTATCTTCTATGTATGAATTTAAAAGTTCATCGTCTATCTTTTATCCTGTAACATCAATCAATATATATCCGAAATCAAATATTCATCTTTGCACTCTGAGGCCGAGGATATTCACCGATTAGTCGTGTTCATCTAAACACTTGTTCATCTTTTGCACCACGGGCCAAAGATATTCATCGAAATCATTCATCTTTGCACTCTGAGGCCAAAGATATTCAATAATATCATCATTTAAGGCGAGGATGATGAAAAATATTTTAAAAGCGAATCCGGTGAAACAAAATGATGAGGATTAAGGATTAAGGATTAGTACTTTGTTTTATCCACGTCAAAAATACCTCAAAAATAATCATAGTTGTGTAAAATTCAAGAATGATCAAAACATGGATACAATCAAAGCTAGTATCCGAATAGATATTTTAGACGAAATTTTTTTTTCATTTTTCGATGAATAGTGTCTTAGTATTAAGTGAATAAGATCAGTATCGTGAATAGTGTCTATATCGTGAATAGTCACCCGACACTAAAAGTTCCAAATTTGATAAAACTTCGGATCAATATTTCAAACATAATGATATTGAAGAAATAATATCATTACGAAAAAAATATCCTTTACCTCGAAAAGGCAGTCTTTAGCTAGAATTTGGATATAAATTTATAACTTGAACTTGCACCGTAGTATAGCAATACTCAAAATATACTCAAAATACTCACAAGAATAAACTCGATAATATAGATAGAAAACTTGAGTTTACGGTGTGATTTTCAATTCTAACCTAAGCACCCTATTTATAGGAAAATGCTTAGAACACGAAAGTAGAAAATTTAATATAATATTAATATATATATCAAAATTTCCACGCACCTCTTGACCATCGATTTCAGCCACCAAGCACATGTTAATGATGTCCCCAAACATTCCAAAAACGTTTTCTAATTTAAAATAATTTAAACTTCCAAAAATCAATTATTTAGAGCTTGAACTTCAATAATTCACAATAAATAGCCCTTTTGTCGAGGAAAATTCAAATCTCGCTTGTTTTTTATAGGAAATTCAATTCTCTACAACTTTTGCGAGAAGAAAGTTTTCCAAATTCCAAACATAAATTGGTAGAAATCCATAAGCAGCGATTTTAAATTTATAATCAAATTTCGATCAAGAAATGGGATCCACCGAACATGTTTAACATGTTTTAAACATTTATTGCAACAAAATATTCTTTCTCCTTGTATACTCATATATCACACATTCATTGTAAAAATATCACCATTATTATATTATTAAAAATATAATAATATATTTAAATGAATTATTTTATTAGAAAAAGATAAAATTTTAATTTTCAACAATTGTCACATTAAAAATTTTCTCCATCTATATCCACATAAAATCAATATTTTCCTCATCATATAAATCAATAATTAATTATTCACGAATAATATTACATAATCACAATCATCGACAACGAGGCGGTTCAGAAAAGAGGGCTTTCGATAAGAATTTTCTCTTCTTTGGTGGCATGATTAGGTGACCAAACCTCTCCTTAGAGCAGAACTTTCTAGACATTGCCAATAATGTTATCCAATAATATTATTAGGATAATATGAATTATTGCTTCGATAATGAAAAATCTTGTGTAGTGACAATTATTGAAACAACGATAATATAAAATATCAACACAAAGAATTATTGAATCAATAAAATAAAATCTTTGAGCGATAATTCTTTGTAACAATTTTTGAGTAGTGCCTTTACGTAAGAATCAATAATTGGTGCAATCTGAAGTAATCTTCTTGTGTTTTAACCCATAGAGTATTTTTTGATATTACTTGATAACAACTACTGTAGTTATTTTTAAACAACTTATTCTTGTCGTTTTCTTCCTCCAATCGCTTTCCAGTTATGGGGCCCACACATGTTCGCTGTCGTGCGTCGTCACGAATATTACCCGAAGCGATGCATTGAATATTCCACGACCAAATGAATATTCCCAAACAATAATGAATATTTTATAACCTTTGCTTATTTTGAAATATTTGTGTATTTTACCCATAACTATCCACATTAATCAAATCAACCCTTACTATTTCAAAATAATAAATAGAAAATTAAATTTCATTAATAATAAGTTTGGGTCTTACAGTTAAACTGATAAAATACAATAGACAACAAGTTTAACTGCAGCGGAATAAGCAATCCATTAAAAGAGTCAAGTAGAGAATAAAATCTACTATCTTTTATGATTTAAAAAGTTTTCATCACTTTTATCATTTGGAACTCGGTAGTAATAAATAATCCACATCATCCATGCACTACGGCCGAGGATATTCATTAGTATCACGACCACAAATTATCCATGCACTACGGCCGAGGATATTCGTGTATTCATCGATGGTCATGATCATGCCAACAACCGTCCATCAATGCCACTACAGACGATGAGGACTTTTATCACATCATTTGTAACATTACGGTCATGATTATATCGAATAATCCCTCGGTCATAATCGTACCAAGTCCATCTATGCACTACGGGCCACGAGATGACTTTTCAAAAAATATAAACATGAGGATGATTGTGACGCCCCCAAAATAGGTATACATCACTCATTCTGAGTTGTCAAATACATGGTACAGAAATAACTACAACTTTATTATTATAACATATAAACTGTGAGTTTAAATACAGATATTGCCATCTAGACAATATCTACACGCAAATAAATCTCCATCATAATTATTGATACATTATTTTACAAAAATGGTGAGGACTACTAAACAACTCTCTCTAGAACCTTCATTTACATACCCCACTAGTACTCATTTATATTCTCGCCTCCTGAGAAGAAAAATGGAACAAAAAAGAAAAGGGTGAGCTCAACTAGCCCATTAAAGAATATTATGACTAAGATAATATATAACAAATTATCGTTAGTCTTCAACAGGGAAAAATCTGAGAGAATACATTAAAAAACAAGTTTTAGATCAATATTCGCAGCGGAAAATATTAATTCATAGAAGAGTTACGTAGAGAATGAAATCTACTATAATCTATGAATTTAACAGTCCATCATCAATATTTTATCCCTGTAACATCAATCAATATTCATCTCAAAACAAATATTCATCTTTGCACTACAGGCCAAAGATATTCATCAATCGGTCATGTTCATCTCAACACCTGTTCATCTTTGCACTACAGGCCAAAGATATTCATCAGTCGGTCATGTTCATCTCAACACCTGTTCATCTTTGCACTACGGGCCAAAGATATTCATAAGAAAATCAACCATCTTTTGCACGCTCTGGGCCAAAGATATTGGTTATATCATCATTTGGGGTGAGGATGATGAAAAATATTTTAAAAAAAGCGAATCCGATTGAAACAAAAAAGAACAAGTATTATGGATTCGTACTTTTAAACAATCCGAGTTCAAAAATACTTCATAAATAATCATATCAAGTAAAATTCAAGAATGATCAAAACATGGATACAATCAAAGTTAGTATCCATAATAGATATTTTAGACGAAAAGGAAAAATTTAATTTTTACGTGAATAGTGTCGTGATTCGTGAATAGTGCAGTATCGTGAATAGCCGAGTATCGTGAATAGAACTCTCAGACACCAAAAGATAGAAATTTCAAAAAAAACATCATCATACTTCGTGAATAGTACTTTCGTGAATAGAAACTCATGAAGAGTAACCCATGAATAGTAACCCCAGGCATGAAAAAGTTCCAAATTTGATAAAAGTTTCAACCAATATTTGGATAATGATATTGAAGAAATAATATCATTTTCGAATAAAATAACATCCTTACCACAAAGACAAGATACTTAGTTGAAACAGGATATAGGCTATGACTTGAACTTGCACAGTATAGCAACACTCAAAGTATACTCACAAGAATACGCTCAATATATCGAGAAGTAATAGAGAGAAAACTTCAGTTTCTGGTGTGATTTTCAATTCTAACCTAAACACCCTATTTATAGGAAATTGCTTAGAACACCAAAGCAAAAAATTGAATATAATATTAATATAATTATACAAATTTTCCTTAGCCCACCTTTTGGTCAAAAACACCAGCCACACATGTTAATGATGTCCAAAAAAATACAAAAAATGTTTTTCTAACAAAAATAATTTAAACTCCAAAAATCAATTCACACCCGATATACCGAAACTTCAATAATTCACAATAAATAGCTCTTTTATCAGAAAATTCGAATCTCTTGACTTTGCATAGGAAATTCAATTCTCTACAACTTTGCAGAAGAAAGTTTTTCCAAATTCCAAACAGAAATTAGTAGAAATCC
The DNA here is from genome assembly GCA_020205605.1 of Panax ginseng. Classification (NCBI taxonomy): domain Eukaryota; kingdom Viridiplantae; phylum Streptophyta; class Magnoliopsida; order Apiales; family Araliaceae; genus Panax; species Panax ginseng. Next base: position 3,422,300 of record CM035133.1, on the reverse strand, counting down.
ACAAGCAGACGATTTTACAAGTATAATCAAATTTGATCAATAATTGTGTCCACCAACACACAAAATATGTGTTAAACATTTAATGCCACAAAAATACTCTTCCTTCTCATATACTCATATATCCCACATTCATTGTAAAAATAATATATTTAAAAGAATTATTTTATCAGAAAAAGATAAAATATTAATTTTCAACAATTGTCACATTAAAATTTTCCTCCATCTATATCCTCATAAAATCAATATTTTCCTCATCATATATATCAATAATTAATTATTCATAAATAATATTACAGAATCACATTATTGACAACCGGCGGTTCGAGGAAAAGGGGCTTTCGATAAAGATTTCTCCTTCTTTGGTATGATGATTAGATGACAAACATCTCCTTAGACAAAACTTTCTAGACATTGCCAATAATGTTTTCTAATAATATTATTAGGATAATATGAATTATTGCTCAGATAATGGAAAATCATGTAGTGATAATTATTGAAACAACGGTAATATAAAATATCAACGCAACAATTATTGAATCAATAAAATAAAATCTTTGACGAAGAATTCACTGTAACAATAATTGAGTAGTGCCTTTTACGTAAGAATTAATAATTGGTGCAATACTGGTAATGCTCTTTGTGCAACAACGCGTATTATGCGTGTTTTAACCAATTAGAGTATTCCAACGATGATTGGACCAGTATAACTACGCCATTATTTATAAACAACTCGTACTTGTCTTTTTCTTCATCCAATCGCTTTCCGTTATGGGGACCACAAAAGACTACTGTGCCGTGCATTCGAATATTCCCCGACAGCAAGAATATTCCACGACCAAACAAATATTCCCCGACAACAATGAATATTTTATAACCACCAGTTTATTTGAAATATTTGCGTATTTTACCCATAACTAACCACATTAATTAAATCAACCCTTACTATTTCAAAATGATAATTAGAGAAATTAAATCTTTATTTATAAAAAGTTGGGGTCTTACAATGATGACAATGATATAAGAATTCAATAAAACAAGTTCACGAATTAATTTGTCCAGAAACCAATAACGTCCAAATTGTCAACATGATACTTCTGTGTAGAGTAAAATTTAAGAATGCTCAGAAGAATATTTCCATGAAATGATCATGGATGAAGCGCGAAATATCAAAGATATTCCACTAATTTCATGGAGTATAAGTCAAAACTTTAACTATTTGAGTATAATAAAGAATGGAATAACAATGAAATCACCATGCATGCAGTGCTTACTGATGTATAAGGTTATTCAATGACGGAATAATAAATCTGAAATAATAAATAATGGAACCGGTCATGTGAAATTCACATCAAATTGGATATTCCGGCGAGAATATTAAATGCGGAATAATAAATATTGGAACAGTCGAGGTGAAATTCATCACAAGCGAGGATATTAAACGAGAATAATAAAGAACGGAATAATAAAAGAATGTCACCACGTATATAAAGATGCCAGCATAAATAAAGTTATTCCAACATAATAATATATAATGGAATAATAGAAGAATTTCACCAAGTATTGGGTAAACCGCATATACAGGTCATTCTACCAAGTATAGGGTAAACCGCGCATACAGGTTATTTCAACAGAATAATAAAGAATGGAATAACATAAGGATTTCACCAAATATAGGGTATGCCGCGTATACAGGTTATGTATAGGGTATGTGTAAGACCCCAAATAATTAATAAATAAAATTTAATTTTCTCTATTTATTATTTTGAAATAGTAAGGGTTGATGTGATTAATGTGGATAGTTATGGGTAAAATACTTAAATATTTCAAAATAAGCAAAGTGGTTATAAAATATTCATTGTCATTCGGAGAATATTCGTTTGGTCGTGGAATATTAAAAATTGCCGGGAATATTTGTCTGACGGCCCTTGACCCATATGTGGGCCCCATAACGGAAAGCGATTGGAGGAAGAAAGCGACAAATATAAGTTGTTTAAAAATAACGGCGTAGTTATTACTGATTTATTAATTGTTGGAATACCGTTGGTTAAAACACACGATGTCTGGCGTTGTCGCACTTGAAGAAGACACGCAGATTGCACCAATTATTGACTCTTACGTAAGAAGGCACTACTCAATAATGGTTACGATGAATTCTTCGCTCAAATATTTTATTTTATTGGTTCAATAATTGTTGCGTTGATATTTTATATTGCTGTTGTTTCAATAATTGTCATTACACAGTATTTTTCATTATCGAAGCAATAATTCATATTATCTGAATAATATTATTAGATAACATTATTGGAAATGTCTAGAAAGTTCTGTCTAAGGAGAGGTTTGGTCACCTAATTAATTGCGTCGATGAAGGAGAAATTCTTATTGGAAAGCCCCCTCTTTCTTGGGAACAGCTTGGTTGTCAATATTGTGATTCTGTAATATTATTTGTGAATAATTAATTATTGATTCATATGATGAGGAAATATTGATTTTATGTGGATATAGATGGAGAAAATTTTTAATGTGACAATTGTTAAAATTAATATTTTATCTTTTTTTCGATAAAATAATTCATTTAAATATATATTATTATATTTTAATAATATAATAATGGTGATATTTTTACAACGCTAATGTGGGATATATGAGTATCTGAGGAGGAAGAGTATTTTGTTGCAATAAATGTTTAAAACATGTTAAACATAATAAATTGGACCCCATTTATCGATTGAAATTTGATTATATTTCTAAAATCGCCCATTTGTGGATTTTTACCAATTTCTGTTTGGAATTTAGAAAACTTTCTTCTGCAAAGTTGTAGAGAATTGAATTTTCTATAAAACTTCAGCGAGATTCGAATTTTTCTGACAAAAGGGCTATTTATTTTGAATTATTGAAGTTCGGAGTTTAAAATAATTGATTTTGGAAGTTTTAATTATTTTATTATGAAAAACGTTTTTGTCATTAAAAGTGGGGCTTGCATGTGATGAAAATGCTGAATTTCAGATCTTAGAAAATGCGTATGAAAATTTAATATATATTAATATTTTAATTAAATTTTTTCGCTTTGGTGTTCTAAGCATTTTCTATAAATAAGGTGCTTCAGTAGAATTGAAAATTACACCGTAAACTCAAGTTTTCTCTCTATATTATCGGCGTATTCTTATGAGTATTTTGAGTATACTTTGAGTATTGCTATACGATGCAAGTTCAAGTTATAACTATATCCAAGATTCGATCGGTAAGCACTGCTTTTTCCGAGGTAAGGGATATTATTTTTTCGTAATGATATTATTTCTTCAATATCATTATCTTTGAAATATTGATCTGAAGTTTTTATCAAATTTGGAACTTTTAGTGACGGGTTATTCTTATTCACGATAATGATAATTATTCACGATATACGACATTATTCACGAATCATTAAGACTATTCATCGAAAAATGAAAATTTTTCTTTTCGTCCAAAATATCTATTCGGATACTAGCTTTGATTGTATCCATGTTTTGATCATTCTTGAATTTTACACCACTATGATTATTTTTGAGGTATTTTTGACGTGGATAAAACAAAGTACGAATCCTTAATCCTTAATCCTTGTCATTTTGTTTCTTTGGATTCGTTTCTTTAAAAATATTTTTCATCATCCTCGATCTTAAATGATGATATTATTGAATATATTTGGCTGTAGTGCAAAGATGAATGATTTATGATGAATATCTTTTGGCACAGTAGCAAAAGATGAATGATTTCGATGAATATCTTTGCCCGTAGTGCAAAGATGAGCAGTGTTTAGATGAACATGACTAATTGGTGAATGTCCTCACCTGTAGTGCAAGGATGAATATTTGATCCCGATATATATTGATTGATGTTACGAGGATAAAAAATAGAGCGATGAACTTTAAAATTCATACATAGAAGATAGTAGTTTGCATTCTCTACTTAACTCTTCTAATGAATTATTATTTCGATGCGAATATTGATTTAAAACTTGTTGTCTATTGTATTCTATTATATTTTTCCTCGTTGAAGACTAACGATAATTTTGTTATATATTATCTTAGTCATAATATTCTTTTATCGGGCTAGTCGAGCTCACCCTTTTCATTTTTGTTCCATTTTTCTTCGAGGAGGCGAGAATATAAGCGATAGTTCGAAAGGGGTATGTAATGAAGGTTCTAGGAGAGTTGTTTAGTAGTCCTCACCATTGTTGTAAAATAATGTATCAATAATTATGATGAGGATTTATTTGTATGTGGATATTGTTCAGATGGAAATATATGTATTTAAACTCACAGTTTTTACTATTGTAATAATAAAGTTGTAGTTGTTTCGCATCGCAGTATCGATAACTCGAGAATGGGTGATGTACACCTATTTTGGGGTGTCACAAGATACCACTTTATATAGGTTATTCCAGCGTAATAATAAAGAATGGAATAATGAAGTTCTCTTCATGAATAAGAAAGAATAACACCCCTACTAGTAAAAGACCTTTGGATATCAAAGTAGTGAAGTAGCAGAATACTCTTCTTCTTTCTCTCTATAATTTCTATCTCTAGAGTTTCAGTGAATTCGTAAGAAATAATGAAGGAATGAGCTTCTATTTATAGAAGAATGGATTGAATAGTAACTAATTCATGAACAGTCCAGATCGATTTACTTTTAAATGAACGATCCAGATTGATTTACTATTAAAACTTAAAGCGACGGTCCATACTGATTTACTATTAAAACTTTAAATCAGCGACCCATATTCATTCACTACTATAACTTTCCACCAGCGGTCCATATTGATTCATTCAACCAACGGTCTGAAAAATTAGTACATCTCCTTATGGAATAATATTGTACCCAAATACCCGAATGTACAATAATAGAGTGAATAGTAACCGGGTGAATAGTAACTCGTGAATAGTAACTCATGAATAGTAACTCGTAAATAGTAACTCATGAATAGTAACTCGTGAATAGTAACTCATGAATAGTAACTCGTGAATAGTAACTCGACACAAAAAGTGCCCCAAATACCCGATTGAACAATATAACCTTCAGACATCAATTACTATCGAAATAAATGTTTAACGAAAATAATTTCAACACAATGAAACTATCAAATTCATCTTTAATCAACATGAACTTATTCATCATTAATATTATAACTCACAATATTTAACAACGAGGTTGTTCCCAGGAAAGAGGGCTTTCAATAAGGATTTCTCCTATTGGTAGCGCATGATTAGGTGACCAAACCTCTCCTCGATGAGAACTTCAGACATTGTAAATATTGTGATTTAATAATATGAATAACTTTGTCATCTCAATTATTGATTTAATAATATAACATATAATGCGAGGATGATCTTTGTGACAATAATTGAATCAATAATATGAGAGATATGATGCAAAGAATTATCGTAGCAATAATTGAGTATAAGCGAGTGATTTCTCACATAAGCATCAATAATCAATACCATGTGCTACTATGCAACCACGCGTATTACTATACTTTTACTATCGAGTAGTTCAATAGTATTAACGGTAAAACCTCCGCCGTTATTTTCATAAAATATTTTTGTCGTTTTCTAACTCACGACGCTTCTTCTTACATTATTAGGGTCCACCAATGATTGTGTCGTCGTACGAATATTCCCCGACATAAAGAATATTCCCCGACCAATTGAATATAATATAACAATTTGCATACTTTGCAAAATTTATAAATACTACCCACAACTATAACTTTATCTCAAATTCACACCATAATATTCAAAAAATATTTCGAGAAAATTAAATCTTTATTAAGTAAAATTTGGGGGTCTCACAATGCCTAATGATGAGTTATGCTGGGAAGCCAAACAGTCATCTCGTTTCTTGAAATATTACACGCCTTTTCACGCCGGGTCCCACCTTGGACGTTTAATAGCCGCCCTTGGGTGGCGTGCAGCTACACCTATAAAACCCTTGCCTCACCCATCACTGTCACTTCTTCCAAACTCCTTCAATTCAAAAAGCTCTGTTTTGAAATTTTCCGGCAAGGGCGATTTCCGGCGAGTTCTCCATTCCACCTTATTCTTCGATTCCAAGCTCATTTATACTGAATTTCAAACTTTTTCACTAATATTTGCTTCGATGGTGATTCTAAGCCTTTGAACAAGCCCTAAACATCACCGATACCACTACTCTTGTGCCCATTTAGATCATGGATTTAGTTTCGATGGATTTTCCAAAGACCTTCAACCGAAGCCCTTCTTCCTCCACTCATCTCGCTTCCGATTAAGACCAAAGCTAGGATCCGAAATGCCTACCACACCGAAACAGAATTTTCCCATCTCAACACCAAATCAACTGTCTCCCCCTCCCAAATTTCTGATATCCGAACCCTATTTAGAATCCCCAAATAGTACAAGCTTCGGGTACCCAACTCCTGGGAAAAGATGTTCTGGAGACCCGATGGAGAATGGGTAGCCGTCCTGTGACGCCCCCAAAATAGGTATACATCACCCATCTTGGGTCACCAGATACATGGTATAGAATACAAATACAATCTTAAATATACAACAAAAGCTGTGAGTTTTAATACAAATATTGTCTTATAGACAATATCCACTCTCAGAATAAGTCCTCATTACAATTATTATCACACTATTTTATAGAATAGTGAGGACTACTAATGCTATCATCTGGACCATCACTTCGTCCCCCGACTAGTGTGACGCCCCCAAAATAGGTATACATCACCCATTTTAGGTCGTCAATAACACGGTACAGAAAAAACTACAACTTTATTAATACATCATAAAAACTGTGAGTTTAAATACAAATATTGTCTTCTAGACAATATCCATACCCAAATAAATCCTCATCACAATTATTGATACATTATTTTACAAAAATGGTGAGGACTACTAAACAACTTCTAGAATCATCATTCCATACCCCGACTAAGACTTATTACATTCTCGCCTCACGAGAAGAAAAATAGAACAAAAAGGAAAAGGGTGAGCTCAACTAGCCCAGTAAAGAATATTATGACTAAGATAATATAGAACAAATTATCGTTAGTCTTCAACAGGAAAAAAATCTGATAAAATACAATAGACAACAAGTTTCGAGATCAATATTCAGAATGAAATAATAATTCATAGAAGAGTTACGTAGAGAATGAAATCTACTATTATCTATGAATTTAAAAGTCCATCGTCAATATTTTATCCCTGTAACATCAATCAATATTCATCTTGAACCAAATTTTCATCTTTGCACTACAAGCCAAAGATATTAATCAGTCGGTCATGTTCATCTCAACACATGTTCATCTTTGCACTACGGGCCAAAGATATTCATTATAAAATTATTTATCTTTGCACTACTGTGCCAAAGATATTCAATAATATCATCATTTAGGGTGAGGATGATGAAAAATATTTTAAAGGAAAGCGAATCCAATTGAAACAAAAGAATAAATATCAAGGATTCGTATTTCTGCTATTTCATGTCCAAAAATACCTCATAAATAATCATAGTGAAGTAAAATTCAAGAATGATCAAAACATGGATACAATCAAAGCTAGTATCCATAATAGATATTTTGGACGAAAAGGAAAAAATTTTATTTTTCGATGAATAGTGTCGTATTCGTGAATAGTGTCGTATACGTGAATAGTAATCCCGACACAAAAAGTTCTAAATTTGATTAAAAGTTCAAACCAATATTTTGGCATAATGATATTAGAAGAAATAATACCATTTTAAAAAAAATAATATCCCTTACCTCGAAAGAATAGTGCTTCTGGCTGGAATATTGAATATAGTGCTGAAGGGAACTTGCACCGTATAACAACACTCAAAGTATCAAAATACTCACAAGAATACGCTCAATATATCGAGAGAGAAAGAGAGAGAAGTTTTCAGTTTCTGGTGTGATTTTCAATTCTAACCTAAGCACCCTATTTATAAGAAAATACTTAGAACACCAAAGTAAAAAAATTAATAAAATAATAATATTTACCAAATATTCAAGCCCACCACCAAGGAATCTGATTTCAGCTCATTCATAACACATGTGAGATGGCAAAAAACATTTTTCTTCAAAATAATAATTAAAACTTTCAAAAATAAATTATTTCGGAACTTCGAAACTTCAATAATTCACAATAAATAACCTTTTGTCAGAAAAATTCGAGCCACATATCTTTTCTATAGGAAATTTCATTCTCTACAACTTTGCAGAAGAAAGTTTTTCCAAATTCCAAACAGAAATTGACCGAAATTCATAAACGGGCGATTTTACAGGCTATAATCAAATTTCGGTCAAGAATTGGGGTCTACCGACACACAAAATATGTGTTAATCATTTAATGACACAAAATACTCTTCCTCCTCATATACTCATATATCCCACATTCATTGTAAAAATATCACCATCAATATATTATTAAAATAATATATTTAAATGAATTATTTTATCAGAGAAAAAAATAAAATATTAATTTTCAACAATTGTCACATTAAAAATTTTCTCCATCTATATCCACATAAAATCAATATTTTCCTCATCATATAAATCAATAATTAATTATTCACAAATAATATTACAGAATCACATTACTGACAACCACGTAGTTCCTAGGAAAGAGGGGGCTTTTCAATAAGGATTTCTCCTTACTGGCGCGCAATTAGATGGCAAAACCTCTCCTTAGATGTAACTTTCTAGACATTGCCAATAATGTTATCTAATAATATTATTAAGATAATATGAATTATTGTCAGATAATAGAAAATATGCAAAGTGACAATTATTAAAACAACAAAGTAATATAAAATATCAACGCAAAGCAATTATTGAATCAATAAAATAAAATATCGAATAAGTAATTACTCGTATTCAATTATTGAAAGTAGTGCCTTCTTAAGTAAGAATCAATAATTGGTGCAATACCGCAAGTACTTCTTGTGTTTTAACCAACGGGTATTCCAACAAAGATAACGATAACCACTACGCCGTTATTTATAAACAACTTATATTTGTCATTTTCTTCCTCCAATCGCTTTCCGTTATGGGGCCTACACAAGGTTGCGTCGTCGTACAAATATTCTCCGACAGTAAGAATATTCTACGACCAAACGAATATTCCCCAACAACAATGAATATTTTATAACCACTTGCATGTTTGAAATAGTTGCGTATTTTACCCATAACTCACCACATTAATCAAATCAACCCTTACTATTTCAACATAATAAATAGAGAAAATTCAATTTCATTAATAATAATTTGGGGTCTTACATATATATATATATATATATGTGTGTGTGTGTGTGTGTGTGTGTGTGTGTGTGTGTGTGTGTGTGTGTGTGTATAACAAGTGGGTGGGCGGGTGCTAGTGGTCCTGGTAGATGAAGTAAATTGGCAAGATGCAAAGTTTTCTTTTGAAGCTTGGACTTATTTGCCAAACTTTTCAAATCATCCATTATATTAATAATTTGTGACCTAATATGTTTCCTAATTGATTAAAGCTCTAAGATTTGCATGTGTTAATTTCTTTTTCTCATTGGCCAGCACCTTGAAAAATGATTCACAAGTGGCAGGATTTTTTCTAATATAGCATGTGTTATATTATATATATATATATATATATTATAAAATGTGGTTTAATTTGTCAATGTTGAAAATCTAGCGTATGATTTCAGCCCGTGAATTCCAAACACTATTGCGTCCGTGAGAAAAATTCTTACATAGTGCATTTTCATTCTCCTATAAATAGAAGTTCATTCCTTCATTATTTTTTACGAATTCACTGAAACTCTAGAGAGAGAAAATTATAGAGAGAAAGAAGAAGAGAAGTTTGCTACCTCTCTTTTCCTATATCAGATTTCTTCTAAGGTAAGGAGTATTATTTCTTTCAGTATTCATGAAGAGAACTTCATTATTCCATTCTTTATTATTCTCATTGGAATAACTTCATCATGCACAATCTGCATACATGGTGAAATTGTTGTTATTTCATTCTTTATTATTCATTGAATATCCTGCTTCGGTGTAATTTACTTTGACCGGGTTCTCATTCTTTATTATTCGTTGAAATATCACCGCCGGTGCGGATTACGCTGACTTGATTCTATTATTTATTTATTATTCATTGGAACATCCCGATTGCAATGCGTTACGCGTGACCGGTTAGATTATTTATTATTCTATTGGAATAACTTTATCTGTGGTCTATCGCATGCACGGTGATTTCTTTTGTTATTTCATTCTTTATTATACTCGGTTGGTTAAAATTTTGGCTTTTATACTCCATGAAATTAGTGGAATATCCTTGATAATTGCGTTTCATCCAGTATCTTTTCATGGAAATATTCTTCTGAGCATTCTTGAATTTTACTCCACAAAGCAGTGTCATGTTGACAATTTAGACGTTATTGGTTCCTGGATGAATTAATTCTTGAACTTGTTTTTATTGAATATCATTGTCATCATCCTCATGTTTATATTATGTTGAAAGTCATCTATGGCCTGTAGTGCATAGATGGACTTGGTATGATTATGACCAGAGATTATTCGGTAAAATCATGACCGTAATGTTACAAATGATGTGGTAAAAGTCATCATTGGCCCGTAGTGCATTGATGGACAGTTGTTGGCATAATCATGACCATTGATAAATACATGAATATCCTTGGCCCGTAGTGCATGGATAATTTGTGGTTGTGATACTAATGACTATCCTTGGCCGTAGTGCAGGGATGATGTGGATTAATTATTAAGCTGAGTCTCAGCGATAAAAGTGATGAAAAACCTTTTTAAATCATAAAAAATAGTAGATTTTATTCTCTACTTAACTCTTTTAATGGATTGCTTGTTCCGCTGCAGTTAAACTTGATGTTTGTTATATTTTATTAGTTTAACACTATTGAAGGCTAACAATAATTTATTCTGCATTATCTTAGTCATAATATTTCTTACTGGGCTAGTTGAGCTTACCCTTTTGCTTTCATTGTTCTTTTCAGGAAATGAGAACGTAGCAGGGACTAGTCGGGGAACAGAGTGACGGTCCAGATGATAACATTAGTAGTCCTCACTATTCTATGAAATAGTGTAAAAATAATTGTAATGAGAACTTATTCTGAGAGTGGATATTGTCTAGAAGACAATATTTGTATTAAAACTCATAGCTCATGTTGTATATTTAAGATTGTATTTGTATTCTGTACCATGTATTTGACGACTCAAAATAAATGATGTATACCTATTTTGGGGACGTCACAATATAGTTAAGAAAGCTCAAGTTTTTTTAAAAAAAGCTAAAAATTATTTTATTTTTTTCTGGAGTTTTTCAAATTTCAAACGTACCTTTTATAGAAAATTGTTCTATATATATTTTTCAAATGTTTGATAAGGGAGTAAAAATGTAAAATGGTAATAAATGATTTTTCTTTCTAATATTGAGCCAATGCACATTTAAACTTATTTTTCCAACAAAAAAAGTCAACGTTCAGATAGAGTATATGTTAATGTTGTAGGGATGCCCAAAGTCATATTTAATTTCACATAAATGAGTTAAATTTGACTTCAATTTTGCCAAAATTCAAGAATTTGTATGATGATAAAATTTGATTCGTCTAGACTCGTTAATATTCTTATAATATTATAATTCATATAAAATTAAATAATAATCATGCTCAAATATAACCATTTAAACGTTTTAGAAGTTCAAAATATTTAAAAATTTTGTTCATAAACGCTTATTTTAAACACAACTTATTTAATTTATAAATACAACGTTTAAACCTGTAAGACTGTAGTGCGTTTAGAAACCCAAACGCTATAAAAGCTATCGCCGCAAAGACAGGTAGACCCTATATGATATACTAATACTAAGTTAGATATATTAGAATACTAACATTAATTACAATTTCTTATAAATTTTTGATTCTTTAAATTATTTTTAAAAAAAATTATCAAATTATAGTCTTCAAGTTTGGGCCTTAGCTCGGACTTTAGTAAACTCCACTAAAACTTGGATTCGTTATCTTATCCAACATAATAATGGGGCTTAAGGGGAATGCCCATATTTGGGCCGGATCCGTGAAGGAAATCTCTTTGGGACAATTTCCTTTTTCACTGTCAGATGTATGATACACAAAAATATGTAGTATGTTTTCTCAATACAAGAGAAAACTTTTTCATAATTATATTCGAATTAGATCCTTATTAATTTTAGAAATGTTGTGTAAATTTAGTTTATTATATAATTATAATTTGAACTTAATAATAATTTTTAAATAATTAATAATTAATCAAAATAATTAAATTCAATTATTTTTCAAGTATTCATAAATGGATTAAGAAAAAATAACTCTTTTATGGAACAAATAAAATATTATATTTCTTCCGTTTTAAAATTAAAATACATTTTTGTTTTTTACCGTTCTAAAATTAGATACATATTTCAAATTTTAAATTATAAAATGACTAGAAGTTTATAACATGTTATTACTTATATAATTTAAGTAGATTAAATATAGTCATATCGCTACTATTTAATTTTTATCTAGCGTCATGGTATGTTTTAAAAAATAAAACTCCTTAAATGTTGTCATTTTATAAATACATATTTAATTTTAAGAGTTTGCACCATAAATTTTAGTCAATTGACTAATATATATTTAATTTTTGAAAGGAGAGACCGAGAAGGAAGTGATTATCATAAAATTAATTTTGGTCAATTGACCAATATAATATCGATACGTAAGATATGAGGTAATCTTTTTTTGCGTGTCAACCCTATATTTCATAATAATCGGATCGGACCGAAAAAGTGTGGTTGCAGCCATGCACGTTGTCTTACTTGGTGTTTTTTTGGGGTCCGGTATATTTTGAACCGGACAACGTTCGGTACAATGTTATTGAAATTTTGCAGTGCGATAAATAGTTTATAGTGTTTTTTTATATAATTTTTTATTTAAATTTGTTTTATTATTTTTTAATTATTATTCTAATAATTATAGTAAAAAAATAAAAATAAATAAATTAACACTGTACCGCACTAACATTCGGTACAGCACCTCCTCTCCCGCCCCTGCCCCGCCCCCCGCCCCGCCCCCGCCCCCAATTAGTTTTTTTGTTTCTTTTTGACAAACGCGCCAGTAGTTCCACACAACACGTGTTACACGTGATTAACGTGTTAGCAAACATATTACTGCTACATAATAATAAGGGATTTAATTTGTCCACAAAAATGTGCCTGGACACAAACAATAAATTGGGAAAATGACATATGGTCGAGACTCAATTAAATGTTTCCAATTTTTTTTTTGCATAAAAATGTCGAAATATATATTTTACAAATTAATTTCAAAAATCAAAAGGATAGGTAGATGTATTTTAGTCATACGTAAATAATTTTATTTAAATAATGTATATTTAATTTATTTCATAATAATTAAATAGGGAATACAAGTAAGTGTCTCATTTGACTTTTTAAATCTAATTTATGACATTATCAAGTTATAAATTAATATAATTTTAGTAATTTGCTTATGGAAATTAAATATACGCAACAACGTCAAATCTATATCTTACATTTGATTTGGTTAGTAATACTAACATATGTCCTCACCATATTTAGAATTAATTTATATGTATAAATTTAGAAATGTATTTATAACTTTTAGAACTATTTAAATATGCAAAATGATTATATTATGTATTTGCTATGAATAAAAAATAGACATACATTATTTATATCATTTAATATTATTGAAATTAACGGCCAAAATTAAAACTGAAAAATTTACGTTCGCTACTATTAAAATTAATAGCGTAACGAACCTGGATTTTTTAATTTTAATTCCGATCGTTTATTCTTATATTATTAGATGTTAATGACATTGTTTGTTTCTTTAAATATATATATATATATATTTATATGGTAAGTGTAAGACACCAACTTATTATAAATAAAATCAAATTTCCTCTATTTATTATTTTGAAATAGTAAGGGTTGATTTGATTAATGTAGTTAATTATATGTAAAAAATTAAATATTTCAAATATGCAGTGGTTATAAAATATTCATTTTTATGGGAGGAGAATATTTGTTTGGTCGTAGAATATTCTACTTGTGGGAATATTCGAATGGCCAGTAGTAGTCTTGTGTCCATAACAAAGTGAAGCGATTGGATGAAGAAAGCGACAAGTATAAGTTGTTTATAAATAACAGGCGTAGTTATTCACAGATTATCTTTGTTGGAATATTTAAATTGGTTAAAACACAAGAATATTACCAGATTGCACCAATTATTGATTCTTACGTAGAAAGACATTACTCAATAATTGTTACAGTAGTTACTATTTAATATTTTATTCATTCAATAATTGCTACATTGATATTTTATATTATTGTTGTTTCAATAATTGTCACTACACAGTATTTTTATTATCAGATCAATAATTCATATTATTTTAATAATATTATTAAATAATATTATTGGCAATGTCTAAAAAGTTCTGTCTAAGGAGAAGTTTGGTCATCTAATTGCGCACCAGTAAGGAGAAATTCTTATTGGAAAGCCCCCTCTTTCTTGGGAACTGCCTGGTTGTCAGTATTTTGATTCTGTAATATTATTTATGAATAATTAATTATTGATTTATATGATAAGAAAAATATTCATTTTATGTGGATATAGATAGAGAAATTTTTTAATGTGACAATTGATAAAAAATTGTTATTTTATCTTTTCTGATAAATAATTTATTTAAATATATTATTATATTATAATAATATAATAATGGTGATATTTTTACAATGAATGTGGATATATGAGTATATGAGGAGGAGAAGTATTTTTGTTACAATTAATGTTTAAAACATGTTAAACATGTCGATTGGACCCCATTTCTCGACTTGAAATTGGTTTATAGCAGTAAAATCGTCTGCTTATGGATTTTTGGTCAACTAACGCTTGGAATTTGGAAAAACTTAAACTTACAAAGTTGTAGAGAATATAATTTTCTATGGAAAGGACATGTGGTTCGAATTTTTCTGATAAAAAGGCTATTTATTATGAATTATTAAAGTTCCGTAGTTCTGAAATAATTGATTTTTGAAAGTTTTAATTGTTTTTAATAACAAAAACGTTTTTTTTTGTTTTTGTCATTATTTGGTGGCTGAATTCAGATGGTTAGGGTAGGCCAAGGAAATTTTATAAATATATTAATATTTTATTAAATTTTCTGCTTTGGTGTTCTAAGCATTTTCTTATAAATAGGGTGCTTAGGTTAGAATTAAAAATCACACCGTAAAGCCAAGTTTTTCTCCCTTTCTCTCTATATTATCGAAAGTGTATTCTTGTGAGTATTTTGATACTTTGAGTGTTGTTATACGGTGCAAGTTCCCTTCAGCACTATATCCGGTATTCCAGCTAGAAGTACGGTCTTTTCAAGGTAAGGGATATTTTTTTTTAAATGATATTATTTCTTTCAATATCATTATGTCAGAATATTGATAAGATTTTTTTTATGAAATTCTTGTCTTTTTAGTGTGGGAGTTCTTATTCACGATACTGACATATTATTCACTTAATATGATTATTATTCATGGAAAATTAAATTTTCGTTTTTATCCAAAATATCTATTATGGATACTTAGCTTTTGATTGTATCCATGTTTTGATCATTCTTGAATTTTACTTCACTATGATTATTAATGAAGTATTTTGAACTTGAATTTATTTAAAAGTACGAATCCTTAATATTTGCTCTTTTGTTTCATTTGGATTCGTTTTCTTTAAAATATTTTCATCATCCTCGGTCCTAAATAATGGTATTATTGAATATCTTTGGCACAGTAGTGCAAAGATGCATGTACAGTGTTGAGATGAACATAACCGACTGATGAATATCTTTGGCCTGTAGTGCAAAGATGAATATTTGATTCAAGACGAATATTGATTGATGTTACATGGATAAAATATTGATGATGAATTTTTAAATTCATAGATAAAAGTAGATTTCATTCTCTACGTAACTCTTCTATGAATTATTGCTGTGAATATTGATCTGAAACTTGTTGTCTATTGTATTTTATTAGATTTTTTCCCTGTTGAAGACTAACGATAATTTGTTCTATATTATCTTAGTCATAATATTATTTACTGGGCTAGTTGAGTTCACCTTTTTTCTTTTTGTTCTATTTTTCTTCTCGGGAGGCGAGAAACGCGTGATTTCAAGTGGGGTGTGGAATGATGATTTTAAAAAGTTGTTTTAGTAGTCCTCACTATTTTTATAAAATAATATACCAATAATTATAATGAGGACTTATTTGGGTGTGAATATTGTCTAGACGACAATATTTGTATTTAAACTCACAGTTTTCATGTTGTATTAATAAAGTTGTAGTTATTTTTGTACCATGTTATTGACGACTCAAAATGAGTGATGTATACCTATTTTGGGAAGCGCCACACAAGAAGGATCAGTCCAGGACTCCTTGGACTACGGGACTCGCATAAACCTATTTTGTTATATGTATCCAAATCACACCTAAAACACTGTATTATGAAAAAAAAAATTAATTTCATAAAATATTAAAAAAAATTTAGTTATTTAAAAAAACTAAAAAAAAATTTCTGAATTTCGAAGAAGAGTGTTGGAAACAGAAATAAAACTTAACAATATCAAAATTTTCCATTACTATGGGAAATGAAATGAGAATCAACTTTGATGTTAATCCTTATTCCTTTGTACAAAACGCCAGAAAAATCCCCCAAAACGCAAAACACTTTTATTTTAAGCGAAAGCATAGATCACCTGCTGCTCGCCTCAGCCTCCATATAATGCGCACCGGGTCTTTATTTTCCAAACTCTCTTCCTGATACTTCATCCCGCTAACTTTAGCCTACCCCATTCCCGCCATGGCAATCTCTCCCCAATTCTCCCGTATCTCTTCCGGTGCCGCCTTCTTCTCGCCGGAACTCAAGGTCTTCCCCTGCCGTAAAACAGTCTCCTCTATCGGATTCGCCGCAAGGGAGTCGTCGTCCTCGACTGTGACCGTTGACGCCGACTTTGACACCAAGGATTTCCGGAAGAACTTGACGCGGAGGCCGAATTATAATCGAAAAGGATTTGGACGTAAGGAGGAGACGCTTGAGCAGATAAAAAGAGAGTACGCCAGTAAGTTCTTAGATCAAAATTTAAATTGCAATAATTTTTGTTAGAGCTGATTTTTGTTAGTGATGATTTTGTATTGAGCTGATTTTTATGAGTGCGGTTGTTAATTTAAAATTGAATTTAACTTGTAATGTGTATATTAAATTCTCATGGTAAGGCTTCGGTTTATGGTAATAGTTAGCATGCTTGTGTTTGTATAACAAATTCAGGTGACATCATAAAGACTCTGAAGGCAAACGGGAATGAATATACATGGGGAGATGTTACTGTAAAACTTGCAGAGTCGTATGGTTTTTGCTGGGGTGTTGAGCGTGCTATCCAGATTGCTTATGAAGCAAAAAAACAGTTCCCTGACGATAATATTTGGATCACGAATGAAATTATTCACAATCCCACTGTTAGTAAGGTACATAAATCTTCGGTTCCATTTTCGTAGCAACTTGTAATTCAGTAGTTAATGGTTATCTTCTGCAACATTTAGATTTTTCTAGTCAATGGAGCCTGCTCTTTATTCTGTTCTTTATATTCGCCACATGTTCTTTCTTTTTTTGTTGCTAAATCACCACATGTTCTTTCTGTGTATCTGCTGAGCAGTTTATCATTTAGTCCGAGTTTGTGATTTCTGCCACATAATTAATTTGCAAGTTCCAATTGTACTTGAGTGCTTCCACTGTTTAGTTGTGTATTTGATGAATCCTGGAATCTACGACTATGCTGTCAAATTAAGATGATGCATGCATAGAGGGATCATCGAGATTTTTGTTTTCTAAAGATCATGTTTAGTATGTTACAAATATTTGGTGAACACTTTGGCATATCCACGGCTAGCTATCTTTATTTTGGGTGGGAGTTAATCATGTGTCTTTTTTTCTTTTACTTTTTTTCCTTTTGCCTTTTGCCTTTTTCCTTTTTCCTTTTTCCTTTTTCCTTTTTCCTTTGGGGTAAATAATGGACCATTTGGATATTTTAGTCATTTATTTAGCCATACTCGCTGATCTTGTGAAAATCTCTGATTTTTGTATGATGAAGCTGAATCCATTTCAATGATTTCAAATTTTGAATTGCTTCTTTCTTTGTTTTTCTTTATGACCACAGGTATAACTTATACTAAGATTAAAAGTTAGACCTTGACTCTGGACCATTAGAATCAGTTGACAGCAAGCATGTTGTCTTTCCTTAGCAGTTGTTCTGTCTTTTCTTTTTTAAGATTACACTTTTAACCCGTTCTCATAGTGATTAGTAAAACTTGGTATTGTTATTCCAGCAATTTGAGAAGATGAAAATTAAGGATATCCCAATCGAGGATGGAAAGAAACAATTTGACGTCATTGATAAGGGTGATGTTGTGATGCTACCTGCTTTCGGAGCTGCAGTTGACGAGATGTTGGTTTTGAGTGACAAAAACGTTCAAATAGTTGACACAACATGCCCATGGGTATCAAAGGTATTATTTTCAGAGTCTAACCTGTGTTCTTATTCACTTTTCCTGCAATTCATTAGATTTGTGTTTTGCATCCCTTTCGATGAAATACTTATAATGTCCTATGAAGGTATGGAATACTGTTGAAAAGCACAAGAAGGGAGAGTATACTTCGATCATCCATGGTAAATATTCTCATGAGGAGACTGTAGCGACCGCATCTTTTGCAGGAAAGTATATCATCGTTAAAAACATGGCAGAGGTATGTTAACGTGTCTGCCTTTTGTTCTCTCAATATTTGGAACTTGTGGAGATAGGTATAAAATGTGGTGAAATGGTAATAATTACATAATTTTGATTTGTGAGTTTCTTTACTTTATTCAGGCAACATATGTGTGTGATTACATTCTTGGGGGTGAACTTGATGGATCTAGCTCAACCAAAGAGGCGTTTTTGGAGGTGGGGTTTATGTAGCCTATTCGACCTTAATTTTAAGTTATTTTTCAACAATATGCTAATCTTATGGTATTTGTATTGCCCATAGAAATTCAAAAATGCAGTTTCCGTGGGTTTTGATCCTGACAGTGACCTGGTAAAAGTGGGAATTGCAAACCAAACTACAATGCTGAAGGGAGAAACGGAGGAGATTGGTATGTTGATGTTGCACTTATATTTTTGTTTTTCTTTTTAGTGTATCCAAGTTTATGTCATTTGTCTGCAATGCAGCTTGTAATTTCTATCATATTTTCATATTATCAGGGAAATTAGCAGAGCGTACAATGATGCAGAAGCATGGAGTAGAAAATATTAACAATCACTTCATAAGTTTTAACACAATCTGTGATGCTACTCAAGTAAATTTTCCCTTTTACCTATGATTTCTGTTGTTATGACTTCTGATACTAATTTTGGCCTTGAATGATATGTCATATAGCCCGTCAACTGCCATGCTTGACCGTCTTAGTTGTTTCTTTCAGACTGTATACTACACTTTTATCTATCAATGTGGTGATATTAAAAGGACACTTTTGAACAAGAAGTTGCAGCATAGAGAGACAGAAGGCAACATAATAATAAATAAAAAGGAATAAAGGATAATATAAATAAGAGAGAATATAAAAGGGAAACTTTGAACTACAAGACCGAAAATATACTATCTGATGCTCAGAATTGGGTTTATTGTATGTCAGTGTTTCTCAAGATTTCATCATGTTTATTTGTTGTTAATAATTGTACTTCTTTTTATCTGGTTAAGTTAATTTGTTGCCTGTCTATTGAAATGAATATTAAGTGACTAAGTCAGGTTCTTAACCATAAATCTGTGTAAAATAAACACATGGATGGATCTTCAAATAGGAGGGGCACCAAACATGATTTAGCCCTCTTTACTTCATGCAGGATCTGGTTATGCTCATAAATCATGTAAAATATTCCACTCTTGTAATCTTTTCTGAGGGAGCCAATTTGTTCAAATTTTCTGCACCTTAGTTACTCCTAGCAATTCATGGCTGACTTTTGCGCTCCTGATTTTCTTTAGGAGCGACAAGATGCTATGTATAAACTGGTGGAAGATAAACTGGATCTTATGCTAGTAGTTGGTGGGTGGAACTCGAGCAACACTTCTCACCTACAAGAGATTGCAGAGGACAGAGGAATACCGTCATACTGGGTTGACAGTGAGCTAAGAATAGGTCCTGGAAACAGAATAAGTTACAAGTTAATGGTAAGTCTGCAAATAATTTCTATTTTTAAATTAATTCCACTTTCCCACTCTGTAGTTCATCTACTTATGTTGAAACCGTCATAACAGCACGGTGAGCTCGTTGAGAAAGAAAACTGGTTACCAGAGGGTCCTATCACAATAGGTGTAACTTCTGGTGCAAGTACCCCAGACAAGGTAATTCAATCTGTTGCAATATATGTTTGTTTAGATTTGTTGTAATTGCGTATATAAGTCTCTCAGTCACATATTGGACATCGTAGTTCTTATGGATATGTTTGGCACGAATTTTAATACGCGTCGAAAACATAGTTCATTTTAATAATCCTTTCAACATAAAGAATCTCATTTGTCATTTTTTTTTTGTTCCACAAAAGATCCACTTTTTAGTGATATTAGTATAAAATGCAACGATGTATTCAAGTTTGCCATCTTATCAGACAACTTGTTATTTTTATAGGGGTCATAGAACAAATATATATCCTTAATATTTTGCTTATTTTGATAGTGAGACTCTTTTTTGTGGAACGGGGGGAGTTATTTTCTTGAATTGATTGTTTCCAAATGGACTTGAGCAGGTTGTGGAAGATGTCCTTGTCAAGGTCTTTGCCATCAAAGGTGAAGAATCCCTGCAACTAGCATAAATTACTCAAGCACAAAAGTATGTGTAGCTTGGCTTAATTATATGACGGATGTACTTCCCTTGAACCACACTATGTAACAATATAGCATATGAATATATATATATATATATATATATATATATATATATATATATATATATATATATATATGTGTGTGTGTGTGTGTGTGTGTGTGTGTGTGTGTTTATTGTTGTATGTTAGAAGCTACCCCAACTTAATGAGCGTACACCAATTTGATTCTGAGCTTAGAACACAATGAGATTTTCAGCATCTGTTTGTTTTGGCTAGCTTCAATAAAGATAAGATCACTTGGACAGAAGTGTGGATATTATCCCAAATATCTTTTTATCTTGGCATTATTGTAACGTGTTTTGTGATAGACGAAATAGAGTGGGAGCTATGCTTATAATTACATATAGATATCATCACACTCAATTGAAAAGGAAATTAAAATTAAAAAAAATGTTAAAAAATAAACATGGAGAAAGGATATCAGATTTCTTGTGAAGCTGTATGCTTCGTTTGGCATATTATAATGTAAAAGTGTTGGCTTATATCCTTTGTATTTTGAAGCTAGTATAATTTTTGATATATCCATAGTTTATTTCCAGCAAGTCTCTATTATTAATTTTTTGTTGGCTGGAAAATAAGAATTCATAATAATAAAAATTATTTATATTAAATTCCGATTTTACTTGTTTGATCCATTAGTGGATAAAATTTGTTCAAAGGGAGCTTTCAAAGTTGCAAGGTGTAGTGGTGTTCATCTTAGTGCAAAACTTTTTTGAGCAAGGGAGTTTTTCTTTGTAATCAATTGAGTTTTAAAATTTAATAAAAAGAGTCTACAATACCAATTGGCATTGGACATGATTAGACCACTAGATTAACGTAAAAATTATTGTATTTGTAGTTTGCTATTTCATGTGGTTTGATCAAATCTACATTTAAACATGTTTACACGATAGACTTACAAAAAGTAAGAGAGAGGATAATACTTGGTTAAATAAGATGGAAAAGTGGAGAAATGAAATGAGGATATGAACTGCATTTCGCTCTCACCATGAAAAAAATAAAGAAAGCTAATCACATTCCAAAGATTTGAATATTATTAATAATTAAGGGACTGATATTTAGTAAGTAAAAATAGTAGTAGTACTTTCCATTTAATTTTATTTTATATTTGAAAAAATAACAATTTCCTATTAATATACCTTGAATAATCATAGGGAAGATATATCTATATCTATATCTATATAAATAAATATATAATAGGAGAAATTAAGTTTGTTTTTTGTTCTTTATCTTTGGTATGTGACTTAGAATTCTAAAACACTTTCTAAAGTTTCCCTAAATTTCTTTATTTATTGTATATAAAATCCAAACTTACTAGGACTCTTTTATACACGTTCCATGAACATTTTGGCTAATTCCTATAATTTCATGTAATTGTCTACCAACCTCAACAAAAGAAAATAATAATTAATATTAAAAAACTTAATATATATATATATATATATTATTTCCAGACACTGACATACTGTTAAGCAGATCTTGCCTTTGCTCTTTTAATTTGCCTTTGCTCCCAGAGAGTTTGTCCCGAAACATTGGCTGTACTCATTGGCTCTTTTATTTGATTATTTCAATAAAACAGATTAGTAGACTAGTCTCAACTGTTGGCCGTTGAGCAGTACTTATAGAAACAGAGCTGAATGAGAAAGTATTAAGGTCTGAGTTCATCATAACTATATTTTTTCATAAATAATGCTCTAGAGGTTACAAATTGGGTTGATAAAAAGGGTGTACAAATGCATTTGATGGATTTTTTAATATATTTTTACAAGTCATCCACAAAGTAGATACAGATTTAGTATAAGAAGTCAAATTAATGGATTAGGCAACAACAAATGAAAATAAAAATAATGAATATTCTTGTAAATAATAATAAATATTTTTGGAAAGTTAAGTTTCATATCGGTTAAGAACTAAACTTTAAATAGGTTTGTATACAATAAAGTTGTTTTTGAATTTGGGCCTCAAGAGGCACACTATTTTTGTGGAAGGGAGAGAATGCAACCAAGATTTGGTTTGAACCCAACATATTTTTGCATTTCAACTTTGGTTCACGAAAGATAACTTTTCCGCATTTCAACTTTGGTTCACGAAAGATAAGCGTATATATATGGTCTGTGCATTCAATTTTCCTAACAACGTTTTCTTGGAGTTTTGCAATTTTTTTAAAAGAAATAATTTACTATTTGTGGTTGCAAATGGTTCGGGAAAAAAATGTGGATATTTGAGAACTGGCGGATCTATTTGAAGGGCAAATGGGACACTGTCTGTGCTCAATTTTTTTTATAAGTATAGTAAGAGTAGCAAAAATAAAATTTAATAAACTTAAAAGGGACAAATTTATAAAAAAGATAAACTTATAAGGTTAAAAAAAATCTTAAACTACTACATTCTAAAAAAACAATTAAATAATGTATTCAAAGTCTAACTTTTTACCTGACTTCGGTCCCTAATGAGAATAATCCTAAATTAGCCCCTATATTTGAGGGAGGAGAAAATGCGTCCCAGCCCCCATGTGTTGAATCATCGCCGTCGGCTAACTGCACACCTCCCAACTCCTCGGCTATGGCAATCTTTCTCCAAATCTGCTCTCTCTTTCTCTCCCCTTACCGGCCCGTTTTCACCAGAAACAAAGGTGTTCAGTCGCCGGAAGCCTTTTTCCGTCCGTTGCGCCGGAGAGTCATCTTCTCCGTCGGTGGCCATTGATTCTGAATTCGATGCGAAGGTGTTTCGGCCCAACTTAACGAGGAGCGAGAATTATAATCGGAAAGGATTTGGACGTAAAATATAGTCATTGGTAAAAATCATGCTATAAGATCTATAGAAAATTTGAGAACATGACAGCCACGTGTGATTAAAAAATTGTCATTATATCATACAACATATAATTCCTAATTAGTCATTTACCCTATCAGTTAACATAACTAGTATACTTCGACATTATGTTTTTGTTTAGGAGGAAGTGTTTGGATTAACATGCACACAGAGACAACACATGTGCCATGCAATTAGAAGAAGTGGATTGGCAGGTGGCCAAAAAAACAGTCCAAGAATATTAGTCATGCTTGTTGAAGAATAGGACAAGGGTTATTATTTGTTTAATAAAATTCAGTTATCTTGTTATTTTTGTAATGGTAGTTGTGACATGACAATTAAAAATAGTTGTTATTTAAACTCTTTCTAAATCATCAATAAAGCAAGTTTATCCCAATCAAAACTCTATAATTGTAGTTGTGACATGACAATCGGGAATATTTGTTATTTCCTTGTTATTTAAACTCTTTCTAAATCATCAATAAACCAAGCTTATCCCAATCAAAAATTCTTGTGGTTAGTTCTCACCCTGAACTCAACTCAGGGCTATGGGCGGATCCAGCCGCGTAGTTCAATGGGTCAAATTCGCAAAAAAAAAAAAATCTCTTAAGAATAAAAATTGTAGCTTTATATACATATTTTTTTAAATCCAATATAATTTTCCAACAATTAATTCGTTAAATTTAATATATATATATATATATATATATATATAATTCATAATCTTCTTATGAGGAAAATACTAAAATGGTTTTTTTATTAATATTTTTTTTAATTAAAAACTCAATGTAATATAAATGTGACAAATTCAAAAAATTTAGATAAAGCCACGTGAAGCTGCTTCATTTGCAGCATTCTTAGTCCACTGAGCTATTTTTAACTGGCTAGCTCTGATATTAATAACAGCTCCAAATATTTTATCTTCATGATCATAGCACTCTCCAATCATTATCAACAGCTAATAACAAAAAGTAAAATAAAAGTTAAAACCTCAAGTTTCATCCCTTTCATATAAACTATTTAACTAAACATATTGTTTTATGGACCTAAAAATATTATGCCCGTAGGGTTTGATATATTTGGTAAAAGGTATGTGATAAGATCTGTAATCTAAAAATTATATTGAAAAATATTGTTTATTACTTTCCTTAGAAAGGAAGCTGACCAGAAAATCTTTTTTGTATACTGTATTCTATCTATACATACAGTATATATATGAAGAGCAAACAAAACTGATAAAAAACTAGAGTAACATCTGTACTAGCACTAGGACAGCTGTACTATCCCTACTATGACAGCTGTGTTATATCTCCACGTGTAACATGGGCTAAACACTGCAGTAGCTTATGGTTTATTTCTTGTGTTGAACTTGGATTACAATCATCAACTTGTTTATTTCCTTGAGTCTGTGCAACAGCAACTGAAGTTTGTATATCAGAAGGTTGTGTAGGACCAAATATATGCTCTAATAGTATGATATGTTGGTTCTTAGCATAGCATAGTTGTGATATGTTGGTCAGGGTAAAAGGGGGCATAGCATAGTGATATGAAAATTCAGCGTCCCCAGGCGTAGAAACCGCCCCTGCTCAGGGCTTTATCTTTACTGAAATTTGCATATCTTTAACTGGGATCCATCATTTGGTGTTGAATCATCGCCATTCCCTTTGCTGAGTCGGCTAACCTGCGCACCTCCCAACTCCTCTGCTATGGCAATCTCTCTCCCAATCTGCTCTCTCTCTCCCCTTACCGGCCTGTTTTCACCAGAAACAAAGGTGATCAGTTGCCGGAAGCCTTTTTCCGTCCGTTGCGCCGGAGAGTCATATTCTCCGTCGGTGGCCATTGATTCTGAATTCGATGCGAAGGTGTTTCGGCACAACTTTACGAGGAGCGAGAAATATAATTGGAAAGGATTTGGACGTAAAGAACAAACTCTTGAGCTCATGAATCAACAATATAACAGTAAGTAAGTAGAAGTTAGTTAACTGTTGGGTCAAACTATATTAATTGGAATTAAATGGGTTGATTAATCATTTTTATTTATTTTGGTCGGTTAAAGTTTGGACTCATATTTTTTAAAACAAATATAATTTTGAATCGATTAACTATTTTTTAACCCATATTCTATTTTTCAACCGGTTAATTGAGAGGAAGTATGATGGGTGTGATAGCAGAGTCAAGATAATTGGATAATAATTTTGGGATAATAAAGCCGAACAAGCTTTGAAAAATAGAGATGGGAAAATGAGAAAAGTTAAAGCCGAACAAGGCCTGAACCATATACCTTTCTTCAATAGATCGTAACCGGTTTTAATGTGCCGGATCAATAATTTTGTTTTTCTTACTTGTTTAATATTTTTTTTTAGAAAAAAACTTCTAATTAGGATTTTGATCAAACCACTACGATCTTGTTGGATTACATGCAAAAGACTGATATGAGGAGAGAAAATTATTATGAATATGAAAGTCAAAAGTATGTATCTTTAATTGGTTGAAACATCTCTTATTTATAGCATGAGAGTCGGCTCCTTCAAGAGTTAGGAATTAGAATCTTAATTGGCTTTAGAGACCTTTTGGATTGTCAATTCTTAGCATGTTAATAATAATTTTAAAAAATTATTTAAATATGGAAGGGTATTAATAATTTCAATTTAAAATTTTATTAGTATAGTTTTTTAGCATTTTATTATTTATATTAATAATTTTTATATCATATTATTACTTAATTAATTTAATTGCCACGGTCACAATTTTTTTTTTCAAAAGTTCTGTTTAAAAGTCAACACATCTTAAAATGGTTAATAAACCATAACCATATAGTTCCAACCCACACAACTCATATTAAAAATGGTTAATATGGTTTTAGTTCTTAAATGGAATCATAACCATATTTTGAAAAACCAAAACCAACCCATAACCATATTTTGTCAGGCCTAGCAGTAAGTTGGAGTAAAAAAAAAAATTTGGCCTAAATATCTTGAACTTTAAATTTTTTTTCTCTTTGGGATTGTCATCTCAATTTTTTTTAATTAGGGAATTAAACTTTTAATTTTTTATTTTGGGATTGTTTTCTCAATTTTTTCAATTAGAGGATTAAAATTTTAATTTTTTCTGATTACGTCTAATTGATATAAATCAATAAGTCAAAAATTGATGACATGACAACGACCTTACTAAAAAAAATTTGTGTAATATTGAGTCTTATTTTAATATTTATTCAATTAATTTCTTGTACCAAAAATGGTAAATATAAGACCATTTTTAATTTTTTAAATTTAATTTAATGACAATTTTACCCTTTTTAGTATAAAAAATTAATTATACTGATTATTGATGATTATGAAATAAACTTAAAGTTCAGGGTATTAATCTATAATTATGCCTTTATTTTTTATACCAAAAGGGTAAAATTGTCATTATATTGATTATTGATGATTATGAAATAATATTTATACATTTTAAAATATTTATCATTATATTAATTATTGATGATTTTTTTTAAGTTGAGTTACTTTAAAAAATTAACAATGATCTTATATTTACCCTTTTTGCTATAAAAAATTAATTGAATAAATATTAAAATGAGTCTCAATATTACACACACTTTTTAGCTACATGTCAGTGTCATGTTATCAATTTCTGATGTAATACTATTAATTAGACGAAAAAAATTAAAAGTTTAATCTCCTAATAGAAAAAAGTGAGAAGACTATCGCGAAAGTAGTTAAATATTAAGAGTTTAATCTCCTAATTGAAAAAATTGGGAAGACAATCTCAAAAATGAAAAAAATTAAAATTTCAAGTATTAATCCATATTTAGGCCTCTTTTTTTTGGTTTTGCTCGTTTTCATTTCCAATATTCAGGAACCTGAGAAAAAACAGAAAGTACAAGTTTCTAAGTATATTGTACAACATATAATTCCTAATTAGTCATTTAGCCTATCAATTAACATAACTACTAACTACTAATTATGTTTTTGTTTAGGAGAAAGTAGTTGTAGGGGAAAATATAAAGATTTTCTTTTCCCCTAGTCTCAAGGAATATATATTAATATATTTCAGGTGATATTATAAAGACTTTGAAGGAGAATGGAAATGAATATTCATGGGGGAATGTTACTGTAAAACTAGCAGAATCCTATGGATTTTGTTGGGGTGCTGAGCGAGCTGTCCAGATTGCTTATGAAGCAAGAACCCAATTCCCTCAAGAGAAGATTTGGATCACAAATGGAATTATTCATAATCCAACTGTTAATAAGGTATTCAAATTTCCTTAAACGAGAAATTGTAGTTACAATTCAGTGCTTCCAAGTCTAATGGTTAATGGATAGTCCTAGAACCAGCTTCTGTCAACTTGCAGTTACGTGTGCATAGTTTTTGAAAACATTATTAGTTTTTGGAAGTTATTTGAGTATTTTAAGTTAATCTTTGGTTTCTATTTCATTTGTAACCAGTCTGGCTACCTAGATTTCTATGTTGTATGTATGGGACCATAAACCTGGTTTGTAAACTGAAGGAATACAAGTGTTTAACCATTCTAGGTGATCTTGTTTGAATTTCGAGTCATGAGTTTGTAAACTATAGTGTTTGTTTTTCTTAATTATTATTATTTTTCTTTTTAATATCAACCTAAATCATAAAAGATGCTTAAATAGAAAAAAGAAACTTAATCTTCCAGTTCTTAATTTGTTTGTCATTGCTGAACTTCATATTTTTTAGGTGATAAACAAACACTTCTACGTATTGATGGACGCCCAGATGTGCTATTCTGTCCAACTTTTCTTCTTCTATTCTTTCATTTTTTGTCATAATGACTAGTAAAATCCTGTGTTTATTATCCCAGCGGTTAGAGGATATGGAAGTTAAGTATATCCCTGTAGCAGATAGTAAGAAGCAATTCGATGTTGTTGGTAAGGGTGATGTTGTGATTCTGTCTGCTCATGGAGTTGCTGTGGATGAAATGGTGGTTTTAAGTGACAAAAATGTACAAATTGTCGACACTACATGCCCTTGGGTGACTAAGGTATTATTTCCAGACACTGACATACTATTAATTAAGCAGATCTTCTTGCCTTTGCTCTTTTAATTTGATAGTGCTTTCCCTTCTCCTGAGAGTACATCTTTAAAATTTTATGTAAGGTTTGGAATACTGTTGAAAAGCACAAGAAGGGAGAGTATACTTCAATCATCCACGGTAAATATTCTCATGAGGAGACTGTAGCTACTGCATCTTTTGCAGGAAAATATATCATTGTGAAGAACATGGCAGAGGTATGTTAATGTATATTCCTTACTTCTTTCATACTTGCATTATTTTTTCATACTTGCTAATTTGCAATGATATATTGAAAAATAGTTACTCCCTTGCCAAGGGATGACAAGTATGGACTTATCTTCGGAATTTTTTGTTTTATGATTTTTTTTGGTTGAACTTGAACCAGGCAACATATGTGTGCGACTACATTCTTGGAGGAGAGCTTGATGGATCTAGCTCAACCAAAGAGGCAGTCCTAGAGGTGCAGTCTGTATAGCTCATTGACCTTAGTTTTAGGTGTTTACGGTCTTGTACTGATTTAGCATGTCTTGGTTTGCCCTCAGAAATTCAAATTTGCTGTATCTGATGGTTTTGATCCAGACAGTGACCTAGTGAAACTTGGTATTGCCAATCAAACTACAATGCTGAAAGGAGAGACGGAGGAAATTGGTCAATCTCACCATCTCATTACATCAATTGTCTATAAATTGCTGCTGCTTATTTTTATTCATTTTGATATTTCTTGTAACTTGCAATTTACAGGGAAATTAGTAGAGAGGACTATGATGCGAAAATTTGGAGTGGAAAATGTTAACAACCACTTCATTAATTTCAACACTATATGTGTTGGGGCAGAAGTAAAATTTCTCTTTCTTGACCATTGGTTTTTGCAATTCTATACAACCATAAATAGTTTATGAACATCATATGGCGTGTAGAATTCTCTCTCTCTCTCTCTCTCACACACACACACACACACACACACACACGGTCACGTCAATGGGTCATCATATTAATCGTCAGAGCTTGGGTTGTTTTGAGGAGAAGTCTCAATCCTAAATGAGCATGTGCATTCATTAAAAATAAATGGTAATTTCTATCAGAGTCTAGTAGTAGGAATTTTTATCAAGGCAGTTGTATTCTGAGGGTCCCTTTTCTTGTGTATTTTTTGTGCCTCGGAAGGAAAAAAAAGGAAGGGTTGCTCTTTTTTCCTCTACCCTTCTCTCTCCACTCTTCTCTATTATAAGAGAAAGGGGTAAATGGGGGGAGGTTGTGGGCCTTTTGAATATCCTTATATCAGTTGGTGAATCTGAAAATCCAGCCAACTAAAATTACTTTCTTTTGGGCGACCTTTGATGACATGTCATGCAAATCTAAGTTAATCCTTTTCAACCTTATATTTTAGGAGCGACAAGACGCCATGTTTAAGCTTGTGGATGAACAGCTAGATCTTATGTTAGTAGTCGGGGGATGGAACTCAAACAACACATCACACCTACAAAAGATAGCAGAAGACCGTGGAATAACATCCTATTGGGTTGACAGTGAGCAGAGAGTTGGTCCTGGAAACAAAATAAGTTACAAGTTAATGGTATGTCTATGCCAACAATTCCCATTTTGGAATGGCATTCCTGGTTTATGAATTCTGTTGTTTTCTTTTTCTAAAGATAAAACCTATTGTTTATTTGGTTTTGTTCTGTCTTATTCAAACAGCACGGCGAATTGGTTGATAAAGAAAACTGGCTACCAAACGGTCCTATCACCATAGGTGTGACATCTGGTGCATCTACTCCTGATAAGGTAAATTAAATCATGTTAATGTTTTGGTACGAGTTGTTTATATTAATTGATTTTACCATTGCTAGCTGTTAGTAATTATGTAGTTTGTTATCTGAGTTTGAAATTAAGGCCGAAACACAATGTTTAGTGATCACACACATACCTTCATTACCAGCTGTGTTTAATCGATTGGAACACCTCGTATAATGACAATAACTATCATATTGATAATGTTTGCAAATGGATTTGATCAGGTTGTTGAAGATGTACTTAGAAGGGTATTTGACATCAAACTTGAAGAAGCTCTACAATTGGAATAGAATAAAGCTTATTGTAATTATTAGTTTAGTTATCAAGGTATCTGTTGTACCTTGATAACACATCTATCTAGATATATGATATGATAAAGCTCATGCTTTTCAATTCTTCAGCCCCGGACTCTATTCATTGGCTCTTTTATTTCTGTAAAACAGAATAGTTGACTAGTCTCAACTGTTGGCCATTGAGCAGTACTTACAGAAACAGAGTTGAATGAGAAAGTATTAAGGTCTGAGTTCATCATAACTATATTTTTTCATAAATAATGCTCTAGAGGTTACAAATTAACAGAGTTGGCTTAAAGCCAGAGACCTCAATTTTAGAGCCTATGCTAAAAGAATATTGTATAACTTCACATACTATTATATGATATGATGATCACTGTAAATGCTAACAAGTGTTTATAGGTATAAATGTTTTTATGTATGGTTTTATACAACAAATTGTGTATATACAACTGCAATAACAGAGAAACAACCACCCTAAAATGCAGACCCTTACTCCGAAATCCATATAACCTAAACAAATGAATTTGACAACTCTACAAATGTGTCAACATTTGTGCTCATAAATCAACTTGATGTTGACCGAATGAACTGGAAAGATATCTATGTTGGCCTGAGAAACATACCACTTGGCTGCTCACTTGAACTATATCTTGCTGCCTCCGATACTCATCACTGGTTGATCAAATCAATTAAAATGGAATTCTGGTTATAAATTCAGCTCGGGATCACCAGCCTTCTCCAACAGCAAGTGCAAACTTGTTCCTTTCTATGGTAACCGGCCAAATGCAATATGATTAATTAGATTTAGATGATACAACTATCTCCGGGACTTGATCAAGTAAGCTATTCATTGCCTCCGGAAATTCAACCTTGGCGCGGTTGGTCTTGCCTCCAATAACCAGCGATGTTCCATCTTGTAAAGCCCATATCTTTCATTTGACCGGAGAGGAAACGAGAAAATTTTGTGATGAACACACAAAAAGAGATAAATATGTACACTTGAGTAAGTTTATTTATATAAGAGATCCAACTTAGAAGGCCTCTTTGTCATCAACTCTAATAACAACAAAGGCTTATTCAACTGAAACAATACCCAACGATGTTCTGAACTTTGACAACGAATCAGTATAATGTCTACTTTTGAAGTCTAGGTTACATAACAGACAAACTATGAAGAAAGAATTTTTTTACCTGTGCATGAGATAAAAAACTGATGCAAGTTGTAAGCATTAGAGCACCAAATCCAGCATAAACAATTGGTACCCCTGGGTCAGTCTGGCATAAAATTAAATCTCATCAGATGAAGAAAAAAAGGGGAATAAAAGCATATGCACAAAATAGAAAATTAAAATAACTATTGTATTTGTTTCAATGAACTTATCGTGTCATCATCACCTTCAAGTTCAGGCCACTACTACCAATTGCATCTACTACAACAATTTTTGACCCATCAATCTCAATTGGAAGCTTAGAATTGGGACGTCGGATTCCTGCAAATTTCCCTTCTTGATCATAAAGGAGAACTGACTGAAGATCACGAGCAAGCATTGATCTGATTTTCAACAGAAAAAATTGGGAAATATAAAAAGAATTAGGAAAAACAATTGAAAGGAAAACTATAAGAGACGTGTTGGCTTCTCATAATACCCCAAGTATTGGCTTGTTTACACTCAACAAGGCTTCTCAATTTCAGCAAAATAGTTTTAAATTCTACTAGAGGCTAAAAAATAAACCAAAATTAAATTAAACAACAGTCTAAGTGAAGGCTCAAATCACCAAATCAAATATTTTTGCCTACAACTTGTCCAAATTTGGGTTTATTATGCTGTCCCTTCAGCTTTTGAATAAGAAGGAAACCCTAAACTTCAAAGAAAAAGTGGAATAAATAAAGAGAAAAAGAACCCTAAGACTATGAACAACATTTCTCAAGAGAGAAGCATAGGTGGAAAGAGCTTCAAGGTCATCCAGATTTCTGTAATTTAATCTTTGGTAGTTCTCCAAAGGGAAAATGCAAATGAGTTAGTATAAACTTTCCACAATCATTTGAAACATTTTTATATTATAATGACATAGTTATTAAGTTTACTTACATTCCCTTAACATTTGGAGAATCAGCATTTCCAACAGGTAGGAAGGTCCCATAGAGCTTCTTGTCTCCATTGATTTGTAAAGGTGCCATAGCCAAATTGAAAGGTCCCTCGTCATCCTTGAGTACTTGTAGTGCAGAAATACTCCAATCTGTCTGATATATAGTGATCCCACCATACCTTAAGGGATCATTCACACTGATTGTTTTCCTCAGTACCTCCTTACCATCAAGATCATACAGTGAAAGATCAGTTCGAAACTGAGAGACCTGCAACATGAATGAGAAAAGAATTAATTAAAAAATAAACCTTGTAGCTGCAATAAGCAAAAAAGAGTGACAGGAACATGTCACCACAACGTCCCTTTCAAAGGCTGCCTACCTCTCCACTATCATAATATTCCATATAGAACCTGTTGACATGAACCTCAGTACTGAAAGCATCGGAGGGCGTAGATAGAAATCCAACTGGTTCCAGTACATCTCCCATCACAAAGTTCAAACCCTGTGGAACTGTTACAGAACCTCTAAAGCTCCCTGCTGCACTGAGAGTTCCTCCGGCCATTATCAGCAGTAATGCTAAATGCACTCCAATTGGAGCAAACCTTCCAGCCAGGCCCTTGAAAGCATATAGAGATGGCCCTTTTAAGAATACCTACATATACAGAAAGTGAAAGTGATACTGTAGGTTCAGTAATAATCTCTAAAGCAAGTAATATTTGTCTAGCTAGCAAACCGCATACTGGAAGTAACCAAACCCCATATGGAAATCGACATTGTTAATATATTCCACGTTTGTATAATTCATAGCTTATTTAACTTGGAACTTTAACGTGAAGTTTCTTTCAAAATTACATGTGTTAAATGATCCTTCATCAAATCCTTTCCACTTACTGTCCATGTCATCTTGTACTAAACAAGTCGATTACATTAAGCACAAGAAATTTGCTCTTAGATACATTCATGAAGTGTTGTAAATTGAGTCTACCACATGAAAGAAGGAAAACTATTAGGCTTGGAATCAAGTCACTCGTGCAAGTGACTAAACCATTATACCTCATATCCTGCTCCTGTCAATATGACACCTAAATCCTGAACTGATGCATTGGGCAGAGTATCTGAAAATTCCTGCTTCCGAATCACCTCAGGTGAGTGTACGAAAGACCATCTGCAAGGGAGGGATAATTTCCTCTTAACTAAAAGCAAATCCAATTCATCCAGTTGTAAAATTTCTAGGAATAAGCCACACCTTCTTGCTACCTTGACGATGGGGATTTGTGTCGTATATGTGCATGCCATAAGAGATGCTCCTAGTAGAGCCAATGTTCCAAGGAAAACTGGAGATGTGAACATGTGGTCAAAGCCAAGGGTGAGAACCCACCTCCACGTCAAGAATCCAAAGACAGAATTCTCTTCAGGATATTTTTGAAAATAATAACCTGGAGCCTCGCCCTGATCAATGACGGTTCCTGCAGAGCCATACAATGCAGACAAGACTGATTTCAGATTCAAACTAAAGGAGCTTGGGAAATAACTAACGAGTCCAAACAGAAAATCACAAAAAATAATAAACTGATTCACGGTAGCATCAATCTGTGGAATTCACAATCTTCAATATTTCGGAATTAGTTTCAATACGCAATTATGCATCAGTATAGTGTAGTTTGCACTCAAATAACAGAATTTCAGAAACCCACTATATAGACTCTGAGTGGGGTGTGATTCTGATTAGTTATAAGCAAGCAACTCAGATATTTCTTTCTCCTTCTCAATTTCTATTTACTATATCAGAGAGTATCTCTTATCTGGTACAAAGATTTCTATTTGCATTTCTTGATGGCTTTCAGATACAAACAAACAGGTAAAGCTTCCTCTCCAATACTACCTTTGAAGGATGAAATGACGAAACCAAGGAAATCTATTCAGTTAAAATGTACAGTATGCCCTCATGCATGTTTCCTGTGGCTAATGCCCTTCCAAAAATGAATTTTATTCAATCCCAATAAGTGCCATTACTTAATACCACTCAATGTGAGAAAAGCCATGACTAATAACAATAAGGACTGTTTCATGCAAGAGGAAGTGTCAGGTTTTATACTAGTTTTGCACCTAATCTAACTAACTTCTCTCTCCATTACTAACTAGGTCGTCTTCACTTTGTAAATTGTAATGCAACTCTCTTATTTCTCCATTATAATGACAAATAAGCATAAGAGGTACTTTACTATGTCTCCACAAACCACAATCCTCATCAACTGAAATAAATTACAACAACAGTCTCCATGTTGCAAGGATTATTATTATATTCTACTACTATTTTATGAATTAGTACAGTACCATAATAGCTTTACCAATATGCATCCTCTTCCAGTAAGTGAATGAGATTGGAGTGGACTTAACACAGTATTTAGATTATAACATGACAATTATATAGGGACAACATTCTAATAAACAAGTTCCGGCTATAATCATGCATAGAATTGAAATTGAATTGCTTAGTTAGTGATGTAACTAGACTGTATATACGTTTCATTTCTCTAAATATCATTAGAAAAGACCCATTATAAATATAACACATATAGATATCTTTCAGACACACAAACTGATACGTACCTAAGGCCATTAAGCCAGCAATGGTGAACATTTCTCCAATAGCCAAAAGCAAATTAGACAAAATAGACAAAACCTTTTTGGGAAACCTCTTCAACAACAAACCCAATCCTCCGGCAGCCGTCTTCCACCGTGGCTTTCTCTGAGCTCCACCATTTGAGGCGGCGCTGCCACCCTCCTCCGACAGCAACGGAGCTTTCTCATCAGGACCCACAATTTTAATGGGTACGTTTTTGTTCTTGATAGCATCTGTAGAGGTTTTTGCGAGCTTACAAGTTGTAATTGTAAAAGGGAAAATTCTCTTGTTGTAGAGATCATAATTTCGGGAATTGTAGGGGAAACTAGGAAATTTGATGAGATGGGTTTGGGGATTTGATAGTTTTAGGATCCTGTTTGTGGTGTTGAGAGCAAGAGTCTCCATTGATGGACCTCTCTTCCTCCCCTCTCTCTTAGAGGAGTGTCAGTTTTGAACCAAAGGTGAAACGACCGTGGTGGTTTGTTTATCCAGAAAGAGATATTTAACAATTCTTTGTAGATTTTTTTTTTTCAAAAAAAAAGAGAAGGTACTTAGGAGTGTTTTTTAATTAAAGAAAATTATTACTTTCTCCATTTCATAATTAATGATATAATCCTTAAAACCATTAACTTTAATAATAACTTATTGTACCCTTGATATTAACTAAATCTTTTTGTACTAATAGTGGTATGATATTAGCTATGACAACCAACTTACAAGTCATTTATTACGGTTGAAGTATTTTTAGCTATTTATTTTTTAACTTATAAGTTGGTTTTTAAGTCCAAAAAAAATAAATAATTATTTGTGACTTATTTTAAAATAACTTATAAGTCATTTTAAAATAAGTTAATTTGACCAAATATAATGTCTATTTTGTCTATCTTCTATTTTGCCTCTCTTTTTATTAATGTCATTTTTAATAATTTTTGTTATGAATAGTTATCAATATGGATGTCCATTCATTTCCTATTCCCTCTTTATTGGTACATGAATGATATTCATAAATTTTTCATTCATCTCCTAATTAAGTTTGTATTTCTTTTCATCTTCTATATTTCATTCATGTATTTATAAGGCCTAAACCATTCATGTTTTGATAGACTTGAAGAATACAAGACTCCTTTCTTATTTTCTCCTTGTGTTATCTCTAATTATATAATAATTTTTACATTATTTTAACTTATAAGTCATTCTGAGCCGAACACATTCATAACTTGTTTTAACTTATAAGTCAAATTTATACCGAACACTTTTACTTATAAGTCACAATTTAAAATAACTAATATTTTAACTTATAAATCAATTAAAATAAGGAGTTCTTGAAATAGTAAATTAGAAATATCCTAAATATAGTATTAAAATAGAATTCTTTAATTTGGAACAAAATAAAATTCGATTTCGAATGGAGTATGTAACCACCAGGTATGTGACTACTACTACGAGTCTATGAGTTTGAGTTTCAAAAACTTAATACAAAACAAAAGAATATACAACTAATATTTATTTTAGTAAAGGTTCAATTATCATCCTCACATT
Source organism: Panax ginseng (assembly GCA_020205605.1). Classification (NCBI taxonomy): domain Eukaryota; kingdom Viridiplantae; phylum Streptophyta; class Magnoliopsida; order Apiales; family Araliaceae; genus Panax; species Panax ginseng. The sequence goes on along the minus strand of CM035133.1, from coordinate 3,385,069 downwards.
GTTTTTTTTTTAAAAAGTCAACATGTTTTGCGAAAATTTTGTGGAATTAATGAATATCAAATTATCAATACATGAGATTGAGTGAGATTATAAATTGACACACCATATTACATATATAATTAAAATAATATATAATTAATATTAATAATTATCTACATAACTGACAAAAAATAATTAATGCATAAAGTCACAAAAGAAATCATTTATTTCTCAATTGTTTTCTTTTTTTGTATTCGAAACATTACTCCAAAAATAACAAATTAAGAGTGTATACTTTTTCATCACAAATTAAGAGTCCTATAGTGTGTTAAAAAATTCATAAAGGAAGGATCATTATAGAAAATAAGGAATCAAAAATCTCATAAGTAAAAATGTAAATGGAAGGGTATTTGTTTTTTTCATTTAGGTATTAGTCAAAGTCTTCCACTATGCTCTTCACAGGAGTGGACAAGGATTTTATCATTATTATTATTATTATTATTATTATTATTATTATTATTATTTCCTTTTAAGCACAAGTAGTAATATCTACAGGTGGCCTTAAAGAGTGAAGCAAAATATTAAAGGAGGAATGGAGGATACACTTAAAAAAATGACAGTTTCATTTGACCTTGTTACACACATTAGCTTTGTTATAGATATTTATACCTAATATTTTCAATGTTAAATTCCAATACTAAATTTTGTTATAAAATAATTTTATCAAAAAATAAATAAAATTATATATATAAGTCTGACAAACCTCATGTAGAAAACTCAAATGATACTCTAATCTCTCTGGTACTTGACCACTTGAAAAAAGTAATGGAAGAATGACAATAAAATGGCTAAAATGGTCACTCTTTTTTCTTTTTTATTTTGGAAAAGGATTGCCAAGTTGTTAACTCACTAAGAGGCTTTGGGATTGGCCAAAAAAATCTCAGCTTCTCTAAGTTTGGCCTGCCAGCATCAAACTAATAACTCCATTAACAGCTTATAAAACACTGCAAAATAAAAGGTATCAGGGTTGATTAACCTTCCAGCATCAAGACACTCATCAATGGAGGAATAGCATATGATCATTCTTTTTTCAGTGACGTAAAGTGGAATATGATAGACTCATTCTGAATTAGGGAAAAGAAAGGCTATCCTCATCTATCCTGGCTTGGAACAGGCTATACTTAAAGAAAGGCACTAAATCTTTTGCACTACCAGTTCAAAATGCCTGAATCAATCATCTATCCTGGCTTGGGACGGGCTATACAAGAAAAGTCACAAAAGGAAGAAATAATATAGTTTTTAAAAAAAAAAGGAGAGAACGAAAATAATTTTTTTACAAAAAAAATAGAGGTAGAGATGCTGGAAGTTGGTAAAGATATCAATTTCTTCATTACATGCAAGTCCTCCAGGAGTAAATGGAGAATGAGATAGAATAGTCAAATAGAATTTGCTTAAAATGTTTCAGTGTTCTACTGTCGAAGATAATCATCCAAGTAGAATCAGGAAGGCCCATGCAGATCAGAAACTCCTGGTTCTAAGACAACCAAGAAGCATACAGAATGACTTTGTGGTTCTTCCTATGTAACCTACACAATATCACATGTTTGTGTATGTGTGTGCGCTTTTGTTTTTGTTATTATTTTTCCAAATGCCTGAAAACCCGTACACCCATGTCCAATTACAATCTCCCAGAGATGCATTGTCCAAGTACTAATCCCCTGGCAAAGCAGAACTTGCTAAAATAATATATCCTTAACCAAAGCAGTCGGAAACAAAAACATAATAAACAAGAAGCAAATGTCACAAGTACAACTACAAGCTTACCCTATCTACAACGAGTTTAGGTCCCTGCTACGGCACAAATATCAAACAAACACATTCAGGTTAGACAATAGTTTATCTTTCTCATGTTACTGAATCCTTGTACAAGTCAAACTATTTCAGTTTATCTTTCTCATCTTACTGAATCATCGTACAAGTCAAACTATTTCAATGTACTCACTTTGTGTATTAAAACTTAAAAGAAAGTAAATAATGTCACACTGAACAAGCATACAAGGAACTGACACCGATCCTTTATTAGACTTATATGGCACCATACAATGTGATAGAAACATCTAACGTGCTGATTACATGATTATTCAATGCTATAAAGCTACATCGAGACACCAAGGTAGGTAGATAATCTACAAGCTATTAGATGCGAAAAAGGATACATTGCAGGTTCAGATGCAAACGACCTAAAGAATTAAAGCTCTAAAAGCACAGGAAAAGATATCTCGTGCACCAGTTTCCGGACCACAAGTAGAGGTCTATCAAGCTAACATATACATATGCATACCTAACAATCCTAGAAGTCCATCAGCAATCAACTTCAGGAATAGGACACCGAGAATGAAATTAGACGAAGGATCATTAGGAGGCCAAGAAACAAGAAACAAATCTTCAAAGCAGATTTCGTACCCTGTCCTTGAGTTGAATGTTGATAAAAACCATGAGCGTAACCCCCATGAAAAGAACTAGAAAACAGATAGGGGACTCCGGTAGTAGCCCCATAGACAGTAGCATCATGAAATCCATGCACTTGGAGGTTAAAGAAGGATGGGATGGCACCAAAAAGAGCAGATAATGTTAAGTTGCCAAACCTCGAAGATGCCATAGGCATAAATCCCCCCATGGAATTAAACTCTTCTTGTTGGAAATAGTTTATATCCGGAGCAGGAGCCGTTTCGGGTCTTTGCCCTACAGGGCGATTGGGGATATCATCATCTCCGGGTATTGATCTCGATCTAAGGTCCGAACTTGTTTTTCCCCGTCCATAAATAGGAACCAATTTCTCCTCTTGTATGATGGCCTTACAGACTGGGCATACAGACTGAATGAATATGCAGCAAACATGGCCAACAGTAAAGGTGACCACAGAGTGGGAATATGAATGAATATGCAGCCACCGATAAAGACATGGCCAACAGTAAAGGTGACCACAGAGAGTTACAGCCGGATCTTGAGATAATTCGAAGCATATATTGCATTCAAAAACACCAGTTTCCATGCTTATATCACTTGAGCAAGAGGTGTCAGTTAATTCCTTAAAAGCACCGTCTATATCCATACACTCAAAAATTCCAAATTCCTGCTTAACCATAAAAAACACAAATCAACACCTTTTTATTAATAAGTTCAACGACATATATCACATGATGGGATCTCAAGCTACTTATAACGCCAATCTAATTTACAAATTACAAATAAACACACACACACAGCGAGGGAGAGAAACTAGACTAACAAGCCTAGCTTAATCAAACTCATGTAAATCAATCAACTGAATAACTAACCACAAAAGAAAATCCCTAGAACTTCATTATAACAAAACTATAATAATGTTTAAAAAAAATATAAACCAAAGACTAAACCTTGCTGAGAAGATTCAGCAAGAGAATACCAAAAAATCTGAATCTTTTATCTTTAGGTTACTATATATGTATGGGATCTCAAACACTGCATATAACGCCAATTTAAGTACACAAAACATAATAAATGAATATATAAAGAAAGAAAGAGATAAACTATATCAATAGCTGATATAGCATATCTTAATCAAACAAATAACTACGGATCAAGAAAACCACTAGAAATTCATAATAATAGCATACTTTTAATGAAAAAAAATACAAAATCAAAACATTAAAGCATGATTTCATCAACCCAGGTTCCTCCGTTAAATTGTGCGAGATTAATATATCATATTCTGTAATATAGCCTACTTTCATAGATTTGTCTTCAGTTTTTCATTCTCAGCAACACCACATGGCTAACCGTAATAGAAGTTAGATAAACAGAACTAAACCAGATGAACAAAAACATACCAGCAAAATTGGGAGGCTAATAAAGACTAGAGATTTGTGTGAAACAGATCTAAATTAAGCAAGGCATAAACGTACCCACAAACAGATTACATGTTTTGTGTATGTGTATATATATATATATGTGTGTGTGTGGATAAAGAGAGAGAAGATGAAGGAGGAGAGAGAAAGGTAGTGACCTGAGAAAGAAATGGTTAGAGGGCACGTTTGATGAATCGTTGAGGGAATCAACCGAAATAAGTTTTGGTTAGAAAGAAAGAGAAGATTTAGATTGATTAAAAAAAAAAAAAAAAAACTCGTTCGTTTTAACGCTAAGAAAAAACACATGATTCATTTGTATTGATATATAAATCAAACAATTCGCGCCAGTTAACCTATTTTTAACAAGATTTTTTATCCTACAAAAATCAGGTTATGAAGAATAGTCTAATAAAAAGAAAAATAATATATTCATGTTATAATTTTTATTACGAAGAGATATACATTTACATATTATTCATATTTAATCTAATTTTTATGTGCGTTTGGTTAAAATAATAATAATAATAATGTGACGCATGGAAAATGAAAAATTAGATGATATATGAAAGGACATTATAGTGAGGATGAGAAAAAAGAGGGTGAAACTCAAGAAGTTAGTACTCAATTTAAAAGTAAATAAAAATATTATAACCGACAAATTGGGAGGAGATAAATAACAATTTGCTATATCTAAGTATATTCCAAAAGAATGCAAGTTGAGATTTGAGTTATATCTACCGAATCAAATCCAATCTAGTTTTTTAATAAAGTTTATTTTTAATTAAGTTAAAATCTATTGACTAATAAAATCGACATTCAGATAGAATCATTCTATCGTAATTACATCGATCAATTATCCAATTGACCAACTTATCCAAAAATAAACTTCATCTATATCTACCTACTCTCTTCAAAATTCCTCTCTTTCCTCTTTTCACCCTTGGCAGAATAAAATCTGTGCTTTTTCAAACATGTGTTATGGGTTACTTGAATGACCGTTTTGGGTAAGGATATTTTTCTAAAAATTTTAACAAGTGCCAAAAAATACATATTTATATATTAAAATTTTAACCGCAATTATGACATATAATAATAAAACTCGAATTATAAACTCCTACTTGCACTTGAATAACATGAATAAATTAAAATTAGATAAAGTGACTTTAAAGAAAAATTATTGTAAAATCATATTATCCCTACAACAAAATCGTGTGCCCAATCACAATATATTGTAAAACAGATTGTCATTAACCCACGCTTAAAACTCGTGTTTATTCAAGTATATGACGTATGAAAAGATTAGTTTTTAAGCCTCTTATAAGCAAACTTGAGGACACAATGTCATTCTAGCATCTAAAGAAGCCTTCATTATTTTTGGAGGGAGTTTCATTTATAAAGTAGAAAAATGAGCCTAGAAAACTAGCACAACTACCAGAGCCAACTCTTCTGTTTTTACAGCATCCATGAGGTTGAACAAAGCTACTAGCTCAAGTTTTGTCTAAAATTGAAGAAAGAATAATTTTAAGTGCCTCCGTCACAATCAAAGTATAAAGGGGCATATTTTTCCCATGGTTCGTATCACCACTGTTCCCTTGTACAATTTGCATACATATGAATCTGACAGCAAACTGTTAGATACATTCTTCCCCACTTGGCTCCTCTCCTCTCCTCTCCTCTCCACACTTCAGTCTCAAAGGGAATAATGATTATACATAACCTATCAATATCCAGCTGTCGGTTTTCCACCCAATCCTGTAAACGTTATAAATAGATTAAAAAAGAAAAAGAAAAACAAGACTTGACCCACCCGTTGCATGTAAAATAAAGGGATTTGATCAAATATGGTCATCCCATCAGCATGTAAATATATAAAATCGAGTTTGACATGCAGTATGATTGAATTACATATTTGATGAGGAAAAAATTTGAGTAAAACAACATAAATAGGTTAAGTATTTTCCATCAACTTTCTAAATGACTCGTAACTATAAGAATTAAATGTTCTATTGCTTTGACACCTATTTTCAATCTTTACCTTTATGTGGAAGAAAAAAATTAGATTCCCAGGAAATTTCTTTTTTTGTTTTCTGGCCTCATCCGTAGAGAAATTACTAAAGCAGACAGCCTAAAGGAGAACAATTTTACCAGGAGTAACGAATTCAACTTTGGCTTGTTATCAGTTCAATATCAGCTCCGACTTCAGCAATTTTGGTGTCTTTCGATGCCTTCGCTAATTTGGCAATATTGCCAACATCAAAGTCAAATGCTATTCTTTTCACAAGTCCCTCGAGCATCTGTATTTGGAAAACATATCAATGACATCATATACTCATAGGCAAACTGATAAATATAATACAGCATGTCATTTTCATATAGTATTTCCAAATCAGTTGTTCTGTCAGCAAAGTGGCATGCCAATTTTGACTTTAAAAAACATTAGAATTAGTACCCATGAAAAAAATGTGGCAGAAGCCAAATAAATATTGTAATTTAAGGGAGTAAACATCCAGTCCACCATGTTGGATAATGGCATCAAGTTGCACAGTTTCAGCCGTCGCAACTACAAATAGTATTTCATTCCAATATTCCACTTAGTCTTCCGGAAGTTTTCATTTTCTTTTCATTTTTGCTATGTCAAAAGTTAAAACTTAATAGTCCCCTATGACGATGCACCAAATAATAGAGGTGTAAGGTATGATATGTTTTGATGAGACTAGACTATGGTAAAGTTGGTATTGTTTTGAACTTATCACCGAACAAATTATCATTGATGATTTTGAATGTTACAATTTTGCACCATTAGGATTACAGATGCCTACCCTTGGTAAAAAAAATTACCAGTCCTCCATCATCTCATGAATAATATGAATGGATTATTAATGTATACTACTTTAACGTTGAATTTTAAATTTAGAACAAAAAATATTCATATTCACAGTTTTGTAATAAGTCGAACAAAAATTCTAGTCCTAGTTTTAGGGATATCAGAAACAGAAACCTAATATAGCATAACGGTTTGGCTGTGGCCCTACAAACATTGTTTTGGACAGACTAAATTTCAGGTTCAGAAACAAATAGCTGCTCAATCATTGGACATGAGAAAAGAAATTTCTAGATGTATTAAATTGCAGCAGAGCATTTTATCAAAATAGATGTCAGCTAGAGTTTGTCAGAAATTAATTAAGAATAAACCACTATGGCCAAAGTTTAATATAAGTGACTTGAGTATACATCAGAAATGCATGTCAGAAATTAATTAAGAAGAAACCACTATGGCCCAAGTTTAATACAAGTGATTTAAGTTTACCAGAGACCCAATGGCAACTAAAGCTCGGAATTTCGAATCAACTTCCAGATTTTCCTCTTCCGCAATCTATACAGAAACAAAAATCATCATGAAGGATATCTCAAACGTTCAACAAACACTATCAATATGATAACTTATCATCCAAAATAGAGAAAGGGATCTCTTTTTCTGTTCCTAATTTATCATTCCCTTCTGCGTGCATGTGTTTTTTTGGTGTGATGGGGTTTTTTTTTTTTTTTTTTTTTGGGGGGGGGGGGGGGGGGGTTGGAGGTGGGAAGGAAAGATACCTCTAAAGCGGCTGAAAGAACTTGAGACTGGCCTTCTTCATCCTTCTTTTCAATCAATAGAACAGCATAACTGAAGAGCACCGAAACAGAAAGGGAAAAAAGTTTAAAATTAAAGAAGAAGCTACAAGTGACTGAAATGAGTCAAATGACTAAAACTACAAAAGTTAACCTCAATAGAAGCTAATATTTCTGAATATTTATTATTCAACCAAGAAGCTCACAATATGTTCAAGTATACACTTCTAGTTGCCTTTATCATAGATTCATAGTTACATTCTAATCGATGAGAGTAAATATCTAAGTCAAGTAGAAGCCCGAACCCCATCCTAATCACTTATAATCTCTGCCCAAGCATGCTTCCTCAAAGGTGGTCAGACTTGGTCAGGGTCCAAGGAATCAATAAATATGGGTAATTGAGTGTTGAATTATCAAAATACAACAAAAGCCACTGGTAAGACGAGTTGACAAGAAATAGATCCTATCACATTCCAAAAAACTACAGTAATCTAGTTTTTATAGCTTGGATTAACCGGACACTATTTCAACAGAGTGGCCTATACAAGCACTTTTGGGCATCATAACTGGTCGTCCCAACAAAATATAATTAATGGAGAATCAAGAGGTGGTTAAAATGTCTACAAACTACAATAAATCAACTAAAAAATTATGTCTACACGTGATGTATACTGTAGAGAACTCAGTTGCAGAAAGAAGAAAAAGTCCAAGTAAGAAAAAAAATCAAGAGCTAAATCATCAGTCACAACAATTATGTTTTTAAGGATAACAACCATCAGGAGTAAGTACTTACTTGAGTATCAATGTAGAGTAAGATACTTGCACATTCTTATTTGAGGAGGAGTAGCAACTTGAGAATGCATCAAGAATCTACAAGATAAACAAATGTAGATTCAGCATGCTTCAAGCACAAGGAAAAACTTGATATGGATACATAAGAAGAAAAATAGGGGAACTTAATCAGGCTCTCCGCACTGAGTTATTAAATCGACCATACAAATAAATTCCAATAGAAATATAACACTGCTAGAATTATTGCTAAAAGAACATTCCTTAAGCACATTCACCTGTCTAACAAAATAGGGGAACTTAATCAGGATCTCAGCACTGAGTTATTAAATCGACCATACAAATAAACTCCAATAGAAATATAACACTGCTAGAATTATTGCTAAACGAGCATTTCTTAAGCACATTATTCACCTGTCTAACTAATGGACCAATATTATTTCCCCAAGGATCACAACCTCCTAGTATGCGGGACACTATGATGAATTTTTGAAAGAACAGACAACAGGTATAAAAGGCCTACCACAGTAGACTTAACAAATCAAATTATTAATAATGCTTTTACAAAATGGGTAACACAATGGATTGGTGGGTGGAGCAGAGAAAAGAATTAAGCCCAGCACAAATTCATTTGGGGTTGATAATTTCTCCGATATCAGTTTGGTCATTCTGGACTAAACCGCAACTCAGACCTTGTCACCTTAAGAGTGAACTTTAAACTACTCGACCCCAATTACAGTCTTGAAAAAAATATAGGGGCGAAGAGAAGGTAGGAAACAGAATTTCCAGAAAAGGAAAAAATAATTTAGATAATTGTACGACTCACACTTTTATTCCAAAACACTAATCACAATTCAGAATCCAAACATTTTTAGACAACCATTTTCCTAATAAAGCAAAGCACATGTATATAGACAATCTTTAACACACTTCCGTATGATCTATAAAAGCCTAGCCTTAATATACCATGATATATACATCACAAACCACAGTGTAATTCTTGGTCCCTTCCACATTACCCAATCATTCCACATTCCAATAAAATTGATAAGAAAAAGTTGCTAAATATGATTTCCAGACCTATAATACTTAGTTCCACAGCCAACGAGAGCAAATATATTTGCTAGAGCTTAACAGTCGGCCATAAGCTTGAAAGTTGAAACATAGCCGGACATAATCTTACAGCTTTATTCTGGAGTTGATGCGATTGACATCAATCATTTTCTCTCTTCTCTGAGATTAATACTTTCATGGACTATTATGACTCAGTTTATTGTAAATTGGTTATAGCATTTATTTAAATATTACAATACTAACCTCACCACGATGCTTCTGTAACCACGGGTAGTAGCATGAACTCCTAAAGAGATTAGTCACAGCACGAATGCTCGTCAACAGATTAGCAGGAAGTGAACTTGTTGTTACCTTCTGGAGCAACTCCAATAGTGTATCTGGTGAAAACAAATAGATTAGTGCAACAGATACCAAATTCAAATAAGAGGGTATGAGAGCCGAATGGCATTCAACCCAGTAATGTCTGAAAGAATCAACAATAAGTAGAGTAAGACATCTGTCCTACTATCAAGCTTGACCAGCTTACAAAACCAATTCAAAATTATACGGCCTTACCAAGTAAAGTACCTTATTAAGATCCAATTCAACATATACAAAATGGTTGCACATTGATATACATAACAAATATAGCATTTCTAATTCGATGATCATTGTATTTGTACTGCATTTGCAAGTGGAATGACTTAAGGTCCATTGTCTAATTAACTGTTAACAAATGATAAAGTTGAACATATAAGCCATCAATACAGCAATAAAAATGGCACTCTTATTTGTAATCGCCAATCGGTAAGACAATAATAACAAATATAGGTGAAAGCGTATTGCAAAGAAGTCCAGATTACACATACCATTTCCATCAGTAACATGTTTAAGAAGTATAGTCGCTCCATCTGGATGAAGGACAATCATCCTCAAAATATCAATAACTGCAAGGATAAACATACATTATCAATTCTGTGTCAGAACATCCGGCCGAGGCTAAAAATGCTAAGTATGTAAGTGAGTAAGAAACAGCATATATTATCAAATCAATTCATAAAAACATCAACAGTATAGCAACCATTGCTCCCTCAAAACCTGTCTTTCTTTCTCTGTTTGCTTCTGCCCAAAGGCAACAATTTACTACATATGCTTGGTCGCCTCTGGCTACCCGTACAACCCTCAATGCCTGAGGAAACATGATTTAATTCCACATTTCTTGTAATACTTCAAGAGTTCATACAGTAGAAAGGTAGAACCTCTCAAAAATAAATACAAAGACATAATAGACATTTCAGTACAGTGATAAATATCTACACAGCCTAGCATTCAAATGTCAATTTTAGCAGTACGAGAAGACTCCGGGATAGAAGGGGCCTTGTTTCTGCAAATGAGGTTTCGTTATTCTTGTACCTGGAACGGTTTACAAGATAAATAGAATCATCCTCAATCCACTTTTATCAAAGCGCTTCAAAACTGTGGGATCTCTCAAATACCCCTTAGTTAATTCAAGGAGGGATTTTGGCGCCTAAATCCCTCTTTAAATTCCCTGTGAGTTTCAGGAATACTCCTCTATTATCCAAACAATAAACGGAAAGCCCCTATTAATGTAGCCTCCTCCAGAACTGCTCCATCCAAACTCACTCTTAGGTTTCTGCTTCATTCTTAAAGGGCATATTCTCCAAAATGATACTTTCACATTCTCAAAAATAATCAGGAAAGAAAAAACAGTAATGGATTAGCTCAATTTGGCTGTGCTAAGGTAGATTCCTGGTCAATAAATATTGTCAATAAATTAAATAGGTGACTATCATCTTTCCATCAATATGCAGGGTAACTGCAGCCAAATCTGGTAAAGGAAACCCCAAGTAATAGTTCCCAAATTAAATCATGCTCACCCGGAAATATCATCGCAATAGGCCATGAATTTAGCAATTTCAACAGCAAAGCAATGTCAACATCTGAAAATTTACTGCTATGATAGTGTGATGTGTCCTTCAAAATTTTTGCAATCGCAGCCAATCTTGAAATATCTACCTCATCCAGTGCTAAGTTCTTTTTCTCCTGCATAACCAAAGTAGGGAAAGATGATGAAGAGTAAGAACAAAATAAACATCTCAAGTCTCACATTAAGGTTTAAAACTTTTCAAGCAAGTTGAAAGTGGCAGCTCGAATTTTTGCATAACTATAAAGTAACACGATAGGGATAAGTAATCAAGAAAATCAACCAAGGTTCAATGATAGAAGAAATGCACATACTATCATAAATAAAAGGTAAAAATACCAACAAAAAAAAAAGAAAAAGATTTACCGGATCAGATAGAAGAGCATTGTTGAACTCTGAAATCTTTTTCAGGATCCCATCAAACTGAGCTGCATCAAAGACTAACATCCCTTTCTGGACACAAAATCATTTTGATTATATAATTAAAATGAATGAAGAGATTTGGAAGATCTGTCAACTGAAAAAATGAGCTATAATCAGAAAAAGTGGCACAATGTCGTCTCAGCCAGTCCCAAATTTTGTACTCCTTCCGTGCCACAAACATTGGTTCAAACCAAGAGTCCAGAACAGAGACGCAGAGTATTAAAGAAGCTAGATAACTGACATATATATTCTCATGTTATAATGAGTTTTTAAGTCGTCCTTCAATATCAATAAAAACAATAATTTCTTAAAGCCAACTGAAGTACTTTAATGTAAAAAATAAATATTATTTTACCACAAATAATATAAGAAAAAACCAGCATATCAGTACTATCTTATGTAACCAGCATATCAGTACTTTCAAGATGGAACAAATTCAAAGAGTCTTGCTCAAAATTATTAGCAATATCCCACTGGCCGTTGCCTCTTAAATAATGTAGCTTTTTGTGCAAGAAGAGATTTAAATGTGTGTCTTTGGAACTCAATCAATGTACTGAGCTTTGGTCTTTACCTAAAACATAGGACATAATGTCTACAAGTTTGAGACAACAGAGGAGATGCATCCCTGATAGGCAGGGACATTGACTGAACCACAAGATGTACAATAATGTATAATAGATAGTATGCTATATTGTGAAAGAATTCAGAACCCAGAAACTGGTTCGAAGTTGTAGTTTGCATGATTCTACGGGTTGATAATAAGTAAAAGAAGTCCTGTTTTCTTCGATTATATGCTAGATATAATATCTCTCTCCCATCTGAATGCATATAGATTGTTATATGATTTTCCTATGTACAAACAAAATAGGCTGTACCATACTAAATGACCTTACGGCCAAATTTAAAACGTTAACTAAAATGTTATAACAGGAAAAAGTTCCAATTTAATATTTCTTCAATTCTCAAGAAAGTTAACATGTTAAGCTTTTTAAAACAGTTATATATATATATAATCACCCAATATGTGATTTTCCATTACCATCCCTGATACAATAGGACAGAATATGATCACCCAATACAGTTTCCATACCATAAACACAGAATTTCTGATGGGTTTACATAAACATGCAAACTGATGGGTGTAACCCCTTGAAGCCCTTAACTATATACAGAATGAGGACATTAAAGCGCGCTCACCTTAGGAATATGTTTGAAAGTTGGTTTGGCTGAGATAGCTGCCATTAATCAAAATTAAGAAAAATGCTGTGATACTGGACTTGGAAATCCATTACAAAAACTGAAACTTTGTGATCACAAAGACATACCAGATATATTTGAGGTTCCTCCAGGAATATAAGCACTGGCTGAAATGTACAACAAAGAAAACTAATCACATGAAAGAATGAAGGAACTGGGATAAAAGAACCTCATCAGCTACCTACAGGAACCTATGTTGTAGACCAAATACGATGTCATACTTACAGCCAGTGAAGGGATCACGAAATGATGAATCAAGAGAAAAATCCCTTTGTCCAGAATTTTGTAGTATAAACTCTACAATTTGTTGACGGTAAGAAAGTGGCAGATTCTCCTTGAGAAGCCACTTGTCAGCAGTACTATATGGATTTTCTGTAGATGGCTCACCAAGTGATCAATTATATATGCAAGTAACATGGATACATGGTCAGCAGTACTATATGAATTATCTGTAAATGGCTCACCAATCATATAATGATATATGGAATGAACATGGATACATGATCCATGTCATGTCCAATGTGTTGTAAATAGAACAGATGCAGATTTACAGATTTGGGGGGGGGGAGGGGGAAATTTTAAGAAAAAGATATAATTAGCAAAAACATCAATATAAAGAGACCTTAAGTTGTGTTTGTGCATGCAAGAGACCATGTGTGCATCAACTCACATATCAATATTCACTCCAAAAGCCAATTTGGCATAAGGGAACAAAATTGGGGATAAAAAGGAAACAAAATGGGAAGGTCAGAAAGAGGTTCCACTATTTCAAATAAAGGTAAGGGAAAAACACAAAGACACACTCCTGCTGCATAGAGGAGTTGCTCTATGGTCCACCAAATTATTCCTTGTACAAAAGAAGCTAAAGCGAAGGAAGATATCAAATTAGGGTTTCCCCATTTTTTCATTTTTAATCTTCAAATAACACACTTCTTTACATATGCGAGGGTGAAACAGTGTAATCAAGCTTTTCTACTTTTATCTAACAATTTAGACACATAGTATAATTAAGCTATAAATCAGTCACTCACTTCATCCTTCCAATTCATGGAGGAAGAAGACAGAGATTCTTCTATCCATGAATACCTTTCTAATACCTACCTTACTTGACTTACACTTCTAGCCTCCCTAGTCTAAACACAGCATAAGCTGCAACCTGATTTGCAGTTTCTTTTCTAGCAGAGACTACTCTCTGTGCAGTGTTCTAAAAATCCCCGCCTAGGTCCGCCTAGGCCCCCCCTTGGCGCCCCGCCTAGGTGCTAGGCTGCAAAAAAATCCCTTCAGGAAATTAGGCAGAGCCAAAACGATTTTTTTTTTAATTTTAATAACTACCCAAACCATATCTTGATATATTTATTTTTCTAATGATTTATCATATTCATAATAGAGGTTGTAGTATATCAAATCACAACAAGAAGTGAACAATATCAAGTCAAAATAGATAATTTTATTATAGTAGTAATTTTTTGAATTTGTGCCAACTTCAAATTATATAAATGATGATACATTTGTAATATTTAGTTTAATTTAATATAATTCTTAAATTTATGTTTAGTTTCTTAAGTTTTAATATTGAATTAAATTCTTGAAGTTTTAAATTTTATTATTTAATAGCAATCCTGTTTATGAATAAAACTAATACGTTAAAAATATGTTTGAACTTTGAACAATTGCATGTTTATGTTTGACCTTTGACATTAGCAATATGGATATGTGTTTGAACTTTAAGCAAAGGCCTTTATTATCTTTATTATAGATTATTTTGCTTTATATTAATGTTTTATTTGGATAAATGTGAGATAAAATATTAAAATTGGCTTAAAATAAAAAATCCCGCCTAGGCCCCCTCGGCCGCCCGCCTTTTAGAACATTGGTGGTGTGATATGTAGTTCCAGAATTTTTAAGCATTGAATTAGCAACAAGGTGACATTTTCAGGACAAGGAACTACTGCACTTAAAAGTGGCTAGTAATCGTAATCAGCATAAAAAACGCGGGCATGGGGGGAGGGGGGTGAAGACGATGTAATAAACTAATAATACATCATGTAAAGTATATTGAAGAGAACTAAGATACCTGATCGATTATATGGCAATTTACGAATAGGCTCACCATCTCCAATATCAACATCAAAGACTGCAGAATATTAATTCATAAAAATCACTATAAAGAAAAAGGGAAACATGAATCCATGAAAGAAGGTGATTCAGATTAGAAATGGCTAACCATAATCATATTCGATTCCATCAAGGACAGGGCGTTTCATGCTATCATCAGGTCCATCGACAACTTCCCCAATCTATATTGATAGAATATACTAAGTACAAATAGTTCGACTTTGATAAGAAAGGTAAGTTATAAACAAAATAGGAGAAGAACCCAATCAATACATTCAAGTTTCACAAGAATCAAATAATTAGCTAAATTAAACACGTTACAACTAAATTCTAGGGATAGATGAACTCGGGTAATCATTGGCAACGTCAAAATTATACTTGATGCAGGACAATGTCTATAAGGGATTAAAAAGCAATAAAGGGAAAGAAAGAAGGGGAAAAGGAAAAAGGGAAAAAAGAGGATGCCCGAAGGCTAGAATGGCACAAAGCCTGAATCTAGAATCAATCTATTAAGCTCTGCCTTCCAAAAATGGGATTACATGAGTTTATATAGAGCAAAAAACCCTAGTCTAAGGTAAACTAATTTAATAAGGAGCAAACTCGTAATTATTATTTGCAATAAATAAGAGACAGAATAATCTACCTACTATAAGTAAAAGATACTCCCTCCGTCCCAAGGTAAAAGTCCTGGTGAATTTTTCACGCATATTAAGAAGAGGAATGAAATGACAAAATTGTCCATAATAATATGTCATTAATCATTTTCAATGTAGGTGAGAGAGTGACTTTCTAACTTTTCAATTTAAAATATTTTCACCACATAACTAATTATACTTATTAAATATGAAGAGAGAATTAGAATAAGAAAATTATGAGATATTTAATGCTATAATGCTAATGGTATAATAGGAAAAATTGTATAAAAGTTTGGTTATTAAAGAAAAGTGGACATTTAACCTGACTACCCAAAATAGTAATAAGAACTTTTATCCTGGGACGGAGGGAGTATAATTTAGTAACAACTTATTTATCCATAAATAAAAATATAATATTAATTAATCTCTTGATTTTTTTGGCCCTTTCTACATCAATATTTGTCACTACCAATACCATATACTCAATTTTGCAACATCACTTAATAAATAAAAGCAATAATCTTCACTATGCGTGGATAACTGGACACATGCATGATGTATCAAAAACTTTACACCATGACCATAGTTATAAGCACCATATGGTAACAAAAGCGTCTATCAAAGTATGGATGACAGATTAATGAAAAATCAGCCTTATGAAAAAACAAAAGTCTAATGATGGGTACAAGTAGAGAAAGCATGTGGAAATTAATCATGGGAGAAAGAGCAAAATATATTTTAGCATAAAATTATGCATTACCTTATCCCATTTATTTTCCCTCAAATTCCAAGAATATGCCACACCATTATCCCCTTCTCTGACAACTTTTGTCTGCCCGTCACTGGTTCCTGAGCACAATACCACAAAACATATCTAGGTCAACACAGGTAGCAGGTAATTTACAAATATCAACCATTTCAGACACCAGAATCAATAAGCTTATGTTTTTTAAGCATATGCATTCTCCCCTTAACAGAAGACTTTCATCAGTTCATGTATATATTAATAACTTTGATGTTATATTAATTTATATATTTGCATACACATATAAGTTGTCCTTGGTGAATATATTACATTAACATTGTCGTGATATACCAAATTTATACAGAAAGCTCTTATGAGACTAAGATTTCACATAAAGGAAACTTGGCTTTGCACCCACACATGACATCCATACAACTATCAGAGACTATATTGTTTTCATATAATGAATGTGTGAAAGCATCTAATAAATTGTTCAACTAAATGACAATAATTATTATCAAACCAGGAATTAGCTACTATTGAAGCAAAGGTCAAACCTGGTATCTGTAAAGTTTCATGGCCTGGTAATTCATCCAATTTCAATCCACCAATCCTCTTCCTATACAAACAATGAAGTAGATTATGTATATCAAGCGAAGTTGTGGTGGAACAGAGATGAAAAGACCGAGCTCTTTTCTCATTTCCATTGGTCTATCCAGTAATACAAGAGCCATGTATTATTCAACCTAGCCACCCTGGCCATGAATAAGTAGAAACAAAAGCACATTGTATATGAAAGCTAGTACCTAACCTTAAATCAGGTATTCATGCAGCCTACCCTACACCACCCACCCAAAAAAACGGAACACCAAAATAACAAAGCACACAAAAGAAATTAGTATGCATGTGTCTCAATGAAATGACCAGAAAAACCATTAGCCAAGGATGCTCGGTAGGTAACCCAATAATCAGACCTAAATAACCTGAACTAAATCGTAACAAGAGTGCAGATATTAAATTTCCACGCATACTTGCCTTGATGAAACAAAATGAAAATATGAGCTTTTACCTACTGCACTTGTACTGAGAAAGTAGAGATTCATATGAATCCACTTCTAGCGGCTCAGCAACCCGATCATGATGAACTGTCCAGACACGCACAACTCCATCGGAACATGCAGTCACTATATCACCATTTTCCATGAATTTGGTATCCCACACACAACCTGGATGTTCTATGCTTTGAACACAAACTCCATCTGAAGAAAAACACAAGTTTACATGCAAACAATTAAAATACAGCAATTTGACTGATATGCCATATGTGGTTACAGCGGAAAGGAACATTGTTTATGAGGAACATGATAGCCTTCTATTTAGTATATATAATTTTTAACTGGGTAAGATTGACTATTAGGGTTTTATTAATACTTGGGGAGTTATGGTAGTTTAAGTATTTTATTTCATTATTTAGGGTATTTTATTTTCTTTCAGATAATGATGGGAAGGTATTTAAATTGAAGAAATAGCTAAATACTTAAATCCTCTACTCTTATTTTATTGAAAATTTTCAAATTTAAATAAAATAGCTAAATACTCTAGGTTTATCGAAATTTTTTACATTAGGTTGCATATTTTATTCTCTACTCTTCTATATTAATTTATTTCTTCATTGTACTCGGCTATTATTTCTTAAACTACTTTTGTCCTATCCTAAAAGCCCTAGTGTAGTCTTTGTTTTTTAAATCCTCATTCATAGTAGCCCTCAAAACCCTCAAACAAAAACAAAAAAATTGTTTGCATCAAATTTAACTAGTTTGTGCCAAAGAGAATTATGTTCAAGCACAAAATGCCATAACCACCTGCACATTAAAGCCAAGTTCTTGAATGACAGATCCCCAAGTGCGGTTTAAATTAAAACTACAATCGGCACATTGGCATGGATCTATGGCCCTAAAGCAATTCGCACTGATACATTTGTGGACCCCAAGTAGTTGGGTACGGCTTTGGTGAATTGGGTAATATTCTGTTATACATTTTGATTGACTTACATACAACTTTCTTGTTAATGTTAATAAACAATAACATATTACAATTTACAAATGAAAATAGAATCTACCTGTTTAGTTTTGAAGTTCATGAGCACATTACATTCCCTTTTAAGGAATGCTTAGTTAAAACTGTTAAAATTATGTACTAAATTAAAAGAAAAAAAAATCATTTCTAAGTAGTCATAACATGATAAAATGAACATTAATCATTTTTATAATGCAAATAATCAGCATGTTTAAACAAACCTCTTTTACATTCTATAATAAATAACTGGATTCAGTCTCGTACAACAGCTCATACTATCTGAAGCTTAAATATACTTGATTTTTCATTGAGAAACTTTTCTTTAGATACTTATTGATTGTAATTGATTCAGAATCTTTACGGAAATAAAGTTTATAGTTAAATAATTTATTATCATGTATTTTACCTTTACTAACCATATGGTATTCTATAGCTCTAAAGAAATCAAGTGGTGCACTACACACGTTTGTAACTAGTATATAGTAAGATCAAAGTCAGATAACCTTTCCAAATCTTTGCAAAATGATCCTCACTACCACTGACAATAAGCCCAGAAACATGTGCATCAACAGAATAGACAATGGAAGTGTGACCAACCATCTCCATCAAAACTTGACCACTAAGCGCCCATAGCCTGATGGAACTGTCATCATAAAACCACAATAAAACATTCAAGTGCCTGAAGTGGGATAAATAAGGACAATAGTATGTAAGGAAGGAGCTAGGAGAGCAGGGGGGTTGGGAAGTAAGCGAAAGAAAAGGAGATTTAATGAATAGAATAAAAGAAGCATGAACATAAAGAAACATTCTTAAGTGGAGGAGCTTTCAAACACCAGGAATCCAATATCAATTTAAACTATATGACCCTATAAAACAAGATACCAACAATAAATCATACAAGTACTAAGAAGAGAAATTAGCATGAACTTGATCAGTTGTACAATAATCAATTGAAAATCATCTTAAGAAACAGTTTTGAGGGTTCCAATGAACAACTGAGGCACCTAGTACCTGGTACGCGGAACACAAGGCAATAAGAGTTCCCTGTTTGAACATTTTCCCTTCACTTGCTCTCTCCAACCACTCTTTTTTTCTTTTTGATTTTATCATGATTCATGAAGCACACTTTTTCCTCTCTGCTCTAATCTAAATAGAAGTACCGGGACTTCGGTACTATTCTCCCCAAACACCACTGCACCCCCCACCCACCCCCATTTGTTTCCCCCAACACTATATTTATAAATATATATGTCCCTCTTCTACTTCTCTTGCTTCCCTCTACCACCACTACCAATTCATCTAAGAACCACGACGATCATACGTAGGAAAATACGCCTTGGCAAAGCTCTGCCTGACAGGAAGAAGTTCGCGTCACCGACTACGTAACCAATCGGAAAAAGGAAGAGAAGAGCTAAAAACCTTTAGAGGCGGTTTACTACACCCGATTGCCCTGCACAGCCGTCTTAAGCAAATGAACCCGTGGATAAGTAGGCCTTTCTTGCAGACCGACTTCTGCCGAGTTCCCCCCCTCAGCTCACGCGATAATCGGGACAGAGAGAATGGACTTGAGATTTTTTTTAACGACAGGTTTGGCTACAATTTCCAAAGGACAAGAGTTGATGGAGCGTATAAATTGATTTCAGCAAAAGTATGGTGATGATGAACCCTGAACAGTAACTAAGGGCTTGTGTATGCTCATACTGATTTTACTGTAAGGTAGTTAACGAGTATAGTAGAGGTGAAAGCTGAATGCTAAATTATCAATATGCAATTAACCAATAGATTGAGAAAGATATCTGAGAAAGTTGTTAGCATTTTTTAAGTGTGTTTACCGTAAGTAATTGAGCTTTTATGATTTTTCATAAAAGATTTGAGTTTATTTTATGAGGAATTGAGGTAGACTTTGGCTTGGAAGAGAAGAGGTGATCGGTTGTGGTAGCCATATGTGAGGTACAATAGATACCTAGTCAGAGGTGTTTAATGTTAAGGGTGGTGGTGTAGTAAGTTGCAAAGAAGATGTCAGATTTTTTTTTTTCTTTTAAAATACATATTACATGTATAAAGATTTTCATACCCTTGAAAGAAACTATGTGCCTCGAGCATGAGGATTTTAAAAATAAAATAAAATAATCTTTTAACAGATTTACACGGAAGACTATCAATTCACAATTATCAACAGTTTAACGATGAAATTTGAATCAAACTAATTATAAATTAACCATCAAACAGATGCCTCTAGCTGACTGAAAAAGGATCCATGTGATTTGATGCAGGACAACACAGAACGTGATGTAGGACAACCGAGAAATAACTAGAATTTAGGTCTCACGCCTAAACACCTTAATGGATAGGAACTTAAATCCATAACGGAATAAAACTAAAACCTTAATGGATTAAAAAACACTAATTACTAACTAAATATTGAAAATTCCTACTTACTATAAATTGAATATTAAACTTCCAACATACTGTAAATTACCCTAAATTCCCACTTATTTGATAGATAAAATACCTAATTACAGCAATTACTACCCTATTGAAAAATCTAAAGAACAAATAGTTAAATTTTTAGATGCATTCCTCATCAAGATGCTAACAATTAGTAGGAACTCGGGATCAAATCTTGTTGAGTTGAACTGATTTAAGGAGTATGTGATGTCATATATTTAAGAACAAATAATGGAAAAACTTACCCATCATGTGATGCAGAAAGAAATCCCAGTCCAGGCATCACAGCTAAGCCCCGAACCGTATCTGCACTATATGCAAAGTGCATGAGCAAACTAAATGATGACTTATATACTACCACACTATAATGTAACATCAAAAAGTATCCTAGAATATTAAATAGCCGTTACAGTCGGGAAAGCTGGGACAGACGCACATGAGTACTACTTATTAAGAAAATCAAAGCCAAAAAAGAAAATACTATTCAAAGCACATACCTCAAATTTCAAAAATATTACGGGGGGATCAAACTATGCTTCTAGTGTGTTAGGAGGAAAAAGTCATGGGGGTCCGACCGGGGACTGAGAAGGTGGACAAAAGTAAACAAGCAAAGGTCAAAAAGTATACTAAATAGAAGTTTGCTCAGCCGAACTCAAATTTTGGAAAAAAGTCAGGGCCCTTTTACCAAGTCTACCAGATAGAAGATGATAGAGGATCAACTATCTTTCCCCTTTTACCCATCAAATTTCTAAAAATAAGCTTCATCAGTTCGGAGATATCAAAAGAAAAAAAGAGGGACTACGCATTTGCTTGAAACAGTTTCCAAATAAGAGTTTTACGTCTTTGAGCACACATAAAACATTTGATTATGTCTCGATGAAAATCTAATTCGTGAACATTTTATCTTATGTAAGAGGTCTATTTCATCTTTATCAGCATTCCATTATTTGTTAGGAGTAAAAAGTACTACATCGTCAATTTTTCTTGAACGAATCTGATGGCCCACCGGTACGCTTTTTGAATTACTCCAGACTGTTCCAACTCGGTGATGAGTTTGTATGCCCAACGAAGGACTTTTTTACTGATTTCTTTTATTCCAAAAGATTTTTGTCACCTGCATGTCTACCTGGCCCACGATGTAATGTCTCGTGGAAGTGAAAGAATTGGAGAAGGACATTGGTGTGTTGGAGTTGGAAGTGCAAGAGCAGTGAACATGACTCTTGCAATTGCTCTTGCAGAAGAAAAAATGCAGTAAAGGGGAGTTACAGGCGTAGGAGTTCATTCCACTGTAATAAATAGCAGTAGCATGCGCTTCCCTAGTAGTATGAACAGAGGACAAAATTAGTGCAGCGGGGCACCACCGTAGAAGAAGAAGAAGTTGGGCTCCTTGTTACCACAGATTCAGCATCAAAGACCAATGCAACCACATAGTCATGACCGTAGGTCGCAACCATTCTGCCCAGCAAAAGTCTAAACCTAGACAAAAGATCCTAGCTCTCCTCGAAAGAGAGCTTGTCCCTTTGCGTCTCTTCATCGAGATTGGCTCCTTCTGTAGATAGAGAAGGGCGGGGCTTCTCACCCATTGAACCATAGTACTTGGCTTCCCTTTAAAAGATAATTTTAGTGATTTCAAGGCCTTATAGAACTGATAAATAAATCAGAAGTTGGGGATGAAAGAGAAAAGGTTAGACTAAGTTGGCAAAAATCCTTAGTGATTCAGTAATCTCAATATATAGGAGATTATCCTTGATATAGTAATAAGTTCTAAGAATAAAGAAAAATACAAGTCAAATGTTTAATCCATCTTTCTCGCTAAAGTATGCTAGCAACAATAATGATTTGGACAAACTTAGTTTTCAAACATAACATCTAACCTTTAAATGAAAAACCTTTTCCGTCTAAATTTGAGGGGAAGAATTTTTCTTATTTCTCCCCAACTAACATTAGTTATATTGGGAAACATAAGCTTATATAGGAACATGGGAAGCCAAAGGGAAGTGAAAATAAGAAAACGGGTAAAAGAAAGATACAAAAAATCAAGGTGTTCACTCGCCACTTGATGCTCATCCAAGTTTGTTTCTAACCATAAACATCTCATGCTCAATCCTAAATCTTAACTCAACTCAACAACACCTTTTATCACAACTTAGTAAGGATAGACTAAAAATTTAAAATAAATCCCAAATACGTACGAGTAAAAGTACAAGGATTGTCAAGGAGAAAAATAAAAAGATAAAATAGATAAATAAATATATATAACAAATAAAAGAATAAAGAATATGAAAATAATTATAAAAATAGAAAATAAAACACACCCACATAAACATATATATAACATCCACATTTGTGTTTCTTATATTTTGGAAAAATGACAAAGGGGATAAAAAAACACAAGAAAAAAAACATATGACAAAACTCTAGACAAAACTCTAGGACTTCAATGTGCATATCGCACTCCACTCCTATCAAAGTCACGTTCTCAGTTATATTTTGGTCCTTCAAATCTACTTTTACTACTTTTTCCTCGAGTAATTTTCACCCCTCACTCTTCTTATATCTTGTCATGATACAGAAAACTCACTCCACTTCTCAGCGCATGCATGATTTGGCAGCATGTCAGTCAAAGAAAATCTAGCCTCAAGTCATGTATCTCTAGTTTGGAGATTAGGCACCAGAATTTCAACTAATGAAGCAAAGACTTCAGTCAGGAGAAACTGCAAACAGTTAAGTCCCCCATTCTTTTCAGAACCAATACATTGCATAAATGATCTTGAATACAAAAAACTATCACAACTAGATAACAATAACTCACATACTGAAGAAGTATCAAAGCAAAATCAAGTCCACAAATATGCAAGTAAATTAACGTCTAAACCTTGGTAACAAACCCAATAAATTGGAATGGGATAAGGATAGGGGGGGAAACAGACCCGAATGCCCAGAAAAGGTGTGTAAACATGTCTTTCCTTTCCAAAGCTTCACTGTAGTGTCACTTGAACCTGGATAACCATTGAAATAGTAAACATTTTTCAATCATAATGACTTGATGTCCATTCTTTCACTTTCAATAGCAATTACATTTCTTTTCAAAGCAATGGACTGAATTTAATGAAATGAAATCGTGAGTAAATTATAAAATTAAGATAGAGGTTGAAGAAGAAAAATGAAAAATGGAAAAGGAAAAGCCTACACAACCATACTGCAAACTTTTTAAAAACATAAAGCAATATTACAAATGACACCTGTTATTAGCTCGCCCGAAGGTAATTTTATAACTGCTTGGATTGCTGCCTTATGAGCCTCCCAAACCTCAACTTGTTGGCCTTCCCTCCACCTTCTTAATGTACTACAATCAAGAACCCCTAATCAAAAAATATTCATGCATTGCAGGATTCGGTAAAATCGACACAATATTCTACTTAAGTGGACCAATAAATTCCATAAGACGACACCAGACTAGCATGAACAATTAAACAATTACCAAACTATGGCACAGAAAATTCATACAAAAGAAATGGTTGAACAGAAGTTCATAAGGAAGTCACAAACACTCCGCAAGGTAAATTCAATCATTAAAAATGGCAAAACTAATGATTTGACCACTGTAGTTGGCACGTTTTATTTAATGCACCATTGAACTTTTAATTTTTTTAATTACCCCATTGAACTAAAAAAATATGTGTAATCAACTCATTCCATCAAATTTATTTAACAGCCGTTTAAATTGGTGTTGTATTTTCCAACGTGGCAGGAAAAAGAAAAAAAAGAAATACACAAGCATTTCTTCTCTTTCACAATAGTTCTCTCTTTTCCCGTTCTTCTTCCTCGTCTCTCTCTCTCTATCTTTTCTTCTCTAACTCACAAATTGGGTCTTCAACTTGTATCCCTCTCTCTTCCTCCTGCTTTCTCTCTCTATCTTTTATCCCTCTCTTTACATGTATACACATCTCTATCAACACCATTATCATGCCCACCTTCTTGATCTACACATTTGCACCAATATTTTCTACATAACGTTATAAAATTGGTTTCTCTTTCTTTTAAATCTGTTTTGATTTATTTTAAATGCATTTAACGAAGTTTTCCGTGTTTTTGTTGTCAGTATATAATCAAAAATCATATATATTTCGTCAATTTAAAATCTGATTTCATTTGATTTGTTGGATTGGTGTTGGATCCGATTTGAAGGAGTCTGGATTTGGATTTGGATTTGGATCTGGGTAGTCGCTTCGGATTCTAGAGTTGGGTGTTATGTGGGTGATGGTTGCTTCTTCATCTACTGCGTCGGATTCAGATTTCAGTAAAATGGATCGGTGCTCTATAACTTCCAGTATGAGGAGGAGGGTCCGATTAGTTCTAGTCAAATGGTGAAGGGTTTTACTCGATTAATGAGAGCCTTGATGACCTTGTTCTTGATATCCCATCTGTAAAATCATTGTTCTGTTCCCTGGTTCCCCAGTGCATCAATTGAAGGTCGGGCTTGATGCATCTTTTCTCAAGTCCCTGGGAAGACGAAGGCATGACAAGGATGATGAGAAGATGAAGTGGTACAAGGAAGAGGTTGTTACAATAATCCATGAATATTTTCATTCGGATGACATTCCCGAACTCATCCAGAGTCTTGAAGATCTAGGGGCTTTTTGAGTTTAACCCAATTTTCTTGAATAAGGCGATAACACTTGCTTATGGATGTAAAGAACAAGGAGAGAGAAATGGCATCTGCTTTTTGCTATCGCACTTCATATTGAGGTCTTTTCAATCAAGATATTGTCAATGGTTTTGTCATGCTTGCCACGTAAGACCAAGTCAAATATTGCCTCGCCATGTCATCATTTTACATTGTTTTTCTTATTTTTTGTATTTTCCACGCAAGAAAATATTTAAAACAAGTTAACGCTCATTCAAATTTATTAACGGAATGACTTAATTTTAAAATATTAATTAGTTGAATGGGGTAATTTGAAAAATTAAAAGTTCAGTGGTGTATTAAGTAAAACGTGACAACTATAGTGGTCAAATCATTAGTTTTGCCCATTAAAAATCATTTAGCTTAGAAATAAATAATAAAATATCGTTCAGCTATGTTGGAGGATTGACAACTGACAAGTCGGAGTTTTGGGGGTTATTTGAATGACAAAACTCAAGTTTGGTACTCATAAGTTTAGGAAATGGAATAAAGAGGTTTTGGTGATGGTCAAAGAGGGATGTGATAGTGAGAGAGATGGGTTATATTGATCGGTTAGAAGTGATGGTCCGTTGCGTATTGAAATTATGGATAGGCAGCTGCTGATAACAAAGAATTCAATGATTTGATTTTGAAGGAGGAAACTAGTTAGAGCGAATATTAAATATAAATGGGTGGCGAAAGATGGGGATAGATTTACAAAGGTTGTTAGTGGAGTGGTAACGGTGACCCCAAAGGATGTTACCTATAGAAAGAAAAGGTTGCTAGTGGTAATAGAGCAGTGGCCTTTATTGAGATACCACTGCTGACTTTTATAAATAACTATTTGCAAGGACTATCAAGAGAGAACATTGTTGAAGGCTTTAAACCAGGGTTACCAAGGAACTATTATTACCCTGCATTCTGCAACTGGGTACTATCGTTCCAGATCGTGGTACAAGAACTAAATGCCCTATGCATTCTACTATGGATTGAATTCTTGATTTTGTTTTGTTTACCGAGTCGATCAGCGATTTTAAACTGGTGTTGAATGGATGGAGAGCCTTACCATGAGAATGGGACTTGGAGTACCGTGTTTGATACAAAAGGAGAGAATGCCTCTGGAATGGTTTCTCAATAGCATTAGTTTTGCATTGTTGGGGTTGGATAAAGGGGACTTATTATTGAGGTTCTTCTGAGTGTCACGCTAACAGAATGGTTTGTCAGTCCTTATTTCACCTTCACCACCTTGCTTCCCAAGGAGAAAAGCCTACTTAATTGAAAAGTTCTAGGCCAATTGATATAGTTACTAGTATGTATTAAGAAAAATCCTAAGGAATAAGGATTCACGTAGAAGCTCGAGTGGGATTTTGGATCAAGCCAATTTTGGGTTCTTGCGAAATATTCTAAAATGAAATTTTGGACTTTATGATTTTATACATTCACTCGAGGAAAGGATGACAAGGTCCTTTGGGTGGTGAGTTCTTTGTCATTTTCAAGGATTTATTAAAAATAAATAAAACCACTAGGATTTTGGTGCTGATATCATACCATATAAATTGAGTCATAGAGTTACTTTGCCTGCATCTCTTTGGGCCTCACGATTCGTGCATTTATAACTTCTCCTTGTTTTGGTTTGGATGACTTCTTGTCCTTGTTTTTTCTGATAAAATTTCTTATTTTACCCAAGTATTCAGCATATTTTGAAGTTCACTGACAGCACATTTCGTTCAAATGTATAACCACCAAATCAAGAACCTGATGATTCAAAATACTCTCTTTTTTGTATGATGATACCACTCAAATAATAAATAGATTTCTGTGAATATCAATAGTAGATTTTTTTATTGATTCACTGCATGGAATATGGAATATGACTTGGAGATGTTTGTTTAGAGCTGAATGGTTGATTGGTCAGCCATTCAGTGCGTTTGTTTTGAATATAGATCGTCTGAATGGCTGCGGTCAGATTTTTGGGTTGAATGGTCAAGTAATTTTTTTGGCTTAATGACTGCTAAATGAAATATTTTATATATTTTTTTTAAAATATTAATTATTATATTAAGTATTATTAAATAAATTTACAATAATTTTGAATTTTTTCAGAGGAATAAAATAATAAAAATATGTTATGTAGATGTTCCAGACATGTCAATTATCAATCAACTTTTTTCATTCAGTATTCAGAATTTTGTTTTATTCAGATTACTTAAACATTCAAAACTATTTTATTCAGTTTTATCAAACACCCCCTTAATAGACAAAATAAAACTTCTAATGCCACAAACTGCCAAAGGATTAGCATGTACATGAACAACGCATAAACTTCCACCATTACCAAAGAGAGCTACACAATTCCAGAAAATTAGTATTTAAATTGATCAGCGTTACATATTGCAACCAACTACTCCAAATACTGCCGCTAAAAATAAATAAAATAAAATAAAGGGGACTCCACTACTACGGCAAAGCAAAAATTCCAACAAAGTGCAGTCCAGAGGACTAACGAGTCCAACCAAGAATAAAGCATAATGAAGGGGAAAAAAAAACTAACCAGTCAACAGATGATGATACAATGTCTGAGCCTTCCAATGTGATGCCCGTGACTTGCAGCTGATGACCCCTCAATGTCTGAACTTTTTCTCCAGTTAACAAGTTCCACACCAAAACAAGAGTGTCCATGCCACCAGATATAATACTACCTTCTGGAAACTCTTCATTTGGTGAAACCCAAGCCAATGGCCCCACGAAACTAGTGTGTCCCAGCAGTATCTTCGAAGATATGTAGTTCCGATTGTTCGACTGATCTAAAGCCCAGAACCTAATAGTTCGGTCTCTTGAGGAAGTAGCTATGCCAACATTGCTGCATATACATATACCACGAACCTAGTGGAAATAAATATGAACAAATTAGATCAAAATTTGAAATAATATTAGCTGGCTTCAACCATACAGATTATCAAGTAACAATACAATACTCTTATACCATATAATGCTAATAAGATCAGCAAAAAAAATATGAAATTTCATCCATTTGGCCAAGTTAATTATCACAAACAAATTTACCACGGAAGCACAAACCTAGTGAGAACAACTTCTTCACTTCCACCTTTCTAACTTTCTAAATTAATGCATAATTATCACATGCACATATACCACAAATCTAATTACTGAAAATTTTAGTAAAGAATATCAAAATTCACCAAAAAATTAATATTTCTGACAATTTAAACTAATCAACTTGCCTTGTCGCATGCACACAACACATATACCAAAAACCTATCAATAAAATCATCTAGCAAATAAAATCAAAGTTAGTCACGAATCTTCATGGACATTTCGATACAGTTAATAGTTCAGCTACTGATATTGACCAGTACAAAAACAAATTAGGTTGAAAATTTAAAATTGATGCCACACAAAACTGTATAATCATAATGTGAAATATTATAATTGTATATACTAACGCAAAAAGATAGACTGAAACATCGTACATCGTCTTCGTGGCCTCGAAGTTGACAGCTCAATTGATACCGGGGAAAGTCGATCTCCATAAGAGATAGAGAGGTTTTTAGAAAGAGATAGTGTGTGAAGAGTTGGAATTCTAGAGGGAGAAACGAAAGAGGAGGGTTTTAGGAGGAGATATCCGGTGAATGTGGTGTTGTTTTTTTTGATCGGTTTCAGCAATTTGACGACGGGGAATCGCTTGTTCTCCAAGATGTTCAATTGGACCCAAATGGAGGGCTCCACAACAACAATTTCATCGAAAATCCAATTACAGATCCGACCCGAAAACTTTGATCGAAATTTGTGAGTATAATAACAATAAATATTTCCTGGATAGAGCAAATATTTTATAACTTATTATTTACTTAGGGGGTGTATTCAATTAAGATTTTTAAAGATGTTTTTTAAGTGACACATTTTTGTAGAATTTGTAAGATTTTAATGACTTTTAAAGACTTTAAAGATTTTTTTAAAATGATTTTTATAGACTCTATGAAATAAGTAATAGACTTTTATAAATTTTTTATCAAGACTGTGCTAGACTTTTGTATACTTCTAATATATCTTGCAACTTATATTAATTGTTAATTAGCCCATGTGTACAACATCTCACTCTTTTTTTATGAACTAGAGTAAATCTCATTATATTATTGTGGCATGAGATTTTATATATGTTGAAAGCGTTCATATTATTCTACTCATTTCATAATACATTTGGATATTCGGATACCAAAATTTTTTTAGAAATTACAGACACAATACAAAAATTAAGCTCACTTTTCATTGAGTTATATATAATTTATGCATATGCGTACGCTTATTTGGAATTATTATTTTTCATTTCGGTCTACAAAAGTTGTCATCAATACTTATTCACGTAACTAACAATTAAAAAAATTAATATAAACATTTGCAATATATATCGATTTCCATTCAAATATTTGAATATTACCTCGTCTTAGTATCAAAATTTATAAATAAAAATAGTATATAATTGTTTCATGTATATTTTAAAATAGCAAGTTATTTTTCAAATAAAAAAATATTTTTTTATTTATATTCTTTTAATAATTTTAGTTTAGTAATGTAACATATAATAAAATGATGATAAAAAGTTTGAAGAACTTATATATTTTATATAACTATATATCACTATAAAGTATGTACTCCTATATAAATTACTTTTCCCTATCTCACTTTTTTTGTTTCTTCATTTAACTCGATTAAGTTAATTTACTTAAATTATAAAATTATAAACTATTGTGTATTTATTTTTATTTTTGAAACAATAACGTGTGTTTATTATTAAATAACAAATAAATTCAAAATTTAAAAATTTTGAATTTTGTACGTTGACTACAAAAACAAAATAAATATTTTATTTTTGTGGGTACAACAAAAGTATTAATTATTCTAGATTATAAAGTAATTAGAAATATTGGATTCATGTGAAGTAATTAGAAATATTGGATTCATGTGAATTGTATTTTAAATTTATTTAACTTATTAAGATGAGATATGAAATTTTTAAAAATCTTTAGTGATGAGGTCAGACTTTGAATATGGATTGATAGTTATAATTCTTCTTCTAAAGTTTGTCAAACTCTACCATTTAATAGAAATTTAAAAAGTCTATGACTTTTTGAATACCAAAATACTTTTATAGACTTTGTAAAAATTTTAATTCAATACCACCTAATTTTTAAAGACATTAAAAAAATTATAATTAAATACCACTAAATTTTTATAAACTCTTTAAATAAACCAAACTTTTAAAATCTTTAAAAATTTTAATTGAATACACCCGAATCTTAAATACACCCGCCTTAGTAAAATTTATACATATCATCCGAATCAGGAATATAGGGTTCTCTTACAGTGAACTTTCGCGGCAACATCTAATCTCGACGACAATGTCAAGCAATCAATTTTCCCTAATGATTTATGTAGTAAGTTATCTATCCTCTTTCTTCATTTCATTATTTTCAATTTCTGAACCTTAAAATCCCTCAAACACCACTATTATTTCGGCTGATAGGTGTAAAAAAATTTGTGATTTTTTTGTGTGTGGGTTCTAATAGATTTTTGAGTACTTGTATAGCCATTATCAGCTGAATCCAGAAACTGGGTTCTCGAATTTCAAGACAGTAGTGCGCGAATTCTAGAATTTAAAATCCGAGTTTGATGGGTTGTAATCCATTCTGCATTTTTCATTTTCAGATCCGCTCACAGTTTCAGATTCGAGATTTAAGTGTGTTTGTATTGAAGATATATAATAGTAGTATTGCATTGGTTTAATTTTATTATTCAACTAGAAAGATACTTGTAATCTTTTGAATGGAGTTTTAGATCAGTTATTGAAACAATGTAACTAATGTGCTTGATTCAAATGCTTCTATTGATTGTTTAATTTGTTTGTATAAATAGGAGCCGCATGCTAGCCAAACGCTCTCATATTATAAAACATGAAAAATCATAGTGGTCTTAATGGAAGACATATATTAATTAGAGCTATAGGGAGGTAGGATAGTAATAAAGCCAAGCTGAGCTTGGCTGTTAGAGTTCAGTTTGTTTAACCATTTAAGGTTAACCATGTAGATCTTGTTGGAGCTTGGCTGAAGCCTGAGCTAAATCAAGTTTTCTTTTTTGGGGTTTACTCATTGGTATTCATCAAGTTTGAGTTGGAGCTCATCTTGACTCCTATAAATTAAGCGAGCTACTCAATCTTGAGCTCGACTTCTTTATCAACACTTTTTAACTTTAGACAAATAAGTTGCAATTTTTGAGACAAAGAGCAAGTGTAAGAGAGAAAGAGAGGTCAATCCTAACAACTAATTATTATAGGTATGTATGTCTTTATGAAACATTATTGTGTATCAAAGTAATCCGATATAGATTTAATACATATATTATTTATAATATTAAAAGAGCCTAACTGAATGAGTCGAATATGAGCCAGCTCACGAGGTTGCATGCTGAGCTACTCTTGTTTAAACTCGACTCGAATCTTTTGATGAGCACCCGAATGAAACTCAAACTGGGTTGCAATGCTCAGGTACATTACAATGCTAGAGGGAGGGATGCACGCTACTTTGTTTTAATCATATGTTTCTTCATTATCACAATTCATGTGGAAAATGACAAGTTCTAATTCTATTTTGCAACTCTTTTATCTTTTACAGGACTAAGGCTGAGTATCTAAATTTCGGCTGCAGTGCGAATAGCTTCTCCATTTCCGTTTATGGTGGTGATATTGTTGCAATATCAAATATTCAAAATATCTGCTCATAAGGCACTGGTGCTTGCTTTTCTTGAACTTGGATTAAGTCTGCATGTTACTGTAGTGTTGTTGCCCCTAGTATGAATTTGATCATACCTTCAGTTTCATATAACTGTAGGACCTGATTGCTGTGTTAAACATCTTTTGATTTTCTTCATTGTAGCATAAAGTTGTTGTTGGTTAAGTAGAGGAGGTACTTGGTCGGCGTTAAAAGAAGATGGATGTTTGCAGGCCTCTCAGTACTTGTGGTGGACCAAAACGCCACCCTTTAACTCCAGCAAGAGTATTAAGGGGTGTAGTTTGTTTAGTTGTGTTTCTTTCAACAGCATTTATGATGCTAGTGAGCATTGGATTTTTTACGGCTGTGCTCATGCGATTGTTCAGCATACATCACAGTAGGAAAGCAACATCATTTTTCTTTGGTATTTGGCTCGCTTTGTGGCCTTTTTTGTTTGAAAAGATAAACAAGACTAAAGTGGTTTTCACGGGAGAAAGTGTTCCCTCAAACGAACGTGTGTTACTTATTGCAAACCATAGAACTGAAGTTGATTGGATGTACTTGTGGGACCTTGCATTGCGGAAAGGACAACTGGGTTACATAAAGTATGTTCTTAAGAGCAGTTTAATGAAACTGCCTGTGTTTGGTTGGGCATTTCATATTATGGAGTTCATTTCAGTGGAGAGGAAGTGGGAGGTTGATGAATCACCCATGCGCCAAATGCTCTCAAGCTTTAAGAATCGTCAAGATCCCCTCTGGCTTGCCGTTTTTCCAGAAGGCACAGATTTCACGTAATATGCCATCACCTTTTCTTCCCTATTTATTGAGAATCATATTGTGAATGCCAAGTTTTTGTAATTGAAGGGCATATCATATGCTTATCTATCTTATACTGGCAGAAACTGTGCACAAGCTTCAGTACAGATCGTAATATGCATAATGCAGATTAATGCTTCTTGCGACATGTTCCGTATTTAGATAAATATATTAAATTCATTCTCTGTTTTAATACAGTGAACAAAAGTGCATTCGCAGTCAAAAATATGCCTCCGAAAATGGACTACCTATTTTGAAGAATGTTCTACTTCCAAAGTCAAAGGGTTTTTGTGCTTGCTTGGAGGAAATGAGAGGGTCCATGGATGCAGGTTCTTATCTTTCCTTTTTGTTATGTAATTATTGTTAAAGTGGATAGTTTCAATGCAATCAAAAATAAAATATGCCATTTCGCACTAATGAAATTAATAATAAGATTATCTACCAATCTATCATTTTGAATTCGTACATATTCATCCTTGACTTTGTAAGTAATCTTCATGCTGTAATGTTCCTCATGTGTCTTCTTTTCACAACAGTTTATGACATTACAATTGGGTACAAACATCGATGTCCAACTTTCTTGGACAATGCCTTTGGGGTGGACCCTTCTGAAGTTCATATGTATGTTCGTCGTATCCCTCTGAATGACATCCCGACATCTGAAGACGACACTTCTTCGTGGTTGATGGATGCATTCTACTTGAAGGACCAATTGCTATCTGATTTTTATTCACAAGGCCATTTTCCTAACGAGGGAACAGAAGGAGACCTGTCTACAATTAAGTGTCTACTAAACTTTGTTGTTGTAATCATCTTGACTGGCATTTTTACATTTTCCTTCTTCGCATCAATCTGGTTTAAAATAATTTTTTTTTCGATGTGTGCATATATGGCATCTGCTACCCATTTTAACATTCGACCTTCACCCATTTTGGCCTTTTGAACCTTCATTGTATGCAAGTAATTGATGTATATCAAACAGACCATTGCTGTGTTTTAGACGCGCAATTCTAGCATAGTTTTATCTTCTCTTGTCAATAAACTTGGTTTCATATACCTCTTGAATTTGATGTAAGATGGTTGCTCATCAGTCATCAAGGAATCTGTGATTTTTGATGTTAAATGTGTAAGAAAAGCGCCTAATCGCTCTGCTCAACAAGAAAACATTGCTGGAAGGATCAAATTAGGCATATATATTCTGGGTGTTGCATTATGCAGTATTAAATTTCAAGGTGTAAAACCTGTGATCTCTACTATCCTCAATGTTTGGTTCAAAAGATATATTTATGTTGCACTTAAATCTCTCTTCTTCTGAAATTAATCCAGCCAGAGAGTAATTACCATCCTAATCATCCTTTTTTGAGGATTCAAATCCTGCAAAGTAAGGTTCTTCAAGGCTTATTAGATTTCCATATCAATCATTTCTCTCATAAAGAACTATGTTTGACCATTTTCTGTGTAGGTTTGATATTCTTCCTACCGTCTTTGTGTTGTCTGATTATTTTTCAAAACAAGACCTTCTCACCACAAAAATCAGAGCATAGAAAGTAATTGAATTTCCAGTCCAGTGTGAAAAAATATTAGAAAATACAATTCTCATATATCTAAACCACACTGAAAGTTCTAAAACAGTCATAGTAGGAGTGTCTTAATCATGGAAAGATGTCGGATCCGGTTAGCATGAAGTTTATTTTTGAATAAGTTGATCAATTGACCAATAGAATGCTGACATGCAGAGTCTCGCCTGCGTGTCAGCACTCTATTGGCCAATTGACCAACTTACTAAAAAATGAACTTTATGCTAACCACTTCCCCCATATAATGCTCCAAAGAGAGAGACTTGAATAAAATTAATAGCAAAGCTTAGTCAGTCGAGATACTGGGCTCTACCATAAGCTTTTTCATTTTAAAAAAATAAAGATAAAGATAAAGACTTCAGTCTTTGAGGAATAGATTAACAGCAGATAATGATGATAGAGATATTTTAATCTTCATTTTGTTTGTTAAGAGTCAAAGATATCATAATCTAGATGACTTTCATGTCAATTTAAACTTCTTTGAAGCTTGATTCAAGCATTTGCCTTGTATAGTTATGCTGATGTCCAAGTCAAAGTTAAATAAAACAATTCCTAAGCAGTATTATGTTACAGCAAACTTGCAAGAAAGATGAAAGATAGGCAAAACGATTTCTGTTTATTCTTCTTCCAAAGGGGGTGTGCCATAGGAACTCGAACCTCAAAGCGCCTCTATGGAACTTTGAGCCATGATTTGTACCTACTTATCATGATCATCTACTACTGCTTGAAGTTGGCACTAAGAAAGGAATAAAAGAAATTAAATAAAATATAAGCTTTAGCCCTGGCTTGATTCGTCCATAAGAATTCACCATTTCTTTTTTAGTTTCATACGTTAAAGCTATCTATGGACTAATTCTATTTCCTAACAAATGCAAAGAGTCGAGAAATGCATTATGCAGAACTTTCACACAAAACAGACATTCATATGCTATAATTTCAAACAAGTCATTAACGCATCATTTGGCACTAAAGATACTAACTGCTACAGCATCACATTGACATCAAGTAATTCTGTAGCTAATCATTATATATTTAAAGCTCAATTGCAATGAACAAATCAATAAAAGAAACTAAACTTTGACTAGAAAATGTATGTATTGAAACAAGACTATAAGATGAAAAATAAATTTAAAAAAATTATAATGTTCTAAGCCTAGACATTGTAAAGAAATGAAATTCCTAGTTTTGATTATTCTTCAGGTTCAGGTTTTCATGAACCCGATTCCATGGATCCAAATTCCAACATACATGTGAAAAGTAGAGCATTAGCATCATAATCGAAGGAAATTAGGCGAAACATCCAGCATAAGTGCAACTTGGGGCAGTGTGTACCAGAGGAGCAAGCATGTTTCAATGGTTAGGATGCTTTATAATCCTCTGCAGAACCACAGTCCTAGCGCGGCGAATATCCCTGCTGCACATATCAGCTTGCACTCCTAAATCATCCACATTCTTCATAAACACTCCCAACTTCTTCTTTATCTCCTCTATCCCAATAATCACAGCCTCTTCAGTAATAGCAAATTCCGCATTTTGCAAGAGGGATTCAATTTCAATCTCCAATCGATCAATGAGTACCCGAATGTTATCCAAATCCTTAATAGCAACATAAGTCCCAACTTGCATAGAGCTAATCACCTCCTTTTGTCCCTTCACAGCATTTTCATAGTTCTTGAAAAGATTATCTATCCACTTCCCCATTGAACCTAATGGGATAGCTGTTGCTGCAGCAAGAGCAGCTGCAACGGGTGGGGCAGCCATAGCGGCTGCCACAACAGAGCAAATCAGCACAGAAGCAAATGTAGCAACAAAAATTATATTGGAAACTTTTCGCCAAGCATGCATATATTTGAGCTTCTTGTCAAGCTTGTTCTTTTTCAGTTGCAACTTCTCAAGCATCACCATTTGCTGCCTATAAACAGACTGAAACATTTGGAAGAATTCTTCCGTAAAAGGGTCACCAGCAGCTTGGAAATTCTTTAACTCCTCCAAAGTCCCTTCAACCCCATTCTCCTCCTCAAACTGCTGGAGCGCGACAAGAATGAGCAATTGGCTATCGCGCACCCTCTTTAAACATTTCTCCAATGCAGCACAGAAATCTAGAGTTTGTAAGCTATTCTCAAAGTAGTCTTCAACAAGTTCAAACAATTCTTGATTTTTCCATATGTCTTTCTTGCATTCTAAGATCACTTTCACAACCTCTTGGTTCATTTCCAAAAGGCATTCTGTGACTTCTTTCAAAGAATCAAATGAGAGTGCTCGGACCTCGACCCCAACTGCCAGAGTGTTGATTACATGATTAGTACGAGCTTGAAGATTTGTGTCAAAGGATTGCAAATCTGTGTCAAGCCGGCATGCGGCTTCATATGAATTAAGCCCAGTTGTGTACTGCAGATTGGTATTGAAATTAATAACAGAAGCTGAAGTTTCAGCAGATTTCTTGCTCATATGACTTCCCATAGTTTCAATTCAGATCTATTAAACAAAATCAAACCAAAAAAAAATCAACCCCCGCTTCAAATTAAGCTAGCAACACAAAAATATCACCCAATTCTCAACCTCAATCCACCAATCTTAGATGAATACTCCCACGTCCCACGTCCAGTAAAGAAAATGCAACCCAATTTCACATAAATCAAGACAAATCTATGATAACTTGATAGAAGGTTCAATCCCAGTGAAACTATAGATCAAATGACAAAACTAGAACATACCCACGTATAAAAAACCAAACTTTCATATGCTTACCATCAGAAATCAGCACGAAAATACAACAACTAATTGAAGCCCCTTGAAACCTATAACAGAATTAGGAGCAAGCTTTTGAAACAGATTGGTACTTTTTAGGGAAATTATCAAGAAAATCAAGAGATGAAAGTAATCCAAGTAAATGATTGTAGGAACTTTTGATTGATGGGTTTAGGTATTTGGGAAATGAAAGTGATATAAAGATGGGAAAGTTGAGAAAATGATTGAGGGTGATGAGGAATGAAGTAGCTTAAAGAGAAATAAAACTGTTAATAACCAGAAGATGTGGTAGTGGTGGTGGTGGAGGGATGAGATTATAATTATAATAGCTTGCACGCATGAGTTAATTCAGATTGGGGATGGAAAACGCGGGAAGCAATCTTCTCTACCGCCATTTTCTCTCTCCTAAACCATATATGTATATATCTACAGTTGTAACGCGCAAACAATGGGGGTAAAAACAGAGAAACTTGAGCTCAAAGACTGTGAAGTCATAGAGAGAAGACAATGGTCTTGACTTGTGGATGGAATAGGAAATCATACATGAAGAGGTTTATTGAGTAAAACAATACATAAATTTTTAAGGCTCGAAAATGAGAACAGATCAGACTCGATTTGTACCAGTTCTATTAAAATTTTTATTTGAATTTAATTTTAAAATATAAATAATTTAAATATGAATAAATTTTAAATTTTGATAAATTAATCAAATCTTCTCAAATTATAATTTTATATTAATACTCAGATCATATTGGTTCAAAAAGTTCAAATTGTTCGAGCTCGATTCAAGATGGTGATTAGTAAATTTTATAAATCAAATCTGAACAATTCAGTACTCGGCTCGACTCGATTCATTTATAATCTTATACATTTTCCATATTTCTCATATAACTAATCTACCCATATTGCACGTAGCATGAAATTAGTACGGGTAATTATGCTAAATCATGAAATATTCATATTATATATATATACACATATATGTTATATTTTGTCTCACTTAAAAAAGAGTACTTGTTTTTTTGTTTTTTCTAAAACTACATGAAGATGAAGTACTTACCTGGTTGCTACTTTTGAAACAATGGAATTACTTGTTGGGAGGAAGGAACCTGACTATGATGGCTCTCTGAATTGAACCTTGAGTCTAGTTAATAATATATATTTATACTATATTTGAGCTACATAAGAGCAGCTTGTGCTGTAAGTAAATCATAATATTATCCACCTAATATTCTCATTAATATGAAGAAAAACAGATATCATAAACTTATAAAGCAAATTCAAGAATTTTTTTTTTAAAAATAATAATTAAAAATTACTACATGTTTTTGTTGTTATATCTATGATAAATATCCATAAAGTATCATGATCTGACTGCATGAGTAATTATGAAGAACTAGTATGTTTCTCATTAATTAATTGTTGTTCACATGCACTTAAGTTGATTAGAAAATAATTAATTAGATATATTCCATCCTATATGAAATAAATGTTAAAAATCCAAAGAGATTTCAATAGCAAAGAATGGAAAAGAAAAATTATTATTCATACTTAATTATCCCAAGTCCAAAAAAGACAGTTTTCTTTGCAAAATAGTAAATATTTAAGAATATACTTTTTCATGTTTATATGTAAATATATGAATGTTTAATTTAGTAGCCACGAAATAGTAGTGAAATTATGGATTAAAATCCACTCAATTACATTATCATTCAATTTCTCTTAATACACATTTTAGGGCACAAATATTATATGTAGTGACATTTTCAGTGACAATTATTTGTGACAACATTTTTTGTCGCTAATTGTTTGTGATGAATTTTGATTTGTCGCTAAATGTATATTTGTGTCGCTGAATGTGTACCGAGAAAAATTAAAAGATAAATATAATGAAGGGAATCCTAATACTAAAATTGTGCAGTTATACTTGAGTACATTACATCATTTTATATAATCATCAATATAAAGATAACAATTTTTTGATTTTTTAAAAATGAAACTCATTTTTTGTTAATATTGTAGTTTACATTGTACAAACAAAAGATAAAACTTTTTTATTTCACAAATGAAAAAAACATAACTTTTTTTAATATTTCTTTTTGATAATGAAACTTTTATATTTATCTTGAGAATATAATAAGAAAACTGATATTTTCATAATAAAAGTGTCGCTATAGATATATAGAATATATAGCGACGATTTTGTCGTAAAAAAATTATTTTTGAATTTATAAATTTCCTATAATAATAAGCTAATTATTAGTAGTAAACGAATAATGGTATTTATGTAAAAATTTTCAGTTACAATTTGGGTTGTTTGTGCCTTTGGGCTCTGTGGTGAAGAAACTAAAATTGAAAAAGGCAGAAAATGCGGAACAAAGACAGGCCCGCGTGGTTCGACCAACTCGCTTACCCCCAAGTTTCGGTTATTGTTATAAAAAATAAATAAAATTAAATAAAAAAACTTTTCGGGTGACACGTGTCAAACTTCAAGTGGTTGCCGCCTTTGAGAGATTTCAAAAATACCTTACGCTACTCCAAATGGATAAGTTATGGTCACGTGCTTTGTAACGCATTCTTGTGTTGTGTTGTGTCCTTAAAAAGAAAAAGCCATTTTGTTACTACACCATTCATTATCATTTTCAGCAACCCAATCCTTTTGTCCGCACGTAAATAGAATGCGATAACATCATAAAGTTTGTTATTACACCCAATTTGTCTTTCTTACTTTTTTCTTCAACTCAAGCTGAGTTTCAAGTAGGGGTGGGCAAAAAAATCGTTTTTTTCGGTTTTTGGGCGAATCGGACCAGTCCGAACCGGTCGATTCGGGATAAATCTGAAACGATTCGGTTCCGGTAAAATAATTCGGTATATACCGGCTAAACGATTTTGATTTCGGTTCGAGATTTGCATGAATCGGTAGTAACCGGACCGGACAGGTTATACCGGTTATTTACTAACTTAATAATTTTAATTTTTTTACAAATCAGTTCTCTTAAGTCTTATCTCTACTTCTCTTCAGAGTCGCTTACCAGACGGCAGACACCAGTTACCACTTTCCAAATAGATCTAGGGTTTCTTCGTTTGCTACTTCGATCTCTCACACAGTCTAGATCTCATTCCCAGGCCTCAGCTACTCGCTAGTCGGCGTCGCTACTGAGTACTGCCTACTCCATCTGGCATCTGGCATCTACGATCCTCTGAGTTCACTCTCAGTCGGCGCCATCGAAGATCGTGATATTCTCGATCATCACTCTCGGTCGGCCACCATCGCCACTCGTTACTGCTTTCTTCGCCCGAGCTCCATTATCTTCTCTCCTGCTCTCGACT
This sequence comes from Panax ginseng, assembly GCA_020205605.1. NCBI lineage: Eukaryota > Viridiplantae > Streptophyta > Magnoliopsida > Apiales > Araliaceae > Panax > Panax ginseng. The sequence continues at coordinate 3,344,189 of CM035133.1, read as the reverse complement.
CTCCCTCCGAGCTCCGCCCCCATTAGCTTTCTTAGGTAATTTTTCTAATTTCAGGACTCATTTATCTTCTAATATGCATTCTTCAATTTAGGTTTATGTAATTTTACTTTCTATTCGTTTGATTTAAGATCTGAACTTCAATTTTAGGGTTTCAAACTTCAATTTATGTCACTCTATTTTTATGATTTAACTTCAATTTTAGGGTTTCAAACTTTGGTATCTACTAAACAACATGTGTCATCTAGTTTACAGTTTTTCTTTGCCGATGGTAAGAACCATTTTAGCACATCCATTAAAACAATTGATAATGGTATTGAGTTTTTTTTTAACTCTGGACTTGGTCCATTTTTACTTCTTAATGGTGTCTTTGATTAACATTAATTATATTTCTAATTTTCAAGAGGCTTCAGTATCTAGTCAAAACAACACTTTGACATATTTCTAGCTATTTCCTTTTGTACTTTCTTTTCTATATTTTTTTTACTTGCATGCTCACTAGTTTTCAAGAGGCTTAAGCTTAACAGTTAACACCAATATTACAGAGTAAGCACTAAGCAGTGTGTTGCTAGTCAACTTTTGTCACTCTGTTTTCAATTTTTCATGTTAAAATTCAATCAATATTCTCATGGTTATCATTACTATTCTCATGGTTTTCAATACCTGGAAATGCCCATGACTGTTCTCATGTTCGATCATGTTAAAATTCAATCGATATTCTCATGATTAGTTATTATTTATGTTTATAGTGATTTTTGTTTGTGTTTTTATGTACAATAATGGAAAATATGGATAATAGTATACCAATATCAGTCGATGCAAATCCAATCCAAGTCCCAAGCAATGGAGGAGACAATGGAGGAGGCGAGACACGCGAAACACAAAAGCAAGGTGAAGTTGAAGAGATTGAGCAAATAATCAGTAAGACTCGTGCTACTATATGGGAACATTATATAAGGTTTAAGCAAAATGATGAAATAAAGGCAAAGTGCAATTATTGTGGTCAAGTTTTAAAAGCCGACTCGAGAAAGAATGGGACAAGTGGTTTAAAAAATCATAATGCAAGATGTAAATTGTACCCTCCTAATATTCAATTAAAGGAAAGACAACAATCACTATTAAATTTTCCACAATCAAGTATTAATGAAGGGGGTCAAGAGTTGGAAGGAGAATCAACCAATAGTGTTTGTTTATGAAAATTTGATCAAGAGTTGATTAGGAAGGCAATTTCGTTTATGATAATTGTTGATGAACTTCCTTTTAGTCATGTGGAGAATATGGGCTTTAAATACTTGATGACGGTTGTATGTCCAAAATTTATTGTGCCTTCACGTAGGGCCATAACTAGAGATTGTTTGAAGCATTTTTTAGAGGAGAAATTGAAACTGAAAACTTACTTCAAGAATACATCACAAAGGGTTTCTCTTACTACCGATACATGGACTTCCATACAATGAATTAATTATATGGTGTTGACTGCTCATTATGTTGATGATAAGTGGAATTTGCAAAAGAAAATTATTAGCTTTGTCCCAATTACTAGTCATAAAGGGGAAGACATAGGTATGTCGGTTGAAAATTGTTTGAGGGAATGGGGAATTGATAAAGTTTTCACAATCACAGTTGATAATGCTAGTTCCAATGATGTTGCAATTTCCTATTTGAAAACTCAATTGAAAGTTTGGGGTCATAGCATTTGTGACAATAAATTTCTCCATGTGAGGTGTGTTCTTTCATATAGTTAATTTGGTTGTATGTGATGGGTTGAAAGACGCGACTCCTTGATATCTCGTGTTCGATCTTTGGTTAGGTGGGTGCGACAATCTCCTTCTAGGATTAAATAATTCAAAGAATGTGTTGAAATTGAGAAAATTGAAAAAAAAACTTCGTTGATCCTAGATGTGTCCACTAGATGAAACTCCACTTATTCTATGTTGAATGTTGCCATAGATTTTGAACGTGCTTTTAATAGGCTTGCAAGCAAAGATCCTTTATTCAAATTGGAAATGGAATCGGGTGATGGGTGGCCTACCATAGAAAATTAGGGAGTTGTGAGAAAATTGGTGGTATTCTTGAAGTGTTTCTTTGACATTACGGTGAAGGTTTCGGGTACATCTTATGTGACATCAAATTCTTTTTTTCATGAATTTCTTGATCTTGATGATGCTTTGAATGAATTGTTATATGATGAGAATGACAGTGACATGAGAGAAATGGCGTTGAGGATGAGAGCAAAATTAGATAAATATTGGAGGAATGTTGAAAAGATGAATAAACTGTTGTACATTGCGGTTGTTCTAGATCCTAGACATAAATTTGCATTTGTGGAATTTGCTTTCAATTCAATGTATGGGAGTGGGACTGAAATAGCAAAAAAAATGATAAAATCGGTGCGTGATGCTATTGAGGAATTGTTTAAATGTTATAGTCTCAAATATGCATCCCAAAGTGCACATTCATCCCAAAGTGCACAATCTAATGCGTCTAGTGAAAGTTTTGATGTGTGTGGTCGAGAAAGGACAAGGAGAAAGATGATGGAAAAATTTGTAGAACACATTGCGGATGTTCAAGGAAGAGATAATACCGAATTAGATAAGTATTTGAGTGAGCATGTTGATCAAATGACTTCAAAATATAATGTTTTGGGTTGGCGGAAAAATAACTCTCCTAGATTTCCTATTCTCTCTCAAATGGCTAAGGATGTATTGGCGGTTCCTATATCAACCGTTGCTTCCGAGTCGACATTTAGCACCGGTGGTCGTGTACTTGATTCATTTAGGAGTTCTTTAACTCCTAGAATGGTACAAGCTCTTATTTGTGCTCAAGATTGACTTCGTTCAAACAAACAACCAATATTCGTGGAGGAGAACTTAGATTCACTTGAAACAATTGAGAAAGGTAATCCTTCATTTTAAATTATATAGTTTTCATTTATAATGTTTATATGTTAATGACTTTCTTTAACTATTTTTATTTTCTTTTGATCTTAGAATTTGCGAAAGTTTTGGATATGGACGGTGGAATTTAATGGCAGTTTTTACATCAGATGGATAACAGATTTTTTTTTTAAACTTGGGTTTGTTTCAAGTTTCAAGTTTTTTGTATCACTTAGTAATATCCTCACTGATTCAGAATTGTTAAAGCTCAATTTCATTTATAATGGTTTGTTTGTTGTTATGGTAAAAATAAGCAACAAGATGGCTAGAAAAAAAGTACACTTTTATTTGTTGGAGAAAGTAAATAGTAGTATTTGGTTTGTTTGTTTGTTGGTTTACTGATCAGTCAGTGCTTATTTGTATTTAACAAAGTACTCTTTTATTTTGACTGAAATCTTTCTACTTAAATGTAGCATTGTGATCAGTGCATTTGTGGGAATTGCTGTCAGTGTTGTGGCCTGCTGGTCTGATGGTCTGCTGTTAATCTTTCTTCTATGTTACTCTGCTTGCTGCTCTGCTGCTGTTAGTTTGTACTTTGGACTGCTGCTAGTTTGGACTTTGGATTATGGACTACTGCTGTTAGTCTGATGGTCTGCTGCTAGTTTGGCTTGTTGCTGGCTTGCTGCTATTTATAAACTGTAATCTTGGACTTTGGACTTTGGACTTTTGACTGCTGCTAGTTTGGTTGTTATTTAATCTTGGATTGTAGTTTGGTTGTTATTTAATCTTGGATTGTAGTTGTGTAAACTGTAAGGAAATCATGGACTTGTGTTATTTAATCTTGGATCAGTTGAATCATGAATGTGCTTGGAAGTTAGATCAGTTGAAGGTTATTGTAATATGCTACTATGCTAGTATGAATTTTTTTTAAACTTTTCATTGAAGCAGGGTTAAAAAGCAACCGGTACAAATTTAGGTTCAAACTAGCATCGAGGCAAAAGCTAATCGATTCGATAGAAGGTGGCCCAACCTGCACGATATCTCCAGATATCAATTTAGGTGAATTCGAGAATCGGTTCGGTCCAGATTAATTCTAGTGTGCCCTTTAGAGTTTCAAGGTCCAACATTTTTTTATTATCTTAATCTCGTCTCAAAATATCATGACTGAAGGTATTTATGATAATAACTTGATTCTTTATATACACGTTTAATAGAATGAAATTTAAAAAATAAATAAAAAATATTTAGATACAATTTAGAAGACAAAAATAGAATGAATCTATGCTTGTCTGTATTTGTATTTAGAATCTGAATTAAATTTTTTAATTTACCCCCCCTCCCGAATTTAACTCTTCCATTAATCTATCCCGTTAAATTTATTCACTTATATATTTTCCCCTACCCTATACCTAAAAAAAAACCCAATGAGGACAAATTGCTTATCTTTTCTTTAATAGATCGCTTTGCGCACATTACGATGTAAAACTTAGATGTTACTCAAAATATGTCAATTAAAGCTGTAAAATGAGCAAACAGTTCGGGCTCAATTCGTACTTGCTTGACTAAAAGTTTGATTCGAGCTCGACTCAAAAAATTTAATGATTCAAATATGAACAAATTTTAAAATTCGATAATTTACTCGAGACTCCTCAAATTGTAATTTTTTTTTTAATTTTAAAAAAAATTAAAGAGTTTTGATTCTTTTAATAAATTATGTAATATTATTTATCATGATAAATTTATTATTAAATAAAAATGACATTGTTCTAATCTCCAGTCCAATATATGGGCTAAATAGCCCAAGCCCTCTCAATATTAATAAGCTTGAAATGAATTATTTCCAACCCAATATATGCACTAGAAACATATTCCATACATATATAATTATACAAATGTAAAATAATATAATTGTATGTACATATTACTTTGTATGCCTAAAGAAATAATTTTTTTAAAAAATAATCAAAGAATAGTTGACGTCGTAAGACATATAAACGAATCTTCCAAACACGTAATAATCTTAATTTGTAGTTAACTATGTTAATTTGATCACGTGACTGTCGAAATTTGAAATACAATATTCTTTTTATATAAATAAATTAATTTGGACCTTAAATGCACCATTTTTAATTACATGCTTATATATATAGACTAACTTTTTTACTATATTCAAAGTCATCTTAAATATACGCACCTCCTGTGTATCTTGTTTTGAAAATCTTTCAGAGAGTTTTTCAATAACATATATTGGCATGTTTTGATTTATAATGAAGCAACAATTAGAGGTTCTATATATATTATCTGTGATTACATATATATTAATTATAAGTGTTTTAATTTGATAGCCTATTCTATATATTAAGAAACGACACACTCATATATATATATATATATATATATATAGATATTTATGTATTACATTGATTGGCTATAACAATGATTTTTGGGTTATAATGACGGTTTCACCCGTCGTCATAGTTATTCTCGAAGGCTATGATGACGATTTACCGTCGCCATAGTCCAAAAAAAATCGTCATAAGCGCCTCTTACGTATATCTACACATTTATTATATACATGTAGCCCTATATATATACTTTTAAAAATTATTTAACTCAAGTCATATTTTAATTTAAATTAGATAAAAATTCATCATTACTAACCAAACCAAATTGGATATACATTTCTATTAAAAACCAATTGTCGTGCACATGACAACGAATGGTTTGATATCGTCATGCAAACTGGCCGTGAGTGGCTTAATTAAACCCGGCCTCTCCCGGCTGCATGTTGTTCAGCGCTTTCAAACGCCGACATGCAAATGCATGTACTCTTTCAAAAACTCCAAGCTGTTGCATGCCTTCTTTTGGGAAAAACCCTAAGCTTGCAATTACCATGCATGCAGCTCCTCCCGCTTAAATGCAACCTTGTACAATCCGTTCATTGTTGAATTCCCTAGTAGGCTGCATGCGCGTGAATTGCGTGATTGATTTTTATGTTTGTGATTTTTAAATCCCAAATTTGAATTGAATTAAATTCATCCAAGAGCTTAAAATTATTGACCCAATTGTATCTTTTTAGGTCATTTTAGTCCACCACCTAAAAGATCATAACTTAAAGATATTATTATTAGTAATTTAATTTCTATATCTTTAGATGTGACGGGGTATTACAAGAGTACTATGCAATCTTGAATATTTATGTAAAATTGGACATTTTGATAAATTTCCTTTCATATTCATTTACCCCCCCCACCCACACACACACACACACACATATATATATATATATATATATATATATGAAACTAATAGCCCATTTATTACAGGTGTTTATATATATGTGAGCGACTGAGTTAATACATATATAGTTCAAGGAACATGTTTTTTCCTAACTTCTGCAACCATTAAGAATCAAGTAAATTAAAGTACTACCATATATGCAATAATTTCTCTCTGGGTGCACAAAGAAAAATTATGCAGGTTTTATGCTTGGGATGGGCCGCGATTCATATACAGCTAGAGTTATTACACATACTAATGTTTGGAATAAAAATGACAGTCATATTAATAAATATTGATTAAATATTATTTATCGTTAGATTAAATACAATAATGACAATAAATGCATGTTTTACTCTAAAAATATAATGCAATGGGAAGTCATCATTATTGTAATTTTGATTAGCAAGGGAATCACGATAATTAGATATAATTAATATGATGGCATGGAGGATAAAATGATGCATGCAAATGTTGGAATTTGAGATTAAATTTAATGTGGGTGTCATTAATTATTTTTCATGATTCCGTATATTAATGTGTTCTACTCCATGAGTAGATTAAATTAAGTATTTGGAAGCTCAAATCGATGGAGTCTGAGCATTACTTTGGTTCGTAGAGTATACTTTTGTAATGCTGCAAAAGTATACGATGTGATTGTATTCTGGAAGACAAGTGCTATCATCTTTAAGCATCGATAAGGAGGGCATAATTGTGACGCCCCCAAAATAGGTATACATCACCCATTCTGAGTCGCCAAATACATGGTACAGAAAACAACTACAACTTTATTATTACAATTGTCGTGCAAAATACGACAACACATACTGTGAGTTTAAATACAAATATTATCTTTTAGACAATATCCACACTCAAATAAAGTACTCATTACAATTATTGATGCACTATTTTACAAAATAGTGAGGACCACTAAAACAACTATCTTGAATCATCACTCCATAAAATTTAGTCCTCGCTAAATTCTCACCTCACGAGAAGAAAAATGGAACAAAAGGAAAAGGGAAAGCTAAATAGCCCGATAAAAGAATATTATGACTAAGAATATTATGACTAAGATAATATACAACAAATTATCCTTAGCCTTCAACGAGGGAAAAATCGATAAAATCTGATAGACAACAAGTTTTAGATCAACAACTGCGGATGTGAAACAACAATTCATTAGAAGAGTTAAGTAGAGTGAAATCTCTATCATCTATGAATTTAAAAGTCCATCATCAATATTTTATCCTGTAACATCAATCGATATACATCTTGAATCAAATATTCATCTTTGCACTTTCTGGCCAAAGATATTCATTTTATCATCGGTTAATGGTCATGTTCATCTCAACACTTGTTCATCTTTTGCACTACGGCCAAAGATATTCATCGAGTAATCATTCATCTTTGCACTCTGTGCCAAAGATATTCATCAAATATCACCATTAAGAATTGAAGATGATGAAAAACATTTTAGAAACGAATCCAAAGACGGAAGGACAAATATTAGGGATTAAGTATTTCGGTTTATCCAAATTCAATAATACTCCATAATAACCAAGTGTGAAGTAGAATAAAGATCAAAACATGGATACAATCAAAGATAGTATCCTTAAAAGACGTCTGCGATGAAAAAGAGAAAATTTCATTTTTCGGTGAATAGTGCCGTATTTGTGAATAGTGTCGTTTACGTGAATAGTGCCGTATACATGAATAGTAATCCTGACACAAAAAGGTAAAAATTTCATAATAAAATTTATAACAATATATCAGCATAATGATATTGAAGAAAATAATATCATTTAAGAAGAAAATAACATCCCTTACCTCAAAGAAACAGTACTTCGAAATGAAAGGTCGGATGTGATGCTGAATGAAACTTGTACTGAATATCAACTCTCAAATTATCTAAATACTCACAAAATACGCTTGATAATATAGAGAGAGAAAGAGAGAAAACTTTGTTTCTGGTGTGATTTTCAATTCTAACCTAGCCCTCTATTTATAGGAAAATGTTAGTCCGCCGAAGCAGACTTGACCTGCTATATGACGCCCCCAAAATAGGTATACATCACCCATTCTGAGTCGCCAAATACATGGTACAGAAAAATAACTATAACTTTATTAATACAATTGTCGTGCAAAATACAACAAAACATACTGTGAGTTTAAATACAATATTGTCTTCTAGACAATATCCACACCCAAATAAAGTCCTCATTCTGAGTTATTGATGCACTTTATTTTACAAAATAGTGAGGACTACTAAAACAAACTATCTTGAATCATCACTCCATACACCATTTAGTCCTCGCTAAATTCTCACCTCCCGAGAAGAAAAATGGAACAAAAGGAAAAGGGTGAGCTCAACTAGCCCGAAGAAGAACATTATGACTAAGATAATATACAACAAATTATCCTTAGTCTTCAACAGGGAAAATATGATAGAATACAATAGACAACAAGTTTTAAATCAACAACTGCAGCGGAAACAACAATTCATTAGAGGAGTTAAGTAGAGAATGAAATCTACTATCATCTATGAATTTAAAAGTCCATCATCAATATTTTATCCCTGTAACATCAATCAATATACATCTTGAATCAAATATTCATCTTTGTACTACGGGCCAAAGATATTCATTTGTATCACCAGTTAGTCATGTTCATATCAACACCTGTTCATCTTTGCACTACGGGCCAAAGATATTCATCAGGAAATCATACATCTTTGCACTACGGGCCAAAGATATTCATCAAGTATCATCATTAAGAAGTGAGGATGATGAAAAACATTTTAGAGAATGAATCCAGTGAGACAGAAGGATAAATATTAGGGATTCGTATTTCGGTTTATCCAAATTCAATAATACTCCATAATAACCAAGTGTGAAGTAGAATAAAGATCAAAACATGGATACAATCAAAGATAGTATCCATAAAAGATATCTGGGATAAAAAAGAGAAAATTTTATTTTTCGGTGAATAATATCGTATTTGTGAATAGTACTGTATACGTGAATAGTGCCGTATACGTGAATAGTAATCCCGACACAAAAAGGTAAAAATTCCATAATAAAATTCATAACAATATCTCAGCATAATGATATTGAAGAAAATAATATCATTTAAGAAAAAAATAAAATCCCTTACCTCAAAAAAAGACAAGTGCCTTGGAATGAAAGGTCGGATGTGATGCTGAATGAAACTTGTACTGAATAGCAACTCTCAAAGTATCTAAATACTCAAAAAATACGCTCGATAATATAGAGAGAGAAAGAGAGAAAACTTTATTTATGGTGTGATTTTTAATTCTAGCTTAGCCCTCTATTTATAGGAAAATGTTAGCACGCCGAAGCAGACTTGACCTGCTACTTGATGGCTTTACCTGCTACTATTACTACCCACCACATTTGAAATAAAATTTGAGCACATTTCTCACCAACCACAAGTGGGGCCCAATCAATTCTAGAATTTTCCACCAAAATTATTTATAAACCTAATTTCCGAATCAGCCATCTCTTAAAATTCATAACAAATCATACGTTCATTTTTAACGGTTCAAAATTTATGGACATATACTCAATTTATAAATGTTTAACATATCAAAAATCACAATGATCCAACGGTCGGATTAAAAATTATAACTCAAGCAATATATCTGAAAAATACTGATTTGATTTTTAATACCTCCATTCCGACAGAAGTACTGATAAAACACCTCAACATTAATTCCTTCAATTATATCCACATAAAGTAAATATTTCATTATCATATAAATCAATAATTAATTATTCACAAATAATATTACAGAATCACAATTATGATAATGATGGTAGTTCCGAGAAAGAGGGCTTTCAATAAGGATTTATCCTTACTGGCGCACAATTAGGTGACCAAACCTCTCCTTAGACAGAACTTTTTAGACATTGCCAATAATGCTATCTAATAATATTATTCAAATAATATGAATTATTGATCGGATAATGGAAAATACTGTGTAGAGATAATTATTGAAACAATAATAATATAAAATATCAACGCAACAATTATTGAATCAATAAAATAAAATATTGAACAATAACTACTGTAACAATTATTGAGTAGTGCCTTCTTATGTAAGAATCAATAATTCAAAAATCTTCAGGCAATCTGGCGTACTTCTTAATGCAATCACGCGTATTCATGTATTTTAACCACCGGGTATTCCAACGGTGTTACTTCAGTAATAACTTCTGTTGTTATTTATAAAAACTCAAACTTGTCGTTTTCTTCATCCGACAGTTATTCTGTTATGAGGCCCACGAATGGCTGCGCCGTCATACGAATTTTCTCCGACAACAAGAATATTCCACGACCAAACGAATATTCCCCGACAAAAATGAATATTTTATTACCACTTACTTATTTTGTAAAATTTGCGCATTTCACCCATAACCAAAGTATTATATCAAATTAACTTCTTAATATTTCAAGATAATAAATAGAGAAAATTTAATTTTATTCATAATAAGTTGGGGTCTTACAACCTCCCCTCCTTATGAAATTTCGTCCTCGAAATTGACGTACGTACCTGGTGTTTCGAAAAGGTGAGGGTACCTCGCTTTCATTTCTGATTCCAACTCCCAAGTCATTTCCTCAATAGCATGGTTCCTCCACAAAACCTTGACTTGTGGTATAACCTTTGTTCGTAGGATATGCTCTTTCCTATCCAATATCTTGACAGGTACCTCTTCGTACGTTAAATCTTCGGCTATCTTGTCTGGTTCTAACGCAATAATGTGGTTTGGGTCTTTCACATATTTACGAAGCATATATATGTGAAAAACATTATGAACACGAAACATACTTGGAGGTAATGCGAGTCTATAGGCCACATTTTCTATTCGGTCAAGAATCTCAAATGGACCAACAAATCGTGGATTGAGCTTTCCTCTCTTCCCAAATCTTGTAACTCCGTTCCATGGAGCAATACGTAACAGTACATGATCTCCAATATTAAACTCCACGTCCTTTCGATGAAGATCAACATAACTCTTTTGTCGATCTTGTGAGGTCTTTATCGTTCTTGGGATCATTTGAATCTTTTATGTAGTCATGCGTATTTAATTACGGTCCCAACAACGTTGCTTTCTCCTACCTCGCCCCAAAGATTTGGAGAGCGACACTTTAAATCCATATAACGCCTCAAATGGAGCCATGCCTATACTTGCTTGGTAGCTGTTGTTGTAGGAGAATTCCACCAGTTGTCAAGTACTTATCCCAACTTCCTTTAAAATCTAGGACACGAGTCTTAATAGATCTTCAAGGATTTGAATAGTCCTTTCTAATTGCTCGTCCATTTGAGGATGGTATGCGAATCAATAAATAAATCCGTGCCCATAGCTTCTGCAAGCTAACCCAAAATCGTGAAGTGAATCTTGGGTCACGATCCGAAACTATGGATACTGGCATACCATGCAATCTCATAATCTCATTTACATACATACTAGCAAGACGTTCAAGGGAATAAGTCTCACGTATAGGCAAGAAATGAGCCGACTTGGTTAATCTATCAACAATAACCCAAATCGCATCTATACCTTGAGAAACCTTGGGAAGACCCGTAATGAAATCCATAGTAATGTGTTCCCACTTCCATTTCGGAATCTCAAGTGGTTGCAATGGACCCTTTGGCACTTGATGCTCCGCCTTTATACGTTGACAAGTTAAACACCTCGAGATAAACTCCGCGATCTCTTTCTTCATATTGCTCCACCAAAATGTATGTCGAAGATCGTGATACATTTTGGTACTCCCAGGATGGATTGCAAATGGTGGGTTGTGTGCCTCCATCATGATTCTGTGCTTCAAGTCAAAATCGTTAGGAACGCAAAGTCTGGAGTTGACTCGAAGTATTCCTTCTTCATCGATTCTTGCTTCCGGAATAACACCTTCTTGCACTTTCTTTTTCATACGCATCAGCTCCAGGTCTGTAGCTTGAGCAGCTTTAACTTTATCGATTAAAGTCGGTTCTACTCGTATATTTTCCATCATCACGTGGGTACTTGGAGCCTTTAACTCTATCTCCATCCTTTGTAATTCATACAAAATGGGCCTTTGTGTTAATAACATTGCACTCGTACCCGCATACGATCTTCTACTCAATGCGTCAGCTACAACGTTTGCTTTTCCAGGATGATATTGAATGTTATGGTCGTAATTCTTCAACAGCTCGAGCCAACATCGTTGCCGCATGTTGAGTTCCTTTTGGGTGAAGAAATATTTGAGGCTTTTATGATCCGTATAAATCTCCACTTTCTTCCCATACGGTAGTGTCTCCAGATTTTCAACATAAAAGCATTGCTCGCCGCTAACTCTAGATCATGAGTAGGATAATTCCTCTCATATTCTTTGAGTTGTCGCGAGGCATAGGCTATGACTTTCCCATGTTGCATGAGAACACATCCTAACCCTTTGCCTGAAACATCAATGTAGATAACAAATCCATCCGAACCAGATGGTATTGTTAGAACAGGTGCCGAAATGAGTCTCCTCTTGAGCTCTTGGAAATTCTTCTCGCATTCCTTGCTCCATATGAATTTTGCATTTTTTCGAGTTAGCTCAGTTAACGGAGTAGCAATTCGAGAAAATCCTTCCACGAATCTCCGATAATAACCAGCTAAGCCCAGAAAGCTTCGCACTTCGGTCACCGACTTCGGTTGCTCCTAACTTTGGATTGCTTCAATCTTTGCCGGGTCAACAGATACTCCATGTTTTGACACCACGTGACCAAGGAATGCTACTTCCTTAAGCCAGAACTCGTATTTCTTTAGCTTGGCATATAGCTTGTTGTCACGAAGTCTTTGAAGTACCAACTTCAAATGGTGCTCATGATCTTCCCGGCTTTTGGAATAGATGAGGATGTCATCAATAAAGACAACAATGAATTGATCCAAATATTCCTTGAATACACGGTTCATCATATCCATGAAAGCAGCACGAGCATTATTCAATCCAAAAGGCATGACTAAGAATTCATAATGCCCGTACCGAGTCTTGAAGGCAGTTTTTAGAATATCCTCAGTTTTAATCTTCAGCTGATGATATCCATAACGAAGATCGATCTTTGAAAAGTATTGTGCTCCTTATGCCGGTCAAACGGGTCATCAATGCGAGGTAGTGGATACCTATTCTTGATGGTGACATGGTTTAATTCTCGGTAGTCAATACAAAGTCGCATACTCCCGTCTTTCTTCTTTACAAATAAAACAGGAGCACCCCAAGGAGATATACTAGGACGAATGAAACCGATGTCTAACAATTCCTGTAGTTGGACTTTTAACTCCTGAAGTTCAATAGGAGCCATTCGATATGGGGTTTTAGAAATGGGCTTCGTACCCGGTGCCGCCGTCCGTAGTCTCCTTTGGTGCCGCCGTCCCAGTTGGACTTGACTTCGCTACCGGACAAAATCGGGCTATGTAACCGTCTTTTCCACAATTGAAACACACCTTGGAAGGTTGTGAACAATTTGGACTTATGTGTCCCTCCTCTTCGCATCTGTAGCATCTAACTGGCGGTCATTCTCCTCCCCTATAATTTGTTGTTGGTGCTGGTGCTGCTGCTGATGTCTTCCCATCATTGTTGAATCTCCTCTTTTTGAAATTTTCACTTGACTCACCTCTTCTATTATCATGGCCACGATGACCACCCGAGTGGTTACCGCTTTTGTCCGTATTCTTCCTCCTCATTTGGTTATCATCGCTCAGATGATCTTACATCCTTAGGTATGACCACAGTTGTGGTCCCTCGGTTGAACATACTCATTATCACGCTTCTAATAATTGAGCCCATTTACAACATCTGAATATAAAGAAAATTTATGAGAGATAAGATATTGTCGAATCTCGGGTTTTAGACCTCTCAGAAACATCTGCGTCATACTTTCCTCATTCTCTACCAAATGAGGTCTGAAACTCGATAACTCCATGAACTTCGGCCTCGTCTTTGAGACACCGCCATGTTTTTTGTTCGATCCTAATAAACTCTACCTCCTTCATATGACGAATACTTTCAAGAAAGTACTTGTCATTGAACAGTTTCTGAAATCTTTCCCAAGACATGTTGAGTGCGGCTGGCTGGGTATGCTTCACAGACTCCCACCAGTAATTTGCCTCACCATGGAACATAAAGGTTGCGAATGGAACCTTTTGTTCCTCCGTGCAGCCCAAGACATCGAATATCTTGGTCATTTGCTTAACCTATGTTTCCGCCTTAATCGGATCGGGCTTTCCCTAGAAATCTGGTGGTCCCAACTCCTTGAACTGCTTTGTTATGACAGACCGCGCATTGCTATCATTTCCACCCGTATTTTGTACACGAGTCTCCCTTGTCTGAGTTTGCATGAACTGCAGAAAGTTTCTAAACATCGCATCATTCATCGTTTGCTCGGTAGTGTTGTTTACATGAGGAATATTGCCTTCCTGTTGCACGTTCTCTTGGTTAGTAATCAAAGGTTGTTCCACAGTCTCATAGACTCCATTGTTAACGTTCTCAGCTGCCATTCTTAAAAACTACCATAAAACAGGGGTTAATTAAACAAATTAACATATCACATAATATTCCTATATTAGGACCGACCAACAAAAAAGCTTAGGTAGGACACACTAGCGAATGATTTACTCATCTCTTCCCTCTTAGTTCTATTCCCTGATCTCCGCCGCCAGAGACCATATCCCTAAGCTCTGATACCAACTGTGACGCCCCCAAAATAGGTATACATCACCCATTCTGAGTCGCTAAATACATGGTACAGAAAACAACTACAACTTTATTATTACAATTGTCGTGCAAAATACGACAACACATACTGTGAGTTTAAATACAAATATTGTCTTTTAGACAATATCCGCACTCAAATAAAGTCCTCATTACAATTATTGATGCACTATTTTACAAAATAGTGAGGACCACTAAAACAGCTATCTTGAATCATCACTCCATACCCCGGCAAGTCCCTGCTAAATTCTCACCTCCTGAGAAGAAAAATAGAACAAAAAGGAAAAGGGTGAGCTCAACTAGCCCAGTAAAGAATATTATGACTAAGATAATATACAACAAATTATCCTTAGCCTTCAATAGGGAAAAATCTGATAAAATACAATAGACAACAAGTTTTAGATCAACAACTGTAGCGGAAACAACAATTCATTAGAAGAGTTAAGTAGAGAATGAAATCTACTATCATATATGAATTTAAAAGTCCATCATCAATATTTTATCCCTGTAACATCAATCAATATACATCTTGAATCAAATATTCATCTTTGCTCACAGGCCAAAGATATTCATTTATCATCACCGGTTTGGTCATGTTCATCTCAACACTGTTCATCTTTGCACTACGGGCCAAAGATATTCATCGAGTAATCATTCATCTTTGACCACTACTGGGCCAAAGATATTCATCAAATATCACCATTAAGGATTTGAGGATGATGAAAAACATTTTAGAGAACGAATCTAGTGAGACAGAAGGACAAATATTAGGGATTCGTATTTCAGTTTATCCAAATTCAATAATACTCTATAATAACCAAGTGTGAAGTAGAATAAAGTTCAAAACATGGATACAATCAAAGATAGTATCCATAAAAGACATCTCGGATGAAAAAGAGAATTTTATTTTTCGGTGAATAGTGCCGTATTTGTGAATAGTGCCGTATACGTGAATAGTGCCGTATACATGAATAGTAACTCCGGCACAAAAAGGTAGAAATTTCACAATAAAATTCATAACAATATCTCAGCATAATGATATTGAAGAAAATAATATCATTTAAGAAGAAAATAACATCCCTTACCTCAAAAGAAACAAAGATTGCTTGGAATGAAAGGTCGGATGTGATCTTTGAATGAAACTTATCTTGAATAGCGACTCTCAAAGTACATAAATACTCACAAAATACGCTTGATAATATAGAGAGAAAGAGAAAACTTTGTTTCTGGTGTGCTTTTTAATTCTAACTTAGCCCTCTATTTATAAGAAAATGTTAGCCCGCCGAAGCAGACTTGACCTGCTACTCGATGGCTGTACCTGCTACTATTGCCACCCACCACATTTGAAATAAAATTCAGCACATTTCTTCACCAATCACAAGTGGGGTCCACTCAATTCTAAAATTTTCCACCAAAATCATTTATAAACCTAATTTCCGAATCAGTCACTTCTTAAAATTCATAACAAATCATACGTTCATTTTTAACGGTTCAAAATTTGTGGACATATACTCAACTTATATATGTATAACATATCCAAAAATCACCGCGATCCAACGGTCGGATTAAAAATTATAACTCATGCAATATATCTCAAGAACAGTGATTTAATTTTTAATACGTCCATTCCAACAAAAATACCTCAACATTAATTCCTTCAATTATATCCACATAAAATAAATATATCCATCAATTATAAAATAAATATTTTCTTATCATATAAATCAATAATTAATTATTCACAAATAATATTACAGAATTACAATTATGACAACCAGTAGCTCCTTCTGAAAAAAGGGGATTTTCGATAAGGATTTCTCCTTACTGGCGTGCAATTAGGTGACCAAACCTCTCCTTAGACAGAACTTTCTAGACATTGCCAATAATGCTATCTAATAATATTATTCAAATAAGATGAATTATTGATCCGATAATGGGAAATCTTGTGTGGTGACAATTATTATCAAACAACAATAATATAAAATATCAACGCAACAATTATTGAATCAATAAAATATTATATTAAAAAGTAACCATCGTAACAATTATTGAGTAGTGCCTTTTACGTAATAATTAATAATTCAAAATATCTTTGTGCAATACCATGTCTTCTTGTGCAACCACGCAGCGTATCTTGCATTTTAACCACCGGGTATTCCAACATTGTTAATCGGTGAATAACTACTGTTGTTATTTATAAAAACTCAAACTTGTCGTTTTCTTCATCCGAAAGCGGTTATTACATTATGAGACCCACGAATGGTCTGCTTGGCAAATCGCATACGAATATTCGACAACAACAAGAATATTCCACGACCAAACGAATATTCTCCAAACAAAAATGAATATTTTATAACCACTTGCTTATTTTGCAAAATTTTGCGCATTTCACCCATAACCAAAGTATTATATCAAATTAACTCCTAATTATTTCAAGATAATAAATAGAGAAAATTTAATTTTATTTATAATAAGTTGGGGTCTTACAATAATTGTCTTAAATACATAATACTAAGTATTTGCCTTGATAAATCATTTACTGTGAGATAAGTTCATATATATATATATATATATATATATATATATCCGTTTCAGAGTCTCAATTGGGGAGCGATTATAAGGCTAAAGGGAATCTTTTAGATCTACTGGGTATGTGTTTCAAGGCAAGTAAGGCTAGAGTCTAAGTGGACCTTCAAGAGAAAGAATTTTTGTTTAAGCGGTTAACAAATTAGCCTATACATTTAGATCGATTTCAGCGATAGATCGGGACCAATCGAGTGATCCTTTGTTTTGATTTCGATCCGATTTGTTTTAAACAAATTTTTTTTCAAAAATTAAAGAAATTTTGAAGATCTGACCAATTTTTCGGTGAATTTTTTTTTCTCCTCCTTCTTTTTGTAAACAAATTTTTGGGGCTGAAAGGGTTATTTCCTGGATAAAAATTTTGAGGTGAAAATGTATGGGGATGGTGACTCATTTGAGAAAATGATCAACAGCACCTTCCGACACCAACAGGGACGGACCAAGTCAAGGAAGAAGACGCTAGAGGCCTTCTTCAGTCACCTACAGGTGATGGCCCCAGCCATCATCTCAGCTTTTGCTTTTACTTAAAGCAAAAGTCTTTTACTTTAGTAAAAATGTAAAAGTAAAAGTAAAAGAATAAAACTTTTGCTTTTACTTAACTTAAATGTTTTTAACTTTGTTAAATGTTTCTTACATTTACCCATGTAAAAGTAAATGTAAAATGTTTCTTACGTTTTACTTTTACTTAAGTAAATTACTTTTACTCCAGTTAATGTAATAGTGATTCCTGCGTGAATCAAATAGTAGTTTACTTTTCAGTTTTCTATATAAACAACTCGAAGTGTTTAGAGTTGTTCAGGCTTAATTCAATGTAGCCTCAGAGCTTCTCTCTCTAGAAAGCTCTTTCGAGGTCCTCTCCCTTCTCTCTTAGTTAGCCGAAGACGAAGCTTTCAACTTCGATCTTCTTAGTTAGAAGATGAAGACGAAGTCCTTAATACTTCGATTTCCACCTTAAACATTTAGATCTAGGAATTAATGCAATCCCTTCCTCAAATATTTATAAATAAAAGAAAGAGATTACTTTACCGATTAACCGGTCATCTTCTTAATCTTTTCTTTTTCTGTTTAAGTTTTTTCTTTTAATCTATCTACCTCTGCCTTAGATAGAAGGGAGAGGACCTCGGAAGAGCTTTCTAGAGAGAGAAGCTCAGAGCAACACGGTTGGTTCTTGATGCTATCAGTGGTTTTGATTAAAAACAGTTTGATTTGTTTAATTAAATGTTTTTTCAAACTTTTATTTTTCTTGCTCCGCTTTTAATCGCCCGACCTTCACCGTGAACCACCCAAGATCGCCTTAAGTCCCGAATAATGCCGTTTGTAAGTCTCAATTGGGAGCAGTGTAAGGCTAAACAGAATCTTTTAGATCTACGGGTATGTGTTCAAGGCAAGTAAGGCTAGAGTCTAAGTGGACCTTCAAGAGAAAGAATTTTTGTTTAAACAGTTAACAAATTAGTCTTCTGTTTAGATCGATTTCACTGATAGATCAAGACCAATCGAGTGATCCTTTGTTTCAGATTTCAGTCTGATTTGTTTTTAAACAAAATTTTTTTTCAAAAATTAAAGAAATTTTGAAGATTTGACCAATTTTTCGGAGAATTTTTTTTTCTCCTCCTTTTTTTTGTAAACAAATTTTTGGGGCTGAAAGGGTTATTTCCTGGATAAAAATTTTGAGGTGGAAATGTATGGGGATGGTGACTCATTTGAGAAGATGATCAACAGCACCTTCCGACACCAATAGGGACGGACCAAGTCAAGGAAGAAGACGCCAGAGGCCTTCTTCAGTCACCGACAGGTGATGGCCCCAGCCATCATCTCAGCTTTTGCTTTTACTTAAAGCAAAAGTCTTTTACTTTAGTAAAAATGTAAAAATAAAAGTAAAAGAATAAAACTTGTAAGACCCCAACTTATTATAAATAAAATTGAATTTTCCTTTATTCATTATTCTAAATTAATAAGGGTTAATTTGATATAATTCTTTGGTTATGGGTGAAATGTGCAAAGTTTACAAAATAAGCAAGTGGTTATAAAATATTCATTATTATTGCCGGAGAATATTCGTTTGGTCGTGGAATATTCTTTTTATCGAGGAATCTCCCGATGACGTAGCAGATCATTGGTGGGCCCCATAACGGAAAAGCGGTTGGATGAAGGAAAATGACAAAGATTGAGTTTTATAAATAACGACGTAAATTATTACAATTAACCTTTGTTGGGTTACACCGGTGGTTAAAATCTGATGTCTGGCATGTGGTTGCGCAGAAAGCATTTGCGGTATTACTGAGATTATTGAATTATTGATCCTTACGTAAGAAGGCCTTTACTCAATAATTATTACAGTGAATTCTTATTCAATATTATATTTTATTGATTCAATAATTGTTGCGTTGATATTTTGTATTCTTTGTTGTTTCAATAATTGTCATTACACAAGATTTCCATTATCAAATCAATAATTCATATTATTTGAATAATATTATCGGATAACATTATTGGCAATGTCTAGAAAGTTACATCTAAGGAGAGGTTTGGTCACTTAATTCGCCAGGTAAGAAGGAGAAATCCTTATTGGAAAGCCCCCTCTTTCTTGGGCGGCACTGGTTGTCGATCTTGTGATTACGTAATATTATTTTTAAATAAGTAAAATTATTGATTATTATGATAAAGAAAATATTTATTTTATGTGGATATAGATGGAGAAAATTTTTAATGTGACAATTGTTGAAAATTAATATTTTATCTTTTTCTGATAAAATAATTCATTTAAATATATTATTTTAATAATATATTAACGGTGATATTTTTATAATGAATGTGGGATATATGAGTATATGAGAGGTAGAGTATTTTGTGGCATTAAATGTTTAACATATGTTTTGTGTGTTTCGGTGGACACAATTCGACCGAAAATTTATTATAGATTGTAAAATCGCTTGGTTTGTGGATTTCGGTCAATTTACTGTTTGGAATTTGGAAAAATTTTCTTCGCAAAGTTGTAGAGAATGGAATTTCCCATGGCAAGTTGCGAGTTTGAATTTTTCTAATAAACGAGCTATTTTCTCTTAATTATTGAAGTTTAGGAAGATAAAATAATTTTTATTAAATAATGGGTGGGACCCACTCTTGTTTGAACATGTGAAATTACTTTGGAAATTGGGTCAAGGTTGGTGGTGGCTGAATTAGTGTTTAGGCATGCGTAGAAATAAATTTTGTAATAATATTAATTTATTAATTTAGTCTCTTCAGGCTCTAACATTTTCCTATAAATAGAGGGCTAAGTTAGAATTGAAAATCACACCGAAACAAAGTTTTTCTCTCTCTCTCTCTAAATTATCGAAGCGTATTCTTGTGAGTATACTTTGAGTGTTCTTTATACGGTCTTGGTTTTACAAGACTATATCAGAAATTCGAATGTAAGAAATACGGTTATTTTGAGGTAAGGGTATTATTTTCTTCTTAAATGATATTTTTCTTCAATATCATTATGCCAAGTATTGGTGAACTTTTTATCAAATTTGGAACTTGTTGTGTTTGGGGTACTTATTCACGTATACGGCCTTTATTCACGTATCTGACACTTATTCACGAATCTGGCCTTTATTCAATAGAAAAATAAAATTTTTTCTTTTGTCTAAAATATCTATTCGGATACTAGCTTTGATTGTATCCATGTTTTGATCATTCTTGAATTTTACACCAATATGATTATTTTCAAGTATTTTTGGACATGGGTAAAACAAAGTACGAATCCTTAATCCTTAATCCTTGTCGTTTTTTGTTTCACTTTGGATTCTTTTCTTTAAAAATGTTTTTCATTATCCTCGATCCTAAATGGTGATATAAATGAATATCTTTGGCTGTAGTGCAAAGATGAGCGATTAAGCGATGAATATCTTTTGGCTCGTAGCAAAAAGATGAAGCAGTGTTGAGATGAACATGACCAATTGGTGATCTAAAATGAATATCTTTGGCCCAGTAGTGTAAAAGATGATTAAAGATGTATATTGATTGTTATTACGGGGATAAACTATTGATGACGGACTTTTAAACCTTGAAGGCGGTGAGAATTCTTTCTCTATGTGACTCTTCTAATGGATTCTTTGTTTTCATTGCACTTGTTGATCTAAAACTTGTTGTCTATTGTATTCTATTAGATTTTTCCTGTTGAAGACTAACGATAATTTGTTGTATGTTATCTTAGTCATAATATTCTTTTTTGGGCTAGTTGAGCTCACCCTTTTCCTTTTTGTTCCATTTTTCTTCTCGGGAGGTGAGAACATAGCGAGGATCGAGTCGGGGTATGAAGTGATGGTTCTAGGAAGATGTTTTATTTATCCTCACTATTTACGTAAAATAGTGTATGAATAATTAATGAGGACTTATTTGGGTGTGTATATTGTCTAGAAGACAATATTTGTATTCAAACTCACAGTTGTATTGTCGTATTCTACACGACATCATCAGATTGTCAAAGTTGTAGTTTGCTTTCTATACCATGTATTTTGGCGACTCGAGAATGGGTGTTGTATACCTATTTTGGGGGCGTCACGGTTGGTATCGAGCTTAGGGATATGATCTCTGGCGGAGATCGGGGAATAGAACTAGGAGGGAGAGCGAGTAAATCCTTCGCTAGTGTGTCCTACCTAAGTTTATTTGTTGGTCGGTCATAATATAGGATATTATGTGATATGTTAATTTGTTTAATTAACCCTTGTTTTATGGCAGTATTTAAGAATGGTCACGAGAAGCGTTAACAATGGAGTTTATGAGACCGTGGAGACGCCGGTACTCACCAACGAGGAGAACGTGCAACAGGCTGGCAATGTTCCTCCTGTGAACAACGCCATTGAGCAAATGATGAACGACGGGATGTTTAGAAGCTTTTTGCAGTTCATGCAAAATCAGACGAGGGAGACTCGTGTACAAAATACGGGAGGAAATGATAGTAACGTGCGGTTTGTCACGGCCAAACAATTCAAAGAGTTGGGACCACAGATTTCCATGGAAAGCGAGATCCGATCAAAGCGTAAACGTGGGTCAAGCAAATTACCAAGATATTCGATGTCATGGGTTGCATGCGGAGGAAGCAGAAGGTTCCATTCGCCACCTTTATGTTTCGTGGTGAAGCAGATTCATTGGTGGGAATCGTGAAGCGTACTGACCCAGATGCACTTAACATGTCTTGGGAAAGATTTGAATCGTTCAATGACAAGTACTTTCGAAAGTATTAAATCATATGAAGGAGGTAGAGTTTATTAGACTCGAGCGAACAACATAGCGGTGTCTCGAAGACGAGGCAAGGTTAGTAGAATTATCGAGGTTTGC
Organism: Panax ginseng; assembly: GCA_020205605.1. Classification (NCBI taxonomy): domain Eukaryota; kingdom Viridiplantae; phylum Streptophyta; class Magnoliopsida; order Apiales; family Araliaceae; genus Panax; species Panax ginseng. Next base: position 3,321,372 of record CM035133.1, on the reverse strand, counting down.
ACCTCATTTGGTGGAGAATGAGGAGCGAATGACGCGTATGTTTACGAGAGGTCTAAAACCGGAGATTCAATACCTTATCTCTCATAAATTTTCTCGTATTCGGATGTTGTCAATGAGGGCTCGATTATTAGGCGAGATAGTGAGTATACTCAACCGAGGGACCACAATCAGGGTAGTCATCAAAACAATGATAACCAGCGAGGAGGAAAGAATACGGACAAAGGCGGTAACCACTCAGGTGGTAATCGTGGACGTGATAATAGGAGAGGTGACTCAAGTGGAAATTTCGGAAAGAGAAGATTCAACATGATGACGGGAAGATATCAACGACAAGACCAAAGACCAAAGAACAAATGCTGGGGAGGAGAACGACCTTGATTAGATGTTACAAATACGGGAAGGAGGGGACATCATTCAAACCGTCCCACAACAATCCAAGGTATGTTACTGTTGTGGAAAGGAAGACCACATTGCTCGAGATTGTACTTATCGCGAAACCAAGTTCATGAGAGTGGTGATTCCAAGGGTCATCCGGATAAGTCGAAATCACGGTTCTGGAAGAAGCGTTTGTCGTATTTGGACAAAAGCGTGAGGAACCTAAACGAGGTGATCGGGTAAACTAATCTTGAATTCTTGCGAAGTTTATACCTTACTAGATCTCTGGTTCTACCCATTCTTTTATCTCTCCCGCTTGTGCTCAACGTTTAAACTTGACTCAGGAGAAATTAGATTTTGATTTATCTCGTTGAAACTCCGTTGGGTGAAACCTTCGTTACATCTACAGTTTATAAATCTTGCATGATCCAAGTTGGCACTATCACATTACCTGTTAATCTTATCTCTTTAAAGATACTTGCTTTTGATGTGATTTTAGGAATTGATTGGTTAACCACTCATCATGCCAAAATTGATTATTTTCATAAGGTTTTAGTTTTCATATTCTAACCAACTTTGTCATACAATTCAAACCACTAAACCACTAAAATCGATCCATCGTCATATCAAGCCACAAAGCTATTCGTTTATTGAAAAACGGATGTCAAGCTTTCTTAGCCCATGTTATGGATTTGAATAAAGACAAGTCGATTTGAATAATATTTACGTGGTTAGAGAATTCCACGATGTATTTCTGAAGAGCTTCTTCGGTCTACCCCGAGCGTGATGTTGAATTCTTTATTGACCTTGAGCAAGGTACAAAGCCCATTTCTAAAACCCCATATCGAATGGCTCTATTGAACTTTGGGAGTTAAAAGTCCAACTACAGAGAGTTATTAGACATCGGTTTCATTAAATCTAAGACGTCTCCTTGGGGTGCTCTGTTTTATTAAGTAAAGAAGAAAGAGCGGGAGTATGCGACTTTGTATTGACTATCGAGAATTGAACCATGTCACCATCAAGAATAGGTATCCATTACCTCGCATTGATGACCATTCGACCGATTACAAGGAGCGCAATTCTTTTCAAAGATCGATCTTCGCTCGGATATCATCAATTTGAAGATTAAAAGCGAGGATATTCAAAGGCGGCATTCGGGACTCGATCTGGGCATTATGAATTCTTGGTCATGTCTTTTGGATTGACTAATGCTCCCGCCGCTTTCATGGATATGATGAACCGTGTATTTAAGGAATATTTGGATCGATTCGTTGTTGTCTTTATTGATGACATCCTCATCTATTCCAAAACCATGAAGATCATGAGCACCGTTTGAAATTTCGGTACTACAAAGACTTCGTGAACACAAGCTTTATGCCAAAGTGAAGAAATCGAGTTCGGCTTGAGGAAGTAGCATTCCTTGGGCACGTGGTGTCAAAACAAAGAGTATCTGTTGACCGACGAAGATTCAAGCAATACAAAGTTAGAACAGCCAAAGTCGGTGGATCGAAGTCTGTGACTTTACGGGCTTAATTGGTTATTATCGGAGATTTGTGGAAGGATTTTCTCGAATCGCTACTCTGTTAACTACAGTTGACCGGAAGGATGCAAAATTCTTATGGGCGAGGAATGCGAGAAGAGCTTCCAAGAGCTCAGAGAGAGACTCATTTTAAGACTGTTTCGACAATACCATCCGGTTGAGATGGATTTGTTATCTCTGACGATGCTTACGGCGAGGGTTAGGATGTGTTCTCATGCAACATGGGAAAGTCATAACCTATGCCTCACGACAACTCAAATAATATGAGAGGAATTATCCTACTCATGATCACGGAGTTAGCGTGATGCGTGTGTTCGCGTTGAAGATATGGAGACACTACTTATGCGGGGAGAAAGTAGAGATTTATACGGATCATAAAAGCCTCAAATATTTCTTCACCCAAAAAGAACTCAACATGCGGCAAGAACGGCGTTGGTGGGAGTCATTAAAAGATTACGATCACACTATTTGATATCATCCTGGAAAAGCGAACGTAGTAGCTAGCATTAAAGTAGAAGATCATATGCACAATCTGAGTGCGATATTGTCAACGTATAAAGGCCCATTTTGTATGACTTGCAAAGGATGGAGGTAGAATTAAAGACTCGGGGACCCACATAATGATGGCGAATATACAAGTAGAACAGAGCTTTAATCGATAAAGTTAAAAAGCTCGCCAAGCTACGGACACAGGGGTACGTCGCGTATGAAGAAGAAAGTCAAGAAGGAGCTATTAGGAAGCAAGAATTGATGAGGAAGGAATACTTGAGTCAATTCTAGACTTTGCGTTCTAACGATTACGACTTTGAGGCATAAAATCATGATGGAGGCACACAACACCCCGTTTGCAATCCATCACAGGAGTACTAAAATGTATCATGATATTCGACATACATTTTGGTGGAACAATATGAAGAGAGAGATTGCGGAGTTTATCTCAAGATGTTTAACTTTGTCAAAGTGTAAAGGCGGAGCATCAAGTGCCAAAAGGTCCATTGCAACCACTTGAGATTAGGAATGGAAATGGGAACACATTACTATGGATTTTGTTACTGAGTCTTCCCAAAGTTTCTCAAGGCGTAGATGCAATTTGGGTTATTGTTGATAGATTAACCAAGTACGCCCATTTTTTTACCGATCGCGAGACTTATCCCTTGAACGTCTTCTTCGTATATACGTGAATGAGATTATGCGATTGCATGGCATGCCGGTATCCATAGTTTTGGATCGCCGAGATTTACTTCAAGATTTTGGGTTAGCTTGCAGAAAGCTATGGGCACGGATTTACGATTGATTCCAAAGATACCATCCTCAAAGCGGACGGACAATCGAGAGGACTATTCAAACCCTTGAAGATCTATTAAGACTACGTGTCCTAGATTTCAAAGGAAGTTGGGATAAGTACTACCACCTGGTGGAATTCTCCTACAACAACGATTATCAAGCAAGTATAGGCATGGCTCCATTTGAGGCGTTGTATGGGCCGAAAATGTCGCTCTCGATATCTTTGGGGACGAGGTGGGAGAAGCAACATTGTTGGGACCGAGAATTAATACGCATGACTACTGAGAATAGATCCAAATGATTCGACAACGTATTCAAACTTCACAAGATCGACCAAAGAGTTATCTTTGATCTTCATAGAAAGGACGTGGAGTTTAATATTGGAGATCATGTATTATTACGTATTGCTCCATGGAAAGGAGTTACAAGATTTGGGAAAAGAGGAAAGCTCAATCCAAGCTTTGTTGGTCCATTTGAGATTCTTGACCGAATAGGAAAGCGTAGCCTATAGACTCGCGTTACCTCCAAGTATGTCTCGTGTTCACAATGTATTCCACATATCTATGCTTCGTAAATATGTGAAAGACCCGAACAACATTATTGCATTAGAACCAGACGAGATAGCTGAAGATTTAACCTACGAGGAGATACCTGTTGAGATTTTGGATAGGAAAGAGCATGTCTTACATACGAAGGTTATACCACAAGTTAAGGTTTTTTGTGGAGAAACCAAGCAATTGAGGAAATGACATGGGAGTTGGAATCGGAGATGAAAGCGAGGTACCCTCACCTTTTCGATATACCAGGTACATACGTCAATTTCGAGGACGAAATTTCATAAGGAGGGGAGGTTGTAAGACCCCAACTTATTATAAATAAAATTGAATTTTCCTTTATTCATTATTCTAAATTAATAAGGGTTAATTTGATATAATTCTTTGGTTATGGGTGAAATGTGCAAAGTTTACAAAATAAGCAAGTGGTTATAAAATATTCATTATTATTAGGAGAATATTCGTTTGGTCGTGGAATATTCTTTTTGTCGGGAATCTCGATGCTGCCAGTGCTTGATCATTGGTGTGGGCCCATAACGAAAAATGGTTGGATGAAGGAAAGCGACAAAGATTGAGTTTTATAAATAACGACGTAAATTGTTACCGATTAACCTTTGTTGGGTTACACGGTGGTTAAAATCTGATAATCTGGCGTGGTACAAGATGATGCACGGTATTGCACAATATTATTGAATTATTGATCCTTACGTAAGAAGGCCTTTACTCAATAATTATTACGTGAATTCTTATTCAATATTATATTTTATTGATTCAATAATTCTTTGCGTTGATATTTTGTATTATTCTTGTTGTTTCAATAATTGTCATTACACAAGATTTTCCATTATCAAATCAATAATTCATATTATTTGAATAATATTATCGATAACATTATTGGCAATGTCTAGAAAGTTACATCTAAGGAGAGGTTTGGTCACCTAACTAATTGCCAGCAGTAAGGAGAGAAATCCTTATTGGAAAGCCCCTCTTCCAGGAGCGGCACTGGTTGTCGATCTTGTGATTACGTAATATTATTTTTAAATAAGTAATTATTGATTATTATGATAAAGAAAATATTTATTTTATGTGGATATAGATGGAGAAAATTTTTAATGTGACAATTGTTGAAAATTAATATTTTATCTTTTTACGATAAAATAATTCATTTAAATATATTATTTTAATAATATATTAACGGTGATATTTTATAATGAATGTGGGATATATGAGTATATGAGGAGGTAGAGTATTTTGTGGCATTAAATGTTTAATATATGTTTTATGTGTTAAATTGGACACAATTTCGATGAAAATTTATTATAGATCGTAAAATCGCTTGGTTTGTGGATTTTGGTCAATTTCATTTTGGAATTTGGAAAATTTTTCTTACGCAAAGTTGTAGAGAATGGAATTTCCCATGGAAAGTCATGAGTTTTGAATTTTTCTAATAAGCGAGCTATTTTCTCTTAATTATTGAAGTTTTGGAAGATAAAATAATTTTTATTAAATAATGGGTGGGACCCACTCTTGTTTGAACATGTGGGCTGCTGGAAATTGGGTCAAGGTTGGCTGGTGGCTGAATTAGTGTTTAGGCATGCGTAGAAATAAGTTTTGTAATAATATTAATTTATTAATTTAGTCTCGCTTTGGCGTTCTAACATTTTCCTATAAATAGAGGCTAAGTTAGAATTGAAAATCACACGAAACAAAGTTTTCTCTCTTTCTCACTCTAAATTATCGGCGTATTCTTGTGAGTATACTTTGAGTGTTGCTATCTGATCTTGGTTTTACAAGACTATATCTGAAATTCAAATCGGAAATACGGTTATTTTGAGGTAAGGGTATTATTTTCTTCTTAAATGATATTTTTCTTCAATATCATTATGTCAAGTATTGGTGAACTTTTTTATCAAATTTGGAACTTGTTGTGTGAGAGTACTATTCACGTATCGGCCTTATTCACGATATCTGACCTTTATTCACGAATCGACCTTTATTCAAGAAAAATAAAATTTTTCTTTTTGTCCAAAATATCTATTCGGATACTAGCTTTGATTGTATCCATGTTTTGATCATTCTTGAATTTTACACCAATATGATTATTTTCAAGTATTTTTGGACATGGGTAAAACAAAGTACGAATCCTTAATCCTTAATCCTTGTCATTTTGTTTCTTTGGATTCGTTTCTTTAAAAATATTTTTCATCATCCTTAGTCCTAAATGGTGATATAAATGAATATCTTTGGCACAGTAGAAAAAGATGAGCGATTAATCGATGAATATCTTTGGCACGTAATGCAAAGATGAGCAGTGTTGAGATGAACATGACCAATTGGTGATATAAATGAATATCTTTGGCACCTAGTGCAAAGATGATTAAAGATGTATATTGATTGTTATTACGAGGGATAAACTATTGATGACGGACTTTTAAACCTTAGAAGGCGGTAGAATTCTTTTCTACGTGACTCTTCTAATGGATTCTTTATTTCCATTGCATTTGTTGATCTAAAACTTGTTGTCTATTGTATTCTATTAGATTTTTCCTGTTGAAGACTAACGATAATTTGTTGTATGTTATCTTAGTCATAATATTCTTTTCTTGGGCTAGTTGAGCTCACCCTTTTCCTTTTTGTTCCATTTTTTTCTTCTCGGGAGGTGAGAACATAGCGAGGATCGAGTCGGGGTATGGAGTGATGGTTCTAGGAAGATGTTTTAGTACATCCTCACTATTTACGTAAAATAGTGTATGAATAATTAATGAGGACTTATTTGAGTGTGTATATTGTCTAGAAGACAATATTTGTATTCAAACTCACAGTTGTATTGTCGTATTCTACACGACATCTGTATTGTCAAAGTTGTAGTTTGCTTTCTATACCATGTATTTTGGCGACTCAGAATGGGTGTTGTATACCTATTTTGGGGGCGTCACAAAACTTTTGCTTTTACTTAAGTTAAATGTTTTTAACTTAGTTAAATGTTTCTTACATTTACCCATGTAAAAGTAAATGTAAAATAAATCTTATGTTTTACTTTTACTTAAGTAAATTACTTTTACTCCAGTTAATGTAATAGTGATTCCTTCGTGAATCAAATAGTAATTTACTTTTCAGTTTTCTATATAAACAACTCGAAGTGTTTAGAGTTGTTCAGGCTTAATTCAATGTAGCCTCAGAGCTTCTCTCTCTAGAAAGCTCTTCCGAGGTCCTCTCCCTTCTCTCTTAGTTAGCCGAAGATGAAGCTTTCAGCTTCGATCTTCTTAGTTAGAAGATGAAGACGAAGTCCTTAATACTTCGATCTTCCCCCTTAAACATTTAGATCTAGGAATTAATGTAATCCCTTCCTCAAATGTTTATAAATAAAAGAAAGAGATTACTTTACCGATTAACGGGTCATCTTCTTAATCTTTTCTTTTTCTGTTTAAGTTTTTTCTTTTAATCTATCTACCTCTGCCTTAGATAGAAGAGAGAGGACCTCGGAAGAGATTTCTAGAGAGAGAAGCTCAGAGCCACATGGTTGGTTCTATATATAAATGATTTGATTCTCAAGCACATTTGGCGAATTTTTTATTATAAAAAACCCTTGAATATATTTATTTATCTTAAGTATATATATATATATAGCATCACCTTAATTTTTTTATTTATATCACATTTAACATCAACTTGAATATATATGTCACAATTTAATTATTCATACCAAACATGCATAACACCAAGTTGAATAAAATTCCAAATATGATTTATTATTAAAAAAAGCTAGTAATTATATATTATCGTCATTCATCTGTAATTGAATAATACTTGAAGCATCCAAAAATACCATTCAAAAGTGGAAAGTTCATAGTTTAAACGTTACACAACCAAAATTTAATTCCCATGCATCTTATTATATATATTTATTTATTTGAGGAAATCAGCAATTATTTCTGAGCTTGGCCGGAAAACCAACTCCCACCAAGCTTTCTCAGCCGCCTCGCCAGTTTTTTCAAACACACGGGTGGAATCAATCCGGTGCATCACCCATTGACGCTCGTTTTTCAGGCGATGGATCTTCTGAAGCTGATTAGAAATTAAGGTGCAAGTATTTTCTTTAATTTCTTCAATGGCTTCTCCAAGCAATTTCTTTTTGCTTTCTTCATCCAGTTGTTTCTCAGCTCGCAAATATTTGTCCATTTCAGGAACCCCAATTGATCTACGAATTCCTTTAGAGTAGTCCGCCTCTGGGTCAAATATTTCGCTTACCTCATCAACTAGGCCTGCATGTATATATAGATTAATTAATTAAAAATAAGTTGAGAGTTATATATTAATGTATACATACACACCAAAATAAGATGAACAATTAATGACAGTGATCATATATATTTTTGAAATTTTAAACTTTTCTTTTAATGTTTTAGTTTGATTGTGAGAAATTAAATCTTATTCAAAAACACATATATAAAGCATGACATCTTGAAGAAAACAAACGTTCATTATTTAATTCTATAATTGTAAACTCTATAATGCAAATACATTTTATTCTTTATACATAAACTCTCATCTTGCAAATAGATTTGAATGTAAATGCTGAAAATTTAATTATACTTCAACTAATTTTATATCAAAATTAAATTGCAGCTAAGGTGGAGATAAAATTTAATAATAATAATAATATATATGCGGGTCCTTTCTTAATTTATTCACATAAATTTATTATATGTATTATATATATATACACTCAATAGCAGTGAAAAAAAGTTCTTTAATTTTAGTCCCTACACAAGTTCTCTATCATAAAAAATTTTTGCAGCTAGAGATCGAGAAATTAATTAAAATAGATAAAAATGAAAAAGGCTGAAGAAGCATATTAAATCAAGAATTAATGAATGTGATATGAGTACTAGACCTGAATCCACCATAAGGTCCACCCTTTTGGAGACGAACGAGAATAGAAGGGGTAGCGAAACATCGAGCCAAATGAAGCAACAATCAAATCTTGACCTGAAATTGAAGAAACTGCTTTCCACCAGTTCTTCAACAAACGAATTCGATCCACCAACCACGATCGGAACCCTACCGGACCTTAAAATTTTCTTAATAGCAGTGACAGCATGAACACAAAAATCAGTAGCATTAAAATCAGTGTGAGGATCAAACTTTGATAACAAATGGTGCTTTATGCCTTGTTGTTCCGACTCGGTAAGCTTGTTGGTCACAATGTCAAGTCCCTTGTACACTTGCATTTTGTCAGAGTTGATGATTTCCCCTTCAAACTTGGCGGCAATCTCAACGGAGAGTTTGGATTTTCCGGTGCCGGTTGCTCCCATTATGAACACAACCATCTTCTTTTCCAATGAAGCATTGAAGAACCCCATGGTGACAATTGCTGGGAAAAAACAGATAAACTACAGTGCAAAATGATTAGACCATAACTTGTAACTTGTTAGTAGTAGTAACATATATAAATATAAATATAAATATAAATTTTCTCATGTAAAAAAAGGAAATTGTAAATCGTACATAACAAAATTAAATGGAATAACCATCAAGGTTACGAGTAGCGATTTTAAATGTATTTCTATAATTTAATTGTAATAATATACTCTCTCTTTTTATAAAAAAGTAGAATAATACTATCCGTGTTTTAAATTATGAGATGATTATTGACTTTTGACAATCAATTTAATACATTTTCAAAACTCAAAATTGAGATGATCGATTTATTAAAGATAATGAAAAATTAAATCTTGCGATGAATAGATTTTTCGATACAGTTTACAATATTTATCATTGTATTGATCGATTAAAATTTTAAAAAAAATCATATCGATTTTAAATTTAAAAATGTCTTAAATTAACTTGAAAAAATTAATCATCTCAAAATACATGAGATTTTCTTAGATTTTTTTCTCTCGTATAATATTACATTAGCAAACTGCGCTAACATCTATATCTCAATTTGACTCTCAAAAAATTTAATTAAAAAAAATTGTGACTGCAATTTATTTATTTATCGCAACCATAGACCATAAGTGTGAATCTGGTTTCTCCTTAATTTTAAAAATGGAACTGATCAGAATGAGAGTACTGCAAGCACTCCGGCAGCTAATAGTTGCAGCTAGAAATTAATTAATCGCGATCGCAATGTATAATTAAGTACATATAAATAAGTAAAACTGCAAGAATGATGATTTTTAATCGGCAAAAGAAAAATTCATTAAATTCAGAATGATATATATATATATATATATATATATATATATATATATATATATATATATATATATATATAAGGCCAAATAAAAGTTTTAAAACAGCAAGACTGATGATATATATATATATATATATATACATAAAACCCAATTAAAAGTTTTAGATTTACCATCCAGTAAATTAAACTTACCGGTGAGTAGACTAATTATAAGATAAAAGATGGATATGAATCCTTCAACAAATATACAAGCTATTATGCGGTTTGGCTTCAGGGATATATATATATATTTTGAAATATAGGGTTTCTCTCAAGTCTCTGGGGTTGAGTTTTCTGTGTCTTTATCTTTTCTGATTAGTTTTTTTCGCAATTATTTTATAGGCCAAGAACATTAATTAACATCCATTATGATAATTGATTGCGTAGTATATATGTAAGGTCTCTATATAGTTAATATAATCACTAATATATATGATGATCATTTTTAGATTTGTACCAAACTTTAATTATTCACGTGTAAATCATGCAAATCAAATATAGTTGCTCGAAAAGTAATTTTTTTAACGTAGTGTGTAAATTGAATTTTGGGTTGTTCGATTAAGTAAGGGAAACTCGATGAAATTCATAATCGTTTCAATATTATTTTTTCTTTTTATTGTTTGTTCGCTCCAAGGGCACCTACCCCTCAACCCGAAACGATTTTTTTAAAATGATATGATGCGAAATCTAACATAATATAAATAAATTAATAAAGAACCTTTTCAGATTTTGAATTATAATTTTTCTAAAAGCACCCATCAATTACATTGAGAACATATGGCATTGTCGTTTGACGGGAGAGATGAAATTATCCATTACAATTAAGATGATTTCATCATGGTATATATGGAATATAATTTTATATATAATATTTATCCAAAAAAAGTTCAATGCACTTCACATTTAAAGTATAATACATTAATTTTTTTTTTACACAACTACATTTTTCTTACACAAGTACATTTTTTTTATATATAGGCCTAACGAATATATCTATTTAAAAAAAGGAAATCCAAGTTTTAAAACATAAAAACGAATCTTTAATATATAGTCTGTTTGATTATAATAAAATTGAAATGAGAATGAGAATCTCAATCTGAATGGAAGTGGAATGAATATTTTTATTTATATATGTTTGGTAGAAAGAGAAGTTATCCGATTTTGATCGATCAATAATTTTTTTATGATTATCGATTGAAATGAAATAATCAATCTTTATTTATATTGATGAAATAAGTATTACGTACTTTAAACATATGGTTAGACATTCTATTTGAAATACTCATTCAATTTCCCCTAATTAACCAAACAAGCCATAAGACATTTAATCACCTTAGTTTAACCGGCTATTTTAGTTTGATAATATATACTACATTTTCTAGTTTATACCAATAAACCATGCAATTAAATACATCATTGTTAAATAAATTATATTGGAACCAAGGAACATTGCTATTTCAAAGAATAAAATTAATAATTACATTAGGTAATTATATGAATTGAGCGTTTCGCTACGCTTAAGAATGAAATTCTTCAATTGCCTTTACCTATCTTTGGATGGATATATATGTGTGTATAAAATTCTTGAGAAGACCATATATTGAGACCAAACACTAAAGCAAAATGCATTATTTATAGAATAACTAAAGGTTAAACATCATTTGTAACATTACGGTCATGATTATACCGAATAATCCCTGGTCATAATCATACCAAGTCCATCTATGCACTACAGGCCACAGATGACTTTCAACATAATATAAGCATGAGAATGATGACAATGATATAAGAATTCAATTAAAAGAAAGAAAAGGATAAATTTTTAAAGATTTATAATTTAATTTATCCATAATTCAATAATGTCCAAATTGTCAACATGATACTGCTTTGTGGAGTAAAATTCAAGAATAATATTGTACCAAAAATGATTTGGACCGAAAACGAATCAATTTTTATCATGAATAGTACTCGAGTGAATAGTACCCGTGAATAGTACTTCGTGAATAGTAACTCGTGAATAGTACTCCGGTATAAAAAAGTTAAAACTTACCAAGAATGCTCAGAATAATATTTTCATAAAAAGATACTGGATAAAACGCAAATTTTAAGGACATTCTACTAATTTCATGGAGTATAGAAGCCAAAACTTTAACCAAATAAGTATAGAATTCAAAATCTGAAACGAAATAATATTACTTACATACTATAGAGTATGGAAGAAAATATTATTTCAAGCGAATATTGAACAAAAATAACATCCCTTACCTTGAAAAGAAGAGTATTCCAACTAGTATAGCGGGGATATTCTTGAAGAAAACTTTCACTGTTTTCTACGCTCAAAACTTTCTAAAACTCTAAAGAAATACGCTCAATATTATAGAAGAAAAATTCTCTGATTTTGGTGTGATTTTTAATTCTAACTAAGCATCCTATTTATAGGATAATGGAAAGGATACTATTTGAATTTTAGAAAATCACGGGTGAGCAGTAGCAATTCACGGGCGTACTGACTGATTCATATAATTTTTACTGTGCACTGCATAGTAAAATACTATGCAAATAAAATATAATATATTCTATTTTTCATAAAAAAACAAAACTTATTATAATATATATATATATATATATATATATATAATATACATATATACAAAATTTGTTCTCCCATGACATGCCTCAGTTTCTCCCCCCCAAGACTTTTTCTTCCAGTGGGCCCTACATGTGGCCCCACAAAAAATACTGAATAACGTTTTACCAATTATTTTGAAAAATGGGTAAATGGGGGGTCCATAAATATAACAAATACTTCATAAAAGTTCCCTCAATATTTTTAACAACATTTATCATCATTATTATAATTCGCAATATTTAACAACCAAGTCGTTCCCAAGAAAGAGGGGGCTTTCCAATAAGGATTTCTCCCTATTGGCGCGCAATTAGGTGACCAAACCTCTCCTTGACAGAACTTCTAGACATCGTCAATATTGCAAATAATAATATTAATAACTTTGTCATCTCAATTATTAATTTAATAATATAAAATATTATGCAGATGATACTGTGACAATAATTGAATCAATAATATGAGAGATATGATGCAGCAATTACTATAGCAATAATTGAGTATAACTGAGTGACTTCTCATGTAAGCATCAATAATCGATACTGGTGTCTTCTTATGCAACCCACGCCAGACATCTTGTACTTTTAACATTTAGGTTATTTCAACAGTTAACGGTAAAACTTCCGCCGTTATTTTCATAAAAAGATATTTCTGTCGTTTTCTTATTTCGACAATAATTACGTTGTGGGGTCCACCAATGATTGTGTCATTGTATGAATATTCCCTATTAAAACGAATATTCTCCGACCAATCGAATATTATATAACAACTTGCTTACTTTGCAAAATTCATAAATATTATCCACAACTATAACATTATAACAAATTCAAACCTTAATATTCAAAAATGATATTTATAGAAAAAAAATTCATCTCTTTATTCATAAAAGTTGGGGTCTTACAACCTCCCCTTCTTATGAAATTTCGTCCTCGAAATTAGGGTACATACCTGGTATGATGAATATGTGAGGATACCTTGATTTCATTTCAGATTCTAACTCCCAGGTCATTTCATCAACATCATGGTTTCTCCACAAAACTTTGACTTGAGCTATAACCTTGGAGCGTAAAATATGTTCCTTCTTATCCAAGATTTTAATAGGAACTTCTTCATACGTTAAATCTTCCGCTATTTCGTCCGGTTCTAATTCAATAATATGGTTCGGGTCTTCCACATATTTACGTAACATAGATATGTGAAAAACGTTATGAACACAAGACATACTTGACGGTAAGGCGAGTCTATAGGCCACAACTCCTACTCGATCGAGGATTAAAAATGGGCCAATAAATCGAGGATTGAGCTTTTCTCTCTTTCCAAATCTCGTAACTCCTTTCCATGGAGCAACACGTAACAACACATGATCTCTAATATTGAATTCCACGTCCTTTCGATGAAGATCAGCATAAATCTTTTGTCGATCTTGTGAGGTTTTTATACGTTGTCGGATCGTTTGAATCTTTTCTGTAGTCATACGTACTAACTCTGGTCCCAATAACGTTGCTTCACCCACCTCATCCCAAAGATATCGAGAAGCGACACTTTCTTCCATACAACGCCTCAAATGGAGCCATGTCAATGCTTGCTTGATAACTGTTGTTGTAGGAAAACTCCACCAACGGTAAGAACTTGTCCCAACTTTCTTTGAAGTCAAGGACACAGGGTCTTAATAAATCTTCAAAAGTTTGAATACTCTTCTCTGATTATCCGTCCGTCTGAGGATGATATGCTGAACTAAATCGTAAATCCGTGCCCATAGCTTTTTGCAAATTAACCCAAAATCGTGAAGTGAATCTTGGATCTCGATCAGAAGCTATGGATACTGGCATACCATGCAGTCTTACAATCTCGTTTATGTACATGCGAGCAAGACGTTCAAGTGTATAAGTTTCTCGTATTGGTAAGAAGTGAGCAGACTTGGTCAATCTATCAACAATGACCCAAATTGCATTCCATCTTTGAAGCGTTGGTGGAACTTGTAGAGTCAACAATAGCATTCCAACAACTCAACGATTCTGTAACTTAGCAATCATCAGCAACTCTAGATCTTTGAAGCTCTGTTGATTTATACTGCTTCCCAATCTTCCCATTGGAAAAGTAGCCAGTTGAAAGCTATTCAAATTGCCACGCAGATCTCGAGTTATTTGGTGCAGACTGCAGATGTGACATGACATCTTTTTCTGACTTCCTGACACTGCAGTCTGCTGTTTCACCAACCCTGTCAGATATGTTACTTTGATATCTTGGGCAGGTCGACGACTTTATTTCACCCTTCTGATTTCTCGATCAGAGGTTGTCCTTACATCGATGCTCTCAATGAGCTCTTGTCCGAATATTACCCTTCAGATTGAACCGTTGCCAATGCTTCAGTCTTCAGCTTTTCGAACTCTACGATTCTGATGCATATCTTCATGGACTTGATCGTAGTGTCTTGTTGACTGGTAGAGACAACACTACGATCTTGAAGAGTGTTGATTGGATCTTTAATGTAGAACACCTCTTTCTTCTCTTGTGCAGTGCTTCAACACTTACATTTGCCTCATTTCGTTCTCAAATCATCGATGGCTTGACTTCTTGCTGCGGCCCTTCGAATAACAAGACACTTCAGATTTGTGGGCGTGTCCATCTCGCTTTCTCCTTGTGATCTCCCGTTCACTTATCATCAATGGACTGACCCAATGCTTAATCACTTTAGCCTTGTTATTCAGAGGCTGTCCAGTATCTTTGAGTATACTTCGTCAGTTTTTTCTTTGTTTGACAAACACTACGATCCTGGTTACTTCCAAGATCGTTATCATCTTTCTACTTGACAGCTGCTGCATGTGCTGACTTTCCTTAGTCACCTATTGAAGTCTTCTTATGATCATCTTGTGGAAGACTTCATCTCGAATGGCTTCGCAACTCAATCTTGATGCTGATTGGGTTGGTGCTTAGGTCTTCTGTTAGCTTGCATGCCATTCATTGAGTGCTTTCTGGTTTCTTTTAGGTGGAACGTATCTATGCGGTGTCAACAAGAGGCTTCATTCCTTTGGATATTCAGGAAGTGCTCATTTATTGAGAATCGTATTTGTTCTACGATTCTGCTTTAGCATTGTGAGCACATCTGTTGAGGTCTTAGTTCTGTACTCTACGATTCAGCTTTGGCTGTGCAGACACTACGACTTTGAGATCAGATCTTGACACTACGATTTTTTGTAAGACCCCAACTTTTTATAAATAAAGATTTAATTTCTCTAATTATCATTTTGAAATAGTAAGGGTTGATTTGATTAATATGGTTAGTTATGGGTAAAATGCGCAAATATTTCAAATAAGCAAGTGGTTATAAAATATTCATTGTTGTTGGGAAATATTCGTTTGGTCGTGGAATATTCGTACTGTCGGGAAATATTCGTACGACGGCGCAACCTTGTGTGGGACCCATAACGGAAAGCGATTGGATGAAGAAAACGACAAGTATAAGTTGTTTATAAATAACAGGCGTAGTTATTGTTAGTATTATCTTGTTGGAATACCGATTGGTTAAAATACTGATGTCTGGCGTTGTAGAAGATAGAACACATGATTGCACCAATTATTGATTCTTACGTAAGAAGGCACTACTTAATAATTGTTACAAGTAATTATTCGCTCAAAATTATTTTATTTTATTGATTTAATAATTCTTTGTGTTGATATTTTATATTTATCGTTGTTTTAATAATTATCAACGCACAAGATTTTCTATTATCAGAGCAATAATTCATATTATCCGAATAATATTATTAGATAAAATTATTGGAAATGTCTAGAAAGTTCATTCAAGGAGAGGTTTGGTTATCTAATTGCGCGCCCAAGAAGAGAGATCCTTATTGGAAAGCCCCTCTTTCCCAGGAACTGCACGGTTGTCAATAATGTGATTACGTAATATTATTTGTGAATAATTAATTATTAATTTATATGATGAGAAAAATATTGATTTTATGAGGATGTAGATGGAGAAAATTTTTAATGTGACAATTGTTGAAAATTAATATTTTATCTTTTTCTGATAAAATAATTTATTTAAATATATTATTTTAATAATATATTAATGGTGATATTTTTACAATGAATGTGGGATATATGAATAAATGAGGAGGAAGAGTATTTTTGTTGGATTAAATGTTTAACACATGTTTTGTGTGTTGGTGGACCAATTTCTTGACTGAAATTTGATTATAGCCTGTAAAATCACCCGTTTATGAATTTCGGTCAATTTCTGTTTAGAATTTGGAAAAACTTTCTTCTGTAAAGTTGTAGATAATTGAATTTCCTATAAAAATTCGCGAGATTCAAATTTTCTGATAAAAGGGCTATTTATTATGAATTATTGAAGTTTCGGAGTTCCGAAATAATTGATTTTTGGGAGTTTTAATTAATTATTTTGAGAAAAATGTTTTTTGTATTTTTTTGGACATCATTAACATGTGTGGCTGGTGTTTTTGACCAAAAGGTGGGCTAAGGAAAATTTGTATAATTATATTAATATTATATTCAATTTTCTGCTTTGGTGTTTTAAGCATTTTCCTATAAATAGGGAGCTTAGGTTAGAATTGAAAATCACACCAGAAACTGAAGTTTTCTCTCTATTTCTCTCTCGATATTTTGAGCGTATTCTTGTGAGTATACTTTGAGTGTTGATATACGGTGCAAGTTTAAGTCATAACCTATATCCAGTGTTTCAACTAGAAGTACTATCTTTCGAGGTAAGGGATGTTATTTTTTTCTCAAATGATATTATTTCTTCAATATCATTATGCTGAAATATTGGTTGGAATTTTTTATCAAATTTGGAACTTTTTCATGTCGGGGTTACTATTCATGAATTACTATTCATTAGTTACTATTCACGAGTTCTTATTCATTTAGTCTTATTCACAAAGCATGATGATATTTTTGTGAAATTTCTATCTTTTGGTGTCTGAGTTCTTATTCACGATATCGGACTTATTCACGTATCTGAGACTATTCACGAATACGGGCTTTATTCATAGAAAAATGAAATTTCTTCTTTTTTGTCCAAAATATCTATTCTGGATACTAGCTTTGATTGTATCTATGTTTTGATCATTCTTGAATTTTACTTCAGTATGATTATTTATGAAGTATTTTTGAACTCGGATTGTTTAAAGTACGAATCCATAATACTTGTTCTTTTGTTTCACTGGATTCATTTTTCTTTAAAATTATTTTCATCATCCTCAGTCCTAAATGATGATGTTACTGATTATCTTTGGCCTGTAGTGCAAAGAAGATTGATTTTCTTATGAATATCTTTGGCCCGTAGTGCAAATATGAACAGGTGTTGAGATGAACATGACCGACTGATGAATATCTTTGGCCTTTAGTGTAAAGATGAACAGGTGTTGAGATGAACATGACCGACTGATGAGTATCTTTGGCCTGTAGTGCAAAGGTGAATATTTGATTTGAGATGAATATTGATTGATGTTACAGGGATAAAATATTGATGATGGACTATTAAATTCATAGATTATAGTAGATTTCATTCTCTACGTAACTCTTTTATGAATTATTATTTTCGCTGCGAATATTGATCTGAAACTTGTTGTCTATTGTATTCTATCTAATTTTTCCCTGTTGAAGACTAACGATAATTTGTTCTATATTATCTTAGTCATAACATTCTTTACTGGGCTAGTTGAGCTCACCCTTTCCTTTTGTTCCATTTTTCTTCTCAGGAAGCGAGATTATAGCAGGAACTAGTCGGGGTGTGGAGTGATGGTTCTAGATAGCTGTTTTAGTAGTCCTCACTATTTTGTAAAATACTGTATCAATAATGAGGATTTATTTGAGCGTGGATATTGTCTAGAAGATAATATTTGTATTTAAACTCATTGTTTATGTGTTGTCGTATTTTGCACGACAAATGTATTAATAAAGTTGTAGTTATTTCTGTACCATGTATTTGGCGACTCAGAATGGGTTGGATGGAATGGACCTATTTTGGGGGCGTCACATTTTTGTCGTTGTGCTTGTTGTCTTTATCTGATCTTGCTCTACTACGATCTCTACCTTTGGTATGATTAGTAGACTCTACAACTCTGAGTGTAGTCTACGATTCTTGACTTGGCTTTGGCAGATACTCGGTCGGCTCGTAGGTAGGCTGTCTCTACGATTCTGAACATGACTTCCTCAGCAGACTATGGCCCTAAGGAAACTTTACTCGACACACTACGATCCTTCCTCGTCTCTCCTGGCAGTCTACGAACTCCGAGATCTACTATCTTGCAGACTACGATTCTGCCTTGATAGCTCTCGAGTTATCCTCGACTCTCCCAACAGACTACGATTTTTGGTGCAGTGCTCGACGATCAGACAAGCATATGCAAGCTAACAGAAGACCTAAGCACCAACCCAATCAGCATCAAGATTGAGTTTCAAAGCCATTCGAGATGAAGTCCTCCACAAGATGATCATAAGAAGACTTCAATAGCTGACTAAGGAAAGTCAGCACATGCAGCAGCTGTCAAGTAGAAAGATGACAACGATCTTGGAAGTAACCAGGATCGTAGTGTTTGCCAAACAAAGAAAAAACTGACGGAGTATACTCAAAGATACTGGTCAGCCTCTAAATAACAAGGCTAAAGTGATTAAGCACTGGGTCAGTCCATTGATGATAAGTGAACGGGAGATCACAAGGAGAAAGCGAGCTGGACATGCCACAAATCTGAAGTGTCTTGTTATTCGGAAGGGGCCAGAGCAAGAAGTCAAGCCATCAGTATTTTAGAACAGTCGAGGCAAACAGAAGTGATGAAGCACTGCACAGGAGAAGGAAGAGGTGTTCTACATTGAAGATCCAATCAATACTCTTCAAGATCGTAGTGTTGTCTCTACCAGTCAACAAGACACTATGATCAAGTCCATGAGGATATGCATCAGAATCGTAGAGTTCGAATAGCTGAAGACTGAAGCATTGGCAACGGTTCAATCTAAAGGGTAATATTCGGACAAGAGCTCATTGAGAGCATCGATATAAGGACAACCTCTGATCGAGAAATCAGAAGGGTGAAATAAAGTCGTCGACCTGCCCAAGATATCAAAGTAACATATCCGGCGAGGTTGGTGAAACAATGATGCGCAGTTGTCGGGAAGTCGTAAAAGATGTCATGTCACATCTGCAGTCTGCACCAAATATCTCAAGATCTGCGAAGAAATTTGAATAGCTTCCAACGACTACTTTCCAACGGGAAGATTGGGAAGCAGTATAAATCAACAGAGCTTCAAAGATCAAGAGTTACTGATGATTGTGAAGTTGTAGAATCGTTGAGTTGGTAAATGCTATTATTGACTCTACAAGTTCCACCAAAGATCAATAGAAGAAGTCTCAGTGACAGTGAGACTACCAAGGTGGAAGTGAAGCAGCTTTGAAGAAGGAATTAAACAGATCGAAGCTTCACTCAAAAAAGATGAGAATGCCACTGAAGATGGCAGCCAAGTTGAGAGCTGAGAAGGCCAAGAAGATAGCATTCAGGAAAGTGGCTAAGTACAAAAAAGATCAAGAGAGCCACTCTATGAATCACCATGAACCGAAAACTGAAACTGAACAAGTGCAGAACCATGTCTGCAAAGTATTTAAGGAGGGTTCAGGGATTGCTAAGTGCCAGAAAAAGTCTACTAAAAGTATAGAGACTTAACAAACCCAGATGGTGATGGTGCACAACTGATACCAGATGAAGATGAGTAGAAAACAGTGAAGATCAGCTGCACCAAAGAAGATGTGGTCCAGACCCGAAGCAGAATGCAAAGAGGACCACACCAAGCTGCTAAGTACAAAAGATGTTCAGAGCCTAATGACATCTTAGCAAATTTCAAAGACCAACAACATCAACAACTACAACAACAAGAAGCGTGGACTGAGGGGTCCTTGTCAAGAAGGACTAAATAAAGTTTGAAGCCTGCTGGGCTTGAAGAGTTCCTAAGGAACTAGAGAAGTTCCAAGGCTGCTGGCTTTGAAGAGTTCTTAGTGAACTGAAGTCCCAAGGTCGCTAGCCTTGAAGGAATCTTAGTGATTGTGTATGCCGCCTTCCTTAGTGGAAATCTCGCTAGTTAAAAGCGGAAGAGTGGATTAGAGCTTGAGTCTCGAACCACTTAAAACCCCTTGTGTCGCTTTTACTTTATGTCATTTACATTATGTACCTTAACTACTATAACTGCTATGTATGTGCTAACTGCTTACTACTAAGTTAACTCTACGAACAATGTATGCCTGATTATGAATATATCAATGAAGGGGATCTTTTACCTATTTCGCTGTGCTTGAAAAGATTCTTAAGTTTGTCATGTGCTACTTTTGAGCAGTACAACTTAATAAACAAAAAAAGAATTTGAAATTTTAAGGATCTATTCAACCCCCCCTTCTAGATCTATATTGTGCCTACTGGGAACTAACAATTGGTATCAGAGCCAGATTCTCATGCTATATTCAAAAGCTAATCGCTTTGAGTCTGATCCTAGGCACAAACATTGTTCTAAACTTAGTTTAGTAGTAAGTTACTTGTTGTATGCAGATGAGCTCACACGTTGGAAATATTGTGTACATGTAAATGTGTATATACACCTGAAACTGCTCAGATTGGTCCATGTTCTTGATTGCCATATCAACAAGACCAATTCTTGCTCACGGTCAATCTTGTAATCTGAAGACCAGGCTAGAAAGCTCAAGAGACATCAACAGAAAAGAATCAAACATCCACCAGCCTGAAAAGATGAAAAGACCATACATGCTAAGAAATGCTTATCCAGAGAAGAAAGAAAAACTTCTCAAACATGTGTCTAGCCAACCAGCAGCTGAATGTAAACCTTGTGAACTCAAGGATGTCGAAGAACTGAAGATGTTGAGTTTTTCTTAGCTTGCATCCTCAAGACCATGACTGATTGATTGAATGTCAACTGAAGCAACAAGCTGTCAGGAGCAAATGAGAAACTATGCACATCAATGCCTAATCTCAGTATGTCAAAGTTAAATGACTGTTAAGAAACTAACAGTAGAAAGGTACGGTTTCTCACTAGTATAACTGTGTACATCATGTTGCACCTGCTTATGAATTATAACAGTACTCTTTCAAGAAATCATAATCTACCTAAAAAGGTGAATAGAGAAAGTACACTGAGGATATAAACCCAATTGCCTATAAACTTTCTCTTCATCCAAGTTTCAGGTTGAAGATGACATCTTGAAAGAAATCTGAAATGGGTCATAAGAACATCACAGGTTAAATTAATTTTATGTGAAGTAATCTTTGCTGATGGGTTAGTATGTATGTACAAACCAATGTTCTAAGAGTTTGATAACACACAGAGTATGATCAGTCCTGCAAAAGTATCTTGATGATTTGTTGAAACTGATCACCTCCATGAATCAACCAGATACAAATAATTCGTAGAGATGATTCTCACTCTGAGAACATTTAAACTCTGTGAACATAACCAAGCAAATAATGAAACCATCAAAGAGAAAGAGTGTTTTATTAAAATAACAAATCTCACACACACTCACCTTCATGCATCTCAAAATGTATTATCTAAATAAGTTACATGCATAAATATGATTGTTGGTGATCAATATGATGATTATCTAAATATATGAGGAACAGGGGTTTAGAAAACTAACCTAGCAGGACCCACTTATCCATGGGTACCAAAAATAGAAATCTATAACCTGTAGGTACTTGGTCTATCTGACCACACTAAGGAATGCTAAAGTAGAAGACTTCAGTCAAGAAAGATTCAATCAGCAGAAGGCTTAAGACTGTTCATAATTGATTCTGATAAAATTCCTATATGTCAAAGCCTGTTCTTGAAGACCTGCTGAGCTAATCTGAATAAAGCTCACATAGCTGTTGATCTCTGTATGGAAGCAGGCCATTCAACAAAAGAAGAAAAGGGTCTTATATGCTCAATCATGCAAAGCATGTCATAAGAAAAGAATCCTCAAGGAAGCTGACTCCAGAGGATCATCGAGCATCAATCACGAGGAACTCATTATGGGAGCAGAACTCAGCAAGCACAAATTGACAAGGAATACTACGTTCATAGTGCTGTCAAAGGATCGTAGAATGATCAACCCTGAAAATGCCCATTTCTACGATACAAGAAGATTTAATGACTTCAGCCAAAATGAGATATGCATGGTTACCTTCTACTACACATGAAGAAGAACGTAGGTCTCTCTGAGAAGATAGTATCAACTGTGGGGGAGCAGTAATCTACTAACAGTACAGAAGCTCTAAACCATCAGAGATATACTATGAAGCTGCGTACCAGCTACAGAGTCCCAAAACCCTGTGGCTGATGAACCAAATGAAGATCCATAGTCTGTAGGAACGTCTCAAAACATACTACTGATATCCTTTCAGCCACCCAACTCAAAATCGTGGAGTACCTACGATCAAACATCTAATCGTAGTGCAAGAGCAGGATGACACCACAATTGTGACGCAAGTCTTTGTCTAAAATTGGAAGAGGACTCCCCGATAGAAAAAAGTCAAAATGAGATGTCGGCTGCAAATCACTTCTAAAGTATTTCATCCGGAAGCGCCTCGGGGACATACAGGCCTTAGCTCACTCTAAGAGGTTGGCCCTTCCCGAGCTACCTTGACCCTGAAGGAATGCTTAGTAAAGTTCATCTCAAGGACCAAGTCAGTCAACGATTGTAGAATAGAGTTTTAAGAGAACTCAACGATCGTGATGCAATCTCAACGATCGTAGTGAAAAATCAACAATCGCAGAAGCAGACTTGACGATCGCAGATTTACTAGAAGACACTCTAGCTCATGAGGAGCTTGGAAGAACGAGACAATTGCTCTACCATTCTGAAGTATGAGGAGATTAGTTCAAATACAGTTTGGTAAGATATCTTGCAAACGCACATCAGAACTTAAGTAGCCAAACTGGCTTGGGGTACATCAGTGGTTGAGCTATGCAGTTTCAACATGAGGAGAAATGTCAAAATCATCCACTGTGACATCCTTCAGAGAATTGATCGTTGAGTTAACAAAGGAAAACGTAGAGTCAATAGCTATTCTATCATGCTACTCTACGAACTCAAAAGGACAAAGGTCAATCCACGTCAATCAAACGTCCACTCTTCTAAAAGAGACAGCTAACTGACAAGTTACTGGGGAGTTATAACTTGTTACTGGGTATCGTGCAACCAATGACTGGGTGACACATCACAGCATATACAAAGTCAGAAGAAATTGCCATAAAGACAGATTCAAATCTACAAACAGATATCAGAACCTCTTAAACCTCTCTCCCTCCCATTTTCAAACCCTAGAATCTTCTTCGAAGCCAAATCAATCAAACTTCCAGAACCCAAATCACATTTAGTTAAATCTCTCCGAACCACATACCATATACCTTGACCTCCTCAAATGACAGAATGGAAAGTTATAACGGGTATTCAACTTAGCTTTGCAAAGTTTGAAGAATAAAAGACAAAGTTCAAGGACATACTTGAACTCGTAAACGAAGCTGGGTTCTATGAGTGCCTAAAGGCCAACACTCTAGTTTATACAGAGCTAGTAAAACAGTTCTACTTAAATGCTTCATCGAACTCTGGGCTTCTGACTACTAAGGTGAAAGGATCTAGTATGAAGATAAGAGCATCAGACATCAATCAATTTCTAGGGTTTCCAAATCAAGGTCTGATAAATCTGGATGAAGTCAACATTGAAGAAGGCAAGAGGCTTATGCGATATTAAAGAAACCCTAGTCTGAAGGATATGAAGAAGAAGGAATTTCCTGAGGTATTTGAGTTCCTTGCTGAGATTGTTGGAAAATGTATACTATGCAAAGATACCGCACATGACATTGTGCTCGACCAACAGTTGAAGATTATGTCTGCAATAGTTCTGAAGAAGCCAATCAATTTTGGAGCCATCTTGTTCGATCAAATCTCCAAATGGATAGAAAAGGCTGAGTTGAAGAAATCTACAGACAAACCACTTGTAAAAGTTTTTCATAGAAGACTGCTAAACATAATGATGAAAAAGAAGCTAGGAAGCAAAATCAAGGATAATGAGGGAGAGCCCTTAAAAGTTCACAAAGTAATGTCTCCACAACTATTCGTGAACTGGAAGAAGAATCCCAAGGAAAATAGGAGGCTGACTACTGAGAGCAACAGCAAGGCCTCTGCAAAGAAGAGGGAGGCAAGAGAGTCAGAAAGTTCTAAGTCTGGTGACTCTGAATCAGCAGAAATCACACTAGCCAGAAAAAAATCTAGAGGAATGAAGAAAACCAAGTCCCCACCAAGAAGTCTCTCCACCAAAGACAAGGATGAAGAGGAAAAAGTCTTGACTACTGAAACCACAAAGCGAAGAAGCAACAGGCTACTTCAAGAGCCATTCAAAAAGAAAGCTAAAGTGGTAAACAAACAAGTTCCAGTTCCCCAAGGAAGCACATCTGATAAAGAAGAGGAAGTAGAGTCAAAGGAAGAGAAGGGAACTGATAATCTCAAGACTGAGTCCCCTGAGAATGGACCCAATGGTGAAGGTGAAACTGGATCCATAAAAGAAGATGTAAACTCAGCTGATAAAGAAGAATATGTAGGCCCTATGGCCAACTCTCAGAGTACTCACTTTGAAATTGAAGAAAAGCTGCAAGATGACCCATCTGAATGTTCAGATGCAAATGCTCCAACAAGCTCTCATGATGGATCAAATAATGATGAGGTTGAAAAAGAAATATCTGCCCCTACTAATGATGAACCTCAAGAAAGTTTGTATGCTGACTCAAAGATCTCAGAGTCTGAAGAAGAAGAAGAAGAAGAAGTATCTGAAACTCCTATTACTGAACTTTCAACAAGAAGAAAGAGCTACAGACTATTTGCTCAAATTACCTCCAAAAGGAAAAATGATCACTCCAATGCTGTCGTTGAATTGAGTGATGATGAGTCGGTATCACAGGAAGTAAGTGGTAAGGATGGATCCAGTGATGAAGAAGATGGATCAAAGGAAGATTTTGCTGAAGAAGATTCTAAAAATGAAATGCAGCAAGAAGAATTCATGGATGAATCTGATGAAAGGAGTAAGCAAAATTCAAGCTCAAAAAGGGAAGAGATGGAGAAAGACTTCACTTCTGCACATTAGGAATCTGAGGAACTAGAATATTATCCTGTCCTCTCTCCAGCAAGAATTACTAGAAGAATTGTAGTGGAAGTCTTTGATGAGCCACCAGCAGAACCACCAGCAAGATGGATAAATCAAGGAAATGAACAACTTCGATTTGTAAGGATGACTACATATGAAGTGCTCCATAACTGGAAAATTATAGAGTTAGATTGCACAACTATACTGTACAACTCTGAAGATCTTCTGATAAGGTGGTTCTTCCCATGGATGCCATGGTTAAAGGCACACACTGATAGAGATGAAAGTTACCTCAGCTGGTGTTACTCTCAATTTCCAAATCTAGAGCTGGTGTCACAAAACTTCCTAAGGGTAAAGAAGTTTGTAACCATGATGATCAATAACAAGCCTCACTACAAGACTTACAAACAAGCTGGAAATCACTATATTCTCTATGATCATAGAGTTGACACTGAAGGCAGAAGGACTATGGCCAAAGGAATAATCGTAGAGTCTGTTTACTCTACCATTGATGTTCAAATCCAAATTGAGAAGTCTCCATCTGCCCATGTTCAGATATCTAACATCCCTTTATCCTCCAATATCTGTTGGTACTCAATGATTTCTTAGATTGTCAACACTTTCCACAATCTATCCAAGGATAAAAATCGTAGAGTCCAAGCTAGTGTTCAACAAGAAGCTACCAGATCAGATGACCAAAATCCTGTGGAGCAGGAGCTGTTGAGGAATTCTCAACGAAATGGTGGAGAAGATATTTCTAATGAATGAAGAGTCAAAGTAGTTAACAACAATAGAAGATAGACTCCAAGAAATTATGGCTGATATGTCTCTCAAAATCAAAGAGAGAGATCACATCTATCTGAAAGCCATACATGATCAGAAAGCTACAGCTCTACGAGCACAAGAGGCAAATGAAGAGAAACTCAAAATCCTCTTTGACAATATTGACAACATGAATCAATATTTTTCTATGCAACTTGAGCTAAGTCACCAAGAAATTAAAAATGAAGTTGGAAACTCCTCTTACATGATGGAGCAGCTTATGTCCAACATGGAGCAGCTCTCTCAAATGATTAATGACAAAAAAGGGGAGAAAAAGAGGCATAGAAAGGGGAAGAACAAGAGGCACTCTAGAAAGAGCAGGGAGAGCAAAAGGAAAGAAAAGAAGAAGACAACTCCAGGGGGAGCTGAATCATCATCTAAGGGGGAGCCAGAGCCAAAACCAGAAGAAAAAGAATTGAATAACTTCACATCTTAGGGGGATCAAAGGAATCAAATAGATGAATAGTGGGTCAACAGACATCCTGGAAGCATATATGGAACCAAAGAGGTACATCTCTAACTAGTTAGCTATGTTCTGGATCCAGGATGTAAAATGTCAGTGTATTAAATTCCACATCATTAAAAATGACATTCATGATTATCTGTTTTAGAAATACAGCTGCTCACTGTATATAAGATTCATTCATAACATGCATATGCACTTATTATTTTTGTCATAATTAAATAGGGGGAGATTGTCAGAAATAAACATGTGAATGATATTCCTATTTATATATGATTTGATTATGATATATATATGAATGAATATGCAAGTATGCTTGCATTAAGAAAAGCTGTAAAGTCCTTTGATAGATAATAGAAATATATGTACAAGGACTTAGAATGAATTGATCAAATGTGTTAGGTTGATCCTACATAAGCAAAACAGCTTTGTAAAGTCCTTAAAAAGAAATGATGTACAAGAACTATAAATATAGAAAGATCACGCATGTTAGGTTGATCTTATGAGGTAATAGATAGGCTTGTCTAATCGTCGAGCACTGCACCAAAAATCGTAGTCTGCTGGGAGAGTCAAGGATAACTCGAGAGCTATCAAGGCAGAATCGTAGTCTGCAAGATAGTAAATCTCAGAGTTCGTAGACTGCCAGGAGAGACGAGAAAGGATCATAGTGTGTCGAGTAAAGTTTCCTCAGGGCCGTAGTCTGCTGAGGAAGTCATGTTCAGAATCATAGAGATAGCCTGCCTACGAGTCGACCGAGTATCTGCCAAAGCCAAGTCAAGAATCGTAGACTACACTCAGAGTTGTAGAGTCTACTAATCATACCAAAGGCAGAGATCGTAGTCGAGCAAGATCAGATAAAGACAACAAGCACAAAGACAGAAATTGTAGTGTCAAGATCTGATCTCAAAGTCGTAGTGTCTGCACAGTCAAAGCTGAATCGTAGAGTGCAGAACTAAGACCTCAACAGATGTGCTCACAATGCCAAGGCAGAATCGTAGAGCAAATATGATTCTTAATAAATGAGCACTCCAAGAATATCCAAAGGAATGAAGCCTCTAGTTGGCACTACATAGATATATTCCACCTGAAGGAAACCAGAGAGCACTCAACGAATGGCATGCAAGCTAACAGAAGATCTAAGCACCAACCCAATCAACATCAAGATTGAGTTGTGAAGCCATTTAAGATGAAGTCTTCCACAAGGAGATCAGAAGAAGACTTCTGTAATTGACTAAGAAAAGTCAGCAAGTGCAGTAGCTGTCAAGCAGACAGAAGACAACGATCTTGGAGGGTACCAGGATCGTAGTGTTTGCCAAACAAAGAAAGAACTGATGGAGTACATAAAGAGATACTAGACAGCTTCTGAAGAACAAGGCTAAAGTGATTAAGCATTGGGTCAGTCCATTGATGATAAGTGAACGGGAGATCACAAGGAGAAAGCGAGCTGGACACGCCATAAATCTGAAGTGTCTTGTTATTCAGAAGGGGCAAGAGCAAGAAATCATGCCATCAGTATCTAAGAGCTGCTGAGGCAAACAGAAGTGTTGAAGCACTGCACAAGAGAAGGAAAAAGTGTTCTACATTGAAGATTAAATCAACGCTCTTCAAGATCGTAGTGTTGTCTCTACCAGTCAACAAGACACTACGATCAGATCCATGAAGACTTGCATCAGAATCGTAGAGTTCGAATAGTTGAAGACTGAAGCATTGGCAACGGTTCAATCTGAAGGGTAATATTCGGACAAGAGCTCATTGAGAGCATCGATGTAAGGACAACCTCTGATCGAGAAATCAGAAGGGTGAAATAAAGTCGTCGACCTGCCCAAGATATCAAAGTAACATATCTGACAGGGTTGGTGAAACAGCAGACTGCAGTTTCAGGAAGTCAGAAAAAGATGTCATGTCACATCTACAGTCTGCACCAAATAACTCGAGATCTGCGAAGAAATTTGAATAGCTTCCAACGACTACTTTCCAACGGGAAGATTGGGAAGCAGTATAAATCAACAGAGCTTCAAAGATCAAGAGTTGCTGATGATTGTGAAGTTGCAGAATCGTTGAGTTGGTAAATGTTATTGTTGACTCTACGAGTTCCACCAAAGATCAATAAAACAAGTCTCAGTGACAGTGAGACTACCAAGGTGGAAGTGAAGCAACTTTGAAGAAGGAATCAAATAGATCAAAGCTTTACTCAACAAAGATTAGAATACCACTGAAGATGACAGCCAAGTTGAGAACTGAGAAGGCCAAGAAGATAGCATTCAGGAAAGTGGCTAAGTACAAAGAAGATCAAGAGAGCCACTCTACGAATCACCATGAACCGAAAACTGAAACTGAACAAGTGCAGAACCATGTCTGCAAAGTATTCAAGAAGGGTTCAGGGATTGCTAAGTGCTAGACAAAGTCTACTAAAAGCACAAAGACTTAGCAAACCCAGATGGTGATGGTGCACAACTGATACCAGATGAAGATGAGTAGAAAACAGTGAAGATCATTTGCACGCACAAAGAAGATGTGGTCCGGACCAAGCGAGAATGCAAAGAGGACCACACCAAGTCGCTAAGTACAAAAGATGTTCAGAGCTTAATGACATCTTAGCAGCTCAGCACCAACAACATCAACAACTACAACAACAAGAAGCCAGGGCCTGAGGGGTCCTTGTCCGAAGGGACTAAATAAAGTTTGAAGCCTGCTGGGCTTGAAGAGTTCCTAGGGAACTAGAGATGTTCTAAGGCTGTTGGCCTTGAAGAGTTCTTAGTGAACTGAAGTCCCAAGCCTGCTGACCTTGAAGGAATTTTAGTGATTCAGGGTGCTGCCCTTCCTTAGTGGAAATCCTGCTAGTTGAACGCAGAAGAGTGGATTAGGAGCTTGAGTCTATGAACCACTTAAAATTCCTTGTGTAGTTTACTTTATGTTATTTACATTATGTACCTTAACTGCTATAACTGCTATGTATGTGCTAACTGCTTACTACTAAGTTAACTCTACGAACAATGTATGTCTGATTATAAATATATTAATGAAGGGGATCTTTTACCTATTCCGCTATGCTTGAAAAGATTCTTAAGTTTGTCATGTGTTACTTAATGAGCAGTACAACTTAATAAACAAGAAAAGAATTTGAAATTCTAAGGATCTATTCAACCCCCCCTTCTAGATCTATATTGTGCCTACTGGGAACTAATAGATTCAATCTTTGAACTTTCAGTTCCTTTCTCATCTTCAGACTCTTCATGTTCTTCTTGGTTGAATGGACTTTCCTGGGGAACTGGGGCTGGTTTGTTTACCACCTTAGCTTTCTTTCTTGAGGATTGCTGAAGTAATTTGTTACTTTTTCTCCTTTTTGGGTTTCTGATGAATAAGTCGGTTCTGCTTTTTGTTCCTTGTTTCTTCTTAACAGTGGAGACATGGCTTGATGAAGCCTTAGCATTCTTCATATTCTTAGGCTTCTTGTTTGCTGGTGTGGCAGCAACTGGTGTGGAGTCACCAGACTCAGAGCTTTCTTCCTCCTTTGTCTTTCTCTTCTTTTTAGAGATCTTTCTGCTGCTTTCTGCTGTAGTTAACCTTCTATTTTCCTTTGGGTTTTTCTTCTAGTTTACGAACAGCTGAGGAGACATAATTTTGTGAACATTAAGAATCTCGCCTTCATCATCCTTAATTTTATTCTTTAACTTTTTCTTCAGGATGATACTTAAGAATCTCCCATAAAAAACCTTTGTGAGTGGTTTTTTGGTTGACCTTTTCTTTTCTTCCTTATCCAAACCACTTAGACATCCGGGTCAAGCAGATGACTCCATAGTTGATATGTTCCTTCAGACTATAGCAGTACATGATCTTCAACTTGTTGATCAATCATAGTATCATGTCAGTGTCTTTGCATAAGATACATTTACCCACTATTTCAAAAGTGAACTCATATTCTTCAGAAACTCCTTTTTCTTCATATCCTTGACTAGGTTTTTTACATCGCATAATCTTATTAGCTTTTTTCCGTGTCGATCTCTTTCGGGCTTTTGATTTTGGCCAGAAGGCCTAAGCATTGATTGATGTCGGAAGAGTTTAGTTTCGTAATCGACCTTTAGCTTTGGTGGAGAGGATTCCGGAATTTATGGTCGCGTTGAATAAAACTCCTTGAAGCAATTTCACCATATATTCGTGTGTTTTCCTCAAGACATTTTGAGAACCCTGCCTCCTTCACAAGTTCAAGAATATCCCTGAACTTTTTCTCGGATTTTTTGAATGACTTAGTTCCTAGCTGAATGCCAGTGATTACTCGCTAGTCTGCCATTAGAGGATTCAAGGAGTATTGGTGTTGATTCGGAGAGATTTATGAGAGACAGCTGATTATTATTTGGGTTCTGGAGGTTTAATCGATTTAAGCTTTGAAAGGATTCTAGGCTTTAAAAATGGGAGGGAGAGAGGTTCAAGAGGTTCTGATAACTGTTTGCAGATTTTAATCTGTCTTTATGGCAGTTCATTTTTACACTGTATATGCTATGACGTATCAACTAGTCATTGGTTGCACGATGCCCAGTAATGAGCTGTAACTCCCTAATAACTTGTTAGTAAGCTGTCTCTTTCAAAAGAGTGGACGTTTGATTGACGTGGATTGACCTTTGACCTCTTTAGTTCGTAGAGTAGCATGATAGGACAGCTATTGACTTTATGTTTTTCTTTGTTGGCTCAACGATCAATTCTCTGAAGGATGTTGCAGTGAATGGTTTTGACATTACTTCTCGTTTTGAAACTCCACACCTCATTCACTGTGGTGCTTTATGAAGCCTTGGGTACTTTCCTTTAGCAGTACCTCTTTCCAACCATCATTCGAACCTGTCTTTTCTTATTGTGAATGACTGAGCAAATGTCCTGTTCTTCCAAAGCTTCTCATGAGCTAGAGTATCCTCTTGTAAGACTGCGAACGTTGAGTCTACTTCTACGATTGTTGAGGTTGCTCCGTGATCATTGAGTTTACTTTTACCTTCACTCCACGATCGCTGACTGTCTTGGTCTTTGAGATGAACTTGACTAAGCATTTCTTCTGGGTTAAGGTAGCTCAGGAAGGGCCAACCTCTTAGACTGAGCTAATGGTCAGGTTTGTCCCTGAGGCGCTTTCCAGATGAAATACCTTAGAAGTAATTAGCACTGATATCTCTTTTGACCTTTTCTGATGAGACCCTTCATCAGCTTTAAACAATTGCATTTGCTGTGATCGTGGTGTCTTCTTGCTTTTTACACTACGATCATATGTTTGATTGTAGGTACTCCACAATTTTGAATTGGACGGCTGATAGGTTATCAACAATACGTTCTTAGACGTTCCTACTAACTATGGATCTTTATTTGGTTCATCAACCACAAAGTTTTGGGACTCTGCAGCTGATACATTGCTTCATAAAACATTTCAGTACTGTTGCTCCTTAATAGATCACTGCTCCCCCATGGTTGATGTTGTCTTTTCAGTGAGGTGTGATTCCTTTTTCCTTATGTACATAAGGAGGCATCCTTGCATGTCTCCTTCTGACTGAAGTCATTAAATCTTCTTATATCGTAGAAATGAGCATCTTTAGAGTTGATCATTCTACGATCCTTTGATAGCACTACGAACGTAGTCTTCCTTATCAACTTGTGCTCGTGGAGTTCTGTTCCCATACTAAGTTCCTAATGTTTGATGCTCGATGGTCCTTTGATGTGAGCTTCCTTGAGAACAAGTTTTGCATGCTTAAGCATCTAAGACCCTTTTTCATCTCTGGTTGAGTGGCCTACTTTCATATATAAAGATATGCAGCCATTTGAGCTTCATTTATATTAGCTCACTTCTTAAACTTATAAACAATTTATTTCAATTGTTTACACTTTACCAAATAATGTATTTAATCATTCAAAAATGCCATACTAATAAGATTTCATCATCAATGATTAAATCCCTCATCAAAAATATGCATATACCTTATATAGGATTTCCAAGCCATAAAATCCTATTTTTCAACTTTGTTACTTCACATAACATATTTAACTCATTTACTCATAACAAGATCACTTTCATGAAAAATACCAAATCAGTTCCAAAAATATTTTTTTTCTGGGATTTAGCAGAATATAGTCCCATATTGAACATATATTTTTCTCGGAATTTTTAAAATTTATTTACTATTTTTGAAAAATCAATTTCTAATTAATTCCTTAAGAAATTAGCTACCTCAAGTTTAACTCCAGAAATTCCCAAATCTTGGAAGGATCTTACAAATGTTAACGTGATCTTCCAGTTTAAATTTCATGGTCATCGGAGTTATAGAACTCCGGTTATAGCGTTTTTCGTCAAAAAAACCTAAATATTAAAATGGTCATAACTTGCTCATTTTAAGTCGGAATGAGCTCATTTTTGGATAGGAGGTACTTTATACCATATACTTTCATGTCCCAAAAGGTCAGAATTTTTCTCATAAATTAAGTGGCCGAAAAAGCCCCTTAAAGTTTCTAGGCAGTAGCATTTTCCTCTTTTACAACTTTGGACTCTTTTGCTAAAAGCAGTCCACACGAAAATTTATAACACCTTTTCCAGTGTTTCCACTTGGAGATGCTACAAAACTCATAGATCTAACTCTAGAACTTGACCACACTCAAAAATTCAAAATATAATAGGAGATATGGTCAATTGAATTTCATGCTCCATTTTCTCCAAAATCTGATTTTAAATCCTTTGTGATTTCTAAGAAACTTTCATGTTTTCACATAATAACCAACTTAACTCATCATGACAATGACATAATAATTCAATAAAAAAAAGTTTAAGAATTAAATTATTCAGGAACTAATAACGTCCAAACTGTCAACATGATACTTCTTTGTAGAGTAAAATTCAAGAATGCTCGGAAGAATATTTCCATGAAAAGATACTAGATGAAGCACAAATATCTAGGATATTCTACTAATTTCATGGAGTATAGAAGTTAAAACTTTAACCAACTGAGTATAATAAAGAATATATGAAACAACAAATAGATTTTCACCCGCCATGCGGTAATCCACGTATACAGATCATTTCCACAATTTAATAAGGAATGAATACAAAGGATCATTCACCATGCATGTGGTAATCCACATAGACAGGTTATTTTAACAAAATAATAAAGAATGGAATAACATAAGGATTCACCATGCATACGATAAAGACCGCACAGATAGATTATTCCCAACAGAATAATAAATAACGGAACCAGGTCCGGCGTAAACGCACAGACAGGATATTCCGACAAAATAATAAATGCGGAATATTAAATAATGAAACCAGGTCCGGCGTAAAACGCACAGACATGATATTCCGACAGAATAATAAATGCGGAATAATAAATAATGGAACCAGGTCTGACGTAAAATGCAGACAGGATATTCCGATAGAATAGTAAAGAATGAAATAGTAGAAGAATTTCACCATGTATGCAGATTAGATGTATGTGAGTTATTCCAACATAATAATAAGGAATGGAATAACAGAAGAATTTCACCATGTATGCGGTACTTCGCATATACAGGTTATTCTAACATAATAATAAGGAATGGAATAACAGAAGTTCTCTTCATGAATACGAAAGAAATAGTACCCCTTACGGGTACAACAAATAATATCCTTTACCTTCTAAAGAAGAGTATTCCAACTGGTAGGGCGATGATATACTCGAAGAAAACTTGCACTACTCTCAAAGCTTTCTTAAACTCTAAAGAAATACACTCAAGATTATAGAAGAAGAATTCTCTCTATAGTTTCTCTCTCTAGAGTTTCAGTGAATTCGTAAGAAATAATGAAGGAATGAGCTTCTATTTATGAAGAATGGATTGTATAGTAATTAATTCATGAACGGTCGAATGATTTACTTTTAAGCTGACGGTCCAGATTGGTTTATAATAAAATATAATATATTCTATTTATAATCTAATAAAACGAATAACTTTATAAAAGTATTCTGTTTTATATAAAAAAATTTTACTATGCAAAACACTATGCAGGCACTATACAAACACTATGCATAATAAAATATAATATATTCTAATTATTGTCTAATAAAACAGATATATTTATAAAAGTATTTTGTTTTATATAAAAAGATTTTACTATTAGCCTAATAAAACGAATAACTTTATAAAAGTATTATGTTTTATACAAAAAGCTTTTCTATTTTATTACATTAATAATACTAATAAAACAAAACTTCATCATCACTTACTTTGAAAAATTTTCAAATGTCACTCTTTGTGACGCCCCCAAAATAGGTATACATCACCTATCCTGAGGCGCCAAATACATGGTACAGAATATAAATACAATCTTAATTATACAACAAGAGAGCTATGAGTTTAAATACAAATACTATCTTCGAGACAATATCCACTCTCAGAATAAGTCCTCATTACATTTATTGTCACACTACTTAACAGAATAGTGAGGACTACTAGCTAATCCTATCATCCGGACCATCACTCCTTTCCCCGACTCGTCCCAGCTACGTTCTCATTTCCTGAAGAGAAGAGTGAAAGAAAGGGTGAGCTCAACTAGCTCAGCAAGAAATATTATGACTAAGATAATGCCGAATAAATTATCATTAGTCTCTAACAATGTTAAACTGATAAAATACAATAGACATCAAGTTTAACTACAGCGGACAAGCAATCCATTAGAAGAGTCAAGTAGAGAATAAAATATACTATCTTTTATGATTTAAAGGTTTTCATCACTTTTGTCATTTGAGACTCGACTTAATAAATAATCCACATCATCCCCTCAGACTACTACCAAGGATATTCATTAGTATCACAACCACAAATTATCCATGCACTACATGCCAAGGATATTCGTGTATTCATAAATGGTCATGATCATGCCAACAAGCGTCCATCAATGCATTACGGGCCAATGAGGACTTTTACCACATCATTTGTAACATTACGATCATGATTATAAAGAATAATCCACGGTCATAATCATACCAAGTCCATCCATGCTCTACAGCCACGTATGGATGACTTTCAAAAATATAAACATGAGGATGATGACAATGATATAAGAATTCAATAAAACAAGTTCAAGAATCAAGTTATTCAGAACTAATAACGTCAAATTGTCAACATGATACTTCTTTGTAAAGTAAAATTCAAGAATGCTCGGAAGAATATTTCAATGAAAAGATCTTTGGATGAAGCGCAAATATCAAGGATATTCCACTAATTTTATGGAGTATAGAAGTCGAATTTTAAACAACCGAGAATAATAAGGAATGGAATAACAACGAAATCACCACGCATGCGTATCTTGCATGATAAAGTTATTCCAACAAAATAATAATAACGGAACGGTCGGTGAAAATCACAAGCGGATGTTCCAAACAGAATAATAAAGAATGGAATAACAACAGAAATCACCATGCATGCGGTACTTCGCATAGACAGGTTATTCCAACAGGATAATAAATACAGAATAATAAAGACGGAACCAGGTCCGGCGTAAAACACAGACAGGATGTTCCAACGGAATAATAAAGACAGAATAATAAAGACAGAACCAAGTATAGGGTATTCCGCGTATACATGTTATTCCAACAGAATAATAAGAAATGGAGTAACAGAAGTTCTCTTCATGAATACGAAAGAATAATATCCCTTACCGTTAAAGAAACTGGATATAGGAAAAGAAAGGTAGCAAACTTCTCTTTTTCTTTCTCTCTAAAATTTTCTCTCTCTGGAGTTCAGTGAATTCGTAAGGAAATAATGAAGGAATGAGCTTCTATTTATAGAAAAATAGAATGCATAGTAACTAACTCATGAACGGTCCAGATTGATTTACTTTAATCTGACGGTCCATATTTAAAGCAAAATCTTTTAAATAAAATATAATATATATATATATATATATATATATATACTAATAATAATTGAACTCCCCCCCACTTTGTCAAACTAAGCCATAATAATACTCCCCCACGTTTCAAAATCATATTATATATATATATATTAACATTACATTACCTATCAAATAAAACAACTCCCGTGGAAAACCATCAGACAACTTCCTTCTTCAATTTCAAACATGGGTTTACGGTGGGCCCCACCTATTATTATATAAAATAATTTTCTACCGATTATTTTGAAAAAAATAGGAAATGGGGTCAATAAAATAAGCAAAATTGAGTGACTTCTCTCACGTAAGCATTAATAATCAATCTGTGTGTGCTTATTATGCAACCACGGCATTATTCTTGTACTTTTACTACTAAGTAGTTCAACAAGTATGAGCAGTAAAACTTCCGCCGTTATTTTT
Organism: Panax ginseng; assembly: GCA_020205605.1. Taxonomy (NCBI): domain Eukaryota; kingdom Viridiplantae; phylum Streptophyta; class Magnoliopsida; order Apiales; family Araliaceae; genus Panax; species Panax ginseng. Next base: position 3,284,031 of record CM035133.1, on the reverse strand, counting down.
AATAAAATATTTTTGTCGTTTTCTCAATCCAAACAATAATTACGTTGTCAGGATCCTCCAATGATTGTCATCGTAAATGCGGATATTCCCCGACAAAAGAATATTTTCGACCAATCGAATATAATATGACAACTTGCATACTTTGCAAAATTTATAATTATTACCCACAACTATAACATTATATCATAATATTCAAAAATGATAATTATAGAAAATTCATCTTTATTCAAAAAGTTGGGGTCTTCTAATCTCCCTTCTTAAGAAATTTAAGCCCTCGAAATTGGGGAATGCGTCACAGTATATCGAAGAGGTAAGGATACCTTGATTTTATTTCAGATTCTAACTCCCAGGTCATTTCCTCAACATCGTGGTTCCTCCATAACACTTTGACTTGAGGTATAACCTTGGAGTGTAAAATATATTCCTTCTTATCCAAGATTTGAATAGGAACCTCTTCATACGTTAAATCTTCCGCTATTTCGTCTGATTCCAACTCAATAATGTGGTTCGGGTCTTCCACATATTTACGTAACATGGATATGTGAAAAACGTTATGAACCGAGACATATTTGGCGGTAAAGCGAGTCTATAGGCCACAGTTCCTACCCGATCGAGGATTAAAAATGGGCCAATGAATCGAGGATTGAGCTTCCCTCTCTTTCCAAATCTCGTAACTTCTTTCCATGGAGCAACACGTAACAACACATGATCTCCTATATCGAATTCCACTTCCTTTCGATGAAGATCAGCATAACTCTTTTGTCGATCTTGTGAGGTTTTTATACGTTGTCGGATCGTTTGAATCTTTTCTGTAGTCATACGTACTAACTCTGGTCCCAATAACGTTGCTTCACCCACCTCAACCCAGCATACTGGAGAACGATACTTTCTTCCATACAATGCCTCAAATGGAGTCATGCCAATGCTTGTTTGATAACTGTTGTTGTAAAAAAACTCCACCAACAGTAAGAACTTGTCCTAAATTCCCTTGAAGTCAAGGACACAGAGTCTTAATAAATCTTCAAGAGTTTGAATAGTCCTCTCTCGATTGTCCAAAGATTAAATGCGAGGATGATATCTTTGAACTAAATCGTAAATTCGTGCCCATAGCTTTTTGCAAACTAACCCAAAATCGTGAAGTGAATCTTGGGTCTCGATCAGAAACTATGGATACTGGCATACCATGCAGTCTTACAATCTCGTTTATGTATATGCGAGCAAGACGTTCAAGTGTATAAGTTTTTCGTATTGGTAAGAAGTGAACAGACTTGGTCAATCTATCAACAATGAACCAAATTGCATCAATGTCTTGAGAAACCTTGGGAAGACCAGTAACAAAATCTGTGATAATGTGCTCCCACTTCCATTCTAGAATTTCAAGTGGTTGCAATGGACCTTTTGGTACTTGATGCTCCTCCTTGACTCGTTGACAAGTTAGACACCTTGAGATAAACAGCGCTATCTCTCTCTTCATATTGCTCCACCAAAATGTATGACGAAGATCCCGATACATTTTGGTACTCCGAGATGGATTGCAAAGCGGTGTGTTGTGCGCCTCCATCATGATTTTATACTTTAACTTCGAGGATCGTTAAGAACACAAAGTGCGGAGTTGACTCAAGTATTCCTTCATCATCGATTCTTGCTTACGGCGTAGCAAAGCACCTTCTTCCTCATGCGCATCGGCCCAGTGCGTAGTTTGAGCAGCTTTAACTTTTTCAATTATAGTTGGTTCTACTCGTATATTTTCCATCATCACGTGGGTTCCTGGAGTCTTTATCTCTCTCTCCATCCTTTGCAAGTCATACAAAATGGGCCTTTGCGTTGACAATATCGCACTTTCGTGCCGCGTATTATCTTCTCTACTTGTGCGTTAGCTACACCACGCGCTTTTCGGGATGGTATTGGATTGTATGATCATAATCTTTCAATAGTTCAAGCCAACGTCGTTGTCTTATGTTGAGTTCCTTTTGAGTGAAGAAATATTTGAGGCTTTTATGATCCGTAAAGATCTCCACCTTCTCCCCATACAAGTAATGCCTCCAAATCTTTAGTCTTGAAGACAACATACGTCAACTCTAGATCATGAGTAGGATAATTCCTCTCATATTCTTTGAGTTGTCGTGTGGCATAAAGCTATGACTTTCCCATGTTGCATGAGAACACATCCTAACCCTTTGCCGAAACATCATTTGTAGATGACAAACCCTCAAACCGGATGGTATTGTCGAGCAGTCTTTGAAATGAGTCTCCTCTTGAGTTCTTAAAAACTCTTCTCACATTCCTCACTCCAACCGAACTTTGTATCTTTCTGAGTCAGCTGAGTTAGTGGAGTAACGATTCGAGAAAATCCTTCCATGAATCTCCGATAATAACCAAATTTAAACCGAGAAAGCTACGTCATTTTCGATCATTGATTTAGAGTTGCTCCCTAGCTTTGAATAGCTTTAATCTTTGCTGGGTCAATAGATATTCCATGACTTGATACCACGTGCCTAAGGAATGCTACTTCCTTAAGCCAGAACTCACATTTCTTCAACTTGGCATAAAGCTTATATTCAAGAAGCTTTTGGAGTATCAGCCTCAAGTGTTGCTCATGATCTTCACGAGTTTTGGAATATATGAGGATGTCATCAATAAAGACAATCAAAAAGTGATCCAAATATTCCTTGAATACTCGGTTCATCATATCCATGAAGGCAGCAGGAACATTAGTCAATCCAAAAGACATGACTAGGAACTCATAATGCCCGTACTGAGTTCTGAAAGCCGTCTTTGGAATGTCATCGGTTCTAATCTTCAACTGGTGATATTCGAAACGAAGATCAATCTTTGAAAAGAATTTGGCTCCTTACAACTGGTCAAACAGGTCATCAATACATGGCAATGGGTACCTATTTTTGATGGTGACATGATTCAACTCCCGATAATCAATACAAAGTCGTATACTCCCATATTTCTTCTTCACGAATAGAACAGGAGCACCCCAAGGAGAAGTACTAGGGACGAATAAAGCCGATGTCTAACAATTCCTGCGGTTGGGTCTTTAACTCACGAAGTTCATTAGAGCCATTCGATATGAGGCTTTGGAAATGGGTTTTGTCTGGGGTTCAAAGTCGATACAAAATTCAATTTCACGCTCTGGGGTAGGAGCAGGAAGTTCTTAGGAGAATCGTCGAGAAAATTCATTAACAATAGAAATATCATTCAACAACGGCGTATTTTTGTTTAGATCGTGACATGAGCTAAGAAAGCTTGACATCCATTTTTCAATAAACGAATAGCTTTATGGCTTGAGATAGCGGTGATTGATTTTAATGGTTTGGTTGCTTGAATTCGCGCATAATAGGTTGGTTAGGAATATGAAAGCTAACAACCTTACGAAAACAATCAATTTTTGCATGATGAGTAGTTAACCAATCAATCCCTAGAATTACATCAAATGCAAGTATTTTCAATGAAATAAGATCGACGGGTAATGTGAGGGTACCGATTTGAACCAAACAAGACTTATAAACCGTGGATGTAATGAAGGTTTCTCCCAATGGAGTTTCAACGAGATAAGTCAAAGTCCAATTTCAACGAGTCAAATTTAAATGTTGGTATAAGTAGGAGAAAATAAAGAATGGGTAGAACCGGTATCAAATAAGGTATAAACTTATTTAGAGTTTATGATAAGCTTACCGTAATGACCTCGTTCGGGTTCCTTTCTTTACGGGAGGTCACAACAACGCTCTCCCTGCACTTCTGGCTTTGACTTTTACGGGAATGACCTTTGATGACTCCATCCCCGGTGGACTGTCTTGATTGCACGACAAAAATCGGGCCGAGGTGACCTTCTCTTCCACAGTTGTAACATGCTTTGGATGGCATTGCACTGATTGGGGATGATGTGTCCCTCTCCTCCACACTTGAAGCATATGATGGGTGGTCGATTCTCCTTCCTTAACGACAGTCTTTGATCTTTGGCGTCTTTCCATCATTGTTAAATCTCCTCTTCTTGAAATGTCCATTCTTATTATTTTTGCCTTGACTACCACCAAAGTGGTTACCATTTCTGGCATGTTGATTCCTTCCACGCTTATTGTCACCGCTCGATGTTATTATATCAGTATTGGTATTATCATTTTGCCGGCTGCTCTCCTTTGGTTGGTTTAACTCATTATCGCGCTCCAATAATTGAGCCCTATTAATAACATCTGAATACAAACACAGTTTATGAGAGATAAGATATTGACGTATCTCAGGTTTCAAACCTCTTAAAAACATTCGCGTCATTCTCTCCTCATTATCAACTAAATGGGACGCAAACCGGGATAACTCGGCAAACTTGGCTTCGTACTGCGATACGGTCATGTTATTTTGTTCCAGCTTGATGAACTCTACCTCTTTCATGTGACGAATACTTTTGGGAAAGTACTTGTCGTTGAACAGTTCTTGGAACTTCTCCCAAGACATCTTGGTCACGGCGAGTTGAGTCGCTTTTCTGATTCCCACGATGAATCTGCCTCTGCCCGCAACATAAAGGTGGCAAAGGGAACCGTTTGCTCCTCGGAGCATCCCAAGACATTAAATATTTTTTTAATCTGCTTAATCCACGTCTCCGCCTTAAGTGGTTTTGGCTCTCCAAAAAACTCCGGTGGTCCCAGTTCCTTAAACTGCTTCGCGGTGACCGTCCGAGAGTTGCCAGTGTTTTCACCTGCATTTTGGACAGGAGGCGCTCTCGCCTGATGTTGTATGAATTGCATAAAGCCTCTGAACATTCCATCATTCATCATTTGGTCAGTGTTGTTGTTTTCCTGAGGAATGTCTCCTTCGTGATGCACATTATCCTGATTATTGATTTGTGGAGACTCAACGGTTTCCTGTGCTCAATTGATAATCTCAACATTCTCGGATGTCATTTTCAAATACTGCCACAAAACAAGAGTTAAATAACATATCACACATTATCCCTATACTCTGACCAACCAATTAAATATCAAATAAACTTAAGTAGGTCATACTAGCGAAAGAATTCTCCGTCTCTCCCCTCCTAGTTCTTGTCTCAAACCTTAGCCAGGGATCATATCCCTAAGCTTTGATACCAACTGTGACGCCCCCAAAATAAGTATACATCACCTATTCTGAGTTGCCAAATACATGGTACAGAATATAAATACAATCTTAATTATACAACAAGAGAGCTGTGAGTTTAAATACAAATAATATCTTCTAGACAATATCCACTCTCAGAATAAGTCCTCATTACATTTATTGTCACACTACTTAACAGAATAGTGAGGACTACTAGCTAATCCTATCATCCGAAACATCACTCCGTTCCCCGACTCGTCCCAACTATGTTCTAATTTCCTGAAGAGAACAATGAAAGAAAGGGTGAGCTCAACTAGCCCAGCAAGAAATATTATGACTAAGATAATGCAGAATAAATTATCATTAGTCTCCAATAATGTTAAACTGATAAAATACAATAGACATCAAGTTTAACTGCAGCGGACAAGCAATCCATTAGAAGAGTCAAGTAGAGAATAAAATATACTATCTTTTATGATTTAAAAGGTTTTTCATCACTTTTGTCGCTGAGACTCAGCTTAATAAATAATCCACATCATCCCTGCACTACGGCCAAGGATATTCATTAGGGTCACGACCACAAATTCCATGCACTATGGGCCAAGGATATTTGTGTATTCATCAATGGTCATGATCATGCCAACAACTGTCCATCAATACACTACGGGCAATTGAGGACTTTTACCACATCATTTGTAACATTACGATCATGTGATTACCGAATAATCCACGGTCATAATCATACCAAGTCCATCCATGCTCTACGTGCCATGATGACTTTCAAAAAATATAAACATGAGGATGATGACAATGATATAAGAATTCAATAAAACAAGTTCAAGAATTAAGTTATTCAGGAACTAATAACGCCCAAATTGTCAACATGATACTTCTTTGTAAAGTAAAATTCAAGAATGCTCGGAAGAATATTTCCATGAAAGATCTTTGGATGAAGCGCAAATATCAAGGATATTCCACTAATTTCATGGAGTATAGAAGTTTAATTTTAACCAACCGAGAATAATAAGGAATGGAATAACAATGAAATCACCACGCATGCAGTACTTCACATAGGCAGTTATTCCAACAAAATAATAATAACGGAACCGTGTCGGTGAAAATCACAATCGGAGGATGTTCCAATGTAATAATAAAGAATGGAATAACAATGAAATTACCATGCATGCGTACTTCAGACAGACATGAGTTATTCCAATGACAGAATAATAAATCTGTAATAATAAAGATGTAACCAGTCCGACGTAAACACATGACGAGGATGTTCCAACGGAATAATAAAGACAGAATAATAAAGACGGAACCAAGTATATGGTATTCCGCGTATACAGGTTATTCCAACAGAATAATAAGAAATGGAATAACAGAAGTTCTCTTCATGAATACGAAAGAATAATATCCCTTACCGTTAAAGAAACTGGATATAGGAAAAGAAAGGTAGCAAACTTCTCTTTTTCTTTCTCTCTAAAATTTTCTCTCTCTGGAGTTCAGTGAATTCGTAAGGAAATAATGAAGGAATGAGCTTCTATTTATAGAAAAATAGAATGCATAGTAACTAAGCCATAATAATACTCCCCCACCTTTCAAAATCATATATATATATATATATATATATATATATATATATATATATATATATATATATATATTAACATTACATTACCTATCAAATAAAACAACTCCCATGGAAAACCATCAGACAACTTCCTTCTTCAATTTCAAACATGGGCCCCACAGTGGGCCCCCACCTATTATTATATAAAATAATTTTCTACCGATTATTTTGAAAAAAATAGGTAAATCGGGGGTCAATAAAATAAGCAAAATTGAGTGACTTCTCACGTAAGCATTAATAATCAATACCGTGTGCTATTATGCAACCACGCGTATTACTGTACTTTTACTACCGAGTAGTTCAACAGTATTAACGGTAAAACTTCCGCCGTTATTTTTAATAAAATATTTTTGTCGTTTTCTCAATCTATCAATAATTCTGTTGTGGGGTCCACCAATGATTGTACCGTCGTACGGATATTCCCTGATAAAAAGAATATTTCCCGACCAATCGAATATAATATGACAACTTGCATACTTTGCAAAATTTATAATTATTACCCACAACTATAACATTATATCATAATATTCAAAAATGATAATTATAGAAAATTCATCTTTATTCAAAAAGTTGGGGTCTTACAATCTCCCCTTCTTAAGAAATTTCGCCCTCGAAATTAGGGTACGTACCTGGTATATCGAAGAGGTAAGGATACCTTGATTTCATTTCAGATTCTAACTCCCAGGTCATTTCCTCAACATCGTGGTTCCTCCATAACACTTTGACTTGAGGTATAACCTTGGAGCGTAAAATATGTTCCTTCTTATCCAAGATTTGAACAGGAACCTCTTCATACGTTAAATCTTCCGCTATTTAAATTCGGTTCCAACTCAATAATGTGGTTCGGGTCTTCCACATATTTACGTAACATGGATATGTGAAAAATGTTATGAACACGAGACATACTTGGCGGTAAAGCGAGTCTATAGGCCACAGTTCCTACCCGATCGAAGATTACAAATGGGCCAATGAATCGAGGATTGAGCTTCCTTCTCTTTCCAAATCTCGTAACTCCTTTCCATGGAGCAACACGTAACAACACATGATCTCCTATATCGAATTCCACTTCCTTTCGATGAAGACCAGCATAACTCTTTTGTCGATCTTGTGAGGTTTTTATACGTTGTCGGATCGTTTGAATCTTTTCTATAGTCATACGTACTAACTCTGGTCCCAATAACGTTGCTTCAGCCACCTCATCCCAGCATACTGGAGAACGACACTTTCTTCTATACAACGCCTCAAATGGAGCCATGTCAATGCTTGCTTGATAACTGTTGTTGTAGGAAAACTCTACCAATCTGAAGAAGAACTTGTCCCAACTTTCTTTGAAGTCAAGGACACGAGAGTCTTAATAAATCTTCAAGAGTTTGAATAGTCTCTCTCGATTGTCCGTCCAAATGAGGATGATATGCTGAACTAAATCGTAAATCTGTGCCCATAGCTTTTTGCAAACTAACCCAAAATCGTGAAGTGAATCTTGGGTCTCGATCAGAAGCTATGGATACTGGCATACCATGCAGTCTTACAATCTTGTTTATGTACATGCGAGTAAGACGTTCAAGTGTATAAGTTCCTCGTATTGGTAAGAAGTGAGCAGACTTGGTCAATCTATCAACAATGACCCAAATTGCATCAACGCCTTGAGAAACCTTGGGAAGACCAGTAACGAAATCCATGGTAATGTGCTCCCACTTCCATTCTAGAATTTTAAGTGGTTGCAATGGACCTTTTGGTATTTGATGCTCCGCCTTGACTCGTTAATAAGTTAGACACCTTGAGATAAACAGCGCTATCTCTCTCTTCATATTGCTCCGCCAAAATGTATGACGAAGATCACAATACATTTTGGTACTCCCAGGATGGATTGCAAACGGTGTGTTGTGCGCCTCCATCATGATTTTATACTTTAACTCAGGATCGTTAGGAACACAAAGTCTGGAGTTGACTCAAAGTATTCCTTCATCATCGATTCTTGCTTCCGGCATAGCACCTTCTTCCTCATACGCATAAGCTCCAGGTCTGTAGTTTGAGCAACTTTAACTTTATCAATTAAAGTCGGTTCTACTCGTATATTTGCCATCATCACGTGGGTCCCTGGAGTCTTTATCTCTATCTCCATCCTTTGCAAGTCATACAAAATGGGCCTTTGCGTTTAAATTTTATGGTCATCGGAGTTATAGAACTCCGGTTATAGCGTTTTTCATCGAAAAAACATAAATATTGAAATGGTCATAACTTGCTCATTTTAAGTCAGAATGAGCTCATTTTTGGACAGGAGGTACTTTATACCATATACTTTCATGTCCCAAAAGGCCAGAATTTTTCTCATAAATTAAGTGGCCGAAACAGCCCCTTAAAGTTTCTGGGCAGTAGCATTTTCCTCTTTTACAGCTTTGGACTCTTTTGCTAAAAACAGTCTACACGAAAATCTACAACACCTTTTTCAGTAATTCTACTTGGAGATGCTACAAAACTCATAGATCCAACTCTAGAACTTGACCACACTCAAAAATTCAAAATATAATAGGAGATATGGTCAATTGAATTTCATGCTCCATTTTCTCCAAAATCTGATTTTCAATCATTTGTGATTTCTAAGAAACTTTCATGTTTTCACATAATAACCAACATAACTCATCATGACAATGACATAATAATTCAATAAAACAAGTTCAAGAATTAAATTATTCAGGAACTAATAACATCCAAACTGTCAACATGATACTTCTTTGTAGAGTAAAATTCAAGAATGCTCGGAAGAATATTTCCATGAAAAGATACTGGATGAAGCGCAAATATCCAGGATATTTTACTAATTTCATGGAGTATAGAAGTCAAAACTTTAACCAACTGAGTATAATAAAGAATATATGAAACTGCAAATGGATTTTCACCCGCCATGCGGTAATCCACATATACATATCATTTCCACAATTTAAAAAGGAATGAATACAAAGGATCATTCACCATGCATGTGGTAATCCACATAGACAGGTTATTCCGACAGAATAATAAAGAATGGAATAACAGAAGGATTCACCATGCATGCGATAGAGACCGCACAGACAGATTATTCTGTAATACGGTCTTATTATTTTGCTCCAGCTTGATGAATTCAACATCCTTCATGTGACGAATACTTTCGGGAAAGTACTTGTCATTGAATAGTTCTTGGGTCGCCAAATACATGATACTGAATACAAATACAAACTTAATTATACAACATTAGCTGAGAGTTTTTACATGAATATTATCTTCTAGACAATATCCAAACTCAAATAGAGTCCTCATTACATTTATTGTCACACTATTTTATAGAATAGTGAGGACTACTATAACACCATCTCAGACCATCACTCCGTTCCCGACTAGTCCCGGTTACGTTTTCATTTCCTGAAGAGAACAATGAAAGCAAAAGGGTGAGCTCAACTAGTCCAGTAAGAAATATTATGACTAAGATAATATAGAATAAATAACCATTAGTCTTCAACAGTGTTAAACTAATAAAATACAATAAACATCAAGTTTAACTGCAGCGGAACAAGCAATCCATTAAAAGAGTCAAGTAGAGCATGATATCTACTATCTTCTATGATTTAAAAAGTTTATCATTAACTTTATATTTGGGACTCAAATTTTTAATAAATAAATCACATCATCGAATCATCCCTGCACTACTGGCCAAGGATATTCATTAATATCACGTCCATAAATTATTCCTACACTACGGGCCAAGAATATTTGTGTAATCATCAATGGTCATTATCATACCGAATTATCCCTGGTCATAATCATACCAATCAACAGTCCATCTATGCACGTAAGCCAAAGATAATTTTCATCACAATATAAGCATGAGGATGATGACAATGATATAAGAATTCAATTAAAATAAAACAAATGATAAATTTTTAAAGAATTATAATTTAATTTATCCAAAATTCAATAATGTCCAAATTGTCAACATGATACTGCTTTGTGGAGTAAAATTCAAGAATAATATTCATGCATCAAAAATAATTTGGACAGAAAAAGAAATAAATTTTTTGGTGAATAGTACCCCGTGAATAGTACTTCGGGAATAATACCCCGTGAATAGTACCCCGGCATAAAAAGTGCCCCGAATACCTGAGTGAATAATATTTGAGTGAATAGTAATTGGGTGAATAGTAACTTGTGAACAGTACCCCGACATGAAAAGTGCCCCGAATATTCCAATGAAACGATACTGGATGAAGCGCAAAACTCAAGGTTATTCCATTAATTTCAAGGATTATAGAAGCAATACTTACCATAGTAAGTTTAGATTTAAGAATATGAAAAGAAATAACATATAAAACTGCAAATGGATTTTCACCTGTCATACGGTACGTAATCCGCGTTGACAAGTTATTCCGACATATTAAAGGATGAATATGAAAAATAGTATTCCTTATGAATACGAAAGAAATAATACCCCTTACCTTAGTAGAAGGGTGGATACTGCAATAGTGAAGTAGCAGAATACTCTTCTTCTTGCTCTCTATAGTTTCTCTCTCTATAGTGTCTCTTGTGAATCTTAGTGAATTAGTGAGAATGAAAGAAGAATTAAGCTTCTATTTATAGGAGAGTGGACTAAATAGTAACTGATTCATGAACGGTCCAAATTAATTTACTATTAGAACGGATGGTTCATATTGATTACTATTAAAACCACAACCGACGGTCCAGATTAATTTACTTTTAAAACTACCATCGACGGTTCAGATTGATTTACTTTTAAAACCACCACTGACGGTCCAGATTGATTTACTTTTAAAACCACCATCAATGGTCCAGATTGATTAACTATTAAAACCACCGTCAATGGTCCAGATTGGTTATCTATTAAAACCACCATCGACGGTCCATAAAATTAGTAAATCTTCTGTGACGCCCCCAAAATAGGTATACAACACCCATTCTGAGTCGCCAAATACATGGTACAGAAACAACTATAACTTTATTAATACATTTGTCATGCAATATACGACAACACATAAACTGTGAGTTTAAATACAAATATTGTCATCTAGACAATATCCACACTCAAATAAGTCCTCATTACAATTATTGATACACTATTTTATAAAATAGTGAGGACTACTAAGATAACTTCTAGAACCATCATTCCATACCCTGACTAGTACTCGCTACATTCTCGCCTCCTGAGAAGAAAAATGGAACAAAAAGGAAAATGGTGAGCTCAACTAGCCCAGTAAAGAATATTATAACTAAGGTAATATAAAATAAATTATCGTTAGTCCTCAACAGGGAAAAATCTGATAGAATACAATAGACAACAAGTTTTAAATCAATATTCGCAGCGGAAATAACAATTCATTAGAAGAGTTACGTAGAGAATAAAATCTACTATCTTCTATGATTTTTTAAAAAATCCATAATCAATATTTTAACCCTGTAACATCAATAAATATACATCTTAAATCAAATATTCATCTTTGCACTACAGGCCAAAGATATTCATTAGTTGGTTATGCTCACCTCAACACATGTACATATTTGCACTACGGGCCAAAGATATTCATAAGAAAATCAACCATCTTTGCACTACAGGCCAAAGATATTCAGTAATATCATCATTTAGGACTAAGGATGATGAAAAATATTAAAGAAAACGAATCCAGTGAAACAAAAGAACAAATATTAAGGATTCATACTTTAAACAGTCCATGTTCAAAAATACTTCATAAATAACTAAAGTGAAGTAAAATTCAAGAATGATCAAAACATGGATACAATCAAAGCTAGTATCCATAATAGATATCTTGGACAAAAAATGAAAATTTAATTTTTCTGTGAATAGTGTCGTATTCGTGAATAGTGTCGTATACGTGAATAGTAATCCCGACACTAAAAGACAAGAATTTCACAAGAAAAATCTTATCAATATTCTGGCATAATGATATTGAAAGAGATAATATTATTTATAAAAAAATAACATCCCTTACCTCCAAAAAGACAGTACTTCTAACTTGCACCGTATAGCAACACTCAAAGTATCAAAATACTCACAAGAATACGCTCGGTAATATAGAGAGAGAAGATTTCAGTTTCTGGTGTAATTTTCAATTCTAACCTAACCCTATTTATAGAAAAATGCTTAGAACACCAAAGCAGAAACTTTAATAAAATATTAATATATTTTTTATAAATTCCTACGCACACTTTATTTGATCCAAAACATCAGCCACACTAGTGGGGCCCCCTCACCAAAATCAAAAAAAATGTTTTTCTTAAAAAAAATAACTAAAACTTCAAAAATCAATTATTCCGGAACTTCAATAATTCATACTAAATAGCCCTTTTATCAGAAAAATTCAAATCTTATGTCCATTTCATAGGAAATTCAATTCTCTCTTCCTCCTCATTTATTCACATATTCCACATTCATTGTAAAATTATCACCATTATTATATTATTATAATATAATAATATATTTAAATGAATTATTTTATCAGAAAAGATAAAATATCAATTTTTAACAATTGTCACATTAAAAATTTTCTCCATCTATATCCACATAAAATGAATATTTTCCTTATCATATAAATCAATAATTAATTATTCACAAATAATACTACAGAATCACAATCATCGACAACCGAATAGTTCCTCAGAAAAAGGGCTTTCCAATAAGAATTTCTCTCACTTCTTCAGTAGCGCAATTAGGTGACCAAACCTCTCATTAGATGAACTTTCTAGACATTGCCAATAATGCTATCTAATAATATTATTCAAATAATATGAATTATTGATCCGATAATGAAAAATACGATTTGTAGTGATAATTATTGAAACAACAATAATATAAAATATTAACGTAGCAATTCTTGAATCAATAAAATAAAATATTGAGCAAGAATTATTGTAACAATTATTGAAAAGGCCTTCTTACGTAAGAATCAATAATTGGTGCAATACTGTGCTTCTTCGTGTTTTAACCACCGAGTATTTCAACAAATATTAATCTGGTAATAACTACGCCAATTATTTATAAACAACTTATACTTGTCATTTTCTTCATCCAATCGCTTTCAGTTATGGGGCCCACACAAGAAATTTTGCGTTGTCGCATACGAATATTTCGAACGTGAAGAATATCCCACGACCAAACGAATATTCCACGACAACAATGAATATTTTATAACCACTTGCTTATTTAAAATATTTGCGCATATTACCCATAACTAACCACATTAATCAAATCAACCATTACTATTTCAAAATAATAAATAGAGAAAATTCAATTTTATTTATAATAAGTTGGGGTCTTACATCTTCCCATGGAATACTAAGTCAAACTTACAACAAACACCTCATAACAATCCCTATATTTATATCAAAATTTGAATAAATATTTACCATAAATTATTTGTCTTTAATAAACACATTTTTAATCTATTAACAATTATTCATCATTAATATTATAACTCACAATATTTAACAACCAGATGATTCCCAAAAAAAGAGGGGATTTAGATAAGGATTTTTCTCCTATGGCGCATACAATTAGGTGACCAAACCTCTCCTCGATGTAACTTTCTAGACATCGTCAATATTGTAAATAATAATATGAATAACTTTGTCGTCTCAATTATTGATTTAATAATATAAAATATTAATAATGTGACAATAATTGAATCAAATAACATGAGATACTATGCAGCAATTACTGTAGCAATAATTGAGTAAACTGAGTGGCTTCTTACGTAAGCATCAATAATCAATACCGTGTGTTACTATGCAACCACGCATATTACTGTATTTTTACCACCGGGTATTTCAACAGTTTAACGGTAAAACTTTAGTCGTTATTTTTATAACAAATATTTCTGTCGTTTTCTAACTCCGACAGTTATTCCGTTGTGGGGTTCACCAATAATGGTGTCGTCGTACGGATATTCCCTGACAAAAAGAATATTCCCCAACCAAACGAATATTCCCTGACACAACGAATATTTTATATCAACTTGCATACTTTGCCAAAAAAATTAAATATCACCCTTAACTTTAACCTTTTTATCAATTTAATCATTTACTAAATAGAATAATAATTATAAGAAAATTAAATACTTTCATTTCATAAATTCGGGGTCTTACAAGTGTAACACAGTAATTATTGGCCAAATAATTAATCAATAAACACAAAACATAATAAATAATTCAAATTGACTTAAATAACTGGAATAAACTGAATAATCAATTCATAAACATAAAAGGTTCAATTTGTAGCCTTAATGAAAAAATAAGTTCATACTGGAAAATAAAACTAGAAATCCTATAAAAATTATCTTAATAGAATTACAAAACTGAAATAGAGAAGAAGAAGAAGAAGAAAACTCTAAAATAAGTCCTCCAATCTCCAATCTTCTATTTCAATTCTGTTGCACGATTCTCTGTCTTCTCCAATTAGTCTCCAGCTTTCTCTATATCCCCTACGCAACACGTTTCTTCTCCTTAAATAACTTTGTTTTAAATCAGATTCCAATTTCCAATCAACTTCTCCTGTTGACACGCCCCAATCAGTCCTCTCTGCGCCCAGCGCTGCGGCGCTGGGTTTAGTATTGATTATAGCGCCCCGGCGTTGTACCTTTAACCAATAATTTATGATTCTGCCATTAACGATACTGAAATTGTGACGCCCCCAGAATAGGTCCGCACAACCCATTCTGGGTCGCCAAATACATGATACAGAATTCAAATACAACTTCATTTATACAACTGTTAATTGTCATGTAAGATACGACAAAACATACGCTATGAGTTTTAATACAAATATTATCTCGTAGACAATATCCAAACTCAAATAAAATCCTCATTACAATTATTATCACATTATTTTACAAAATAGTGAGGATTACTAAAATAACCATCTTGGACCACTACTCCATTCCCCGACTAGTCCCAGCTACATTCTCGCCTCCTAAGAAGAACAATAGAACAAAAAGGAAAAGGGTGAGCTCAACTAGTCCAATAAAGAATATTATGACTAAGATAATGTAGAAAAAATTATTTTTAGTCCTCAACAGGAAAAAATCTGATAGAATACAATATACAATAAGTTTTAGATCAACAACTGCAGCGAAAATAACAATTCATTAGAAGAGTCAAGTAGAGAATGATGTCTACTATCTTCTATGATTTAAAAATCCATCATCAATATTTTAGCCCTGTAACATAACTCAATAAATAATCCACAACATCAAATTATCCATGCACTGCGGGCCAAGGATATTCGTTAGTATCACCAGTGGTCATGATCATACCAAACAACTGTCCATCTATGCACTACGGGCCAAAGAGGACTTGTAAGACCCTAACTTTTATGAATAAAGATTAATTTTTCTCGAAATATATTTTTGAATATTATGGTGTAGATATAATATAATGTTATAGTTGTGGGTAATATTTACAAATTTTGCAAAGTAAACAAGTGGTTATATAATATTCGATTGGTCGGGGAATATTCGTTTTAACGGGGAATATTAAATGACGACAACACAATCATTAGTGACCCCACAAGCGGAAGTATTATCGTAGTTGTTGAAAACGACATAATTATCTTTTATAAAAATAACGGCGAAAGTTTTACCGTTAAACTGTTGAACTACCCGGTAGTAAAAGTACAGTAATACGCGTGGTTGCATAGTAGCACACAGTATTGGTTATTGATGCTTACGTGAGAAGTCACTCAGTTATACTCAATTATTGCTACAGTAATTATTGCATCATATCTCTCATATTATTGATTCGATTATTGTCACAGTATCATCTACATTATATGATATATTATTAAATCAATAATTGAGACGACAAAGTTATTCATATTATTAAATTTCAATATTTACAATGTCTAGAAGTTCACAAGGAGAGGTTTGGTCATCTAATGCGCTACCAATAAGGAGAAATCCTTATCGGAAAGCCCCCCTTTCCTTGGAACGACCTGGTTGTTAAATATTGTGAGTTATAATATTAATGATGAATAAGTTCGTGTTGATTAAAGATGAAATTGATAGTTCCATTGTGTTGGAATTATTAGTGTTAGTGGAAATTGACATTTATTTCGATATTAATTGATGTCTGGAAGTTATACTGACCAGTCGGGTAATTAACCAAATAAATGAGCAATTAATTGCTATTAATTCACACGATTATAACTATTTGTTCACATGTGTGTACTATTGATTTACATTCTTGTACTATTAGGGGAGTTGGTGCAAGATTGATAATACTTGCATGACTAAGTTAAAAATTGAGATATAGATGGAGGTACTATACTATAATTCGTATTTTCACATGATTATAACTATTGATTCACATGATTGGACTATTGATTCACATTATTTACTATTAGGGGAGGTGGTGCAAGTTTGATAATACTTGCAGGACTAAATTAAAAATGAAAGAAAAGTTGAAGGTATTGTATTGTAATATTTCGAGCCCCAAAACGTGCAATTATCGAAACTATATTTTCCTATAAATAGAAGCTCATTCTTCCTTCATTTCTCACCAATTCACTAAAGCTATATAGCAATTATTATAGAGAAAACTTATAGAGAGAAAGAAGAAGAGAAGTCTGTTACCTCTCTACTCCAGTATCCAGTTTCTTTCTAAGGTAAGGGGTATTATTTCTTTTGTATTCATGAAGAGAGCTTCTATTATTCCATTCTTTATTATTATGTTGGAATAACACATCTATGCCAAGACTCGCATACATGGTGAAATTCTACTGTTATTCCATTCTTTATTATTCTGTTGGAATATCCTGTCTATGCGGATTACGCTAGACCTGGTTCCATTCTTTATTAATCTATTGTAATAACCTGTCTGTGCGATCTATCGCATACATGGAGAATTCTTTGTTATTACATTCTTTATTATTCTGTTAGAATATCCTGTCTGTGCGGATTACGCTAGACCTGGTTTCATTCTTTATTATTCTGTTGGAATATCCTCGCGTCATGCGGATTACGCTAGACACAGTTACATTCTTTATTATTCATTGGAATAACTATGCATTCAGACGGCCTATCGCATGCGTGGTGAATTCTTCTGTTATTCCATTCTTTATTATTCTGTTGGAATATACTGTCTGTGCGGATTACGCATGACCTGGTTCCATTCTTTATTATTTTGTTGGAATAACCTGTGTTGGAAGAATGCATATCTTGATTTGATGTTTAAAGTAAATGATCATGATTATATGTAAAGTCCTTAAAAGAATATATGTACAAGGACTTAGTGATAGATCAAATTTGTTCGGTTGATCTTAGCTTTTAAGTGTTCATCATTCTATAAACAAATGTATAGCTAAAGAGATCAAAAATGTTAGTGTGAAAAGATCGTAGTGTGCAAATTCTTGCGAGAAATCGTAGTGTTCTCTTAAGAGCAAGCACCAATATGACAAGACACTACGATATGGATAATAGAGTGTCATCTGCCTTGTGTTAGAAGCATCGAGCCCTAACTTTTGTTTGAAGACAAATTCCAACAAATGAGGAATGGGTTTTGAACGTTGAAGCACTCACCAGTCCCAACGGTACAAAAGATATCCTTAGTATTGATCAAAAGGAACGTATTCAAGAAGCTAAGAAAATGACCATTGGGCAGAAAAAAACCCCTTTTCAGGTGTTAGGTGAGAAGAAATCGATGTGTGTCATGGGGCGAGTGAAATTCAGAAAATGTGCAGAAAAGTCTCTACCAAAGTTTAGAAAGGTCAAACGCATTTAATGCTTCTTCAAAAGGCTTTAACGGATAGATTTCAAGATCATATATATACAGAACACAGACAGATGAGAAAGATAAGCAAGTATTAAAAACAAAAACGTGAATGAACACTTAACGCTCAACTCTACGATCCGAGAAAGATAGAAAGCTTGCTCAGCTAGTCAGTTCTTTCGAACAAGTGTTTAATAGAAACTGAGTAGCACCAATCACGATCTCAACAACAACCCATCAACTGAAGTAAGAAATTCCAAGTCTGAAGGACTTGAAGAGTTCTAAGTGAACTGTAAAGAACCAAGTCTGCTGGACTTGAAGTTGATTCTGACTACGATGAAGATGATGATGAGGACTTTGCAATGCTGGTTAAAAGACTACGAAGATTCATGCGACAAGGCAAAACCAGCAAGCCAAAGAAAGTTAACAACTACAACAGCGAGCAAATGAATGACCTATGCTACAACTGCAAGAAGCCTGGTCACTTCATTGCCAACTATAACAAACCTCTTAGAGAAGAACTCAAGAAGAAATCACATGCAAAGAAGGAATACAAAGGCAACAAAAGGCCAGTAAAGAAAGACAAAGGCCTTGTAGCTGGAGGATCGTGGAGTGACTCTGATAATGACTCAACTCCAGAATCTGGAGATGATGAAGATCCTCAAATGGCTAATCTCTGCCTGATGGTCAAAAATACAAGGGACAAACAGAACTCCAACATACATGAAGTAAGTATCGATGAGGTATTTGACTTCAACTCTCCTGATGTAAATATTGATGACCTTAAAAATGCATTACATGGCATAACATCTGATCTGCATCAATACATGAAGTGGTTTAGAGTTTTGTCTAAAGACTATTCACTTCTTCAAAAGGAGAAAGAAAAAGTTCAAGAGGAACTGGAAATGACCTCTTCGATCAATTGATTTCTCTCCAAGTTTGAAGTCGAGAATAAGCTCTTCGAGATGTAATCGAGCTCGCCGGTGCACAAAGAGAGTCTAGTCTAACCTCTAAGATTGAGGATCTAGAAAAGGCGATGATTACATGGAATAAATCCTCTTCATCCATGGACTCCTTAATCTCTAACCGCAGAAGTGTCTCTAATAACAGGTTAGGCTTTGGGGAATCTACCTCGAGTCATGTGTGGAAAAAGCAAAGCAAACTAGCACCGGTAATGCTTCGTGTTTCAAAGAGAGGCATTATATTTCAGGAAATCCTCACGAAGGATGAGCACACAAACCCCGCCCAAATTGATTCAATTCATATTCCCGTAAGTAAGGGATCTCATGCTGATCTAGGTTTCAGAAAAGAGAGGAGTAATCTAGCTACTACTCATCAACCTCGAAGGATCGTAGAGTCCAATAAAATCAACTCTACGAACCAACCAGGAAGATACAGTAGAAGTAAGATGCACTCCTCATAAATAATAAAACAAGAGAACATATGGAAAAGGAAATATCAGCCTAGCAGGAGGATGACCAATAACCCACAAAAGTCTAAATGGAGGAAGAACTTTCACACACACACACAAACATGCTTCATATCAAATGTTTTGTGTGCTACAGAGTTGGCCACAAGGCTGCAAAGTGTTACTATAATTCCATGCATGTGAGACCCAAAATCAAGAAAATTTAGGTCCCCAAGGGTACTAACATAGTAGGACTCATGCAAGTATGGGTACCAAAATGAAGGTTTAATGTTACCTCAGGAAAAGAGCTTCACGAACTCAACCTGGTATCTGGATAGTGGATGTTCAAGACACATGACTGGGAACAAAGCCCTTCTATCTAACTACATAGAGAAGGAGGGTCCCTCGGTCATCTTTGGAGATAATGGCTCTGGCAAGACAAGAGCCTATTGCTCAGCTGGAAATGGTACGGTATCCTTCAGCAAAGTGGCCTATGTGGAAGGACTACAACACAATCTTCTAAGCATTAGCCAAGTCTGCGACAAGGGTCATCAAGTAACATTTCTCAACAATCAATGTCATGTCCGAGACCTGAAAAGATCTGCAGTAAAGCTAACCGAAATAAGAGAAGGAAATGTCTACACAGTAAATCTTGGAAAACTGAGCTTAGAAGAGACAATATGCTTTCTGGCTAAAGCATCTGAAGAAATGAGCTGGCTATGGCATCGAAGACTGTCTCATCTCAACTTCAAAAACATGTCCAAATTAGCTTCAAAAGATCTAGTTGCAGGCCTACCCAAGTTCAACTTCATTAAAGAAAGGTCGTGCAATGCCTGTCAACTTGCAAAACAGACCAGAAGCACTTTCAAAAGCTAAACTGTCAATTCAATTGACAAGCCTTTGCAGCTGCTACACATGGATCTTTTTGGACCAATTCCAACTATGAGCCTTGGAGGAAAGAGATACTCTCTGGTCATAGTCGATGACTTCACCAGTTTTACATGGGTGTTCTTTCTAACCTCAAAAGATGAGACAAGTTCCCAGCTGATCAAAATGTTCAAGCTTGTGATGAACGAGAAATGAGAGAAAATCAAGGCTATAATCATGGTAGAGAATTCGATTTCTCAGAAATGGACCAATTCTGCACAGAAAATGGCATTAGTCACAACTTCTCAGCTCCACGAACTCCTCAACAAAATGGAGTTGCTGAGAGAAAGAACAGGACATTAATAGAGGTTGGAAGGACTCTACTAGCAGCAGCTCATCTTCCTGAGTACTTCTGGGCAGAAGCGGTCAACACTGCATGTTATACTCAGAACAGATCACTCATACACTCTACGATTAAGAAGACTCCTTATGAACTTTGGAAAGGAAGAAAGCCAAGTGTCAGCTACTTTCATGTGTTTGGTCGCGTGCATGCCACATACTCAACAATGAAAAGCAGTACTTGACAAAGTTTCAACCAAAATCAGACGAAGGAATCTTTCTTGGATATGCTACAGACAACAAGGCCTACAAAGTGTTCAACAAAAAGACACTGAGTGTTAAAGTCTCGATTCACATCATCTTTGATGAAACAGACTCAGACAAAATAATGCCTCAAGAAACTGCAATTAATAGTTCAAACACTATGAACGAGGGTGTCGAGCTCAACACTACGATTGTAGTACCAGACAGTGAAATCGTTAAACAAGGGAATGAGATCGTAGAGAGGCCTATGCCAGACAACGAACCTCCACATCAAGAAGAAGAAATAGAACTTGAAGATCTAAGACAAGATGGCATAAGAACTGATGTCCCAACAGGAAGCAGATGGGTAAGAGATCACACTCAAGATCTAATCATTGGAGATCCGAATGCAAGATTCAAAACAAGAGCTGCTACTCAAAATGAATGCTTCTATTTAAGCTTCCTATCTCAAATAGAACCAAAGAACATAGAGGATGCTATGGAAGACTCCAAATTGGATAGAGGCTATGCAAGAAGAACTTAATCATTCGAGAGAAGAAAGTATGGAGATTGGTTCCAAGACCAAAGAACCATCCCAGTAATTGGAACCAGTGGGTTTACGTAAACAAGATGGATGAAGATGGAGTCATCACCAGGAATAAGGCAAGACTAGTGGCCAAGGGCTACTCTCAGGAAGAAGGCATTGACTACGATGAGACATTTTCACCTGTTGCCAGACTGGAAGCCATCAGAATATTTCTTGCCTTTGCTGCTCACATGAAGTTCAAGGTCTTTCAGATGGATGTCAAGAGTGCATTTTTGAATGGAGAACTTCAAGAAGAAGTTTATGTAGAGCAGCCTCCAGGTTTCATCAATACATCTCTTTCTAATTATGTCTTTAGATTAGACAAAGCCATATATGGTCTTAAATAAGCACCTAGAGCATGGTATAAAACACTGACAAACTTTCTTATTGAAAATGGATTCACTAGAGGTAGAGTAGATACCACACTATTTCATAGAAAGCATAAAGATAAAGTCCTATTAGTTCAAATATATGTTGATGATATTATCTTTAGGTCTACTGATGAAAAGTTATGCAAGAGATTCTCCAAGCTTATGCAGAGCAAGTTTGAAATGAGAGCATGATGGGTGATGTGAACTTTCACTGGACTGCAAGTAAAGCAGACTGATGAAGGAATCTTTATCAACCAAGCCAAGTACATTAAAGACTTACTTAAGAAGTATGGCATGGAATCACCTTTCTCCCATGAAAAACCCCAATCGCTTCCCGCAACTAAGCTTGACAAAGATGAAAAAGGTAAAAGTATTGATATAACTCAATACAGAGGTATGATAGGCTCTCTTTTCTATCTAACTGCCAGTAGATTAGATATAATGTTTGCAACATGAATTTGTGCTAGATTTCAGGCTAGTCCTAAAGAATCTCATTTAACTGCTGTAAAGAGGATTTTCAGGTATCTCAAAGGTACACCCCACTTGGGGTTTTGGTATCATAAAGAGTCCTCATTTGAGCTAACAGGATACACAGATGCTGATTTTGTAGGCTGTAAAATTGATAGAAAGAGTACCAGTGGCACCTGTCAATTGCTAGGAAACACACTTGTGTCCTAGTTTAGCAAAAAGCAAAATTCAGTGTCTACTTCAACTGCAGAAGCTGAATATATTGCTGCAGGCAGTTTCTGTGCTCAGATCTTATGGATGAAAAATTAACTAGCAGATTATGGGTTTGAACTTAAATCCATTCCTATTCACTGTGATAACACAAGTGCAATTGCTATAACTCATAATCATGTCATGAATTTTAGAACTAAGCATATAGAAATAAGGTATCACTTCATTAGGGATCACGTGCAAAATGGAACTATATCTTTACAATATATCCCTACTGAAAATCAACTTGTTGATGTCTTTACAAAGCCTCTAGATGAATCCAGATTTAACAAGTTAATAAGTGAACTAGGCATGCTTAACTTATAACCATGAAAAATATGCTCTAGTATGTGCTAACTATACGGGTTTAAAGGCTATGTTTGAAATCATAGACATGATCAAAGGAAGACCACGATCGTAGAACCAAAGTGTCATACAATGACAATGATCGCAGTGAAGACTCCATGATCACAGTGCAGACTCAACGATAGCAGAATTACATCAAAACCAAAGGAGCACCCTATGATGATCAAATATCAAACAAGGCAATCTCTCTGATAAGTACCTCAGGGACAAACCTAACCCTTGACTCATTCAAAGAGGTTGGCCCTTCCTGAGCTACCTTAAACTGAGAAGAATGCTAAGTCAAAAAGGTTCATCACGAGAACTTGATCAGACTCTACAATTGCCAGTCGGACTCAATGATTGCAGATTCAGACTCACGATCACAAAAATCGTATAACGACATTTAATCGCTATACATACTCAATGATGGTAGAACAAACTTAACGATTCCAAGGACCATCTCAACGATCGTAGTCCTACTGAAGAATACATTAGCTCAGAAGGGGTTAAGGGCAATTCAGTACAATCCTTCTCTGTCAGATTCGTAGAGCCAAGCAAAATTCGACACCTGTCTCACTAAGCAAAATAGAGAGAGGGAAGTTACAAGTACAAATTAAAATCGTCTTTTTGAAATCTAAAAAAGATCATCTCTCTCTTCCTCTCTCAAGCAGAAACCCTAAATCAGTAGCAAGCTCAGTCAGTCTCACTTCTTGCCAAGAAATCAATGGCAGCTTCCAGTGTTATCTCCGGCTACAGACTCTGTTTTGACGAGTTTAAATCAGTTGAACCTCAATTTCACAAGACGTTGTCGCCATCAAGAAAGCGCAGTCTCAAGAAGCCTTGGGTACGGACACATTGATCTACCCAAAGCTGGTAAAAGAATTCTACAATAACGGGGTATTTGAAAACAACACCATCACTGCGAAAGTCAGTAACCTCTAAATCAGACTAAAGGCTGAGGACATCAATCTAGCCCTAAGCCTCAAATCTGAAGGGTATCCGTCCTTAGATGGTATAGACTTCCATAAGGGTCTCAAGAAGATGTATCACAAGAAATCACCCTCTGTCAAAGGATACAAGAAGAAGGAGTTTCCATAGAGGTATGAGTTTCTAGCTTATATTGTTGGAAAATGTATATGTTATAAGAGCTCAGGTCATGACTCTGTGAATGAGGTACAACTCAAACTCATGACTGCCATATATTATAAAATACAACTTAACTATGGGGCTCTATTACTTGAATGGATTGGGAAGTGGTTAATCAGCTCAAAAAAAACAAAGAGCTCACAGAAGATGCTCTACGGACGATTTATAAGCATTATCCTACAGGCTGCTCTTGGTGACCTAATTGAGGATGATGAAGGAGAAACTATCAATCCAAATCGACGAATGACCCAGCAATTATTTGAAAACTAGAAAAGGAATCCAGCTGAAAATATGAAGATGATGTCTGAATCCAGTGGAAGAACTAGTGAAATAAAGGAATCAGGAGTGTCAGGGAACATGTCATTTGTCAAAGAAACTGAAGAAGAAAAAGAAGAAGCTAACCAGGAAGAACCCATTGCTTTAATCAGAAAAAGCAAAGGGAAAAGGAAGCTGAAAGCCAGAACTACAGAAGAACCTCTAGGATCCACTACCGATAAGCCCATAGAGTCCTCAGACATTGAGACTCTAAGGATCCTAAGAAGGAAGCAACAGCAGGCTAAGGCAGAAGAAGATAGAGCAGCCATATCTCAGCTGCTGAAAAAGAATAAAATCAACCATAAGACCAAAAGGCCATCAATCTCTTCGATCGTAGAGTCTTTGCCGATCGTAGAGACCAGACCAAACAAGGAAGTAGCTGCAACAAACATTTTGGCTGATAAGAAGGATAAAACTGAAGAAAGTCCTAAGGCTGTGGCTCAGCCTAAAAAGCCAAGAAGGAAACTAGTCAAGAAATATATTCTTGTCAATGAGAAAGTACTAAAGAGGGAAGACAAAGAATTAACTGTTGAAAAGGAACCAACAAATAAAAGTAAAATAGTCAAAGCTCAAACTAAGGGGGAGACACCTGAAGATCTGATGATAGAGGATACTCCTATTGAAGGGGAGATGGCTGAAACTCCCATTATAGAAAGTGCCCCAGTTGAGGGGGAGTTATTGATAGTTTAAGAAGATGATCACGGTGAGGGGGAGGCTCATAACATCTCTATGACGGAAGAAGAGGTTCCGGGAAGAAATGAAGAAGACCCTGTGCAAGAACATCATGAGGCCATTGAGATAACGGAATCCTCCAACGAAAGCAGAAAAAAGGATGAAGGTGATGAGGTAGAGATTATAGTTGTGGGCATTGATGGGCACAGAAGAGCCAACTATAAACAATTGTTTGCATATCTACCTATGATGCCTTTCCACCAAGCTCAAATTCTGAACTCTTGGGATCACATGTTCTGGGGTTTCAAAGAGTATCCGGCCATCTCAGTGCTAGCCAATGGTTTCCCAGAAAGATTCAATTTTGCCAAGAAGCTTCTCACCAACAGTTCTTCCTCAAAGAACAAACTTGAGGTACTATCTATCCCAACTCTTTTCAAAGTTAATCACTTGCCATCATCCTCATTTAATCAATTTTATGAATTCCCACGATGTTTGGAAGTGATTCTTCATCCACTGAATCAATTTCCAGTTGTAGAATCCCAAAATTCTGTAACTGAGGAACCAAATAAGATCAACTCCCTAATGCTCCCACAACCTATCAACTCTACGATCACTGACTCTAGACCCATTGTAGAGTCTCCACCTCAAATCGTAGAGTCACCAACCTTAAACATCCAAACCCAGGCCCCTTCATCAGATATTCCTTCCTTATCTAGCAACGAATACTTCAATCTTGATCTTGCCCTCTACTCCTTGCAAGAGCAATCCAAGAGCATGCCACCTCCCTCACAAATTCCTCAACTAAATGAACTCCTGTCAGAACTATCCACAAAGGCTGATTTGTCAGTAATGTTTGAGAAAGTGATCAAGGAACTCGATGAGAGTCTTGAAGATCATACTGCACTTATCCGGCTGAGATTAACATCAATGATCAATGCTGCAAACAATCTTTCAAGCTTCCTAAGCTCTGAGCTCTCTAAAACGCTCAAAGAAATGCTTCAAAGCATAAAAGACAGGGACGATATTCACTTTCTTGCAGCTAAAAGGCATCGGGATGCTGTTTTGATCTTACAAAAAACTCAAGAATCTCATAACAATCTAATAATACAGAGCATCAAAAGTCTTCAAACTGCAGTCAAAGAGTTTCAAGACTTCTCCATGGGTCAAATGCAGCAGACAGAAACTGTTCTCAACATTCTTCAACGACGTGAAACTCGTTTTGATGTCTTGATCCAAGAAAATTGTGAGGACATTGCTCAAACTCAGAGTTAACTCAATGAGCTTGTCCAAGGAGTCACTCGCCTCTCCGAAGACATTCGAACGCTTGATGCTGACATAAAGGGGGAGAATAAAGGAAAAGGCGATCAGGGAGGTCATGGAGGCAAGGGCAGAGGTAGAGGAAAATTCTAAACTCAAGCCTTGAGGAACCCACCTACAAGGAAAATCACTCAGCAGACTCCACGATCTAGTCATCAGACTCAATGATCTGATCAGCAGGAAGTTTTAATGGCTCAACCATTAAGGAGTCAAGGGCTTACTACCAGCTCTCATGAGGTGACAACAACAGGCCTAAGAATGCCAATTAGAGATCATGCATTCATGAATAAGCATGATCACAATCCTAGACTAAGCCCAAGTGAGCTGGAAGATTTAGCCAGAAGAGAAGAAACAAGCAGAAAGATGGGAGCTGAGGAATATGCAAATCCTCCAAGAAGCAAAAGGCCGAAGAAATAGAGATAAGTTAAAACTTAAACTCTTATTAATGTAAAGCTTATCTATAATATCTACTCTTCAGACATCAATAAATTCATGTTTATTCTTTAGAAATTTCAGCTGCTCACTGAAATATTAAGTCACGTTTACTTTACTGAAAATGCATCTAGATATTGATAATCATGAAAATAAATCTCCTTGGTTATGTCAACATCAAATAGGGGGAGATTATTGGAAGAATGCATATCTTGATTTGATGTTTAAAGTAAATGATCATGATTACATGTAAAGTCCTTAAAAGAATATATGTACAAGGACTTAGTGATAGATCAAATTTGTTCGGTTGATCTTAGCTTTTAAGTGTTCATCATTCTATAAACAAATGTATAGCTAAAGAGATCAAAAATGTTAGGTTGATCTATCGCGAAGCGTATAGATAGGCTTCAACAGCAATCGTAGTCTATCAAGCTGATCAACAGATTGCAAAAGCCAAGGCAAGATCGTAAAGCTTAGAAGATCGTAGTGTATTTGCCTTGAAGGACCTCTTCAGAAATCGTAGAGTGGTCCAGGCGTTTGCCGAAGCTAACTCAGAGATCGTAGTGTGCTCTCGAAAACGTTGAGTCTTCAAGACGAGCAAGTGATGATCGTCATGTGAAAAGATCGTAGTGTGCAAATTCTTGCAAAAAATCGTAGTGTTCTCTTAAGAGCAAGCACCAATATGACAAGACACTACGATATGGATAGTAGAGTGTCATCTTCCTTGTGTCAGAAGCATCGAGCCCTAACTTTTATTTGAAGACAAATTCCAACAAATGAGGAATGGGTTTTGAACGTTGAAGACTCACCAATTCCCAATCCTGCATATAAAAGATATCCTTAGTATTGATCAAAAGGAACGTATTCAAGAAGCTAAGAAATGACCATTGGGCAGAGAAAAACACCTTTTCAGGTGTTAGGTGAGAAAGCAGTCTGATGTGTCAGTGGGCCAGAGTGAAATTCAGAGGATGTGCAGAAAAGTCTCCATCAAAGTTCAGAAAGGTTAAACGCATTTAATGCTTCTTCAAAAGGCTTCAACGGATAGATTTCAAGATCACATATATATAGAACACAGACAGATGAGAAAGATAAGTAAGTATTAAAAACAAAAACGTGAAAGAACACTCAACTATTTCAACTCTACGATCCGAGAAAGATAGAAAGCTTGCTCTCGCCTACTCAGTTCTTTTGAACAAGTGCTTAATAAGAATCGAGTAGCACCAATCACGATCTCAACAAAGAACCCATCAATTTGAAGTGAGAAGTTCCAAGTCTGAAGGACTTGAAGAGTTCTAAGTGAACTGTAAAGAACTAAGTCTGCTAGACTTGAAGAGTTCAAGAGTGAACTAAGAAGTACCTAGACTGCTGGTCTAGAAGGAATCTGTGAGATTCAAGAAGTGTAACAGATATCCTTAGTGGATTCCCTACTCAAGGAGTAGAAGAGTGGATTAGGAGCTTTAAGTGCTCTGAACCACTTAAAACAACTATGTCTTCTATAACTACTATAACTGCTATAACTGTCATAATTGTCTTACTCTCATTAACTCAAGATATCTAAAAGAAGGTTTACTATATACTCATTCCGATGTGCATTAATCATAATCATTCTAAATCGTTTAAAAGAAAAGTTTTTAAATATCTATTCAACCCCCCCCCCCTTCTAGATATCTATTGTGCCTCTGGGAACTAACAACCTGTCTATGTGGATTATCACATGCATGATGAATGATCCTTCATATTCATTCCTTATTAAATTGTGGAAATGATCTGTTTACGTGGATTACCGTATGGCGGGTGAAAATCCATTTGCAGTTTCATATATTTTATGATACTCATTTGGTTAAAGTTTTGGCTTCTATACTCCATGAATTAGTAGAATATCCTGGATATTTGCGCTTCATCTGGTATCTTTTTACGGAAATATTCTTCTGAGCATTCTTAAATTTTACTCCACAAAGAAGTATCATGTTTACAATTTGGACGTAATTGATTTCAAGATAAATTAACTTATAAATCTTTAAAATTTATTCTTGAACTTGTTTTATTGAATTATTATGTCATTGTCATCATCCTCATGCTTATATTGTGATGAAAGTCATCTTTGGCTTACGTGCATAGATGGACTTGGTATGATTATGACCATGGATTATTCGGTATAATCATGACCTGTAATGTTATAAATGATGTGGTAAAAGTCCTCAAGTGCTTTGTAGTGTATTGATGGGACGCTTTTGGTATGATTATGACTAGGATTATTTCGGTATAGTCATGACCATTGATGATTTAATGAATATCCTTGGCCCGTAGTGCAGGGATGACTCGATGATGTGGTTTATTTATTAAGTTGAGTCTCAGCGATAAAAATTGATGAAAACATTTTAAATCATAGAAGATAGTAGATATCATGATTTACTTGACTCTTCTAATGGATTGCTTATTCCGCTACAGTTAAACTTGATATCTATTGTATTTTATCAGTTTAACATTGTTGAAGACTAATGATAATTTATTCTGCATTATCTTAGTCATAATATTTCATCGGGCTAGTTGAGCTCACCCTTTCTTTCACCGTTCTCTTGAAATGAACGCGTGGCGGGACTAATCGGGGAACAGAGTGATCGGTCCGAGATGATAGCATTAGTAGTCCTCACTATTATGTTAAATAGTGTGACAATAAATGTAATGAGGACTCCATTGAGTTTGGATATTGTCTAGATGACAATATTCTTATTAAAACTCTTAGATTATGTTTTGTCATATTTTACACGATTGTTGTATAATTAAGTTGTATTTGAATTTTGTACCATGTATTTGACGACTCAAGATGGGTGATGTATACCTATTTTGGGGGTGTCACAGTTGGTATCAAAGCTTAGGGATATGATACCTGGCTGAGATGCGAGACAAGAACTAGGAGGGGAGAGACGGGGAATTCCTTTGCTAGTATGACCTACCTAAGTTTATTTGGTATTTAATTGGTCGGTCAGAGTATAGGGATAATATGTGATATGTTAATTAACCCTTGTTTTGTGGCAGTATTTGAAAATGGCATCCGAAAATGTTGAGATAAGCAATAAAGCACATGAGACCGTTGAGTCACCACAGATTAATGCCCAGGATAATGTGCAATAGGAAGACAATAATCCTCATGTAAATAATAACACCGATGAAATGGTGAACGATGGGATGTTCAGAGGCTTTATGCAATTTATGCAATTCATACAACATCAGGCGAAAGTGGCTCTTGTCCAAAATACAGGTGGAAACACTGACAACTCTCGGACGGTCACCGCTAAGCAGTTCAAGGAGCTGGGACCACCGGAGTTTTTTGGAGAGCCAAAACCACTTAAGGCGGAGACGTGAATAAAGCAAATCAACAAGATATTTGATGTCTAGGGATGCTCCGAGGAGCAAAAGGTTCCCTTTGCCACCTTCATGTTGTGAGCAGAGGCAGATTACTGGTGGAAATCTGTAAAGTGTACTCAACCTGCCGCACTGAAGATGTCTTGGGAGAAGTTCCAAGAACTGTTCAACTACAAGTACTTTCCTGAAAGTATTCGTCACATGAAGGAGGTAGAGTTCATTAAGCTTGAGCAAAACAATATGACCGTGGCGCAATACGAAGCTAAGTTTGCTGAGTTGTCTCAGTTTACGTCCCACTTGGTTGATAATGAGGAGAGAATAATGCGGATGTTTCTAAGAGGTTTGAAACCCGAGATACGTTAATACCTAATTTTTCACAAACTGTGCTTGTATTCAGATATTGTGAATAGGGCTCAGTTATTAGAGCACGATAATGAGTCAACCCAACCAAGAGAGAGCAACCGACAAGTCGATAATACCAGTGGTAGTAGCCATCGTGAAGCGGTGACAACAAACGTGGAGGAATCAACATGCCGTAAATGATAATCACTTTGGTGGTAATCATGGCCATGACAATAAGAGTGGACATTTCAAGAAGAGGAGATTCAACAAGGATGGAAAGACGCGTCAAGACCAAAGACCTTTTGTTAAGGAAGGAGAAGCGACCATCGGTCGTATGTTACAAATGTGGAGGGAAAGGACACATAAGTCCAAACTGCACGATGCAGTCCAAAGCGTGTTATAATTGTGGAAAAGAAGGTCACCTAGCCCGATTTTATCGTGCACCAAAGTTAAGTCCAGCTGGGATGGAGGCATCAAATGGTGTCCCAGACAAGACAAAACCGGTAGTTCAAGGGAGAGTGTTTGTCGTAACCTCCCAAAAAGCGAGAAATCCGAACGAGGTGATCACGGGTAAGTTAATCATAAACTCTAGCGAAGTTTGTACTTTATTTGATACCGGTTCTACCCATTCCTTTATTTCTCCTACTTGCGCTCAATGTTTAAATTTGACTCCGGAGAAATTAGACTTTGACTTATCTGTTGAAACTCCGTTGGGAGAAACCTTCATTACATCCACAGTTTATAAGTCTTATTTGATTCAAATCGGTAACCGCACGTTACCTGTCGATCTTATTTCTTTGAAAATACTTGCATTTGATATGATTTTAGGGGTTGATTGGTTACCTACTCATCATGCTAAAATCGATTGTTTTCGTAAGGTTGTTAGCTTTCATATTCCTAACCAACCTATTATGCGAATTCAAGCAACCAAATAACTAAAATCAATCATTGTCATATCAAGTCATAAAGCTATTCGTTTATTGAAAAACGGATGTCAAGCTTTCTTAGCCCATGTCACGGATTTAAATAAAGATACGTCAGATTTGAATGATATTTCTATTGTTAATAAATTTCCGACGTATTCCCCGAAGAACTTCGGCCTACCCTAGAAGCGTGAAATTGAATTTTTGTATCGACCTTGAATTGCAGACAAAACCCATTTCCAAAGCCCCATATCGAATGGCTCTATTGAACTTCGTGAGTTAAAAACCCACTACATGCATTGTTAGACATCGGTTTCATTTCGCCCCAAGACGTCTCCTTGGGGTGCTCCTGCTTTATTCAGTAAAGAAGAAAAATGGAAGTATGCGACTTTGTATTGATTATCGGGAGTTGAATTATGTCACCATCAAAAATAGGTACTCGTTGCCTCGCATTGATGACCTGTTTGATCAGTTGCAAGGAGCCAAATTCTTTTCAAAGATTGATCTTTGTTCCGGATATCATCAATTGAAGATTAAAACTGATGACATTCCAAAGACTACTTTCAGAACTCAGTACGGGTATTATGAATTCCTAGTCATGTCTTTTGGATTGACTAATGCTCCTTCTGCCTTCATGGATATGATGAACCGAGTATTTAAGGAATATTTGGATCACTTTGTGGTCATCTTTATTAATTGATGACATCCTCATATACTCCAAAACCCGCGAAGACCATGAGCAACACTTGAGGCTGATACTCCAAAAGCTTCGTGAAAACAAGCTTTATGCCAAGTTGAAGAAATACGAGTTCTGGCTTGAGGAAGTTGCATTCCTTGGGCACGTGATATCAAATCATGGAATATCTGTTGACCCGGCAAAGATTGAAGCAATTCAAAGATGGGAGCAACCTAAGTCAGTGACCTAAGTACGTAGCTTTCTCAGCTTAACTGGTTATTATTGGAGATTCGAAAAAAGGGTTTTCTCGAATCACTACTCCATTAACTCAGCTGACTCGAAAAGATACAAAAATCGATTGGAGCGAGGAATGTGAAAAGAGTCTTCAAGAACTTAAGAGGAGACTCATTTCAGCACCTGTTCTGACAATACCATCTGGCTCGAAGGGATTTGTCATCTACAATGATGCTTCAGGCAAAGGATTAGGATGTGTTCTCATGCAACATGGGAAAGTCATAGCCTATACCTCTCGACAACTCAAATAATATGAGAGGAATTATCCTACTCATGATCTAGAGTTGGCAGCAGTCGTTTTTGTTCTTAAGATTTGGAGGTATTACCTGTATGGAGAGAAGGTGGAGATCTATACGGATCATAAAAGCCTCAAATATTTCTTCACTCAAAAGGAACTCAACATGCGACAACGACGATGGCTTGAGTTGTTGAAAGATTATGATCATACCATCCAATACCATCCTGGAAAAGCGAACGTAGTAGCTAACGCATTGAGTAGAAGATCATATGCGGGTACGAGTGCAATATTATCAACGCAAAGACCCATTTTGTATGACTTGGAAAGGATGGAAATAGAGTTAAAGACTCCAGGGACCCATGTGATGATGGCGAATATACGAGTGGAACAGACTTTAATCGATAAAGTTAAAGCTGCTCAAACTACAGACCTGGAGCTGATGCGTATGAAGAAGAAAGTGCAAGAAGGTGCTATTCCGGAAGAAAGAATCGAAGAAGAAGGAATACTTCGAGTCAACTCCACACTTTGTGTTCCTAACGATTCTGACTTGAAGTATAAAATCATGATGGAGGCGCACAACACACCGTTTGTAATCCATCCTGGGAGTACCAAAATGTATCGTGATCTTCGACATACATTTTGGTGGAGCAATATGAAAAGAGAGATAGCGGGGTTTATCTCAAGGTATCTAACTTGTAACGAGTCAAGACGGAGCATCAAGTGCTAAAAGGTCCATTGCAACCACTTGAAATTCCAAAATGGAAGTGGGAGTATATTACCATGGATTTCGTTACTGGTCTTCCCAAGGTTTCTCAAGGCATAGATGCGATTTGGGTCATTGTTGATAGATTGACCAAGTTTGCTAATTTATTACCGATACGAGAAACTTATACACTTGAAAGTCTTGCTAGTATGTATATAAACGAGATTATAAGATTTCATGGTATGCCTGTATCCATAGTTTCTGATCGAGACCCAAGATTCACTTCAAGATTTTGGGTTAGTTTGCAAAAAGCTATGGGCACGGATTTATGATTTAATTCGGCATATCATCCTCAAACAGATGGGCAGTCAGAAAGGACTATTCAAACTCTTGAAGAATTATTAAGACTCTGTATCCTTGACTTCAAGGAAATTTGGGACAAGTTCTTACCATTGGTGGAGTTTTTCTACAACAACAGTTATCAAGCAAGTATTGGCATGGCTCCATTTGAGGCGTTGTATGAAAGAAAGTGTTGTTCTCCAGTATGATGGGATGAAGTGGGTGAAGCAACGTTGTTGGGACTGGAGTTGGTACGTATGACTACGGAAAAGATTCAAATGATCCGACAACGTATAAAAACCTCACAAGATCGACAAAAGAGTTATACTGATCTTCATCGAAAAGACGTGGAATTCAATATTGGAGATCATGTGTTGTTACGTGTTGCTCCATGGAAAGGAGTTACGAGATTTGGAAAGAGAGAAAAGCTCAATCCTCGATTCATTGGCCCATTTATAATCCTCGAACGAGTAGGAAGCGCGGCCTATAGACTCGCCTTTACCGCCAAGTATGTCTCATGTTCATAACGTTTTCCACATATCTATGTTACGTAAATATGTGAAAGACCCAAACCACATTATTGAATTAGAACCAGACGAGATAGAGGAAGATTTAACGTATGAAGAGTTACATGTTAAAATCTTGGATAAGAAGGATCATATTCTACGCTCCAAGGTTATACGTCAAGTAAAAGTTTTGTGGAGAAACCACGATGTGGAAAAAATGACCTGGGAGTTAGAATCTGAGATGAAGTCAAGATATCCTTACCTCTTCGATATACCAGGTACGTACCCTAATTTTGAGGACGAAATTTCATAAGAAGGGGAGGTTGTAAGACCCCAACTTTTATGAATAAAGATTAATTTCTCTCGAAATATATTTTTGAATATTATGGTGTGGATATAATATAATGTTATAGTTGTAGGTAATATTTATAAATTTTGCAAAGTAAGTTAAAGTGGTTATATAATATTCGATTGGGTCAAGGGAATATTCGTTTTAACGGGGAATATTAAAGACGATGGCACAATCATTAGTGGACCCCATTAACCAAGTATTGTCGTAGTTGAAAAACGACATAATTATCTTTTTATAAAAATAACTACGAAAAGTTTTACCGTTAAACCGTTGAACTACCCTAGTAGAAGAAAGTACGATGAATCTGGCATTGGTTGCATAGAAGCACACGCAGTATTGGTTATTGATGCTTACGTGAGAAGTCACTCGGTTATACTCAATTATTGCTACAAGAATTGTTGCATCATATCTCTCATATTATTGATTCGATTATTGTCACAAAGATCATCTACATTATATGATATATTATTAAATCAATAATTGAGACGACAAAGTTATTCATATTATTAAATTTCAATATTTACAATGTCTAGAAGTTACATCGAGGAGAGGTTTGGTCATCTAATCAAGGCTACCAATAAGGAGAAATCCTTATCGGAAAGCCCCCTTTCCTTGGAACGATTCGGTTGTTAAATATTGTGAGTTATAATATTAATGATGAATAAGTTCGTGTTGATTAAAGATGAAATTGATAGTTCCATTGTGTTGGAATTATTAGTGTTAGTGGAAATTGACATTTATTTCGATATTAATTGATGTCTGGAAGTTATACTAACCAGTTGGGTAATTAACCAAATAAATGAGCAATTAATTGCTATTAATTCACATGATTATAACTATTTGTTCACATGTGTGTACTATTGATTCACATTCTTGTACTATTAGGGGAGTTGGTGCAAGATTGATAATACTTGCATAACTAAGTTAAAAATTGAGGTATAGATGGAGGTATTATACTATAATTCGTATTTTCACATGATTATAACTATTGATTCACATGATTGGACTATTGATTCACATTATTTACTATTAGGGGAGGTGGTGCAAGTTTGATAATACTTGCAGGACTAAATTAAAAATGAAAAAAAAGTTAAAGGTATTGTACTATAATATTTCGAGCCCCAAAACGTACAATTATCGAAACTATATTTTCCTATAAATAGAAGCTCATTCTTCTTTCATTTCTCACCAATTCACTAAAGTTATAGAAAGCAATTATTATAGAGAAAAATTATAGAGAGAAAAAGAAGAGAAGTCCGCTACCTCTCTACTCCAAAGATCCACCTTTTTCTAAGGTAAGGGTATTATTTCTTTCGTATTCATGAAGAGAGCTTCGTTATTCCATTCTTTATTATTATGTTGAATAACTCGTCATGCCAAGTACCGCATACATGGTGAAATTCTTACGTTATTCCATTCTTTATTATTCATTTGAATATCATGTATGCATGGACACGCCAGACACGGTTCCATTCTTTATTATCCCGTTGGAATATCACATGCATGCGGATTACGCTAGACTGGTTCCATTCTTTATTATTCTCGTTAGAATAACCTTTTTTTGTGGTCTATCGCATGCATGATGAATTCTTCTCGTTATTCCATTCTTTATTATTATTTTGTTGAATATCCCATGCATGCGGATTACGCGCATTGATTCGGGTTCCATTCTTTATTATTCTATTGGAATAAACTCGCCTACATGTGGATTATCACATGCATAGTGAATGATCCTTCCTTATTCATTCCTTATTAAATTGTGGAAATGATCCGCTCACGTGGATTATCGCATGGCGGTGAAAATCCATTTCATAGCTTCATATATTCTATGATACTCATTTGGTTAAAGTTTTGGCTTCTATACTCCATGAAATTAGTAGAATATCCTAGATATTTGCGTTTCATCCGGTATCTTTTTATGAAAATATTCTTCTGAGCATTCTTAAATTTTACTCCACAAAGCAGTATTATGTTGACAATTTGGGCGTAATTGATTTCAAGATAAATTAACTTATAAATCTTTAAAATTTATTCTTGAACTTGTTTTATTGAATTATTATGTCATTGTCATCATCCTCATGCTTATATTGTGATGAAAGTCATCTTTGGCTTACGTGCATAGATGGACTTGGTATGATTATGACTAGGGATTATTCGGTATAATCATAACCTGTAATGTTATAAATGATGTGGTAAAAGTCCTTAGTAGCATGTAGTGCATTGATGGACAGTTTTTGGTATGATTATGACCAGGGATTATTCGGTATAGTCATGACCATTGATGATTTAATGAATATCCTTGGCCCGTAGTGCAGGGATGACTCGATGATGTGGTTTATTTATTGTCGAGTCTCAAATGATAAAAATTGATGAAAACATTTTAAATCATAGAAGAAAGTAGATATCATGCTCTACTTGACTCTTCTAATGGATTGTTTATTCATTGCAGATTAAACTTGATGTCTATTGTATTTTATCGGTTTAACATTGTTGAAGACTAATGATAATTTATTCTGCATTATCTTAGTCATAATATTTCTTACTGGGCTAGTTGAGCTCACCCTTTCTTTCACTGTTCTCTTCAGGAAATAAGAACGTAGCCGGAACTAATCGAGGAACGGAGTGACGGTCCAGATGATAGCATTAGTAGTCTTCACTATTATGTTAAATAGTGTGACAATAAATATAATGAGAACTCCATTGAGTGTGGATATTGTCTAGATGACAATATTCTTATTAAAACTCTTGGATTATGTTTTGTCGTATTTTACACGACTGTTGTATAATTAAGTTGTATTTGAATTTTGTACCATGTATTTGGCGACTCAAGATGGGTGATGTATACCTATTTTGGGGGCGTCACAGGACTTTCACCACATCATTTGTCTGTAACAGTACAGGTCATGATTATACCAATACAAAATTCCTGGTCATAATTATACCAATCAACAGTCCATCTATGTACTACAGACCAAAGATGACTTTTACCACAACATAAGCGTAAGGATGATTACAATGATATAAGGAATCAATCAAATGAGATTAAGGATAAATATTAAAGATTTATAATTCAATTTATCCACAGTTCAAGAATATCCAAATTGTCAACATGATCACTATTTGTGGAGTAAAATTCAAGAATGATATTCATGTATTAAAAATAATTTTGGACAGAAAAGAAATTAATTTTATCGTGAATAGTACCCCATAAATAGTACCCCGAGTGAATAGTACCTCGACATAAATAGTATCCCACCATTTAATAAGAAAGTTTAGACCAATAGTAGAAATACTAGATGAAGCACAAACTATTAAGAATATTCCACTAATTTTAAGGGTTTTCACCATTTAATAATAAGGTTATGGAAACAAACAAAAAATTGTACCATAAATGGAGAAATACGAAAGAAGACGATATCCCTTGATGAGTACAAAAGAAATGACATCTTATACGGGCATAAAAGAATATATTTAAAGCGCAAATGGATTTTCACCAGTGCGGTACGCAGAATTCACAGATGGATCATTTCCACAATTTAATAAAGAATGAATACGAAGGATTATTCACTATGCATGCGGTAGTCCGCGAGAGCGAGTTACTCCATGCATTAATAAAGAATGAATAAGAAGGGTCATTCACCATGCATGCGGTAGTCCGCGTAGACAGGTTACTCCCGTAGATTTATAAAGAATATAATGACAACCCTTATGAGTATTTAAAGAAAATAACATTCTTTATGAATACGAAAGAATAATACCCCTTAACTTAGTAGAAGATTGAATATTACAATAGTGAGGTAGCAAAATACTCTTCTTCTTTCTCTCTATAGTTTCTCTCTCTATAGTCTCAGTGAATTCGTAAGAAATAATAAAGGAATGAGCTTCTATTTATAAGAGAATGGACTAAATAGTAACTAATTCATGAACGATCCCGATTGATTTATTATTAAGACGGACAGTCTATATTGATTTACTTTTAAAACTTTAAATCAGTGATCCATATTGATTTACTATTATAACTTTCAACCAGCGATCCATGTTGATTTACTATTATAATTTCAACCAACGATTCATATTGATTTACTATTATAACTTCAACTAATTAACGGTCTGAAAATTAGCACATCTTCTCATGGAATAATAAGTCAAACTTATAACAAACGCCTCATAACAAATCCCTCTATTTATATCAAAAAATTGAATAAATATTTACCAAAAATCACTGATCTTTAATCAACATATTTTTAATCTTTCAACAATCATTTATCATTTAATATTATATCTCACAATATTAACAACCAGATCATTTCTAGAAAAAAAAAAAAAAAGGGGCTTTCCGATAAAGATTTCTCCTTATTGGCGCACAATTAGATGACCAAACCCCTTTCCTCGACAGAACTTTCTAGACATCGTCAATAATACAAATAATAATATGAATAATTGTGTCGTCTCAATTATTGATTTAATTAAATAAAACAT
The DNA here is from genome assembly GCA_020205605.1 of Panax ginseng. Lineage (NCBI taxonomy): Eukaryota > Viridiplantae > Streptophyta > Magnoliopsida > Apiales > Araliaceae > Panax > Panax ginseng. The sequence goes on along the minus strand of CM035133.1, from coordinate 3,244,586 downwards.
TGTGCAGATAATACTGACAATAATAGAATCAATAATATGAGAGACTAGGCAACAACTACTGTGACAATTATTGAATGAGACTGAGTGACTTCTTACGTAAGCCTCAATAATCAGAGATACTGTGCAATACCGTATGCTATTGTGCAACCACGTGTATTACTGTTCTTTTATCACTGGTATTTCAACAGTTAACGGTAAAAGTTTGTTGTTTATTTTTATAAAAAGGTTATCTCTGTCACTTTCTATATTCGACATTCATTCTGTTGTGGAGTCTACCAATGATTGTGTCATCGTAAGGATATTCCCAGATAAAAAGAATATTCCCCGACCAAACAAATAATTTATGACCACTTGCTTACTTTGCAAATTTTCACATATCACCCTTAACTTTAGCCTTTTTTCAATTTAACCATTTACTAAATAAAATAATAATTATAAGAAAAATTAAATACTTTTATTTCATAAAATTTGGGATTTTACAGAAATTCCCTTCTTGTCCCCGCTTTGCCTCATCATGCAAAATAACAAGTAAAAACATAAAAACTATCTTAAAAGACTTAAAAGCAACAAAATCAAGTACAATCATATCCAATTCATGGATATATTACCCACTCATCAAATAATATGTGTATTTCTTTCGAGTATAAGGATACTTTGAGTATAGCTAATAGTGCAAGATTTCTTCAAGATAATCTCCGTTATACCAATCAGATTTAGTCTCCTACTAAGATAAAAGATGTTATTTTCTTCATACTCATAAGTGTTGTCTTTCTATTTCTTATTAATCTGTGGGAATAACATGTCTCCACAGATTATTGCATGCTTAGTGAATAACTCTTCGTATTCATTCTTTATTAAGTTGTGGAAATGATCTATCTACTTGAATTACCGCATAACGGGTGAAAATCCATTTGTATATTCTTTCATACTCGTATGAGATATCATTTCTTTTGTACTAGTCAAGGGAAGTCGTTTTCTTTCATATTTCTCCATTTATGGTACGAAATTATTGTTTGTTTCCATAACCTTATTATTAAATGGTGAAAATATCTGAAATTAGTAGAATTTCCTTAATAGTTTGCGATTCTTTTGATATCATTTCAATGGAATACTGGTCTGAACTTTTTTATTAAATTTTAATTCATCTAGGGTTCTATTCATGTCAGGGTACTATTCATGCTGGAGTACTATTCACGACAGAATTTAGTTTCTTTTCTTTGTCCAAATTATCTTTGAAATTTGAATCTTAAATATCATTATTGAATTTTACTCTACAATTGGTGATCATGTTGACAATTTGGACATTTTTGAACTCTGGATAAATTAAATTATAAATCTCTAATATTTATCTTTGATCTCATTTGATTCATTCTTTATATCATTGTCATTATCCTCATGCTTATATTGTGGTGGAAGTCATTTTTGGCCCGTAATGCAAAGATGGACTGTTGATTGGTATGATTATGACCAAAAATTGTATATTGGTATATAATCATGACATTTAATGTTATAAATAAATGTTTGTGGTGAAAGTCCTCTTTGGCTTGTAATGCATATATAGATGGACAAGTATTTGACATGATCATAACCAATGAGGATACAAATGAGCTTTGGCACATAGTGCAAAGATAAATTGTTGATTTGAAATAATTATTGATTGGTGTTACATGGATAAAATATTAATGATGAATTTTTAAATCATAGAAAATAATAGACATCATGTTCTACTTGACTCTTCTAATGGATTGCTATTTCCGCTGCAGTTGTTGATCTAAAACTTATTGTCTACTATATTTTATCTAATTAATTATTGTTGCAGGCTCCATTATCTTAGTCGTAATATTCATTACTAAACTAGTTGAGCTCACCCTTTTCTTCCATTATTCTCTTCAGGAAATAAGAATATAATAGGGACTAGTGGAGAATGAAGTGATGATCCAATAATTATAATAAAGACTTCATGATTTTGTTTGAATATTATAATAAAGACTAAATTTGATGATATAATATTTATATATGTGTAAATGTGGTATATTTAAACGAAAGTTTAATAGTTGTAAATATGGAAATTTGTATTTAAATTTTATAATATGATTCGATTTGATTCAAAAATAAAATGAACCTATTCTTGGACACGTCACATACATCCTGTTCAAATATATTAAGACATGTATATTTATGTTTGTGGAGTCTTTTGTATATTGGTTCTTATCTACGTATGTTAGGCTTGCCAGATTGTTGTAAACGTATCCCTATCATGCATGTAACAGACAATGTAAAAGTATATATAAATACCGAACAAGATCATCACAGAAAGTATGTGAGATTTACCTCAATTAAGACTTTCATGAAGAATAACATAAGATCACAAACATTTAGCCACGGAGCCACCTAAATAAGCTCTTCACTATTTGCCACTACAGTGTACTGCTGTGTGTTGATAATTAACTGCACATTACCTTTACATTCCACCATGTATAAATATACCAAGTGATCACCTGATCTTCATGGATTTTGGCCCCTGTAAAGAATGAACTTCTTCTCGAAGCGGAGCACAACGTGGCATGCAAAAAGTAAAGAAATAAAGAGAACTTCTATTTGCCAAGAAAAGCAAAAATGATCAAATGCCAATTGCAGGTGTTGAGCAATATCAAGTTCCTGAAAATATTAGAATTTAAAAAAAAAAGAAAAAAGAAGAAGATACAATTACATGAGAATTTCCAATACCAAAGAAGTAACATTCTACTTGACCTAAAAGCCGTAGCTCACAGTGCTCTTGGATGCTAAACTAATGTTTACCTAATTGTATGCCATTGAGGAGTTAAATTACAAAAATATTGAAATGAGCAAGCAGCGAAATCTCAAGGGTATTTCTGATTAGCGGAATAAGTATTACTGTTCTGAACCATCAGGGAAGGGCTTTAATGCATCTTGTTTTCCGTTAACATAGTACTCGACAACTGCTTTCATTCTCGGAAACTTATCAGGGTGGTAGTTTACATGAATAATTACCGGTTTAAGCTTGCTCAGCTTTGCATCCTTCCTAACAGTCTTGAAGAGTACCTTGCTGTTCATAAAAAGATAGAAATCCATAGTTCTCCTTGACGCATGAAGCCCATCATATCCAGGATGTGAAGGGTAAAAGAGCTCCTCATTGAAAACTGCCTGGTCCCAAGAATTTGGTTCACGAGATAGCCTACCAGCAACACGATCCAAAAGCTCGATTGAAGGGATTGTTGGTCTTATGTAAAAGAAACCAGAATTGTATACCCAAATCCTCATTGTATGAGCATAACGAGCCCAACCCATTGAAGGTTCATCAAAAACATTGTTGTAACCATAAGCTGTCATATTATCATGACCATCAGTCATGGACTCCACATCTGAATCGCGATAAAGGTGATCAAAAGGATTTTGCCAGTACACTATATCAACATCAGAGAGAAGAACACTATAACCAAGTTGTAAGAACTCTCTCAAGATGCGAAATTTCAATCCTGAAACAGCATGGTTTCCACCAGTCCTTGCAACTGAATCAATGCCTTCATCTGGGTCTCTCTTGTACATAGGAACATTATTTGATTCACAGAAACTGGCAATATCTTCATCCAAAGCCACAACCAGATAATTAGGTATACCCACTCTCTTGATGCTAGTAAACCAGATCTCCAACACATCTTTCACGTTAGAATTTGCGAGTGCAACTATAACTTCTTTCCTAATGGATATTTTCTCAAGTATCTTGGCCAATCTTGGATTCACAGACTCATCAGGCATCACAGTAGGGTTAGTTCGTAAACCCTTAACAGTTCCAAAACTTCCAGCTTTATGCTGCTCACCCAAAACCAGAACTTGTTTCTGTGCTTGATCTTTCCTTTGTTCAGCAAACTGAAGCCTTTCAGTTAATTGTCTAATCTGCTTTTTCAACTCGACATTTTTCTCTGAAGCTGATACGAACTCTGATTTCAACATGTTGATCCTTTCAGAAGCTTCACATTGGGGTGAACCAACCTAATAAAATATTCAAGAATGAAAGTTTCAAAAGACCTCATGTTTGTTATAATATTGACCAGACATCAACTAGCTTCTTATCAAATATCAATAAATCTCAAACATACACCAAACTAATTGATCTTAGTTCATTGATTTGATAAATTGCCAGGTCTCAATGCCAGGTCTCTAAGACCCAAAAAGAAATTGTGAACATACAGACATTGTCTGCCTAAACTCTCAACAAGTTAATGTGAATATCAAATTACAATGTCTATTATCTGTCTGTTCTAATTTAGAACACATGAAACAATTGTACTTTAAAATTTCAAAATGTACAATTTCAACCTACTTACTGAGTTAAAATTTCAAGTACCAAATATCAATCAGGCGGGAATTGTAAATAAAGTTACATTATTCCATATTGCTAATGTTTCAAACAAAATATTGCTAATGTCAAAGTTCAAACACAAACATGCAATTGTTCAAAGTTTAAACAAATTTTTAACGATTAGTTTTATTTATAAATAAGATTGCTATTAAATAATAAATTTAAAATTTCAAGAATTTAATTCAATATTAAAACTTAAGAAACTAAACATAAATTTAAGAATTATAAAAAAAGTTCAAAAAATTACAACTATAATAAAAAATTTGATAGTTCAATTCTTGTTGTGATTTTATCCTCTTGAGAAATGAAGCATTCATTTTCTAGATGATTTTTTGCATATAGGTACAGGGGCTTCCTTTCCAAAATTAGAGATCCAGCTTTTTAAATGATGCGACTTTTCCAAAAAGAAAACTTTACTTTATTTTCCAAATATAAACTTACAAGAGCTCTAGAAATGTAGTAGTTGTGTCGTGATAGTACTCAACCATTCAAAAACAAAAGTTCATATCACTTTAGAAATGTATCTCTAGTTTTGGAACAAAAATAAATAAAAAATTTATATCAAATTCAGGAAAGGAGGGAGTACTTGTGGAAGTCATTTTGCTCATAATATTATGAGCAAAATAATGCGTCTCATAATAATGTATATCAAATTCTGGAAAGGAGGGAGTACTTGTCGAATCCATTTTGCTCATAATAATGTGTCTCACGCATATTTAATAGTGTAGTTCAATGAAGTATTAGACCACACAAGCAGTTGCAGATCAGAGCCGAAGGACACAAATTTCCAACTCAACAGCTTGATTTCCGATTTACAAGCAATAATATGTTCCAATCGCATTAAAAAATATCCTTAATGTGTCTCTTATAAAGTCAAAAGAGATTTTACAAGAGATATTGGATTGCATAATAAATTCAAAGTCAAAACAAAAAAATTCCGGTCGACAGCTAAATTTCCACTATTCATTTCACCAGCCCAGCACACAATCAATATTCACTATTGTCTCATTCGATTTTGCTAATTTAGCTTTGATGCACCTCAATTCAACACAAATACGTGATTAGCAGGAGATAAACATACCGATCAACTCATGACTCAACTCCAGCTTAACTCACTAAAGGCTTCATTTGAATCAACTAGAGATCTAAAAGAGGGTAGCTTGAAATGACTTTAGACTCAATTATATACAAGACAAACTCAACTCTATTCATCTAAGCTTGATAAAGCTCTTATAGGCTCCATAAAATCCGTCATATATGATGGATAAGAACTCAAAGTCTGACTCTTAAGAGCTGGACTCCACTTGACTGGTGACATAACTCAGAAATCACAAATAGCGGGTATTCAACTTTTAAAAGTCCAGAAAAATGACAAAGATTCATGCATCATTATATAGATATACACGAAATAGACATAATAGACAACATCCCTCACTAAAAGTCGATAATTTTTCAAATGACTATATAGAATGAAATTTGCACGGCATAGCAGATAACGAAATCACTAGCAATTTAAAGTCAAAACACACAATTCCAGTCAACGACATAATTTCCACCAGTAATTCACCTCAATTAGTTGCTACAAATCACAAACCCCAACAATTCCACAAAGATTTCGAAATGGAGTACTGAAATCAAGAATATGCAAAGCAATTATATAAAAATATACCTGTGTGTCGGATTTTGTGATAACGTGGCGGTGAATTGGAGGATTGGAGACGAAGAAACCGTGAGGGAAGAAGAAGGCAAAGACACAGCCGATAAGGATTCCGATGACGATGGCGATTGTGATCCTCGATCCGCGCACCGAGCGTATGGTGTTTCGCATCAACGGACCGTCTCTACTACGACCTGCCATTGATTTTTCTAGAGAGAGAAAGTCTTTGATTTCGATTATACTGAGATCAGAAATTTAGGCATTTGTAGTTTAAATAATTGAAAATTAGGAATGTGTTTTTTCTTCTCCTTTACTATTTCTCTTGCCGGAGATGAAAGAGAGAGAGAATGCAATGGTTCTGTTAGGGCTTGTAGTACTACTGTTCAAGCTGAGTGCCTCAGCATGATAATCTTGACTTTCACATTTATGTTGTGAACCAAAATGGGAAGAAAATTGGATTTTTATCTAATCGTATATTCTTAATTGGAGTGATGTGATAATTCTAGTTACAATAATGTTTGATCATTTATTATTATGTAATTGTTTTATTAATAAAAGACTACATAAAATACACAACTTTTATATAATTTTGTGATAAAAATTAAAATAAATTTTAAAAAAATATTAAGAAGAAAAATAAAATAATAAAATTACATAAAAATATTTTCACATTTAAAGAACAATTTTTTTATATGAGATATTTAATGTTTAATATAAATAAAAATATGTAAAAATTTGATTATTAAAAGAAAATGGACATTTGTTTTGTTTAAATAATAATAAAGAGACTTTTATCATATTTAAAAGGTATTAGATTTAATCATAATATTTTTAAAATTACGTGGCATTAGGTTTTGAACCTTTTAACTTGTGAACATTGCTTATTACTTCTTAGTTCCATTTAAAATTTTTGAAGTCAATTTGCAAGTGACATTATTCATTAATTTTAAATTAAAAACAAAATATAATTATATCAAGTTTGTATTTGAATTTCACAAATTAATAATTTAAAAAATGAAAAATTGACTTTCTATTTTGTGGATGAGAACTATATAGTATTCAAGAGTGATCTCATATTTATTAATTATTAAATAAATCGATTATATACCATTAGTTGCATCTAGAACTATGTTATGGTATGAAGTATGAACCATGTGGTTCTATAGATGCAAGTACATTTAATTAAGACTGCCCACATAACCACATACAAATCCAGAATCTATTCATTCTATTGGTGAACAAAATGTATGTACCGGATAACTAAAAAAGACCACCAAGTAATGCAAATTTGAGTCAAAACTTACTATTTACAAACTGGTGTAAAAACCACCCACCAGATAAAGCTAAAAGAAACAAAAACAATTTACTATTTTGCTGAGCATATCCAAGAACAGAGCTCAAGCTATAGATAGACCTTAAGTGCTTCCATTAACATGTGCAAATGCATCAAGCCAAGCAAGACCCTGATAAGCGAGTATTATATCTAATCCTAAGTGGAAACAAATCCTAGCAAAGGAAAGGATCATTAAACTATGCTTGCTCAGAAATCTAAGAGAACACATCATTCTTCATGGTCGGAATCAGAAGTCTCTTCGGGTCTGGGTGGGGCTTCAATCATGCCATTTGCTGGCCTTTGCACCGGGTGAATGATATCCCTAATAATTTGATTCACTGATTCAAGGAGGGGAGGAGAAAAGAATCAACATAAGTACAATCTAATACTCCCCTCTGTTCCACAAAAAAAGTTCCATTTACAAAAAAGAAAAATCACAAAAATAAAATAAATAGTAAAATAATAACAAAAGAGTCCTACTACTTAAACTAACAAATTATTAGTAATAGGGGTAAACATCAAACAAAAACAAATTGTAAATATTTGCAAATGAGCCTCTTTTTTGGGAACAGAAGGAGGATCAAGTTAACACTGCAATACTGCACTCTAAAACACAAAAAGAAACAAACTATAGTGTTTCTCAGTTTCTCTTAAATCACATAATCATATAATTAAAAAGAAACTAAAAATTCCATGAAAACAAAGGAGATGAATGTAGAATAACAAACCAAAACTCAAGAGACTAATAATAAAAAATTGTATATGCATATGTAAGTGATTACCTGACACTATAATCTTTGTACCGACTGTTTTTGCAAACTTAAACTCTGCCTGATGTGCACTAACGAATTTTCCCTGAAAATCCAGAAACCCAAAAGGCCACTTGAGTTTCTCACAGATGCTGGGGGAAATAATTATACATATACTTTCAACCCTAAATTGAATCAACAGAAAACCCATCCAGCACATCATTGAAATCTAGATTAATCAAACTTATGTTAAACCATGTCAAGCAAATCCAGGCCGTCCCCAAATCTTTTTTTTAAAAAAATAAAAAATAAATACATCTTCAGTATTTTTTTTCCCAGGAGAAGATGATAGAAGCTAAGACGATGGTAGCCAATAATATACTGTATGTACAAAATATAGTTAATTAACCTATTAATTTTCATTGAAACTGCACTAAATCCATTTTCTTCAAACAAAAACATAAGAGTATAAGGAGGCTTTACCATTTCATCATAAAAAAAACCCACAACTTGGTCGAGTCTAGCTTGATGCCTCAAGAGGAAAGGGCGCATATGATTCATATACAGCTGCCTTGCCCCCTGTAAAACAGTAAAAATTGCCCCTCAGATGTTTAGCAGACTTTAAAAAATTTGCAACTCAATGAGAAATCAATTGCAATGTAACAAACGACCGGGATAGGCTATTTTAGAGAAGAAATAAATACACATCTGTCATCATTGCAAATGGTATCCCATAAATCTTTAATGGTCCTAAAATTCATTATCATCTTATTGAAATACAGTTTAGAAAGAAATCCACTAACTTTTTATACTGCCTATGCCCTAATTTAAATGTCCCCGTTGAAGTATCAGACGCTAAAAGAAATAATGAGAATGGTGTAAGAGTTTTGTAGAGTTCCAAAATCTATCCTTCATTGGGCCTCCCACAAATTTCTCTTTCCTCAAAACAACATTATGGGACAGTGAGAAAAGGGAAGGGGGTCATCTAAATTGGATCAGGGTGAGTAACCATTAATTGAAAAATTCCACCAAAAATAGAAACTGAAAAGGGAGGAAAAGAGTATTGAGAGTAACCATCTTTGCTGCACAACTGTAAATGGCTACAGAAAAGAGTATTGAGATATACTTCTCTTCAATGTAGCTAAATATTCTGGCAACGGTCAAGGAACCTGAGTAACGATCACTAGATTTGTCTAAAGACTCTAAACCAGTTAGAATACAAAAGTGTGAGTGTCATCTAACATAGAGATTGTGGCCTTTTGGGTCACACTGGAAAGTCGAACCTGCATCTTTTGCAACTTGGGCAGGTCAAAGAACAAAGAGTTCCAGAATCCAGACCTATATATAGAGTGCAATTTCATGAAAAGGCAAATGATAGTAGTTTAATCCTCAAACTATAACGACATACTCATGCGTATACCATGACGTAATAAGCTAAGAAACAAAAAGTTCTAAAGCTTACATTCACTGATGGAAGTTGAAGCCAAACAAGAAATGCAAACTTCATATGATAGTACAATGGAAACCTGCAAAATCAGAGAAGGGAAGCTCCGTGAGTTTTTAACTCAACAATAAAGCCACATATCCTGAATTATTAACAATATGACGATGATTGGTATTTTTAGAAAAAATCAAATTGGGTTGAAATCTATACCATGAGATAAATTTGTCTGCAAAGATTTCTGCGACACTGAAAGATCCATAAGCTGCAAGGGATTAATAGTTTTAATAAAGAGGATAAAAAGGAAAATGGTAAAGGTCAGTAAATGTCCTTGGCCAGCTTTGTACATAAGTGTTAACCAAAAGGTTGTGGAAAGGATAAATTTCACAGGGCCCAAGCTTAGAAGTAAGAACAGGCCAATGAAATTGAAATTCATAATCCATCAAATAAATTAATTATATTATTATCTTTTACTGACATATGTTTTGATTGTAACAACCTTCTAACGATCACAATTCAATAAACACAGGACCACCTGAGATGTACTAGTGTTTAGACAAATATCCACGGTAAAGATATGGTCTCAAAATAGGTGGTAAAATACCTTTAATTGTTAAACATCTACAAAAAGTAGCAAGTTCCAGGAAAAGCCTTCTAAAATTTTGAATTGACCAATTTCAAAATCAGAAGAGCAAAAGAGAGTATCAGACAACAACAGATATTAGTATAAAAAAGTATCACCGGTACCACTAACCTGCCCAGTATACAAGCCACCTTTGTTGCTCATTTCGATCTTTCGTCTCAATTGCTTTAAATGTAGAGTAAACAGGAAGAACTATCCCAACAGAACAACTGCACAAGTATTTATTCTTGTGCATTAGTATCCGAATAACAACTTATATACTTCTTTCAAAACTAGGCCTGAATATGCGTGTTAGTTTGAGTAACATGGGCATTAAGGGATACACAGTGATAAAAAAAACTTAATGTTCTTAAAATTGTTTTTTATGATAACATAAACAACATTAAGAGATCACGTAAACAAACTAAACTCTCAAAAGCTATCTGAATAAAACATTAGTCTTTACGGAATAAATTTGAAGCCATGTAAATTTAAAAAGAAAAAGTAGACTTCAAGTCACAACCAAGCTGTTCGGACAACAATGTTGGAACCAAGTGGGGAAAGAAGCAAACGCAACCCAACCTGCATCACATGGAACCCAGACATTAATACCAAATATATCTTCTAATAAAATATAAGCAGAACAATTACACAAGTATCATTACGAATAGATGTGACATCAAGGCAACATGTATCAACCTACACAAATGATATAAGATTAAGTAAGTTTAACACACACACACACACAACCTCATTTTCATGTATACACAAGACATTCACAAAATCAAAGATAACAAATAACAATTCACGTATATTTTAACCAGCTCCATTTTATTGCTGCATATCCTATGTTTAACAAATCTTTTTCTCTTCACTTCACTTAATTTCACTCATATTCTCCCAAATTATGTCTATACTTTACTCGCTCGTTAGTGCTTTAGTTTTCTTGCTCGTTAGCGCCCTTCCTTAAGCTGGCTTCACCCTATCTATTCATCTCTTTTTTCAAATGGATATTTAGGGATGTTAAGCTACCAATTCTAGAATGAAGGATTTTAGACACCAAATTACTCGACTAATTTATTTATGCATCTACCATTAGTATACTAACAAATATTTACATAAACTTTTCAATATGAAATACAAAGGTTCACAAGGTAGCTTAATCACCGTAACTTCTACAAGTGCTTAGAATGTTAAATATTTTTATCTGAGTATAAGAAAACATGGTTGCACCAACGGAAATGTCAATTTGTATGTCTCCTCTCACTAATTGATCCTTTCATATTTTTTTGCTTAAAACTTTTCGTTATTTTCCACATGAAACGATTAAATACTATCTGCAATCATACATATACATATACATATATTGAATTTTCATACGAACAATAAACCCTAATCCATAAAGTAGTGAGAAAAAAAATTGAGGAGATAAAAAATAGAGAGCGTAGAACTGATTACCTCATTAGACATATTAGATCCAAGCAGAGCCATTTGATGTAAAGGGGAGACCTGTAAATACAAGTTTTACAGGTCGAATTTTGAAATGAAAAGTGAAAACTGAAAACGACCCTGATGATACCTCTATGTTTTGAAACAAAAGAAAGACTTTACACCAATAATAAGCGGCAGAGTTTTGGTACGGCGTCGTTCGGTTAACTTATATCACCTGAAATTGTACATTATTTATTTCTGATTAGATATCCTCGAGCTTTACATAATTTATCCATCCACCCAAAATGCTCCGCTCATGTTCATATATACCCACAGCACTTTTTCTAATCCTTGTTTCTTTGCTGAATCTGGACTAATTTCTGCTTATTACAATTAAATTGCAGCACCAACATTCCAAGAAACATTTTCACTTTTTTATGTGTGTATAATGTAGGCAAATATAAATTACATATTCTCTATATCATACTTGTCCACTTCATTTGAGAATAAAAATTTAATAAAACGAATTACAAAATTAAATAATTCTCAAATATTAATTTGTATAATTTTCTCCAACACCTCAACTAATGAAAATTTATCATTCTTGTTTTTTTTGTATTTTCCTCGTACAATATTCATTTTTGTACTTCGATAAACAATATTTTCTTAAATTCCAATATTTTATAATGAAAAACCATTGAAATACAATTACCTATTATCATACTAATGGTAACAAATATTTTAGTTGTGACATTTTGATAATAATAGATTCCAAACTCACATTAAGGTTCCCTCATTATCCATGTGGTAACAAATATTTTAGTTGTAACATTTTGATAATAATAGATTCAAAATAGATTTCGCATGATATATATAAAAGTGAATCTTTTGACTAAAAATATCATTTTTAATTTTTATAAAAATAGCATAGAATAGAATTGAGATACATTCAATTATATATAAAATAGTAGTTCTATTCGTAGGACTTGTTGCTCTCTGTTGATGAACAGATGAAGAGTTGGCTACTAGTGGTAGTGGAAAACTGGGATTGATCCTTTGATTTTTAAGTCTAAAACTTGAAATTTCATTTAACAGCCTCCTAATTTTTTTTTTAAATATGAACCCCAAACTTTCTAAAATTCAGTGGATCCGACCCTGTCTGTCAATGAAAATCCCATTCCAAATTCTTAATTTCTTTTACTTGTATTACTGATTATGCAAGTAGTATTTTTTTTTCTCACATCAACAAACCATGGAGACGATCTGCATTTCTAGTTCAGTGAACTTCCCATTGAGAAGCGATAAACATATGGAGAAGAAAACTATGATCAGTTTAGAGCTTTACCTCCTAGATTAATGATGGATCCTTATGCCTGTATGAAAAAAAGGGGCTGCTAAAATGGGGAAAAATATGCTTGGTTGACCACATCATGTATTAATGACATATCTCAATAACCCATTTGTTACCCCCAACATTACTCGTATGAAAAATCATCATCATCAGATTATTACTCATCTACAACATCAATTTCTGGATTTAAATCACCAGCGAATTATTTGCACTCAAAAGATGACATGTCCCATCTGTTTTTCAACCCTTATTCTGTATTTAATCAAGCAATCTAAAACATCATATATAGCCTCTGTTTCTGAATGAAATCTATCACCAGATGTGAAGATATGAACTCTGTTCCCCAGATATGCCCAACTGCAACCGGCAAACTTCTTGACTTCCTTCCCTCTCATCTTTTTCCTTATTCTCCCCATTTCATCCCACTTCCCCTCTGACGCGTAAATATTAGCCAACTGCACATATCTAGCACCATTTCCTCCTTCGATTTTCAGTAGCTTCTCCTCTGCCTCTCTTGCAAGTTCTAGATTGCTGTTCATCTTGCAAGCATTTAGGAAGCTGCCCAATATAACAGCATCTGGTTCTATGGGCATCTCTCCCATCAAGCCCACAGCCTTCTCCAGTTGATTGGCCCTTCCATACAAATCAATCATGCAGGCATAGTGATCAATTTCTGGTGATATAGTATACTCTTTTGTCATGGAAGTGAAGTACAATTCACCTAATTCTACTAAGCCACAATGACGGCAAGCTGATAGAATAGCAATGAAGGTGCCTGCATCGGGTCTGATTCTTCTCTCCTTCGTTTCTTCAAAATGCTGGAGAGCTTCATGCTCATACCCATGGTGAGCATAACCAGCTATCATCACATTATAAAGGATTGTATCTCTATTACTAATTCTTTGGAATATATTCTTGGCATAAGTTATATTTCCACATTTTGAGTACATATCAATTATCGCGCTCAGCATCTTCTCTCCCATTTCAATTCCCATTCTAAATACATAGGCGTGAATTTGCTTCCCAGGATCCACAGTGGCTTTTAACGCACAGGATCCCAGCATACTCACGAGAATAAGAGGATCAGGAACTGTAGCTTCCTTTCCTTTGAACTCGTTGAAAAGCTCAAAAACCTCTTCACATTGCTGGGATTTCACATACCCAGAGAACATAGCCGTCCAAACTACAGAATTTTTTTCAGACAACGAATCAAAAAGCCTTTTGGCTTCTACCATGTTACCTTGCAAAGAATATCCTACTATCATTGAAGTGACCGAAAAGGTGTTTTCCAATCCATTTGATGAATGAACTGATTCAGCATATTTCATATTCCCGCACTTGCAATAAACATCAACAATGCCACTACTAACGAATGGATTCAAATTCAGCCCTTCCTTCAGAACCCAAGCATGAACTTCCTTCCCAAGCTTCATACTCTTTAAACCAGAGCAAGCACTCAAAATACCAACAAACGTGTGCTGACTCCACCTGAATCCTTCCTCAGCCATGCAACAAAACAACTTGATTGCCTCCTTCTCATGCCCATTTTGGGCGTAGCCCAAAATTAAAGTGTTCCAAGAAACAATATCATTTAACTCCGGTTCTCTCCAAAAAAGATTTTGAGCTATCTCCAACTCACCTTCTCTGCAACAAGCAGCAACCATTTCATTCCTGGACACCAAATCAAAAACTCCACCATCACATCCATCAAACACTCGACACGCTTCTTGAAAACACCCACATTTCGAATACATGTCAACTAGTGCACTCACAGCAAACCAACTTAAATTATTGGCAGTTTTCACCATAAAAGAATGCAACTGCCTTCCATAAGATACGATACACAACTTTGCCGTCAGGTTAAGCATTACAGTGACCGTAAACTCATCAATTTCAGCTTCATCTCTCACTGACTGCATTTCAAGAAACAATTTAACCGCCTCACTCTCACACCAATCAGAATTTACATACCCAGATAACATAGAATTGTAGGTGACTGAATCTTTAACCGGAGCAGCATTAAAGAGAGCTTGTGCTTGTGTAAAATTCTGAGCTTTAATGTATGCCGAAATAATGGTATTCCAAGTGAATACATTTCGTTCAGGCATTTCATCGAACAGTTTATGTGATTCCTGAATGAGTCCGTGCTTGGAGTAGAAGTGAATGAGCTGATTGCAAGTTAATACGGTTGATGTAAAACCGGCTTTAATGGTGTGGACATGAGCCAAAAGCCCCTCTTTCAGAGACCCCATTAACATAATAGCAAAGCCGCAATGAACTTTACTGCTTATGAGGTAAGGTTGACCCGGACCCCGCGATGAAAAGCAGCAGAAAAATCAATTCTTTTTCTGCCTTTTGCCAGTATATGCTGTTATTGGCCAACTTCACTTTCCCGCCGTCTGGAATTTTGATATTTCTTTTTATGATAATGTCTAAATATTCCCCAGTTTTACATTTTAACAAAGTAACATCATGTAGTAGATCTGTAGAAAATAGTGTTTTAATGACAAAATAATAAAAAGCTCCTCATTCCCAATAAATAAACTCTATGAAAACCTTCTCTCGATCATCTCTTTGCTCTTTTGTTACTCTTTTAGTATCTTTTAATTAGAACTGTAGTCTCAATCCTAGTCCTAGAGGATTGTTACGTCCTTAACACTAACAGAAATTCACTAGGATTCATATATCAGTGTGGGGTTAATATAGGTTTGAACCTCCAAGAATTAGGAGTTCGAGCTTATATCGTAATATTCTACACCCTTGATCTCTTGGCTAGAATCCTACACTGGCATTATTTTAAAAACAAATTTTTGTAAGAGTCTTGTGGCATTACTCTGCAATAGAAATTATAGAATTTGTCAATGTTTCCGTAAATTAGCAAACAGTTTTTTTCTTAAAAGAAAACCCAAAATTTTCCATTAGTCAAGAAGTTGACAAGTTTGTGAACTCTAATTGCAACAAATGGATATTAAGGCTTTAGTGAGTACAACATAGCAACTCCTCTTGGGATTTTGGCAGTTATGTAGCAACTGCAAAACAGGAATACAATTTGTAACAAGTAATCAGAAGGCTAAATGTACCCTTGTTTCCATCTTATTCATATCATCTGATTTCTGAAATACAACAACTACAATGATGTCTGAAAGTTGGTTGTCAAAATAACCAATCTCCAGTTCTCCACATTAGGAAGGAAACAAAAGTACAAAATACCACACTAATCCATTTAGAGGAATCCTAGAGAAAATTGAATTATAGTTGGGCACTTGGGACCGAAGAAACAGCAGAAAGACGATATAGTTAGCTGAGCCTAACGCTTTACTTTCATATTCCATTCAGTTTATGACCAATTTGACCATCCAAAACAAATCGGAACTAGTTCACAACATTGATTGGCAGAAAACAACCTTAGCGCCCAAGTAGACAGACCTTGCATCATCTGAAAAAAGAAGTAATCACGTTAATCACAATTTCAGCATTATTGATAAAATATAAACTATGCCTTCAAGCAGAGGGAATCAAGTAATGTTGGTAGGATTATTATAGCTATGCACAGTTCATGTCATTAGCATACTGATGAGGCTTCGAACTGTCACTATTTTAAAAAGTGTAATGATTTCATTAACTACAAATAAATAAAACAAAACCTCCCCTGGTCCCCAAAAAAAAAAAAAAGGGAAGAGTAGAAGGAAAAACAATTTAATATTCCTTGCCTATTAATATCCTAGATCACTCTTAAATGATATTTAATATAAGTTGTCACACATGAAATGTACTTGAGAACGAACCTGCAATTCTAGCCAAACTATACTCTGTAGGCACATTGGTCTCTGCTTCAATGGCGGCTTTTGATGCTGCAATACCAACTGCCACACTTTGCATAACATCTAAACCTGCACAAATAGAAGCTAGTGCCCCGCCAACCAAGCAATCCCCAGCCCCTGTAAGCCTCACAACAGATGCAGATAGTGCAGGATAGTGCACAGCAAAAAGAGTAGTGCTTTCATCAGCTGTGGAAGCATTGAAGAACCGATTTGGAGGACATATGGAATTTATAATTTCGTATAACTGTCTGCAGAAGCCATGAGGTTTATTGCTTTTGAAACCACCAAATTTCTTGAAGTTAGACATGCCTTTAGAACATAATAGTACCCCATTTGATCCAAGGGTTACAACAAGTACTTTGACACCTTTCTTTAGCACAACTGCAATTGCAGGTTCAAGCATTCGGAACAGTGATTCTGGTGAATACTTGATTCTAGTATCAATTTGGATTGGATGAAAGACACCTCCGCAGGAAACAGTATTTGCGATGGCAATAAGTTCATCTTCATTAGGTGAAGCAAAAGTTATCTGTAAGAAAATGTTCAAAGAGAAATTGTATATAAAAAATGCAAAAGAGTAGGTATTGCACTGATAAGACTGAGATCACATTTATTATGCCCTTTAATGTGGCGTGGAACTAAAACAAATGGCCATATACATTTTATGCAAACATAAATTCTGTAGCTGAACACGACTAGCAAAAATGGAAGATGCAAGATCCACAACCAAATGAGTAAATTTTATGACTTATATACTAATAGATGGAATATCATAGGATTACACTCTGATTCAGGATAAATCTTATGAGAAAATTATAGCACTCACATACTTGGCAACTGAAACAATTCTTTTGGATTTTGTCACTGATACAGGCTCAAACCACACTGGAATACTGTACTCTGCAGCCACTGAGAAAAACACATTCAAATAAACACTCTGAATCGAGGAAACAAACAATGCTCAGTCTTAAGAGCATGTGCATGAATATACGAATGAATGAATTCTTTAGTGATTAAGTAGCAGGAAACACAAAAGCAAATAAAAGAAGGCATCACAGTTGAGCAAAGTATGTATGCACAATTATATTTGCCAAAGTCTGCAGCTCAAGAAATTAGAACCTATAACAATATTGATTTAAGGATTTTTTTGGTCTTTCAAGTGACAATCCCAGTGAACCTCAAATTTGCAAATAAGCAAAGTAGCACAGCAACACAGATAAGCACAATCATAATGGACACGCCCAAAAGTCTACAAGAGAGATAACTAGCTAAAGCAAATGTTGCTTTTCTCTTACATGTTTTCCGTTGTTTTCCCATACAGCGGAAAACTAGAAAAGGGCAATTGAAACTTCAACTGTTCTTCCAACTATAAACAATTAATTAATGGGTTTGAAGTAGTTGATATGCAATATTCACTCACTCCTCTCATCCAGCAAACCACAAACGGAAAAGGAAAGAAAAAAAACGTGCACATTACACATGGTGGTGCTTAATTGCATCTTAATGCATCTTAACAACCCACCTCTTAATGCATCTTAACAACTCATATTGTTGTATTAAGAGGTCCTCTAAATAGTTAAGATACAAATATGAGTCTAAACTATTCAGATGACCTCTTAATACAAAGATGTGAGCTGTTAAGATGCATTAAGAGGTGGGTTGTTAAGATGCATTAAGATACAATCAAACACCACCTACACACATTCACATAGTGGCATCACATACTTTGACAAGAAGCTTCCAGAGCAGGATGACATAAATTTGCATCAACCATCAATACTGGAGCAGAAGAAATGTTACTCTTGAATTTCCGGATCCACTCGGGTGTGAGAAATTTCTCCTGTTTCAGGAGAAAACTAAACACTTGAGAAACTAGAAATGTATCGAATCTCACAATGCTACAGCTCAAGCTAGTCAAAAGAGAACTTACGATTGCTTCCACACTAGCAACTGCGGCTGCCAACTCTCCTTTAGCATCAAATATGTTGCATACAACAGCAGTCTCAATATTGTTACATCTTTGGATGCCTGATTCAAGATGAGAAGTAAAATAATATTTTAACGGGGAAAGCATTGAATGATGTTTAACTCCCAGTAAATGAATGATAGCTTAATTTGCTCTTACTTTTCCATCTGGAGAGAGAGAGAGAGAGAGAGAGAGAGGAAAACAAATGGCTGGCTGTTGGAAGAATTTTTCTAATAGAGCAGACATCTTCCACAGCCAAAAGACGAAATTACCAAAATCCAAGTCACAACGATAATATAGATATCATTTGTAGTATAATTCTAGGCATATTGCGTAATATACAAAAAAATGAGACTAAATTAACACAGAAAGTCAGCTTCTCGGGATAAGCCATAAACAGGAACCAGTTTTCACGTTTCCCTTATCTTTGAACTTCTTCCTCAAGCCTGGTAATGGTGTCTATCACAAGATACTGCAATTAATGATTAATATATAAAAATATTAAAAACTACATAAGGTGCAAATGATGGTGTAACCCAATAAATTTAACAATAATCCATTACC
Source organism: Panax ginseng (assembly GCA_020205605.1). Lineage (NCBI taxonomy): Eukaryota > Viridiplantae > Streptophyta > Magnoliopsida > Apiales > Araliaceae > Panax > Panax ginseng. Next base: position 3,225,270 of record CM035133.1, on the reverse strand, counting down.
AGAACAGGTCATACATAATTGTTCACTTGCTTCTGGCAAAATGAGGAAATCGTGGATACTTTAGGCTAGCTAATTAACATTTTCCATTATCACGTATAAGAAAATTGTTGGATAAATAAATAAATAAAAAATATAGAAAAAGTATTCATGGATCTACATGACCAAATCACCAAACTAATGCTTAAGTCTGCACAGTAAAATTTTAATCAATAATCAACGTAGAATTTCAGAAGTGTACCTTCTATTGATAATCCAGTAGATTTCCAATGTTCCAACAGCAAATTTCCTGCTAATAGAGAGAATGTTACATTTCCAGGGGAGAAAATTTTTGTTTTAATAAACTAACCCTCAAAAATGCAAAAAGTGCTTGCCCAATTATTAAAGTGCGGTATATAGCCTGAAATAAATCGTCTAGTTCACTGAGATGAGATTCTATGACATTTAAAATTAGATCCAGTATACAACACTGCTAGTTTGCTACAATATACAGAAAATCGTGTTCAAGTCTATCTGTTTAGAATAAGTGTGTATGTGAACATGCATGACTAATGTGTATATATGTCCTATGAGTGTGCCTGTGGATACAATCAGATGGTCCATCGGATTCACGATTTTTCCAATGAATGCCAGCCTATCTGATTGGAAAACTTATCGAGAAAATGGATCTGGCATTAGTAAATTAATTTGATAGACTTGTTCCTGCATTCTAAAAGGTAAATATCAAGGACATAATCTTGTGGTTGTCTTTTAGCAGATTCCAGGAAATTGAACTTGGAGTAAGCAGCATTTCTCATGTCAAAAAAATATGATAAGCCTTGTCCCTGTTGTGATGAGAAGGTAAAAACTGTAAGACAAAACTGCCTATATAGTCAGAGTTGTCATGAATCCCATGAGAGTATTACCTGCCATGTCAAGTCCCACAGCACTTATCATGTAAGGCTTTATTCCAAGCTTTGACACACACTCAGCAACATTTCTTGCTACACCCCCAAGTGTAAAGAGCACCTGCATAGATGATATCCACAGGTGAATGAGGTTTATAATTCGGCAGTATTTTTTATCAAAAATTTTATAAGGATGTGTTTCCTCTTATGCTACCCTGCGCTCATGCTATGGTCCAAAAATTAGAATCTACTAGCTCTACATTAATGAAAAACCAAGTTCCGAAAACCCAACAAACAGAACAAAGCACTCAATTTCTAATAAAAGGTAGAAGAATTCTGATTATGAGAATTCCTACTAATTCACTGTATTTTTAAAAATAAAAATCATATTAAGTAATTGTTCAACATCAAAAGAATAGAGGATGATGGAACTTAGCAGTAAACTCTGGTTATGGGATCTACAGATATTTTGTCCTAATTAAAATTAGAAAGTCTTGTGAAGCCTTAGGGAGGTAAAAAAGAGGTCAGGGAATTTATTTCTCAATTAGGAAGATATTGCAGGGAGTTTCTGCTGAACAAACTTTTGTGTCAAAAAAACTTAATAAAACCATTCACCAAAAAGTAATTTACATTCCACAAAGTCTGTGGAAGGGAATTGGCAAAGTTCAATTTGTTTCAAATGTAGTCAACATACTGACCAATTCAATTTTCCTTATTTGAAGGCGGAACACTTTTATATAAAAATAAAATAAAATGTGCTAAACAGAAGACTATCTCAGCCTATTCCTAGTTTGATAAAGGATTATATAAGTATTTCATGACTGCTCTAAGTTGATTGAATCCCTTTTTGGGGCCTAGACGGTTTCTTTGAATTTGCGGGAATGGTGTGAATCCAGTCATGAATCATGATAACAAGTTCTATATGGTTTCGCTACTCAAATTTATATTTTACATATCACACAGCGGAGAGATGAGTTTGCCATTTGGAAGTTCAAGTTATTGCCAAGGGTTCCTCTCACTTCCCTATTTCAGGAAATGCCCAAAGAGACTAACATTGTCATCTAGGGCCTCATGGCAAGTGTCATCTACAATAGATCAATTTATTATAAATAAAAAATGGCGTGAACTCCTGAACATAAAAAAATAATACCGGCATGAAATTATAGCTATCAACTTCCAGTAATAACCAATTCACATGAAGCATGAGACAAAGCATAAGCCTTAAGCTCTTGACAGTAAAAACATAATCTCAAACAGCATTCTTGGGTACTAATATGTACAAAACTATCAAAAACATGTTAATTTGAAAGCTGAATTGAGTTCATACTTCATATCTACATGTGTATACATCAAAAGTTTGCTTCTTTAAGAGGGACTCTAGAGGGGAAAAAATATAAAATTTTGGAAATAAATATCAATAATTAAAAATACCTTGCCAGGAGTGGTGGTTCTGGGATTGGCAGGAATAGAAGGAGTAGCATTTATATCCAATACCATTCCCCCAATTATCACTGGCTCAGCCTCAACATCTTCCACTTGTACCCTTTTACTCAATCTCTAAATTTACACATAAAAGCATCAAATTACTGGGTGCTTTTTTGTGCTCATGAATATATGCTTGAAAAACCCAATTGAGAAAAAAAATATTTAAAGAAATTGATAACCCAGAATTTTTTACCGAGTGAGAAGAAGAATCCATTAGGCTCCAAACAGTGCCTTCTATTTTCAGTGTTTTCTCTTGATCGCTCTGTTCTTGTCTACTGCCACTGGTGTGTTTATGCATGGAATAATTAAATATTAGATATTTGGGCTTTCAAATGCTCTATACTGGGCTATAAAGTTGGGTTTTGAAACTTTTCGTAGACTTTTAGCTTTAAATATAAGGATAAATTACATATTATAGTACATTTTTAAAAATAATTATAATAATCATACATTCATAAAATAATTATAAAAATATAATATTTTATCATATTTATTTACAATACCAATACAATTAGGAGTCCTTAATTTAAGGGATTAATATTAATGGGCTGACATGGCAAATTAGTTTCCATCTTCCTGAAACATTCCCTTCTCATTCGATCTCTCTCTCTCCGTCCTTATTATTTCTCTCTCTCCTCTTAAAGCCCTTCGTCGTTCTGAGTCGGTCTCTCTCTCTCCGCCCTTATTACTTCTCTCTCTCCTCTTGAAGCCCTTCGTCGACAATGATGAATCTCTTCTTCTTCTTGAGACGATGGAGTTTGCTTGGTAGTAAGCGCCTCCTTTTGGAACCTACCATGCGGTATGTACATGGTTGAAGTGTTGTTGTCATACTCTGAGTCTGTACTTCTGACGACATTTTGTTTATGTTAATGATCATTCTATGACTGGATTATTTGCGATAGACATCATTTAACAGCATAATATTTGCTAAAGTGGATAATTATTTTTAAATTGTTTAGGCTCTTAACATATATAGTCTGCTTTTGAATGATCATAATTGTCTCATCTTCATTTTGCCATTTTACTTCTGCATCATATACTGACACAAGACCAATTTCTAGGGGCTTGATGTAATGTTTATGTTGTAGCTACGTCAAGCAATAAAAAATAGATACTATCATATAACTGTTTGGTTACTTCTGCATTATGTTTTGATTCTTTATTAGCTTGAGATTTGGATACCATTTTTGTTACCTTAATTTGGTATTTTGGTTACTTTTTTATGTTGTTATGGTTACCATGTATTTGCTTAGTATACATGGTTGACTAAACTGGTTTTGGTGTACATATTATTTATGTATTGGTTACCATTAAAATATATTTTGGTTACTATCATATAACTGTTTGGTTACTTCTTTAGTATGTTTTTAGTTCTTTGTTAGCTTGTGATTCGGATTTCATTTTGTTACCTTGATTTGGGATTTTTAGTTCTTTGTTTTTTTGTTGTTATGGTTACCATGTATTTGCTTAGTATACATGGTTGACTAAATTGTGTTTGGTATACATGTTGTTTATGTATTGGTTACCATTAATACATATTTCGGTTACCATTAATATATGTTTTGGTTACTAACATATAACTGTTTGGTTACTTCATTAGTATATTTTTTGTTACTGTTAGCTTATGATTTGGATACCATTCTTTTTCCCTCAGTTGGGATTTTGGTTACTTTTATATGTTGTTTTGGTTACAATGTATTTGTTTAGTATACATTGGTTGACTAAACTGGATTTGGTCTACATTTTGTTTATGTGTTGGTTACCATTAAAACATAGTTTGGTTACTTTCATATAACTGTTTGGTTACTTCTTTAGTATATTTTTTGGTATACATGTTTCTGTTTTGGTATAAATATCTTCTACAAGGTTTATGCTCTTCTAGTTCTACTTCCATTTCCACAAACACATCCTACACGGGCTCTCTATTCACTAATTTCAAGGTATTTCTCCTCCCACGGAGTTCATAATGTAGAAGTCTTTTACAGAGAATGAGAAGCGACCATGAAGAAGAAAGTAGCAGTGACCAAAAAGCTCAAGTTTCGGGAAGATTTGTACTGTGATTTTGATTAGTTCGGTTATCGTTGTCTTGTCCTTCTGAATTATGTTTCGTACTTTGGTTTTTATTTGATATCCATAACCATTTGTTATGGTTAGTGAGTATGTAATGTTTATTGGAGCTTATGTAAATAGGATTGCATATTTGATTATATTATCAATTATTTGACATTATTTGTTGGTTCATATTTGTTACTTCTAAGTTGTGTCTGATACATTATTTGAAAGGTGCAGTTGGTAACCAAACATGCACAGAAGGGTAACCATTTTTTTTTGTAGTAACTAGATAGTTACAAGCTTGTATTAGGACATATATCAAGTGTTAAATGTACATGTGAGAGTATACATGGGTTGCCTAAATGAGGAGGTAGAGTATTTTGTGGCATTAAATGTTTAACATATGTTTTGTGTGTCGGTGGACACAATTCTTGACCGAAAATTGATTATAGACTGTAAAATCGCCCGTTTGTGGATTTCGGTCAATTTCTGTTTGGAATTTGGAAAACTTTTCTTCTGCAAAGTTGTAGAGAATGGAATTTCCCATGAAAAATTGCGAGTTTCGAATTTTTCTGATAAACGAGCTATTTTTACGAATTATTGAAGTTTGGAAGATAAAATAATTTTATTAAATAATGGGTGGGACCCCCTCTTGTTTGAACATGTGAAATTTCTTTGGAAATTGGGTCAAGGTTGGTTGGTGGCTGAATTAGTCTTTAGGCATGCGAGAGAAATTGGTAAAGAAATAATATATTTTATTAATTTAGTCTCCTTCATGGCGTTCTAACATTTTCCTATAAATAGAGGCTAAGTTAGAATCGAAAATCGCACTGTAAACAAAGTTTTCGCTTTTCTCTCTCTATATTATCGAGCGTATTCTTGTGAGTATACTCGAGTGTTGCTATCTACGGTCATGAGTTTTACAAGACTATATCCGAAATTCAAATGTAAATACGGTTATTTTGAGGTAAAGGGTATTATTTTCTTCTTAAATGATATTTTTCTTCAATATCATTATCTTAGAAGTATTGGTGAATTTTTTTATCAAATTTGGAACTTGTTGTGTCGGGAGTTCTTATTCACGATATCTGGACTTTATTCACGTATCGACCATTATTCACGAATACGTGACTATTCACCTAAAAAAAAAAAAAAAAAATTTGTCCAAAATATCTATTACGGATACTAGCTTTGATTGTATCCATGTTTTGATCATTCTTGAATTTTACACCAATATGATTATTTTCAAGTATTTTTGGACATGGGTAAAACAAAAGTACGAATCCTTAATCCTTAATCCTTGTCATTTTGTTTCTTTGGATTCGTTTCTTTAAAAATGTTTTTCATCATCCTCGGTCCTAAATGGTGATATAAATGAATATCTTTGGCTCAGTAGTGCAAAAGATGAACGATTAATCGATGAATATCTTTGGCCTGTAGTGCAAAGATGAGCAGTGTTGAGATGAACATGACCAACTGGTGATACAAATGAATATCTTTGGCCTGTAGTGTAAAGATGATTAAAGATGTATATTGATTGTTATTACAGGGATAAACTATTGATGATGGACTTTTAAACCTTAGAAGACAATAGAATTCTTTCTCTACGTGACTCTTCTAATGGATTCTTTGTTTCATTGCATTTGTTGATCTAAAACTTGTTGTCTATTGTATTCTATTAGATTTTTCCCTGTTGAAGACTAACGATAATTTGTTGTATATTATCTTAGTCATAATATTCTTTATTGGGCTAGTTGAGCTCACCCTTTTCCTTTTTGTTCCATTTTTCTTCTCAGGAGGTGAGAACATAGCAGGATCGAGTCGGGGTATGGAGTGATGGTTCTAGGAAGATGTTTTAGCCGTCCTCATTATTTCTGTAACATAGTGTATAAATAATTAATGAGGACTTATTTGGGTGTGTATATTGTCTAGAAGACAATATTTGTATTCAAACTCACAGTTGTATTGTCGTATTCTACACGACATCTGTATTGTCAAAGTTGTAGTTTGCTTTCTATACCATGTATTTTGGCGACTCAGAATGGGTGTTGTATACCTATTTTGGGGAAGGCGTCACAGTTGGTATCGAGCTTAGGGATATGATCTCTGGCGGAGATCGGGGAATAGAACTAGGAGGGAGAGGCGAGTAAATCCTTATTTAGTGTGTTCTACCTAAGCTTATTTGTTGGTCGATCATAATATAGGATATTATGTGATATGTTAATTTGTTTAATTAACCCTTGTTTTATAAATGATTTTTAAGAATGGTCACGAGAAGCGTTAACAATGGAGTTTATGAGACAAGTGGAGACGCCGGTACTCACCAACGAGGAGAGAGCGTGCTGTGAGTTGGCAATGTTCCTCCTGTGAACAACGCCAATCGAGCAAATGATGAGCGACGGGATGTTTAGAAGCTTTTTGCAGTTCATGCAAAATCGACGAGGAGACTCGTGTACAAAATACTGGGAGGAAATGATAGTAGCGTGCGGTTTGTCACGGCCAAACAATTCAAAGAGTTGGGACCACCAGATTTCCATGGAAAGCCGGATCCGATCAAAGCGTAAACGTGGGTCAAGCAAATTACCAAGATATTCGATGTCTTGGGGTGCGGAGAGAACAGAAGGTTCCATTCGCCACCTTTATGTTTCGTGGTGAAGCTGATTCTTTGGTGGGAATCGTGAAGCGTACTGACCGGATCACTTAATATGTCTTGGGAAAGATTTGAAGCGTTCAATGACAAGTACTTTCCGAGAAAAGTATTCGCTATATGAAGGAGGTAGAGTTTATTTGACTCGAGCGAGAACAACATGGCGGTGTCTCAAGATGAGGCAAGGTTCGCAGAATTATCGAGTTTGCACCTCATTTGGTGGAGAATGAGGAGCGAATGACGCGTATTTTTACGAGAGGTCTAAAACCGAGATTCGTCAATACCTTATCTCTCATAAATTTTCTCTGTATTGAGATGTTGTCATGAGGCTCGATTATTAGAAGCGAGATAGTGAGTATACTCAACCGAGGGACCACAATCGGGGTAGTCATGAAGCGATGATAACCAAATGAGGAGGAAAGAATACGGACAAAGGCGGTAACCACTCGGTGGTAATCGTGGACATGATAATAGGAGAGGTGACTCAAGTGGAAATTTCGGAAGAGAAGATTCAACAATGACGGGGAAGATATCGGCGATTACCAAAGACCAACAACAAATGCGGGGAGGAGAAAGCGGCCTTGATTAGATGTTACAAATGCGGGAAGGAGGACATATCACCAAACGTCCCACAACAATCCAAGGTATGTTACTGTTGTGGAAAGGAAGGCCACATCGCTCGAGATTGTACTATAAGCGAAACCAAGTTCAAAGGAGTGGTGATTCCAAGGGTCATCCGGATAAGTCGAAATCGGCCGGTTTACGGAAGAGCTTTTTGTCGTGGTCGCCAAAACGTGAGGAACCCGAACGAGGTGATCACTGTAAGCTAATCTTGAATTCTTGCAAAGTTTATACCTTACTAGATCTGGGGTTCTACCTATTCTTTTATCTCTCCTGCTTGTGCTCAACGTTTAAACTTGACTCAGGAGAAATTAGATTTTGATTTATCTGTTGAAACTCGTTGGGTGAAACCTTCGTTACATCTACGGTTTATAAATCTTGCATGATCCAAGTTGGCACTATCACATTACCTATTGATCTTATCTCTTTAAAGATACTTGCTTTTGATGTGATTTTAGGAATTGATTGGTTAACCACTCATCATGCCAAAATTGATTATTTTCGTAAGGTTGTTAGTTTTCATATTCTAACCAACTTTGTCATACTTAATTCAAACCACTAAACCACTAAAATCGACCACCGTCATATCAAGCCACAAAGTTATTCGTTTATTGAAAAATGGATGTCAAGCTTTTCTTAGCCCATGTTATGGATTTGAATAAAGACAAGTCGATTTGAATAATATTTACGTGGTTAGAGAATTCCACGATGTATTTCTGAAGAGCTTCCGGTCTACCCCCGAGCGTGATGTTGAATTCTTTATTGACCTTGAGGCGTACAAAGCCCATTTCTAAAACCTCATATCGAATGGCTCTATTGAACTTGAGGAGTTAAAAGTCCAACTACAGGAGTTATTAGACATCGGTTTCATTAAATCCCAAGACGTCTCCTTGGGGTGCTCCCTGTTTTATTCGTAAAGAAGAAAGGCGGGAGTATGCGACTTTGTATTGACTATCGAGAATTGAACCATGTCACCATCAAGAATAGGTATCCGCTACCTCGCATTGATGACCTGTTCGACCAGTTACAAGGAGTGCAACTCTTTTCAAAGATCGATCTTCATTCTGGATATCATCAGCTGAAGATTAAAACTGAGGATATTCCAAAGACGACATTCAGGACTCGATACGGGCATTATGAATTCTTGGTCATGTCTTTTGGATTGACTAATGCTCCTGCTGCTTTCATGGATATGATGAACCGTGTATTTAAGGAATATTTGGATCAGTTCGTTGTTGTCTTTATTGATGACATCCTCATCTATTCCAAAAGTCGTGAAGATCACGAACACCATTTGAAGCTGGTACTACAAAGACTTCGTGAACACAAGCTTTATGCGAAAAGTGAAGAAATGCGAGTTCGGCTTGAGCTTGAGGAAGTAGCATTCCTTGGGCACGTGGTGTCAAAACAAGGAGTATCTGTTGACCTAGCAAAGATTGAAGCAATACAAAGTTGGGAGCAGCGAAGTCCGGTGGCCAAGTCACGCACTTTTTCGGCCTTAATGGTTATTATCGGAGATTTGTGGAAGGATTTTCTCGAATCGCTACTCAGATTAACTCGGTGACTCGGAAGGATGCAAAATTCTTATGGAGCGAGGAATGCGAGAAGAGCTTCCAAGAGCTCAAGAGGAGACTCATTTCGGCACTGTTCGACAATACAAATGCGGTTTAGATGGATTTGTTATCTCTGATGATGCTTCCGGCAAGGGTTAGGATGTGTTCTCATGCAACATGGGAAAGTCATAGCCTATGCCTCACGACAACTCAAAGAATATGAGAGGAATTATCCTACTCATGATCCGGAGTTAGCGGCCCGATCGTGTTTGCGTTGAAGATATGGAGACACTACTTCAGACGGGGAGAAAGTAGAGATTTATACGGATCATAAAAGCCTCAAATATTTCTTCACCCAAAAAGAACTCAACATGCGGCAACGACGTTGGCTGGAGCTGTTAAAAGATTACGATCACACTATTCAATATCATCCTGGAAAAGCGAACGTAGTAGCTAACGCATTAAGTAGAAGATCATATGCAAGACTGAGTGCGATATTGTCAACGCAAAGGCCCATTTTGTATGACTTGCAAAGGATGGAGGTAGAATTAAAGACTCGGGGACCCACATAATGATGGCGAATATACAAGTAGAACCGACTTTAATCGATAAAGTTAAAATTCGCTCAAGCTACGGACACAGGGCTGATCGTATGAAGAAGAAAGTGCAAGAAGGAGCTATTAGGAAGCAAGAATTGATGAGGAAGGAATACTTGAGTCAATTCTAGACTTTGTGTTCCTAACGATTACGACTGAAGCATAAAATCATGATGGAGGCACACAACACCCCGTTTGTAATCCATCTCAGGAGTACCAAAATGTATCATGATATTCGACATACATTTTGGTGGAACAATATGAAGAGAGAGATTGCGGAGTTTATCTCAAGATGTTTAAACTTTGTCGGCGTGTAAAGGCGGAGCATCAAGTGCCAAAAGGTCCATTGCAACCACTTGAGATTAGGAATGGAAATGGGAACACATTACTATGGATTTTGTTCTGAGGTCTTCCCAAAGTTTCTCAAAGCGCGTAGATGCAATTTGGGTTATTGTTGATAGATTAACTAAGTTGCCCATTTCTTACCGTCTGTGAGACTTATCCCTTGAACGTCTTACTCGTATATGCGTGAATGAGATTGTCGATTGCATGGCATGCCGGTATCCATAGTTTTGGATCGTGACACGAGATTCACTTCAAGATTTTGGGTTAGCTTGCGAGAAAGCTATGGGCGCGGATTTACGATTGATTCAAAGATACCATCCTCAAGCGGACGGACAATCGAGAGGACTATTCAAACCCTTGAAGATCTATTAAGACTCGTGTCCTAGATTTCAAAGGAAGTTGGGATAAGTACCTACCCATTGGTGGAATTCTCCTACAACAACAGATTATCAAGCAAGTATAGGCATGGCTCCATTTGAGGCGTGTAGATGGCCGAAAATGTCGTTCTCGATTATCTTTGGGACGAGGGGGAGAAATAACATTGTTGGGACGTAATTAGTACGCATGACTACGAGAAAAGATCCAAATGATTCGACAACGTATTCAAACTTCACAAGATCGACAAAAGAGTTATCTTGATCTTCATAGAAAGGGACGTGGAGTTTAATATTGGAGATCATGTATTATTACGTATTGCTCCATGGAAAGAAGCTACAAGATTTGGGAAAAGAGGAAAGCTCGATCCAAGGTTTGTTGGTCCATTTGAGATTCTTGACCGAATAGGAAAGCGTAGCCTTTATAGACTCGCGTTACCTCCAAGTATGTCTCGTGTTCACAATGTATTCCACATATCTATGCTTCGTAAATATGTGAAAGACCGAACCACATTATTGCATTAGAACAGAACGAGATAGTGAAGATTTAACCTACGAGGAGATACTGTTGAGATTTTGGATAGGAAAAGAGCATGTCTTACATACGAAGGTTATACCACAAGTTAAGGTTTTGTGGAGAAACCATGCAATTGAGGAAATGACATGGGAGTTGGAATCGAGAGATGAAAGTGAGGTACCTCACCTTTTGATATATAATGCACGTACACGTCAATTTCGAGGGGCGATAAGGAGGGAGGTTGTAAGACCCCAACTTATTATAAATAAAATTGAATTTTCCTTTATTCATTATTCTAAATTAATAAGGGTTAATTTGATATAATTCTTTGGTTATGGGTGAAATGTGCAAAGTTTACAAAATAAGCAAGTGGTTATAAAATATTCATTATTATTTGGGGAATATTCGTTTGGTCGTGGAATATTCTTTTTGTCCGGGAATCTCAAATTGACGGTAGCGATCATTGGTGGGCCCATATAACGGAAAAGCGGTTGGATGAAGGAAAGCGACAAAGATTGAGTTTTATAAATAACGGCGTAAATTATTACCAATTAACCTTTGTTGGGTTACCCGGTGGTTAAAATCTGATGTCTGGCGTGGTTAAAGAAGATGACCAGCATTGCGGTATTGCTGGTGTTATTGAATTATTGATCCTTACGTGAAGGCACTACTCAATAATTATTCTGATGAATTCTTTATTCAATATTATATTTTATTGATTCAATAATTCTTTGCGTTGATATTTTGTATTCTTTGTTGTTTTAATAATTGTCATTACACATATTTTCCATTATCAAATCAATAATTCATATTATTTGAATAATATTATCGAGATAACATTATTGGCAATGTTTAGAAAGTTCTGTCTAAGGAGAGGTTTGGTCACCTAATTGCGCGCCAGTAAGGAGAAATCCTTATTGGAAAGCCACATCTTTCTGAGGAGCGGCACGGTTATCGATCTTGTGATTACGTAATATTATTTTTAAATAAGTAATTATTGATTATTATGATAAAGAAAATATTTATTTTATGTGGATATAGATGGAGAAAATTTTTAATGTGACAATTGTTGAAAATTAATATTTTATCTTTTTTACGATAAAATAATTCATTTAAATATATTATTTTAATAATATATTAACGATGATATATTTTATAATGAATGTGGGATATATGAGTATATGAGGAGGTAGAGTATTTTGTGGCATTAAATGTTTAACATATGTTTTTGTGTGTGTCGGTGGACACAATTCTTGACAAAAATTGATTATGTATCGTAAAATCGTCTGGTTTGTGGATTTCGGTCAATTTCATTTGGAATTTGGAAAAATTTTCTTTACGCAAAGTTGTAGAGAATGGAATTTCCCATAGAAATTATGAGTTTTGAATTTTTCGATAAACGAGCTATTTATTTACTTAATTATTGAAGTTTAGGAAGATAAAATAATTTTTATTAAATAATGGGTGGGACCCACTCTTGTTTGAACATGTGAAATTTCTTTGGAAATTGGGTCAAGGTTGGTGGTGGCTGAATTAGTCTTTAGGAATGCGTAGAGAAATTGGTAAAGAAATAATATATTTTATTAATTTAGTCTATTTTCAGGCGTGCTAACATTTTCCTATAAATAGAGGGCTAAGTTAGAATTGAAAATCACACCAGAAACAAAGTTTTCTCTCTTTCTCTCTCTATATTATCGAGCGTATTCTTGTGAGTATACTTTGAGTGTTGCTATACGGTGCGAGTTTACAAGACTACCTTATCCGAAAATTGATGAAATACGGTTATTTTGAGGTAAAGGGTATTATTTTTTTCTTAAATGATATTTTTCTTCAATATCATTATCTTCAAGTATTGGTGAATTTTTTATCAAATTTAGAACTTGTTGTGTTGGAAGTTCTTATTCACGTATACTGACTATTTATTCATATATCGATTAATCGCTTTCACGAATACAAGACTTATTCAAGAAAAATAAAAAAAATTTCTTTTTATCCAAAATATCTATACGGATACTAGCTTTGATTGTATCCATGTTTTGATCATTCTTGAATTTTACACCAATATGATTATTTTCAAGTATTTTTGGACATGGGTAAAACAAAGTACGAATCCTTAATCCTTAATCCTTGTCATTTTGTTTCTTTGGATTCGTTTCTTTAAAATGTTTTTCATCATCCTCGGTCCTAAATGGTGATATAAATGAATATCTTTGGCCCGTAGTGCAAAGATGAGCGATTAATCGATGAATATCTTTGGCTGTAGTGCGAAGATGAAGCAGTGTTGAGATGAACATGACCAATTGGTGATACAAATGAATATCTTTGGCTTTGTAGTGCAAAAGATGATTAAAGATGTATATTGATTGTTATTACGAGGATAAACTATTGATGATGGACTTTTAAACCTTGAAGACGGTAGAATTCTTTTCTACGTGACTCTTCTAATGGATTCTTTATTTCATTGCATTTGTTGATCTAAAACTTGTTGTCTATTGTATTCTATTAGATTTTTCCCTGTTGAAGATTAACGATAATTTGTTGTATATTATCTTAGTCATAATATTCTTTCTTTGGGCTAGTTGAGCTCACCCTTTTCCTTTTGTTCCATTTTTCTTCTCAGGAGGTGAGAACATAAAGCGAGGATCGAGTCGGGGTATGGAGTGATGGTTCTAGGAAGATGTTTTAGCCGTCCTCACTATTTTTGTAAAATAGTGTATAAATAATTAATGAGGACTTATTTGGGTGTGTATATTGTCTAGAAGACAATATTTGTATTCAAACTCACAGTTATATTGTCGTATTCTACACGACATCTGTATTGTCAAAGTTGTAGTTTGCTTTCTATACCATGTATTTTGGCGACTCAGAATGGGTGTTGTATACCTATTTTGGGGGCGTCACAATATTATACATTAATCATGACAACATTATACAGTAACCAAATCCATTTTAGATTGTAACCAACACATATTTATTTAGTAACCACAAGATAAATACATTCTGCATTGCATTTTATAGTAAAAAACAACCAGTATAATTTATTTGTTACCAACTAAAGGCAAGCTTTTGTAAGAATGTAACCAATGTAGATAACAAGTAACCATTAATATAAAAAACATAAGTAGAGTGTACATTAATATGCTTCAATGAACCAATATTACTGATAACTAATTAATCTCTGCAAAGAAGTAAGTTTGCATCGATCAAGAACAAGTCAAGATTAGTCAAGAATCAAATCAAAGATTAGTCACTAAATAATTTTTACGAAGAAACAAGTCAAGACTATAATTTTACACAGTAACCAAGACAACATTAGTCAATAACCATTATAATGTTATCGAGAATCTTAGAAGTCGACATTAGTCAAGAATCAATATATTGTTATACAGTAACCAAAAAAGCATTAGGCAGTATAATGTTATTCAGTAACCAATACAACATTAGACAGTAACCAACAATTGCTAGAAGGTAACCAATGTATTTGATTAGTAACCATTAATATAAAAAAATCAGTAGAACTCATTTAAAATTTATAAAGTAATCAAATAAACATTATTTAGCAAACAAATACACAATAAATAGTAACCAATTTATATCTATTTAGTAACCATAATATAAATAAAACATATCAGTGAATCAAGCAATCGTTATAGGAATTCGTAGTAACCATTTTAAGTGTGAAAAACTTAAGAAAGGTAATCAATATAGAATTAAGTAGTAACCATAGAAAACTATATATATACAACAATTTTAAACTCACATATCTCTGTATTCAGTTTTGTATCCAAGTTGATGTGATATTGTATGCTATTTTGCGATCTTAAAGTGTCGTCGCGAGAAAAATTTCCGTCTTCTCCGATCTCAGATGTGTGTCGTGATAGAAGATATGGATTTCACCGATTTCAAAGATGAATGTTATGTTCAGTCGCTTGATTCTAGGAGCGGTTGGAGATGAGAGAGTCGGTAACTGACGTGTAGGGAGAAAAAAGATCCGTAATTTTAGCAAGCCTAATAGTATGTTGCGTTATTTTTATAATTATATTGTTTGTGTTTTATTATTATAAATTCTTTTTAATTGTTATATATTAATGTTAAAGACCCATAATAAATATTGGACATCACAAAAAAAACTACTTTTGGTTGGCCATGGATATGGATAAGTTGTGTTGGAGCCCATTCGGCTTTCTTACATGTGGTTTTGTTTTGTTTTAGCCTAATATAAGAAGAACAAAAGTGGAGTGGATAAAAACGAAGAACAATTCACCACTCTTTTAAACTTGATGCCCATTGGGTGAAACAGGGAAGACGGTGAAGCACTTTTATTGATTTGAGTAATTGTAAAAAAAAAGAAATTTATGAAAACATTAAATAATAATTTGGTAAATAATTCTAAGAACATTTTATGCAAAATATTTTGATATTTAAAGTTTAATTGCAAGCGGAGTTTCAAAAACACGTAATTTTACATTATTTTATAAATAATTTTAGACTCAAAATTGAAAAATGATATATTTTATACGTCGAATTTTTGTTACAAATTACGTAAATAATTATAGTTGATAATATTTTTGATATAATGGGGCCAACATTAGAATCAAACACAATCTCATATATTAATATACATTACATTGAAAGTATTAGAAAAATATCATAAGTAAACAATAGTTAATATTAATTAATATATTCTATATATTACAAATATATTAACGATTATACTTCAGTTAACAATTATATTTCATCTAGGAGATCTTTTGTTAATTAATATTATAAAATAAATGTTAACTTATATATTAGTGATCAAAATTTAGTTAACTAATTTTAAAATTAAAAATCATAATGATAACTCATTATTCTTCAATAATTCTATTCCTAAATAATTATATAGTAAAATATACTAAAAAATGTTATGTCTAAATAGTACTTCTCATGCTCCTCGAAACTAGTTTAGTTAGACTTTTTCAGTTAAATTGACCAATTTTGTAATTAAAATTTATATTATTTTCTTATAATTATACTCAATCATGGGCCTAATTAAATAATGGTGTGTGTGTGGGGGAGGGGGAGGGGGAGGGGGAGCGGAAGGGGTTGGGGTTGGGGGTGGGGGAGAAAGAAGAGAGGATGAGAATGGATTGGTGGAGATGCAGCACCCTTTTACTAAATTAAACCATCAAAACAAAAACATTATCATTATTGAGTAGGAGGATACATAAAATTATGGGGAACCACTTCTCTTAAGGCTCAATAAAGAAATGAGAAGTGTCCAAAAACGACTGCCCATTTGAGATCCATGCATGCTTAATTTTACAAGTCAAAGTCTTAAGTACTCCACTCCACTCCACTCCACTCCACTCCACCACTAGTAAAATGGTAGCTAGCCAGTCCTGGTCCAACAAGTCCTATGTCAATGTGTACGTGGCCATTCATTTCAATAAGATAAGATAGAAAATTAGAAATAAAGATGCGCCAATTTTTTTGGATTTGTTTCAAGACAGAGATAGGTATTGACTTGGAAGCAAGCAGCAAAAACGAAAAAGAGACTTGAAGTTTGAGAAGAAGAAGAAGAAAAAAATTAACTTTTTCATCAAACAATGTAAATTAGTTTATATATATATATATATATATATATATATATAACATATGAAAATAAATACAAATGGAGCACATATAAGTCATATACATGCAACCTAAATAATTGGAATACATATATATACTTAACTTTTTCATCAAACAATGGAATTATCTTTTTACCTCAAGTATATAGAGAAGATTGAGTTTAAATAAATTACAGGTCTGGAATACGGCGTAAAATTAGTGAAACATCATTGGAAAGATACAATATCATCATTACTGTTAGTCAGTTTATTTGATTGTCAAGACAATGTTGAAAACAAATGCAAACTTTTCTTTCTCATGCTAGATACCTGAGAGCAGATCCTCTGCCCTATTTTTTGTGTTTTCTTGTGTCTCTCCATTTAAATTTTGACATATAATTTTTTATTTAATTTTAGAGTTAATTGGTGTTAAATAAAATGTTAGGTATCAAAATTTAAGTAGAGGAACACAAGAAAGACAGAGAAAATGAGAACAGAAGATCTGCTCTCAGATACCCCTATCTATATCTAACTAACTAATCAATCAAAGTCAAAATCTTCTTCTGTTTAATTAATATTTCTTAGAACGCAATAATTATTTTGGCCAATTCTTAATGATAAATAACATGACTGAGTGTAAGAAAATTAACTCTAGAAAATCGTAATTATAAGTAAGATGGACTTCCAATTATTGTGTGTGAAATTAAAGTATGTCATCCTCTCTCTCTCTCTCTCTTCTCTATATATATATATATATATATATATATATATATATATATATAAATGAAGATCAAGTAGGCATTCTTAAGTAGTAGAGGCTCTCTTAAATAATAGAAACGTTATCAAAGCAGCGTAGTTTTGATAAAAGGCAATGATGACATTTTTGTAAATACCATGCTACCGCGTATTTACAAAAAATGTCATAGCGTCTTATCA
Organism: Panax ginseng; assembly: GCA_020205605.1. Classification (NCBI taxonomy): domain Eukaryota; kingdom Viridiplantae; phylum Streptophyta; class Magnoliopsida; order Apiales; family Araliaceae; genus Panax; species Panax ginseng. Next base: position 3,207,669 of record CM035133.1, on the reverse strand, counting down.
AAACTACGTTGTTTTTTGATAAAATTCTATTATTTAAGATATTACATTTATTTAAGAATTCTACTCTTGATCCTTTCTATATATATATATATATATATATATATATATATATATATATATATATATATATATATATATATATATATATATATAATTTGTATTATGGATACGTATACGTACCAACCATGCATACTTGTGCAAAAATAAATAAAAATTAAAGTGGGGCGTGGCAAGAAATCATTGAAAGCGCTTAAATTAAAACAAATATTAAATTATCGATATTAAAATATTGAACATTATTTATTTAAGGAAGCCAAATGAATCACGTTCTGTCCATCCAGAAATGTGAGTCTTAACTCTAGTAATTAAGTTTTAAATTAACTTTTTTAAAAATTAAATGATATTTTTATCCCTTAAAATAGTTGTGGTGTCATAGTCATCTTTAAAGTTTATTTTTTATTAATTAATTTTTTTTTAACAGTTGATTTGTATTAATTATATTCATTAAACAAATTTTCTCCAAAATTAATGAGGCATGTGTGCAGTTTTAGCAGGTGCAGAAGTGTCAATTTTAGTAGTTACAAAAATGTCAAAAACTTGTTCAAATTAAAAAAACAAGATATCTAAAATAGTGAGATTGATGTACATATAGTTTGTTATGCTCTTCGATCAATATTAATAATGATAATGTAACAACAACTTTAACTGCATGTGAGAATTGAGACGGAGGAATATTATGGACATGCTTCTATATGAATTTGGCTCTCCTTTTCATTACACTTCTTTTTTTTTAAAATTTTATTCAATACATTAAATATTTAATTTTAATAATTTTGTTAGTAATAATCAAAATATATTAATTGATAGTTGATGATATTAAGATCAATTCTACAAAAAATTAGAATCATTACAAATATTTTCACCGTTAAAAATCTATTTTTTTTTATCCATTGAAATTTTGATAAAAAATTCACATGTTCATCAAATGGTAAACAAGCGTCGGATTACTTTTATTTTTTAAACAATTATGCTAACGTGATTTATATATAAAAAATATATATTATTAGTTATTAATAAAATTTTAAAAAAATTTATTTTTTATGAACTAAAACATAATAAAGTTGAGTTATAATATTATTAAAAGTGATTAATTTTAATATTAAAAAAATTAATACAAAAAAAATATTAAAAAATAATTTATACCGGATCACTAAGTTAACTTAATCGATTTTATCGATTGAACCACCGATTCGACCGATAATCAACCGATTTTAATTACAATCAACCTAAAATATTTAATTACTTCATTTAGTACTACAATATCTTCCATTATTCCCAAAATAAGAGCCTCATTTTAGAAAATAACTATGCATCTTTAAAAAAATATAAGTTTTTACATAGTCCCTCAACTCATTAATTATAATATACAAACTGATACATAGTAACATGATAGATACATTTTTTTAATAACTCTTTTTTATAACATTTTTGTGGAAATAATACATAAAGATTCAGAAATATAATTGGAGACATGAGACTGCAAATTGTTAATAGCCTGGGGCATGAGCATGACTATGGAGAATCCACCACCACAACACAACCCTAGTAGAAAAATCGAGTATTTAAAAGTAAAGTGGGTCCCTCTAGATTAGAGATAGGCCAAGCCTATCGTTCTTGACCAACAAATTATGGGTCATATATTTGGACAAAAGTGATCATATACAATATGACAATATGACAATATGACTTGATTCGGCTCAAGCTCTCTACTCGTTAATGAGTTGTTTGACTTATATAATGAATTTTAATTTTGGTACCAAACTTCATATATACTTAAAAAGATGAAGCAAATATGCATTGTAAAGATCATAATTTGGACCTAGACCTTGTGAATTCATGAGTCTATTTTGCAGAAATAAAATTTTGCTTTTTTTTTTTGATAAAAAAAGAGAGACTAATCGAGTATTTATATATATGATCCGTATATGTGTTAATTAATTAGATTAAGTAATTAATGATGACTCATAATTCCTAGACTATATTCATGAGCTTAGTTATGATTCATAAGCTCTCAAATTTGAATTATAAATTTATCATACAAGCTACTATGCCAGCTTAAATTCTTTTTCAGTTGTTTTTGTTCTTTCAAGTAAATTTTTATCATTTTAATTTTGTGGAATATTAGAGTTTAATTTTTGCCCATTTCTTTAGCTTTTTAATTAATCTATATGCACACTACTCCTACTTGCATTGAAGTGTTACTCCCTTAGATTTGTAATTACATGAGATTTTTTGAATAGGTAAAATAAATTAGGTTTTAGTTTCAATTAAGGTAGGTTAATTGAACTTAGACTCTACCATTATAGGACTAAAAGGAGTGATCACACACACACACACACATATATATATATATATATATATATATATATTATTTTTATTTTTATTGTTTACCATTTACCATGAGGCCACGTACGTATATATCATCATGATTTCATTGCAAAATCTTTAAAAAGGTGAAAAACAAAAAAATAATTCTTTTAGCCATTGCCTGGCAACAACAAATACTGCAAGAAGTATATAAGTAGTCATATTATATAATAAGCACATAAAAATATATTATCCTATCCCTTTTATACGGACAAAATAACAGCTATAAATCAAATAAATTATGCAATTACATATATAAAAAGTACCTACAGAAAAAATTGTTGTTAATTTTATTATTATATGCAAGAGATACGATCTTTCAAAACCTTAATAAATTTTGCAATCCTTCCCTACTGATATACTCCATAAGATACCTTCTGTAGGTATGTTACATGTCAACATATAACACACTCGTTGACCTTATGGTCCAATTGATGATATATATATACGGTTAGGATCGAATCATCGCTTTTTATTTATTTATTATCGTGTCTCACGCTTTTAGCGACGGATACGTGATTCGTTCGATCATACAACCGTCGTCTATATTTTTAGCGACGCTATATCTGTGTCCGTCGCTAAAAGTATAAACGACGGACAGTTGTATGGCCAAAAACCGTCATTTGGGTCGTCTGCTTAAAGGGAGTGAGCACAATTAGAAGATAAGGTATCTTGATGATCTTCTCTCTCTCTCTCTCTATATATATATATATATATATCCGTCGCTAAAAGTATGAGCGACGGTTGTATAATCAAAACAAATCACGGCAAGTTAAAGTAAGCTTAAAAGGAGTGAACTCGGGTGAGTTGGATAAGGGGTGAGCTTAAGATCCGGACTCTATATATATATATATTATAAGAACATATATATTATTACAATTTAATTTTACGAATACATTTAAATCTTAATTATGATTTACAGAAAATTTGGGGAAGGGACCTAGAGGAAAATTAGAGAAAATTTAAGAGAAATTTATTTTGTTCTAATTTTTACGAAACCATGTAATTAATTTTACTTGATAAAATAGTAAAGTGACAAAAATATTGAGATAAGTGAATTGATAAAATTATCTTTAATTTAAAATTTTGTTATAACCATGCTATCTGTGGTATGTCTGTGGTTGCTACACATAATGCTCCATCACCATCTATTTAAGTGGTTGAACCGGTAGGCCACTTATCAAACATGCACACAACACTAATCAAGTGAATATATGGTCATACCTATTTGAAACTTTCACCATACATAACACATAGAACTATATATACCACACAATCTCTTTGTTGATCTATATATATCTCTCTCTCTAAAATGGCTGACGACCGGAAACTGGAGAATTATGGTGTTTCCGGTGAGCCCAAATCACTGGTACCAGCAGCCTTTGATGCTCCTATTAAGAAACCGAAAAAGAACAAATATGCTTTTGGTTGTGCCATTTTAGCTTCCATGACCTCCATCTTACTTGGTTATGGTATTAATCTTTCTCTATATATCCTCATACATTTCTTTACATAATATCACTGTTACGTTCAGTATTTTCTCCTCAAACATATATTACAATTCTATTACCTATATTATCGTTTGAGTATGCTTCAAAATGAAATAATAATATTAAGAAAAATTAAAGAAATTAGGTAACTTTCTTTTCAAAACCAAGAAAATTCTTCATCTGTTTTTTGGTCGAACTAAAGTATAATAACTGTCCAATGCGTGAGACATTATATTTTCAATGTTTTCTAAAGAATTTCCCATCATATATTTGATTCATGCATAATATATATATTATGAAAAAAGGGCGATACAAATTTTTCAACCCTAACTAATTTTTTTCATTTTGATAATCGCAAGATGTGCAAAATCAGCTAATTTTACTTATTTCATCAAGTTATTTTCTTGAGAAAATCGTTATATATAGTTTTAAATAAAAGTGTAAGTAATTACTAATTAGGTTTAAATGTCATGAGTTGTTTGTAGATATTGGAGTGATGAGTGGAGCATCAATATACATCAAAGATGACCTCAAAGTCTCCGACGTTCAAATCGAAATCCTGGTCGGAATACTCAACCTCTACTCTCTTGTCGGGTCCGCCGCAGCCGGAAAGACATCAGATTGGATAGGCCGCCGTTATACAATTGTATTTGCTGCCGGAATTTTCTTTGTGGGAGCTCTCCTTATGGGTTTTGCCACAAACTATGCATTCCTCATGGTTGGCCGGTTTGTGGCCGGAATCGGCGTCGGTTATGCACTCATGATTGCACCGGTATACACCGCCGAGGTATCTCCGGCTTCTTCCCGTGGTTTCCTCACGTCTTTCCCTGAAGTATTCATTAACGCCGGTACGTAACAAGAAAAATAATTCATTATTCTTAACGTCTATTTTACGTTAAAAAAAAATTGTCCTTTGCGTTGAAATTATTTTTCGCGCAAGTTTTAAGGAAAATTATACTTTTAACCTCGTAAGTCGTAAATATTCTTTTTGTCTCAAAATAATTAAGAATTAATAAATAAAGGGTACACTTTTAATTAAAATGCTTCTTCTGCAGAAATATAAGAAATCATAATTCAATTTGATTGTTTAATTAAATTACCTTTCTTGTGAATAAATAAAAAGTTTATTAACCCATCCTCATACTATATGAGATGCAAACTATAAGGGGTAATTGAGATAAGCTAACATATGACATTTACTAATTTTGGACTAGATAATATTTTATTACTGGTCATTAATTATTTGTATTAAATTTTATTTTTATTTTTATTTTGAAATTTGTCTGACGAAGAGTATTTGTTATTTAAAATTTGACCAAAATGGATGTTGAAGGTCAATTCATAGTACTGCAAGTTAGCCATTAATTTCTTAAGTAGCAAAACAGTGACAAAAATTAAAGGTCACATGCATGACAAGTAGGTACTACTAGTGTTTACATGTACTTGCATGGAGACAAAAACAATTTATGTCTAGGTAGTCCCATATTTTAGTTGTAATTAAGGTCCATATTTATTATTGATGCAAGTTAAAAAGATGCAAGATTCGCCATGTTCCCACAAGAAAAAGGAAAACTACAATTATTAATTCACTTGAAATGCATAAAATTTGTAGCAGGATCAGAGAAGTTATTGTGTTTTGACCATGTTTGTATAGAGGAAATATTCCCATAAAAATAATTGCCTTTAATTTTCATCAGTCCCCAGTACGCCCGCCCTTTCTATTTTCGCTGCTCAAACTTAGGAGAGATATATATATATATATATATTTATTTATTTGAAACTGAAAAAATATAAATAAAAAAAATACCAAAATTAACAAAAACAAACATTAAAATTCAAAACTCATCTCAATTATTATTATTTTTATAAACCCCCTTATGTATGATCACGATCACGATCACGTCACGTGGACTTTCAGGGAGAATCCAATTAATTAATTCCACATTAATTTATAACAGAATGATAATATAACAAGCCCATTGATCATATACATACTTTCGTTTATTTGTTATATATCAGGTATACTACTAGGATATGTATCAAACTATGCATTTTCCAAGCTACCAACTCACTTGGGCTGGCGATTTATGCTCGGAATCGGAGCCATTCCTTCCGTATTCTTAGCCCTCGGGGTCCTAGCCATGCCGGAGTCACCGCGTTGGCTCGTCATGCAGGGTCGACTCGGCGACGCCAAGCGGGTTTTGGACAAAACGTCAGACACTAAAGAAGAATCTCACCTTAGACTAATTGATATCAAAGAGGCTGCAGGAATACCCCAAGATTGCAACGACGACGTTGTTTCAATCCCAAAACGTAGTAACGATGAGGCTGTATGGAAAGAGCTGCTCCTTCATCCTACACCGTCCGTTCGCCACGTTTTAATCGCAGCTGTTGGTATCCATTTCTTTCAACAATCAAGTGGCATAGACGCCGTCGTTTTGTACAGCCCGAGAATCTTCGAAAAGGCGGGCATAACAAACGACAACGAAAAGTTACTCGCCACCGTAGCCGTTGGATTCACAAAGACATGTTTCATCTTAGTTGCTACATTTTTACTCGACAAGATCGGACGGCGTCCGTTGCTTCTATCAAGTGTGGCGGGCATGATTGTGTCCCTCATGTTGCTCGGGACTGCGTTGACTGTCATTGACCACTCTGATCACAAGATAATCTGGGCCGTTTCTTTGGCGATAGCCGGGGTATTATCCTATGTGGCATTTTTCTCGATAGGAATGGGGCCCATTACGTGGGTCTACAGTTCTGAGGTGTTCCCACTTAGACTTCGGGCCCAAGGGTGTAGTATGGGTGTGGCAGTGAATAGGGTGACAAGTGGGGTCCTCTCAATGACATTTATATCCCTATACAAGGCGATTACAATTGGAGGGGCCTTCCTTTTGTTTGCAGCCATTGCTTGCGTGGCCTGGGTGTTCTTTTATACACTGCTTCCTGAAACACAGGGGAGAAATCTTGAGGAGGTTGGATTATTATTTGGCACTTACTTTAATTGGAGGTCAACATTGAAGAAATTGAAGAATAAAGAAGCTGAGGATAAAAATGGCGAGCTCGAGTTAAAGAGCCGTGGGAAAAATTAGATGAAGTTAACAGGGGTTTAGTATTATTGTGTATATAAGGGCTTTCGCCTTTTATATATGCTACTAGTTGAGTATGGGTGAAGGGTATTCTAGGCATAATGTGGGAGGTTTTAAAGAAATAAGGATTAAGTAGTTTTAGTTTACTTATTTAGCTAATGAAAATGTCAGAGTGGATGTAGAGTAGTGGGTGAAAGAAATGAACCAATGAGAAAAAAATATTAATATTAATAATAAATTTACTTTCAAAGATGGAAGTGTATTGCTATTATTTATTTTTGGTGTGATTACTTTTTAGTTTGATAATAATGATGAGCTTGTTTAAAATGTGTAATTGGTGGCAAATCAAAGTTGTTGAAAATGGTGAGGGAGATTCTTAGTTTGTGAATTTTGTGTCATTTTCGGTTAGTTGTTGCTCCATTCGTGGTGGATTAAAATCTCATCCATTATATTTATTTTCTAATTTTTTTAATACACATTTAATTATATAAATATTATATATATATATAGTGATAAAATAATATTTATCACGAAAATGCGTCACAAATATTTGTGATGCAAAAACATCGCCAAAACAAATATTTATATCGATGAGTTGTGTACTGAAAAAAAAATAAAAAATAATTATAATGGAGATGATCATAATCCTTTTTTAGTGTAGTACATTTTTCTTTCTTTTTTTTTCAAAATCTTTTAAGGTGGTGCGAGGAATAAAAATACACCATGCATGATACTTAATGGCGTTAATATCACAAATACACAAATATATTTAATCTTTTATTTTTTTTAATCATTTCCGAAATGCATGGTAACATGGCTTTTGCATGTGGATTATTACCGTTCTATTTCTTTTATTGAATTTAGTATTTAGTGCATTATACAAAACATGACAAAGGAAAGACGATAATTTCTTCTGGTGCATATATATATATATATATATATGTGTGTGTGTGTGTGTGTGTGTCCAAGATATCAAGGAAAATGAGGCTGAAAGTGAAGGTGTTAGTTCAATGCGAAAGGGAGTACCTCACAATCAAAATACAAATGCATGCATGTCAAATTATGAACATCAAAATCATTACGAAATGGAAATGGAAATGGACATGGATGTGGTCCTTCCTTTACTAATCATGCTCCTGGCCCTGCACTTTCGCTTTGCACCACGTATATTGAATGGTTATTACAGCATCCACATTAATTCATTTATGACGTTCTTAGATACCAATGGCAATAACAATCAAACATATGTTCGACTCCATTACATCTTAATGTCACCTAATTAATTGTTATTCATATAATTTTAGCGACACAAATACCAACGGATCAAACAACAGCTATAACATGTACATTTGAACCACTCCCCCCACAAAAAAAAAAAAAAAAAAAAAAGAATAGAAGAAGATCCACTTGTTGTAGACGTCGGTGCATGTCCTGATCATGAAATTGACCGTCTCCTGCTCACTCATCTCGGGAGGCAACCTGTTTAGAAGATTTCTAATGGGGTGACCACCCCTACTGAATTAAGCAAGGTAATCAATGTGAACAAGCCTACGTACCAATGCCAGCAAAAAACACATGGGCCGGTTAATAAAATTTTGCATATTGTAGATAACTGATTCAGTGATTTACTTCAAAAACTCGACCAAATTATATATTACTTCAAGAAGGGCACGAGGTTGCTCAGTGAAGATCTCATATAACAAGTTAAAGTTTCCTTTCGGCACTGACGCAAGCATGCATTAATTAAGTGAAAAACCTTACTTGTCAAACAAACAATAGATACCTCATACACATATATATATATATATATATATATATATATATATATATATATATATATATATATATATATATGTGTATGACATATATATAATGTGGTTCAAATGTATATGTTATAGCTGTTGTTTGAATCGTTGGTATTTGTATGGCTGGGGGAACCAACAGTCCCATATATAGTCCTTTTGAAAAATCTCATATATATAAACCACCGTCTGTACGTCTCACCCATCTGATTTCTGCTGCGTGTGTTGCACAACCTGCACAAACAGTATGCTATTAAGTTTAGGTGGATATTCTTATTACAGCATAAACCAAATTGTTCGTTGCATGAAATGTTTTCTTAACGGTAGCTCAAACCTGCTCCTAGTACGTAAGAGAAAACTAATATTTTCATTAATGCATTTAATTATATTTAAATTGGTTAATATTATGCAGTCTCTCTTTAGGGGTGTAAATGAGTCGAATCTCAGCGGGTATAACAAACGACAACCAAAAGCTACTTGCTACCGTAGCCGTTGGATTCACCAAGACATGTTTCATCTTAGTTGCTACATTTTTGCTCGACAAGATCGGACGGCGTCCGTTGCTTCTATCGAGTGTGGCAGGCATGATTGTGTCCCTCATGTTGCTCGGGACTGCGTTGACTGTCATTGACCACTCTGACCACAAGATAATCTGGGCCGTTGCTTTGGCGATATGTGGGGTATTATCCTTCGTGGCATTTTTCTCGATCGGGTTGGGGCCCATTGCGTGGGTATACAGTTCTGAGATACTCCCACTTAGACTGCGGGCCCAAGGGTGTAGTATGGGCGTGGCAGTGAATAGGGTGACAAGTGGGGTCCTCTCAATGACATTTATATCCCTATACAAGGCTATTACAATTGGTGGGGCCTTCTTTTTGTTTGCAGTCATTGCTTGCGTGGCATGGGTGTTCTTTTATACCCTGCTTCCTGAAACACAGGGAAGAAATCTTGAGGAGGTTGGAGTATTATTTGGCACTTACTTTAATTGGAGGTCAACATTGAAGAAATTGAAGAGTCAAGAAGCTGAGGATAAAAATGGTGAGGTTGAGTTGAAAAGTAGTGGGAAAAATTAGATGAAGTTAGTAGGGTTTAGTATTATTGTATATATAAGAGATTTTATATATGCTACTAATTGAGTATGAATGAAGGGTATTTTAGGTGTAATGTGGGAGGTTTTTAAGAAAATAAGTATCAAGTAGTTTTAATTTATTTATTTTTGCTAAATAAAAATGTGCGAATGGGTCAAGAAAGAAGAGCATTATTTTTATATGTATTTTTGATATTTTCGTGTAGAGGTAGAATCCACGTCGTGTGAAAGAAGATCAAGTTAAAATATCAAAAATTCATATAAAAATATAAATTTTTATGAAGAAAATGTTGTTACATGTCATGTGTAGTGGGGAATAGTAAACTATTGAGGGTGAGAGTGAGGGGAGGGGGTGGGGGAGGGGGCAGGGAATTAAAATAATAATTTTTTTTGAAAGATTGAAGTGCATTGCTATGTTTTATTTTTTTTAGTTTGATACTTTTAAAATTGATAATAATGAATTACTGATGAGCTTGTTTAGACTTTATTTGTCTTTTGTGGTTGGTGGCAAATTAAAGTAGTGAATTTTGATAATAATGTTGGTGCATTAGGATTTTCTCCCTTTCACATATTCTTTTTGCCAATACATATTTATCACTATAAATATTATATTTACTGATAAAATAAAATTAGTTAAAGCGACGCTAAAAGTAATATTTATGTTACTAAATATTTATTAAAAAAATATAAAAGAAAATTTTAATGAGGATCATAATCCTTTCTTGGTGATGTTGAATACATTTTTATTTCCTGTATCTGTTTTTTTTTTTTGGAAAATCTTTTAAATTGGTGAGAGTAATATAAATACACGTTGATACTTAATGACGTTATCACAAATACACAAATATATTTAATCTTTTATTCGTTTAATCATTTCTGAAATGCATGATAACACGGTAATTAAGCAGGCCTTTGCATGTGAGATTATTATCGTTCTATTTTATTTGTTGGATCCACAGAAAATATTTAATATTTTCACATCATCCTCTCACATAAATAGTGTCTTCTCAACCGAAAGAGATTTGTATGAAAATATCATTTTAATATATAGAAATATTAATTTTCTTCTTTTATTGAATTTAGTATTTAGTGCATTACTCAAAACATGACAAAAGAAAGGTGATAATTTCGTATGGTGCATATATAGAGAGAGCATCCTATACGGGTGGTCCAGACCATCTTTAGCGTCAGACAAAATCGTTGTTAAACTCGTTGTCATAGGGTTTGAACCGTCGTCATAGTCCGAACCGTCGCTATAGCCTAGTTCAGACGACGACGGTTTTATCCGCTGCTAAAGGTAGGCGGACAACCCGCATAGGAAGCGGCCTATATATATATATATACATATATATATATAGAGTCCGAATCTTAAGCTTTCACACTTATCCATTCAAAAGCTACTTCCCTTTAGCGACGGATAAAGCTGACGGTTCGATTAAATCATACAACCGTCGTCTATACTTTTAACGACGTTATATGTTGTCCGTCGTTAAAAGTATGAAACGATGATTGTATAATAACCGAACCGTCGTCGGTTCATCGCTAAAAGGGAGTGATATTTCGAATGTTTTGGATAAAAGGGTGAGATTAAGATCCGAATATATATATATATATATAAAGGAAAATGAGCATGAAAGTGAAGGTGTTAGTTTAATGCGAAAGGGAGTACCTCAAAATCAAAATTCAAATGCTTGTATGCATGTCAATTTATGAACAAAAACATCAAAATCATTACGAGATTTGCGGCTGGCCAGCACTTTTGCTTTGCACCATGTATATTGAATGGTAGAACGTAAATGCCTAAAAGCCATGGTCCTGAAATGAAGATTGGAAAATGAGATTTTGGCCGGTTGCTAAGGTTTTATCAGCATCCATAATTCAATTATGATGTGTTTGGATAGCGATGGAATGGAATGGAATGGAATGAATAACAATCAAACATATGCTCGATCAGATTAAGGTCCCTCCATTAACACTTTTCACCCAATTTTCATCTGTATACTTTTAGTGACATAAATAATGCTTTCAGCGATAATTATGGCGACACAGTTAATTGTGATAATTTTTATTTCTTCGCTAAATGTACGTTTGGGGAAAATTAGGTAAAGGAGGTGATCCTAATCCGAAAAGCATAATCAGAAACCTTAGAATTAGCAACTTTCATTTAAAGGGGAACCAAGGGATTGCAAGCTAACCAATGCAGAAACTAGGAGCATAATAAACATTTCTTTCAAACTGGTAATGAATCTCAGTAATCCACCAAGAAATATACACACTCTAATCTAAGCTGAATATATGAAACTATGACAATCTTACAGTCGGAAATGGTGATGGCTTCCAAAGTAAATGCACCAGCCATCAACAGAATGCAAAGGACATCTAAAGGGTGTGCACACTAGCTTCAGCAAATGAAACCTTCATTGAAAATATGATCTACAAACTAAATACCTTTACAACCCTCACCAAGGAATCCCACTGCTCTGTTATAAGCAACTCGTTTACGTTCTTCCCGGACTTGAAAACCCTCTCAGTACAACAATAGTGGGTAGTTCCTCTAAAAAATGAAACAATCCTATATAAACAATAGCGATGGATCAAGCAACAGCTATAACATATACATTTGAACACCCAAAAAGATTTGTTCACTTCTCAATGCCCTGCTGCAAATATTGTATTAAATCATAGCCAGCAGTGGTCCACTTGTTGTAGGCGTCGGTGCATGTCCTGATCATGAAATTGGCCGCCTCCCGCTCACTCATCTCAGGATGGAACCTCTTTCGAAGATTTCCAATGGGGTCACCCCTACTGAAGCAAGGTAATCCACTGTCTACCATCATCAATACTGTGTTGATAATTCCATCCATATACCGACGGGCAGCAAGGTAACCTTTCACGCACAAGCTGAGAACATAAATGTAACAAAAAGATACAAAAATCACAAACTGACGGGATTTTATTAAAAATTAAAGACCAAAAGAGAAAAGCTAAATTAATTAAAGCACCGCCAATTTTCTTACCTTACAAAGTGATACCAAGTCTCACTTTTCATCACACCAGATGGGTCTAGTAATTGAGTCATCTCATGACTCAGCTTGAAGTGGGCACTCTCAAAGCGCATGTTATTACCGGGTGAAGTTTCGAGGATGAAACCAAAATCAATGTGAACAAGCCTACCAACACTGCAAAAAACAAGCATATGACATTAATTTTCTCCAGCATTTAGCACAACCTAAAGCTTAAAGCTTGGACCACAATACTAAAAATGCACAAGGGTTAAAATTTTGCGGATTGTAGATACAAGTACTGAATCAGTAATTTGCTTTAAAAACTAAACAAAATTGTAGATTACTTCAAGGAGTACACGGGGTTAATCAGTGGAGATCTAATATAACAAATTAAAGTTTCCTTTCGGCACCACCATAGTTGTCATGGCGTCGCCTAGCTTGGCCTAGAGAAGAAAAAGATGACGCCTTGGACGCCGAGCTATCCTTGATGTTGGCCAAAGTTATAAGTGATTTAAATCATTTTATACCCATAGCTCATCAAAACCCATTGACTTGCTATATGGTGTAATTTTATACCTTTTAGGCTTGTATTGTGTGATGGTTGACTTGGTTGATTCTTTATTTTTTACGTAGTATTTGTCGACTTATTCTACTAGTTTTCAATGTCAATTGTTTTATTTTTGAATTTGTGAAGTATTCATATAATTATATTTTTAATTGGATTCCATAGTGTTAGTTATGATGTTTCGAGTTTTAACGTATATAAAATTTATTGTTCAATATACTTTTGAAGTAAAATAAACAAATGTATAAATTGTACATTATTAACGACTCGTCACCCTACGGATGCCATGGCGGGTGCCTTATCGCCTAGGCATCCGTGACAACTATATTCGGCACTGAAGCAAGTATGCATCAAGTGATAAACCTTACTTGTCAAACAATAGATTCCCATTATGCCTATCTTTTGGTTGAAGTAATAAGCTGGCAACAGCATAACCAGCACTGCTAATTATGAAATTCTCACGTGCAGCTTCAAAACTGGGGGAGCCAATAGTCCCAAAGTCCTGCTGAAAAATCTCATATAAACCACCATCTGTGGTTTCACCCATCTGACTTCTGCTGCGTGTGTTTGGCACAACCTGCACAAACAGTATGCTATTAACATTAGGTGGATATGCTTATAACAGTAATCTAATGTGTAAACAAATGTGTATAACAGCATAAACCAAATTGTTCATTGCAAGAAATGTTTTCATAACGGTAGCTCAAATCTGCTCCCATTAAAAGAAAACTAATATTTTCATTAAGGTGTGTAGATTTTGGTTAATACTACGGGGTCTCTCTCTAGCTGTGTTACTCGGACTCGTGTGCGGGTGTCGAGTGCCGGGTTCGGGTACAAATTTAGGTGTCGGACACGTGAAGTCAAAAAATAGAGGATACGCAAATATGGATCCGAATTTGGACACGGATACGGGAAACGGTATGTTATGATTTTTTAACAATAATGTTTCAAATTATATCACCAAGTTTTTTTGCTCAAGTACAAAAATATAAAGAAACAGGGGTAAAAATAGAAAAATAACAAAACTACAGGAACTGATATGTAGTTTTCCAGGGGCTATTTTGAACTTTCAAAAAACCTGAGGGACTAAATTAAATTTTTTAAAAAACTATGGGGTACCTTATTGTAATTTTCCATGGATATTTTAAATCTCTCCCTCACGGCTCTTTTTCTTCCTCCTCTCTCGCGTCTCTTCTTCCCAAACAACCGTATCCGAATTTATGTGGCGAATCCGTCTGAATTTAATCCAAGAGACCGTGCAGGTAATAAACCAGCAGTACTCCACCAAAAATGGCGAGTCCGAGTAACACATCTCTTTAGTGGTATTATCAGTTACTAGCATTTACAAAGTTTGTAGTGGTAGCAGTTAAGTGCATTTGGAGGTCCACACGCATTGCACCAAAAATGGAGGGGTGCGTTTGTTAGTTAACTAAGTAGCACTTACAATAGAGAATTGATATTTCCACAAATAAATTTGATAGTTCCACAAGTTCCTGCTCACATAAATAATAAGTGGGTTCCACCTCATGTGAGAGAGGATATTGTGAAATTATCAAATTTACTTGTGCAAGTATCAATTCTCTTACAATAAAATGCTTGTAGACAAATTATATTCTCGAGTACGTTTGACCTTTCAAAAGCATGGGGCATAAGCTAGAAGAAGCACCCACTCATATAACACACAACATCAACTAACTACATGAATTAATGCACTATTTATAGCACATTTTTTTTAGTGCTCCACTATTATTCACAACTTTTACACAATTCTTGTTGTATGTTCCTTAAGTGTGCGAAAGAAATCCAAACAAGAACATCTAAATTGGGACCGAAGGTGTACATTGGCAAGTAGTAGTTTCTCTTCCTCTCAATGTTAATTCCTTCATATCGGTGATTTTGATGATAACAATATCTCTGTCTAGATTGTGATGTTATTTTGAAGGAAGAATTGTTTCTGGATAAAGTATTATTACCTACGTTCTAAAATTAGAAATACATTTTGACTTTTTAAAGTCAATTCGTGAAATTTTAAAACTCAAAATTGATATAATTTCGTTCAAGTTTTGGAAACAACAAAAATGATAATTAATAATACTTTATAGTTAGTTTACAATTATTATATTTGTTTGTATTAAAACTAAATAACTTCATATCAACTTTGAGTTTTAGAATTTCGTGAATTGACTCAAAAAATCAAAATGTATCTCTAATTTTGGAGGGAGTATCGAGCTGCTGGAACATCAAGAATGAAGACTCGAGGATTTTGTAGAATTCATTTAAAAAGATCTTAATCAAATTTTCTTACTAAATTAAATATAGGCTGTTATTTTTAATAGGAGCCTTATTCATAGTTATTGACTAAAATCAAGGAAACTTATTTTATTAAAAGAGTTAAAACAAAAAAAGATTGTTTCGAAATGAGAATAAATCCTATAGGGACTGCCTGTAAATTAGTGTTTTTACACCCTCCAATAGGAACTTGCCAATTCAACATTTTGTGAGAAATTTGTGTTAAAATAATTAAATGAGTTTTACCATAGTAAATAATATTGCATAATCAGTTGTTTGTTTTACCTTGATTTTTTCTAAAAATACAAAGTTGTTTGTTTTCTATTGGAGGGTGAAAAAATACTAGTTTACAGGCAATCAGTATAGAATTGATTATCTTTCGAAATATAAAGTTTGATATTATAAAATATGTTTGTTTATCAAGTCTTTTATCCGTTTGAAAACAGCTTTAACAATATTTCTCTCCTAAGATTATGGAATTGGTGTTTAATAGATTATATCTTAATAAGTTAAACACTTTTGTGGATAACGAGCTGATTTTATTTTTCCAATCCTACTTCATATTGAAGCGTTCTAAAAATCTGATTATGTTTTCTGTTCCTAATAAATTTTTAAACCTTAAAGCTTGGGATTTTTATTTCAAGAAAAATAAAAACATGTTTACACTTTTCATCTCATATTGTTCCCCAAGATTTTAGACTTATTCCTAAAGAGTTGAGAATTCTTATTTTGGATAGAACAAAATCTGGGCTTATCTATTATATTGTTACTGCAGATTTTGAAACTAGTGAAAATCTGAGTTTACTTATTCCTACAACAAAAACAGATTTTCAAATCCTAAGAATTCATGTGGTTACAATTAATCTGGAAACTGGATTTTTATCTTCCTATTGTTAACAGTTTTCTGATTTTAAAAAATAGTCTTTGGGTCTAAAAGTCTATATATACAAGGCTACTTTGTTCTTGAAAAGATAACTGAAACACTCAAGCTCACTTTGCTGAAAATATTCAATACACTTGGCTATTATCTTAAAGCCTTGAATTATATTGTTTAGCTAAGATCATTAGTTTAAGTTATAATCCCTTTTTATATTAAATTTATTATCTTGTAAATGAGGGCTTCAGAGTAAAGCACATGATTCCTTTAATATTGCACAAGGAGAGTTGAAAAGGGGGTAGTAGTACTCAAGGGAGCACGGAGGAAGTTTTCTTAAGGAAACTGTGTACTAAAGGAGTTGGGGAGTTTTTGTGAATTCTATTGTATAGTGAGTTTAAATTATTGTAATTAATCAATTAATATTAAAGGAAAACTACTGGGTATCAATTGATACCTGGTATTGGACGTAAGCCTTTAGATTAGAGGTTTAAGAGGTCGAACCAAGTATAAATTGTAGTGCGCATTTGTGTTTGGTTTTAATATTTCTACTGTGTTGCATATTCCGTTTATTCATATATATTTGTCATTTGTCATCTGCATTAGTAAACCCAAATATATCACTAAATCAGTAGTTAAGCAAAGAGAAAATATAAAGAGAAAATATAAAGCAGTCAACTAAATTTGTTAACTGCATTGGACTTGGACAGAAATTTTAATGTCATGATTTATTGATTCACCCCCACCCCTATTCAACCCCCCAAACCTTTTAGGTGTGCACATACAATTAACTCATCCAATTACCAAGTATAGGCAATCTTTACCAGAAAATCAATTGGGTATATAGAACAAAATCTAGTACAAGAAACGCTACCAAGGTAGAAAGCACAAGGAATCTGATGCAGGAAGGTTGGAGACCGAAGGGACTGAACTATAGGAAAATATGTTGATCGTCCTGGAATATCATGAATTGGATGACGAGATCAAAGGGGTTATTAACACCCTCGGCTTCGGGCGTCTTTGGGTTCGTGGCGTCCTGATTTCGGGAGTTTGACGGATTAGTAGTTTATTTATTTATTCTTATTTAGTTTTTTATTTAATAATATTTTATTTTTAGCAAGTTGTTATTTGTTAGGAGTTGTTTCCATAAATTCAAGAAGTTTGTTAGGATCTTTTTCATATCCCTAAGAAGGTTTTATTTCCATATCTCTAAGAAGATTCTAGAGTGACTTGGAGATAAAGTTTTGTTAAGCTATATAAACTCGGCTTGTGGGTGAATAGAAAGATAACTTTGATTTTAATAAATATAAATTTACACATTAGAGAGAGTTTCTGTGTTATTCCGGTGAACCTTTTGTTCCTTCACCTGTGAATTCATTTGTTACCTAGCCCACATGATAACCACTATCCCGCCCGATGTCAGTTGGTATCAAAGCTCAAGCATCTTTCTAAGAATAGACTCATCGGTTTTAATGACTGGTGGTCGTGGTCGTGGTCGTGGAGAGCAGATTTTGGCTGAGGAAAACCCGCATCGTGATCGTAACGTCTAGGACGTGATGATTGAGGATTTACAAAGACAAGTTGCAGAGCTAACCCAGCGCCAAGCAGCACAAAATTTGGGTCGCCGTGAACAAGTTCCGAAGGAGGAAATCACGCACCTAGGCCGACGTGGACAGGTTCCGGAGGAGAAAGTCCCACATCGAAGAATCTTATGATTCTGAATCGAGTTTTGATAACCTTTACCACCACCATAGGAGGCAACTATGGGAACGACGTGACCATGAGGACCATCGTAGTGATTTGAGTTTTAAAGTAGAGCTACCGGAATTTTTTGGTACGCTGGAAGCAGATGGATTCATTGATTGGATGAACGAAGTGGAACGCATCTTTGAGTATAAGAAGGTATCGAATAGAGCTAAGGTGAAATTGGTTGCAATCAGACTGAAGGGCCGAGCATCTGCTTGGTGGGAGCAGATGAGGCGTTCAAGGGAGAGACAAGGAAATAATAAAATCACCAAGTGAAAGAAGATGAAGAAAAAAATGCAGAGTCACTTTCTTCCCTTCGGATACACCCCGTCTCTGTTCAAGAAATTGTATCTGTTAAGACAAGGCATTAGATCTGTGGATGACTATGCCGAAGAGTTTTACCAGTTGATAACCCGAAATGATCTTTCGAAAACAGAGGAACAATTGGTGGCGAGATATTTAGGAGGACTAAAATAGCAATTGCAAAATACCCTCAACCTCCATTCACTATGGACTATTTTTGAGGCATACCGGTGAGTAGCGTAAAGGCGAAGCAACAATGTAAGCAAGAGGGCCGATGCGAGGAGCAATCCCAAAGAAGTTTCGAACTCACTCCCACAATTTTCAGATCGCACCACTGTGTAACTTTAATTCTAGCATCAAGTGCTTCAGATGTGGAGAACCTGGTCATAGAGCAACAAAGTGCCGAAAGCCTGCTAAACCAGAAGGGTAAGAACCTTTTTATTGAAAAAGGTATGGCCGATGAGGCAGATGAGTTCAGAGAACTTATATATGATGATTACGAGGATAAAGATGTGTTATATGGGGATGGTCATGATACTCTCGTCGTTCGTAAGAGTTTACTAACTCCTAAAGGAGAATCCGAAGAAGATTGGTGAGGACCAATATCTTCCACACTACTTGCACAATGGCAAAAAAAGTCTACAAAGTGATTATTGATAATGGCAAATGTGAAAACGTAGTGTCCGAAGAAGTTGTTCGGAAGTTCAATTTGAAAACGGATCGGCATCCAAAACCATATAAGTTGTCCTGGTTAAATAAAGGTAGTGAAGTAACCGTTGACAGAAAATGTTTAGTATCCTTTTCAATCGGTAAGAAATACTTTGATAACGCTTGGTGTGATGGGGTGAAAATGGATGTTTGTCATGTGTTATTAGGAAGACCTTGGCAATATGACCGAAGCGTCATCCATGATGGTCGGAAGAATACTTGCTCCCTCAGTATAAAAGGGAAGAAAGTTGTGTTAACACCTCGAAGGGAAGAGCTCGGTTCAACTCAAACAGTCGGGAACCCGAACCTATTATCTATGACAAGATTCCTAACAGAAGTTGAGCATGAAGGAATAATGTATGCATTGCTTCCTTGTGAGAGAAATTCGGCGAGGAAATGTTGAAGTATCGACTGATGTGCAGAAGTTGCTAACGGAGTTTGCTGACTTGATGCTCGAAGAACTTCCATGGGATTACCACCATTGAGAGATATTCAACATGAAATAGATTTTATCTCAGGATCGAGTCTCACCAATGAGACCGACCCGACTGATTTCATTGAGTCAGAAAAACTACAAAGGTAGGTAATGGACTTAATGGAGAAGGGATATATCCGTAAAAGTATGAGCCCATGTGCAGTTCCATCTCTACTAGTGCCGAAGAAGGACGGCTCATGCAGAATGTGCATCGACAGTAGAGCAATCAATAAGATCACGGTGAAGTATCGTTTTTCGATACCTCGTCTGGATGATATGTTGGATCAGTTATCCGGTGCAAAAGTCTTCTCAAAAATCGACCTGAAGAGTGGGTAGCATCAAGTTCGAGTGAGACCTAGAGATGAATGGAAAACGGCCTTCAAAACACAACAAGGCTTATATGAATGGATGGTTACACCCTTCGAACTTTCCAAAACGCCCAGTACCTTCATGAGGTTTATGCATTAGGTACTACGGCCTTACACGGAAAAATCTGTAGTTGTTTATTTTGATAACATTCTTATCTACAGTCCGACATGGGAATTACATCATGAGAACCTCCAAACTGTATTTGAAACATTAAGGAAGGAACGTTTGTTTATAAACCAAAAAAAGAGTTCTTATTTCACGACTTCAGTAACCTTCCTCGGTTTCATTGTTACTACCGAAGGTGTTCACGCAGATCCGACCAAGATCAACGCAGTCGTGGCACGGCCTACGCCAAAAAACTATACATGATGTTAGGAGCTTTCATGGGTTGGCGTCTTTTTACAGACGGTTCATCCGAGACTTCAGCACGTTGGTCGTGCCTATCACCGAAAATTATTTCAATGGTCCCAGGAGGCCGAAGGTAGTTTTCACCGAAGCACTAGTACTAGCACTTCCTAACTTCGAGAAGATCTTTAAAGTAAATTGTGATGCATCGGGAGTTGGTATTGGTGGTGTTCTCAGTCAAGAGGGTCGGCCAGTTGCTTTCTTCAGTGAAAAGTTAACAGGATCAAGAAAGAACTATATTACTTATGATCTGGAATTCTATGCCCTAGTCCAGACGTTGAAGCATTGGCGTTATCTGATACAGAGAGAATTCATTCTTTTTACTGATCATGAGGCCTTAAAGTATATTAATGGTCAACATTAGCTCAACCGAAAACATGCTAAATGGGTGGCGTACTTGCAAGAGTTCACTTTCACTTTGCAACATCAAGAAGAAAGTTTGAATCGTGTTGCTTATGTGTTAAGCCGAAGAGCATTACTCCTTAGTACTATGCGAAACGAGCATTACTCCTTAGTACTATATAAAAGGGTGTTCTATTTGTTAGAAGTCAAAAGGAGTTTTTACCAATGCGGGATTGTACACTTCCTTATCTATTCCTAAAAGACCTTGGTATGATGTTAGCATGGACTTTGTTTTAGGTCTACCCCAAACTCAGCGATCCTCTGATTCAATTATAGTTGTGGTTGATCGGTTCTCTAAAATGGCTCATTTTATTGCTTGTCAGAAGACCATGGATGCTGCCCGGATCGCCCACCTTTACTTTCAGGAGATTGTACGATTACATGGCATTCCTCAGTCTATTACATCCGACCGAGATACTAAGTTTATGAGTACTCGAAATGCAATTGAACTTCAGCAGTGCTTACCATCCTCAAACAGACAGTCAGACCGAAGTAGTTAACCAAAGCTTGGGTAATCTTTAGAGGTGTCTGACCGGAAATAAACCGAAGCAATGGGATCTGGCGCTTTCTCAAGCAAAGTTTGCTTATAACCGTTCAAAGAATCGGACTACTAACATGAGTCCTTTTAAGATAGTTCAAAGTCTTTTCGATTTAGTTCATGTTCCTCGAATTGGTCGAGTGCACCCCAAAGCGGAAGAAATGGCCGAACATCTTAGGGTTATCTATGATCAAGTGTACAAATCCATCTCGGAAAGCAATGTTAAATACAAGGATCGGGTTGACAATCGTCGTCAGGTTGTTTTTATAGTTGGAGATCTTGTTTGGGCCGTACCAGCCCGAGATTGTTTTTCTTTTGGTGATTATAATAAACTTAAGGATCGAAAAATTAGTCCTTCTGATATTCTGCAGCGAATCAATGACAATGTTTATCGGTTGCGCATTCCAAGTCATCTGCGGACTTTAGATGTTTTCAATGTAAAGCATTTGAGCCCTTGTTTTGAGCAGTCTGCTGATACAACTGAGAACTCGAGGACGAGTTCTTTCCAACCCGAGGTGACTGATGCAGGAGGGTCGAAGACTGAAGAGACTAAACTATCGAAAAATATGTTGATGGCCCTGGAATATCATGAATTGGATGACCGTCATAGACGAAGGGATCAAAAGGGTCATTAACATCTTCGGCTTCGAGAGAGGGGACGTCTTCGAGTTCGTGGCGTTCTGACTTCGGAAGTTCGACAGATTAGTAGTTTATTTACTTTTTATTCTTATTTAGTTCTTTATTTAATAATATTTTATTTTTAGCAAGTTGTTATTTGTTAGGAGTTGTTTCCATAAATTCAGGAAGTTTGTTAGGATCTTTTTCATATCCCTAGGAAGATTTTATTTTCGTATCTCTAAGAAGATTTTAGAGTGACTTGAAGATAAAGTTTTGTTAAATTATAAACCCGGCTTGTGGGTGAATAGAAAGATAACTTTAATTTTAATAAATATAAATTTACACATTAGAGAGTTTCTCTGTGTTATATAAACCCGGCTTGTGAGTGAATAGAAAGCTAACTTTGATTTTAATAAATATAAATTTACACATTAGAGAGTTTCTCTGTGTTATTCAGGTGAACCTCTTGTTCCTTCACCTGTGAATTCATTTGTTACCTAACTCGCAGGATTACCACTATCCCGCCCGGCGTCAGAATCTAAGTTCTCGGACCATGATTCCGAATGACAAAATCATATATAGCACACTATACACAAGGCAGTTCCCTTGTGAACCGGTATGATAACTAAACCCAACTTCATACTAACACCAAATTAAGGATTTTGAAGTGGCGGAGTGTTAGCTGACTTGGTAAAACTGGATAATTTTAGGAAAATTATTTTGCCTAGATTCTCACACTACATGCATCTTTTATTTGGCTCATACAAGTGCTCAAGTCAGGTACAAAATACAAAATAGGTATAAATTCAATTAAGGGGAGAGATCTTAAAAGTTACTTCATGAAACAGCTCTAGGATCCAACAACTTAAAGAAACTCCACATTAACCCATACAAGTATTAATAATTAGATTTTTTAGGAATTGGACTCTCTAAATATCTCTTACACTTGCTCACTTGTAGATACTCAAACTATAGATCAGAGAATGCACCAAACTAAATTAATCAGTGTTCTAAAAATCGGATTGGGCGGCCGCCAAATTAAGGCTAGGCGAAAATAAAAAGGCTACACACGACAACATTTCGCAAAACAAGAAAAGAAGAAAGAAGGAGAAGATCAGAGAAGAAGAAGGGGGATAAACTTACCTGAGGGGCTGATCGTGATCTCTTTTTTGACTGCTATCGAAAAGTAATGGATGAGGAGGCACAGCGGCTATGGCTCCCAGCCTTCCAGTTTCAATAATATTCTAACCCTTATTTTTAAAACAAAGCCCAAACCCTTTGTTTTAAAAACAATGCCAAAACTCTTCTTTTTAAAAAAAACAAAGCCCAACCTCTTTCTTTAGAACAAAGCCCAAAGTTAAAAAGAATGTGTGGCCATTACTCATCAGTTTTCTTATGTTGAAATTGTGCCATATTACAAATACTTCTATCAAAGTTACTTCCTAATTATACTTAAAAGTCCTAAAGTTTAGTATGTTTCAAACTTCACCCATATACTTTCACTAATAAAATTTAAATAAAATTAATCCCGCCTAGAACACCCGCGCCTACAAGGCCTAGGCGCTCGAAGCTCCCACCGCCGCCTAGGTCCACCTATTGTTTTTTAGAACATTGAAAATAATCATATGAAACAAAGAACGGAAAAGGAAGAATATCTAAAATCAGATTCAAAATAATCATATACTCCCCCATCCCAATTTTAGTGACATTTATACTGGGCACATAGCATAAGAAAGAAGAGTGCATGGCATTTCTTATATTTTGCTTCCTATTATACCCATAAGCAATACATTGATATATAGAATGAGGTTCAGAAAGTTTCAAATTCTCTTTCTTGACTTGAAAAACGTAACGGATTAAAATGAACAATAATACATTGATATGTTGAAGTTGGTCACTTAATTTAGGATAATAAAAAGAGGTCACACAAATTGGAGCAGATGGAAGAACATATAGCAATATGCATCACGTATGTAGCCTTGCTTGAAGCTCTTTTAGGGGGGGAAAGTAGTAAAATATATGAATCAAACTAAAGCATAAACATGAAGACAAAAAGGTGGAAAAGGAAGAAAATACTTTAAACTAATATGCTATCACTTAAACATCCTGAATGGGACTTTTCAGGGGGGGGAATGATAAACAGTTAAAAGTGACTATCAGACAGCACACATTGACAAGATGATTCATATAGCAGTGAAGCACACCTCAATTATCCCTCTTTCAGGCCCAGTTGGGAGAACTCCATAAGGAAACAAATAAAGATTGATTCCAACGGCTTCAAATATGTCTTTAAGAAGAGAAATAACTTGTAATGCAAGTACATCTTGTCGACAATCATCTCCAACCTATGTCAGAAATAACTTAATTTAGCCAAGTATAAAAAAGGATATAGAAGAACTGAAGAAGTTACTTGTCAGACCTACAAATAAAAAGTAACCATAAGGCAGGTCACTAATATAGGATGAAAGAAAGAAAAAGATAAATCAGGAGGTTAGTGTTCAAGTCTTAACATATAATTGTTACTCCATCCCACAAAATATGTAACATGAGAGGCTTTTTTAGCCTAAAGTAGTCAAAGATAATAGAGGGCAACTGTAGAACAGGCACATTAATGCCCAATATATCTTAAGGGAATTTTGGAAATTGCTTCAAAATTTAGAAGTTTGGTGAAACAAAATTTGACTTCTTTACTTGCAAACAACCTCCAAAAGTGACATTATTTGTGGGATACAAGGAGTATTAATCAAGGGGGTTTGAAACTTCAAATTTATTAAGTCCAACAATCTGCCAAATCTGGTTTCTTCGTGACCTTTAAGCTTACAATTATTTGACTAGGCATAATTGTAAAGCCCAAACCATATCGTAACCCACCAAAACCTTTTACAACACTAAGCCAAGCCCAAGGGCTTTTATGTTACCATTGTTGTCAAAAATAAGTTTCTTCAAGATTGTGAATAAACCAAGGAGCTCAATTATTCAGGGTAAAAGAAAACATAACAATGGCTACAATTAAAACCCCCACCCATCCTCCCCTTAAAGATCACATGGAAACTGATGAGTGCATATTATTCATTTATTTTGATTCCATTATATTTAGTTTTATTGCATGTTTCATGGGTATATGAGCTTATTAAGGTATTCAATGATTTCAGGAAGAATTGGAGTGAAATGAGGAAAAAGAAAATTGCGAAATTTTTAGCATTAAGTTGGATGCATGTTCTTAGCTTGGGACTTGAATTTTATTGTAGAGCTCTTCTTTAGCTTTCAGGAACATCTTGAATCGTCCCAATCGGAGTTCATATGAAAAAGTTATGATATTCTTACTAAACGAACGTTGAACCTCAAAGTTTGGAAGTTGTAATTTACACGTTGATCACTTGGAGGCCGATTTCGCCTTGATGCAGAAAGCGATTCATCGATTCTTAAAGAATGAAAGTTGTAGATCTCGTCGATATCTTCGTTTTGATAGGTAAGAGGCTCAGTAACTCCTCCTAGATCAAAAGTTATGCTCGTTTTACCAAAGGACGTCGCAGCAGGAAATGAAAATTCACCCCAAGGAATTTGAGCGGGAAAAATCAAGAAATCTTGGATTTTTGGAAAGTTTCTAAATGCAGATTTTGGTAGACTTCACATGGAATTGGATTGATATTTCTATTAGCTTTAGGATTTCCTTTAGACTAAGATTTATTTCCAAATTGAATTCTATTTCTTTATGGAAACTAGTTATGATTTGTAAATCCTTTTAGGATTTGGATTTCTACATCCTATAGGATTTAGGACTTTGTCTAGCACTATAAATAGAGGATGAGGGTCAAGGTTTTATTCATTCAATATTCAACATTCAAGTATCCTCTATTGGAGTGAAGGCTCAAGCATATGTCAGGCTAGTTCTTTTTATTCTGGGTTCTAAAGGGAGGTGAATCCTTGTTACAAGTAATTAATTAATTGAGTATTATTATTTATTCCTTCTTGTGTGAAATTTCTTCTGATAATCTGTTTTCATTGATTGCATGCTAATTGATCTAATTAATTTAATATGGCCAATTGAGTTAATTTGATCATTATCATATGCTAGATTAAGATTGGTATTACGTGTAATTGATATCTCTCTTCATCACAAGTAGCAACTTGGTAATAATAATTGTGGACAAACTTTTGTTTATTGCTAAGATTATTAGAAAACAAGTTAAATAAATCGAGCTTATGTGTTTGTTGCTTGGATTAGCCTAATTTTCTATTTCTTAATGCTTCTATCATATTAAATCTAGAGAGCTTATTCTAGGTTATATGCTAGTTAGAATCGGTGGAGAGCTTGTTTCATACGTTGATAATCTAAAGAGAATTTTGGATAGCGAGCTTATTGTTATCTAGGGCTAATAATTTCATTCAAGGAAAAATAATAATTACTTGATTAATTGATTGTTGTACTTGGTGAAACCGAACTCCAAAACTTCAGCTTTTACATATTTGGTTAATTTTATCGTTAATTCTTGTTCTCTTAGTTTAAAAATAATTTTCAAAACCCCATCTTTATTTTACATTAAAATAGTAGAATAATTCTAAAACAACTTTACTCTCGTGGGATCGATCCTTACTTGCCATCTTGTGCTAATTATTGTAAATTGTGGAGTGAAAGTGAGGTTAATTTAGAGAGTGTCAACGACACCCTGTAAAACATACGTTCTGTGTTTTGGCTATCTTGAGGGTAAAAAGATAGTTCCGGACAATGAGTAATACTATCAACCGGGCCATAAGAAACAAGAAGTCTGTAAAGCACTTGAGAAAAAAAAAAAATCCGGTCGGAGTAGAAAGCGTAATAGTCAAGAATGAAGAATGCTATATCCGCAAACTATAAAGGGGCACCTAAGCTTAGAAGAAAAATTATAAACTTGAAAATTTAGCGTTTCGTAACCATGATGCTAAAAGATTTGTAATATAGAAAATTTTTGACATATCATTAATTCGTTTAGAAAATTTGTTTCTCTTTTGTTGCTTGTTAAGATTTACAAATATCATTATCGGTTGTTATGCTGACTAATGTGGACTTTCAACCATCATCCATTGGAAATATAAATAATCGAAAAATCAAGAAATATTCCAGAAATGTATGAAATTCCTATAATAAAACTATTAGGTTAGGGATATGATGGATCTAGTATCTAGCCATGGAGGGGATTATGGGAACCAACAGAGAAAATGACGAGGGAAAAACCAAGTATGAGAATAGGGCTGAGCATTCGGTTATAACCGAACCGAATAGTTTATTCGGTTATAACCGAAAACCGAAATTAACTCACTTTTGATATCCGAACTACTAACCGAATTAAGAGATAACCGAATTACCGAATAACCGAATTTACTATTCGGTTATTCGGTTAAAAACCGAAATGTTCTGAATTATGTTTCTTCTATAGAGTTGCATTGTATATATCCAAAGAAATAGCCAAACAGACCTCCCAATACAGATTCATTTTGGATATTCAAATAATATTTGAATGAAGCATAGTACAAGAAAAATAATGAACAATTATATAAAGTTTACTCTATGGGACTGGGGGTAAAACGGAAAACAACAACTACCCAGAACACAAATTACAATAATCAATTGATCACTCTAATTAAGCACATAAGGAGGATCGAGAAAACAAATACTCTCACACATCATATATATATATATATATATATATATATATATATATATATATATATATATCAAGCAGGTGAAGATGAAGAAGAAGCGGAGTGTAGGCGGAGCCACGGAGACAGAGAGGCTGCGGAAGGTGAGGGCCGCGAGGCTGCGGAAGGCTAGGGCCGTGAGACTGCGGAAGGCGAGGTCGTGAAGGACCGTAGGCGCTAGGCGGAGTCGCGACTCGTGATTTGGGGTAAGAGTGAGAGAATTTAGATTTTGGGTTTTGGGCAGAACTTCAAAGAGGTAAGAGTACAGAGAAATTTGAGATCTGAGTGAGATACTGAGACACTGTTGGACTGTAGGAGATGGGGAGATACCGAGATGTCATCGGGACTGTAGGAGATGAGGAGATAATATGATGAGTCATGAGAGTGAGAGATCAGATCTTGAAGACTAAAGAGTGGGAAAGATTACCTTTGACTCAAAGATCAGATCCTGAAGACTAACGCTTTAAGGCTTAAATTTTTTTTTATAACTGGTTCGGTTATTCGGTTAACCGAACAGTATAAATTTTAAAACCAAACCCGAACCCGAAAATCGTAAAATAAAACGGGTATAACCGAAATACAAAAAATAACCGAATAACCGAAAAAATTCGGTTAAAAAAATTCGGTTCACTTTGGTTATTCGGTTTTACCCGTTTTTTGCTTATAGGAGAAGGTGGTAGCAAGTTAACAAAAACGATGTCAAGGGCATGCAACTTGAAATGTTATGGTTATTTTCCCTATACGACATCACAAAATAGTTCCATCATCACTAATCAGAGTACATGTTTTCAATTTCTTTATTGAAATATACAAAAGGGGAAACTGGTATTATTAGAGTTACCTTGAAAATGCACGCTTGGGGCTTTATATCATTGGGATCACCTTCTTTATCCACCACGTTAAATGTGATCATAATAGGAACTTTTGCTGCTGATTGCAACGGTATTCCACTATCAACTTGAATACCCCTAACAAGTTTATTAGTAGCAGTAGGCAAATAAAGGTCTTCTCCGTTCATTTCAATTTTCACCAACTCCCTGTTGCACAAGAAAATGAGAAATAATTTTCTGCCAATGTATTATACATATGAACATATTAAACATTCAGTGGTAAATGATCAGGCAGCCATTTTGTTTAAAATAATGTCAAAAGTTCGGCCTGTACCAAACCTTCAAATTTTGGGGACCAATCAAGAAAAGGGAATTACAAATACACATATACAACATGATAGCAGCAATAATCATTCATGCAAATAAAGACATACCTACGAATACCAGCTCGTCGCTCTTCTTTCGGAATTGGAAAGAGTACACCAGATATAGATGTGACCTTGTCAAAGAAATCAAATTCTCTTTGAAACAAGTCAAGGGCCTTAGGGGTGAAACTGTCAATAATTCGTTGCCTAACAAGGGGAAGTAGTGCTTGAAAGGAGCTATTCTGAAATTCAAAAAAAATATCAAAATTAAAGTACATCCAATAGTTGAGTGCTAGACCGGAAACTGACTAAACGTATATGGTTTCCCTAAACTTACAGAGGGTAAAGGTCATGAAATATCATTATGAGCCTCAGTCATAACAATTGCTTTTAAGGACAAGTACCGTTATGAATTGTGTCATTTAAATTTTTTAATAAACATGCAAAATGTTTAACACATATAGCATTATTAAATTATATGTATATCCTTAAATTATTTTACAATTATACAATCTAACACCCCAAAAAGAAAAACTAATTTACAAATGCTTTTGTAATAAGAAAAAAGTGTTAAATCACACATGTAACATAAATCTTAATACAATATAAAGGTATAGTAATTTCTCATTACATATAAGAATAAAGCACGAATATGATACGAATATGTAAATAAGCAACTTAGAATAATGGGAAAAGATGACAGTTTTTGTCAATTTTAAAGAAAAAAAAAAAGATTAGTTTTTCAATCTGTTACCTAGCCAGTATTCTTCAATACTATATATACAATAGTATATATAGTACCAATAGTATGTGCAACCATTTTTTGTACAGTGTTTATAACTTACATATATATACAAGACTTGGTTAAAGAGAAAGGTGAGTGCGCGAAAAAATAATGTATCGTAACTTATCCAGATCACCCACAAAATATTGACCTTCTTCAACCTCCAACAATCCAAAACTGGGAAAGGAAAATACTCTCTGAGGATGAAGAGCAACACATACAAGCCTTATCAAAAATCCCAAACAAATTACTCTAAAGGCGCTAGACTATTGGATAATGGAGAAATAAAGGGGAGTGGGTCTCACAGCTCAAAAAACATAGAAAATAAATATCAGACGCAATGATTTATCCAGTATAAACCTCTAACACAATTCTGAAACACCAAGGAACTTGCCATAGACTTTAATGCAATGCTAAGAAAAGGATTGAGATGGCTAGTTTGCTAGGATAATAGTAAAAGGAAGTTATAGGTAGGAGCATGTGAGTGGCTCACTTTAGCTTTTATCCTTCTAGTACTATAATAGTAGGAGCACATATTATGTGAGGTAATCTTAATTTTTCTGAATGAATAAATGGTTTAGTCCATTCTCTCTCGATCTCTTTATTTATTCTTCCTTATGTTCCGCCTAATTCTCTCTCCATTGCTGACGTTTACTGCTAAATACTACCAACTAATTCATTATATAGTTGAGCTTTCTATTTCTGGTTCAAATCAATTCAGGATCTAGTGTTGATCCGAACAAATTGTTAATGGTGAGCTTGTCAAGAATCAAAGACCTTGCAAGAGACTTAAGAACGAAAACCTTAGCCTTCCAAATAAAAGAAGCCAACTGGAAGAGTTCGGACTTCGAAACAATTAGAGAAGCTGAGTATTACTTACAGGAAAAAGTTCCATAGGAAAGAACAGGAGTAGGATGGAGCAAACATAGAAGCAAAGCCAAATTTTCTGCCTCACTATCATTAAGATGACAGAAAATGCAAATTCCAAATAAAGAATAGGCCTTCCTCAGACAAAAAGAAGATACTGGAACATTATGAAATGAAGACGAATAGAACAGGTGAGGGAAAACCACATACAATAGAAGATCCCAATTCACGCATCCTCCAAAAATTGAACACATTTACCATCCCCAAGTCCAAGTAGGAAAACATGTTATTTGAGAAAAAGTTCATTACATTTTCCTTAAATCAGGCTTATATCAATATTATCCTTCCATCGTATATTGTCTCTTTAAAACTATTATATTATGTAATAAGAGGGTAATAAAAATGATCTTTCGCATTATAATGCCTTGAACTAAAGATTTTCGGACTTTCAAAATAAAAAAATAAAAGGAAAGGAAAGGTGGACACAACCAATATGTGATGTGGGTATTTATGAAAGGTCCCATAAGTTGATATCAGGGGCAAACATAGAGAAGAGTGAAAGGGGGTGGAAGTAACAAAGTATATGAATGTTATTTTCATGCCAAATAATGAACGCTAGGTACTATATTTTTCCAGAAATATGCCTAATTTATTCAAAAAATCTATCTGGAAGGGCATACCTTTAGAGAGGCGGCTGTGTCCTTCTCCTTTGACTCTTTCCCAGTCTCTGGTTCACAGGTCTCACCCTGCCATTTAAATACAATTCTTATGCTATTGAAGTTAAAGCGTGTCACGATTAAAAGCATATTAAGTATTCATTTATAATTCAATAATGGCAAAGCACAGGTTTATCTAATACGTGAAGGAAGAAAAGGGGTAAAATCTCCTCCCACCTGTAGATGCCAAATCAGAATATGGGCAAATATGTCACTCCTATGAGCAGCTCGAAGCAAATATCCTTCAACTAATTTCTGCAAGTTGACAAAATCTCATTATCTAAACAGAAATTATTCCAAGCACAGATATGTTGAATGCCTGAATGTGGAATTTATTTCTGCAACTGAACAGCTGGCTAAGGTCAAGCATTATAACGAACATATAAAACCCATATACACATTTTTTGTCTTGATATCTTTTATCGTGATATTCCACTGTTCTCTACATGCTCATGTGTTGAATTACCTACTTTTTCTGCTGCAGTTGTTTTTTATCACCAAGATTATTATTTTAACATGTGACCTAGAACACAAGTTAAAAAGGCATAAAATCTTGCTAGAAACTGAAATTTAAGTACAAATACTTGGTTT
Source organism: Panax ginseng (assembly GCA_020205605.1). Taxonomy (NCBI): domain Eukaryota; kingdom Viridiplantae; phylum Streptophyta; class Magnoliopsida; order Apiales; family Araliaceae; genus Panax; species Panax ginseng. The sequence continues at coordinate 3,175,648 of CM035133.1, read as the reverse complement.
CATGGCGATATACATGTCTACTATATCCTGATCACCAACCCAACCAAAAAGTTATCATATTACTGTGCGCAGTGCAAAGAACACACATAGGTAAAACTCGTGAAGACTGGATTGGCTTTAAGGTGAGCCTTAGCTCAGCCCAGGTACTTATAAGGTGAACTCCGGCAGCATTAAACCAACAATGGACTCAAATATTCAGACCCAAGCTCAAAGCCTCAAACCATGTAAATTTACCGGGTCGAGTTCAGGCTCAATATATGCTGCCACAAATTCTCTCACCAACACCCAAATTATGGCGGGCTCGTTTAAGCCCATTTTACAAATAATAAGATTTAAGTAAACATCAGTATGTCAAGTAAAGAACCCACGTCATCGTCATATCTTAAAGCCTGCACCAGCTGGGGCATGAAGAATGTGACTCGCTCAGGAGGATATGATTCCAACACTCTGAGGACATAAGCCATAACACGTGGATGACCCTTATATGCTGGAGTAAGGAATTCCAGAGCCTGTGTGATTGAACAAGCAGCCCAGTGAGGCAATTGTTGCAGTAGTGTTGAATTCTCATCAACAGCCTTTGGACTAACGAAATATGGTAAAGCCTCAGGTATGTTGCGGGTTTCCAATATATGTGACTGCAACAAAAAATAACAGCTTAGCAAACATGAACCTTGGAAATGAATCAAATGACAAGGGGAGATTGAATTAGCTACAACTGACCATCCTAAACGAACAGTTAAGAGGATAGCGTCTAATAGCACCTTTTTTAAATCTTTAATGTACATGAATGGTGTCATTGTACATTGAACATAAACTAATCAATTATCAGGGTTAAATATCAATCAAAAGTGCTTTTGATAGTTAAAAAAAGGCAATAGACAATTTAGTTTGCATTTTACAAGAAATATAACAAGATATTTATGGGATTCATTTTCATCCTACAAAACTAGCTTGGGATAAGCTTTGTTGTGTTGAGTACATACAAGATATATAACACTTGAAATAGACTGTGAGTTTTTTGACCATCTTTTAAAAAGTAAACTCTATTTTTTGAGACAAAGGAAGTATAATAAATACCAAAGCAGCATAGCAAAATGAAGGAGGTTACAATGAAAGAGAAAAAGCCCAAGAAAAAAAATAATGTAAACACCTTCACTAGTTGAAAGTTGGTTATAGCTGTCACTGGACAAGTATAGTAGCAGGTAGGATTCAAATAGATCAATAGCAGTACCATAAAAAAATAAATAATAAATTAAGTGTCTTGAGTATTGAAGAAGCTAACTTCAGCGAGCTGACATTTTTCAAATCAAAGGCAGAAGGAAGCGAGGTGATAGACAAGAGAAGATGCACAACTTTAAGATCACTAGTGGCAGACAGTCGCAACTAACGCAACAAAGTTGGTACAAAATGTCTAATCACATGAAGCAAAAACTAAATACTGCACCAGTTATACGTGACACCTTCAAGTTGAAGAAGCAATGACGAAAATAGATTTTCAATCAGGATACGAAACAATGATTTCAGCTATGCCTTATGGCGTCATAGTATCCCAATATTAGTTCTTCAAACATAGCAACAAGTCAATGAAATGCAAGTGTACACAAACATGCCAATTCACTTGCTGCAATCTACTTAGATTTTCTAAGCATCTACTAGGAACTCCAGAGTTTAGGTGACTACTTAAACGAATAAAGTTTCAGAGATAGAAGTTTAACATAAATAACAATGATTCAATCATATACTTCCCATCTGTTAGAAAATAATCATTTAACAAGCCTTTTTTTCAGTTAACAAAAAGAAAATAATCGTAATAATAACAAGACTTCTGAGTTTTTGTAACGACAAAGAAAAAAAACTCAATTAACAAAAAGTTCTTTTTAGGCTTAATATTTTTTTCAAAACTTATGTGTTAATTCTAATACAATTTTTGCAATATTTTCTCATATATGCCCTTATATTCAATGGTATTTAGAGGAATAACTACAATTAAATGAACTCAAAACTCTTCAACTTCAAAGAAAATAGTAGTATATTTGCCATTTTAGCTGCATTGGTATGTGTGATTTAAGCTACTTATTAACTAAAAATTTTAGATTGTTGTAGTACTTCTAACTAAATTTTAGATTGCAGGAACTTGAGCAAATTGAAAATAGAGCTGAGGGGGTAGCCTAGTTGGTTTGGACCACCCAATTATACTCTTGAGCATGGTTCCAGTCTAAAACAAGTTGCAATAGGCAGCAATCTTTCCCCTTCCCCTAGGACAGAGTAGAGTAGACTTTTCTATTGTCCAAAAAGATAATAATGATGAATCAGTTTAGCTAGCGTGTATCAGACCACTAAGGATGAATTTCTAGAAAAACGTGCATTTAAACATACAAAAGTAACAAGTTCAGGAAGGACATGGCCTCTTTACTCTTGGTAAACATAAGAGTGATGCTTTTAGTGATTGCTTAGATAGATAGAGCTATCGCTCCCTCACCAGCAAGGCTGCAACTCTAACCACTTTAAGATACAGCTTTTGGTCGAGCAATTGGTTTTATACTTTTATGTCCAACACTGAAGTACAGAACAACTACCCTCAATCACAAGAATACTCGAACAAATAGTTGAAGAGAAATTAAGAAAAGAAAATGGATTATGCGAGGAGAAAAAAAATCGCCCAATTTTAACTACACAAATTAAGATGAGAAGAGAAGACCTGAACCAACTGAGTCACTTCGGCCTTCAGAGAAGGGTTTGTTGGAAACCTTGCAGCTATAGATAAAGCAATTTTAGGATCAACTGCAAATGCAGTTCTTGCATATTCAATCCATTTCTCGGCACTAATTTTCAACTTTAAAGACGTACTTTCCCTGAAACAATCAAGTATGAATAAGTAAATTATCAAAACAAAAGGAATTGAACACTTGATAAACGTGACAAATTATCTGCAGCTTGTGAATAATTACTTTGAGCCAACAGGTTGAGCCCACACATCAAGCCTATCAGCCTCGTGCTGGCATAGCATCAGAAGTAGCTGCTTCCGCTTCTCTCTACCCAAAGCATAGTTCTCCAGTAGTCCCCAGACCGGGTGATAATGATCTTTCTGAAGATAACCATTGAAGTATAAATTTAATAGCACAACTAGCATTGCCTAAGCCAGCTAGAATTATGTCACAAAGAGGAAAAGATCACAAAAGAAGTGCAACACGACTCATATGTAGTTGAACCACATCTAAAATCTGTAGTGGCAGCATATTCAGTTACACAATATCACAATCTTACCGCATCATTCAAAGAGCTCCCATTCTCATGCCCCCGTACTTTTGCATCAAGTTGAGAAGTATCTACTCGCTCATTTAAGAGATGTTGAACAAATACACTGACAGACTGAGCCTCACTCAGGGAAAAAGTCATATTATTTGTGTCGTACCATTCTGGTTCATGAGCAAACCACCCCAAAGAAGCCCTGTAATATGGACAACATATGCTCTTTATTTCCAATGCAAAGTGTCACTTCAGTGAAATTTAAGTACAGAACTTATGCAGGCAGCTGATAACATTCATACAAATTAACATTTATATATTGCAAGGAGAATTACACATTGATAAACAGAATATAAGAGCCAACTCCAAAAAATGAGAGTCCTACTAAATTATTTTCTTTTCTTTTCTTTTTAATTAAGGTTTGCAGTTGACACACTTGCACATAATTTTTGGATTTCTTTCTTAATTTTAAACTACAGAGTAAAATATTTGATCTGAAAAAATTATGTCCAAGTGGTCAATTCAACAGATACCCCCAAAAAATTACAGTATGCCAGAAGGCCGATGGGCAAACAATTAGGGAAAAAATCAGCAAGAATGTCGCAGAAAATAGTAATACAAAGAGTCTGATCACCAATATATACGGTCTTCCAGCAACTGAAGCCCTGTTCTGAAATTTTGAAGATGACCCTGGGACTGGCATGAACAAAACTTCAGCCCAAGAAGCATTAAAGTAAAAAAGGTTCCAGTAGCAGCTGGATGGCGTGAGAAGTTCCAGGGAATTTTTGTTGTCCCTTGTAACATCCGACCAAGAAGTAAAAGTTGCTCAACACTATCATGATGGACCACCTGGAAAAAGAGGGAAAAGGTCTTGAGGATACAAAGAATAACTCAAATACCTAATGTAAAATCAAGAAACTGTCTATTTTGCATGTCTATTGTAGTTTGTTCTGTCATTTGGAGCCTTCTAGTTTCAGTTCATTCCACTTGTGAAAGAAAAGGACATTTTTTAAAAACAAATATCTAAATTAGAAAATGATCAAAAGACAAATTGAAAGATAATATATAGTAGGGGAGAGTACAGTGCGGTTTGAGGCGGTTTTAAGCTTCCGCCAAAACTGCAATATGCGTTTTTTAACTTTTATCAACCGCATCAATGTGGTTTCTTGTGGTTGCGACGGGTGCAAAACCACTTAGACAAAAAAAATACATTACACAAATTGAAAATATTAATTAGTATTATTTTTATTCAAATTAAATTAACACCAAATTAATATTTTTCTTAACAATAACTAGAAAGTTTCAAATAAAAAATAACAATTAACAACATAATTTATAAAGTATTGCTCTTTCAAGTCATTTAGTTATATTATCTTCCTTCTAATTTGTCAAATGTAAAAACAAAAATAAATAATTCATTTGTTTTACTTTTTAACAAAATTAAAAAATATATAAATAAGATAATTGTATTTCTAAACTTTGAAATGAAATTGATTTCTCAAAAAAATATCAATTATTAGAATATTAAATATAAAAAGATCTATTGTATTACATATATTTGTATTTATTTGGTAATATGTTTGTTAGTATATATAAAAATTTATATATTTACATATATGTAAATATAATTATATATAATTTAATTATAAAAAGTTATATATATATATATATGTGTGTGTGTGTGAGGTTTTGCCGGTGCGGTTGAGGCGCGGTTCTTGGATGCCACGCAAATGAGTGGTTCCTAATTTTAAAGACCACACCACGCGCAAGTGGTTTTGCCCGTGGTAGTCTTGATTCTTGTCTGATTTGCGGTTTTCTGCTCTCCCCCAATATATAGTAATGTCACAGGCACTATGTGCGAGTTTTATTGGTTCTTATTTTTGCAATTGCAAATCTACATTTTTTCATTTGCCATCGAGTGGCAAGTACATCGAGTATTTGAGTCACAACCAACTAAACACATTAGCACAAAGATTATAGTAGTGTAGAATATATAACTAGAGGAGATTTCCTACATAGGTCTCATATAAGTAAATGACAAATAAAAAGATAACAAATAACATCAAATGCGAAAGTAGGCAATTTCATGCTACGATCAAAAGGAATAAGAATACTAGGAATTCTATTATCATAAATGAACTATACATAAAAGATACTATAGATAGTAATACCAAAAATAACATATATCCTAGCACATGTTAACATGATATATTACAGGAATTCTAAACAAGTTTGGGATAGACTAACAACAAATGGTAACCATGGTTAAATCCAAAAATAGATGCATAAATTAGCAGCCATATAATAAGATGCAGCAATAGTACAACTACAATGTACAGCCATAAACAATAGGACAAGATCTTGTTGAGAATGAAATTTTAAATGCTTTAAACTTCCTCACCTCGAAACGGTCAATCAAAAATCCAAGCCATAGCCTATGAGCAACTATCTGGTCGACAGGATCCTTTTCAGGCCGCAGGTCTGGTTCCCCAGGTGTCAGATGGGGCCTTAATTTGGCAGCAGGTCCAAAGTACCTCACTTCAGATGCAAAGAGACCTCGCTTTGTATCGATTGTCCACAACCATGCATCAACAAGCTCAGCAAGTACAAGGGGACCCAATTGAGGAGCAGCAGAAACTAACCATGTCCAAATAAATACACCAGTCTCCATCGCATCAGGTGTTGAAATGTAAGCTGGACACCAGCAAAGAAGACGTAGGAGTTGTGAGAAGCTCTCTACTTTAGATTTAGAATCCGAGGCCTACAAAAATATCCGATCCTTTATATCACAATCAGATTAAAGAAAAAGTAAGTATATTTCAGTTAGTGAAATACAAACATCAACCATGATCTTTACCAGATTTGAAAGAAGCAACGCAGTAGCCTGGGAACAAGTTTCGCGAAATGATGACTTGTCCACTTCCCCACCTTTCTCTGCTGTGTAAACAAATTTTTGAAGGAGACGAACAAACCTAGTAAGTAATAACTCATCGAATGAATCCTTTTTGGGCTGGATTTGTTGAGATAATGCTCCAGGTATCATCTTTGGAAGACCAACACCAACCCCAGGGCCTATTGAAGTATCTGAATCCTGTTCATTGACGCTCTCCATGTTCTCATATAACCTTCTCATGCCAGCAATTTCTCCAGCATGGTTACACTTAACTGTCGCACTGACTACACCTGTGCCAAGTACCTCCAAATTGAAGGCCTCAGTCACTTTAAAATTTGCTCCTGACGCAGCCGCAGCAGCAGCCATAACCGCGGGAATATTTGCTGTTCTGGTACCAGTCCAACAATCATTTTTACCGGTACCAATCCGTATTTCAGATAGAAGAGAAACCACATCTGTGGTAGGCTGTGCTCTTTGCCATGTATTTGCTTTGCAAAGATTTTCCTGAGTATACAAATTTAAAGAAAAAAAAATGTATAAAGAAAAAAAAATGTATAAAGAAAAAAAAAATTGAAATCTAAAAACTAGCTAGAAGAAATAATTTAGAGTTCGGTAGATCTTTCTATATGTCGAAAGAAAATAGTGACGCACTAACAACTGCTTTAAGTTAAAAATGCTAAATTGTAAATGAACACAGTAAAACGTTGCCATGTAGATTTTAGAAAGAGAACCATAAATGACAATAATAATATAATCAGAGATAAGAAATGGAATGTCACATCCTTCATGTCAAACAAGAAGCATGAGTCTCAATATAGATTCCACATGTAGAACCTAACCGCGATGAGAAATTAACTAAAAAAGACGTCAGAACAAGATCTCCAGTTAGACAAACCTGAAGAAGACCCTGGCTGGTGCATGGAGCATATGAAAGTGAAACAATGATCCAATCGCGAACAATCTTTTGGTATAAGGAGCGTACAGTAGCTACCCAAGCAGGATCATTAACAAGAGCGGAAGGTGGGTCATTATGCACTGATAAAAGGAGGAGATCTAGACAAGAAGAATTCCATAAGATCTGCACAGGATACATAGAAAAATGTTTCAAAAAAGAAAAGATGAAAATAAAAGGAACAAAGAAATAAATAGATATATATATATATATATATATATTTATATAAATGAAACATGGAAAATTTATTCACCAATCAACTTTTTACCTGTGGAAACTTATCTCTAAGTTGACTCAACAAATTGACGGAGGTATCCCGGATATGCTCCTCCCTCTGAGACATACTTTTTATAAGAAAACAGGCGTGCACACAAAGAGTAGTCTCTCTTATCTCAGCTGCGTTGCCTGTCTCTGATATCCGATCCTCCTAACCACACCATGATTCAACGGAAATAAGTAGTGTGAATCTACTCATATAAAAGGATGTATACATTCATAGGGACATTATGCAAAACACTACAAGTATGCTGAAGTAAGAATACACTATACTAAACATTAGCCAAGTACATAATTCAGTAACTGCTTATTGGTTCTTACATGCAGTTAGCAAAGCTTTTTTTTTTTAATAGCCAACTGATATAATCAAAAAGTTGAATAAAAAGTATTAAAGAACGATGTTTAGGATATAATGAAAACATTAAAATGGGCATCGAAAAAGAAAATGTCCATGATTTTGTGAAGTTCAAAAGCATGATTAAAAAAATTATACTCGCGACAAACAGGAAATCAGTATTACAAATGTCTAGCCTTAAACCCTACGATGCTCATCAGCATAAGCACCAATGCTTAAGTTAATAGTTTCCATCATGCATGGTTCCATAAGTGTAGGTTCTCCAGATACTTTTTTTTGTTTTTGATAAGTTGAAGGTCTCCTGATCTGCCAGCTCTCAACCTTTAACATCCTAGCTTTAATTGTTTCATAAAAAAATTATGTGAACCGACAAGAAAAGTTGGTCTAATTTATTATAATTTTTTAAATAAATAAATTAAAAAACAGTATTGAAGTTCAGCTTTCATGCAAGATCATTGACAACAGCAAGACTAAAAGGGAAAAAATAACAAAAATGGAAAGACGTGTCACAATATGCATTATAGTAATAAATAAATAAACATACCAGCCATGATAACGCAGTATTAAAAGCTCCGTGGACAATTGCAGTCAAACATTGGAAGACTGCTGGCATAAGATTTGGACTCTTTAGGTACTCAAAGACACAGCTGAAGGCACTCCTGGAAGCAGTAGAACTGGGACTGCAATTAAGGATGCCACCGTTGCTGCTGAATCGTATTATTTCCAGAAAGGCTACCGCCAGGAGATAAGTTGCCTTGACACCTACAGTGAAACAAGGCAATATTTTACACTCCAAAGTGAAAGAAGCACTGTTGCTGTAAGAGAAGCGTTCATCCTAAACTACCTAAATAATTAAATATATACCAGAAAAAGGAACTACAAAGTAAAGGAGCTCCATGCTTGAAGTAACCATCAAGTCAATAAAACTTCACAAGACGAAGACAATTCACATAAGTTGCACCATGAAATATAAGCAACTTAGACAGACCTGAGATTGTGCTCATTGCAGAAACCTCAACCCGGCCACCTAAGGCAGCTGAAAGAGCAGTTCTTTGAGTTAAAGCAGCTTTCTCATTGCCACTCCCTCGACGACTCCCAGGGTTGTGAAGAGAATTAAGTTCTAACTCATCTTCAAGCCATTTCACAGAGCTAACAACCTAGAACAAAATAAGGTTGCGTTCCAAAAGTTAGTCATACTTTTACTATAAAGAATACTAGTCATGATGATACAGTTTAAATAAACCAAAATAACAGAACCGTCACTCTGCAATATCCCATATTAAACATAGTTATACAGTTAAGCAGATAAATACACAGTCCACATGGCCAACCTTCCTAAAATGGAGACTTATTAAGTGAACTAAGTCTGGGTTAGAATCAACACTCTCTTCACTCCTAGATATATGTCAAGTATACATCAAAACAGATCCCAAGTCTTTAAGTTCAAATTTAGGACATGTAAACACAATACATCAAGAGCAAGCAACCATATGAGAGATGCACTTTCACAATGTACTTTACATGCACAATAATGCACTAAAGTCCTAAGATAGGCAAAAATAAGGTAGCCGCTAGCTAATTCATGTAACCTGGTAAATACGCACTCTGTAAGTTTCTCGTGTAACTCATCTTTGTTCTACCCATTCACTGCATGAAAGTCATTGTCATCTATGACCAACAATTCATAAAGAAGATTCAAAGCTCCCGATCAATGTGGCTCTCTAAATCTTTTACTAGAGTCGCTGCATCTCTAATCTCCTATCTATGCATTACACAGTTTCCTTATAAGTGATTTTACTCAGAATTTAAGAGAAGTTACACTAGTACAGTTATATTGTCTATATATTCCGCCTATACCTCTTGCATAACCTGTAGGAGGAGGTTTCTTTAAGCATGGGGAGACGACTATAAGAAAGAAATATATCACTAATGAAAATGAACCCACTAAATACCCTACCCTAACTACTTTGGTATTAAAAACGGGATAAAAGGCATTGAGATATTTTATTTAGATAAAAGAAAAAACTTGTTACAGAGAAGAGATTACAATTTACAAGAGGGATAGGTCAAGGAGTCTCAAATGTAGTAAACGAAACAGAAAAAATACAAAGCTTAAATGGATAATAGGCACCGATTACAATGTATGTAAAAAATAGCTACCCGAAAAAGGCCCCATATGCATATACTGGAAGGCATGCCAAACAAGTCACGATATTTCACAGAATGCTGGAAATTCAAGAATCAGAAGTGCAAGATGGTTTTCAAATTGCAATTCTGATCAGAAGTGCCTAAAATGCTTTATGTATGAAGAATAGAATTTTCTCGCTACACCTTTTTATTAAGCCTATGATGGGAAGAAAGCTATTTTGGTTAACCCCTCAGGCATATGAAGATCATCCTGACCCGTGATATTTATGTCTGCAGCGTGAACAATTACAGCATACAGAACATTCCCAGACCAACTCCATATATGAACCTAGGCTGACAATAGTAGTTTTCAAAAAGTTGGGCAGGCTTTTCATCAGTCAACTTACAAGTGGCGGAGTCCCTTGGGAAATGCGTTGAACAGCAGAAGACCATTCAGTATTCCACATGTATGGTCCAGCCACAGCCTGAAGGGCAACAGAGCCCATGCTCCCTGCACTATTCAGTGTAGTAGAAACAGACTTCATAGGAGCCAGAGATTTCTGTACTGGAGGTGCCAGCCCAAAGAGAGCAATATAGAACCACAAGTTGCGAAATAATTTCAGAAGTGAGGGTTCCACATCCACTGTAGGATCAAAGTCTGAACATATTTCAGCCACAGCAGGAAGTAAAGGCCCAAGAAAATCTGCTCCACTGCTGCGAATGTTAACATTCATTTTGTTAGGAAAGCTTGGGAATACACAAAGTCGTTTAATAAAAACTCCCACATGATACATCATCAAAGGGAAAACATGAATATATATATATATATATATATTTGACATCTACCTTCCACTTCTAGATTCAGCAGCTAAACCTACGTCTGAGCACAAAGATAGCAAACGGTTTCGGTAGTCCAACCGCAACTTTGTATTGGCAAGACCACAAGCAATCAGAAGAAATCCTGCAGGTAGAGTCTAGAATTTAATTGAACCAGTGAGCATCTGTCAAATAATATATATTTGCATATAAAATAATTCAAATTGTAAAAGGTAGAACATGTATTTATCTTTCCGGTAAAGATGTGATCAGAGTCATTTTGAAAGGTGAGCCAAAAAAATACATATATTAGATTATCTTCTTTCCGGAAATTATCTATTATAAAAACTTTTTTGATAACTAAAGATATTAAATTAATAATGCCTAGAAAGGGAGGTATAGCCCTTAATTATCTATTATAATATAAGGGATATGATCATAGGGCTCACCATTTTAACCATCAAACAATCAAAAGCTTAAGCAATTAGACTATGTACAAATGAATTATGTATATACTTCATAAACATACCTCAACACGTTCTGTAGTGGCTTCTGGTGCCATTGTTTTACTTTCAGCAGATCCAATACTAGAGAGTTTACTCACGTAGCCGTGTCATCAGAACAACAGCTTCACGATATGACTTTTTCATAACCTAAGCTTGCCATGCGAGAAACGGCATCAAGAAGCTGCAGTGACTCAACAAAAAGAAGTTCAGATACATGCTGAAACATCAATATGAGACCATCAAATAATTATTAATTAAATTAAAATATCAAAGAGTCGGTATAAGGAAAAATCTATTGCATAATAGTGGAAACTGCTAGCACAGGATTTGGAGAGAGGTTGGTTCAATTCTAGGTTAAGCAGTCAAATAAAAGCTAAACTTTGGAACTGCAAATCAAAATATAAAAGTGTTAATAGAAAGTTTCTTACTCGGAGACGTAATAAGCCAGGTGTTGAAGCATCGCCCTCCTCCAAACTTTCAATGAATAGAGGCAATATCATGTCAACCACTTCAGGCTTGTTAACAGAAACATTCAGATCAGCTAACAAGCGTATGACATTTAGCTGTACTATGGGAACAGCCTGCTTCTCTTTACCATTCTGAAATAAAAGGCATACAGACGTAAATAATTTTTTATAATAGATTACTTTTTAGAAGACATGAAGCAAATGTATCCTAAAAATTAATAAATTATTCCAAGACGAAATAGAAAGTTAGTCCCAAACTAAAATTTGAAGAAAATATGACACTTTTACCCTGAAGATGACTTAACATAACCCATCCGGCCCTTGATGAAAACAGAAGGCGATAAAAGATGATCTGACCATTGATAATCTTTTATCGCCAACGTAGATCACCATAGCTCTACCATACCCATTACCATTAGCGTTGTCATATGTACTCCATGACCATGATGGCTTGATATTTTGTCCACCATGGCTGTAGATCATGTTCAACCTTTTGTAATTTGGCCCAATATCTAGGCCTCTCATTAGTCTGAGTAATACACAGTAGCATTCTCAAAAATCTCTCCGTCTCACTCTTCCTCCACTTTTCTTCATATCTTCTGGCAGTGTTCTAAAAATCCCCGCCTAGGCGCTAGGCCCCCCTGGCGCCTCACCTAGGCCCAAGACGGCAAAAAAATTCCACCATAAAATTAGGCGGGGCCTAGGCGGAGAGTTTTTTTTATCCAAACCAGATCATGATAAATTTATCTTTCTAATGATTTATCATATTCATAATACATGTTGTAATATATCAAATCACAACAAGAAGTAAATAATATCAAGTCAAAATGGATAATTTTATTATAGTTGTAGTTTTTTGAACTTGTACCAAATTCAAATTATATAAATGATGATACATTTGTAATATTTAGTTTAATTTAATATAATTCTTAAATTTATGTTTAGTTTCTTAAGTTTTAATATTGAATTAAATTTTTGAAATTTTAAATTTTATTATTTAATAGCAATCTTATTTATGAATAAAACTAATACGTTAAAATATGTTTGAACTTTGAACAATTGCATGTTTGTGTTTGACATGTGACATTAGCAATATGAATGTGTTTGAACTTTAAGCAAAGGCTTTTATTATTTTTATTATAGATTGTTTTGTTTTATATTATTGTTTTGTTTAGATAAATGTAAGATAAAATATTAAAATTGGCTTAAAATAAAAAATCTCGCCCGGGCCCCCTTCAGCCGCCCGCTTAGCGCCTTTTAGAACATTGTCTTCTGGACTCCATTTACATGTTGGCATCAGAGCACTTGGTCCCTTTGAATTTAATCAAGGAACAACAATCAAAAGATTCTACATCATCCATCTCTTTCCCCTCTCAAGACTTTGCTCAAGGACACAAAAGTCTATATCATCCCTCTTTTGCTACATTCGAACACTTCTTTCCTAGTCTACCAAAGACACGAAGTACAAATAAGTTTCTATATGAAGCTTGTTAATAAGCCAAACACAAACGGTAAAAAACTTACGTTAGTAATAAGAAAGTAATGTTACTCTCTATTATTCATTCTAATGTTTGAAGTCCCTCGCATGTTCGTTCTCATTAAATTATTAGTTGTTTGTCACCATCATTAACTGTTCTTCTAGCTATACTTGGGTTTACTTACTCCATCACAAAATTTATGTATTTGAATACTTCAAAATCTTTCACTAAATGATTCAACCATTAGAATCCTAAGTAGTGACAATGGTAAAGACTATATTGAAGGGGCAATCCCAAACATACCTATATCTTCTCAATATCATTCATCAAAATACATATGCCAAGACTCCTAAGCAAAATGGAGTTTCCCAAAGGAAAAATGATAATCTTCTTGTTTTTCTATTGCTTGCTCCATTATTATGCATCTTCCCAATTTTTTGAAGGGATATCTTAATTGCAACCTACCTACCTAATCAATCCTCCCTTTTAACATTCTCCAACTTAAAACTCACCAGTGTCTTTCCCTTCTTTCTTCGTCCTTACATTTCTTTACCTCACCACACATTTGGTTGTGTTTGTCTTGTCCATGCCAATAAAGCCACACATTTTTGTAAGCTTGATCATCGTGATCGGTCTTTATTGGGCACTCAGCTAAAGAAAAGGAATATAAGGGTTATCATCCTACAACCTACATCAATCAATGCATTGTCTTTGTCAGCCATAATGCGACTTTCTAAGAAACTATTTCTACTTGGATTCCTCCTCATCTCTGCAAGGAATGTTTAAACTGAGAGATGATGTCTTTGTTTTAGAGAGTTCCTCCTTATTTTTACATTGAAAAGCTTTTCTTATAGGGTGTTCTCTATCTTAGGTGTGTAGATCCTATTTCAGTGCTAGAAAGTCTTAGAAAACAGAATTTTTTTTATGAACAAAGAATGGGAAAAGGATCTACACACATGGGGAAAAGATAGATAACACATAAGAAAAGCTTTTCACTATAATAATAATATATTCAACTCTCTAAAACAATGAAGCTTAATGTCAGTTTAAACAGAATAATAAAACACTAAATCTTGGAAACCAAGTCAAGTCCTAATCTACTTAGGTAACTTAATTTAAAAAATAAAACTCTATATAACTAATAAGAATAACTTACTTCCTAAATGATAATCTACTACAATAATTAAATACTTAATAGCACAAAATGATAATCTACTACGATAATTAAATAACTAATAGCACCAATTTATCTCTAAACAATAATATAAAACAATGAACTAATAATCCTAAGACTAATATATACTCCATCTGTCCCTAATTATTTGACGTTTTAGAGTTTTTCATTTGTCCTTAATTATTTGACGTTTGTTCAAATCTAGGAGAATTAATGACAATTTTTCCAAAATTACCCCTCATTACTCTACCTATTTTTTTGATACTTTAAACTCTTCCTCTCTCCTTATCCCAACAAAACTCTCCTTATTCCAACAAAATTTAAGGGTATAATAGACAATTGAGTACTATATTTAATGTTTTCCGATCATTATCTTAATTCTTGTGCCCACCTCTAAAACGTCAAATAATTAGGGACCGAGGGAGTACTCCGCACTAGGGGACCCATGAAGCCAACTACATAGGCCTGGTCTACATACCCTCGAAAATAGAAGGACATCCTTCCATTACCATGTTAATCATCTACTCCAACTCAACATCCATAGGATACTTCTCCTATCTTTTATCTGAAACTGCGTGCTAGGTTGCAAGCTAGCAAACTCAAATATGACGATGTCAATTATCTGCTCCAGATCAACGTCCATAGGCTGCTCCTCCAATATTTTATCTGAAACTGCATGCTGGGTTGTAAGCTAGCAAACTCACATACTGAAGCAAATCACAAACTTTCTGACAATGTTGATAATCTAGTGGAAAAAGAGAGATACAAGGGACTCGTGGGCAGACTCATTTACCTCTCGCATAATAGATCAGACATTGATAATGTGTTGGGATTTGTAAGTTAGCATATGCATTACCCATATCACACTCACATGGAAGAAATCTACCATGGGTGAATATCATTTTCATACTTTGTGATTTGTCAAAAAAGAGATAAGCTGCAGTAAAATCTAAAGTGAAAGAAATTTGACTTTTAAAAGCGATCACATTAAAATTTGACTTTTAAAAGCGATCACATTGTAGCCCGTCAATTGCCCCCAAAAGATCAATTAATTTATTCTTCAAGCAATCTAAAACATAAACAAGTGATAATCATCTAGTAAACACATGAACTGGTTGTGTACACATGCACAGGAATCCATAAAAATCCCTAAACAATGCATATGAAGTGTAAATATTTGTTTATATATACATTATAATGATTATTTGTGTGTTTTGCATGTTTTCTCACTAAAAACAAAACTACAAGTTTTAGTCTTTTGGTAAACAACAGCGCAGAACTAACCTCTTCCTCATAATCATTTCGCTCACGGATACTTGTAGCCAATCCCATAATAAAAGTGTCAACAGGTGACCGGTCCTTGCTCCAGCCAAATTCAATAATCTCGCAGCTCGTCTTTAAGACACTCTCAAACATGGCCCCTTGACTGCTGCCCCAAGTTTCAGCCTGTTTGAGCATTATGCGGAAAGAAAGAGAAAAAAAAAACAGTTCGCAACAAGCTGCACAAGATAAAAAAAAATAACCTGGAGCCAACCAAGAATTTACCTGAGCACATATAGTTAGAACAAGAGGTTTGAAGCGAATGAGCAGAACACGTAACAGCTGACCTCCACGAGTAACAGCAATTTGGGAGATCCCAGCAAGCAAGGAGCTGAAGAGCTCTTCACAAATTCTCAACTTTCGCCACACAGAGAATAAACATGCTTCGGCAGCTTCTATCAACAGTGCAAGAGTTCCATGCAACAATCTCTTTGATGACTTTCCATCAGAATCAAGAGATGTGAGACTCTTAATTTGTAACCAAGCTGCAGCTTGGTAAACAGAGAGCTTTGTATTGATTCTAATTTTTAGTAAAGACCCCTGTTCTGTCCAGTCACGCTTCCGTATCTGCACACGAAACCAAACAATTGAACCAACAGTACAATTTTCAGTTTTACCTTTTCTTCAATAATTCCGGTAACAACACATTGCTTTCTGAAAGGGTAATAGGAAGAGAAAAAGAACAGTGTTACCTTTAGAAAAGTCAGCATTGACTGAAGTTGCTCCTTTGCAATAATTCTCACTTGTTCCAAAATCTTGGGATCAATTTGGACTTTATCCAACATGTGACCAATTAATTTAAAGGCGCTTTCTTGTTTCTCAAGGTTGTCCACAGACTCCTCCTCAAAAGAGGCAATTAGCCTCCGATATGTGGCTTGCCCACCATCATTGGCCCCAATAGCCGTGCCCAATATGTCAGCATTAGTCTTCCATGTAATGTTGTTTCCGTTCATCACCAACCCCTTTGAGGTAGCATCATCAGCTATCCTCGAAGCCGCACTGCTAGATGAACTGAGCGGCGAACTCTGAGACGAAGAAGCATCTGGGAGCTCCATAGGGGAATTTTGGACCAAAATATCATACGAATCAAGAAGAATAGAAACTAATTTACTGGCATCCAAAGGAAGAATGGGAGGGAAGTTTTTTGATAAAGCATTTAAGAAAGCCCTTGTAATCCCTATATCTCCATTTATATTAGTAACTGCCGAGATCACAATGTCTCCCACGAATCCGGCAACGTCCTTACTAAACTCAACAGACACTTCAGTTGCTTTACATACATAGTTCAAGAAATCAAAGAAAAAGGAAGTAATTGAGACGGAATTAAAGGATTGTGGCCAAAATGATGGATTAAAGGAGGCTGGAATTGAGCGAAGAAACTCTAAGACGAGAACTTTGGGCCGGGAATCTTCATAATCTGGGCATTTGGAGAGGAATAGAGCGACTGCGAGCACAGCATTGAGCTGAGACCGTGAAACCTTAGGAGATGGAGATAGGATAGCATCCGGCGGAGGACACCGGCCGCAAATCCAGGCAAGTTTATCGGCGAATTGTACAGGATTCTGGGAAATCAAGTCGCATAGCTCGATCAAAGCCTCCATGACGACGATGATGATCCAACGCCAAATCTATAGCTCTTCACAACATTAACCCCTTAACAATCAGCTCGATCAACGCCTAAATATGTCTTTATCGTACCAAATCTATAGATATAAACGAAATACAATATTAAAAGAAAAACACATTGCTGCCAAAATTTTACAACTAATTATAAAATGGAAAAAAAAAATTACAAAAACTTAAAAAATACAGATAGATATATAGATAGAGGATATTAATATGTGAATTTAGTGTGTGAATTAATGTGTGTATGTGAATTGTATATATTGAGAGATATAGGTAAGAAATTAGGGTTTACAGAACCTGAGAATGAACGGAGGAGATGTTAATCGTTAGGGCGTCTCGTTACGTCGCTGTTCTTTTTTTTTCTTGTTGCCCATTTCTCTCTCTGTTTTTCATCTTCTCTTTTTGTTTATGCTTAGCTCGTTTATAATAATGTCTGCTCTGTTAATGTATACCAAAAAAATGTTTATAAATTGGAAAATAAGCCCTTATATACCAACTTTTTCTTATATGCATGTAAGGTATTGTATATGACTTTATATTTTAAATAAGTTATGAGTTGATATATATCAATAGAGATTATAAAATTGGTCACTATATTAAATGTATCATAAAAATATTATTATTTAAATTTATTTACCTAATTGTAATAAAAAAATTATATATAAAATTATAATATATATTATTTTTTAATTAAAATTAACCTTAGATTTAATCAATTTATAAATTAATTCAAAACACGCCTTTAATTTTATTATGAACGTCTTGTTTGTTTATAGTGTCAAATTAATTCAAATATGTGATTATGGACCATGGCTATTTATGATTATATGTTAATTGTGATTTTACTCCATATGTGTATCCATTTTATATCTATCTTATTTTAATATATATGTTATACCCCAAAACCATTATATATCAATTAAATATATATTTTTTAAAATGCTCAAAATAAAAATTAACACTTGAATTAATGTAATCATTTTTTCAATAAAATTTAAAGCTAGCAAGTACTAATCGGCCGAGTATATTTATGTTAAAAAAAATTATTATATTTCTTCACATTAATTACTTATTATTGCCCTCCTTATTTTTTGCACTAAAAGATAAAAACTTTTCTACTTCCTTCGTCTCCATTTATAATATTACCATTGACTTTTGAAATATAATTTGGCATGTTTTAAATTTAAAATTGAAATAATTTATTAATAATTATAAAAAATAAAATTTTACGATGAGTAATATTTTTTATATTATTTGTAATTTTATCATTTTATTCATCAAAATTAAAGAAATTTATATTAATTTTGAATTTAATAATATATTATGTTAATTTTAAAAAATTAATAGTGCTATTATATTTTAGAAAAGAGAGAGTATATTGTTTCAATTATCAAACATTTGCATCAAATAATGTTAGAGACACAAACTATTCTATAAACATTTTATAAATTGCTGATGTGACATACTCCATCTTAGCATATTGTGTGAAGCCGAAAACTACATTAAAATAATTTATTTATCAATATGTTAATGTGAATATGTCACATCAACAGTTTATAAAATAATTTATGTTTATAAAATTATTTGTATAACTATTTTCGGGTTAATAGTTTATAAATAGTTGGGTTGGCCTTTTATTCATTAGCTATTTTTATTGGGCCACTGGCCGGCTGTCTCAAAAGTTATGCAAATGCTCCTCTGCTTTTATCACTTAGGTTGTGTTTGATAAAATTAGTTGTTAAGAGATGAATAATTTAGACATCTGAATAGAATTGTATCTGAATAAAAAAATATTATTTGATAATTATTTTTTCAAAATAACTAAATAACAATTTTTTACTATTTTAACCCTTCTTCTCTTTCACTTTCTCCTTCTGACTTCTTCTTCTTTCTTCTTCTCCATCCGGGCCATCCCCGCCTCCTCCCTCCTCCCTCCTCCCTCCTCCCTCACCCCCACCCCACCCCACCCCACCCCACCCCACCCCACCTTCTCCCCAATCCCCGCCCCACCCCTCCTCTCCTCCCTCCTCCTCCTCTCACCCACCCCATCCAACCCAACCCAACCCAACCCACCTCCTCCTCCTCTCCTCCCCTCCCCGCCTCGCCCACCTCCTCCTCCTCCTCCTCCTCCTCCCCCCCCCCACCCAACGCCTCCCTCATCCCAGGCCTCCCCTCCCTCCCCCCCCCCCCCCGGATCTAATATGGTGGTATGGTAATATTGAAGATTTGATCTAGTGGTGGTGGTATGGTAATATTGAAAATTGATAATATTGAAAAAGGTATTTGTGTCTAAAAAATAACAAAGTCATTAAGAGGCATGTCTGAATAATTTAGATTTGATTTTCTATCTCAACCATTTAGAGGCATTTAGAGGTTACAAAAAAATAAACAAACAACATTTATCCTCTTAGCGAATAAGATGTGGTCTATTAAGACCTCTTAAGAGGTAAACAAACAGCACCTTAGTATTATATTTTGGGAATTGATATTTCTATAAAATTTCATTCACATTATTGTGAATCTCTTTTACTATTCATATAAGAAGAGCCATGTGAAAATAGCAATTTTCCTTGTGGAAATATCAATTCTCTATATTTTCCTATCAATGCACAGTGCAGTATTTAATAATTATACCTACCACTTTTTTTTCTCTTAACAAATTGCTAACAACTTGCACTTGACCCATAGCAAAATAACTACTAACATTTATTGCATATATATATATATATATATGAAAAAATATATGTACATAGTTGTGTAGTACACAATTGGTTACAGCGACGATTTTTTGGGCCAAAGTGATAATTTTACCTGTCGCCATAACTATTTTGGAATACAGCGACAGGTGAACCGTTGCCATAGTCAAAAAATTTGTCGTCATAATCCGACTGTATAATTAATACACAACTGTGTATATACATATAATTGACCAACATGAGAAATAATTGATCAACATAAAACATTAGAGTTTTTTAAGTATATACTCCATAATATAAACTTCACTAAAATCACATTAGTATTACTTCAAGTGTTTCAAATTATAATTATTCATTGTTGATTTTTCTAAAATTACTGCGATACATTTTTTAAACTTAAAAATAATTGAGATAATTCAATAAAAATTATAGAACAATAAATATTACAACAAGTAGTATTTTCAAGATAGTTTAATTATAATATTTATTATTGTACTGACTAAAATAAAAGGAATTCATGTAATTTTTGAGTTTGAAAATATTTTAAGTTGATTTTAAAAAATCAATAAATAACTCTATATTTTGAAATAGGAGCACTATTTTAACATGTGTTTTTTATATTTTTTATATAGTTAATTTATTTTCATATGAAAGTGAGACTCATTATATTCTCATGTGAGAGAGGATTATGTGAAAATATAAAAAATACATATGGAAAAATTAGTTTCTATTTTAAAATGGTGAGAATCGATATTATATATATATAGAGAGAGTAAGGATCGAACAGTATACCCCTTATCTTATCGATTGACGATTGCTCACCTTCTTTAGCGGACGGGACGGCGTGATTCGGTCATCTGATATAAATCGATACATACTTTTAGCGACGAACAACATATAAGCGTCGTTAAAGAAAGTATGAGCGGCGGTTATTGTATTTAATCAACCGTCATTTGGGTCTGTCGCAAAAAGAGGTGAAAGCACGAATGATAAGATAATAAGTAGATGTTTGATCCGACATATATATATATATATATATATATATATATATATATATATATATATAACCTAAAAGAATGATCACAAGTTGATATATATGAGACATATATATTAATAATATATACATTGTATATATAGTCAACTAACAGCCATAATTTTCATCATAAACTCCCTTCACGAATCACGATTTAGGTTTCCAATTTGAATTTCTGGACTAATTTTCATTAAATTTTGTATTGTGAGAAATATGCATTTGATATAATTTTAGAGCTCTAATGCAACTTAGATATATATAATAGGCACAGAAGAATTGTGAAAGCCAAAATATAGTAAAACATTTTGGTGTTTAAGACTTCAAGAGTATGGAACTTCAATGGTATATATATATATATATATATATATATATATATATATATATATATATATATATATATAGACAACGAATTGAATCGGGATAGGATTTGATTTGGTTCAAAATCAGGATCCCAATTTTTTTTTTTTTTTTGTAAACAACTAAAAAAAATAAAATAAAATTATCTAATTGAAATTTTTCCATAATCTGTTGTTTTGGGTGTGTTTTAATACCTACACTAACCAATGTATATACATCTTGCCCCTGACTGCATATAAATATTTTAGTATAGGCATCCAAATCACGCCAAAAACAACATATTATGTAAAATTTCAATTCCATAATTTTTTTTTAGTTATTTCAAAAAAAAAGCAAAAAAATAAAAAAAGGTCCGGATTTTAATAGAAGTCAGGGATCCCTGATTTGGATCCGGACTCTCTCTCTATATATATATATACAGAACCGATCAGGTGGGCTCCCTTACTTTGTTAAAATGCGGATCTTTTTTTTTTGTTTTTTTTTTAAAAACAACTAAAAAAAATATTTAATATTTTATGGAACTGATATTTTTTCATAATATAATATTTTGGGCGTGATTTGAATACCTATACCAAAAAATGGTGGTGCGATGCGCTTGCAATTATGCATGCACTATTTTGTTATACGATATCAAATCACATTCAAACTAATTGTATTATGAAAAAAATTCATTCCATAAAATATTAAACTTTTTTTTTAGTTATTTTAAAAAAAAAACCAAAAAAAACAAACAAAAAAAAAGTCCGTATTTTAACAAAGTAAGGAAGTCCTTACCTAATCCTGACCCTATATATATATATATATATATATATATATATATATATATATATAGCTTACAAAAAGAAGAAAGCGGTGGAATGACGACAAATATATAGATACTAGTATTATATTTTATTAACATAGAAGACGTAAATAAAGAAGATGATTTCACGGCAGAACTTCAGTACTGCGTTGCATGCAAACTAATGAATATACAAAATAGTCATCTTACAAATTGTATGGATCGGAATCCTGCTATATATTATAAACTTTTTTAGCCGAATCATGATTACGAGTATACATGAAATATGTAAGAATTTAGAAGATCTCATCTTAATTTATTTTATCTTATCGAATACACAATATTCATGTTAATTATAATTTAACTTTTTTAAATATTTGTCGATTTGTATATCATTTTTCAATTATATATGCATATATAACGGAGGTTCGAATAAATTAATGCATTACAAATTATTATGTTTCGGCGTAGACCTGACAAAATTGGCCCAAATCCGTGGGCATTGGGCCTCATTTTTTCAGCTTACTAAAATCCATGACATTTTGGTCCGGCCCGGCGATGGCCCGTCCCATTTGGGCTAGGCCCAAAAATATGTCAGAAATTTATCATAAATCAATCTAGGCCTGCGGGTCGGCTGTCAAAAAGCGGACTTTGGGCTTAACTTTTGTGACGACCCCAAAATAGGTCCATTCAATCTAACCCATTCTGAGTCGCCAAATACATGGTACGAATACAACTACAACTTTATTACAACAATTGTCGTGGCAAAATACAACAACACATATCTTTGTGAGTTTGGATACAAATATATACCAAATGTGACACATGTCCCAACCGTGGACAACACCTCGCAATGACACCTTAAATAAAGGTATAGTCAAAGACCTGTTTTAGAAGCTAAAATCTTTGGGAAGTGCTTTCGAAACCTTCGTATATGGGAGGCCATGCGTCACAGGTTATGATAGATATCATATGTCCGAGAATTATCCTTGGTTGACCTAATAGACCCTAATGAAAAACGAGAAGATTCTATCATATTCTTCCCAATGGTGAGTCTTCTCTTGATTTATCATTATCTCCACTATCTCAAATTGAGAATTATACTTCAAACAAATACCAAGATTATATAGGTAGTGCTCAGATATATATCAAAGCAAGTGGATGAGCACATCCTGCTTTTATGATGATACGTGGTTGTATGTCATTAGACATCTTGTATGATGATAGTGACAAAACACCCTTCCAACGTTGGGTTACTTTCACTTTATTAGATTCACCAAATATAACTACTAAACGATGACCATTGATTTCTATTCTCCTCATACCCCGCTTCAAACCCAAATTTACACTCTTATTACCACGAAAGGAATTGTAAAAGCAAAAGGGAAGACAACTAGCTCAAGAAAAGAATATCATGACTAAAGATAATTAAATTATCAATAGCCTCCATCAATAATAAATCGTAGATTTAGAACATATGGTAGATGATAAAAATTTCAACCATAGTTCGGTTGAACGAAGCAATCCATTAGAAGAGTCAAATAGACTATAAAGTCTATTATCTTCTCCATGTTAAAAATCCACCAACAATGTTTTATCCTGTAACATCAATCAACAATTACGGTCCACAATCATATGAATAACTCATAATCATAATTGTAGTTCTAAATTCCTCTTCTCATCCGGGACGAAGATAATTTCCATCACCTATCTTTACGAAACATCAAAGATCATGGTTACACCAAATCACATTTCTTGTTCATAATCATACTAATAATTTCATCTTTGCACTACGCCAAAGATATTCATTTGTATCATGGGTTGGTCGTGTTCATCTCAACACATGTTCATCTTTGCACCTTCTTGGCCAAAGATATTCAACAACATGTCATCTTTTTGACTACTACCAAAGATATTCATCAATAATTCATCTTTGCACTTTATAGGCCAAATATATTATTATCTCAAAGAAATATATAATCATTTGAATTTATATAAACAATAATTATAACCATGTTGATCATTTCACATTTGCACTTAAGCTAAAGATATTCAATTATATATTCAATGGTCATGATCATACGGTCAACAATTCAACTTTGCACCATCGCCAAAGAGAACCCATAGTCGTGATCATACCAAAAATCTACCCATTTTACACTCAAGTCAAAGAGAAATATCATCATTAGGGTTATAAAAATGTTATATATGATAGTAAAATCAATATAATCAAAACATCTAGATTTAATCTCAAGAGTAATATTCATAAATCAACTATAATTTGGTTAGAAAAAAGAAACCAATTTTGTCGTGAATAGTACCGGTGAATAGTAACTTCGTGAATAGTAACTCATTGAATAGTAACCCGACATGAAAAAGGTAGAAATTCCACAATAAAATCCATACCAATATTTACGTATAATGATATTGAAAGAATAATATTTCTTAAGCTTATAAACAATTTATTTTAATTGTTTACACTTTACTAAATAATGCATTTAATCATTCTAAAATGCCAAACTCATAAGATTTCATCACCAATAACCAAAACCCTCATCAAAAATCAGATATACCTCATATAGGATTCTCAAGCCATAAAATCTTATTTTCCAATTTTCTTACTTCACACGACATATTTAATTCATTTACTCATAACTAGTCCATTTTCAAGAAAAATACCAAATCGGTTCCAAAGATATTTTTTTCCGAGATTTAGCGAGAATATATAGTCTCATATTGAACATATATTTTTCTCGAATTTTTAAAATTCATTTACTATTATTTTTCATATGGCCAAAACCGTCGAATATTAAAACATTTATCATAAATTGTACTTTTATCCAAAAATTCTGAAATTTATAGAATATACCCATGTTATATATATGTACTCCCAATAAAAATTTCATCAATTTTGGAGTTAACCACAAGGAGTTATAAGCGGTTACTTTTAAAATAGTCTTTTTCATGTAAAATTCATAACTCTTAATCTATACATCCAAAAATCGCCATTTTGGACACAATCAACAAAACTCATCAAATTATCATTTCAAAATTTTCCAGAATTTTTGAAGGTCTCGCAAAGTTACTGAAACATGAAAAATATAACAACCTTAAAATCCCTTACCTCAAAAAAAAGAAAGATTTTCGATTTGGAATACTTATTTGAAACGAACTTGCACCGTGATAGCAACACTCAAGATACAAGAATACACTTGATAATATAGAGAGAAATAGAGAAAACTTGAGTTTACGGTGTGATTTTCAATTTTAACTTAAGCTTCTATTTATAGGAAAATCTTTAACGCCAAAAAGGAGACTAAAATAATAAAATTTTTTTTTTCTACACACCAACCATCCAAGACCAGCCATCCAAGCATGCCAATTCTGAAAAAATATAGCAGCCCACATGTTATTAACACCAACCAAAGTGGGTCCCACCATATAATTTAATAAAAATCATTTTATTTTCTGAAACTTCAATAATTCATAGAAAATAGTCCGTTTATCGAAAAAATTGAAACTCGCGACTTTCCATGGGAAATTCCATTCTCTACAACTTTACTGAGAAGAAAATTTTCCAAATTCCAAAATGAAATTGACCGAAATCAACAAACGAGCGATTTTACAGTGTATAATCAATTTTCGGTCAAGAATTGTGTCCACCAACACCCAAAACATATGTTAAATATTTAATGCCACAAAAATACTCTTCCTCCTCATATACTCATATATCCCACATTCATTGTAAAAATATTACAGTTAATATATTATTAAAATAATATATTTAAATGAATTATTTTATCGAGAAAAAGATAAAATATTAATTTTCAACAATTGTCACATTAAAATTTTCCTCCTTCTATATCCACATAAAATAAATATTTTTTTATCATAATAATCAATAATTAATTATTCAAAAATAATATTACGAGAATCACAAGATCTTGACAAACCGGTAGTTCCAGGGATAGAGGGCTTTCCAATAAGGATTTCTCACTACTTGGTATGCTTGATTAGGTGACCAAACCTCTCCTTAGATGTAACTTTCTAGACATTGCCAATAATGTTATCTCGATAATATTATTCAAATAATATGAATTATTGATCGATAATGAAAAATATTATGCGTTGACAATTATTGAAACAATAATAATATAAATTAAGAACGCAACAATTATTGAATCAATAAAATATTGAGCAAGAATTCACTGTAATAATTATTGAGAGTAGTGCCTTCTTTACGTAAGAATCAATAATTCAAAAATCATGTAATATGCAAGTGCTTTCTTTATGCAACAACGTGTATTACTTTATTTTACCAATAGGGTATTCCAACAAATGTTAAGTGAACGATTACGCCATTATTTATAAAAATTTAATTTTGTCGCTTTTCTCCATCAAGCCGGTTATTACATTATGGGGCCCACAAATGGTTCAGCGCCGTCGACGATTATTCCTTCGACGCGGAAAGAATATTCCACGACTAAACGAATATTCCCAACAACAATAAGTATTTTATAGTCACTTTGCTTATTTTGTAAAATTTGCATATTTCACCCATAACTTTAAACTTTTATCAATTTTAACATTTACTTGAATAATAATTATAAGAAAAATTGAATAATTTTATTTCATAAAATTAGGGGTCTTACAACTTTGCCAGCTCGCCAAAAATTGGGCCGCTTTTGGTCCTAGCAGTTTCAGCCAAATTCAGTAGATTTCATGTGTCTATTTGGGCGGCCCAAAACCACAATTCTGATTCTCTAATATTGAGAATATAGACTATAAAATAAACCAAATAATTCAGACTTGATTCGTACTCGCTCGACTCAAAATATAAACGATTCAAATATGAGCAAATTTTAAAATTTGATAAATTACTCGAGCATTTTCAAATTACAATTTTATATTGATACTCGAATAGTTCAAAATGTTTGGCTTGATTCGATATTGTGCTCAGCTGTAACTAAACGAGTCTCAATCAAACTTTATTTTAATTAAACTCGATAAATTTTATGAATAAAATCTGAGTAACTCTATATATTCGGCTCAGTTCATTTACACATATACTTGAGAATTGCTTAATTATGACCTTTTTGTGAGGTCAAATTAAATGTTTTTAGAATTAATCAAATGGTCAAATTGAAATTTTTAGAATTGGTTAAACATATACAAATACATTTTTAATTATAAGGGTTATAAAAAGGGAATTGTTATTTTCATACGTATAAATTGATATCTTCACAATGTCTCTCTTATATAAATACGAGTCCTATTTACCATTCATAGGAGGTAGACCTTGTGAAACTATCACTTTTGTTTATGAAAATATTAAATTTTTTTATAATAGTTAGTTTTAAAAATAATCAATTTAACCCAAAAAAAAAAAATCAAAACTAAAGGACGGAGAGAGTAAGTATTTTTTATCTTTCTGTTTTAATATTAATTCCTCTCGAAAAGTGGGAAACAAGTAGTAATAGAGATGAGAAAGAAAGTACTCCAACTAAAATTTCCATAGCAACTTCTTTATGTTCCACACATGATAATTTAATTTTCCACTTTAAATTACTAGTATGTACATGTAGTAAGAAGAAAAGAAGGAATACTACTATTAATTAACACATGATTAAATAATATAGGGAACATCAAAAGAGAGAAACTAATTAAAGGGAAAGGACACAATAATTAGTACTCGTACATATAGGAGTACTAAGTACTAAGTGCATGAATTTGTCGAGCAAGTAAATGGCATTTATAGTGTTTACACATGAATTCACCTGGGAATATGGGAATATCCCATGCATGCAAAAACATGATTGGACTACCGTAGTAAAATCTAATGCAAGATTATTACATTACCTCAAACAAGAATTATCTGAAAAACATTATTATAATCTACCATAATATAAGATTTTTTAGATTTGTGTATAAGAATTTAAAAAATAACTGTATAATATTAAATTTAGTATTAATTGTCTATAAATATTTATCATACTTATCTCATACTTTTTAATTTAAAAAAAATTATAATTAATTCTCATACATTATATAAAATATTAAATAGTTTAAGAAAAATAAAATCATCTAAAAGCCGGAGGAGTATATAATTAGCTAAATGCATCGTCCGCTTAACTTTAATTCATATATCCAGAAGGCCTGAACTTCCTATTCCAGTTCGTAGGCTTGATGCTAATATAATTACGAATAAAGCTGACAATGCATACTTACACCAGTATATATATCGCCAAGAATTGAATAACAACATAATTAATTCGATCCACGTAGTAACAAACAAAACAAAATAAAACCAAAACTTAACATGCAAGACACAAAAAAGACAATATTAATTCCATTCATATTAATTACCACACACTTCATGATCAACAGCATGAACTACATTTCGACAGAAAAAAGAAACAGACAATTCAGATCAAAAAACATAAATCACTTGATCCATATATATCAAGTTCATAAACACAACTACGAAATTCATAGAAACAATTAATGCTTACTAAATTAAACTTACTTAATTACCAGCTATATATAATACTATAAATTTATACATAACACCATTAATCATCCAATTTCAACGATCAAAAGGGCCTTTTGGATCAAGTTGTTTGCATATTCCAAGATAAGTAAGATAAAGAACCCGATCTTTGGCCCCGGTACGATGATTTTTGGTGTGCTTGCAGAAATACTTCAATTGTTCTAAAGTGCAGCAGCCGAGCATTTGTCCCAATAGCAAGAACAGCCAATTAATTGCTTTTTTCTTCTCGGAAATGATCGGTTTTATGCTGTTTTCTTGATCACAAAATTTGCAAGTCGGCAAAATTGGATTCATCCAAACACTAGGAGCCCTATCATGCATGGTGGCCCTGTTCTTAACTATAAAGGATCCAACCTCGTAGAACTTTTCACGCAAATCCAAGTCCATTAAGTACTGTTTTTCACACCGTTTGCATTGCACGTCGCCGGTAATAGTCACGATTTGTTCCGATTCGAGGTAGATGAGGCTGTGCACGGTGGCACGCCGCGTGGTGGCCCAGGGGTACGGTTGCGGTATAATTTCGCCTTTGCCGTCACGTGGAACTTGTGAAGGGTTGCGGCGGGTTCTTGTGGGGCCCACCGTTCGCGGCTGTGGCGGTTGCGGTTGTGGACGAGGAGGTGGTGGCTGAAGGATAGGGAGGGACGGCGTGAGTTCCGGCGGCATTAAGCCGGATGGGTGGCCGTCGGTGTAATGTGGGGGAAAAGGGTTTATGTAGAGGGGGTGGGAAGAGGAGAGCTGGAGGACGTTGTGGGTTGGTGGCTGGGACAGTAATGATTGTACCGACCCCGGCGGTGACGGCTGCTGTTGCTGGTGGGTGCGGTGGCGGGTGGTGGGACGGAAGGAGAGGGAGAGGGTGAGGACATCGTTTTCGTCGTCGTGTTCTTCGAGATTGTCAGAGAATCTGGACATCGGGATCTGGAAATTGTTGTTGTTGGTGGGGTTGTTTTCTTGGCTGATGCTTTTTCTTTTTCTGCTGATTTCTTGCTCATTGGCCATATCTCCTTCCGGGTTGGGGTTGGGGTTGGGGTTGTTGTTCATGGAGGAGATAGAAAATAAGAGGATATATAGAGAGAGATTATTTTACAGTTAGGGATAGAGATGAAAGAAACGGATTAGAGTGTAGAGTTCTTTCAAATTCAAAATACTCCTCTTACCCCTCCTCCTATGTTGTCTATTTGAATTCTTGCTGGGATTTGGATGTTTTAGGGTTTTATATTCCCGCGTGGCGTATTCAGACTGACACATGGACTGGTAGCTCCTGGCCAGGTCTGATCAGGATTTTATGTCTAAATCAACAAATTGGTTCAATTCATGCTCTGTCCACTGTATATACAAGGAAGTTATATTTTCACATTTATTTTTAATGTTTTTCTATGTTTATCGGTTTTATTTTTATATAAAAAAAATTAAAAATACACATAAAAATAATATTTCGCTATATATATTTTCTGCTTTCCTTTTTCATATATAATAACTATTTAATGTTTTGCGTATGACATATATTTCGTAGATTTATTAGCAAGTCTTTTTGAAGACTAAAATTAAGTTGAGATTTAATTTTTAAATATATTTATTTTCAGTCTTTTAATAAATAAATAACTTTTTTGGTACTTATATGTCCGTGTAATTTGTTGCCAAAAATTATGTATACAATAAAATGATTATCCTTGCGACAAAAGTATAGAAATCAAATTACAAATTTTTTAAAATTATTTAACATTTTATTTAATTTAAGAGAATTAGTCACAATTTTTAAAAAATTACATCTCATTGAAAAATATTGTGGACGAAAGAGAATGAAATAAATACTAGTATATGATAAAATGTATTATAATAAATAATTAATACTATATTTAATGTTATATAATTATTTTCTACGTAATCTTGAATTAAACACGGCTAAATAAAAATATATGGTAAATATGAATTATATGTTTTGCTTTATGACTCTTTTTGAAACTAATTACTTGTAAAAGACGAAAGAAAAATAAAGCAATTAAACATCTATCGATCGTCGTAATAAAAGATTAACACAATTTAATTAATTAGGCTATACAAAAACTTATACAGTGTTCGCTTGGTATTCATTTAAGGAGTAGAGTACTTTATATAGTGGAGTGTGTATTTTATGGAATGATAAGATAAATTAAGAAAGTAATTAACAAATGGATTTTAGCAAATTATATACTACTACTAATGAATTAATAATCAGCTCTTAACGCTTAATTATCTTGTAAATCTCTCATTCACACACACTGAAATAAAATTAAACCGCGTTTAATAAATAAATGTAGTATTCAAGTTCCAATGTACGTGTCCAACTTAGGTCTAGAAACATTGTTCAATACTACTAGGAGATGATTTAGGCAGCCACTCTTTGTTTTTGTTTGGTAATGAGTAGTAGTAGTATATTACTACTAGTAATATTCTGAATCTGAGTGTATGAATTTATTTCTAGATTTATTTTTATTTGTTGTTGTAAAAAAGTTAGTTTTTACAAATACACTTCAACCAAAATCTTAATATTAAAATTAAATTAAATTAAATTATATTTATAGTACATGCTATGGATAATTGTTCATGTAACATGTGTGATTAAATATTAATTAATTTGTTCACAGCGTGTAAATTTACTATTGCACACGATGTTAAATTCATTCAAGGGCCGGCTAAATGATTATATCCTATCAATATTATTATTATTTACAAATAAGCAGGGTCTTAGAGCTGAATTTATCGGCTTTTTTATTGTTTAAACTATTCAAATTTTCAGATAATCAATAAACTCAATCGAGACATCTTCGAAATGATATTCAGTACATATTTTAAAAATATATAGAATAATTAATATTTAATTCATTTGTTCAATTATAATATAATTCTTTAAAATTCTACCGTCTTTTTAAAAAAAAATGATCAAATTATAATCTTCACATAAATTAAAAAATTAGATAAAATAAAACTGGAAATCCTGTATTAAAATTGGAATATATTTGGTTCAGACAAAATGGGACCAACGATATCCCGCACCATTTAGGAAAAAATTACAAACTTTAACAAAACTGGAAATCCTGTAAAGAAAATTAGCATTGTCTGGATCGGGCCAAGTCCAACCCGAACAATCCGAACCAGGCATTTCCGGTGAATTTAATCGGCAATCGGCATTATCATCCTCAATTCTTCATCAGCGATTCAGCATATGCTCCTACTTCTTCTTCTTCTTCTTCTTCTTCAGTTTCTTCTCAAGTCGAACCTGTTACATTCATTTAAAGGTACTCTCTTTATTTACTTATTTTCTTCTGATTTGTTCATTATTCTTCAAATATTTGATAAACAAGAATATGGGTAACCTCAGTTTACTCAGAAAATGCTGTAGTCACCAAGTAATTGATTTTTTTCTTTCTTGGCAAATACGCATATTTTATGTACGTATCTTTAATGTGTGGATTTGATTGTGATGATTTTGTTTCTGGGTTTGGAAAATGGTTAGGGAATAGTAAATACATTCAGCTCATGTTTGTATTTATTTGATTGTTTTGATTAGACTTTTCTCTTTTCATGTACTCCCCCTATTCCACACAAAAAATAATAATCTCATTTTGACCTGAAGTTAAATTCCAAAATCATAAAGTTTAAAGTTAATTTAAATCACGTGAGTTTGAAAACAATAAAGTTTCTTATTATACTCTGTAGATAGTTTAGAATAATTATGATTGTATTAACTAGAATCAAATGATTCATATCAATTTTGAATTTTAAGATTTTGCAAATTGACTTCAGAAAATAAAGAATGAGACTATGTTTTTGAACCCCAGGGGTGGGGAGGTAATATTCTGTTTCTGTTTTGATGCAGTTGTTTGTTCATTGCTCATCCAATTAAGCAAATTCATGCATATTCCCTTTGCTTGTTTACCTGTTGCTGTGTCAAATGTTCTAAATGTTTGTAGGTTATCAACACTGACAAGTGTAAGGTTCTGGTTTTGGCTCCAAGTTAGGTGAATATTGTTTGCCATCAATGGTCCAGTACGGGAGGGTATCATTAGGAGGAGGGTAAGGGAGACGACAATGATAACTTAGAAGGTGGTAAGGACTTGAGCCTCAACAAGAGCTGTTAGAGCTGTTTATTGAATCAAATGTCATGTTTTCAACCATAAATGAGGAGGAAGATGTCAACACACCTTCTGAATCCGAAAGATGCCCTCTTAGGCTAATCACCGGTTGCAAATTTAGTTCAAGATGACCAGCTTTAAATGATATGACTATGCATGTGAGGCAAGTTTATCACAACACTCCCATGCGGCCACGTTCACAGTCCTTATCTTTAAGGAGAGGTCCCTACGAGTTGGGAGAGGATGCCGCCATAAGGAGCGAGGCGCATATCTAATCCTCCAATCCAGATCCTTCAAAAGTTTTCCAAAGGTTGTGGCGGCTTTAGGACTTTTGGCAGGGTGTCGGAGCCCCTTGGCAGAGGTTTACCCAATAATGCACGAGGCATGAGCGCCATGTCATTATCTCGTAGGCAATCTTGCATAGCCAGGTGTTAACGGTTATGGAAGAACAAATTGAGTATGCCTAGACCATAAGACAACATTCCTATGGTATGTGGAATGCAGGAACAATTTTTGATGAAAAGCAAGTACAATGGGGCACCGAGATTACTTGAGTAGGTAGGCTTCGAAAGGGGAACAATGCCTTGTCTTTTACTGTCACAAAAGACTTCTCATAAAACTTAGGAAGGAGACATTTGAAAGGCCAACCACTATATTCTTGGGAATTCAGACTACGTTCCAATAAACTAGGATCACATGGTAACTCCTTGAGCTACTAACCGTTCCATATGGGACCGTATTGCTAACTCCTGGCAACACCATCAAATGGGATCCCCCCCTGAGGTCATTCCCCCAAACACTTGGACGGCATGTGGGTTTGGAAATATTCTTTAGCTAGGGAGTAGGAACCATACCAAACCATGTTTTATTTTTTTAGTAAAGTTACCAGATCATGCCACTTAGCAGGCTACTGACCTCTTATGTTTTTACTTGAGTTGATGAAGATAACATTCAACAATGCTAGAAAACGTAATGAATTTAATATTTGATTTTTTCCATAAGGAGACTTTAAATTGGAAACAATATTAGGCTGTTATTTTTTTAACCACATAGCTGCTTTATGAAATTTGTTGTTCAAAAATGATTAACAGAGAAGAGTGACAGTTTTACCTATTTTAACCAGAACTAATATAGATCATATGGTATCGTAGGAGTGTGTCGTATTGTAACATTCGACACACACTGATACATTAGCGATACTATATCAATTTGCTCCTCTATTGTATCGTAATACGTAACGTGTATTGTACCATACTGACAACTATACTAGTAGGATATGATGGGAAAGTGTATAATTGTGTAGTATGTGTTCCTAGGAGCCTAAGGAGGGTTTATAAAGGAATTATGAATCTTACGTCTAGGATTCTACTATCTAGAAAATATTATATGGTGGAGTGGCAATTAAGACTTTCCTAAAAATATATCTATGTACACGTGTGTACATCCAAAGACACCCAAAGGTAAAAGAGGAGAGATAAAGTGTTGTAGAGAGAGGAGAGAGAAATATTTTACTACTATTTTACCTTTGGGTGTCTTTGGATGTACACTTTGGGTGTGTACATAGATATACTCCTTTCCGAATCCCTTATTATCATGGCGTGTTCCTTCCATATTTTATTTATTTGAAAATGTTCTACCGGAGTTCAATTTCTGTGTCCATGATTGAGACTAAGTTTCACAATGATGAGACTTCATTTTTTTTTGTTTTATCTAGAGAAAGTGATACTTATACCTTTGCTTGTGTTATTTTTTCTTTTTGTTAGGGGCAGAATTTTTAAGTAGTTCATCTTATCACTGAGGGTCAATGGACAGCATCGTAGATGCTTTGAACACTGCATATCAAGAGTATGTTGCTGCAGCAGCAGGTGCACTTGAAGCGAAGGAGAGTTCTGGTGGGCAGAAGACAGCTGCCACAGATGCTGCGCTTGAAAATTTCAAGCAGCGATGGGAGCTATTCAGAGTAGCATGTGATCAGGCAGAGGAGTTTGTGGAGTCTGTTAAGCAGAGAATAGGATCTGAATGCCTGGTGGATGAGGCCACCGGCTCAGTTACAGGAAAGCCAGGACAGGCTGTCACACCTGGTCTTCCACCCATCAGTGCCGTTAGGTTGGAGCAGATGAGTAAAGCTGTCAGATGGCTAGTGATTGAATTGCAACATGGATCAGGAACTTCTGGTGGTTCATCACTTGCCCACCCTTCTGCCCCTTTTGATGCTAGGTTTCCTGAAGATGCAGCCCAATAGGTATTTCAACAAATTCACTGGCCTTATGTTAAGATAGTACTGGAAGGAAACTACTTTTTCTCTGCGTCATTCTATATTCCCTGGAAATTGATGATTAAATGCATTAAAAAGTTCAAGACAAAAGTATTATCGATAATTTTGGTGGCATGGGATTCAGGTTTCCTTGCTACAGTTGTACAATGTTCAGTGTGATGATTTATCTATTAACGTTGAGATAGTATGGTTGCCAGGTTTCCTTGTTATACTGTTTGCTTATGGATGTTAATTATATAATCCATCTGAATTGCAATCTGTCCATGCATCATCTAGGTGCTTTATCTTCTCTATGCCATTATCCTAATGAGTGCCTATCAGTATTACCAAACATTAATATCATTATGTTTGGTGCCAAATTGACCTTTGTTGAACCAGCTTGCTGGCTGATGTGATGTTATCATTCTGTGTTTTAGATGACAGAACTTCAGTTCGAATACCAATAATAGTATGTCCCGATTACAGTGACTGGCTTAGTCCCATTGTTTTTTCTCGATAAGTAATTAGTCCTATTGAATTTAATAGGATTAACAACTAACAAGACATATGTTCCTACAAGCTTGTTAATAACGCCTTATATTCTACATTCATTTGCATTTGGGGGGGTTTTCTATCAGGGAGGGGTGGATCATGGAGGCTACCCCATGTTGTGTAACCATTAACATATTTGGAATAAAAGACTAGAGTGTGGTGTTTATATGTTAGCCAATTGACTTGTTACTTCAGGTACCAAGAAAAAATTCTAGGCTTTATAGCAGAATTTTGTGTAGGAAAAATCTAGTTTAATATTTTAATGCAACTCTGTATGTTAACTTATGGCACGGGATCATAAACAGAAGAAAATGTTTCATTGCTGGAAAGGCACAAGATATGTTTAAATAGCTGATGCTCCATATCACCAAGATTCAAAATTAAGCCTTTTTTATCTTGTCATTTTAAATGTGATTTATAAATTTGCACACAGTAAGCCTTCAACGAATAACAATTTTTAGTATTATCTGTACTGCTTAGGAGGATGGAAAAGATTACAAACAAGAGCAGAGCACTTGATATAAGCTTGTTCCTCTTTATTTTACATGTTTAAGCATACAATTTCTGTTCTTCTTTGCTGAGTCAGCCAAGTGCGAGCATGTGTTTTAAGCATAATTCTGTGTGCACTATGCAGGTGATTACGACTTAAAGAAAGCGCACGAGGTGCAAGCTCTGGTCTTGTGTGCCTGAACAGGTTTTTGAAAATCATCAGTTCAAGTGGGAAACGTTGTAAATTGGATGTTCTGAGTTATGTCAGTTCAAGGGCTGTTCAAATTGATTAGAAGCTTTCATTTATTTTGGGGTTGCTAGTTGCTAGTTGCTACTGGTTTACGGCCACCACTTGTAAAACCAACATTTGCGACATTGGTTTTTAATTCGTTTGTGGCATTCACAATGAAATTTTGTTCGCAATTTCTTTCTCAAAGGGGTCTAAAGAATCATCAACTCAATTGTGCAATTCTGATGCTGGTCGGAGCTCAAGACTATCTATCAATGGTTTCTATGCATGGCATATACTATTATGATCTCTTTTTTAGCATACCTTTAGGTTACTTGCAGACAATTTTTGAATTGGATTCTTCTAAGTTGGTATGCTTGGAATCATCTATCTATTCATTTTTTTTTGGCAATGCTTTATAATCTGATTCAAAACCATTTGTTCTGCAGCCGCCACATTTGTTTCAGAAGCTTTAAGCACAATTGTGTATTAGACATTAGTTTACTT
The DNA here is from genome assembly GCA_020205605.1 of Panax ginseng. Lineage (NCBI taxonomy): Eukaryota > Viridiplantae > Streptophyta > Magnoliopsida > Apiales > Araliaceae > Panax > Panax ginseng. Next base: position 3,138,855 of record CM035133.1, on the reverse strand, counting down.
AAATATGACATATGCACAACTTTTTATAGAAATTTTAAAAATTGAAGAATGTGATTCGGTAATTTATAAAATTTGTAATATTAAGAATGTATTTTTACTTTATATTTACCCTTGAATTAATATATTATTAATTTAATAGTAGTCGTAATAATAAAATTATGATGATAAATTTGATTGTGTATTTTATACGTTCTCAATAAGAGTAATATATATGGGAAAAATGTATGTATACACAGTCGGTTATAGCGATGGTTTTTTGGGTTATAATGACGATTTAAATCTGTCTCTTATAGTTATTTTTGGATTTATGACGACAGTTTCACGTTTCACATAGTTCAAAAAATCGTCGTATACTTCACTTCTGTAATGTAATTGCCAGATATACATATTATTTGAAGCGGCAATTCATACGTGGACAGTGCTCCACGTGTTCAAATCTGATTAGCCAAACAAGTATTAGTAATAAGTCTTGTTAACTTTCGCCAACATGACACAATCGGACCGACGTCGTCGTATTTAAGTGGACCAACTTCTTCCTCAGCTAGCTAAGCTGCTGAACTACAATTTCGAGATTGTCACTGAAAATCCAAGAGGGAGAGGGAGAGGGAGAGGGAGAGGGAGAGAGGGAGAGCGAAAGAGAGAGAGAGGCGCTAATATATATATGTACATATTTGCATGTATTATATAGTTAGATAATGCAATCTAATTAGTCACACGGATCTAATGCCCTTTAAGAGAGGATTGAATACAGGTATCACTGTTAATTCCTCAAAAATTTCTGGGTTCATGCTCTTTGTTCTCTTTCTATTTTCTTTTCTTTTCTAGGTATCATTCATTCTTTAATACCCATTAAGAAAATACCTTTTCAGTAGTTATCTGAGGTTTTTCCCCCTGTTTGGCTAATTCTTTCATTCTTTGCAGAGGGAAAGAATTCCCTAAAGAATTACCCTTTTCCCTTTTTAGCTACTATCTTATTCAATGAAGCTAAATCTTAAATTTTCACAAACTATTATGGCAACCCACCTGATTGAATCAATGTTAGATCCTAATTTCCATATTAGCTTTGGGTTTGCTTCATCTTACTTATGCTTATGCATGTTAACTTGTCTTTATGATTTTAATTCTGTACAACTGACTTCATTGAATTCAATTAATTCATTAGTCTATTTGTTGAGTGATTTTGATTTGGGGTTAATGATTTTTCTTATTGTTTATTTTCCTTTCAATTATAGAATAATGGATCTTGGAGATGAGATAGAAAAGGTTAAGGCTTTTCACTGGATTGCTCAGGTTAGTAATTATGTTTTTTTTATTTATCTTTATACGTGAAATATTCTTTAGTAGTTCCGGTTCAAAAACTATAATCAATTCATTATTTTTAATTTTAATTCTTTGCCCAAGTAAGTTTAGTTTCCCAATCAGATTACTTTATTCTTTTTGTATGTAATGAAACTGGGTGGCTGCAATTTTGAACTTATTTTGTAAGATATATGTCATTATTAGTTGTTACTTGAATATCATTGAAATTGTCTATGTATTTTGTTTGACTTGATACTTTTGGGAAGGCATATGCTTAAAAACGTAGAAGATACTTTGAGAAGGAATATGGGAACTGGTGGAACTGAAACCATCATCCTGCCAGTTAAAGCATCAGAATTTCTTAGTCTTTGTGGATAGATATGACTCATCAACCATAAAATATCTGGTTGCATCTCCTTCCATGAAAGAGATGTGTTTTTAATTTACTGTCGAAGTTTAACTATGCTACAAGATTCTCCAATTGTCCTATAATTGGCCAGTCATGCAAATTTGCTGAAAGCTTTTGATGTGAACAAGTTATGCAGCTAGTAATTCCAGGTTTTGAAAAGAATGTTCTGCTTCATGGGTCTGTCTTTCCTTTGGTGGGTAGTGTGGTTAGGAGTGCTTTCTATTTCTTTCTGTGTGCGCGTGTTTTCATTTACTTCTCTAGGTTTGCTTATTTGGTCTTGTGCAATAATCTTTTGTATTATGTTATGGTTTTAGACTTTTAGTTTCTTAACATGGCAAAAGTACAACATGATCAGAGTCTAATGGCTAAAATGTAGTTTGAGAAGATAGAAGGTAAAATATTAAAAAGGATTGTCCATGGGAAATATGCTATTCATTCTTGTGAGACGTGGTTTACTCTAAAAACGACGTGAAGAGCCTATCTTTTATCTTTAATTATTCTGATGTGTAGAGGGTTTACTTTTCTTGTTGAATTGATATTCGTGATTTAATATGCCGATACAAGACGTTCTTTCTAATTGAGATAACTAATTAACATTAATTAAGGGTATGATTGTCACATTTTTTGGTTATGAGGATAAGATGTTAGTAGTGAATGTAAATTTTTTTTTCTTTTAATTGAGATACATGATAACATGGATAATGAGCTGGTTGTGAGATCTCAGTAAGGAATTCTATCATGAAAACACCCTTATTGTGAATTTTATTCAAGCATTGAATAGTTAGTTAATTGTTTCACTGGAGATAATCTTCGTTATTTGGTATGGAGATATAGAAAACTGTGTTTTCATGCCTCTTAAGACTTGAGAGTTAATTTGTGTATTAATTATTCATTGTGTCATTTTTGGCGTAGAAATGAGAACATTTCACCATCTGCATCTAGATATGATTTAGGTTTTATGTTGTCAAACATGTTTCTAAAAATACTTTATATAGATTCTCCTTTGGATGTAAAATCTTTTGCAGATTGTAAATCTCGGGCTTCTTTTTCTCTGGCATATTGTCCATATCATGGTCAGCATATGGTACTTTGCATCAGGGCTATCCCAAATACTTGAGAGCTATCTTATCTCCAATGGATATTTGAAGCGGTATAATGCCCTTGATTCAAGCAGAGTTCGGTACCTGGCAATTGTTCTGGACAGTGAAGAAGCTCATCGGACTTCAGAAGTTATTGAACTTTTGCAGCATCTTGCTGGAATTGGTGTGAAACATGTCTGCCTGTATGACTCGGAAGGTAAGGTGGTTTGGTGGTTTTTTCCTTTGCTACTAATTACATAATGTATTGTGCTTGAGTCAGTTTGTATCACATGTATTATTTCCTGGATCTTTATCGTTGTAGGATTGCTGAAGAAATCGAAGGAAGTCATCATGGAGAATTTAAGTCATGCAAAATTATTTGAGGTATAGCATTCTAACAATTTACTATCTACTCACAAAAATCATTAAACTTGTTGTTTTCAAAGTTGGAGGCTTTTGTGTGATTTTGTTCTCTTGATCGATGCATGAAGGGAACTTCAATTTCAAATAATGCTGTGATTTGTCAATTTTAATTGCTCGACTCAGGAAGCTCCATTACTATCAAGTGAAACTTATATAGGTTAATGTCATCGGCTATAGCCCTATAAATGTTGTTTGTCTAGAGTTTTGTGTAGACTAGACTGAGAACAGTTTTCCCCCCTAGATTTTGTGTACTTTCAACTATGCACCAAGTTTGTTGATCTAAACATTGTAAGCAGTGTGTTTATTTCTTCCGCTTTTAACAGATATACTGGTAAGAGTCACTGAATTTTTCGTCAGCAATGGCATTGCTTTCCCCAATTTATGCAGGAAGCTACTAAATCTGATTCCCTTCTTGATAAAAAACATATAACTCTGGAATTTGCTTCATTCTCTGACGGAAAGGAAGCAGTTGCCAAAGCAGCTAATTACCTTTTTAAGAAGAATTACTTGGGTGGAGATCAGAAAGAGATAACCTTTAGAGAATCTGACATAGACGAGGCACTAAAAGCAATTGGTTTGTTTATTTACTTTTCCCCCATTTTGCCTTTTCTTCCAGATTCACTATTTGCCTTCAAATTCAATTTTATTCGTGCATATATATATATATATATATATATATATATATATATATATATATATATGTTATTTGGCATATACAAATAGGTATAGCTAACCAGTGGGCTATTGGTATGATGTACTATTAGGTTGTGGACGACCAGATCCTGACCTTCTATTAATTTATGGGGCTGCAAGATGCCACCTAGGTTTTCCAGCATGGAGAATTCGGTATACTGAGATTGTGTAAGTCTACGTGCATGCTTTATCCTCTTTTCAGTTATATTTCATTTCTACTTGGGGAAGCAGGAAGCTTCTAAACTAAGCAACAATTTTTCCAAGGAAATACCACAGTATGAAATCATCTTTGTTGAAATCTGGTTTGGGCTCACTTTCTTTTGAAGAAAATTTAACTGTGTATAATTTTTATTTTGGGGCCATATTAGCTTCGGAAGCAGTGGGAGTGGAGTGTGTGAGGCTGTTTTTTATATTAAATTTTGGACATTTTTTCAAAGCACACAAATACCCATCAATTCACTAGCATTCAATCAAATTTTCTCTCTTCCTGACTTGTGTCAAACCCCCAATAGCAAATATGCAAATTTTATGAAATTTGTTTCCCTCACTCCTTCATTCTATGAGCAAGAGACTGCAGTGGCCGGTGAGTGAGATACTTCTTCCTTGACATTTGACCTGTTTTCCTGTTGCAGACATATGGGACCCTTGAAGTCCATGAAGTATGGCTCCCTTATAAAAGCCATTCACAAGTTTACCAAGGTGCAACAAAACTATGGTACGTGGTCACTTATACTCTTTTACTGGTATTTTCTTAAGTTATTAGTGAACCAAAGAATAGCCTCTAAGCAACTGCTCCCGTTCCCCGCCCTACCCTAATCTATTTGAAAGAAACAAAACTAAGAAAATAACTCTTCTTTGATAGTCATTCAGACTGCATGGTCAGCTATTTATTTCCTTCTGATTAGTTGCCACCATGTTTCATACCACCATTTCAAATGACACGGAAGCAGATCTGAAATGAAGAAATAAATGGCTTTTCTTCTGAATGCTGGCTGTAAATCTCCATAACTGTTTTACTTGTTTCGGTATTAAGAAAGAATTATTGGTGATATATGTTAAAACTTGAAATATATGTACAATAAATTTTCCCTGAAATTCAAATCACATGTTTTTTTCTTCCTCAATTCCAGGTACATGAGCCAATATATTTTGAGGTCATTTCTTATACTACGATTGCACGAGTACAATATGGTTTACGGGTCACAGTTGGAGCTCCCAGCATTACCAAATGAATATTTTCAAATTTAACTTATTTCAGTGTCCTATCTAATGCAAGGCATTTTGGTTTGTAATACTAGCAAACAGGGAATATATGGGAATCCTATGGCTACTCTCTCTCTGTGTGCGGGCGCGCGCTCATTTTACATTGTTGGTTTCAGTTCCATGTTGAGGGGCTTGTAGTGTTTGCCTTGATTTTGACTTGTTTTATGGTTAGTTAGTTACCCTTAGATATAGGTACTTGGATTTATAATCACCTGGTAAGTGAAAGTTTTTCATTTAAAAAATTCTGTGCATATTGACTTGGTTGGCTTTGGTATCACTATCTACTATACTGGATGCTTTTGCAATTGAACATTTTTCCGCCCAACTTTTCAATAGCATATTTTGAGCATATAATTGGCCTTCTTGCCATCATAATGCAAATATATTAAAAAAAAATTATTGCTAGCAAAATAGTTTAATTTGTAAAATTTGCAAACATGAATAATGTCATTTAGGTCTATGTTTACCCCTAATAATATTAAATCCTGACATTGAAATTATGATTACTACTTGAGAACACTGTATAATTTTATATTATTATTAATAAAATAATAATAAAAGAATTCTTCGTGGAATAAAAAGATTGATAGATGAAACTTTTCATTAAAGCAAGCAAACTTAATGAAATTTGAATAAAAACAGAACATGCATAATTTAGGAAATTTGAATAAATCCATTACAATTTAGACATTTCTTTGATCGAAACATAATTTAGATGGATCCCAATGGAGACCACTTACGGGCGCAAATAACTAAAAACGCCTGTGGTAGACTGCCAGTTTTAGTTCATTAATGTATAATCCTTGAGAACAAGTGCAATTATATCTCTGCAGCAGAATAAACTCAAGCTTGTGGCCATCAGTTTAGTATAACCGAATACCCATTTCATCACTGCAGCTACTATTTGCAGCAGAAAGTAGCCAATTTATAGAACCTCTAAATGAATTTAAATCTAGTATTCCGTTTCTAGTACACCATCAATCAGACCAAATTCCATAGCCTGCAGAAAGATGATAAACCAAGCATGTTACAGGTGTTATATAGCAAAACCAAGCACGTTACAGGTGGATTATCTACATAAAACCGCAGGAAATTTATAGATTTGCTACTTTGACTTATTAAGCGAACTGTTAAACGTCATTGTGAGTATTCTCACAAGCAACCCATCTGATATGGCCTTTTGCAAATAGTCAACAAAATGAAAGGGCTCATCAGCTTTGGTGCATAGTTTGGTGTTAACAGAATTTGAGGATTCCTTTTCTTTTTCCTCTTTCCTCCTCTTTTCGGTAAGAAGCTTGAAGGTTGTATCCATGATGTTACCTCTTTCTTTTCTTTTTTGAGGACGCAGGGAAATTGTGATCACCATTGAGTATTTATATGAGATCACTAACAACCACTGGAACTGAATCAACTTCACCTCTAAATTCATAGGTATAAGACTGGTAACATTACCTCAGAAACAGATAGAAAACGATCCCTCTCAGTGTACTGTTGCACTTTCTCAAGCGGTTGGCCAGTAAAGGCAGCATACATCTTATCTATTTTCTGTACCAAATAATGAAAAAAAGAAGGTAAATAAGAGTTGGGGGAGACATTAATTATAAGTTTCTTTCACTGGGGGTAGGGGGAAATGTAGTATACAAAAATCTTAAGTTTTAAGCCTGAAAGCAGCAAAGTTGATAAATAGAGAATTTTAGTGTTATTCGGTTGTCATGGTCCAACATCTTGTTTTTGACATTTAAGCTTAAAATGACTGAATAGTGAATCTTTAACAATATCGAACAAAGCTTATCTAAAAAAAAATTTGAAACTGAATATGAATATGTAATACCAGATAAAGAATTTAATTTCATGGAATATTCCCTAATGGCTTACTCAAATACATAAAATTTATCTTTCCCAAACAGTTCTGATATGTTAAACAATTTAGTATTACGAGTAAATGAGGCTGATTTTGAGATTTATTTGGTCAAGTCAATAAAGCTTCTCAACCCATTTGAGAAGATTGTTCCAGCTTGGAACTTTATCAAACAAGTCCATGGTTTTAGATTGTTATTCTCGAGAAAATTAGAGTATGCAAACAAAGAAAAGAGACTTACATGGCGAGATTGAACTGCTTCATTCACTTGGCGCCTCACATCCTCGACATGACCCTACATCAAAAGCACAGCACAACAATCATGCATATACTTTTTGAAGTTTAAGGCTTTAAGCCATTTAATCATGTTGGTAGTCTATTCGACAGTAATTCAAGTTTTCACCTATTCACCTTCCAAAAGTGTTATAGCCTTCCAAGTTTTTATGCAAGAATGGTAAAAAGGCATACCAAGCATTTGATTTCTTCTTCAGAAAAAAGAGTTATAATTTAAAAATGGGTGATTTCATACCCCACATCCACTTTGTGGTTGATGTATCATAATACGTGAATTTGGCATTGAATACCGCATGCCTTTTTCTCCACCAGCAAGAAGAAGTGCTCCTTGGCTTGCAGCGACTCCAAAACATACAGTGCCAACCTTAGGCTTTATCTGACAAGTAAGCACTAAAGGGTTCGGTAAATGATTAAAGAATATAAATTGAATGGGAATGCAACTAAGAACAAGAGAGAAAGCAATCTTAACGAATACAATATGATAATTCTACATGCTTAATTTAAGTGAAAAAAGTATTTGGATGCAATATATACTCCAATAAATGTCTTAAAAACATCAGCCTGCTATATTTAATTATTTACCTATAAACCATTTGTTAATTATCAACACTAACCTATATACCTGCTGTTGGGACCCAAGGAAAACATTTAAAAAGCACTACTCAAACCAAACATGTGTTAATTTCAATTAAATGGCATGTGATTGCTCCCGGTAATTCAACTGCTTTATTTGTAGAGAGAAATATAGAGTATTTTTTTTCTCTCAAGTTAAATAAGTAATCAAAAGCAAAATTTTCAAGGGAAGAAAAAAAGAACCTGCAATATCTTGCTATACTAAACGATCAAGTTGAACAAAGAAATGCAAGAATTAACAAATATATTTACAAAAGAGATGAACAAAATTTTCATTCTTACCCAAGACATGCAATCATAAATTGCCAAGACAGAGTAGGTGCTCCCACCTGGGCAGTTTAGATAGACCTAAGTAACATCATAAGAAGCATAGTCATCACAGTAAAAAATTGTGTTTCCAATTAGGTCTGTGTCCTTAATATTTTGATTCCAAGAGTAAGAAAATGTTATTAGACAATTTAACCACACCAAGATGTCTGCATCTTCATCAATTGTTGCCAGAGTCACAAGCTGTGATATAACTCTTTGAGCCACTTGTGCGTTGACTGGTTGACCGATAAAGATAATACGATTCCTGAATAATACAGTAGAAAGGTCCAAGGGTCCCCCAGGAGTTAATACAGCCGGTATTACTGGTGGATTCCCCTTTCTGGCTTCTATAGGACCATAGCTGTTGAGAAATAACATATATACAGAAGTAAAAAATGTTATAAAGGGGAAGAAACACAATAAAGGAGACTTAAACCTAAGAACGAGAATAAACTCAGACACTAAATTAAGTTACTAATAGAACCAAAACCAAAATCTTTATCAGCATTGGTCACACGTGAATCAAGATCTCAACAGATAGATCAATAAATTTCGAGATGGGAAAAAAGCAATGATAAATATATTTTATAATTTACTTTGTGCAAAAATGTTGAAAAATATAAATGCATTCATTTCTGATATATTCAGTAAGACATTCACCTTTACAACATTTGATATGGTAATTCATTTTCAGTTAGTTTGAATAAAAACTTTAGAAGACATTGCTTTTTAATAGCATTATAGTCTACATGAAGAATTTTCCCTTAAAGATAGAAATCTATTCTAAGACGCCCTTAAAAGAGGTCCAAAAGGTTTAAAACCAATTCAAGCGTGGACAAAATAACTTGCATATGTTCTAAAAACAGCTGCTTTCTAGTGCTCAATAACAACTTCAATGCCTTCTTTCATATCATTATCTTGTATAGACTTCTGCAATCTTTTATTTTTTTCAGATAGAAAAAGAAATCTTATTGGAGTAATAGAGATTACATGCATAGGGGGGATAAGGAGTCGACCAACCTTGTAATAAGTAGAAATAAAAAGTCACTACATTAAATGAGCAGATCCCTGATCTCCAAAGAGATTACAAACAAAAAAGTTGCCCCTAAAGGCACCAATAAGCCCAAAGAAGAAAATAAGTGTTTGCAAAAATAAAAATAAAATTCTATACTATACCTTCCTGAAGATGGAACCCCTTAGCAGAGCCGCTCAACCCCTACCCCCAAACCCCCAAAAAAAGAATAAAAAAGAGATCGAACAATTAGATTACCTCGAGTGAATTCTCTATTAGACCTCAATAAACATCTGTTAGTTGATTTAATTTCAGACGCCGCAAAGCATGAAAATATTCAAGTTTAAAACACTATTATTATTCTTGGCATCCAGACATGATGGACAAATAATCAAATGCGAGACCTGAAAACAAGGAACCACATAGAACAATTTATATTGGCAACTGATCGGTATAAGACCTTTAAGTCTTTGAACTTCTCCATGTACACCAACACTAGATCAAAGAAGTAATTCTGAAATCGGACTGGACTAACCAAAACGAGCTACATCAGTAGCATAAGTAACACGTTTCAATTCAACTTCACAAAGTTTTTTTATCCAATCTAGCTATTAGTTATTTAACTACATATAAACAAACCCCTATACCAATCTATTATTATACATATTTGCAACTTGGCTATCAAAGGTAAAAGAACCTGTTTATGTACTTAAATCGTCTAGGATAAGAAGTTTGGTTAAACCCTTAAAAGCTTATTTAATTATTTATTGACAAGTAACCCTCACAGTTAGCATTAGCATTTTTTGAAAATTAGTTCAGAATTAAGAAAACTTGGTAAAATTTTGACAGTTCCATAAAAGAAAGTTATGATCTTTAAAAGAAAACCTGGCAACATTTTGACAGTTTCATAAAAGAAAGTTGTGATCTTTAAAAAAAATTGAAAGCACAAGAACTGAAGTGACAAACTTTAAAAATCATATGACGTATATATGATATATGAACACAAGATATATCTTGTTAATCAATACCAGCTACATAAGATACCAATACCAACTCTCCCCATTTATCTGGGTTGCAACCAGCTACATAAGATATAGATATACAGCATGTTGTCAATAACTATCACAATGATATCAAAAACTTACAAAACAATATATGCATACAAATGTAAAATATATGATACTTAAAGCACTGAAGTTATATTAGAAATAAACCTTGGATTAGCAATAGCCAGAGATTCTTTTTCGTCAATTTTCAACCTAAGTCCATGCGATATACTTGAAAATCCTGGTGATTAAAAACAAAATAAAAATTTACCCAAATCACTACCTCTTTAAGAAGTGCATACAATAATAGAGAAGTGGATTTTATCTAAACAATTTCAGTATACTAGCAAAATAAACACATCATTATGATTCAAAATAAGAGTTTATTAAAATTAATTAAAATGATGACCAAATCAGAGTAATCAGAGTAAAGCTGCTCATTTTTGGTAAGATAATCAAGAAAAATTGAAACTAAATTCATATTCATAACAAGGAAACTGTACCGATGCTTGAGGAATCTCCATAGGGACTAGGAAAAGCAGAAACTATCGATTTATTCAAATTCCTGAAACACAATATAGAATCCATCATCACATTAGTAAAGTCTATCCTAGTGATTTTACTGAAGGTATTGCAATTAAATAGAAAAATGTGAGTGTACCGATGAAAAGATTGTGAAGCAAACAATGCTGAGAAAGAGAAACTTGAAGACGCTGCTATGGCTGATGTTACCATTTCGGAGTTCCGGAGAGAGAAAGGGACGGGGAGAGAGAAAGGGACGGGGAGAGAGACGGACCCGAATGGTTTTCAAGTTCTCAACTTTCTAGTTCGACCCGTTTAAACTTTTTGTTCGCAGAGTTGTCAGACCCAATGTATTAGGTTGGGCTGGCCCATTTTAATAGAGGGTTAGAATGGAAGCAGTTACACTGACATACTGCCTAAAAACTTTATCATTTTATTTGATTATTGTTTAAAAATATAGAATTTTTTAAAATATAAGATTATTATTAATTTTTAAATTAATTTAAGATATTTTTAAATTTAAATTTGACATGAATTGAGAATTTAAGTCCGTACAATGTTAAAAATTCAAATTACATAAAATACATTATTCATTATAAAAATTAATTGGTACATAATTTAAATTATTAAAACATCTTAATTTTGAGTTTGAAAATATTTTAAAATTTTTATAGATAAATATATTGCAAATTATTTGAGGAATTGATGAAATAATTTTAATTTTTTATTTGGCGATCAAACTTCATAAGTATATATATATCCAACTGCCCTTAAAAACGTGAGAATATTATATCATTTTATTCTACTACTATTAACAAAATTTATTTAAAATATAAATTATTTTTTATTTTAAAATTAATTTAAAATTTAAAATTGATATAATTCTTTAATTTTATTAACAAATATCAAAATATATAAAATAAATTATTCATTGTAAAATTTATTAATGTAAATTTTTAAAAATCTTAATTTTGAATTTAAAAATGTTTCAATTGACTATATTTCATGTTCAAGAAGGAATAAATATATTGCAAAATATTTGAGGAATTGATGAAATAAATTTTATTTTTTATTTGTCAATCAAACTTCACAAGTATATATAATAATAATATCCAACTTTCTTAAATCTTTTTAAAATGGGTTAGGATATGCAACTCAACTTTCTTAATTCTAATTAATAAACCATGTATGTTCTCATAACACTTTAATTACCAATAAATTTAACAGTTTCATGGATTGATCAGCACACTTGAACATTCAACAAAACAACCATTTTTTTTTTCATCACATATATTATATTACAAGATCCAAATCAAGCACACAACATACTTAGTACTTGCACACCAGCAGATTCATTACAATCGTCTTATTTTAGATATTATACCTAGGTTTTGACGATAACATGGTGCACTATATACCTAGCTAGGCTCATGATATTAATTCGCCAACCTGGCCCCTATTCATGATAATTAGTAATATCTGGCCTTGGTTCAAAATCATTAACAAATGACTTGTCAGAATCATCATGATAAGCTGAGACATCAGGCCTTGGTTCAAAGTCCTCAACAAAATGCTTCTCTTTTGCATTTTCCTCGACAAGTTTATCGTTGTGATGTGCATACCCAGTGCTCGTAGATGTGTGACAATCGGTTTTCTTGTTGGGGCGAGGCAATACAGATTCACGTATATCGACAAGGCCTTGAATTGCTTCTGGCATTGCCTCCTCATCTTTCATTATACTTTGCCAGTATTCACCAGGATCATGTCTTGCATCTGAAATGCTTGCAATCTGCACTAAAAAAAACTAACAGTGTAATCACAAAAATATATATATATATATATATATATATATATATATATATATATATATATATTTATATTATCTTTTAATTAAGGTAGAGGTAGTGTTCATTTACACTTACCAAGAGAAGGGCGAGAAGAGCAAATAAAGCAAAACAGGATTCCATGGTACTAAAGAAACTCACTCTAATGTAATTTGCATGAAAGCTCTATATTGCTGTGTTGCTATTTATAGATGAATAAAAACATATTTTTAACCATTTATGGAACTACTGTTGTCAGAGCTGTCGGTTTTGTAGAGGTTAATGATTTAAGTTTTGAATAATTTGGATTGTGGAAGATAATCTTAGTTTATGTTTTTGTCTGTTGATATACGTAGTTCTCCATTTCTGACTTTCGTTTAGTACCATCCGATTGGGTGTTGGCATGTTGGGCTTATCCATTTTGGGACGGCTTATTTGTCCAAATAAATAAGTTATTTTTGAAATAAAGAATCGTTTCAAATAAATAAATAAGGGCTTATCTATTTGGGACCCCTTAGTTTTTGAAAGAATCGTTTCAAATAAATAAATAAGAATACATAATAATGTCCAAGTAAAGAATAAATTACATGATATGACAATGTAAATATATTTAATTAGTAATCTCCAAGGTTTCAAGATTAATCATTTTGTTTGCTAACATATGAAACACATGCAATGCAATGTACCCTTAATTAGCTTTATTTCTGCTTCTTAACTGTGAAGTGCTGTGAGCAAAAAATTATTGAAGGGTCCGGTTGTGCCAAGTTGCCCTTTTTAACATGTTTTGAAATGAAGGGTTTTACGAATTATGTCAACAAATGTTTAAGGCAAAATCATTTTCACTCAGATTTTGAGTCTTTCTTTTAATATTTTTTTATGGGATTTCACAAAAAGATGAAAATCCATGGTTTGGGATTCTGTCAAAGTAAAGAAGTAATGCTAAAATCGGACTGGACTAACCAAAACGAGCTACATAAGTAGAATCAGTAACACGTTTAAATTCAACTTCACAAAGTTTTTTACTTTTTTTATCCAATCTATCTATTAGTGATTTAACTACTCATATAAACAAACCCCTATACCAAATGTTAACGCTATGATCTTTCTCCACGTCCCAATCACGAAAACGCGTTACGATCCCGCAGATAAAAGAACACGACAAACACCACAAGCTTGATTTGACCGATCACGGGGATAGATAGCGTGAGAGAAGTAAGTATATGTCATTCACAAGAGTTAACTCAAGAGGATGATAAAATCTAGTGTGATGAGAGAGATTATTATTATCAGTTGTGTGAATGTGAATATATGAAAAACATACCTTCCTCTAAAGACTTACTCGCTAGGATATAATATCTTTACTTGGATTATTGTCTTACCCAATATCATCTGACATATCCCCGATCGATGGGTTTCTGCGAATTGCATGGAACTTATCCACTTGCTTTCAGTCCTTTATTTACCGCCGTAAGGTATATTTATAATCTATCCACATTAATGCATAGCAGATATCTCGATCAACTGTCATGCTATATCATCATTACAAGTCAAAGTAATAGATATTAAGTGACCCAATGGGTTAATCCAACGAACCGACCCGATCCTATAGGATTAAATAAAGCTAACACAGTGATTGGGCCCAACGAGCCCCATGGCTTAATTATAAAAGCCCAATGGATTAAATTAATAAATGAGCCCAATCTACCCGGCCCAAATAGGAGAAATATCATGACCCAACATTACCCCCTAGTTTTTTGTTAAACAGGATGTTTAATGGAAAACTATAAAAGATTTATGATATTAGAATTTAATAGAGGCCTAAAATAGGAAATAATTGAGGCATACCCACTTTAATGCAAGAAATGGGACGAGGGATGGCTGGATGCCCAGAGCAACAAGCCCAATCGGATAAAGATTTGAATTTGAACAAGATGGACCAATAATTAGAAACTTCAGCAGTTAGGCCCAATCGATAAGATATCCAAAAGGTCGTCCCCAAACACGCCCCATTCAATTCTCATCATCCTTCGACGACATTTAATCTGGCCCTCGTTCCTTGTGTGGCAAATCACAAGATAAAAGGTAAACTTTACCAATTTTGACGGTTTTACCTGCTAATTTGAAATTCGAACCTTTGAGCTTTCTTCTCCTTCTCAGAAATTCTCTCTCTAGCTTTCGAGACCTCAACAATGGTGAATCCAAGCCAGATTCCTCCAAGTTCCTCCCACTCAAACCCAACCGAGAGGGTTTGGTGCAAACCCACCATCTCCTGCTGATTTTTTTCAAGGATGGGGAACAATTTCCTCATGCCAACATCCCGTCTACCATCACGAGAATCCGAGATATCGAGCACTCCGGATTCGATACAGATTCAGGACAACTATGCATATAGGGCTCCTCCTGGGAGGAGAGCGAATGTACCAGAGACCGGATATTTGGGTGCGTCATGCCGGCTACCTTCTACAGAAAGGGATTCGTCTACCCCTTCACTCCTTCATCGTTACCCTCCTAGGGTTCATAGGAGTGGGTTTTGCTCAGCTGGTGCCCAACTCTTACATCCACATACTGGCATTCATTGCCTTCTGCCACGAACTAGGGGTTACTCCCTCCGTCGACCTTTTCTTCACCCTTTTCTTGGCCGGTAGATCCCGAGAACGAGGGTTTAAGATGCTGAGTAAACAATCTCATCGCCCGAACTCCAGATTCGAGAAAAGGTCCCTGATGAGCACCCCTTCGAGCAACAAGGGCTGGCACGAAAAATGGTTCTTCATCACCGGACCAGAGATCTCTTCTCTTCCAGATTGGACCACCCTAGGCCAGGATCTCTGGCGACTTGGTGACATTCCTCAAGAAGCGTGTAAAGGAAATGGGAGACTTTCTGAAGAAGATCCCTCCACAAGAATGGAGTTTCACCCTGCTGACCAAACAAGCCTGGCTGTATGATCACAAATGTAAGTCTCGGATAACTATGCAATATAATTTTTGAGGTATTTATGTGGCAAGGATTTTAATATGCGGTTATTTGCAGTGTTTTTGATCAAACCAACTTCTTCGGAAGTGAAAGATTTGGGAGATTTTTTGGCGGGGAGGATTACGGAGGCAAGTGAAGAACTTCCTACCGAAGAGCCTTCCCGAACTGATCCTCCTGCCTCCAACCCAGCAACTACCCCCTTGAATGATGAGCAAAAGGCCGACGAGCCTCTCATTCTGAAGAAGTCCTCCAAACCTCACGTAGAAAGAAGAAAGCTGCTAAAAAGGCCAAAACTAATCCTCACGAGATAGATCCGAAAGCGACGGAGGAGGTTCTTCCCAAGCAAACCTACAACCAACTCCTCCAACTGACCCTGTCACCACACCTTCTGAATCAGCCCCAATAAAGAGGAGTCTACTTGACATACCTCTACACGATCGGGCGAAAGTCTTTCGTGCCAAAAAATTAAGATCAAAAATAATTTCCCTCACCGCTGAAGAACTCCGCGTCCCTCCAACTTCAACAATTGACCCCCAATGAAACCCAAACACGATCTTTGAAATTTGGTCGGCCGGCCCCTCATTGTCCCGAAAAAGAAAACAACCTTGGACTGACCGGCCGAGTTCAACCGCGCCTTCTTTGACTCACGAGCCTATACTGCGATCGATCTCCTTCCCAGAGGAAGATACATGCGGATCCTCACCGATTCATGATCAACTGTGCCTTCTCCTCCAAGACACACGACTCTCAGAATTCGGCAGGATGCCATGGCCTCTCCAACAATGTGGTCTCGATTTAACGCCAAACTTTCCTTTGTTGTTGAAGCCTTCGTTCATGAGGCCGATGACCACCGATTCGGGAGCGAGACGAATGGGGGGACTTAACTATGAAGGCATGAGCTACTTGGCGAAGGTAAATGGCTCTCTACTTCCTCTGCTTTCCATTCTTATTTTCGTACTCATATATATGAAAATTGATCAAATAATCTTGAACATGTACAGCAAATCTTTGTATTCGGGCGTCTGCGTCCAAGATCTCTCGAGGCTGAATCCGGAGAGGAGGCGCTGAGGAAGGAGAACTCCATCCTGAAGTCTGCCTTGGCTCGGGAAAGGACCCAATATGAAGGCATCCTTCATACCAATGAAGGACTTGAGAAAAAGAGTTGGCCTGACGAGGAAGATGTGAAGGCCTCGAGGAAGAATGAAGTCGATTAAAGCATAGCATCTTTGAAATCGTTAATATGAGCGTTGACTTGGTTCGGATGAGTGAACTAAGGATGAACAAGATCAAGGAGTGAAGGCTAACGCTAAGATCTTGACCAAGGCGATCCATAAAATTTGGGCGGGAAGAAACCCATCGAGATGAATATCTGGTGAAGCTAGAACAAGAAATCAGAGAACTCAAGGCTTTTGGGACCTTGGGCCTCCTTTGACCGATCTTTCTTCGCAAAGAGATCTGTGAAGAGTATCGTAATTCGGATGAAATTAATGGAGAAATAATGAGGATTCATACGGAAAGCTACTGAGCTCTTAGAAGTCGTGGCAAGGAGAAGTTGATCAAAGCCAACTTAGATCCATACTTGCTCGATTTCTTGGATGATGAGGTCTTTTTAAAGCAACAACTTTTGTTTCTTTGGTTTTATTTAAAAATACTTGTCAAAATTTTTGTTATTTTCCCATTTTGTAAATAAATTAAGTATTAATGAAAAGTGATCTTCTTCTTATGACTTGATTGCACTTTTACTTCTGTCGATACTTGATATGAATTTATATGGACAAATATACAAAAACCCCTTCGAGGATTTAACTCAAATTGTTAATTAATAATTAAGCATGTCATATAACAGATAAAGTGAGGTTAAAGAACGAGGCATTCTAAACTCAACACTTAGAAAAAAATCAGGTAATAAAGTAAAGAGACACTTATTCAGTTACCGAAGTGTGAGACAGACCTGACTCATTGAAAGTTTGTTTACCCCGGAAGGCCTAACAGAACCAAAAGATGACAATCATCTATCGCAAAGGGCCTGATGAAGTTAAAAGATAACATTCGTCTACCACGAAGGGCCTGACGAAGTTTAAGTGATGGCAATCATCTACCACGAAGGGCCTGACAACGTCTTGAAGATGACACTTGCCTACCACGAAGGGCCTGACAAGGTCTAAGTGGCAAAAATTGCCTACCCCGAAGGGCCTGACAATGCCAAATAGTGGCGACAATTGCCTACCCCGAAGGGCCTGACAATGCCAAATGTGACCACCTGCCGAAGAGGCTACCATCGAATGGTTAACAAGTCCTCCCAAACCTCCTAACACCAATGAACTGAGCAGCAACAAAGACAAAATTTGTTTGAGACAAAAGAGGATCTTTTATTGATGATGATATAAATATTTACAGACTTCTGATGTACTGACATTGAATCTACTAAAAGTAATTTCTAAGCCTACCAGCGTGCCAAGTGTTTTTAATTACTGACCCATCTAATGCCTTCAACCGATAAGTCCCTGGCTTCGGAACTTCAGTGATTTCGTAGGGTCCTTTGATTTGGCATCGAACTTTCCCAGATTCTCGAGGCGTAGATGCTTGACTTCTCTCGAGGACAAAATCTCCTACTTCAAATCATGAAGCTTTACCCCTTATTATAATGCTTAGCCACTCTTGACGATAAGTCGCCAATTTGATTAAGGCTATCTCTCGACTTCTTCCAAGAAATCAAGATTGGTCTTGATTTCTTCTTCATTGTAGATTTCTCCGAAATGACTAACCGGAGACTTGGAGATCCAATTTCAAGCTGGGACTAAGGCATCGATTACCATAGGCCAATCTGAAGGTGAATCCCATGTTGTAGTCCCTCGAGTAGTTCGATAAGCCCATAGTACACTTAGCGACTCTTACGGCCATCGCGCTGGCTTTAGCCCGTCCAACCTACGCTTGATCCCATTCAACAAATGCGTTCATTTGGTTACTTCAACTGTCCGTTTGGTGAGGATGAGCCATGAAGTCTTTTCATCTTTGGATCCCCAATTACGCCAAAAAATGCTTCAAACTTCGATCCTACAAACCGACGTCCATTATCCGATACTACCACCTTAGGAATTCCAAAGCGGAATACCACCGATTCTTTTCACAATTTCAAACACTCTGTTAGTTATTGACCTAAGTGGCTTTGCTTTACCCAATTGGTCATATAGTCTATGGCAACTATAACAAAACCGACACGACCTTTTTGCTTTCGGTAGTGGACCCGAGTATATCAACCCCAGACATAAATGAAGGGTATAGGAGATAAGATCGAAAGTATAGCTCTTCCGGTGGTGATCTTGATAATGGATTTGTTGAACTGGCTACTTCGTGACTTCTTCACGTCTTTCGATTGCTTCCTTGAAGATTGTAATAATAGTACCCCTAACGAAGTACTTTATAGGCTAATGACTTAGCGACCATATGGTCGCATACAAATGCCTTCATGCACTTCTCGGAGAGCATATTATTCGACTTTTTCGGATGGAGTCAAACATTTCAATAATGGAGACGAGAAGGCCCTTCGGAAGAGATCCCCATCAATCAGAACAAAATTGGCACTCTTGTACTTGATTTTCTTGGCGAGAATCCGACCCGAAGGTAAGACGCCATCAGCCAAATATTCGGTAGGAGTCGACGGTGGTTGGTTCGGTCAATGCACATTACCACTTCATGATGAACACTAGGATGTTGCAAAATTTCCAGGTACCGATCCTTCAAAAACATTAACATCCGTAGTGGCTAGTTTGGCGAGTGCATCAATAATGGAATTGTTGTTACGCTCGACCCCCTGAAACTCGTAGGATTGGAAATCTCTGGCCGTTCCTTGATTACGCCAAATACTTGATCATTCTCGGGCCTCGAGCTTTGTATTCCCCAGAGAATTGTTTAACGACTAACTGAGAATTACTGAAGATGACTATTCTCTGCACTTCAAGACTCTTATTAATCGTAAACCGACCAATATCTTTTCATACTAAACCGTTGTTTCGTCGCTTTGAACCGAAATCGATGGCTCTTCTTTGACCTTGAATCCTCCGGACTTGTCAAGATAATCCTCGCTCATCGGCGTCAAGTAGAAGACCCATCTGCATCTGGCGTCCATAAACTCTCCTTCTCTTTGAAGAGCAAGAGCTGCCTCATCGGATCCTTGACCTCGACCACGACTTCATCGACTTAAAACGAACACTCGACCACAAAATCGGCCAAGGCTTGCCCTTTGATGGCGGTTCGAGGATGATATTCAATAAAGAATTGGGACAACTCCATCGTCCATGCAATTTAGTCTCCCGATACCTCTGGTTTGCCCATAATCTTCTTTAAAAGGCGATACGTGTATACTATTACTAGTCTACCACGAAAGTATTGCCTAAGCTTTCATTAGCATGATTATTAAAGCGAAAACAAACTTTTCAATGTTTGGGTACCTTGTTTGACATCCCGAAGGACATGGCTTACATAATAAACCGGGGTCTGCTTTCAACTTCTTCGCACCAAAACCAGCTCCTATTGCCAACGAAGCATTGCTAGGTACAAATATAGAGGCTCGGCGAGAGCGGGCTTCACCAAAGATGGGCGCCAAGATAAGTAGGACTTGATGCTTTGAAAGGCGTCTTCACGCTCCAAGTCCATTGGAGCGTTTTTGCATTCTTGACCCTTTCAAATGTCAAAAACCGGCAAACATCTTTTCTGCCGACTTGGACATGAACTCTCTAAAAGTCGCAATCCTTCGGTCAAAGACGTTGAACATCTTTAAATGGTGAGAGTCTTCATGTTCGGGATCGCTTGAATCTTCTCTGGATTGGCTTCAATTCTCTTCGAATTGACAAGATAACCCGAAATTTGCCACCCTGAGACCAAAAAAAGTGCTTTAGTGGGATTGACCTCAAGTTGTGATGACGAATGGTCTGAAAACATTCCTCTAAATCATCCAAATGCTTATGCACCAACATGCTTTTGACAATCATGTCATCAACATACACCTCAATATTCCTACCCAACTGATATCTGAAGATATGGTTCATCATCCTCTGGTATGTGGCTCCGGCATTGATGAGGCCAAAAGTCATTTTTTATAGGCATATACCGAACGATGCGTAATGAACGCCGCCTTCGGTATATCCTCTTTACAGATGGAGATCTGATGATTCCCAGAGAATGCATCCATAAAACTTAATAAAGCATACCCCGAAGTGGCATCAATGAGTTGATCGATGTGGGGCAGCGGGTAGAAATCCTTCGGGCAGGCCTTGTTCAGATCAGTATAATCAATGCAGACCCGCCATTTGCCATTCTGCTTCTGGACCAGCACCACATTAGCCATCCACTGCGGGTAGTCAATCTCAAAGATGAAGTCAGCTGCCAACAGTTTTGCAATCTAAATCATCTATGATCCGTTGGCGCTTTCGGTGCAAAGATCCTCCTCTTCTGCCGACCGGCTTTTTGACGGGTCCACTTTAATCGATGCTCAACAATATCCTCACATTCTTAAGATATCACGAGGTTCCCATGCAAAGATGTCAACATAACACCTCGGGGATTTCTACGAGGTTCGTCAGGAGAGAGGTTCCGCAAGTCGAACCTATTTTTCATTGTGAAGATCCCAAATAATTAATAAATGAAATTTAATTTCCTCTAATTATTATTTTGAAATAGTAAGGGTTGATGTGATTAATGTGGATAGTTATGGGTAAAATACATAAATATTTCAAAATAAGCAAGTGGTTATAAAAAATATTCATTGTTTCGGGGAATATTCGTTTGGTCGTGGAATATTAAGATTTGTCGGAATAGAATATTAAATGCGGCAAGTATGACCATGTATGGGCCCCATAAAAGCGCGATTGGAGGAAGAAAATGACAAATATATCTTTGTTTAAAAATAACTTGGCGTAGTTATTAATTTATTAATCGTTGGAATACCCGATTGGTTAAAACACGATGTCTGGCGTTGTTGTCCGCGGTAGAAGACACCAGATTGCACCAATTATTGACTCTTACATAGAAGGCACTACTCAATAATGGTTCATGAATAATTCTTCAAAGGTTTTATTTTATTGATTCAATAATTCTTTGCGTTGATATTTTATATTATTGTTGTTTTAATAATTGTCATTATACGAAGATTTTTCATTATCGAAGCAATAATTCATATTATCTGAATAATATTATTAGATAACATTATTGGCAATGTCTAGAAAGTTACATCTAAGGAGAGGTTTGGTCACCTAATCATGCCTTGAGAAGGAGAAATTCTTATTGGAAAGCCCTCTTTCCAGGAAGCACACGGTTGTTAATATTGTGATTTCGTAATATTATTTGTGAATAATTAATTATTGATTCATATGATGAGGAAAATATTGATTTTATGTGGATATAGATGGAGAAAATTTTTAATGTGACAATTGTTGAAAATTGAAATTTTATCTTTTTCCGATAAAATAATTCATTTAAATATATATAATATTATATTTTAATAATATAATAATGGTGATATTTTACAACGAATGTGGAATATATGAGTATCTGAGGAGGAAGAAGTATTTTTGTTGCAATAAATGTTTAAAACATGTTAAACATGTCGGTGGACCCCATTTATTGATTGAAATTTGATTATATACTCTAAAATGCGATACATTTTGTGGATTTTGGTCAATTTACATTTGGAATTTGGAAAACCTTTCTTCCGCAAAGTTGTAGAGAATTGAATTTCCTATAAAAACAAGTTTAGATTCGAATTTTCTAACAAAAGGGCTATTTATTATGAATTATTGAAGTTACGAAGTCTCAAATAATTGATTTTTGGAAGTTTTAATTATTTATTTTATGAAAAACATTTTTTACTTCTTCTAGAAGGGAGCATGTGGTTTGTATTTGATTTGCAGATTCTAAGAATGGGCGTAGAAAATTTTATATATATTATTATTATAATAAATTTTCTGCTTTTGGTGTTCTAAGCAATTTCCTATAAATAAATAGTGTCTTTAGGTTAGAATTGAAAATCACACCGTAAGCTCAAGTTTTCTCTCTATATTATCGAGCGTATTCTTGTGAGTATTTTGAGTATACTTTGAGTATTGCTATACGGTGAAAGTTCAAGATATAGCTTTATATCCGTGATTCCAGGTTAAATCTTGATCTTTCGAGGTAAGGGATATTATTTTTTTTTCCGTAATGATATTATTTCTTCAATATCATTATCTTTGAAATATTGATCTGAAGTTTTTATCAAATTTGGAACTTTTGGTGTCTGAGTTCTTATTCACGATATTATGATTATTCACGATATACGATCTTATTCACGAATACAAGACTTTATTCATCTGAAAAATGAAAATTTTCTTTTCGTCAAAATATCTATTGTGGATACTAGCTTTGATTGTATCCATGTTTTGATCATTCTTGAATTTTACACCACTATGATTATTTTTGAGGTATTTTTGGACGTGGATAAAACGAAGTCTTAATCCTTAATCCTTAATCCTTGTCATTTTGTTTCATGGATTCGTTTCTTTAAAAAAAAAAATAATATATTTTCATCATCCTCGGTCTTAAATGATGATATTATTGAATATCTTTGGCTTTGTAGTGCAAAGATGAATGATTTATGATGAATATCTTTGGCGAAGGTGGCAAAGATGAATGATTTCGATGAATATCTTTGGCGTAGTAGTCTGAAGATGAATGATTTCGATGAATATCTTTGCCCGTAGTGTAAAGATGAACAAGTGTTTAGATGAACATGACTAATGGTGAATGTCCCTGGCCCGTAGCTGTAAAGGATGAATATTTGATCGAGATATATATTGATTGATGTTCTGGGGATAAAAAAGAGGCGATGAACTTTAAAATTCATACATAGAAGATAGTAGTTTGCATTTCTACTTAACTCTTCTAATGAATTATTATTTCATCTGCGAATATTGATTTAAAACTTGTTGTCTATTGTATTCTATTATATTTTCCTGTTGAAGACTAACGATAATTTTGTTGTATATTATCTTAGTCATAATATTCTTTCTTTGGGTTAGTCGAGCTCACCCTTTTCCTTTTTGTTCCATTTTTCTCTCGGGGAGGCGTAATATAAGCAATGCAGTGAGCCTGGGGTATGGAATGAAAGTTCTAGGAGAGTTGTTTAGTAGTCCTCACCATTGTTGTAAAATAATGTACCAATAATTATGATGAGGATTTATTTGTATGTGGATATTATCAGATGGCAATATCTCGTATTTAAACTCACGCTTTTTTACTATTGTAATAATAAAGTTGTAGTTATTTCTGCACTGTGTATTGACAACTCGGAATGGGGATGTAGACCTATTTGGGGGTGTCACATTCACCGCTTTTACTCGCCTTGCCGGATGAGCTCTATCTCCTCCGCTTTTCTTGGTGGCATGATTGACCGGTTCGGAACTACTCTCGGTGAAGGGTTGATCTCTATCGCCATGGTCCGCTTCTACTTGATACCCCCACTCCTCAAGTAATAACAACATTTCAGTAACACCTTACGGCGAGATCCAAATCTCCTTTCACCTCCCCAACCCCATGAGTAGTAGGAAATTTGATTTTGAAATGAGGTATTGATGTTACGACTTGAAAGCAATTAAAGTGGGCCTCCCAAAATAGCATTATAAGCGAGAATCTACATGCACAACATAAAATTTGCAAATAATTTCTACTGTTGAGGGCCGTTCCAAACACATTGGTAGCTCAATGGTCCAAACCACCTTAACCGGATCGTTCATTGAAACCATAAAGAGGAGCCTCCCGCCTTCTATTTCCATCTTTTGCTCCGTCCAGATTCATCCTTTGATAAGCATGGGCATACGGGATGTCCATGAAGACCCATTATCTACCATCATCCTTTTCATATCCACCGAACCCACATGCAATCAAGACCAAGGATCCCTCGTATGCGGTTCGATGACTTCAAAGGTAATCCTCATCGAGAAAAGGAGATTACAAGTATTGGATAAGGTCTATATCTTCGGGAAGGTAGGTACCATCGACATAACCGAATCCAAATAGCTTCGGCGCTTCATTCCAACGAGCTTGCCAGAAGTACCCCCAGTGATGACATCTATCACATGCCATGGCCGATCCGGATGGCAACGGCTGGCTTATTCGGTTGAGTTGTCGGGACAGTACTCATCTCTTTGTTGATTAGTTCGATACCTACCACATCAACTAAAGCCCCACCTTGTACCTTTCTTTCAATGAAGTCTTTTAAATCGGGCGCAATCATTTGTATCATGACCGAAGCTTGATGGTAATCACAATACTTACGAGGATTCCTTTTAGGGCTTAAGGTTATCTCGAGGTGGCTCAAGATAGGTTGATTTTGATCGATCCAAGATAATGTACTGTCTGCATTAAGCGTAGTACGCGTCTATTTACTCTATGGGTTGGAAGCGGACGAACGCCCTCCACCCCGCCCAATTGTGTTACCTCTTCGTCCGCTTTCATGGCGGTCTTTATTCCCCATTCTTCTTACGGTCTTCATCGGCTCTTGTCTCGATCCGTCTCTTTAATGCCGATCTGAAGGACGCTTGAGGCTACTCTCATGGCTTCCTCCACCACGATATAGCCTTCGGCTTTGTCAAAGGCTTTCAGAGACTTCTGGTGGTTAAACATAAGTTTTTTCACCAACTTTTCCAATTTGACAGATCTAACCCATTCAAACAGTCCCACAACTTCAGATCGTTCAAATCGCCACTTGGCCGATTTGCTTTAAAGCTTACACATCGCCCAAAGACTCATTAGAGGACTAACGAACTTGAGCCAATGAACCAGGTTGGTTTCCCCTTCTTCATTATTTCCAAAAGCGAGCATGAAATTTATCGCATATATCTTCCCGAAGAGATTGAATCAGGGTAAGGTCCCCATCCACTGCCGGGCATCCTTTCTAAGAGTTGTGACAAAAGTATGGCATTTATGAAAGATCGCTAAAGTCATAATAATCCATAAGTCGACCGAACGCTTTCGACTATGGTCGTAAAGGTCCCCATCCATCATAACTTCGATATGGGGCAACTTCTTGGTGGGATCGACTTTTTTCTAAGAATCTCCGCGAGAAAAAGGGATGCCTTCTTTCCGGAGTGTCTTTGGTTTTCAGACTTGACGCAAGTTCGCTCAAGCTCCTTCAATTATTTAACCAGATACTCCACGCCTTTCGGTTGAGATGATGCCTCCTTCTCCGGTGACCCTTCTTCCTATATAGGCCGGATTCTTTCAGCAGAACCTTCAACTTTAGAGGGCTTCTCCGATGACGAGAGTGTCTACGAGTATGGTGCCTCAGAGACTCTCTGGAGTATGTCCTCTGGATATACTTCGCCTCAACCCGGGCACTATGGTGAGAATGTGCAACGACAAGGGCTTTCTTTGCGTGCTTTCTGGAGTGCGATCCTCGGATCGACTTCTTCTCTCACTTCATCCTGTCCCCTAGAATCGGTGAGGGTGATATGTCTCTTTGATCTACGAGGAGTATGGCTTGGGACCTTCTTCTTTTCCCTAGTTCGGCCAGAGGTATGCATCACACGAATGAAGCGAGTTTCTTCCCCTCCGATGCCGCTTGCTTCTTGGATTGGACATAGCTGAGCTCTTCATCTCTCAACTCTGCCATCCGAGCCATCTGCTCAGCTATATCCTAACGCTGCTTCAAAAGTACTTCCATAGCTTTATCCGCCTCATCTGCCATCTTAGCCAACCGGGAGGCCTTTGCATCCTGGTCATCTCGGTATCGAGTTCTAGGCGAGGTGTCTTCTACTCATTTCAGACCATGGCGGACCCGCTTCTCTCGTCGGGAATACTAGCTTACGCTTCACTTTGCTTACCGCTTCTTAGCACTTAGAGAATCTTGGTGAAGGTTTGAATGACTGTCTTAGCATGAACACTTATAGTTGGTCCCAAACGATCTTTGGCAGATATCTCATGCAGATCTTGATTTCAGCGATGACATCGATCGTATCTTCGGGTGTAGGTGTTCTACTCTTCCCCATGAAAACTGAATAGAATAAAACACACTCTGTGATTGAAAAATACTCAGGACACTAGAACTCAGCCCTCCTTCTAGCGCCAATGTTAACGCCAGGATCTTTCTCCACGTCCCAATCACGAAAGACGTCCTGATCCTGCACAGTAAACACGACAAACACCTAAGCTTCGACGTACCGGATCACGGGGATAGCTTCAAAGCGTGAGAAGTAAGTATGTGCATTCACAAGGTTAACTCAAGAGGATGATAAAATCTAGTGTGATGAGAGAGATTATTATTATCAGTTGTGTG
Organism: Panax ginseng; assembly: GCA_020205605.1. Lineage (NCBI taxonomy): Eukaryota > Viridiplantae > Streptophyta > Magnoliopsida > Apiales > Araliaceae > Panax > Panax ginseng. The sequence continues at coordinate 3,111,916 of CM035133.1, read as the reverse complement.
AATGTGAATATATGAAAACATACCTTTCCTAAAGACTTACTTCATTGGGATATAATATCTTTACTTGGATTACTTGTCTTTACCTAATATCATCCGACATATCCCCGATCCGATGGGTTCTCGCCAATCGCATGGAACTTATCCACCGCTTTTGGTCATTATTTTACACCGCCACGGCATTTATAATCCCATCCACATTAATGCAAGCAGATATCTCGGTAATTGTCACATGCTATATCATCATTACAAGTCAAAAGTAATAGATATTAAGTGACCTAATGGGTTAATCCAACTAAATCACCCAGGTCTATAGGATTAAATAAAGCTAACACGGTGATTGGGCCTAACGAGTCCCATAACTTAATTATAAAAGTTTAATGGATTAAATTAATAAATGCTACGTCTCAATCTAATCCAAATAGGAGAAATATCATGACTCAACATATATATATATATATATATATATCTTTTATATATATATATATATATATATCTTTTTAATTAAGGTAGAGGTAGTGTTCATTTACACTTACCAAGAGAAGGGCGAGAAGAGCAAATAAAGCAAAACAGGATTCCATGGTACTAAAGAAACTCACTCTAATGTAATTTGCATGAAAGCTCTATATTGCTGTGTTGCTATTTATAGATGAATAAAAACATATTTTTAACCATTTATGGAACTACTGTTGTCAGAGCTGTCGGTTTTGTAGAGGTTAATGATTTAAGTTTTGAATAATTTGGATTGTGGAAGATAATCTTAGTTTATGTTTTTTGTCTGTTGATATACGTCATAGTTCTCCATTTCTGACTTTCGTTTAGTACCATCCGATTGGGTGTTGGCATGTTGGGCTTATCCATTTTGGGACGGCTTATTTGTCCAAATAAATAAGTTATTTTTGAAATAAAGAATCGTTTCAAATAAATAAATAAGGGCTTATCTATTTGGGACCCCTTAGTTTTTGAAAGAATCGTTTCAAATAAATAAATAAGAATACATAATAATGTCCAAGTAAAGAATAAATTACATGATATGACAATGTAAATATATTTAATTAGTAATCTCCAAGGTTTCAAGATTAATCATTTTGTTTGCTAACATATGAAACACATGCAATGCAATGTACCCTTAATTAGCTTTATTTCTGCTTCTTAACTGTGAAGTGCTGTGAGCAAAAAATTATTGAAGGCTCCGGTTGTGCCAAGTTGCCCTTTTTAACATGTTTTGAAATGAAGGGTTTTACGAATTATGTCAACAAATGTTTAAGGCAAAATCATTTTCACTCAGATTTTGAGTCTTTCTTTTAATATTTTTTTATGGGATTTCGCAAAAAGATGAAAATCCATGGTTTGGGATTCTGTCAAAGTAAAGAAGTAATGCTAAAATCGGACTGGACTAACCAAAACGAGCTACATAAGTAGAATCAATAACACGTTTAAATTCAACTTCACAAAGTTTTTTACTTTTTTTATCCAGTCTATCTATTAGTGATTTAACTACTCATATAAACAAACCCCTATACCAATCTATTATTATACATATTTGCAACTTGGCTAGCAAAGGTAAAAGAACCTGTTTATGTACTTCAATCGTCTAGGATAAGAAGTTTGGTTAAACCCTTAAAAGCTTATTTATTTATTTATTTATTTATTGACAAGTAACCCCTCACAGTTAGCATTAGCATTTTTTGAAAATTAGTTCAGAATTTAAGAAAACTTGGTGACATTTTGACAGTTTCATAAAAGAAAGTTGTGATCTATAAAAGAAAACCTAACAACATTTTGACAGTTTCTTAAAAGAAAGTTGTGATCTTTAAAAAAATTTGAAAGCACAAGAACTCAAGTGACAAACTTGAAAAATCATATGACCTATATATGATATATATATATATATATATATATATATATAACAATGTTAAAATTGCAAATTACATAAAATGCATTGTTCATTATAAAATTTATTAGTACATAATTTAAATTATTAAAACATCTTAATTTTGAGTTTGAAAATATTTTAAATTGTCTTTATGTTCAGGAAGGAATAAATATATTGCAAATTATTTGAGGAATTGATGAAATAATTTTTATTTTTTATTTGCCAATCAAACTTCATAACTATATATAATATCCAACTTTCTTAATCTTTTTAAAATTGGTTAGGATATGCAACTCAACTTTCTTAATTCTAATTAACACACCATGTATGTTCTCATAACACTTTAATTACCAATAAATATAACAGTTTCATGGATTGAGCACACTTGAACATTCAACAAAATTCAACTTATCTCAAGTGTCTTATTTGTTTTTAAATTTATAATAAAATGACTAATCACACAATTATAATAGTAATATTTGCAAACAAACATAGCGTTAGTATTTGCATAGCTGCATATTCATCACAAAAGGAAATAAAAATTGATCGTCTTATTTTAAATATTAGACCTAGGCTTTAACGATACAGGGATCAATCAATCATGATGCACTATATACCTAGCTAGGCTCATGATATTAATTCACCATTCACCAACCCAGACCCCTATTCATGATAATTAGAAGCATCTGGCCTTGGTTCAAAATCATTAACAAATGACTTATCAGAAGCATCATCATGATAAGCTGAGACAGTAGTAGGCATTGGTTCAAAATCTGTGAGCTTTTCGTCGTCGTCGTCATAAGCTGAGAGGTTAGGCCTTGGTTCAAAATCATTAACAAGATGCTTCTCTTTTGCATTTTCCTCGACAAGTTTATGGTTGTGATGTGCATGGCCAGTACTCCTAGATGTGCGAGGCAATACCGATACATCGATAAGGCCTTGAATTGCTTCTGGCATTACCTCATCTTTCATAATACTTTGCCAGTATTCACCAGCAGGATCATGTCTTGCATCTGAAATGCCTGCAATCTGCACTAAAAAAAACATTAACAGTACTGTAATCAAATATATATATATATATATATATATATATATTTTTAATGAAGGTAGATAGAGGTAGTGTTCATTTACACTTACCAAGAGAAGTGAGAAAAGAGCAAATAAAGCAAAACGGGATTCCATGGGACTAAAGAAACTCACTCTAATGTAATTTGCATGGAAGCTCTATATTTGCTGGTTCGCTATTTATAGATGAATAATAACATATTTTTAACCAGATTTTTAATTGCATTTAGTCTCCAAAAATCCCAAAACCATATGTTTCATGGTTACAAAATTTCATCTATCTTTTGAACTCCAATATTGGGACACTCAATTATTTCATTACTACGAAACGGAAGTGGTTAGCATGAAGTTCATTTTTTGATAAGTTAGTCGAAATAGAATTCATCTATCTATATGCCACAAGATTCTATTAGTCAATCGATTACACTACTAAAAAACGAATCTGCATGCTAACCGATCCCTGAAAACACATGCAATGTCCTTGGCTTTATTTCTGCTTCTTATCTGTTAAGGGCTGTGAGCAAACCAGTCCCTGAACTAAATAATTTCTATGCTTTTTGTGTAGGGCCTAACCACTATATATTTTAAATTATTTTGTCTGCAGATATGGGTTGAGCTAAATTATTGAAGGTAAAGTCATTTTCACTCAGATTTTGAATCATCTTTTAATATTTTTTTTATGGGATTTCACAAAAAGATGAAAATCCATGTTTTGGGATTTCTGTGAAAGTGTGAAAAAATCATGTGCCTGCTTGAATTGATAATTCAAAATGGTGTACTACTAAATAGTTGCCTGCATCTAGAAACTTATTTGATTTCTTCTTTTCTATTTCTCTTTCAAGCAAACACATAATAGTTTGTAGTTATAATTGAGGAAAATGGAGATCGATAAAAAGAAAGATACTCCTATATTGAGAAAAGTATAATGAGATATGTAGAACTAGTTAACGAGTGGTTAGTTCTAATTTTATTGTTTCCCTTCCTATTTTACTTTCCTCAAGGTAAAAAGAAAAATAAATAAATAAAGTTACAATGACCTTTTCTTGTCTATGCAAGTGTAGTAACTTAATTCTTACACTGGTATACTGGATGAATTTACAGATCATGACATTAAAGTTTACAATGAGTTATCCTATAATTTTTTGAATTAGTTAAAGTTTAGAAGAATATGACAAAAAGCATAGGAAACAAACAGGAGAAAAACTGGTGCAACTTTTATGAGGCAATATTCTAGAGTAAGTAGAAATTATAAAACTTCAAAGAATTATTAATTAACTTTCCATGGATCTTATGCAACAGAAGATTTCATTTACTAGAAGTTAACCTTTAATTCACCCTTGCCTCAGCTTTTTATCTCACCCTTTCATCATTTTCTAATAAGCTATCTGCATTCTATTCATTACTAATCAGTTGCTTCTTTTTTTTTACTCCATTTCAAGAAAAACTAAGAGGAACTTCAAGAAAGTAACGAAGTATGCGTCTCCATTTCGCATCTTGCCGTCTCTTCCTGCATCTGCTGCTTATCCAGGTATCATCTGATCTATACTCTTCCATATATATCAGTTCCTGGCAATGATATGTCAGTATTGCTCAAGGTTCAGTTCAAGCTGTTGATGATAATAAATAGAAGCTTCAGGATATGATCTTTCATGCAACTAAAGTTAGAAAGCTTTGTTTTTTATAGGATTTGGAAAAAATGTTGGTTAGTTAGCATTTTTATACCCGCAGTAAAGTTCAGAAGAAATAGTACTACATTTTTCGACTTTTTTTTCCTATGAAAACTCTTTGATAATCTATGCTAACAGATTGTAGAAGTTTTTGTTGCAGATTATAGTGAAGCATGCTAATGGAAGTAGAGCCATGGTTGAAGATATCGCGAAGGAAACAGATGTTTTACGACTACATAGCATGGATGTTGATGACCATCCATCATCCCACATGCATCATATGGACTCTTCATTGATTGTGTTCTTCAAAATGGAAGATTTAAAGATGGGGAAATCAATGCCAATCCATTTCCCAAAGAGAGACCCTTCTCTTTCTCCTCACTTGTTGGCCAAAGAAAAGGCAGATAAAATCCCTTTCTCATTAGAAGAAGTCCCTACCCTTCTTCAACTCTTCTCCTTTTCTCAAGATTCTCCACAAGCCAAAGCCATGAAAAATACACTTAGACAATGTGAGAATAAGCCCATCAAAGGAGAAACTAAATTCTGTGCTACTTCCCTAGAATCCATGCTTGATTTTACGCGTACCATTTTCGGATTGGGAGTGCAATTCAAAGTCCTAGCCACTACTCACCTCACAAAGTCAAATACCCATATACAGAACTATACTGTTTTGGAAATTCCTCAAGAAGTTCCAGCTCCTAAGATGGTGGCATGTCACACTAAGCCTTACCCTTACGCAGTGTTTTATTGTCATTACCAAAAGAGTAAGAGTAAAGTATTTAAGGTTTCACTTGTAGGTGAGAATGGGGATAGAGTTGAAGCTATCGGTGTTTGCCACTTGGACACCTCTCAGTGGAGCCCTAACCACCCTTCCTTCCGAGTGCTAGGAATTGAGCCGGGGACCTCTCCAGTATGCCATTTCTTTCCGGCAGATCATTTGGTGTGGATTCCATCACCTATGGCGATTTAGTCCTGTTGATTTTGTTGTAATAATCAATGTCCATACATTGGTTTAAATGATGTTTTTTGATGTATGTGTAGCTTTGATTCTATGTTTTGGTTGTGTTTAGTTTCTAATACTTATGGCACAATAAGAAGGTGGACACTCTGTTATGAATAGCCTAAGAGTTTGGTGTGTCCGAAATTAAAGACCAAGCCTTTTGTTTGTTTTTCTTTTGAAGTGGAGGCTTGCTTTGGGAGTTCTAAAGCAGACACAAATAGACTTTTTCTCCTCATATTCTATATAATTTCCATTGTATAAATATTGTATTCACCAAATCACTAAAAAATACAACATGTTTCTATTGAACACCAACACCCTGTGTTGGAGTTCTAACTTTATCTTGCTTTAGACCAAGTCATGATGATACTTTCAGAAATTTAATTCATTAGATTGACTACTTGCAAATCAGACTCAGCCAACTACCACATCATTGTGAAAGTAACTTGCATCCTTGATATAATATTATTACAAAATGTCATATTTATAGAGATGACAACTAAGAAAACACTTACAAAACTAAAATTTGCTTCTGAAATTCAAAGGAAAATTCGTAAGCTTTTACTGTAATTCGCAGCCTGAGGTTGAAGCACTAATGACTTCGCTTGAAACTTGTAGAAGGTTGAATTTAAAACAAAGATATACATGAAGCGTCACAAGCTTTTACTGTAATTTTCAATATAAAAAGTTGTTTTCAATCTTCAAATTTACTGTTTATTTTCTTCTTGGTATGTGTTGCGTTTGCAGGTGCCGTTTCAAAGTTGATAAAAAACTATGGAAGAGTCTTACACTATTATAAATTTAATATCCTAGTCCACTCAAATCTTTTCCCTTCCAAATATGAGCCTATGTAGGCCGCAGCTGAGAATTGCTAGCATACTTACAAAATTTGTCCAAGTATTTCTTAGTCATATTCTAGACAAGTCTTAGATGGAGATTCACTTGGGTCTAAGATTAGAATTTGGCAAAATCATTCAAATAAAGTAATTCTCCATATAAATAAACTCAAATCTAGTGTTCCTCGCTTTGTCAGCTATTAATTGGTTTGCTGCTCCTTAGCTACAGGAATATTAGCACAAGAAAATGCAAGAGTAATTTTACTTAAGTTGCAACTCAATATTAACATCCGCAGCACGTTCGATAGAGTTACATTCATCCTCTCAAGAACCCCATTTTGCTCACTGGAGTTCTTTTGGTCGAGAAGTGCTGGTGATACCTTCATCCCCGCGCGGTGTAGAAATGACTTGTCCTTGTATTTGCGTGCCATTATCCGTCGAAAACTTTCAACTTCTTTCCGTGCAGTTCTCTACTTTAGCTTTCCACCGCTTGAAGATCGAAAACCTCGATTTCGCTTTATAAAATACACCCACACCTTCCCGGAGTAGTCATCTATAAAGCTAACAAAATAATGGGCTCCACCCATTGGCGTGACGCTTGATCGGGCCCTCACACATCCGAATGTACATAATCAAGTACATTCTTCTTATCCGGTATGCTTTCACCTGCCTTGGTAAGTGACCCTCCGTTTGTTTGCTGACACGCAAAACTTGCAAAATTCCAAATCTGCGTTTTGACACCTTTCAAAGATTTCGCTTATGTGAAGTTCTTTCATTCCACCTTCACTCGAATAACAAATCGCGTCGACGTGCTATACATACTGCTATCTTTGTTGGAATTATCCGCGCATGCAATTCTTCGCCCACTAAAGAATCGTGTCCCCTATCAACTGTAGAGGGTGCCCTTCTTTTCGGCGCCTTCATAATTACCATCGAGCCTTGGTAATTTTCATGACACCATCGATCGTGAGATATCGCAACCCTATAAGTCAAGTACTCCAACCGATAAGAAGTTTCTTCAATTCGGAATATACCTTACATCACCCAATGTTCTAACAACTCAGTCAAACATTTTAATTTTTATGGTGCCTATCCCATTAATTTCTGCAGATCGCATTGTTACCAATAATAAAAGCTATACCACCGTAGGATGTAAAAGTATCAAACCAACTCTATGAGGGGACATATGAAGAAAAAGAACAATCGGAATCCATGTACCAATCTGTAAAGCGTCGCCATCGCTCTAACGGATAAGAGATCACCTGTGAAGCTTCATTTTTCGTCATGCAATATTAGGTTGGTTACGCTCAATATTAAACTGATTCTGATGCCTATTATAAACTCAGCACCACAAACAGATACCTTGCATTTTGATTAAAGGACATGAACTGTAGGACCATCACAGCTGAATCTTACTTTGTTATTATCACGGTTAATGGAGGCTTCTAGTTTTGACCAACAAACAATTTGAAAAGTACGGGTCAACATTAGCCAACCAACTTATTTCTCTGGGAACTATATGATTTTACCTGACGGTTGAATTTGTACAGTTTTAAATCTTTATTTAAAGCATCCAGATGTAGTCATATTAATGTATGTGTAGGTGCAGAAATACCGTGGGAATCACCTTCACTTTCTGTACTTGACCTTCCAGATATATAGCCAACTTGGGAACTGGGATAAATGAAATGCCTCAAGTTTTCTCCACCATAACAACGGCAAATCTGAGCACCACTGCAAAATAATGAAATAAAAATGAACTTTCAAATACGTATTGATTAGGGGAAAATGAGTAGAATAAGGCATGTAAGACGGTATGAACAATTGAGTAGCGGCATAGTATTCCCTAAATGCACCACTAGCATTTTCTTTAGAAACTAATAGAAAGAGTTGGTAGAAGTGGCACATGCAATATTGCCACCATCATACTATTGTTTTTCAATGAGATAAAAGTCATCTCTTTCTCTCTGTATGTAGATATGCACAAGTATTATACACCTACATTTGTGGTGAAAATATTGACTTTTAATAATGTCTGCTATGCATGAGGAGCAATATTTTCCAAAAATAGCAAGATATATATATATATATATATATATATATATATATATACATGACAACCACTACCCTATCATACTTATATAGGTAATTTATATAAGTTAACAGCTCAAAATCTCTCAACTTGGGGACACCTACCATGAGATCATCACCTGTCATAAAAAGTTATTGTTGCTGTAATGTGTTTATATAGAGGTTCAAGTGTAAACATCTGACTACACAAAGTTGTGAACCAAAGTGTGGTTTAACAAGTGAGCAAAGACATGAGATATCTCTCAGCATTCTTCATTCTCTTCTTGCTTTTGCCGGTAGGCATTTCCTAACAATCGATAATAACATCTTATTTCTGTCTTGCACAGTTTGTTATTTAACTTTATGCAAATATACTACTCCAATAAAAAAATAATAATAAATCCCAAGAATACACTAGAGATATGATTAGTTTCAATGCATTTTGAACACTAAATTTTCATGTAATAGAGTTGATTAAGCATCTGTATTTGTCCTTACATGATTCTGCCCTGATCATAAAAGTTTCTTTCTTATTTTTGGATCAGTTTGTCAGCCTTAATGATGCAAGTAAAGACTCTGAAGACTACTGGAAGACCATAATGAATGGTGAACCAATGCCGAAAGCAATTAAAGATTTCTTCTATCAAGATCCAACATCTCAGTCCAACAAGGAAAAACAAAAGCAGGAGGCACACTCTGATATTATAAACATGGATCGTTTCATCAAGGATTTTGGTACCACGCCAAATCTGATAATCTATCACAGCCATGTTGACACTCAAGTAGTGAAGCAATTTGCCGAGGACGTTAAGCCAAATTTGACGCTGAGCCAAAAGAAGAGAAACCTTAATCATGTCAAGCCAAGGCTAAATGTTCCAGAAGTATGACAAGACATATAAAACAGCAGATATATGTTTCGAGTTAGATGGCTTCAGCTTGTATATCTTGTAGTTAGTGTTCATCATTTACTCTATTGTTGTTTTTTCCCTATCTTCCTCATATGAAAAAGAAAGTGAGATTTTCTCGTTAGGCCATGCCAAACTCTGTTAGCGATTATCATATGCAACTATCCTCAGCAGCCTAGAAAAAGCTCATCTGAATGAATATATAAGATTAGAAAGCTAAGAGAAGTATAACTGAATCCTTATTTTGCAACCATCACTACTTTTGGTGCTCGTACTGTGATGAAGATTAGTAACCATAATAAATGTTGTTCATTTTAAGATGAAAGTGGAGATTAGTAGTCCAGAAATTCAGTCACATATGATTATTAGAGCAAATAGTTGACAATGTTAGGCTATTAGCTAATTATGCTAGAAAGACACCGGTAGCATATCAGTATACATAGACAGACTTAATCTCCAACATGTACAGCACCAAAATCCAAACTGGAGGCATGAGTACCTTAAGATAATCTCAGATATATGTACTGGCAGAGAATTAGAACCTGGAGAGAGAAATCACACCACAAAGTAAGAAGACTTTTAACGTATTGGAAAATTTACAGAAAGTTTAATACAACAGTTACTGGAATGGGAAAAACAGTAGTGGCGAGCCTTGATTTATGAATATTTATGATGCAAAACAGCTTAAAAACTTGGTCTGTACATACATGAGCCAGCCAGATCATTTATCTCTAATCCACCAGAAGTAATTATTTGTTGTAGCTAAACATTTTTATGCTCACACCATTTAGTCAAGAGAAATGATACTACTGCCTAAAGTTAACAATATGTCCATAAGAACACATATCTTTGTTCATATGAAATAGGTATTAGCTTACCGACATTGTTCACTGAGATGCGAAATCTCGCTAACCAGTTAATCTATCAAAATCTTGTTGAGGCTAAAGAAGTGATTCCATCAATTGATGCTTTCAAACATAGGAGCCATTAAAGGAGATCATTTGTTTACAATGTAAATCCAAAGTTTCAATTTTACTCATGAGTAAATCAAATAAGCCATAGAAAAAGCTAATGTATTGCATTATATGGCCAAGTAACACTCCAGTAAAAAACTTGGTTAATGTGTACTTTATTCAGGAACCAAGTTTCCAGTCAAAGACGGTGGAAAAGTTTGGAACTTTCTTATTTTCAAGAAAATCTGAATGAGCAAAACCTCTGCCCAGAAATACCTGAACTTTCTCATTCTATGCTAGTGGAATGAATGACCCAACTAACAGTATTACAGTTTTTGACATCCAAAATAAATTCAGAAACATAATAAGAAAATATGCAGTTGATATATTTGTCTAAACAATCCCAAAAAGGATAAAAGCGCACAACTAGCTAGTAGGTATAGTGCTTTGTGCCCTTGATTTAACCTTCACCCACCAAATATTCCAATCAGAAAAAGTAAAAAGAGCTCAAAACAGTTGCAGATTATTTTACCCTGTTTTTTTCTTCTTGTTCTTGATGACTTCCCTTCATGATCACACCATATAATACTTCAAACATATACACATTATTTTCATGTTCAATGTGAGAACTTGATATAGACTTGGACATTTATATGTTAAAATGATATTTTCACGTGAATCTACTCACTATTCATGCGAATGATTATGTAAAAATATTAATTTTTTATGTGGAAATTGTTGGGTGTGGGTCCTCACCCATGAGATAGAATCCAAGATAGAAAAAAATGAGTTTATATACTTGATATTAATCCAATTAGAAATTGGGTTAATGGAAACAATATTGGAATTGGAGATTACATGAAAGGAATCCAAGTTGAAAAAGGATTTAGTTGTTAAAGTGGTTGGTGACCAAGACAAGAAGATGTGATCCCTAATTTGATTAGGAGAATAAATTGTTTCTAATCCATAATAGGAATGGATTAAGAAGAGTACTATAAATAAGGCTATGAGGGAGTCTTATTTGAGATACATGAGATAGATAAGCTTGGTAGTAAGAAGATACCAAAAGAATAAATTGAGAGAATTCTTTGTTTGTTATTCGTGGGTATCCGCCATCATCATCCAGATTCGATTGAAAGCTTGAAGACTTTATTGCTTTGGGGTATTTTTTGGTGGTGAAGTTAATTAGGTTTCTCAACTTAATTAAAGGTAAATTTGTATTATCTCAATTTATTGTGTAACCTCAAGTTTTAAGGCATAAAACTTGAGAGGATTAATAATAAGCCCATTATTAGTGATATAGTGGAGATTAGGAGTTTTGACCCGTGGTTTTTACCTCTTAATTTTAGAGGGTTTTCCACGTAAATTTGGTGTCTTGCTTGTGGATGGTTATTTGTTATTTTTGTTCTCATAATTGGTTTTGTTGATTTCATATTTAATTGCACAAAGACGGAAAAGTAATTCCTGGGATATAGATTATTTTTGGCGTACTTTTCACAACAGAAATATCAATTCCTTAAGATATTCTTAATAATGATGTATAAAAATAATGAGCTACCAAAAGGGTCCTTTACATAAGTATACAACATTTAGAAAGTAATTACACTATTAGTGCACTCATAAAATATTTACATAATTAATACACTTTCTATATTTATTTACAATATTAGTGCAATTAGGATTCCTTAATTTAGGGAATTAGTATAGGATTCAATTCATAATAATAAGAAAACCTAAAATCAAGGAGAAATAACTACCATAATTAATAATTCAAATTCAAATATCTTAGATCTAACAAACAAAACAAATTCAAATTCAAAAATAATAATTAAAATTCAAATATTCCAAGTTTGGCAACGTTATCTTCCTCCTCCCCTTCGTTGGGTCATCTTCCTCCTCCCTTTTCATGTAAACTTGAACACCATGGGCCACGGACCAGCCATGTTATTATTATAACGAATGTTGATTTAGTTCGAGAAATTAAAAGGAGAAAAGATAAATTTTAGTGCGGTTGGTATCAAATATTTATACTGAAAAGGTAACCATTTTAGTTTTTGTGGGTAACCAATAGAAATTTCGGTCTGATTGGTAACCAAAACTTTCAAAGGTAATAATTTTAGTTTTTGTTGGTTACATTTGTATTAAGATTTGGCTACTAATCGCAGACTATGAAAAAAAAATCTATAATAGATTTTTATAATTAATTAGTAACTTGATAAAAGCTGAATTGGTTACCTTTGTATTAAGTTTTGTCTACCAATTGCATTATAAAAAAAATCTACAATAATCTTTTTTAATTAATTGGTAACCCAATAAAAGCTGAATTGATAACATTTGTATATAAAGTGTTAGCTACCATTCAACATCTTATTAAAAAAAAAATCTATAATAGATTTTTAAAATAAATTAGAAACCTAATAACATTGAATTCGTTACCTTGGTATGAATGTTTGGCTACCTGTTGTATTATAAAAAATGCATAAAAAAATCGCAGGTGTAGATATGCAGGATAGCGTTAATGGTGTGGATAAACATCATCTCCACCATTTGGATCACTAAAAGAATTATTACTTAAACTTCCTTGATCACCTCCTTTGGAAAATTCTCCGTAACATTCTCTCGAATCGGTGTCATCAATTATGATATCATTCTCGGTTCAAAAAACATACATAGCATCATGAACTCGGAAATGGCTCGATCACTATGTGTCAAATCTGCTAAAGGCGATAATTTTTGACCAAAGCAATATCGTGCTTACACGGCAAATTTTATGGATGATTATCGCCGCCATCGATTGTCCGATTTCAAAGCGGCGTACCGACGGATGGCAAGGACTTGCCACCCCGACGTGGTGACAATCGGTCGGAAGGATTCGTCGGCGGATGAGTTCATGAAGATTCACGATGAAAGAAGGACTGTAATTTATTTGATAGTTTGATAGAGATATTAATTATTTAATTTACTAAGTAAACCAATATTAATCCCCTAAATAAAAGAATCCTAATTGCATACTAATTCCTTAAACTAAGGAATCATAATTGCACTAATATTGTAAATAAATATAAGAAGTGTATTAATTATATAAATATTTTATGAGTGCATTATTGTTGTAATTATTTTTAAAAATATAATAGAATATATAATTCATCCCTACCAAAATGATGTATAATAATGGTTAATTAAGATGTAACATGTATTAACTATAAGTTTATATTGAACTTAGGAATCATCCGTTTAGCCCATAAATTTGTTCAAAGAAGCCCATATGTATTGGGCTTGTTGGCTTTTAAAACTGTCAAGTTAATTGAACTTTAGGGCTCAATTTTTATACAACAATCACACTCCATACAATTAAGTAGTCATCAGCTGTTCAAAACACCAGCTACGTTCCTCCTCTACCCGAACACCAGGTTGGAGAAACAATTCTTCTTACAGTTTTTTTCTTTCTTAATTTATATTATGTAGTGAATGAATTTTTCTGGTACAAAACCTCAGTTTATATATTTGTATATATATTTATATATTTGTGTTTTAATAAATTATGTATGCATTAGAATGATTAGAATGACGATGATGATATGCTTATCTCACAGTCAGTGTTTTGAATTCTTTAATTAGTTGTTTTTGTGCATAACATATTTGCATAATATCGTTGAAGTGGATTGGATGGCTAATTTATTTTATTTACATTTTTTTCCCTATTTTAATAGATGAGATTAAAAAGGCAGAAGCGTCATCGCAAGATTGTGCGATTTTATTCAGCCTGCTTTGGCTTTCGGGATCCCTTTAAGGTACTTTGTGATGGAACTTTTGTACACCACATTCTTTCCCATGGTATCACTCCAGCTGATACTGCCCTTTCTAATGTTCTGGGTGCCCAAGTTAAAGTTTTTACTACCAGGTTTGCTGATTTTCTTTTGCTCTTTGAATGTTGAATGTTGGGTCCTATCCAAAGTAGTTCGGCAAGACCCTTTTAATTTTTTTGTGTGTAATCTTTCTTTTTGGGTTGTAGATGTGTTCTTGCGGAATTGAATAGCCTTGGTGAGGCTTATTCTGATTCTCTTAATGCAGCTCGTAACCTAGTACCCGCAAGGTTAGCCCTTTCTCTCTCCTTCCTCTTCTAGTTGAGGGGAAAAAAAAATAGACATGAATGTGATACTGTACTTGGAATAAAAAAAATCTGTACATATTGAATAAACCTACTTGTGCAGTTATGTTGTTTGTTCCTGAAATTAAGACTTATTTTCAGATGTGACCATGAGAAGCGAAAGAGTGCAGTGGATTGCATAACAGAGATCATTGGTGAAAACAATCCTGAGCACTTCTTTGTTGCCACGCAGGATGCTGACATGCGGAAGAAATTTCAAGAGGTTTGTGCTTTCGTTTTCCTTTCCATAATGTTGTTTAATGACATTACATGTAAAATCCATGTCGAGAATTGTACAGGCACAGCTATCTATGTTATGTTAAATAGTGTCCAACCAATATAATATCTTTACATTGATACTTAGTGGCTGTTATTTGATCATTGATGGATTCCTTGTTAATTACCTTCAATTTACCCCATTAGCAGGATTTACTTTCAACAGGGGCCATAAAGTTAATAGATATAGGACCCCCCCTGTCTTCCTTCTGAGTTATTGACTGATTAAGAAAGAATGTTGAGCAATGGTATATTTGCTAACATTTGTTCTCGTGGACATTTTTTTACTTGGAACAATTCACAAGGTAGAAGTAAAACCAGAAAGTGTAAATCTTCATAGAGTTTGTTGCACATGATATGTGTGATGCCTGTTATCTATTTTCCTGCTTGTCCTATGGATAGAGTTACTTTGGTCACCTGGTTACCATTAATATAAGGCCTGCAAAATGCTGAAATTCTCATTTGTTAAGTTATTTAGTTCAAGCTGCATATTAAATCCAGTTAATTTCATTTTTTTTTAATTTCTGGCTGCAGATACCTGGGGTACCATTAATATATGGCTTAAAGCGCTCTACTCCTTGAGCCTCCATCTTCATTTCAACACCAGTTTGTGAAATCCTGAAGCTGCTCTCGACTTAGCGCTTTGATAACTATGCTACACTTGACTGATTTGGAGCTCAATATGTTAAACATGAAGAAAACTAACAGACTGGCTATCAAGGAAGCAAGAGGGATTTACCTGATGCTCATGAAGGCGTGGGAGAGCAAAAAATTCAGGGACGCAAACCATGGACCCAAACCATGAAGTTAAGTAATGACAGAAAGAGAACAGATGTGAAGGATACAGTTCAGTTTAAGAGAAAGAAAGCTAAGGTTATGATCCATTATCACATTTTGCCTTCCTCTGATTTCAATCCTGATTTGTTGTTTTGAAGCTTGATTATCTTTTTTTTTTTGTTCTTAGTCCTTTCTACATATATGAAAATCTCTGTGTGATAATTTGAAATCCTCCGGATGTGATACTTCATCAACTTGCTGGTCTGTTACTCTGTTGCCTAGAGGTGTCTCTTGATTTGACTGTAATGTTGATCAATTACTTTGCGAGTAAGGGTGGATGCTACTTCGAAAATGGGTCTAGACTAGGATTCTCAAAAATGCTTATTTACAGATCACAAAATGTTAGTTATTTTTTTAGGGCAGTTGTTTCAATATGATGATCTTCGTACTTACTCCTTGTCTTGTACTTCTCAGGGTCCAAACCCACTCTCATGTAAGAAGAAAAAGAGTTACGGGAACCAAAATAATGTTCCACAAAAGGTGAGTTTCTACTTGGTATTCTTCCTAAATACACCCAGTGTTTCTTATTTTTGATTTTTACACTTGCCTTTGATTTATTAGGGGAATTATTAACTTATACAAAAAAGGGATCTTGTTGATGTGGAAACAGTTCATTTAGCTGTTTGAGTTTCAGCTGATAAAACTCCCTACTTGTCTAAAAATATCAATAGCTATTGAGTTTCAGATGATAAACCCATAGTTTTGTTGCAGAAAATAAAAATTTCAGTAGATTCCCGAAGGACTTATTTGTTGCATCCACTAAAACTATTGTTTCTTCCAAATATTCTACTACTTGAACAGAATCTTTTTTTGCAGTTCTAAAATCTTTTGACATGATCTGAAATTTATGTTTGAATTTTTTATTGGTGATTGGTGTGATAGGACGAGGAAGAAAGAAATTAGGACTAAAACGATGTGATCTTTCACTTGGATATCATACTAATATAGGGGAGCTTTAGAGAAATTAAGGTGGTCCCATGTACATATGAATTTGTGGCTGTTTTGGGTACGAAAACCTTATATCGGGATTTGGTAGGTCAGTGCCAGAAGAACACTTTCTTGCTCTCTATATTAGCAAATTGGGTGAACTAGGGAAAATAGACCATTGTTGAGTTAGTGACATTTCTACTTGTGGTGTTGATATGTCTTGTCCAATTTCACAGTTCTCCATCTCTACACATACAAGAGATGAACCTGCTAAACACAATGTGGAACCAACATGTGTTCAAATTGTGGTCAATCTAGGCTCTAAAGTTATGAAAATGAGTTTGATCTCGCGGCAAGTTTTAACAAATTGTAGGGCACATGTAACAGAAACTTTGGTGCTTAGAAATTTCAAAATCCAAATTATAAAGGGGAGTAAAGACCTGTTTAACACCGTATTGTCCAGTACTTCGATCTAAGGATTACTAGAAATTCTGTTCCATATCTATTGTTGATCTTTCTATCGAGATTGTGGATTTTCGAATGCAGGAAAGTAAGGATGCTGAGCAAACCATGAGAAACAGGAGTAGGAAAAGGAAAAGGTCGCGTAAGAGCAAAAATGTTATTATGGACTCAACCGGTTAACATACTTGACATATACAAACACCTGCACAAATTTTGAAGACAGGTGAAAATGTGCGGTGAAAGTAGAATGCTTAATGGCTTATAACGGATCAAGTGAATCGTTAGTGAACTAGTGAGGTTTCATTCCAGATGGATCCTTACTGTTATTAATGTGAAAGCAATGGCCGAATTGGTGAAAGTCTCAGTTTCTAGTTACAGTGGAGCAATTTTGATTCCAATTTTCAGCTATTTTGTAGATTATACACGTTTTTTTATTTGTTTCTTTCAATTTTGTGGTGACTATGGGTACTGGCTTGACCTATTTGTGGAAACGAAAAAGGACACCAGGAAGAGATTACCTGATTACCCAGAATTCTCAACTGTGATTGTGAGCCATCTCTCCACAGACTCTACTTTACAACCGCTTGTATATACTTGTTTGAGACTTTGGGAAACATAAACTGGGAATAAAAATTATAAATCAACCCTGCTAAATCTGAATTCAAATGACATGGCATTATATTGATGAATATGTATTATATTAGTAGTAACATTTTAGATAAAATCTTGGGATTATTATTAGGAAACTGATATATCTGTATAAAAAATTATAAATAGTACGCGGGTCTCATGAGATAACTTGTGTGAAAATATTATTTTAATATATAAAAATATCAGTCATGGAAAACATCCTTTCTTGTAGTTATTTTTAACTATTAAAAGTGAGACTATCTTGATATTTTTGTAAGAACATCGACCCATTATAAAAAAATTATTCTGAGACGAGATGAATGATTCTGTACTAATGTACATAAACGTGATGCTTTTTGCAGTTATTGAAAATGGGGTTAACATGCAATAATTTTAAGCAATGAAATTTTAAAAAATGTTTTTGAAAATAATATTCGAAGTATTATTTTGGTTTTGAGATTTATTTTATTTTTTGAGTTTTTATGAGAATTTTTTTTTTAAAAAATGACCCACTAAACCAAGTGGCATTGTGGGTTAAATACACTATCTCCATTGTCTTAGGGTCGGTTCTAATAAATTATCGAATCAATTTTTTTATTCGACTCATTGAATTACAATTTTTTTACAAACCGTTACAAATTCTGTTAAATTGTTTGACTTTGGACGGAAAAAATACATAGGCTGCCCGCGAGAGAGAGAAAATTTACACGTCAGACCTTTTTCTTTCTAGCATGCTTAGATGGAAATTTCATAAATTTAATGCTAAATTAATCTAAAATCAAATAAATAAAATAAAATAATGCATTCAAAATAAAAGAACAATAAAAATAATTTTTAAAATTTTATTTTAATTATTAATATTTGTACAATTTTAAATAAATTACATATAATTATATTATTTTCTTTTAATTTAAATAACTCATAAATAAATTCAAACTTCATAAATATAACTAAAATTTTGA
Organism: Panax ginseng; assembly: GCA_020205605.1. Taxonomy (NCBI): domain Eukaryota; kingdom Viridiplantae; phylum Streptophyta; class Magnoliopsida; order Apiales; family Araliaceae; genus Panax; species Panax ginseng. The sequence goes on along the minus strand of CM035133.1, from coordinate 3,093,306 downwards.
AAATTAATTATTATTTTTATTTTTGAAAACTAATATAATTTTTAAAATAAAATAAATAATTTCAAATAATGCATTCAAAATAAAAAGTACAATAAAATAATTTTTAAATTTTATTTTAATCATTAATATTTATTTGGTATGGTAAAACTTTGGTATTATAGCACACAAAACTTTTTTTTTTTTTAATTTAATTAATCCATCTTCAAATGACTCTAAAATTATTAATCCAGATCTGCCTCCTCCTCTCAGTCCTCTGTTATTTCCGATGTCCTCTGAGGATTTTGGTATCAAAACAAGAAATTTTTAATTAGATTTTCTCTCTCCTTTATTATCTCCATCTTGTCAAAAATATTTTTGTCGAATTCTCCACGAATAATCAGATCGACAATTACCTGATTTTATGGTGGTTTGGTTTGTTGTTTCTGAAATAGCGTTAATATTCTGAGACGATTAAGTGAACTAGATCTGGCGTTAGCGACAGAGGAGAAGGATGAATAGGCGCAGATTCGGATGATTTGAACGTGTGGCGGTGGTTGTGAGCGGAGTTTTGGATGATGTGGTGGTTAAATGGGGATTGGAGGTTTAAGATGATCAGGTTTATGGATAATTTAGATGATGGTGGCGGTGGTTATGGATGAAATTTCGGATGTTTAAAAAAATGTTTTAATGTTGTTATAAATGGGTTCTGATTTGAAATTTTGTGCTATGAACATGATTTTGGGTTTTGAGTGGATTATTTAGTAATAATTTGTAATCTCTTTTTCAAAATATTAGATAATTTATATTTTTAAAATTATTATAAAAGTAATATAAATTTATTAATTTATATAAATATATTTATGACATTAATGTATTTTTATTAATTTATTTAATTATTTAATTAATTTGATTTTTTTTTTAAAAAAAAAGACCCACTAAACCAACTGGCTAGATCCTGATCAAGTGATTTGAGTTGTTGATGCTAAATGTACTTCAGAGTTGAGACAATCCACATTCCATAAACTTGTTATTTTGCCTGAAAATAGATACACACAACACATAAAATAATCCGGAAATTGTTTGAAAGAAACACAAACAAATGTCATAATCAAAACTAGATATACAACAAAAACACAAAATTTAAAAGCAGTGGCCAACATTGATTAATCTCAGACTAGATCCCAGTAGGCGATGGAATCCATACAAAATTATCTGCTGGAAAGAAATGGCATATTGGAGAGGTTCCCGGCTCAATTCCTAGCACTCGGAAGGAAGGGTGGTTAGGGCTCCACTGAGAGGTATCCAAATGACAGACACTGATAGCTTCGACTCTATCTCCATTCTCACCTACAAGTGAAACCTTAAATACTCTGCTCTTACTCTTTTGGTAATGACAATAAAACACTGCATAAGGGTAAGGCATAGTATGACATGCCACCATTTTAGGAGCTGGGATTTCCCGAGGATTTTCCAAAACTGTATAGTTTTGTATATGGGTATTAGACTTTGTGAGGTGAGTTGTGGCTAGGATTTTGATTTGCACTTCCAATCCGAAAATGGTACGCGTAAAATCAAGCATTGATTCTAGGGAAGTAGCACAGAATTTAGTCTCTCCTTTGATGGGCTTGTTCTCACATTGTCTAAGTGTATCTTTCATGGCAATGGCTTGTGGAGAATCTTGAGAAAAGGAGAAGAGTTGAAGAAGGGTAGGGACTTCTTCTAGTGAGAAAGGGATGCCATCTGCTTTTACTTTAGCCCACAAGTGAGGAGAAAGAGAAGGGTCTCTTTTTGGGAAGTAAACTGGCATTGTTTTCCCCATCTTTAAATCTTCCATTTTGAAGAAGACAATCAGTGAAGAGTCCATATGATGCATGTGGGATGATGAATGATCATCAGCATCCATGCTATCAAGTCGTAAGACATTTGTTTCCTTTGCGATATCATCAGCCATGGCTCTACCTCCATTAGCATGCTTCCATATAATCTGTAACAAAGATTTCTAATATCTGTTAGCAGAGATTAACAAAGAGTTTCCTCATCAGAACTTTATTGCAAGTATAAAAATGCTTCCACAAACTATAAAAATCAAAGCTTTCTAACTTTAATTGCATCATGCATGAGAGATCATCCTATTTATTGTTATCAACAGCTTGAACTGAAACTTGAACAATATTTGATACAAATAATCATAAAGAATCACTATCGTTGTTAGGAACAGATATGGAAGGTGCATGTGTGTTTATAATGAATTAGTTTAGTTCAGTGGATACCAGGATAAGCAGCAGCCGAAGGATGAGACGGGGAGAGGAGAACTGGAGACCCATACTTTCTTGTTTCCTTGAAAGGGAGTAAGAAATCAAATGAAAAAAGAAGGAAGAAAGTTTTCTGAAGAATGATGGAGAGTTTGATAAATTAATGTCTTTTTTATTTCTTTTAAACCTAAATTAGTTGGAGGAATTAAGTGTCTACTTAAATTAGAACTAGCCACTCCTAAACTAGCTCTACATGATTATAATTTTCTCACTATATCTTCCTTTTTCTGTCCATTTTCCTATTTGGGACCTTGTGAAATGGAAATAATAATTCCCTTCCTATTTTATAACTACAAATAACTATGTGTATGCATTTGTTTCTGAGAAAGATGGAAAAGAAAATTTCTTTAGTTTCTAGATGCAGGCAACTGTTTAGTAGTACTCCAACTGTGAATGATAACAGAAGCTGGCACATGATTTTGATGCCACTTCTCTGTTTCCACACTTTTTACAGAATCCAAAACCATGATTTTCACCTTCTGATGAAATATTTTAAATTCTACTCAAAAGAAGATGCAAGATCAGAGTGAACATGATATGACCTTAAAACTTTTAGCCACAATACAAAAAACCCATAAAATATAAAAGATGCTAATAATGGCAAAGCTGGACCCTTCAAACAAATCATGATAAGAAAAAATTGTAAACAATGAGATACCTAAAAATATATATTCTGTATAAATTAAACTAGGCCAGCTTCTGCAGAAAATAACCTCATTGTGTGCTGTCAGCTGTGTCCATGAAATTATTGGACTTGCGTGAAATCTAAGATACAGTTGATTTTTTTTTATTCTTTTCTTTGATTGTATTTTGTTGCAGGATTTTGAATTGCTCAATCCCCTTTACAGATAAGAAATAGATAAGAAAGGAGATTGAAGAAACAAAGCCAGGGACATTTGTGGTGTTTGATTACATCTTAATGCATATTAATAACTCAACTCTTAATGCATTTTAACAGTCCACATCTTTGTATCAAGAGGTCCTCCGAATAGTTAAGATACAAATAGGAGTCTAAACTATTCAGATGGCCTCTTAATACAAAGATCTGGATTGTTAAGATGCATTAAAAGGTATGCTGTTAAGATGCAATCAAATGTGCTTCATAAGGTAAAAAAAACAACTTAGTTCTTGAAATCTTGATATTTATTTACTTTTTCATCTCTTGCAAATTAATTTTTTGCTAAAGAATATTGCTTATTTCTTATCATAATTGAGGTGGCTGAGTGGCATGGATTCATAATAGATATTTTTCAGTGTCCAATTTGTTTGCACATGAATTTGGCCTCCAAACTCCAATTCATTACCCTTATAATATACATTCATTGCCAGAAACACAGAGCTCTGACACAAGCAGGGCCATAGTTTGCATTTAAATTGTCCCAACTTGAATTATGAGGTGTTATCTTCTTGAAAAATGTAATTTTTTAAACTTTTAATTGATCTATAAGTAGCTAACGTATGATCATAAAGCTTCCATGCAAATTACAGGGTAGGGATACTCAGAAATGGAGTCATTTTTTACTTTATTTGCTCTTTTTTCTCTCCTCTTGGCATGTTTGAACACTCCATTAGCCTATTACTTTTGATATACATGTCCATTGATCCTTTGGGTTTTGATGTTTAACTTAATATTGTCACATAATTAATCAACCAACTCATAGAGATTCATTCATCAAAATGGGAATATACTTGAAGCTTTATATTAAGTTTGGTATTTAACTTCAGCACAGGCTATAGTTACATACCTGTGTATAATTTACCATAGTTGATACATATGTGTGTATGTCAAGTACTTGATAATAATTGGTTTCTTTAATGTCCTTGCCATTTGCAGGAACTTAATGCACTGGTTACAACCTTTATTTATTTATTTGTATATATTTGAATTCTAGCCTTTTATTTCTTGAGCAGATTGCAAGTATTTCAGATGCAAGACATGATCCTGGTGAGTACTGGCAAAGTATTATGAAAGATGAGGCGATGCCGGAAGCAATTCAAGGCCTTATTGAATCCTTATCGATATGCGCAAGAATCTGTATCGCCTCGCTCCAACAAGCAAAACTGATTTTGAGCCAAGGCCTAATGTCACACATCTGAAAAGCTGGAAGAAAAGCATTTTGTTACTGATTTTGAGCCAAGGCCTAATATCTCAGCCTACCACGACGACGAAAAGCTGGAAGAAAATAAGTCATTTGTTACTGATTTTGAGACAAGGCCAGACGCTACTAATTACCATGATTAGAGGTTCATGAGCTCAAAAACTAAGACGGTTTGATTTGGTTTGTAATGTTGCAGCAGTTTGTAATGTATCTTCGGGTTGCTTAATTTGGCTTTTGTAATGAAAATAAAAATAACAAGTAGCCCGGCTTTGGTTGGTTTGTTATGCTCAGTATTTCATCAAACTGTTGAACTTATTGGTAAATTGTTAAGAGTGCATTATTAGAAGTTTAGTTGGAACTTGGAAGGAAGATAACATTACTACATTTTTATTTTGAATTCCAAAATGTTGTAAACCAACTAAAAAATATAAATCATAAGAAACTGATAAATATATTCCACATTAAAATTGTCGCTACATATATTTTTCATGTGAAAATATTAATTTTTTTTATATTTTATAATATACTTCTAATTTCACTTTGACTACTAACTTATTAAAAAAAATCATTTTAGGTATGAAAAAATTTATTTTGAGAATTGATATTTTCGTAAATAAAAGTTATAATTTTACTGAATACATTCATAAAAAAAAACTTAGGAAAATATCATAAAAATTTCAATTTATTTTTATACTTCCATTATCATTAGAGTTCATAATTATGAAATTCTACTTGGACGGAGGAGATTAAAAATTTTACGCAAGCGACAAAATTCGGAAGGGTTAATTGCAAAAGAGTCTTTCAAAATTTCAGAAAGTTTTATTTTAATCACAAAGTACCATTTTTTTCAATTATTTTCCTTCAAATTTAAAATTATTCCGGTACGAAATTATTAATAATTATGTTATTTATATTCTATAATATATAACATATAAATTGTTGCGAGTCTAATATATATTTGATTGCGTTAAAAAGTTGAGTTCCGCCGATAATTTTAATGGAATGGTCAAAGAAAAAACAAATTTGTAAACATTTTAAACTTGAAAGAACATATTTAAAAAAATTAATACTTTAAAACTAAAAATGAAATTTTATGAACATTGAAGGACACTTCTGCAATTATCAAGAATGAACATCCACTCTCATCAAAGCCCCAAAGATACTTTTCAGACGAAATACTAAGCTCCCAAACAATCCCCTAAATGGAGGAAAAGCGCAAGGATGCCGGAAGCCTACCGGCGGAGAATTCCGCCTCCGAAACTCCAAAGAAGACATCAGATGCTTCGCCAGAGGAGCCATCATCATCTCGGCGGAGAGTGGGAGGCCAAAAGAGAAAAGCCCATCTTCTTAGTAACTCATCGACTCCACATACGGCTTCGTCATCGAAGCGGCAAGCTCGAGAAAAACCTTCGGTGGTGCCATTTCCTCAGATCCACAACGGGCCATGGACTAGAGCTCGGCAGCAGCCGAATTCGGCTTCGGAAGCCGCCGCGTATTTGGAAATGAAGAGTGAGGTGGAGTCTGCGGCGGGGGCGTCGGAGTCAAGGGCTCTGAAAGTAGTGGAGGAGGAATTGAGTGCAGCGAGAGAGGATTATGAGGCGTTGGAGGCAAAAATTGAAGCTGAGTATGAAGTGATAAAATCACGTGATGCTAATGCTCATGTTGTCCCTATTCATTGTGGTGAGTTGAAATGTAGCTTATAAAATCCTAATTTGGTGCATTTAAATGAATAAGTGAAGTTGTAGATTCAGTTTTTTTGCAGGTATTTGTTTAGCTTGTGTGCCTCTTTTGTAATTGCAAAACACCTATGTGTGTGTCTATGTCTTGTTCTTTTTAGTAATTTCTGAACTATGGTTGTAAAATAGACATTCTAGGACTCTGATTAATTTATAGAATTCTTGTAGAACCTTAGATTTGTGAGTTGTAAATTCTATATTTTCCCAAAGATTTGTCTTTTTTCTCTTGTTCATAGTTATTGAAGTGCAAGGTTCAGGGTTAAGTTAATAGCCTAAGAGATTGTGCTTAAATATGAAATATGCAGATCATCTCTGTTTATGTTTTATAATTTGTGGAATTCTGGATATGCTAGGGTTATTGATTAAAAGATGCATAACTCTTATGATGCCATAATTTTGTGCATTGTGGATGATATTGAAGTTGTAGATTACAGTACTTTTACAAAGAAATGTTTGGTTGTTGTAATCTACAAGTACAACAATTAAAATCCATGTTCATTTTTGGGTGGACTTGTACAAAGCACAATCTTTGTTACTAATTTTGATTTGGAAGATAGGGATATGAGATATGCTTGCATTTTCAAATTTACTGGAAAATTCCTAATTTTGTGCATTGCATGGTCTTGGAGTTGTAAATCTAGCATATTTTCAGAAAAATTACAGAATTCGTGGTTTTGACTTTCAAGTATAGTTAAAAGAACAAACTTTGTAAGGACATTTTGTCTAAAAGATGAAGAACTCATAAACATACATGTTCATACAGTGGAACAAATGCATTGTGTGTATTTGATAATCATTGGACTTCTTTAGGAGGATTTTTAGTAAGATACAATATCACATAATCAGTTTTAGCTATTAAAATTTTTCTTTTTAAAGTTGAAGGTTTCATTTTTCTACCCCTCTCTCTGTTGCTGTATGTATGGAAGCTCAAATATAGATTTTCTACTAAAATTGGGCATTTTTAGTATTTATACAGAACTGTTTTGATTCCAATTGGAGCTGTTTCTAACTCTCTGATGGTATGTATAGGTTGGTTTTCTTGGACAAAAATTCATCCATTGGAGGAGCGGACATTGCCTTCTTTCTTTAGTGGGAAGTCAGAGAATCGGACTCCTGAAATATACATGGAGATACGTAATTGGATTATATATAAATTTCATGCAAATCCAAATACACAAATTGAAAAGAAAGATCTCTCAGAGCTCTCAATTGGAGAGTCAGATGCAAAGCAAGAGGTGATGGAGTTTCTAGACTATTGGGGTTTGATTAATTATCACCCATTCCCAGAGACTGATTCTTCTGTTCTGAGTATTGATGCTGATGTAGTGGAAAAGACAGACTCATTACTTGAAAGATTGTACCAGTTTGACATGGAACAATCATGTGCACCAGTAGCTCCCAGAAGTAATGTGGCAACGCCATCTGGTCCAGCTATGCCATTTCGATTATTTCCTGATTCAGCCATTGCTGAAGAATTGGTGAGGCCTGAGGGTCCATCTGTTGAGTATCACTGCAATTCTTGCTCAGCCGATTGCTCCCGCAAGCGCTATCATTGTCAGAAGCAGGTCTGTTGTTTCCTAATAGTTTTGTTAGTGTTTAGTTTTATTTTTATTGAGGATATTTTATTTTTGTTTCAGAGGAAATGTATCACTTTGTTTGATCTCTTTCCCTGTAAATCTCTTGCAACTAAAAGTTGGCACGTATTCATATACTTCTATTTTAAAATCCCAGGATTTATCAGTAATGGTCCTTAAGGAGAACTAGATTTGTAAACAAGGCGTCGGGCTTAGTTTACCAGAAAAAGGTAAAAAGGAGTTTTAGAATTTTATAAACATTTGTAGGCGTATACACCCTTGCTATGACCAAGTTTAACATGGAATCCATATATTGCTTTAGTTGACCAGTTGCTCTGTTTAAATACTATTGTGATACATAGAAAGTAATATAATCATAGAGAAATATGATAGTGATTTGAATTTTTTCTCTTATCCCTGTTTCCCTAGCAATTATCAAAAGATATTCAATATGCTGATCCTATTTCTGTTAGGCAGGCAGATTTCGATTTATGTACTGAATGCTTCAGTAGTGGCAAGTTTGGCTCTAATATGGCCCCATCAGATTTTATTCTCATGGAACCTGCTGAGGCTGTTGGTGCCAGTGGTGGGAAGTGGACAGATCAAGAGACGTTTCTTCTCCTTGAAGCACTAGAACTCTACAAAGAAAACTGGAATGAGATTGCTGAGCATGTCGCTACTAAAACAAAAGCTAAGTGTATCTTACACTTTGTTCAAATGCCAATTGAGGATACTTTCATGGATTGTGCTGATGAAACTGATTCGAGCCTCAAAGAAAATGCAGACCCAATTTCAACCACTGATGATGCCCTGGATCCTAAAGATGCCAATGAAAAAACAGAACATAACGGAACCAATGACAATCTTCCCTTGTCCTCCCCAATGGAAATTTCAAAGCCGGAGCACGTCAGTGAACCACAAATTAGTCACGAAACTGGTGAAAACTGTGCAGTGAAGGCACTCAGGGAAGCATTTGAAGCTGTGGGTTCTCTTCCTTCACCTGAAGAGCAACTTTCATTTGCTGAAGCTGGTAATCCTGTCATGGCATTGGTAAGTAGAATGCTGTTTCAGGTCAACTAGTAATTTCAAAGATCTTTTGGGAAAAAGAAATCCAGTCATATGTACTGCTCAAAAAAATGAAGTCATGTCGAATGAGATTGATTTTGTCAAAATTGGTTATTTGGTAACTTTTCATTCTGCATTTCACCTAGTTTATTATCCAAATATGAAATAATACATGCTAAATATATCCGTACTGACCACATCACTTGCGTAAAAAGTCCAGAATCAGGTTTTGAATCATTAACTTGAACCACATTCCTAGATTTGGTTGTGTCAAAGAAGAGCAGCTTTCCCCTGCTTTTTGTGTGGTGATACAAATCTAGTACTTCTTTTAAATCATTATCATCACTACACGCCTGCTCTATTTTCCATCCCTTGGAGACATTGGAAAATGAAAGTCTAAAGAAAGCATTGGTTCCATCTCAAAGTTTGGGTTTAACAACCTTGGAAATCGTTTCTCCTGTTGATTTTTTTGATGTTACTTTTTTCTTTCCAGGCAGCATTTCTCTTACGGTTGGTGGAACCTAATATTGTTACTGCTTCAGTCCTTACTTCCCTAAAGTCTGTTTCTGGCAATGCCTCTGGTATGCAGCTGGCTGCAAGGCATTGCATTCTTTTAGAAGATCCAATAGATGAGAAGAGGAAATCAGCTGATTCCCAGAGGTTTGTGAGCCTATTTGTAGCTTATTTTACAAACAGCCTTTATATTTTAATATCTGATGTTGAACATAAGATTATGCAGAGTTGTGGCTGAAGTGGTTGGACTGGAAGGAAAGAAAGACGAGAAAGAAGAAAAATCTAGCTTAGTTTCTAATATCTGTGATTCACCGAATGATCAGGAAAATGAAAAAAACAAGAGTTCTTTAATAGAAGAAAAAGAACTGTTGGTTTCTCCTAATGGCGAATGTTTAGAGAATACTCATTCATCAAAACAACCAGATGTAGTTACTCGTGAGGATGTTGACCCGACCCCTTTGGATAAGTCAGCTAATGAAGATTTATTAAAGGAACAGGAACCAAGTAATGCAAAAGAATCAAGTGGCTTAACATATACAGTTGAGCTTCCTCCAAGTTCCCCGGAAGAGTCGGAAGATGCGAAATTAGAGGGAGTGCTCTCTCAATCAACAGAGACTCCAACTGAAGTCCAGATGTTACCCTCTCAATCTACAGAGGTTCCTAAGGATGTGATGATAACTGATTCCATCCCCTCAGAAAAGAAAGAGCCGGAGCAACTGGTTACATCAAATTCCATTGTTGAAAATGGAGAAAATTCAGGTGTTTGTTCTCTTTTTTCACAACTTTCTCTTAGATATGGAAATCTGTGCTTAGAATATAACTAAAGTCAAAAGATGGTTTTAAGGATTTAGTTCTTGGACTTGTTCAAGGAATTTTTGACCATTGTAGAAAACAAATTTCGGGGAGGATGGACATCAAGATTTGAAAAACTATATTAATATAAAAAAATTGAGGGAAGGATACATCACCTATTAGCAAACACTTGGTCTATTAAGATATTTACGATTCTTTTAACATACAGAATGTGTAATGCAGACTCATGTGAAAATCTCAAACTTAAAAATAACATAAAATAAAGGAAGCAGAGCCATGTCAAGTGGGGTTTCTATTTTCCAGAATGCCTGCTACTTTTATGGCTGACTGTCTTTCATTGGTTTGTTTCATGCAGACGAAAAAGAAGCAAAAGACGGTGAAATTGATAACAAAGACCCTGTGGAAACCAAAAATGATCTCCACATTGATAAGATAAAGCGTTCTGCTGTTACTGCAATCTCAGCTGCAGCTGTGAAGGCAAAGATACTTGCAAACCACGAGGAGAACCAAATCCGACAGCTGGCTACGTTACTGGTTGAGAAGCAGGTAAACTCGTAGTCATCTTGGTTATTCATTTATCCTGATTTTATTTGTGGAAGTTTTCCTTATCAAAGGTTTCTTCGATAATTGCAGTTACACAAGTTGGAGACCAAGTTGGCTTTCTTCTCGGAGATGGACAGTGTGGTAATGAGGGTTAGGGAACTATTGGAAAGGTCAAAGCAGAAACTTTACCAAGAGCGAGCACAGATAATTGCAGCTCGACTTGGTGTATCGGCTTCCTCATCTAGGCATATGCCCCAATCTTTGCCCGTCAACAGAGCTGCAATGCTTTTTGCTAACTCAGCACCAAGGCCCCCAGGGAGCATGACCTTTCAACGACCGCCAATTTCAAGACCTATAGTAGCATCAGCTCCTCCTACGTCAAATACGCTAGTATCTACTACAGTTGCAGGAAATTCAGTCCAGCCCTCTAACCACACCAAACATTCTTCAGTTGGAATGAGGTAAATCTTTGCTCAGGAACACGTGGATACCATCTAATTTATGCTTGTGCAGTGGAACTTTAACTATTTTTTCGCCAAGTTGCTGATACTTAATATTGTCATCTTTGTTTTTATTGTTGTAGTATAGGATTAATGTTGGAAGCACTGAAGGGCACAAGTGAATCTAAATGAGTGTCGCAGCACTTCTATGGCACCTGAATTTGTAGTATCCAATTGCAGTTGGCATCTGGTTGAAATCTTTTTGGTATTGTTTAGCCGTTCCTGAACTACCACTTCTCTGAGAGCCTAGTCAGAGGTAGGCAATTTTTTTTACCTTACAACCTTGTGAATTGACTTGCACAAGGCTCTGTATGTTATGTAAATTTTCTGTACATTGACTAGTTTAAGTTGTAAAAGATGAGACTGGAAATACTAAATAGTTCTGTCAATGTTAACTGCAATATGGTTTAAGGAATGGAATAGAGAGGGAATGGAATAAGAGTGGAATGATTAATTCCAGCTGGAAAATGGAATGAATCCTACTCAAAATAAAATTAACAAATTTGGTAAGAAGGGGAATGGTTAATTCCATTCAAAAGCACAATCAAAAATAATTTTTTCATTTTATAGGAATGAGTCATTCTATTTCCCCCTTCATTTCTGCAATCCAAACGTAGCATATGACATTGTCTAAATCTCTGCATTAATGCCTCCACGGTCAAATATATTTCTATCAATTTGTGAACTTTTGCTCTCCAGGAAATGATATTTTCCCCTCAAAACCTCTTTCCGGCATAAATGTATAGTTTAAACGGCGCAAAAGCATTGTGTATTTTTTAACAGCAATTTCAGCTCTTTAAAACAAATTGGCATTATTGACCATCAGTAATGATTTTCTTTTTAACTTCTGAAAGTATAAGCAAAAAAAATTATTAAACATTGAACTGATGATATCAGGACCTTGCTATTTTGTTACCCTGGGTAGGGATCAATGATTAATGTTTATCAATTTCCCAACACAAACTACCACCATTGTGGATATGAGAATTCACACTCGAGAGATGGAATCGCGAGTGCTAATAACATGCAAAGTTAAAATAGATTCTTCATGCATTTGCAATGGAATAATGTTATACCAACAAAATGGCGTCTCGCCCTTCAACTTCAATCTTTACTGAACCGGATATTGTTGAGGAATAAATTTTAGAGCAATTCTGAGTCAACCGATGCAGATATAGAAGGAATTGTAATTAAAAAGACAAGAAAAAGAAGGTACAACCAGCACTTGGAGACCAATCTACTCATTTTGCAAACAATAATATATGACACAAACCAATAAAAAATGAAAATGCAGCCAACTTGTTTCCAAGGATTTCCATTGTCAATAATGAGAAAATGTTTCAGCACTCGCATCCATTAGACCTCTGCTGACTGCTGCTCGCAACATCAATGGTGTCGGGCAAGTATCTACGAAACATGAAAGATACAACAAAAGCAAACCATTAAAAATCAATTTAATTATTAGTAAATTTCAATATAGTAATCATTATTCTATGAAGTATACTATAACGATATTAAATAAGTTTTTTTTTTTGGGGGCGCCTAATTTTACACCAAATAACAGCTGAATTTAAAAAAATTCCATTCCACAGTGGAAAGAATTTTAGCTTGTATAATCCCACAACCAGTATAACAAACTACGATAAACCATAAAGCTGTCGGTGCATGGTGTAAATGGAGATGACTTATTTCCAACTTACATTTCCTCCTCTTCCCCACTCTTCAATGCATTCTTTGCTATGCACTGAAATGCTTCTTCAACATTGATGCCCTCCTTAGCAGAGGTCTCAAAGTACGGAATATTACCTTTTGAGGCACACCACGCCCTCGCCTTTTTCTCCGAAACCTGTAACAATTCATGAAAAAACGAGATTGAAATCAAAAGGAATAGAATTTAAATAACTTATATTCGTGAAAAAAATAACATTTAAGGTATATACATACCACTCTACTATTTCCACCATCCACATCTGTCTTGTTTCCCAGAACTACAAATGGGAAATTTTCTGGATCTGAAGGACTTGCCTGCAAGAAATTTTCTAGACCATCAGGACATATCCCATTTTCTCCATGTAATAAATAATCTGCGGAGTATTTGTTAAAGATGAGCCTTTCTCCGCTTGTTAAATTAAGAAAACTTATGTGAATGTCATTCTCAACGCAACAAAGCATTGTACCAAATGTGTGACTTTACATGCAGATAAAATAAACTATGGCATTTAATCAAGTTATCTTTTGTGATCCTACTCAATTCACAAAGATTTATACTAAACTAGTTGGGTAATAAAGTTTTTTCTCTAGTCATTGTTTCTAATAGACTAAAAGGTAACAAGTTTGAGACGGCCCTTGTATTCTTCATCCTTCTTCTTTAGTCATCAGCACTATGTCGAGGTATATACTCGAGTAAATATAAAGAGTCCAATGAGAAAAGGCTTATTGCAGTAAATAGAAGAACAAACAACAGAGAGAAAGAAAGAAAATATAATTCCAGCAGATTGGATCTAGCTTCTGAAAAAAAAAATGTCCCAAGGATTAAAGTGAGCACCTGAATAAGGAATTCTTCCCTCCAATTGTTTAGATTGTCAAATGACTTCATCACGTTAACATCATATACAAGGACACAGCAATCAGCACCGCGGTAGAAAGCAACACCTAGGCTTTGAAATCTTTCCTGTCCAGCTGTATCCCAGATCTGTTTAAATAACATATTAAGTCAGGCTTATGGCACAAGATATCACCACATTTTCAATACCATAACAAACCCATAAAGATCAACCTAGAAAAACTATGATTGAAAATGGAAAGCGGGATAACTAATTTAACAGGTAGCACTTCGCTGTTGGAAATTATGCATCTGTCCGAGAAAGAGATTCCAATTCACCATGACATGCATACATGAATAGCAATCCCACTTCTGCCCTTTATGAAATAATTCATAAAGCAGCTAGTTGGTATGGCAAATAGTCGCACATAAGAAATCGAGAGGAAGAACAACATGCTAGTATATTAACAGTTTAAGCCCAAATCTCAATCAACCAATAGTATGTACAGTTTCTCGCCTAAAAACGCTTCTCCCCGCTTAACCGAAGAATAGTATGCCCTAATAGAGATTCCTCAAGTCTTCACCCATTACACTGCCACTTCATCCTCCTGGTCATTGCTTCATATATACAGTGCACTTAGAGACATGACCAACCTATTCATGTTCCCTTTTAGAAATCCTAGCATAGAAGAAGATCTCAGCGCTCCAAAAGACTCAAATAGCCTAACCAACATCCCTTCACTTGCATTAATCTCCACAAACTGTCGGTCTGTCCCGCTCAACTGTATATCTCTATAATCGATAAGCACTTACACAAACATGCCAAATAGTTCACCTCCAACTCCCTATAAAGAAATATAGATGAAGTTTGACTCCTCAAAACAGGTTATGGTTGGACGTGATCCAATACATACCTACAAAGCTTCAGCGCTTTACATGCAACTAACTACTTTTGCTCACCCAGCTCCCCAACTCTCCACCCATCCTTAAAAAATGTTAAACAAATAAACCCCTCTGCAGCTTCTCTTTTGCAAGTTGCAACACACTTTAGAATCCAAAATATGACATGACAGATTGCAGATTCACCGGTCAAAGACATTTTTCCACCTTCGGATAGATACTGCACTTACATCATACTGGCCTCCATTACACAAGCTTATGGAATTTTGGTATACCAGTTTCTACATGCCATCAAATTCTAGTTATAAATTCTAACAAAACATGTCTTTCAGATTCACTATTTTCTACCTCCTCAAACAATAAATAGAAACGACTAATTTTTCAAGATTAGTTGATCTCTACATTTCAATAGATGAGTCAGAACTTAGTACAATTCCATGATTAAATTAAGCAACTAAGACCCAACACAGATAATTCCATAAGTTAACTCAGAAACTAAGCAGTAATCCCAAACCTGTAGAGTGAAGAGTCTATCTTCAAACTGAATTTCCTTAGTCAAGAAATCAGCTCCAATAGTCGCCTTATACTGATTGCTAAACTTCTTATTCACATATCTAAATCATTGTTCAAGGCCAACTACAATAAACCCAATCATTTATTTTCATCAAAAACATCTCGTTCTAAAAATAAAAAATTAAACAATATGTCCTCCGTTTAATTAAATAAAATAAAATAAAACAAAATTCCAGTAAGACCAAGGATACTGATTCATCAATGAAGTCTTCCCAACCCTGCAATTTCATCCAAAAACAAAAATTCAAACTAAACATTCGGTAGATTCAACTATAAATCTGTATAAACTTCATAGATCAATCTCCACTTAGTTAACAAAATTTAATCACATGGCATACCAAACCCTAGAACTTAGATCAAATCTACAACACATAAACATGTATATATGTACGTTACCCGCTGTCGCCGAGGATAATGACCTTCAAAAGCGTTCTTCTTCGGGACGGCATGGTTGAATTCTGTGACTTGGCTCTGGTGTCGATGGATCTAGTATATGAGAGAGAAATTGGGGAATGAATTGGATTGGGAGTCTTTTTTAGCTACAGTAATTTCTGGACGGCCAATGGGACTCTGTTTCTAGTGATTATTTTTTGAGCTTTGGTCTTTCTGGAATCTGGACACATACCAGCCTGTAGTCACCTTTGACTTTTGTTACCATATTTTGACTTGTTTTCCATTCGACTTCTTTTTACTAATCAAATGATTTAGAAAAATTCTAGGCGGACAGGCGTTTTTCGACCGGGGTAGTGACCGGCCGGAATTTTTTTTTTTTTTTTTTTTTTTTGACTATAAAATAATTAATGTGATTTATTAGAACTGAAATTTTTATAAAATGTAATGATTTAGGTGTCATTTGGATACACGTAAAAAATAACGTTATATAGACTGTATAACCCTGTTTGTTACGTATAACCAAAAAGACACCTAAATTACTGTATTTTGTAAAAATTTCAGTTCTAATAAATTACATTAATTATTTTGTAGGCAAAAGCAAAAAAAAAAAAAAAAAAAAAATTCATACCGATCACTACCCTGGTCGAAAAACGTCGATCGGCGTAGAAGGACTCAATGATTTATACACTCCTAATTTTTGTAGGTATCATAAAATTATTATTATTACACTTTTTTCCACACAAAAAAAAAGTATTTAAAAAATTTGTGAATATCAATTATTTCTTTTTTATTACTCCTTCTGTCTCAAAATAAAAGTGTAGTTGACTTTTTACCCATATTAATAAATAGAATATAAAATATAAATATGATAATTAATACTAAGGCTATGTTTATTTGTAATAATTATACTTGAAATATGACTATTAATCTCAAGTGTCTTGTTTATTTTAAATTTGAGTTTAGAAATGTTAGTCCTGTGATTATAAAATAGCTTAAGATGACAAAGTATTTAATAACATGTTATACCTTGTATTATAATCCCTCGCATTTGGGATTAAAAATTGCTAGACAATATTAATTTCAATCTTTTCTAAAATGACCATCATATTTTGGATTTTATGTTATTCTTAATGACAACTTAAAACTAACTTGTACAAAGACTAAATATTATTTTAATTTTATGAGGGGGTTGGGGTTGGGGTTGGGTGTGATGTGTATATATAATCACTGAATATTACTATTTGTTAGTAAGGTGAAGGGTGGGGATCACTTAATATTATTTTTTAGGGTGAATGGAGGATGGGCGAGTGAGGGTGTATACATAATCAGTAAATATTATTTTTTGGGGGTGGGTAGGCGGGGTGGTGGGTAGGGTGAGCGGTGTAGGGGCTGGGAGTGCATACATAATCAATAAATATTATTTTTGGGGGGTGGGAGGGTGAGCGAGATGAAAGTGTATACATAATCAGTAAATATTATTTTTGGGCGGTGAACGGGGTAGAGGTGGGGGGTAAAGGTGTTATCTGTAATATATAGTATTATTTAATATATATATATATATATATATATATACATGATAAAACAGAACATGATTTTATATAAATATAACACAAGAAATATTAATAAATAAATCCGAGTCCTTTGAATTCACAAAATCTCCTTAAAGCAAATTTATTCCCTCACAGGTGCTAAGGATTAATTGAATAATTGATTTCCAAGATAAAACGAATTTTCAGTTCTTAATTAGAAGCACTTTAAAATTAAGAACACATTGAACCAATTTCAATGTTATGTACTGAACTTTATAAATGATGCATGAAAATGGTGCATGAATATACTTACAAACAGAAACGGAAAAACTATTTGCAGAATGGTGGGAAGGAACGGAATCTCTGAAGCGGGTTTAGCGAGAATGGGAAGCAGGAAATATATTGCGAGCAGGATTTGCGAAGCGAGCGGGACTTGATATCTCGCAGTAAGCGGGAATGCGAGAAAGCGAGCGGGAGAAAAGGAAAAATATTATGTCTTTGAAATGTTCCCACACCGTTTATTTATAGAATAATTCTGCAGCATATCAGACCGTTGGGGAGCAACCGTCATCAAAACTACGTAGTATCATGATAATAAAATCAAAACGACGTAGTATAATGTTAAACGGTTTTTGTCCAAAAAATTATATACCCGAGCCCAACCCAACGGCGTGCGTGTGGGTTTGAACCATGCCTTAGCTAGGTCTTTTCCCTTCCACAGGCCTTTCCCATTGAGTAAACATCTCATATATAAAGACTTCACATTTCCTTCACATATCCTATGTGGGACTATACAATTTATAACATATCAAGTAAGTGACGTTGAAGTCAATTTTCTCATTCAATTTCTAATGAATTTGAACAAATAAGTATACCACGTTATACTCCTCTTGGAGAATAACGCATTGGTGCATTGACCCAACATTTACGGAATGTGGGTCCTACAATAAATAAAGCCTCAAAATGCTTTAATATTTATTTTGTCAAACTCATTTCCAATAATCCCCCACATGAATGTAAAATTGGCTTTACAATATGTAAAATATGTTATGAATATGCAGACACTAGTTCGAGTACATGAGAAAAGATATTTCATCAGGTTAAGTAGCCTAGTGGCTTTGAACTTGCCCTAGTAAAATCTATCTGAGTTCTTGGCTAATCGAAGAACTTTATGTCTTTGAACTGTCAGCTTTTCGTGTAAACCAAGACAATAGAATTCACAAAATATCTTGTAAGACCCCGAATTTTATGAAATAAAAGTATTCAATTTTTCTTATAATTATTATTTAGTAAATGGTTAAATTGATAAAAGATATATATAAAATTTTCAAAATACGTAAGTGGTCATAAAATATTCATTTCTGTTGGGGAATATTCGTTTGGTCATGAAATATTCTTGTTGTCGGGGAATATTAAATGCAATGGCCTTGTATCATTTATGGCCCCATAATGAGAATAACTATCGGATGAAGAAAATGAAAAGTTTGAGTTTTATAAATAACGACGTAGTTATTCACGAATTATTAACTTGTTAGAATACCGGTGGTTAAAATACAATAATACACGTGGTGGTTGGCAAGATGGCACACGGTATTGCGCGTACAAGTATTTTTGAATTATTGATTCTTACGTGAAAGGCACTACTCAATAATTATTACGATAATTCTTATTCAATATTTTATTTTATTGATTCAATAATTGCTGCGTTGATATTTTATATTATTGTTGTTTCAATAATTATCGATTCTTGTGATATTTCCATTATCAAATCAATAATTCATATTATTTGAATAATATTATTAGATAGCATTATTCGCAATGTCTAGAAAGTTACGTCGAGGAGAGGTTTGTCACACCTAATTGCTGGCAAGATGAGGAGAAATCTTTATCGGAAAGCCCTCTTTCGTGAGTAAGCTACCTGGTTGTCATAATTGTGATTCTGTAATATTATTTATGAATAATTAATTATTAATTTATATGATAAGGAAATATTTATTTGATGCGGATATAAATGATGGATTTATTTATGTGGTTATAAATGAAGGAATTAATATTGAGGTGTTTTATCAATATTTTTGTCGGAAAGGAGGTATTAAAAATCAAACCAGCGTTCTTGTGATATATTGCGTGAGTTATAATTTTTAATTCGATCGTTGGATCGTTGTGATTTTTGAATATGTTATACATATATAAGTTGAGTATATGTCCACAAATCTTGAACCGTTAAAAATGAACGTATAAATTGTTATGAATTTTAAGAGGTGACTAGTTCAAAAATTATTAAAGTTTCAAAATTTATCATTTTGGTGGAAAATTCTAGAATGCGTGGGCCCCACCTATGGTTGGTGAAGAAATGTGCTGAAATTCTAATTCAAATATGGTGGGTGGCAATAGTAGCGAGTAAAAGCCATCGGTAGAAGGTCAAGTCTGTTTTGATTGTCTTTAACATTTTCCTATAAAAACAGAGGGCTAAGTTAGAATTGAAAATTACACCAGAAACATAAGCTTTCTCTCTTTTTCTCTCTATATTATCAAGCATATTTTGTGAGTATTTAGATACTTTGAGAGTTTCTTTATTCGATTGCAAGGTTCCTTGGCTTTACATTAAATTCGTAAGTAATGCTCTTTTGAGGTAAGAGATTGTAAGGGATATTGTCATTATTATGTTAAGGGATTTTAAGGGTTATTATGTTTCTTTAGTTTCGTAATTTTTCTGACCTTCAAAAATTCTGGAAAAATTTGAAATGATATTTTGATGAGTTTTCTCGATTGTGTCCAAAAATGGCTATTTTTGGATGTATAGATTAGGAGTTATGGATTTTATGAGAAAAGACTATTTTAAAAGTAAACCCTTTATAACTCCTTGTGGTTAACTCCAAAATTGATGAAATTTTTATTGGGAGTACATCTATATAATATCAGTATACTCTGTAAATTTTAGAATTTTTGGATAAAAGTGCAATTTATGATTAATGTTTTAATATTCGGCTGTTTTGGCCATATAAAAATAGTAAATGAATTTTAAAATTTCTGAAAAAATATATGTTCAATATGGAACTATATTCTGATAAATCCCAGAAAAGAAAATTTGTTTGTACTGATTTGGTATTTTTTATGAAAATGGACTAGTTATGAGTAAATGAATTAAATATGTTATGTGAAGTAAGAAAATTAAAAAATAGGATTTTATGGCTTGAGAATTCTATATGAGGTATATGCAGATTTTTGATGAGGGTTTTGGTTATTGGTGATGAAATTTTATGAGTTTGAAATTTTAGGATGATTAAATGCATTAATTAGTAAAATGTAAATAATTAAAATAAATTATTTATAAGTTTAAGAAATAATTAAAATATTATGATAATATTAATAATATTAGATTTTGATATTATTAATTGATTTATAACATTTGGATTAAGGTGTTATAAAATCATTAATTTATGAATCTTACTCTTGAAATTAAATGCAGTTGTTGATCATATTATTTTTATTATCATATATAACATTTTTATAATTCCGGTGATAAAATTTTTCTTTGACTTAAGTGTAAAGATAGGTAGATTATTAGTATGATCGTGACTATGAGTTCTCTTTGGCCAGTAGTGTAAAGTTGAATCGTTGATTGGTATGATCATGACCATTGAATTTATAATTGAATATTTTTAGCTTAAGTGCAAAGGTGAATTGATCAACATGGTTATAATTATAGTTTATATAAATTCTGAAATGATTATGTATTTCTTTGAGATATGAATATCTTTGGCCTGTAGTGCAAAAATGACCTGTTGTTGAATATCTTTGGCCCGTAGTGCAAAGATGACCTGTTTTTGAATATCTTTGGCCCGTAGTGCAAAGATGACTTGTTGATGAATATCTTTGGCCCGTAGTGCAAAGATGAATTTATTAGTATGATTATGAACAAGAACTGTGATTTAGTATAACCATGATCTTTGATGTTTCAGGTAAAGACATGTGATGAAAAATATCTTCGTCTTGGATGAGAAGAGAAAATTAGAACTATAATTATGATTATGAGTTATTCACACGACCGTAAATGTGAGGATCATTGATTAATGTTACAGGTTAAAGCATTGTTGGTGGACTTTTAACATGGAGAAGATAATAGACTTTATGGTCTATTTGACTCTTCTAATGGATCGCTTCGTTCATTGCAACTATGGTTGAAAAGTTTTATCATCTACCGTATGTTCTAAATCTACGATTTATTCTTGATGAAGGCTATTGATAATTTAATTATCTTTAGTCATAATATTCTTTATTGAAGCTAGTTGTGTTCACCCTTTTGCTTCACAATTCCTTTCGGGTAATAAAAAAGTAAATTTGGGTTGGCGAGGATAACATGGGAATAGTGTGGTGGTCCGAGATCGTCAAAGTTTCTCAACACATTATAAAAGCGGCATGACATACAATATATAATTGTATTGAGGACCTAAGATGTGTGTGTCGTATATTATACGTCACTTAATAATTGATTTTGGTGAACAACAATAGGGTGAGGTGAACCCAACTTTGGAAGGGTGTTTTGCCTTTATCATCATACAAGATGTCTAATGACATACAATCTCGTGTTATCATAAAAAGGGTTGTGCACATCCATTTCTTTGAGTATATCTACTCAGTACTACCTATATGATCTTGGAGTTGGGTTGAAACAAAATGTTCAATCATGCAGAGCGGTGGAGATAGTTATATGTAAAAGAAGACTCACCATTGGATGGAACATGATAGTAATTTTCTAGTTTTTTTTCTTTGGGGTCTATTGGATCAACTAAGGATAATTCTCTGCAGACATATGATATCTATCATAACTTAGATTCATGGCCTCCTATGTACGAAGGTTTCTTGAGCACTTTCCAAAGATTTTAATTTCTAAAACAGTTCTAGATTGTACCTTTATGTAAGGTATCATTGTGAGGTGCTGTCCATAGTTGGGACATGAGTCACAGTTGGTATTAAAACTCACAGTATATGTGTTGTTGTATTTTGCACGATAACTGTAGTAATAAAGTTGTAGTTATTTTCTGTACCATGTATTTGGCGACTCAGAATAGGTTGGATGGTTTGGACCTATTTTGGGGCATCACATATCTCTTCAGACATAGTTGGTTCTCACGTTTGTGTTCATTTTGGCCTTGAAACACCTCTTGGTTCCGTGAGTATATTAGAGAATTCAGCCTTCAAAATTCTCACAGAAGTGGCCCCCTTCTTACTCACGTAGGTGACTTCTATCAAGAGTATCCTGCAATACTCCACTTGAACGTATTTCAAGATATAAAAGTCATTAAAATCGTAACTTATCCTAATTCTCGCGGCAGATGTGTACTGTCTCATCTTAGGAATGGTTAGGAGTAAATATCTCCTCAGTGCTTTACTGAGTACTATATAGTTTGGTTTGCCCATTGAACCTAGATCTTGGGATCTCCAGTCAGCTAGGTTGGGTTGCCACTATGAATACTCTTATTTAAATATTAGGCTTTAAACCCATTTCCTTCGATAATTTTTCCACTTGTTCTCTTGTTAAACCTTTCGTAAGCGGATCCGCAATATTATCTTTTGACTTTACATAGTCAATTGAGATAATTCCATTTGAGAGCAATTATCTAACGGTATTATGTCTTCGTCGTATATGACATGACTTACCATTATATAAATGACTTTGTGCTCTTCCAATCGCTGATTGGCTATCACAGTGTATACATATAGCTGACACAGGTCTTGATCAATTTGGAATATCCTCTAAGAAATTACGAAGCCACTCAGCTTTTTCTCCAGCTTTGTCTAAAGCAATGAATTCTGATTCCATTGTAGACCTTGCAATACATGTTTGTTTTGAGGATTTCCAAGATACCGCTGCACCTCTAAGGGTAAAGATATATCCACTTGTGGATTTTGAGTCTTTGTTGTCAGATATCCAATTAGCATCATTGTATCCTTCCAATACTGCTGGATATCTTGTATAGTGCAGTCCATATTTTTGAGTATGTTTTAAATATCCCAAAACTCTCAAAATTGCTTTCGAGTGATCTTTACTTGGATTGCTTGTATACCTACTTAGCTTACTTATCGAATAAGATATATCTGGTCTAGTACAGTTCATGACATACATTAAACTGCCTATTATACGAGAATATTCTAGTTGAGATATGCTATCACCTTCATTTTTAGCTATATGAAGATTCATATTAACTGGGGTCTTATTTAGAATTATATTATACTTGTTAAAATTTTCAAGTATTTTTTCAATGTAAGGAGTTTGAGATAATATAATTCTATCAGATGTTCTAGAAATCTTGATTCCTAATATTATATTAGCAACCCCCAAGTCTTTCGTGTCAAACCTATTTGACAACATACATTTAGTAGAGTTGATAACTTCATTGTTGCTACCCATGATTAACATATCATCCACATAAAGACAAACAATGACATATTCCTTTTGAGTGCTTTTGACATAAACACATTTGTCATACTCATTAATTTTAAATCCATTTGATAACATAACATTATCAAATTTCTTATGTCATTGTTTTGGTGCTTGTTTTAATCCATACAAGGATTTAACAAGTTTGCATACTTTCCTCTCTTGTCTAGGAGCTATGAAACCTTCAGGTTGTTCCATATATATTTCTTCATCTAATTCACCATTTAAGAATGCAGTCTTTACATCTATTTGATGTATTTCAAGTCTATTTAAAGATGCTATTGCTATTAGCATTCAAATAGATGTAATTCTTATAACATGTGAATAAGTGTAGAAATAATCCAATCCTTCCTTTTGTCTATAGCCTTTAACAACAAGCCTTGCTTTATATTTATCAATTGAGCCATCAACTTTTATCTTCTTTTTGAAGATTTATTTATACCCTAAGGGTTTTAAACCAGGTGGAAGGTCCACCAATTCCCATGTATGATTTTGCATAATGGACTCAATTTCGCTATTTATTGCTTCTTTCCAATGAGAAGCATCTGGAGAGGATATTGCTTCCTTGTAAGTTTGAGGATCATTTTCTAACAAAAAAATTAGAAAATTCGGACCAAAAAATTTTGAAGTCCTTGCCCTTTTGCTACGTTTAGGTTCATCCAATACAGACTCTTTGTCTATATTTTCAGGATTATTACTAGTAGCATCCAAAGGTCTTTTGTTTGAATTTGAATCTTTATTTTCATTATATGGAAAAATATTCTCAAAAAATGATGCATCTCTTGATTCAATAAATGTATTAACATGAATATCATGAATTTCAGACTTATGAACAAGAAAGCGATAAACACTGCTATTATTTGCATAACCCATGAATACACAGTCTATTGTTCTTAACATTTTTAGGTTTAGGAACCATCACTTTTGCTAGAGACCCCCAAACTCTTAAGTATTTATAGCAAGGTCTATGACTTTTCCATAATTCATAAGGTGTTTTGTGAGTTTTCTTATGAGGCACTTTATTAAAAATATAATTTGCAGAAAACAAAGCTTCCCCCCACAAATTCTGGGGTGCTCCAGAACTGTTTAACATAGCATTCAACATTTCTTTCAATGTTCGGTTCTTGCGTTCAGCAATACCGTTAGATTGAGGTGAATAAGGAGCGGTAGTTTGGTGAATAATACCATGAGTAGAGCAAATCTCTTCAAATGGTGATTCATATTCACCACCTCTATCGCTTCTTATTGCTTTAATCTTTTTGCTAAGTTGATTTTCAACTTCATTTTTATAAAGTTGAAACATTTCTATTGCCTCATCTTTGCTTCTTAGCATATATACATAACAATATCTTGTGCAATCATCAATAAAGGTTATGAAATATTTTTTTCCCACCTCTAGTTTGCACGAACTTTAAGTCACATATATCAGTGTGAATTAAATCTAGAGGTTCAGTTTTCCTTTCAACAGAATGAAAGGGTAATCTTGTCATTTTTGATTCCACACATATTTCACATTTATGGTTTTGATTAATATCAAATTTAGGCAAGAATTCTAAATTAATTAATCTACGTAAAGTATCATAATTAACATGTCCTAATCTAGCATGCCATATATTTAAAGATTCCAACAAGTAAGTAGAAGAATTAATTTTATTATTATCAATAGACTTTGGTACAACAGTCATAACATTCATCTTAAAGAGCCCATCATTCATGTAGCCTTTTCCTACAAACATATCATTTTTAGTAAGTACATGTAGATATAATAACATAAACAAATTACCTGTGATATTGCTGTAGCAGCACCACCCATTTTTATTTATTTATTGTATTGAGTTTTGGTTAATTTCTAATCTATTTATAGATTAGGTCGTACCCCAATTATTGCAGGCACGTATCTTAATTAATTGGTCGTATCCCAATTATGGGATATTTGGAACGTATCCCAATTCCAACCGATTCTAATTTATTTTTTTTGGAAATTTTTGGCTCAACTCAATTTTGGCTCCCAAATTCTAACCGATTCTAATATTAGCGTATTTTTGGCCTAACTCAATTTTGGCTCCCAAACTCAATTTTGGCTCCCAAATTCCAATTTCCGTTAATATTACCGTTGGAAACTAGCAAATATTACCGTTGGCTCCCAACTTCCAATAGCTGATATTAGAGTTGATTTTATTACTGTTGGCCAAATAAAATTTTATTAAAATATATATATATATATAATTTTATTAAAAAATATATATAAAAATGTTATTAGCATGACTTGTACCCAAGTCCTTAATATCAACACTTCTCTCTTATCCAACTGAACCAATATTAATTATTGGTTACATGGATGACATATAATATATTTATTATATACTTTTAGATAATGAAAATATCTAACACCAAGCTACCATTATGGCAATTGGTTTCGCTTATTTTGGTATGATAGCCTCTTCATGTTAACATGCGATTCATGTTAGCATGCGGTGTTATCTTTCATCATCAAGTGTATCCGGAAATTAATTGAATGATTGATCAAGGGTACTAGTATGTAACAACTAAAACATTCTGCAGTTTTAATATGTAAATCAAGATTTTCTCAATATAAAATAATAGTCTTTAGAAATGAAGCCCTCTCATTTGATATTTTTGCTTGTTTGTCGATCTACAAGAATTTGCCTTTTAGATATAGAAAGAAAACATTAATTTGCACATCTCAAGTAATTTGACCCATCTAAAATTTTACTAGTTACAACCATTCTTTAGCCAAACTTAAAAAGTACATAATAGAAAGAATAAATGAGGACTAATGCAGTAGGGGGATAACAGCGTACAAACAGAATATACATTCTGTTTTTATATGATAACAAAATAATACACATGATAACAGAATATACATTCTGTTCTTATACAAACATGTAAAAACAGTGTATTTATAAACAAATTTTGCAGAAATTCAATGAACAAATGAAGTTTTTACAAAACAAAACTTGTTTTATAAAACAATTTTCTATTCGCATAAAATAATTTTTTGTTCACATAAAATAATACTATAATTACAGAAAGGTAAATTTGCTTTAAGATTGTTATCTGTAATATATAGTATTATTTAATATATATATATATATATACATGATAAAACAGAACATGATTTTATATAAATATAACACAGAAAATATTAATAAATAAATTCGAGTCTTTTGAATTCACAAAGTCTCCTTAAAGCAAATTTATTCCCTCATTGGTCTTTAAGGATTAATTGAATAATTGCTTTCCAAGATAAAACGAATTTCCAGTTCTTAATTAGAAGCACTTCAAAATTAAGAACACATTGAACCAATTTCAATGTTATGTACTGAACTTTATAAATGATGCATGAATATACTTACAAACAGAAACGGAAAAACTATTTGCAGAACGGCAGAACGGCAGAATGGTGGGAAGGAACGAAATCTGCAGAAACGGGATTTTTGCATAAGGGAAGGAACGAGTTTTGCGAGCAGGAGCAGGAAATATATTGCGAGCAGAATTTGAAGAAGCGAACCGGACTTAATATACTTGAGCAGAATTGCGAGAAGCGAGCGGAGAAAAGGAAAAATGTTATGTCTTTGAAATGTTCCCACATTGTTTATTTATAGAATAATTCTGCAACATATCGGATCAGTTGGGGAGCAAGCGAGTCATCAAAACTACGTAGTATCATGATAATAAAATCAAAAGCGTAGTATAATGCTAAAGCGTTTTTGTCCAAAAGTTATATACAAAAGCCCAACCCGAAGCCAAGCTTGCGGGTGGGTTTGAACCATGCCTTAGCTAGGTCCTCTCCCTTCCGCAGGCCCTTTCCATTGAGCAAACATCTCATATATAAAGACTTCACATTTCCTTCACACATCCTATGTGGGACTATGCAATTTATAACATATCAAGTAAGTGACTTTGGAGTCAATTTTCTCATTCAATTTCTATTGGATTTGAACAAATAAGTATACCACGTTATACTCCTCTTGGAGAATAACGCATTGGTGCATTGACCCGACATTTACGGAATGTGGGTCCTACAATAAATTAAGCCTCAAAATGCTTTAATATTTATTTTGTCAAACCTATTTCCAACAAAAGGTAGGGGTAGGGGTGAGGTGTATATATATAATCGGTAAAAAAAAATTTTAATGTATAAATAAGTTTAAAATATGTTATTATTAGTAAGCGTATAATAGTCCAAACGCTATTTTTTAATCAAATACTTTAATTAATTCTGAAAAAAAATAAACATAACATGAAATTATTTTAAGTTATTCCATGAATAATCCTATAAAAAACAAACACGTGATTAAGACTATTTAATCTTCAGATTAATAGTCTTGAGATTATAATTCCGAGATTATAATCCTTACAAACAAACATGGCTTAAGCGTATTATAAATAAATTATTATAAAAAAAATATTATTTAAGGTAAGTAGGCATTTAATTTTAGATTATTTAAACTAGTAATAAATATTTTTATCTTGAGGAATATTATTTTAAATAATATATTATTAATTTAATAGTAATAATGATTATATGAATTATTGGGGAACTTTTTATAGAGCAAAGGGTTTAAGTTTAATCATAAACTGCATGATTAATCTAGATTATTAATCATAAACTGCATCATTAATCAAATTCTCTTATTCAAATTGTTATTTTTAATTTTTTTTCTTTTCTTTTCTTTTCTTTTTTTCCTCAGCATATAGTGTGTGCATATCAGTTTAGTGGTGAGTTATAATAGTTGAGTGTTGAATCTATTCCCTTTATTTATTGAAGTCCATCTAATATGTTTGGAGGTTTATTTCATTAAGTTATTATTCAAATAAATAATAAAATTGTATACTAGAATTTATATTATATTAGCAATCTAGATAAGGACTGTCACCGAATAGAACTGTAATTCAATCTTTAATGAATTTTAGTTTATTTAACTAGTTTACCTTCTTACTATAAACTAGTTTAATAATCAATTCTATACTCTTTTTATTCTAAAATTAGAGGTGTAATTTAATTTTTAAAGTCAAATGAGGACATATTAAATTTTAAATTGATGTTGATTTATTTAATTTTTGCCATCATTTTAAAATTAAATTAAAAATATAATTTAACTTTTGAGA
This sequence comes from Panax ginseng, assembly GCA_020205605.1. Lineage (NCBI taxonomy): Eukaryota > Viridiplantae > Streptophyta > Magnoliopsida > Apiales > Araliaceae > Panax > Panax ginseng. The sequence continues at coordinate 3,064,660 of CM035133.1, read as the reverse complement.
TCATACGACGACATATTAAATTTTAAAATTATTGTTACGACTCGTAAAAGTTTAAAATAAATAATTTTGTGATTAATACTTTTTTGCTATATACTATATAATTATTGTATCAACTAAACTAAAATAAATTTTTATCAATTTAAAGTTTGATATATTGTCGTTTGATTTTAAAAATTAAATTGTATATCTAATTTTGAGGTGGAGAATTTTGTTTGGTTAAAAAAAAAAGAACGCATGATTAAAGCCCAAAGCCCAAAGCCCAATACACTAAACAAATTGTATTGATAACAATATGGCCACCTCTTCATAGTCCAAAGTCTCAATAAACTTGCACCATCAGTACAACCTTGTCCCGCCAAAATCATCCAAAAGAAACACATTTTTGCAGAATCAACGAGCTAGCTCACTGCAATCTCTAATCTCTCCCCTCGCAACATGTCTTCCGATTCGTCTCCGGTGAACGTATCTCTCGATATTTCCGATTCGCCATGCAAAGCTACTCCTCCAGCAGAAGAACAAGCCTAATTCCAAATCCCATGAGATCAATTCAGCATATAAATGAAGTTGAAGGAGACTCACTTGAGTTTGATACCGATTTGAAGGTAAGTTTTAGAGATTCTTGCTATTTTTGATTTGTTTTGATGGATCCGGTCAGTCGAATTTGATCTGTTATTCAATAAGCACAAAATTTTTGGATTCTTATTCTTAAGGCCTCTACGCCTTTGAGGAATTAAGAATTTTGATTATCTGATTTTTTTCCCCCTAAAAACATGAGTTGCCTACACAGTGATGTGTGAAGGGAAACTAAAGTATGCATTGGATGGTTGCACTTGTTCATGTCCTTGTGTGCATTGGATTTTAGTCTGATTTAAAAATGAGAATATCATCTTGGGACACAAGTATCAAACGAGGGAGGGACTAGGGAGTGCTACTTACATAAACACTTTTATTAGTTATTTTAAGATTTTGTGCTTAGTTAGTTATTTGGTTGCCTTTGCCATAAAATAATTCCTAATTAAGAGCGTTAAAGGAGGAAACCACTCAAAATTTATCTGGCCATAATAATCACTCGAGACTATAGATTGGGTGTAAAATTAAATACTGACCATCAATAGGTAAAAATGCATAACTAACTCAGTCATCATAATCAATATATTTCTTGAAACAGGTGTTTTAATTAATTTAGTATATGATTACTTTAAGAAAAGGATATTTTTTTGTCAAGTGTGAATAAGAAAATGTTGTAATGCATTATCAAATTAAGTTTAAAGAACCCCAGTACCCTCAATTTCTCAAATACTTAGGAAAAGTATAAGGTCAAGAAAAAGACCAGCTAGCTAAAAATAGTAGTAATAGGTCCCTTCTTTGTAGGAGGTGTATGGGGATGGAAAGACTGCTCTTTTTTTCCTTGTTAGAAACTATTACCATGCACCATCTTTTTTCTCTCCTTCCTTTGAGAATCCCTCCCTGCCCTTCTCCTAAAGGTACCTCTCTCTAGTTCTCTCTCCATCTTTCTTCTTCTCTCTTTCTACCTTACATAGAGAAGTGTTGTTGTATAATATCAATAGAATCTACATATAGGTACATATTTTAAAAAAAAAGATAATTGTTTCAATTATTAGTTCATTTTGTTTTGTGAATGTTGAATAACAGGGGTCATTATTTGGAGGAGTGGCGGGGTCTGCTAACACATTTTAAGGTAGATCATATCCAGAAACTTTACTAAAATGTCTGGAAATTCTACCTCATCACTACCATCGGAGGACAACTCATCATCACCACCGCCACCATCAAAGGATGACTTGTCATCGCCACCACCACCATCACCATCGAAGGACTCACCACCTCCACCAGACAGCTCATCATCTCCTCCTTCTAACAACAATAACAACAACGGTGGCAGCGATAACAACAACAATAACAATAGTGGGGACAACAACAACAACAACAACAACAACAACAACAACAACAACAACAATAACAATAGTGGGGACGACAACAACAACAACAACAACAATAACAACAGTGGGGACAACAACAACAACAACAACAACAATAATGGGAGCAACAACAACAATGGGAACAATAACAACAATAATGGGAACAATAACAACAATAATGGGAACGGAAACAACAATGGGAACAATAACAACAGGTCCCCACCACCACCATCTTCATCCTCCAATAAAAATTCACATGGTCCACCACCACCCCCTCCACCACCACGGTCCCACGGTAAAGCCCTTGCACCCCCACATAAGTCGTCGTCATCAGATGATTCATCGTCAGGTGGCAATAATTCAGATATTCAGACAAAAGCCCTTATCGGGGGAGTTGCTGGAGCGGCAGCATTATTGCTCTTTTTTATGATAGCATGCCTATGTTGCTGTAGAAAGAAGAAGAGAAAGTCTCATGATCAAATGTATTACTACATGGACAATTCGCATGAAAACAAAGGTATGAACATCGGGATCTTCGGATATATATATATATATATATTTACATATACATACACGTATTTTTTTTCCTATTCACATTATAGCTAAAAGAAAACTAGTTGAATAAATTATTTGGTTGGACGTGATCCATTACATACCTATGAAGCTTCAGCGCTTTACGTGCAAGTGACTACTTTCTCTCACCCAGCTCCCCAACTCTCCACCCATCCTTAAAAAATGTTAAACAAATAAACCTCTCTGCAGCTTCTCTTTTGCAAGTTGCAACACACTTTAGAATCCAAAATATGGCATGAAAGATTGCAGATACACCGGTCAAAGTCAATTTTCCACCTTCGGATAGATACTGCAATTGCATCATATTAGCCTCTGTTACACAAGCTTATGGAATTTTGGTATATCAGTTTCTACATACCATCAAATTCTAGTTATAAATTCTAGCAAAAGATGTCTTTCAGATTCACTATATTCTACCTCCTTAAACAATAAATAGAAACGACTACTTTTTCAAGATTATTTGATCTCTACATTTCAATAGATGAGTCAGAACTTAGTACAATTCCATGATTAAATTAAGCAACTAAGCCCCAACATAGATAATTCCATAAGTCAGTAATCCCAAACCTGTAGAGTTAAGAGCCTATCTTCAAACTGAATTTCTTTCGTCAAGAAATCAGCTCCAATAGTTGCCTTATATTGATTGCTAAACTTCTTATTCACATATCTAAATCATTGTTCAAGGCCAACTACAATAAACCCAATCACTTATTTTCATGACAAACAACACGTTCTAAAAATAAAAAAATAAACAATATGTCCTCCATTTAATTAAATAAAATTAAACAAAATTCCAGTAATCATTTTCTTTACACTAAAAAACATGGTGGCAATAATTTTATGATTTACTTTTGAAAAGGTAAGCTACCAATTTTATACTCTTTTAATTTTAAAAAAAATTTATTGGTAGAATAATGTGGATTGTTCTATACTACACAGGAATAAAGCAATCATTAAATTTAGAAATCTCATTGCAATGTTCATTTAAAAGGAAATTTTGAGAAAATGATTGTTCAATCCTTTCTTTTTCAAAACTTTGATTCTCTTGTGTGCGTGTGTGTGTATATATATGGGGAAAATTTAACACTAAGGGTAAAACTACGTCATTTCATTAATTATTTGATTCATGTATGCAGGTAATGCTTACTACAATAGTGGACCACATTCTAATTGGATGAATCCCCAATCTACAGAATATCATGTTAAGATGCCTCAGTCTGGTGCAGTTAGTTCTGAACATGGTTGGGCGGTGCCACCACCACCTCCACCACCAATGACATGCAGTAGTGATCTGAGCTCAGCTGCCTTTTCTGGTCCACATCAACCTGCCTTGCCGCCGCCACACCCGACTTTAGCCCTTGGTTTCAATAAGAGCTCATTCTCTTATGATGACCTAGTGGCTGCCACCGGAGGATTTGCAAAGGCTAATCTGTTGGGACAAGGTGGTTTTGGGTATGTTCACAAAGGTGTGTTACCAAATGGCAAGGAGGTAGCTGTGAAAAGTCTCAAATCTGGTAGCGGTCAAGGCGAACGTGAATTCCAAGCTGAGGTTGACATTATTAGTCGCGTCCATCACCGTCACCTTGTGTCTTTGGTTGGTTATTGTATCGCAGGAGCTCAAAGGATGTTGGTTTATGAATTTGTACCCAATAATACTCTTGAACACCATCTTCATGGTACTTTTTTGATCTAATTAATCATCAAGTTATAGATCGCTATTAAATAGTAATTTCAGTTTCTTGTAAGCTAATATTTTTACATGTAATTTATAAGTATTTTGGCAAATCTGCAGGTCAAGGTGTTAAAGTCATGGATTGGTCTTCAAGAATTCGAATTGCTCTGGGATCAGCCAAAGGGTTCGCTTACCTTCATGAAGATTGTTAGTGATACACATTCCCTCTCTCTCTCTCTCTCTCTTATATATATAGATATAAATATGTGTATATATTAGTCTCTCCCTTAATTTCTCTCTGAACAATTTGTTTGCCATGGGTAGGCCATCCTCGCATTATACACAGAGACATTAAAACTGCTAATATTCTGCTTGATGATCATTATGAGGCCAAGGTATTTCACCAGTTAATAAGAAGAAAATTCTTAATTTTATGATTATACAATATTGATTAATTGTTGATGCTAAAATGCAACTTATTCAGGTGGCAGATTTTGGATTAGCTAAGCTTTCTAATGAAAACTATACTCATGTGTCTATAAAACCACGTATCATGGGAACATTTGGGTAATTCTTACTTGGTTATTATGAATTACAAAAGTTACAAGCTAACACTTATTAGCAGATACTTTCATTTGGAATATAAACAACTAATATATATGTGAATAATGCAGATACTTGGCGCCTGAGTATGCATCAAGTGGCAAGCTAACTGAGAAATCTGATGTTTATTCATATGGTGTTATGCTCTTGGAACTGATAACTGGAAGGCGCCCTGTGGATGTCAGTAGTGATGATGATACTTTGATTGATTGGGTAAGGATATGTCCTTTGACTTTATGAAGATTTTATGTAGTTATTTTAATTTAATTTTCTATTTATGAAATGATCTATGTTTATGGGATATTTGTGTAAATAAGACTGAACATAATTACTGTTTGGTATATTTCGAAGTCTAAAAACTACCTCAAGTAACTACTTTTTTTAAAAAATTTATTTTTTTTAAAAAAACATTTTGAGTCAATATCTATTAAACAATAAAACATAAATAAGAGAGGAAATAAAATAGCAACTAAATTGACCATATTGTACAACATACATATGCTTTGATAACATGTAAATTATGGGATAATATATTACAGATTTTTTGTACTTTAAATATTTTATTATGTGTTTTTTTGGTTCATGGATGTACAGGCTAGGCCTATTCTAATGCGTGCAACAGAGGGTGGAAGCTACGATGAGCTGGTGGATCCCCGCTTGGAAAACAACTACGACCCTGAAGAGATGCTACGCATGGTAGCATGCGCTGCTGCTTGCATTAGGCATTCCGCTAGGAGACGTCCAAAAATGAGTCAGGTACAAGAATTTTTCAAGCTTCATGTTTATAATCCATTCACTCCATAATTAGAGACATTTTTCTTTTTATCTTTTCCAAAATTAGAGATACTATTTTTATAAAGTGACATGAAGTTCCTCATATGCCCGTACTTTTATTTTTAGTTAATTACTGTCATGCCACTACTATTACATTTTTAACTAATAAAATTTTCCTTAAAATTCATTTTAAAATGTATCTTTAATTTTGGAACAAAGAAAATATTTAAATTGTATCTCTAGTTGAATTTTGAAACAAACTTTATAACTTATGAGTAGTTTCACTTCATCCCATAAATTAAAAATGTAATTACAAACTCACAATCTACCAGTTTTTGGAAAACATAGGATTTATAATTTAGTCATATTCATGGGTAAAACAGATTGTTCGCGCACTGGAAGGCGATGTATCTTTGGAGGACTTGAATGAGGCTGTGAAACCTCCTGGGCATAGTTCAACGTTTGGTTCAAGTGGCAGCTCTGAGTATGATGGCTCATACAGTGTGGACATGAAGAAATTCAGGAAGGCTGGCTTATCAAGCCAAGAATATACTAGCAGCGAGCACGGTGTCACTGGCGAGTTTGTCCATTCAAGTGGTGGCGAGTCACAAGAAATGCATCCGAACCGGAGCCGGATGCATAGCCCTTGAGCAATTTCCTTACCTCCCAAAAACTAAAAGCATTGATGATCGAAAACACCTGCTGGCCGTTTCCCGGTAGTTGGGATTAACATTGCTATATACAAAAATACTAGTGAGACAGATGGATCGAATCATCCTTCACCTCAACATTACACTACCCTCTGTTCACTTGGTATACATGTCATGTGCTAAAATTAAACAGATGAAGGTGAAGGCATCTGTGTGCCTGGGTAAATCATGCCATTGCAATGTATGGTTGTAACATTGCCCATGAGTGGAGTCAGTCATGTATTTGTTGCGGTTTGGGATAATCTCTGGGGATTTGTATGATTTATTATAAATAACAATATTGTATATGGAGTCGCAAGTACGTAGTATGTTTGTGATTGATGTTCAGCCTAATTTTTCTTGCAATTGGCAACTTTTGACATACAGGGGAATTAGAAGAATTGATCTTATGTATCTTGATATAATTTCTAATGTGATTTGAAGTGTTGAATATAATTATGATAAGGATTGAAAAAAAAAAGGAATTTTATTTTACAATATACAACGGAACTCTGAAAAAAAATTAAAAAATTATTGCTTGTTTGCGAAGCCATAACATAAAATTTATCTAATCAATTTATGGCAAAATGTACATACTACCTCCTTTATAATTTTTTACACAAAATCATTTGTGAAAATTAAATAGAAGAGACCCTCGAGAAATAAGTCAATACTTTTCTATTTTAGAGTTGATGTAAATATATAATTTTATTATTTTATCCTTTTAAAATTATTTGCCATAACACTACTAAAAAAATCTTAACTGATCAACAATTCTGGCTCTTTTTTTTTAACGTTGAACAATTCTGTTCGTAAATACTAGTATTCAATATATATCATTTTTCTTAATTTTAATAGGAGTATTTTTTCTTACACTCACAGATGACGTGGCCAACTCCCATTGGCTACGTTTAGTAAGTCTACAGTATTGAATTCCATACGATCTGGATTTCCTCTCTCGGTTCGTCCCTCCAACCTCAATAAAACTTCACTTGTATATAAATTAGAGAGATCTGCAACTTCTCCTTCGACTTTACGTGTTCTCACGCAGATATATACATATAGAGATCGTATATTAACTTTAGAGATCTGCGAAACTTTGATTATCTCGACCCCTAAATGGCGCAGCTCGTGAAGAAAGACGATGATCGCGATGAGGAAGGTACGCCACAAGAATTTGAATCTCAAGTCAATATGTTTTATCTTTGTTCAATCGTATTCTTCTATTATCAGAACGATTTGCTCAGTTTGGAATCGGATTTCAGTTTTCAGTTGCTCGTAAAGTCGTGGCATTGGCGATTCTCTTGTCATTCAGATCTGCATTGTTTTTAATTTGATTATATATAATTTGAATATCAATCTGATTATACAACATTTTGTCAAGTTTAGCTGATGTTTCAGTCTCTAAAATTATTAGATCACTCCATTTGATTCACGTCTTACTCTCTGTTTACTACTTCTTAATTTTTCTGAGGAATCATACATATGTTATGTTTATTGTGAATAATTGTGGACATCTTATTTGAAATGTTTATTTGACGAGGTTCAATTTATCATTCAAATAATTTATTTCCTAGTTTAACAATTCGGATCTGCATTGTATGCATTTTATTTAGTTTTGATTACTAAATGACTAAATGATGCTGAGCAACCAACCAATGTACTAACTGTGAAGCTTGGACACAAAATTTTGGATCCCATTTAGGATCCTAGGATTTAAGAACTGGATTTAAACCCATCTTTTGGACTGGAACCTTAATTTGGTGTGTTTTACGAAATTGGCCATCTCAACTTGTTTACATTTTTATTATTTTTACTCTATCATCTGATGTTTGAGTTGATATATTGAACTTAAAATCTTAAATCGGCCGAGTTTTATCAAACATCAACTAATCTCAATCTATTAACAGTAACTGTTGTTATAAATCTCAATTTGGTTAGAAATATACATAAACTATTATCAATTCTATACGTGTAGTAGTTAAATCTGCTTTTAGTATTAAGTTTGGTTCGATTTTCTGAAATTGTACAAAGTTTTTACTCAATTGTTTTCTTCGGTGCTTAGAATGATTTTTTCAGTTCTGTTACAGAACATCTTAGTTTCAGATTTACATTTTACTATTTTTATTATATTATGAAAGATTACTGATCTTTTATGTCTAAAAGTCCTAATCGTTTTAGACCTTTTAGTTCTAATTGTTTGTATTTTGTTATGGTAAGAACTCTTGGTTTAATTAAGAATTTTAATTTGGTTGTAGACATTCGCAAACTTAAGTTAGACAGTCCATATGTCGTTAATTTTCTTTCTGCATTAAGTTGTAATGATGAACTTGCTCAAACATCATTTTACTTGATAATGTTTAGATGATCCTTGGGCCTTTTAATTCTTTGCTTAGTTTATGGCCTAAGTTTGTGTATATCTTGTGCGAAAGAAGGAACTGTCAAATTTAGTTTTACTCTAATAGATGGAACTGTCAACTTAAGTTGGGTTTGGTTGGTTTTCTGTTATATCATAGGAAAAACAAATGAAGATTTTAAACATTTCATGTTTTCATGTTTGGTTACAAACTCAATGAAAACCATGATTTAAAAAAATTATGCAGTGAAATATGGGAGTGACCTATACATTTCATTTTGCTTGCTGACATCTGAGTTATGACGCTTTCACCTATATATGGTATGAAGAATTAGATAAATATGAGGGAAACTATAGTTTCTCCTTTTAATTTATCTCCTTTTACCTTGTCAAAGTCACAAATATTTTTTTTCATCAAAAGAGTGTTCCTTTTGAAGCATGAATTGATTTTCATTTCTCCCTAACCTAACATAATGAATGAAAGGATCCTTCTACAACTATAGATTGTCACAAACAGAAATCTCACTGTTTTAAGTTCTTAATTATATCAGTTTGGTAATATATATGTGTGTATGTGTATGTATATACATATATTTGTGTGTGCGCATCAACGTAGGACAACTTTTAAAACGAAGATAATGGAAAGTTAACTTGGGTGAGTCTCCACACCTCACTACCCGAGGATCTTTTATTTTGGTGATGCTCCACAAGCCACTACCCCAAGAATTTCTCAACCGCAAGAGAGAGGAAAAAGTTCATAGCTTCATTTAGTAATCAATAGTCAATAATATGTAATGCTCTTTGTGAGGATTACATCAATATTTATAAAGCTCAAAACTCTAATTTTACTTGGGAAATAATAAAAGAACTAAACAACTAAAATGCTTTACTAAATATTAATCAATATTAAATGTCCCTACTAATAATAAATAAACAATTAATTACATCAATTACTCGTGCATTAATCATAATAAAACTTTCAGAAAATAAATAGAATTTTTTTCTAGGTTTTGGACTCATCGTCCTCATCATGCATACTTGTTTTTGTGTTAATCATTCATAAGGAATTTGATGAACTAAACTATAAATTTTTTGGGCATTAATTTTTCAGTTCAGCGAAATTCTATTTTTATTTTCATACTTCTTAGACAAATCTATTACGTGATTCAGTTGCTTGATTTATGATTCGCAATTGAGATTTTAATACTGGACTCTATATTATCTCACAGCTGAGTACTCTCCTTTTCTTGGAATCGAGAAGGGAGCAGTCCTTCAAGAAGCTAGAGTTTTTAATGACCCTCAACTGGATCCGAGGAGATGTTCGCAGGTGATTATTTGTTATCTGACACCTAACTCTATATATGCTTACCCCCCAAAAAAAAAAAAAAAAAAATCATTATTACATCTTTGCGTTAACAATTTTATTTTCAGGTCATCACAAAGCTGCTGTATCTTCTGAATCAGGGGGAGTCATTCACAAAGGTTGGGTTTCTGTGCTACACATTGTTTAAACAGACCACAAATAAATGACGAAATGAAACACAACACACATATGCATGTCAAATATTAGAGTAGTAGTATGCATGATTTTGTATGCATGCCAGCATGTGTTAATCACTAAACTCTCTTATCTCCTTCAACCTAGAGAAGCCCTATAACAGTTTTTTATAAGTGTTTAAACAATGTGATGTAATAATACTAATCAAGTCACCACTTAAGCGACGACTAGTCGGTATTGCTGCTGGAAGTACAAGTCGATAGCTCAATTTGGTCGTTGGCTCTAAGTTGTGCGACTTGAACAGTTAGTTGTCACCTTGTCGATTCAAATCGACTATTTGCCTGGCTTGGTCCATAGTTGGACAACTTGGGAACAAACGTGAATTTTAATTTTAATTTACCAAATTCCAAATGACCCATAACCCAATTTCAAATATTCAAACAATATGACCAATAACCCAATTAAAAACCCAACAATTAATCCAAACAAATATACTCAAACAAGTTTGTGCATCGAGTGTGTTTACTTTATTTAACATTAGTGTATAATATGTAAGTTTCGCTATATATATATATATATATATATAACAAAGAACTAAAATGCGGATTTTAAAAAAAAATTTTTTTTTTTTAAAACAACCCAAACAATTTTATTGTGCATTTTTTGAGTGTGTTTATTTTATTTTATAAGTGTATAAATGTATATTATAGTATCCAAATTCCCAAAACACTGTATTAGCCATATTAAAATTTATCCGCATTTTAGTATAGGATATATATATATATATATATATATATATATATATATATATATATATATCCAGTTTTTATAAATGTATATTATAGTTTGAGCTTATTAATTTACATATATCCTAAAAGGAGTTTAATTAAATGTATCTTGATGATTTTGGGTCACATCTTATCCTAAAAGGAGTTTAATTAAATTAATTATTTTTATGCCTAGAAAGCAGTTATTATCTCCATGTTCACTCATCCACTTACCCATGTTAGTTTTTTAACTGTTTCTCACATATCTTCCACCATCCTCTAAATTCAAAATTATAGATGAGCAGGTCTAATTTATACATTTTATGATTTTAGATTAGTTCTTTTATAATTTTAGATTAGTTCTTTTATAAGTTAAAATGTTTATATTTCACACACATCGTTTGTTCCCAATGGCTGGAATATATAAAATAATTATACAATATTATTAATGTTATATAAGTAAAGTTAGTGATATGTCAATAGCGCTAAATATTATTATTGTTATCATGTGACTTAAAATTTTGATTGTGAAATTGTAATTTTTTAATGCTAATTGTAATTTAAAATTTTAAACATATATATATATATATTTATAAATTAAAATATTTATATATAATTTATGTTTATGTATAAAATGTGTATTGCAAATAATTTGTCACTTTACCGACGACTAGTCAACTGATCGCTTAAGCAGTCGGACACCGACTCGCTTCGACTTAACGAGAGAGTTCATGAAAGCTCGAAAAGGATACACATAACTTTGTCAATCATTTCGCGTGCTCATGTGCTGGTTGTCTATTTGAGATAATCTTTCTTATGTTTCCTCTATCCACATGCATGGATTGAATCATATAAGCTTGTTCAAAAGAGTAGGTCTTTTGTGTGCTCTTGCAAGTACATCTTTTATATAAACCTTGAGCCTTTTGTTAGGATAGTGATTTTTGACTAAATTTTATTTGCTTTCAATTTTTAGTTCGAAGCGACAGATGTATTCTTTGCTGTCACAAAACTTTTTCAGTCGAGAGATATTGGTTTAAGGAGAATGGTTTATTTGATGATTAAAGAGCTCTCTCCCTCTGCAGACGAGGTTATATACACTATCTTTCTTTTGTTTATTCATGTAACCCATTATAGAATGGAAGAGAATGACATGTTACATTTCATTGTGCATTAAAGGTTATTATTGTCACAAGCTCCCTTATGAAGGACATGAATAGCAAGACTGACATGTACCGGGCCAATGCTATCCGTGTTCTTTGTCGGATCACGGATGGTACGCTTCTCACACAAATTGAGAGATACTTGAAACAAGCTATTGTTGATAAAAACCCAGTAGTTGCAAGTGCGGCTCTTGTTAGCGGAATTCATTTGCTGCAGGTAGTCTTAACTTATATGAGGATTATAATTTTAGATTTTTTTTTGTTGGTTGAAGTTCTCCACTTGTTATCTTGTATTGTTTGTCAGACAAACCCAGAAATTGTGAAAAGATGGAGTAATGAGGTACAAGAAGCTGTTCAATCAAGGGCTGCACTTGTACAGTTTCATGCTCTTGCTCTGCTCCACCAGGTACAGATTATTGTGGTTTGATACTAAAGAAATTTGCTGGAATCTTTGTGAAATAGTTGTAGTTCTTACCCGATATTTATTTTCTTCTCCTTTGGCATGGGCTATGGTTTATTATATCACATGAATATGAATTATATTGAATTTTGATGGCATTGATTGACATGATATAACATTGAAAGGTATTAATATATTTATGTTTCTTTTTGCAGATACGACAAAATGATCGATTGGCTGTTAGTAAGCTAGTTACTAGCTTGACCAGGGGAACTGTTCGCTCACCTTTGGCCCAATGCCTATTGATTCGCTATACTAGTCAGGTGCTTTCTTCAGGATATAGTATTTGTTGCTAGTTGACTGTCTTTTGATTTTCAACTAAGCATTGTAACAAAAAATGTTTTCAGGTCATCAGAGAGTCGAGCACGAACAACCAAGCTGGAGACCGACCTTTTTATGACTATCTTGAAGGTTGTCTCCGTCACAAAGCAGAAATGGTTATCTTTGAAGCAGCTAGGGCAATCACAGAGTTAAGTGGTGTGACTAGTCGAGAATTGACTCCTGCAATTACTGTTCTACAACTCTTCTTAAGTTCTTCTAAGCCAGTACTGCGATTTGCTGCTGTCCGTACTTTGAACAAGGTGACTGTCCCTAAAATCAAATTTTGGATTCTGTTTTTATTATTTTTTGTGTGTGTTATATGGATGGTTGTTGTCTTTATTGATTAAACCTTTGAATTACATTCAGGTGGCTATGACCCATCCCTTGGCTGTAACAAATTGTAATATAGATATGGAGAGCTTGATTTCTGACCAGAATAGAAGTATAGCCACGCTTGCCATCACCACACTGCTAAAAACAGGCAATGAATCAAGTGTTGATCGTTTGATGAAACAAATAACCAATTTCATGTCTGACATTGCTGATGAGTTTAAAATCGTTGTGGTGGAAGCTATTAGATCGTTGTGTTTAAAGTTTCCCCTCAAATACAGATCTCTGTAAGTTTGCTCTTTTTTTTCCCCGGCCTGGACTATGCAAGTGTGCTTATTTTTTGTCTGGGATATGTTAGATGTTTCTTTTCTTGGACAAATGTTGATGGAATAAGTACCGAGTATTGTTTTTTTTCCCTTTCTTTTAAACTTAAGGATGAACTTCTTAAGCAATATATTGAGGGAAGAAGGTGGTTTTGAGTACAAGAAAGCCATTGTTGACTCAATTGTGATCCTCATAAGAGATATCCCAGATGCAAAAGAAAGTGGGTTGCTTCACCTTTGTGAATTTATTGAGGATTGTGAATTCACATATCTTTCTACACAGGTTGGCAGTTTCTCTTCCCATTGCTATCATTAATTTCCTGTCATAACATTACACAGCAATCGTATCAGCTAGTTTACTAAAAATTCATTCAATGAATTTGTTGTCAGATACTACATTTTCTCGGAATTGAGGGACCAAAGACCTCTGACCCAAGCAAATACATAAGGTATATCTACAACCGAGTGATACTTGAGAATGCAACTGTTCGGGCCAGTGCTGTGAGCACATTGGCAAAATTTGGTGCTATGGTTGATTCGTTGAAGGTAAAATTGCTTCCTTTTCTATATAACATCAACTTATGTTGATCATAAACTACTAACTTGGAGATGAATTTCTATAATGTGTTGCAGCCCCGCATATTTATTTTGCTGAGACGCTGTCTCTATGACAGTGATGATGAGGTCAGTTGTATTTTTTATTTTAAGTTTATAGGTTGGTTATGATTCTGGTGGTTATTAAAACATATATAACTTGCTTGCTTGGTTTCCTTCTCAAGGTTTTGAAAGGTTAAGTATTCATTCTGTTTTCTATCCTGCCTTTAACTTGCGCTCTATGGAATGTCAGAATTACTTGGGAGATTGTTCATGTTCAAAATTCTGCCTACTAAAAATTTGTTTGGTTCAAGTATTACTTCTTAATGTGTAATTACGCTTCTGATGGGTCAGCTAGCTTAAGTTAAAACTTCTTGTTGTCTTTTTATTTGTCATTAGATTGTGAAAAGAAATAGTTTTCCCCCCAAAAAAAAAAAAAAAAAAAAAGTTTTAAAAAATAAAATAAAATTATACCCCTTATAGGCCAAGAATTTTCCTTTTGACAGGCTGTGGAATGCTACTCCACTAGATTTCCTGTCATATTCTTCTATTTCATGTGCCTCTAGGCCTTGTTTTGTGTTTGGTTAAGTGGTGCCATTAGGAGCATTTTAGCCTATCAGCTTGAGATTCATGAACAATTTTCATTTGATGTGCTATGCCATTCTAATATCTGAAAAACCTTATGTATGCCCTGTTCTCAGGTTCGTGATAGGGCTACATTATATCTGAATACACTTGGAGGTGATGGTTCAGTTGTTGAAACTGATGAAGATGTAAAGAAATTTCTCTTTGGGTCACTTGATGTCCCATTGGTCAACCTGGAAACAAGTTTGAAGAACTATGTGAGTGTTCATGATGTTTTGCCGTTCTTTAAGGCATCGTGAATTGTTGAATAATTGGCTCAACTGTTTTCTGGTATTACAGGAACCATCCGAAGTACCTTTTGATGTCAATTCTGTACCTAAGGAGGTTAAATCTCAGCAACTTGCAGAAAAGAAAGCACCAGGTAAAAAGCCGACTGGTTTGGGTTCTCCTCCGCCTGCCCCTACATCCACGGTTGATGCTTATGAAAAGCTGCTATCCTCTATCCCAGAGTTCTCAAGCTTCGGGAAGCTTTTTAAGGTGCTACTTTACTGGATACTTTTCAATATGCGCTTGTCTGTTATGATTTGTTCTGATAATATTAATTTACTTGTCATTTAATGTCCAGTCCTCGACACCAGTGGAGCTCACAGAAGCTGAAACGGAATATGCGGTTAATGCTGTCAAGCACATTTTTGATGGGCATATAGTGTTCCAGTACAACTGCACAAATACAATACCTGAGCAGTTATTGGAGAATGTAATGACCGATTACGATCAGAAATATCAGTAACTTAATAAAATACTTTAAAATTTCTCAGGTGCGTGTGGTGTGCTTGTTGCTAGGTTTCTGTTATCGTGGATGCTTCAGAAGCTGAGGAATTTTCTGAAGTAGCAATCAAGCCTTTAAGATCCCTCCCATACGATTCACCAGGACAGACATTTGTGGCGTTTGAAAAACCTGAAGGCGTCACTGCGGTTGGAAAATTCTCGAATGTGTTGAGGTTCATTGTTAAAGAGGTACTAGCTTTTCTCCTGTACCTGATGATGCCTGAGATCTTATCTTTCTTTATTGCTATTTTTCTCAAACCTCTGAAGGCAGCTATTTTGTTTTCATAACATTTCTAGAGAGGCATAGTTTGTGTTGGTCATCATGTTTAACTTGGTTCTTGACGCAGTTCAAAAGCAAGACTAGTTATCGTTCTTGTAAACGTTCCCTAGAATCCACTAGGAGAAGAAACAAAAACAGAAAGCAAATCCTTGCTGAAACTTTTATCTGAAATCATAATTTGCCTTACAACTGTAGCAAACAGCCCTTAATATAGGGTGAGCAAGGATGAAAGAAATAACAATAAAAATGGAAAGTTCTAACCAATTACTACAATCAAGGGACTGCCTAAAATTAAGGAAAAGGGAAGTAGATAAAAGTCAGCAATCAAATCTTTTTCCCATATCAAAGCCTGTCATCAAATGTATTCCAAAAATGAATTTGGATCATATTTTAGAAGGTGTTCGTTTTGACTTTTGGCAGTCAAAAAAATCCAAAAATTCTGCTGAGAATTCATCTATTTCATCCCCAATTCTTGCCTTATAGCCCTCTTCATTAATCCCTCCCACTTGCGAAGAACTCACCCTCGAGTTATTTTCCGGGTAAGGTAATACTCCTGGGGGATGGTACGCAAAGATATCAGCAACATTGAATGTATTGGAGATGTTCATGTTGGCTGGTAAATCAATCACATAGGTTGTCATTAAGCTTTCGCAGAACCTTATACGGACTATATTTCTTCAACTTTAATTTATTGTATGTACCAGCCGAAAAACCCTTATTTGCGAAGAAATATCATAACCATGTCACCAACCTGATAACTGCCTTATACCTTGCATTTGATGCTTCAAGTTGATCCTTGACTTCTTCTTGAATAGAACAAACTTGCTAGTCATTTATTCAGTAGCTATACTCGAACTATAGATATTCTAGGTAGCTTTGCCCAATCCAAGGCATGACGTGGAGTTTTTCGGTAAACAACTGAAAATGGGGTCATGCGAATAGAATTGTGGACATACCTATTATAGGCAAATTCAGCTTGTGGAAGGGCACAATCCCATTGCTTTGGTTTGTCTCCACAAATGATGCGAATCAAATTTCCTAATGTACGATTGACCACTTCTGTTTGCCCATTTGTTTGAGGGTGAGCAGTGCTACTGTACTTGAGGTTTGTGTCGAACCTCCTCCATAAAGTAGTCCAAAAAATAGCAAGAAACTTATAATCATGGTCTGAAACTATAGAAGAAGGTTCACCGTGTAGTCACACTATTTCCTGAAAAAATAATTTTGCAACATGTACAACATAGCCATCTTTGAAAGTCTATCCACCACTACAAAAACAGAGTCTACAACTCTTTGAGTTCTTAGGAGTCTCAATACAAAATCCATGCTAAGCTCTTCCCAAATATCTTTTTTGGCATTGGCAGAGGAATATATAGTCCTGTATTTTGAGATTGCCCTTTGAAACTTGACAAACTTGGCAGCCACGAACCATGTTCACCACATCCTTCTTCAGTTGTGGCCAATAATATCTCTCTTCAAGACCTGCCACAATTTTTATCCGTCCAAGATGTCCACTCAGGCTGCCACCATGTATATCCGAATAACTTTATCTCACAATGAAGTTCGGGTATGCACAATTGATTACCCTTGAACAAGTCACCATCAGAAATGTTGTAGTTCCCTGCAGGCTGTTTTGTCACACATGTTTCCCAAATTATGGAGAAATCATCATCAGTTGAATATAGCTCTTTTAGGCACTCAAAGCCAACAACTTTGCAGCTTAAAGTAAAGTAATGTCATCAGCAATGTCGCTCTCTTGCTAAGGGCGTCAACCACCTTGTTAGAAGTACTAGATTTGTGTTTAATGACATGCAAATTGCTCGAGATAAGAAGCCCATCGAGCATGCATTTTGTTGATGTGTTTCTAACTTTTGAAATATATCACAAGGACTGGTCAGAATATATCACAAACTCCTTACTTTTGAAATTAACTAGTTCGGAATAAATCCCAAGTCTTTAAGCCAATTCTTTTTAAGGCCACGAAAAACAACATATAGTTCTTGTTCATAGGTTGACCATTTTTGCCTAGCCTCATTTAAATTAATTCTCGCTATAAAAGGCAATTGAGGCGACCATCCTGAGAAAAAATAACTCCTATTCCCACCCCACATGCATCATCACATTCTAGCTCGAACACCTCAAAATTTGGTAGAGCTTAGTATAGGTGCAGTGGTTAACTTCTCCTTGATTTCAACAAAGCTTTGATTAGCTTCTGGTGTCCACTGAAATTTTCCTTTCTTGAGACAGTCAGTGATTGGCACAACAATACTACTAAAATTCGGATAAACCGAGATAGAATGTTGCAAGCCCATGGAAACTTGAACCTCTAAGATTGTCTTAGGTTCTGGCCATTCACAGATGGCCGAACTTTTCATCATCTACATGAATCCCATCAACAGATATCACAAAACCAAGAAAATAAGTTTAGGAGCTAGAAGCTGCACTTTTGAGATTTACATATAATTTGTTGTCCCATAATACAGTTAGTATTTGAAGCAAATGATCCATATGCTTCGCTTCATTTTGACTATATATTAAAATATTATCAAAATAAACTACAACAAATTTTCCAATAAAAGGCTCAAGTACCTGATTCATTAATCACATGAAAGTACTGATGCATGGGATAAGTCAAAAGGCATCATGAGCCATTCATACAGACCCTCCTTTGTTTTAAATGTTGTTTTCCACTCATCCCCATGTGTGATACAAATTTGATGATACTCACTGTGAAGGTCAATTTTTGAGAATACCTTGGAACCCCCAAATTGTCTAGCATATCATCTAGCCGTGGTATTGGAAATCTGTAGCGAACTGTGATTTTTTTTATAGCATGACTAACACATGAGCCATGTACCATCTTTTTTTGGTGTTAACAAGGCTAGAACTGCACAATGGCTCATACTTTCTTGAATGTGTCCTTTCTTTAACAACTCCTCAATCTTCTCCTTCATGACCTCACTCTTTTGTGGATTCATCATGTAATGGGGCAGGTTTGGGAGACTAGCCCCAAGGACTAGATCAGTGTGGTTAGTTGATCATCAGGTTTCTGCAGACCCGTTATAGGTATCAAAGGCTTTTAGATGCTTCAGCTTATGCGTCTGCTTCTGTTGCTGCATATGTCGGCGGTGTCAGATCCTTTATGCACTAGAAGGAGATTTGAATATTCCTCATCGGTGGTAAATCTTCAGGTAAGTATTCAGGAACGACTTCATGAAATTCCTCTAGTAAAGGAATAACTTTATCTAGAATGTCAACTGGTGGATTAACTTCTCCTTTCACTGCAAGTACTAAGAGCTCTTTGGTTTTCTTGAGGTCCCTAAAAAATTCACCGCGTGTAGATATATAGAGAGCTGACATCCCACCTTTGTTGGTCTGGACAATATTTTTCTCCACGGGTAGCATAACAATTTTTTTATTATTCCACCAGAAAAAATAAGTATTTTGTCTACCCTTGTGTGGCATCTACATCAAATGGCATGCATCCATATTAAATCACATTATCAAAACAATAATTGCCAATTGAAAGCGGAACATGACAAATTTCAGTTACTTTAATAGAAGGGCCTTTCTTCATCCATCCAATATGATAAGGAGCAGGATAAGATTCTATAGGCATCTCCGAAGTGTTGTACCAATGCTTTGGAGACGATGTTTTCACAACTTCCATTGTCAATTATCAGATCACATAACTGAGCATTGTGAATGGAAAATTTGATGATGTTAAGAAGGGTCCATGCTTTGGAGTATAACAACTTCTGAATTACACATGAAATCTCCTCCATCTCCTCTGCAAATTTTACATTCTCCAAGTGATCCTCATGTGCCAGCTCGTCTTCACCATCTTCTCCATAGTTTGTAAGATTCACTGGCGTGAGGACAAACATTGGATTTATGACATCAAACCTTATCACCAATTGGTTTAACATTGGGTTTTTTGTGTTGCACCTTTGTTGATAATGGTGTCTCCTTTATGAGTTGCATCACCATTATTGTTGGTATTTGCTGAACTATGGTTGAAAATAGATGGTTGAGTGGAACTGGTAACCAACTTCTTGTCTGTGGCTAGAGGTAGACATAAATGAATCCAATGTGGTACGATTTTTGGATTGTTGTGCCCACCCTTCCTTCTGCCTTTAGTGCCATGTTGTGAGCCTCTTCTACTGTAAAGATGTTCTGCAATCCCATGCGATCTTGGATAGAAAATTCTAATCCATTAATGTATCGTGTTACTTGACTGTTGATCCTCCGTTTCCGACAAATTACAACAGGATGACAGCCTTAGAAATTCCTCTATGCAGATGGCTACAGTTCGATTACCTTGAGTACAATTCTATATTGTCGAAAAAAGTATTGATGGTAATCTGGTGGTAAAAATCGTCCTTGCAACAGCTGCTGCATTCGGTACCACGTTTGCATGGGCCCTTTTCCTTGTCGTCGACGAGAGTTTTGTAACTGATCCCTCCAAGCAGCCGCTCCTCCTTTCAGTTTATAGGCCACAATCTTAACTTGTCTTTCCTCCGCCACATCCATCATGTCAAAGAACTTCTCTACCTCGTAAAGCCAATCAAGAAAGGACTCAATGTCTAGATTGCCATAAAAACTAGGAATGTCTACCTTGAGACGGTATTCATCTACCTCTGGTTGACCCCGTCGCTCTCTTTCCCGCCCATATTCTGCATAGCCTCTGTCCTCGTCATCGGAGTCATTTGCATAGGCTGGCTACCTACGAATTACGATAAGGTTGCCCTTGGTTAAAACCTTCAGCACGATTATTCCTACTGCCGTTGCGAACTCCTTCGTCATTGAATCTCAGGGTGCCAATGGAATCACGGAGCTGCTGGAATCCCCATTCCATTATTTGTTGTTGAGCCTCCAATTCAGGCCATTAAGCATTAATTCTACGATTAGCTTTGTCTCCGTCATTCGCCATACCGGATCGCTGAAAAGCTCTCGATACCACTTGGACGTAGTTCAATAGCAAGACTAGATATCGTTCTAGTAAACGTTCCCTAGAATCCACTAGGAGAAGAAAAAAAAACAGGAAGCAAATCCTAGCTGAAATTTGTATTTGAAATCATAAACAGCCTTACAACTGTAGCAAACAGCCCTTTAATATAGGGTGAGCAAGGATGAAGGAAATAACAATAAAAATGGAAAGTTCTAACCAATTACTACAATCAAGGAACTGCCTAAAATTAAGGAAAGGGAAGTAGATAAAAATCAGCAATCAAATCTTTTTCCCATATCAAAGCCTGTCATCAAATATAGTCCAAAAATGGATTTGGATCATATTTTAGGTGTGGAAGATGAATACCAGTTGGAAGACCTTGAGGTTGTTGCAGCAGATTACATTCTAAAAGTGGGGTCTCCAATTTCAGGAATGCCTGGGAAAGCATGGACCCGGATTCTGAGCGAGTGGATGAGTATGGCCTCGGCCCAAGGGAAAGCTTGGCGGAAGCAGTTGGTGTTGTAATCAACCTTCTTGGCATGCAGCCCTGTGAGGTATGTATTTTTATTCCAAAATTAGATACACATCTGACTTTTTTCAGGTCAATTTGCGGAGTCCTAAAATTTAACGATGCAAACTTAATTCAAGTATAAATAAATATAATTATTGTACATTAGCTAAGCAGTGCTACTAATTATAATATTTGTTACTTGCAAAACTTAAATGAAATCATCATATCAATTGTGAAATTTAGGAATTCGTAACTTGACTTCAAAAAGTCAAAATTTATCTTTAATTTTGGAACGGAGGTATTATTTTCTCATAATGTTTGCTGATTTTTTAATGCTTAGAAGTTTACACTTTTTAGATTGTTTCCTTTCACAATTTTGACCTAAGAGCAGCTTCTGAAACCAGAAATCCAGACTTTTCAGGAAGTAGATTTTAACAGTCCAAGTCTACTCTTTGTTTTCTTTAGTTTATAGTAATCTATAAAGTCATTTTTGCCCATGAAAAACAAATACGAGATTTCTATTGCTGCTACTAGTGTTAGATTGCCAAGAAATACTATTTATCACTACAATCACTAGCACGGCAGTACCTCACCTTGATGCTACTACTGTTGCTATATATATTGGCTTTGTTATTGGTATGTGTTAGGCTTCTTTCTGGAAGTTGACAATGTTTTGTTTCATTTCTTTTGTTTTATCAGGGCACGGAGGTTGTCCCAAGCAATTCTAGATCACACACATGTTTGTTATCTGGCGTATACATAGGCAATGTGAAGGTTCTTGTTCGGTTGTCATTTGGTATTGATGGACCCAAAGAGGTGGCAATGAAGCTTGCCGTAAGATCAGATGATATATCCGTCAGTGATGCCATTCATGAAATTGTAGCAAGCGGTTAGTTGGTTGGTTTTAAGAAGATTGGTTTATTTTTTCGCGTGCCTAAATGAGATCGAGGTATAAAGGCTGCAAACAGATCCTTTGTAATGTGATATTAACCGCCAGTCATTATGGTGGATAGTCTTGCTTTCTGAGGGGATTTTGTTTTGTTTTTTATTTTGTTGCTTATATATAGATTTTAAAGGAAGTAAGTTTAGGTTCTGAGCATTTCACTTGAGGTATTTCTAATAATTTGAACTGGTTGTTCTACATAGTAAACAACTGAGTTTTGCTGATGTAGAACGTGATAGTGCGTTTTGTATTTTTATTTAATTGTTCTTCTGTCTTCAAATTACTTCTTGTGATTATGAGAAGTATGCCCGTAGAAATGAAAATGTTTGAACCAAACTTTTGGATCCATACAAGATTTTGTTAGTCGAACTTTACTATAGAATATGCACCAACAGCATGGCAATGAAAGTCCGTCCGAAAACCCAGATTTGTGATTTAACCCTAATGATGCTTTCGATTTTGAGCCCAAGTCGCTTCAAATGGATTGGTATTTTGATTTCAATCTAAATGTTGACCTAGAACCTTGAGAGACTATATAAGTATTCATATGAATTCATTTGCTAAGGTACTGAAAGTTCATTTAGCTTCTGCTTTAAGGTTGGCAACTTATCTGGGTTATGTAAAGGTCGACCTACAGGTTCAAAATTGTACTCTGATCCACAAAAAAAGAAAAAAAGATGAAGTCTCATTTGCGAATCTTATGGGTGCATATTTGTTCCATGTATACTACTACAAATAATAATAAGTTAAATTTATAAAATATATGATGACAAATTTGAGAATAATTGAATTGCTTTATACTAGTATCACCAAGAAGTTGAGAACAATTTTTTTTTCCTTCCTAAATGACTTATTTTATTTATTTATTTTGTGCAAAGGAGAAGGATGGCAAAGCCTTTACTAAGAAGGCCCCTTAAAGCAATGGGAGGTTGTTGTAGAACTTGCATAGACTCGATTATCAAAGCTTGCTTAGCTAAATAGTCTGCACACTGGTTACCTTCTCTCCATTCATGCATAAGCTTGTTTTCCCAATTCTTTACAAGTTGCATCCCCAAACCCAACGAAATTTGGCATAACCCATGACAAGCCGGAACCATAAAAGACCATTAAGCAATGGAGTTGAATTGATTTTATTTTTTTCATTTCCATTTTGCATAAAATCTTTTATCACTCCACAACAACATTCTATTCAACCGAATTTTCACATTTCTGCGTCTTAAATGCAAATGCCTAGGTGCTATTCGCTTTTCCAAACTGTAAGCAAAATACTGAGGAAACTCCTTCGCTTCTTCAATACTCCTCTTCATCTCCCACAACAAAAACTCAAACTTTGGCCTCAAATTATTCTCAATACTGTAACCAAAAATGGCAGGCAATCTAACACAAATTCTAGCAGATTCCTCATACGAAAACCCAACACTTCGCAAGAACGTAACCTTTTTTTCAAGCTTCTCAACACGAGTATTCAAAAGATGAGCATTTAATGTAGTTGGGTAATTCAACTTCTCAAGGCCTAATTCTCTAAGATAAATTAGCGTTGGTCGTAAACAAAATTCGACATTGGATTCAAGAATACTGGGGCAGCGGAGAATTAAACCGCATGATTCTTCCACTGATGCAGCTAAACCAGTTTTGAGAAAATCAAAGACGGTTTCAATATCAGTAGGATCAAAATTGGGGGAGAAGAGTTTAGGGCAGAGGAAAGCAAGCCTACTGAAATCCGGTTCCGAAAAGCCCTTGGATTTAAGGTAATTTACAGTTGAGAGAATATGCGCTACGGATTCTGGTGATGGGTTTTTGAGGGGTTTGGTTTCTGGGTTGATGATGCCAATGGTTTTCAGGTACCGGAGGTTTTCCCGGTGAGATGTACGGAACTTGAGGAAGAGATTAGAGTTTGGAGTGGGGGAGAGAGATTGAAAACTAGGGTTTTTGATGGGAAAGAAGGAGCAAATTGTCTGGGGGATATAGGAGGAGTGAAGCATTTTCTGTTTTAGCGGGAAATGTAACCGACTAGACTTGCTGAAATGTGTGTGGTTGTTTTGAGGATATGACAAGAGAGATAATGTAGAGTGATAATATGGACAAGGATGCATGTGTGTGGTTAGAGTTTAAGCCATCCGAGTATCTAAACTTCTCGTGCCACCATTTTAGATTAAATTTAACTTACTTTCACGAGATGTAAGAAAATATGTTGAAAAGTTGCTCCTATTTAGAGGCTCAAAATAAAGGCAACAGATGCATCTCAAGTAAATTTATAAAATGATGATTTCTCTTTCTTTTAGATTAGTTTTCATAGCTACAAAAGTGACTCAGCCCTCAGGTCATATGCTAGAAATTATTTCCATTACTTAAAACAGAAAAGCATTAGTCTTAAGACGGTATAATTTCTAACAAATGGTCTCTATTCACTGAAATGGTTAATATCTTTATATTTCCGTAACCAAACTCAGAATTATACAAGGATTACAACAAAAAACAGTACTAGTTTATGGTTTCTCAAACCACAACTGTACCTTAGAAAGGATTCAAGGGATACACAGGGAACACAATTTCTAAACTACGGTAAGAATCAATGGCCTAGGGAGTCAGCAAAATCAGAATATTGAAACTGATGATTTGAATACTACACTCATATCACTCTCCTGTGCCCTCCAAAAGCCCAAATCTGCAACACCAAACAATTATATAAAAATCTTAGATTTCATGGCTTGATATTATACATACATATAGCGTCTATATAATTTCATGCACCAAAGATACAACACATGACTTGGACTAACCTTTAAGTTTGAATCCCAACTTCCTGTACATAAAGCGTTCCCATCAGATGACAAACCCAAACAGCTGATCCGACCCTCGTGTGAGTTCTGAAGAGAGCCCAAGTTCAAAACCATCTATCATTAAAAAAGAATGGTAAGAAAGCAGCCCAATTTATCTTCCATCAAAACATAAGAATATAGATATACACCAGAACATAAGAAAATGGGAGGAGAAGTAGGAAGTGCAAGGCTCGCAAGATGGAGTCAAAACCTAGACCTTGAAGCAAACACTCTATTTTCCTATCTGCTAACTTAGTTTTTAATTAGTATGTCAATATTCATTTTCTTTTTTGCGAGTATTAATGTATTTGTGCTTTGTGTCATTCTTTGTCTTCTTTCCCTTCTGAATTACTTATTTCTTGGTAAAGCAACTAAGTATCAAGTATCTAAGAAAAAATGTTAATCTCTAACAGTAGCCAATTTCGAGAAGATTTAGCTCTTTCACAGACAGAAGGAAAAGATTAATGAAACATTACAACAAAGCGTGCTGCATAATCTCAGTGTGTGTGTGTGTGTGTGTGTGTGTGTGTGTGTGTGTGTGAGAGAGAGAGAGAGAGAGAGAGAGAGAGAGAGAGAGAGAAGTATATGCTCAAAGACTATGTAACTAACACAAGCCACACAAATATTCTTACAAAGATAAACTAATTATATACCTTTGCCAATAAAGTATCCCATACATAGCAATCACCATTGGCGTAGCCAGCAAAGAGAAGTCGGCCTGATATGGAGAATGCAATTGAAGTCACATGAGGGAAATCATTATCAGCATGCTGCTGATTATATATTTGGAGCTGGTGCCCGGTTCTAATGTCAAATAATCTACAAGTTCCATCATCTGAACCAGTTCCAAATCTATTTCCATCTGGGAAGAACTTCACGGAATTAACATCTCCCTCATGACTGTGAAATGTACGGACTGCTCGACTTGCAACACGAGTGTCCCACAGACGTGCAGTTTCATCACAAGAGCCAGAGACAAACATTCTTGAGTTTGACCCATTAATTGAGACACTGAAAGAATGTAAAATAATAAAGTATTAAAATCCTTGTTGATGTATCATATATGCGCCACGATGCTTTTGAAAAATGGTGTTAATTTTTCCTAAAAGCACTTTCAAGTCTCAAAAAATAATTGTGAGTACATACATTTCTCCAAAGCAGGTTAGCGTAAATCAATATATAACATGGCATAAGAGGTTAACTCTCACTAAAATGTTGTATCATTATTGTTCTTTTTGATTAAAGAGTATCAGTGTTGTGAATAAGAAGTGTAGTTCAATTCTGCTTTAAAGAACTTTGGTTATTTGAACCTAAGATGCTGTTTTCATGACCTTTTGTCAACATTAAGGGTCTAATATTACTGAAGGAAATATATATTAAACTAACAAGAAGTGTGGTAGAAGCTCCTTGAATCTGCGTATCCAACTTTAAGGTTTATGCATATAGGAACCAGCGCGGAAAAGATAGCATTACTCATTTTAAAGATTTAGGGTTGAAGTGGCACCCAATGTAGACTTCGTCATTTTGATAAATAAGTAGAGCATAAACATGCAAGCAATCAAGTTGCAAAGCTGCCAAATGTGAATTTTTGGTGATCATCTAAAGCTTCCCAAACCACAAAACCGAAATTTAATACCTAAAAACATCCTTTAGATGGATAGATTTTCACTTTTTCTCCTTTCAAAACATAACACATGACACAATGACAGAATTACTTAGCACGAAACAAACTTCTTTCAAAACATAACACGTGATAGAACTACTTGGTAAGAAACGAACTATTTTGAATCTACAAAGGTTAAGAAAAATATTTGATGAAAAGGTTTAGTTCAACTAAAAATAAGTGCCATCCACATTACCAGTTACCTACGATATATACACAAAAGAAGGTTCCAGCTGTTGTTAGTAGAAACACAGAGACAGATAAACTTGGTGCAATGAAGATCATGCCACATACCTTAGCACATCAGCAGTGTGCCCTGATTGATATTCACCACCAAAAACCGAAGTTCTCAGACCTGTAGTTATATCCTACAAAACACACGTATGATCACCAGAACCAGTTATTAGGTGAGTATCTTCATCTGGAACATACTGACACGACGATACATATCCTTTATGGCCAGTTAGCATTCTTGATACTGGTACATTTCCATCCCTGTCTGTGGGAGAATTTAAGCTAAAGATGGATGATGAGTGCATATTATTCATTTATTTTGATTCCATTATATTTAGTTTTATTGCATGTTTCATGGGTATATGAGCTTTTTAAGGTATTTAATGATTTCAGGAAGAATTGGAGCTGAAATGAGGAAAAAGAGAAAATTGCAGAATTTTTAGCATTAAGTTGGATGCATGTTCTTAACTTGGGACTTGAATTTTATTGTAGAGCTCTTCTTTAGCTTTCCGGAACATCTTGAATCGTCCCAATCGGAGTTCATATGAAAAAGTTATGATATTTTTACTAAACGAACGTTGAACCTCAAAGTTTGGAAGTTGTAATTTACACACAGCAGTCACTTGGAGGCCGATTTGACCTTGATGCAGAGCGATTTCATCGATTCTCAAAGAATGAAAGTTGTAGATCTCGTCGATATCTTCGCTTTTGATAGGTAGCAGGCCCGTAACTCCTCCTAGATCAAAAGTTATGCTCGTTTTACCAAAGGACGTCAAGAGCAGGAAATGAAAATTCACCCCAGCGAATTTGAGCGGAAAATCAAGAAATCTTGGATTTTTGGAAAGTTTCTAAATGCAGATTTTGGTAGACTTCTACATGGAATTGGATTGATATTTCTATTAGCTTTAGGATTTCTTTTAGACTAAGATTTATTTCCAAATTGAATTCTATTTCTTTATGGAAACTAGTTATGATTTGTAAATCCTTTTAGGATTTGGATTTCTACATCCTATAGGATTTAGGACTTTGTCTAGCACTATAAATAGAGGATGAGGGTCAAGGTTTTATTCATTCAATATTCAACATTCAAGTATCCTCTATTGGAGTGAAGGCTCAAGAGCATGTCAGGCTAGTTCTTTTTATTCAGTTCTAAAGGGAGGTGAATCCTTGTTACAAGTAATTAATTAATTGAGTATTATTATTTATTCCTTCTTGTGTGAAATTTCTTCTGATAATCTGTTTTCATTGATTGCATGCTAATTGATCTAATTAATTTAATATGGCCAATTGAGTTAATTTGATCATTATCATATGCTAGATTAAGATTGGTATTACGTGTAATTGATATCTCTCTTCATCACAAGTAGCAACTTGGTAATAATAATTGTGGACAAACTTTTGTTTATTGCTAAGATTATTAGAAAACAAGTTAAATAAATCGAGCTTATGTGTTTGTTGCTTGGATTAGCCTAATTTTCTATTTCTTAATGCTTCTATCATATTAAATCTAGAGAGCTTATTCTAGGTTATATGCTAGTTAGAATCACGGTGGAGAGCTTGTTTCATACGGTGATAATCTAAGGAGAATTTGGGATAGCAGAGCTTATTGTTATCTAGGGCTAATAATTTCATTCAAGGAAAAATAATAATTACTTGATTAATTGATTGTTGTACTTGTGTGGCCGAATCGCTGAGAATCGAAGTTTTACATATTTGGTTAATTTTATCGTTAATTCTTGTTCTCTTAGTTTAAAAATAATTTTCAAAACCCCCATCTTTATTTTACTGTTAAAATAGTAGAATAATTCTAAAACAACTTTACTCTCTGTGGGATCGATCCTTACTTGCTTCTTTGCTTTAATTATTGTAAATTGTGGAGTGAAAGTGAGGTTAATTTAGGAGTGTCGGACTGACTCCCAAATTACAAGCGAATTGTGGGGAGTAATTTGGCGTTTTGTTTTATTCTATTATTTGTTTTGTTTTTGTTTTGTATTTCGATCTTCTCGAGCTACTATATTAGATTTTGATCCGAGATTGAAAAAAAGCGCAGGAGGAGGCTAAAGAAGGAAAAACTTAAAGTTCAGCGGTCTTCTGCGTATATAGGCGAGGCTTCTGCATCATCACCAGGCCTCAACTTAGCTTTGGAATTATTATCCAACGAATCCAAGCAAAAAAGAAGAAGAGATGGCGATTCCAAACAACAATAGAACTCTCGTGGAGTTGGCAACTCCTAATTTAAATCAACAACCTCGTGCATTGAATATCCTAATTTAGATGTTGCATTTGAACTTAAATCTGGACTAATCCATTTATCGCCTACTTTTCGTGGTCTTACGGTGAAGACCCTACAAACATCTGAAGGAATTTCATGTGGTGTGCTCTACTATGAAACCAAACGGAATCATAGAAGAACAAATCAAGTCGAGAGCATTCTCATTCTCCCTAGCAGATTTGGCAAAGGATTGGTTGTACTACCTACCCTCGGGTTCAATCTGATCTTGGAATGACATGAAGCGGCTATTCTTGGAGAGATACTTTCCACCTCAAGAGTAGCCAACATAAGGAAGGAGATCCGTGGGATTAGACAATTCGATTGGGGAGACATTATACGAGTATTGGGAAAGATTCAAAAACTTTGTTCCAAATTGTCCACCGCATCAAATAGATGAACAACACACGATCCAAAGATTTCTCTGAAGGGTTGAATGCCAGATGGATAGAAGCATGATCGATGCAACTAAGCGGAGGAGCACTATTTGACAAGAGACCCAGAGAGGTGCAAGGAATTTAATTGCAAACATGGCAAAGAACTCACAACAATATGGCACTAGAACAAATCATGCACCGATGAAGGGTAAGCGAGGTAAGCACTTGTGATTATGGTCGACAAATTTCGAATTAAGCTGCTATGGTTAGACAATTAGCTCTGGTCAATTGCCAATTGCAAAGGTTTGTGGAATATGTCTACAACCAAATCACAATACAGATGAATGCCCAACATTACAAGATGACGAGGCTGTGCAACAAGCTAATGCAATGGGAAATTATCAGCCACCACCTCAGAAAAAGTATGATCCGTACTCAAACACATATAACCGAGGATGGAGGGATCATCCAAGTCTGAGTTATGGGAGCAAGCAAGCGGCACCACCTGCATTTCCACCTAGGCAGCAGGGCTTCCAACCAACCCAACCTCAATATCGGCCAAAGCAAGTAGTCCCCTGCACCTCTTTGGAACATCATTGGAGGATATGTTCAAAGCATTCATGGGACAGAACACAACAGATTCATGAATCGAACCACGTTAGCCAAAGAAGAGACAAAAACTTCGGTTCAAGATTTGAGGAACCAAGTAGGACAACTGGCTACAACTGTGGGGATATTGGAATCTAGAGGCTCAGGAAAATTACCATCTCAAACAGTAGTCAACCCAAGGGAGAATGCAAGTGCCATAACTTTACGGAATGGAACACAGTTGGATACACCACCGACACCCCCGTAGAGTTCAAGAAGGAAGCAGCTAAGGAGGGAAAGAAAAATCCAAGGTACAACCTAAACCTCTAATCGACTTAAAAACATTCCTCTTCCCTTTCCTTCCGAATTTCTAAAACTTCAAAGAACAATGAAAAGAAAAAAGAAATTTTGGAAACTTTTAGAAAAGTAGAAGTGAACATCCCTCTTCTCGATGCTGATTAAACAAGTACCACGGTATGCTTAAATTTTAAAAGAATTATGCACTAATAAAAGAAAATTGCAAAATGATGAAAGAGTCACGAGTTGGAGAAAATGTATCTCATTGTTCTTCAAAGAAAAATGCCTCCTAAATGTAAAGATCCGGGAATGTTCACAATCCCGTGCAAAATAGGAAACACCAGATTTGAAAAAGCCATGCTAGATTTAGGAGCTTCAATTAATGTTATGCCTTTATATCTGTTTATGCTTCCTTAAATCTAGGCCCTTTAAAAAATACTGGTGTGATTATCCAATTGGCAGATCGTACTAACACTTACCCCCGAGGGGTAATTGAAGATGTCTTATTGCAGGTGAACGAACTAATCTTTCCTGCAGATTTTTACATTGTGGATATGGAAGATGATACATCACCAAATCCTTCCCACATCTTGTTAGGAAGACCCTTCCTAAAAAAAAGCAATGAGAACCATGATTGATGTGCATAATGGGACCTTGACTATGGAGTTTGATGGTGAGAAAATTCAGTTTAACATCTATGATGCCATGAGGTACCCTAGTGATATAGGACAAGTTTTTGCTATCGATGTGAGAGACTCCTTGGTGCATAGAGCTTTTGAACAACTACATGGAGGACAATTTGGAAATTGCAATCAACAACAGTTTGGACATGGGATAGAGAGAAGAAGAGATCACATAAACCCAGGAATTGAAAGAGAATGTAGTGCATTACATTCATTGCCAAAATTTTCAAATAAGTCAACGGTATATTCTATTCAATTTCTGTTTCTCATCAAAAGTTATTACCTTACATTGTACAAGCCCCAACTCTAAAATTGAAACAATTACACCGCTCATTTGAAATATGCATATTTGGGGACTAATGACACTTTGCTGTAATTATTGCTAGTAATCTAACCAAGGTGCAGGAAGAAAAATTGATGAGAGTCCTAAGGGACCATATTACGATTTTTGGTTCGATGATAAGCGGATATCAAGGGTATTAGTCCGGCATGTGCATGCATCGGATATTGTTAGAGGATGGAGCTAAGCTTCACAAGAGATGCACAAAGGAGATTGAATCCACCCGTGATGGAGGTGGTGAAAAAGAAGTGCTCAAACCGCGATGATGCGCAGGTATCATCTATCCCATCTCCGATAGTCAATGGGTGAGTCCAGTGCAGGTAGTCCCAAAGAAATCCGGAATCACCGTTGTCAAGAACGATGATAATGAGTTGGTGCCCACACGAATGCAAACAGGGTGGAGAGTGTGTATAGATTATAGAAAATTGAATGCTGTAACAAGAAAAGATCACTTTCTCTTCCTTTTATTGATCAAATGTTGGAGAGATTAGCTAGGCACACTTATTATTGTTTTTTAGATGGTTTTTCAGGATATAACCAGATTGTGATTGCACCCGAGGACCAAGAGAAGACCACATTCACATGTCCCTTTGGTACTTTTGCCTATCGACGGATGTCTTTTGGATTGTGTAATGCCCCAGGTACTTTTCAACGATGCATGGTAAGCATTTTTTCAGATCTTTTAGAAGAATGCATCGAGGTTTTTATGGATGATTTCACAATTCATGGAGATTCTTTGGATGCATGCTTAGATAATTTAAATCGTGTTCAGATAGATCGTGGAAACTAATCTTGTTTTAAATTGGGAAAAATGTCATTTCATGGTAGAAGCGGGGAATAGTACTTGGTCATGTGTTTGTCATCTAAAGGTCTTGAAGTTGATAAAGCTAAGATAGATGTTATATACGCTTTGCCTTACCCGTCGTCAACGCATGGGAGATTCGCTCTTTTCTTGGTAACGCAGGATTTTATCGAAGATTTATCAAGGACTTCTCGAAGATGGCATTACCCTTATGTAAGTTCTTTTTAAAAAGATGTGGACTTTCGGTTTGATGATGAATCTGAGGAGGCGTTTGATACTTTAAAGAAATTATTAACTACGCTCCCGTCATTCAACCGCCAAATTGGAAGTTGCCATTTGAGAGATCATGTGACGCAAGCAACTATCACGAAGAAGTCTTTGTTTTTGGGACAAAGGATTGACAAAGCCGTTCATGCCATCTACTATGCTTCTAGGACTTTGAATGAGGCTCAGATAAACTATTCCCTGTTGAAAAAGAACTTTTATCGTGGTTTTGCTTTAGATAAATTTCGATCTTATTTGCTTGGTACTAAAGTTATAGTTTATTACGACCACGCCGCTTTCTCGGTATTTGCTCACTAAGAAAGATTCTAAACCAAGGATTATTCGATGGATTCTTCTACTACAAGAATTGACTTAGAGATCGAGGATAAGAAAGGTCAAAGGACAACTTAGTAGCGGATCACTTGAGTAGGTTATTGAGAGGCGAGGAGGAGCTACCAGATTACGTGATTCTTTCCGGATGAGCGGCCACTTTCCATCCATGCTTTGAGATTCCTTGGTATCTGATTTGGTAAATTATTTGGTAGGTGCACATTTTCCTAAAGAATTTTCCAAACCCCAAAAAGAAAAGTTAAAAAGTGATGCTGAACACTATGTTTGGGATGATCCATATTTATGGAAATTTTGTTTTGACGGATAGTTAGGCGGTGTGTGCTAACAGTGAATTTCAACCTATTCTTTCTTTTTGTCATTTTCATGCTTGTGGAGGACATTTTGGTCCAAAAAGAACTGCTAATAAAGTTTTGGAAAGTGGTTTTTATTGGCCATCGCTTTTTAAAGATTCATATCTATTTTGTAAAACATGTGTTAATTGCCAAAGGACGGGGAATATTTCTCAACGAAATCAAATGCCCCAAACTCCTATATTAGTTGTTGAACTTTTTGATGTTTGGGGTATAGATTTTATGGGACCTTTTCCTTCATCTTTTGGGAATTTATATATTCTCTTTGGTACATTGATTATGTCTCAAAATGGGTGGAAGCTAAATCCACTAGGGATGAGCGATTCTAAAGTTGTTGCTTGATTTTGTTAGGACTAACATATTTGTCGAGTTTGGAACACCACGAGCCATCATTAGTGATCGCGAACCCACTTTTGCACAACGGTGTTAGCAGCTTTGTTCAAGAAATACAATGTTACGCATAAGGTCTCTACATCCTACCATCCATGAGAGTAATGGTCAAGCCGAGGTGTCTAACAGAGAGATAAAATCCATTTTGGAGAAGGTAGTCAACCCGAAGCGAGTAAAAGATTGGAGTCTCGAGATTAGATGATGCAATTTGGGCCTATAAAGCGGCGTCACAATTGGGATGTCACCATCTGAGATTGTGTTTGGAAAATCATGCCACTTACTGTTGAATTGGAGCATAGGGCTTTTTGGGCAATCAGCGGCAACATGAGTTTGGAGGTTTGGAGTACACAGAAATTGCGATTACAAGAGTTAGAAGAATTGAGGAATGAAGCCTATGAAAGTTCAAAGATTTACAAGGAAAAGACCAAAGCTTTTCATGATAAGCAGATTGTGCGGAAAACCTTTACTGTGGGACAAAAAGTTTTGCTATATCATTCTCGGCTTAAGTTATTTCCAGTTGAGATTCAAAGCCCGAGCACAAACAAGATCTTTAAGGTGAATGGACATAGATTAAAGCCTTTCTATGAGGGGCATCAGGTGGAAAATATTGAGATGGTGGAGCAAGACGATCCGATATATGAAAGCTGAGAAGAGAGGCATGACGTCGAGCCAAAGACATTAAACACGGCAGATTACTTGGGAGGCAACTCAAGATCTCGATTTGATTTTTCTATCCCTTTATTTTTTATTTTTTTTTTTGTTTTTATTGCATGTTTGCTAGTAGTATTTTCTTCTTTGTGATGATTTTCTTACATTGGGGACAATGTAAGGTTTGAAATGTGGGGGAAGATTTAGGTTTTATTTTATGTAGGAATAATAATCCAATTTTGATGGAAAGTTGATAAAAAAAAAAAAAAAAAAACTAAAAACTTGGGTTCCGTGGTTCTATTTGCTTATGTGTTCGAAGGTTAAAGTCAAAGATTGAAAATTAATGCTAAAATTAGAATCTGTTGATGCTTAATTTGTTAATGAATGATGACAACTAAGCCATGATCCATAGTAATTGATTTGAATTGAATTTGTGATACATGAGTACTTGAATATGAAAGATGTTTATTTGGCTAAGTTATTTGTGGAGTTGTCTATGTACAATTTGATTTCACGACTTAAGAACTATTTAACTTGCTTATGTTGTTACGAGAACCATGTGAAATAATGATGAATGGAAAAAAAAAAAAAAAAAAAAAAATTAAAAATATGCTTTGATGTCTATCATCTTGAAATAAGCTGGGTATCTAAGCCTCGGGAAGCATCGGTATTCTTATTTGAAAAGTGCGATGGATAAAAGCGACTTGACTAGTCGACTTTTGTGGCCTTTGTTACTTGAATAAGTAAGTTCGTAGGGTGTCTCTACACCCAAGCGCCCTAAGATCATCCGGTTTTGGGAGTCGTTGGTGGAAAGTTCGCTAATGGGTAACTCTGAAAAGCCTAAGAAAAGGAGACATTGCACATGTCAAGAAAAAAAAAAAAAAAAAAGAAAAGAAAAGAAATACGAAAAAAAAAAAGAATAAGCATGAAAATACATTCATCTGTGCTAAAAAGAAGGTTCTATAAAAAAATTAAAAAGCGAGAAAAATTTGTTCTTGGTTATTAGTCAGTGTGCATGGTTTTTGCTCCATGATAACTAAGTTGAGTAAGTATGATGATTTTGGGAAAGTTACTTATGTGGCTACAATTTGATTTAATGAAATTCATTGGTGAAATGGTAAAGTTGGTAATTGTGAGTTAATTGATAAGGCGTTGATTAGATTTCTGCAAATTTAGTGTTGATAGTCATTATTTGTATCTTGAAATCTTTTGACACTATGGTTGAATAGAATCTTTTTGGAAATCAAACTTTTGGTTTACGAGGGGACGATGTAAAAGGCTAAGTGTGGGGAATTTGATGAGTGCATATTATTCATTTATTTTGATTCCATTATATTTAGTTTTATTGCATGTTTCATGGGTATATGAGCTTATTAAGGTATTTAATGATTTCGGGAAGAATTGGAGTGAAATGAGGAAAAAAGAAAATTGCGAAATTTTTAGCATTAAGTTGGATGCATGTTCTTAGCTTGGGACTTGAATTTTATTGTAGAGCTCTTCTTTAGCTTTAGGAACATCTTGAATCGTCCCAATCGGAGTTCATATGAAAAAGTTATGATATTTTTACTAAGCGAACGTTGAACCTCAAAGTTTGGAAGTTGTAATTTACACAATTGATCACTGGAGGCCGATTTCGACCTTGATGCAGAGCGATTCTGTCGATTCTCAAAGAATGAAAGTTGTAGATCTAAATCGATATCTTCGTTTTGATAGGTAGCAGCCCCGTAACTCCTCCTAGATCAAAAGTTATGCTCGTTTTACCAAAGGACGTCGCATGCAGGAAATGAAAATTCACCCCGGTGAATTTGGCGGGAAAATCAAGAAATCTTGGATTTTGGAAAGTTTCTAAATCTGATTTTGGTAGACTTCTACATGGAATTGGATTGATATTTCTATTAGCTTTAGGATTTCTTTTAGACTAAGATTTATTTCCAAATTGAATTCTATTTCTTTATGGAAACTAGTTATGATTTGTAAATCCTTTTAGGATTTGGATTTCTACATCCTATAGGATTTAGGACTTTGTCTAAGCACTATAAATAGAGGATGAGGTCAAGGTTTTATTCATTCAATATTCAACATTCAAGTATCCTCTATTGGAGTGAAGGCTCAAGAAGCATGTCGTGCTAGTTCTTTTTATTCAGGTTCTAAAGGGAGGTGAATCCTTGTTACAAGTAATTAATTAATTGAGTATTATTATTTATTCCTTCTTGTGTGAAATTTCTTACGATAATCTGTTTTCATTGATTGCATGCTAATTGATCTAATTAATTTAATATGGCCAATTGAGTTAATTTGATCATTATCATATCTTAGATTAAGATTGGTATTACGTGTAATTGATATCTCTCTTCATCACAAGTAGCAACTTGGTAATAATAATTGTGGACAAACTTTTGTTTATTGCTAAGATTATTAGAAAACAAGTTAAATAAATCGAGCTTATGTGTTTGTTGCTTGGATTAGCCTAATTTTCTATTTCTTAATGCTTCTATCATATTAAATCTAGAGAGCTTATTCTAGGTTATATGCTAGTTAGAATCGGTGGAGAGCTTGTTTCATACGGTGATAATCTAAGGAGAATTTCGGGATAGAGAGCTTATTGTTATCTAGGGCTAATAATTTCATTGAAGGAAAAATAATAATTACTTGATTAATTGATTGTTGTACTTGGTGAAATGAATCGCAGAAGCGAAGTTTTACATATTTGGTTAATTTTATCGTTAATTCTTGTTCTCTTAGTTTAAAAATAATTTTCAAAACCCCATCTTTATTTTTACGTTAAAATAGTAGAATAATTCTAAAACAACTTTACTCTCTCGTGGGATCGATCCTTACTTGCTCTTCTTGTGCTAATTATTGTAAATTGTGGAGTGAAAGTGAGGTTAATTTAGGAGTGTCGGCAATGACTCCCAAATTTCAAGCGCAGATTACGGGGAGTAATTTGGCGTTTTGTTTTTATTCTATTATTTGTTTTGTTTTTGTTTTATGATTTCGATCTTCTCAAAGCTACTATATTAGATTTTGATCCGAGATTGAAAAAAGCGCAAGGAGGCTAAAGAAGGAAAAACTTAAAGTTCAACAGTCTTACTGCATATATAGGCGAGGCTTACGCATCATCACGAGGCCTCAACTTAGCTTTGGAATTATTATCCAACGAATCAAGCGAAAAGAAGAAGAGATGGCGATTCCAAACAACAATAGAACTCTCGGGAGTCAAGCAACTCCTAATTTAAATCAACAACCTCTGTGCATTGAATATCCTAATTTAGATGTTTGCATTTGAACTTAAATCTGGACTAATCCATTTATCGCCTACTTTTCGTGGTCTTACGGTGAAGACCCCTACAAACATCTGAAGGAATTTCATGTGGTGTGCTCTACTATGAAACCAAAGCGGAATCATAGAAGAACAAATCAAGTCGAGAGCATTCTCATTCTCTCCTAGCATTTGGCAAAGGATTGGTTGACTACCTACCCTCGGGTTCAATCTGATCTTGGAATGACATGAAGCGCCTATTCTTGGAGAGATACTTTCCGACCTCAAGAGTAGCCAACATAAAGGAAGGAGATCGTGGGATTAGACAATTCGGTGGGGAGACATTATACGAGTATTGGGAAAGATTCAAAAACTTTGTTCCGCCTGTCCACCGCATCAAATAGATGAACAACACGATCCAAATATTTCTCTGAAGGGTTGAGTACCAGATGGATAGAAGCATGATCGATGCAACTAAGCGGAGGAGCACTATTTGACAAGACCCCGAGGCGGCTAAGGAATTTAATTGCAAACATGGCGACAAACTCACAACAATATGGCACTAGAACAAATCATGCACCAAGTAAGGGTAAGTAAGCGAGGTAAGCACTTGTGATTATGGTCAACAAATTTACGAATTAAGCTGCTATGGTTAGACAATTAGCTCTGGTCAATTGCCAATTGCAAAGGTTTGTGGAATATGTCTACAACCAAATCACAATCTGAGATGAATGCCCAACATTACAAGATGGCGAGGGTCATGCAACAAGCTAATGCAATGGGAAATTATCAGACCACCACCTCGGAAAAAGTATGATCCGTACTCAAACACATATAACCGAGGATGGAGGGATCATCCAAGTCCGAGTTATGGGGAGCAAGCAAGCGGCACACCTGCATTTCCACCCAGCAAAGCAGGCTTCCAACCAACCCAACCTCAATATCAGCCAAGCAAGTAGTCCTCGCACCTCTTTGGAACATCATTGGAGGATATGTTCAAAGCATTCATGGGATGATACCAGCAGTTCATGAATCGAGACCAGTGATTCAATGAAGAGACAAAAACTTTGGTTCAAGATTTGAGGAACCAAGTAGGACAATGGCTAGCTCTGTTGTGGGGATATTGGAATCTAGAGGCTCGGAAAATTACCATCTCAAACAAATTAGTCAACCCAAGGGAGAATGCAAGTGCCATAACTTTACGGAATGGAACACAGTTGGATACACCACCGACCCCCGTAGAGTTCAAGAAGGAAGCAGCTAAGGAGGGAACAGAAAAATCCAAGGTACAACCTAAACCTCCTAATCAGCTTAAAAACATTCCTCTTCCCTTTCCTTCCAGAATTTCTAAAACTTCAAAGAACAATGAAAAAGAAAAAGAAATTTTGGAAACTTTTAGAAAAGTAGAAGTGAACATCCCTCTTCTTGATGCAATTAAACAAGTACCACAGTATGCTAAATTTTTAAAAGAATTATGCACTAATAAAAGAAAATTGCAAAATGATGAAAGAGTCACAGTTGGAGAAAATGTATCTGCTGTTCTTCAAAGAAAAATGCCTCCTAAATGTAAAGATCCAGGAATGTTCACAATCCCATGCAAAATAGGAAACACCAGATTTGAAAAAGCCATGCTAGATTTAGGAGCTTTAATTAATGTTATGCCTTTATCTGTTTATGCTTCCTTAAATCTAGGCCCTTTAAAAAATACTGGTGTGATTATCCAATTGGCAGATCGTACTAACACCTACCCCCGAGGGGTAATTGAAGATGTCTTATTGCAGGTGAACGAACTAATCTTTCCTGCAGATTTTTACATTGTGGATATGGAAGATGATACATCACCAAATCCTTCCCACATCTTGTTAGGAAGACCCTTCCAAAAAAGCAATGAGAACCATGATTGATGTGCATAATGGGACCTTGACTATGGAGTTTGATGGTGAGAAAATTCGGTTTAACATCTATGATGCCATGAGGTACCCTAGTGATATAGACAAGTTTTTGCTATCGATGTGAGAGACTCCTTGGTGCATAGAGCTTTTGAACAACTACATGGGGACAATTTGGAAATTGCAATCAACAACAGTTTGGACATGGACGAGAGAAGAAGAGATTACATAAACCGGGAATTGAAAGAGAATGTAGGCTGCATTACATTCATTGCCAAAATTTTCAAATAAGTCAACGGTATATTCTATTCAATTTCACATTTCTCATCAAAAGTTATTACCTTACATTGTACAAGCCCCAACTCTAAAATTGAAACAATTACCGCTCATTTGAAATATGCATATTTGGGGACTAATGACACTTTGCACTGTAATTATTGCTAGTAATCTAACCAAGGTGCGGGAAGAAAAAATTGATGAGAGTCCTAAGGGACCCGTATTACGATTTTGGTTGGATGATAAGCGGATATCAAGGGTATTAGTCCTGGCATGTGCATGCATCGGATATTGTTAGAGGATGGAGCTAAGCCTACAAGAGATGCACAAAGGAGATTGAATCCACCCATGATGGAGGTGGTGAAAAAAGAAGTGCTCAAACTGCTTGATGCCGGTATCATCTATCCCATCTCCGATAGTCAATGGGTGAGTCCAGTGCAGGTAGTCCCAAAGAAATCCGGAATCACCGTTGTCAAGAACGATGATAATGAGTTGGTGCCCACACGAATGCAAACAGGGTGGAGAGTGTGTATAGATTATAGAAAATTGAATGCTGTAACAAGAAAAGATCACTTTCCTCTTCCTTTTATTGATCAAATGTTGGAGAGATTAGCTAGGCACACTTATTATTGTTTTCTAGATGGTTTTTCAGGATATAACCAGATTGTGATTGCACCCGAGGACCAAGAGAAGACCACATTCACATGTCCCTTTGGTACTTTTGCCTATCGACGGATGTCTTTTGGATTGTGTAATGCCTAGAGTACTTTTCAACGATGCATGGTAAGCATTTTTCAGATCTTTTAGAAGAATGCATCGAGGTTTTTATGGATGATTTCACAATTCATGGAGATTCTTTGGATGCATGCTTAGATAATTTAAATCGTGTTCTAGATAGATGCATGGAAACTAATCTTGTTTTAAATTGGGGAAAATGTCATTTCATGGTAGAAACGAGGAATAGTACTTGGTCATGTTGTGTCATCTAAAGGTCTTGAAGTTGATAAAGCTAAGATAGATGTTATATCTGCTTTGCCTACCCCGTCGGCGTCTTGGGAGATTCGCTCTTTTCTTGGTCATGCGCAGATTTTATCGAAGATTTATCGAGGACTTTCGAAGATGGCATTACCCTTATGTAAGTTCTTTGCAAAAAGATGTGGACTTTCGGTTTGATGATGAATGCAAGGAGGCGTTTGATACTTTAAAGAAATTATTAACTTCGCTCCTGTCATTCAACCGCCAAATTGGAAGTTGCCATTTGAGATCATGTGACGCAAAGAACTCGATTAAGTCTTTGTTTTGGGACAAAGGATCGACAAAGCCGTTCATGCCATCTACTATGCTTCAGGACTTTGAATGAGGCTCGGATAAACTATTCCACAACCCGAAAAAGAACTTTTATCTGTGGTTTTTGCTTTAGATAAATTTCGATCTTATTTGCTTGGTACTAAAGTTATAGTTTATTACGACCATCGCCGCTTCTCGGTATTTGCTCACTAAGAAAGATTCTAAACCAAGGATTATTCGATGGATTCTTCTA
This sequence comes from Panax ginseng, assembly GCA_020205605.1. Classification (NCBI taxonomy): domain Eukaryota; kingdom Viridiplantae; phylum Streptophyta; class Magnoliopsida; order Apiales; family Araliaceae; genus Panax; species Panax ginseng. The sequence goes on along the minus strand of CM035133.1, from coordinate 3,023,463 downwards.
CTACAAGAATTCGACTTAGAGATCGAGGATAAGAAAGGTGCGGACAACTTAGTAGCGGATCACTTGAGTAGGTTATTGAGACGAGGAGGAGCTACTGAATTACGTGATTCTTTCCGGATGAGCGATTACTTTTCCATCCATGCCGAGATTCCTTGGTATGCAGATTTGGTAAATTATTTGGTAGGTGCACATTTTCTAAAGAATTTTCCAAACCCCAAAAAGAAAAGTTAAAAAGTGATGCTAGACATTATGTTTGGGATGATCCATATTTATGGAAATTTTGTCTTTGACCAGATAGTTAGAGCGGTTGTGTCAACTAACGGTGAATTTCAACCTATTCTTTCTTTTTGTCATTTTCATGCTTGTGGAGGACATTTTGGTCCAAAAAGAAGCGCTAATAAAGTTTTGGAAAGTGGTTTTATTGGCCATCGCTTTTTAAAGATTCATATCTATTTTGTAAAACATGTGTTAATTGCCAAAGGACGGGAATATTTCTCAACGAAATCAAATGCCCCAAACTCCTATATTAGTTGTTGAACTTTTTGATGTTTGGGGTATAGATTTTATGGGACCTTTTCCTTCATCTTTTGGGAATTTATATATTCTTTGGTACATTGATTATGTCTCAAAATGGGTGGAAGCTAAATCCACTAGAGGGTAGCGATTCTAAAGTTGTTGCAGATTTTGTTAGGACTAACATATTTGTCGAGTTTGGAACACCACGAGCCATCATTAGTGATCGCGAACCCACTTTTGCAAATGTGGTGTTAGCAGACTTTGTTCAAGAAATACAATATTCGCACAAGGTCTCTACATCCTACCATCCGCAGAGTAATGGTCAAGCCGAGGTGTCTAACCGAGAGATAAAATCCATTTTGGAGAAGGTAGTCAACTTGAAGCGAGAAAAGATTGGAGTCGAGATTAGATGATGCAATTTGGGCCTATAAAGCAGCGTCTGATTGGGATGTCACCATCTGAGTTGTGTTTGGAAAATCATGCCACTTACCCATTGAATTGGAGCATAGGGCTTTTTGGGCAATCAATCAGCGGTCAACATGAGTTTGGCAATTTGAGAGTACAGGAAATTGCGATTACAAGAGTTAGAAGAATTGAGGAATGAAGCCTATGAAAGTTCAAAGATTTACAAGGAAAAGACCAAAGCTTTTCATGATAAGCAGATTGTCATGGAAAACCTTTCTTTGTGGGACAAAAAGTTTTGCTATATCATTCTCGGCTTAAGTTATTTCCGGTTGAGATTCAAAGCTTAGAAAGCACAAACAAGATCTTTAAGGTGAATGGACATAGATTAAAGCCTTTCTATGAGGGGCATCGGTGGAAAATATTGAGATGGTGGAGCAAAGACGATCCGATATATGAAAGCTGAGAAGAGAGGCATGACGTCGAGCCAAAGACATTAAACACGGGCAGCTACTTGGGAGGCAACTCAAGATCTCAGATTTGATTTTTCTATCCCTTTATTTTTTATTTTTTTGTTTTTATTGCATGTTTGCTAGTAGTATTTTCTTCTTTGCATGATTTTCTTACATTGGGGACAATGTAAGGTTTGAGTGTGGGGGGAAGATTTAGGTTTTATTTTATGTAGGAATAATAATCCAATTTTGATGGAAAGTTGATAAAAAAAAAAAAAAAAAAACTAAAAACTTGGGTTCCATGGTTCTATTTGCTTATGTGTTCGAAGGTTAAAGTCAAAGATTGAAAATTAATGCTAAAATTCAGAATCTGTTGATGCTTAATTTGTTAATGAATGATGACAACTAAGCCATGATCCATAGTAATTGATTTGAATTGAATTTGTGATACATGAGTACTTGAATATGAGAAGCATGTTTATTTGGCTAAGTTATTTGTGGAGTTGTCTATGTACACTGATTTCACGACTTAAGAACTGTTTAACTTGCTTATGTTATTCTGAGAACCATGTGAAATAATGATGAATGGAAAAAAAAAAAAAAAAAAAAAAAAAAATTAAAAATATGCTTGATGTCTATCGTATGAAATAAGCGGGTATCTAAGCCTCTGGAAGAAGCATCGGTATTCATATTTGAAAAGTGCGATGGATAAAAGCTGACTTGACTAGTCGACTTTTGTGGCCTTTGTTACTTGAATAAGTAAGCTGTAAGTGTCTCTACACTAGCGCCCTAAGATCATCTGGTTTGGGAGTCGTTGGTGGAAAGTTCGCTAATGGGTAACTCTCGAAAAGCCTAAGAAAAGGAGACATTGCACATGTCAAGAAAAAAAAAAAAAAAAGAAAAGAAAAGAAATACTAAAAAAAAAAAGAAGAAGCATGAAAATACATTCATCTGTGCTAAAAAGAAGGTTCTATAAAAAAATTAAAAAGCGAGAAAAATTTGTTCTTGGTTATTAGTCAGTGTGCATGGTTTTTGCTCCATGATAACTAAGTTGAGTAAGTATGATGATTTTGGGAAAGTTACTTATGTGGCTACAATTTGATTTAATGAAATTCATTGGTGAAATGGTAAAGTTGGTAATTGTGAGTTAATTGATAAAGGCGTTGATTAGATTTACGCAAATTTAGTGTTGATAGTCATTATTTGTATCTTGAAATCTTTTGACACTATGGTTGAATAGAATCTTTTGGAAATCAAACTTTTGGTTTACGAGGGCGTGTAAAAGGCTAAGTGTGGGGAATTTGATGAGTGCATATTATTCATTTATTTTGATTCCATTATATTTAGTTTTATTGCATGTTTCATGGGTATATGAGCTTATTAAGGTATTTAATGATTTCAGGAAAGAATTGAGTGAAATGAGAAAAAAAGAAAATTGCGAATTTTTTAGCATTAAGTTGGATGCATGTTCTTAGCTTGGGACTTGAATTTTATTGTAGAGCTCTTCTTTAGCTTTAGGAACATCTTGAATCGTCCCAATCGGAGTTCATATGAAAAAGTTATGATATTTTTACTAAAGCGAACGTTGAACCTCAAAGTTTGGAAGTTGTAATTTACACGTTGATCACTTGGAGGCCGATTTCGACCTTGATGCAGAAGCGATTCTCATCGATTCTCAAAGAATGAAAGTTGTAGATCTCGTCGATATCTTCGTTTTGATAGAGTAGCAGGCCCGTAACTCCTCCTAGATCAAAAGTTATGCTCGTTTTACCAAAGGACGTCATGAAGAGGAAATGAAAATTCACCCAAATGAATTTGAGCGGGAAAATCAAGAAATCTTGGATTTTGGAAAGTTTCTAAATGCTGATTTTGGTAGACTTCTACATGGAATTGGATTGATATTTCTATTAGCTTTAGGATTTCTTTTAGACTAAGATTTATTTCCAAATTGAATTCTATTTCTTTATGGAAACTAGTTATGATTTGTAAATCCTTTTAGGATTTGGATTTCTACATCCTATAGGATTTAGGACTTTGTCTAGCACTATAAATAGAGGATGAGGGTCAAGGTTTTATTCATTCAATATTCAACATTCAAGTATCCTCTATTGGAGTGAAGGCTCAAAAAGCATGTCGGGCTAGTTCTTTTTATTCGATTCTAAAGGGAGGTGAATCCTTGTTACAAGTAATTAATTAATTGAGTATTATTATTTATTCCTTCTTGTGTGAAATTTCTTACGATAATCTGTTTTTCATTGATTGCATGCTAATTGATCTAATTAATTTAATATGGCCAATTGAGTTAATTTGATCATTATCATATCGCTAGATTAAGATTGGTATTACGTGTAATTGATATCTCTCTTCATCACAAGTAGCAACTTGGTAATAATAATTGTGGACAAACTTTTGTTTATTGCTAAGATTATTAGAAAACAAGTTAAATAAATCGAGCTTATGTGTTTGTTGCTTGGATTAGCCTAATTTTCTATTTCTTAATGCTTCTATCATATTAAATCTAGAGAGCTTATTCTAGGTTATATGCTAGTTAGAATCTGGTGGAGAGCTTGTTTCATACAGTGATAATCTAAGGAGAATTTCGGATAACAGAGCTTATTGTTATCTAGGGCTAATAATTTCATTGAAGGAAAAATAATAATTACTTGATTAATTGATTGTTGTACTTGGTGAAACTGAACTGCAGAACTGAAGTTTTACATATTTGGTTAATTTTATCGTTAATTCTTGTTCTCTTAGTTTAAAAATAATTTTCAAAACCCCCATCTTTATTTTCTGTTAAAATAGTAGAATAATTCTAAAACAACTTTACTCTCTGTGGGATCGATCCTTACTTGTTACTGTGCTAATTATTGTAAATTGTGGAGTGAAAGTGAGGTTAATTTAGGAGTGTCAACGACAGCTCCCAATGGAGCACACGATATCAAGGCCACCACATGCAACAGACTGCCCAGTTGGAGAGAAGGCGCATGTCATTACCCATGGGCAAGGTAACTTAATGGCATGAGTTTTCTGGCTTGTGAGGGCATTCCACACTATTAACCTCCAATCTTGAGATGCACTGACAATACGATTCTTTTCCGGAGTCCAGTCTAGTGAATACACCTGAACAATTCTTAATTCATGAAAAATTTGTTTTTGCCAGAATCTAAAATTATGGTCATATCTTAGCAATATAATGAATAAAAGCTATGAAGTTCAAATTCTATCTGAATGGTTGATTAAATAAATAGAAAGAGATCAATATAATCAATTAGGATGATAATCACCCAACTGAACTTCTTGGACACTGTCAATAGAAGTTAGCCACTCACGAAAAAGCATCATGATAATACATGAGGAATAAATCCTCTATAATTCAAAATTTTTGTGACTAAATAAATGGGAAAGATGGGTAATAATCAGATGCACTAAAGCATGAAGATAGCCTGTCATCTTACGGAGTTACGGTCTACCTGCCATTTATTCCCGTGTAAAAAATATGCTACAAACTAATTGCTCATGAAACTTATACTTACAAGATAAATTACCATCCCTAAATATTTCTTGAGCTATCATTTTAAATGTTTTCTCCAAATGGTGAGGGTGTTCCGGAGTAATCCCAGAGAAAATTATGAGTGATTCGATATCAAGAGGTTTGCACTAATATGGCATAGCAATATGAAAAACTAGTCTAGACATACAAGGTCAAGAGGTAGAGCAACTACATTTAAAGCTATCAATGCACAAAGCTCTAGTTTTGAAATGCCTAACTAGGGGAGTATTATTTTTGTTGTATTGATTAAATTCATAGTTGCTAGAATTTTACAGGCCAATCATTTAAACTAATTTCATTATGACAAAGCAAAAGCAATAAAGCATACAACCAACAACTCTATGTATACAAACTTTAGCACTACAATAAAAGATCAGCCCAGAACTACAATGTATTTAACAAAATACACATATACAGTACACAAATTAATTATCTTTTCCAATATGTATTATACATACAAACACACAAAATCACGCACGCGCGCACGCGCACATATGATATCAGAATCAATACAAAAATTTACTGCAAAAAACGAATCCTAACCTTCCCGGTGTGCCCCTGCAAAGTCCTACAGCAAACCAGATCCGTGGCGCTAAATGTAACTGGAGTCTTGCCTTGCGACCTAGCATATCCGGCAACTGTAAATTTAAGACAAAAAGAACAGATTTAAGTAAAATTCAAAAACAAATAAAAATGTACAGAATCCTCCCAATTTTTTGGTACTAAAATTTAAAAAATGAGAAAGCTGAAAATCAAACCATCCGTATCCAGTAGAAGTAAGCGCTTCTGCTTCAAGCGTTCTCTGAGAGAATTCAGAGCCTCTGTAGCTGCCATGTGCCGCTCTTTGAGCTCTGATACTGATGACATCTATCAATGTATGCTTATATATACATAAATGCGTTGAAAGGTCAGCAAAGGTTAAATTTGAAGTTAATAATAGCCCTAATGTTCTTCATTTTAAAGAGTAAATTGAGGCTAAAAAATGTACTTCAGCTTTGTTTCATGTGAAGTAGTGGCGTTTGAGTAGGATTTTTGAAATACAGAAAATTGAAGGGGAAGAATAACAAAGAAAATGAGAAGAAACTGAATGACAGAGAGGAGAGAGAGAATAGCTTACGTGCGAAATTATGAAACTGAGGAGAGAGAAATTCCACTAGACAACAAATTCTACCCATAAATCGAATCTTATTAAAATCAATAAACAAAAAAAATCTCATATCGACTTTCATTCCTAAAATTTAATTTTTTTTAAAAATATTTTCTTCCCACAAAATAGTGAATTAGATGAAATTCTTTTATATAAAATAATAAGTGGTGAGTCAATTTATAAAAATTTTATCGTCAATTTAAAACATTTATTCAAATATAATAATACGGGAAATTTTTTATATGTTTACTTAAAAATAATAGCATGATAATAAATTTATAATAGTAAATATCTAATTATAACATTGTATGCTATCGTCAAAAACATAAAAAAAAAAATTATAAAATATAATAAAATATTTTTTGTTTAAATAGAGAGAGTAATACTTTTAGTATTAAGTTCTTTTTTATTTTTATTTTTAACTTGAATAAGGAGTGATACTTTTGTAGCAAATGAGACTAAGGAGTTAAGAGTCTTCTATATTGAATTTTTAGGAGTACATATAATATATTTTCTATAAGTTGTTATAAGTACATAAATAATTGATTATTGTTTATATTCTAAATATATTAATATAAATTTTTTGGCATGAGTTAATAGATATTTTTCACTTGATGTCTAATTAGAAATGGGTAGTATAATTAATCTAATACAAATTTATGGTCAAATAAAGTAAACTACTATTAATTTATCTTTCACTAAAATTAATCATCATATACTATAAGTTTAATGGAATAATTTTAAAATCAAAAAATTGGGAAGCTGAGGAGGGCCTTGTAGGAGTACCGGGCACTGGTGTGGCGTCAGCTGAAGGAGGTAGATAGACAACGATGTTAGTATCACATACAAAATATTATTAACAATTCACATACACATGTATATTGTGGATCTCCGCATGACATGTGAGGATCTAGTTAGCATTAAAAAATTTTTAATAAGTTAATCAATTAGTTAGTAAAATACTGATACACATAGAGTCTCGCCTGCGTATCTATATTTTATTGGTCAATTAACTAACTTAAATTTCATGTTATGTGGAGACTATAAATATACATGTATGTGTATATGAATATTATGTGAGTATTTTGTACGTGATGGGAACATTATTTGTAGATAAGAAGTAGGTGATGACATGCAATTTAATTGGTCTTAGACAAGAATTGCCGAGGAAAGAGGGAAGATGATGGAAATGGATTGGCGGGGATAGTCACACGTGAAGTTCAATCATACGATAATTGTGAAATACAATTTTAAAAATATCTTACTTTCATGGAGAAAATATGATTAATTTGTTTATTGTAAGTCAATTTTTTAATTGTTAGTTATTTTTTAATTTTTAAATTATATGAATAAATGTTAACCGTAATATTTTTGAAGACATATAATAAAAATACTCGTAATTATAATTGGATACATAGCAGAATTCTTATGTAAATTAAGCAAAAATGACATATATTATCTTAAACTCAAGTAGTCAACTCAGCAAGATGTTATATTGTATAGAATACATTTACCGAATAAGGCAAGAAAGAAGAGAGAACTGTTGACAAAACAAATGGATTGCAAAAATTTTAGTATTTGTACAAATGACAAGCGCAACTGAGAAAACTTCAGAAGACACTCATTTTACCAACAAATTCTGCTGACAACGTGATGATTCTTACAACAATTATGTAAGACAGCTTAAACAAACAATGGAAAAGTGCACAGAAACTTTTGTATTTAAAAAAAAAAGGAGAAGCCACCCTTGATCATCCAACCAATACAAAGAGGAGAAAACGGAAAAGAAAATCAGAAAAGACCAAAAAAAGGTAGAAAGGGCACCCACATTAACCACCAGAGTGGGATACTGGAGTTGTTACAAACTGGCCATCCTTGTACAAATGAACAAACTGCTGTGGCAGAGCATGTTCCCCCTGTGTAACAAAACATGACAGTCATCGCTAAAAATACCAAAATGGATTTTATTTTTGTCTATCCACCAGCCTTCACTAAAACGGCAAGAAAAAGGGGTATGTTTCTGCCATTTTGTTGGAAGGATTAAGAAGCACCGAAGTAATGTCTAAACCCAAAGAAAAAGGATCCCATAACAAGGAAACGCCGTTTCTCAATAACTGGATCAGAATAAAGAATCCAAATCCAAAAAGATGATTGTATTTTTTTCGGGGTTGCCTACATTTGTGTTGGTTGGAGGGGTTACCTATATTTTATTGGTTGGAGGGGTTCGTGAGTGGGGAGGAGATATGAAAAGAGGCCAGATGTTAACCCGTTATGTTTAATAATGTCCGTTTGGAGGAAGAGGAACCAGAAATTAAGGGAATTGTTCCTGGCTTAATTCTGGATTTAGAAATTTCTTGTTTTAATTTCATCAAAGTTACCTTGGGCTAGTATCCTTTTTGTGGATTGTTTGGGACAGATTCGGGCAGTGTTGCTTGGTTTAGCTAAGGTACCCAATTAAGAGTCCAGGGCCGTATAGAAGTTCTTTTAGGTTGATGTTTTGGTTTCAGTTAGATAAGAATTTGATCTTTCTATACATGAGAGTGCAACCAAATAAACTGCTGTAGAATGAGAATGCAAGGGATGAAACTAAACCCAAATTTAGCAGTGTTCCAGAACCACTACAAAGACTAGCACATCTAACATTGAAACTTTTTGTTGGACCAATTGGGAGCTAGTTCTCCTTTCAACAACATCATGGGTTAAAGACCACCCTAGTGCTGATAAGACCGTGTTTAATAGAAGTAAAAGTTAGATAAGCAAAAGGACATTAACTAATTCATCCAGTAAATTGTTATCTAAAAATCGATCAAAGGATAAAACATACATCATTACTAAATTTTGGGGATCTTACTACAATTGTCAAAGTAGTTTAACTATTAAGCCTCATAAATTTATTATTTGTTATTATGACTCTTAATTATAGATGTTTCTTATAGCATTAAGGCTATGTTTCTTGGCAATAATAATGGATGGGATATAATTATTTAAACTAGTTTAATACCTTTAGGCACTATATTATCCTGTAACTAGTCCTTTATATGATCCTATGGACTAATTGTCATAATTTCTAAGGCATTTGATACCCCTTTTGAGTACTATATAATACCACCTCCACTCTTGGGATTATTAGTCCATCATGAAATGGCCTTCAAAATGAAAAACATAATCCATGGAAGTAAATAAAGGGACTTGATAAAGGATAAAATAGTGCCTAAACCTAAAGGTATAAAACTAGTAAATATAGACATATCACATCCATTATTATTGCAAACAAACATAACCTTTAGAGTCAAAGAGGTACTTGATATAGATACCGACAACATCATTGCAGAGTCTTCATCTTTATAGAGACTTTATTATCTTAGAAATTTGTATGAGTTTCTGGAGGTAAACAGAAAAAGGGGGAAAACATAGAAACATACCCAATCATCTTCAGAACCAGCCCCGGGCACCAATACATTTATCTCACTTGACTTGGCTGTTGTTATTGAAGCCTCCAAAGAATCTTTGTTCAAATATAATTGGCAACCAGCCGTATTATCTACTGAAATTGTTGGGGCTGAACCCTAAATATAAGAAAGGCTTGAGTATAAACTTAAACCATAGTTATCTTGCATAAAGCAAGCAAACTATAACTATCAATAATATTTCTGATCTCTAGAGCCTCCATACATATTATGGAGGAACGAAATACTAATTTATAAATTTTGTTATGATAATATTATCAGAAACCAAAACAATCATCACAGATATTTTAAACTAGATACATAAGAAGTAAAATAAAATACTATATAAGGATACCTGACATTGCACCTCAACGCCATTACAGTTAACAATCTCACAAGCAGCCACCACATCCTGTCTCAAAATTGGAACATAAAGTGAGCAAATTTATTTCTAATACAACTTAAATAGTCAGATTTATTTTCAAATATTTACTGTACTGACCTTGAACACAACCCCCACCTTAGTGCATTTGTCTACGGTTATATTGTTAACTTTCCCTGCACATTGCCCCAGTAATGGTAAGCTCTTCATGACATTCCTAAAAAAACCTCAATTCTATATCATGTGATATAAATGCTTCTGAAAAGATAACAGGTATTACCTTGGATCTGAAGAACAGAATCCTTACATCCAAAAACATATACAGTTTGCTTCGCATCACAGTCATCAATTACTAAATTCTTCTTTCCAATTTGGTATTCAACCACCCACCTACCCAGTTATACAGCATGAAACACCAGATCAGCCTCTTATATAGATTGAAAGACAAATTATAACCATGAACTGTCACTCACTTGCGACCCATTTGAAGCTCTAACTTGGGAGGTGCAGTTTTGGAGAAAGAAAACGAATGGCCACGACCATCTTTTTCATTAGCAGTAACAATGCCAGCTCTATCTGCACGGTTCTTTGTCTTCATGTCGGCTGTGACCTTTTTCAAACCTACAAAGCAAGATATCAAAGGGGGAGGGGAGCAAAAAGAAAAAACAAATTTTCTTCAGCAAACATTAACTAAGAAAAACAAACAAACAAGCGTTGAAGAAGGAGAACTACCAGAAGTCACTGGCTTCCCTGAACTAATTTCTTGAAAAACAGCAGCCATTCCCGCCTTTGGGCGAGATGATGAAGGCTGAGGAGTTTCTGAACTGAAGAGCGAGGCTGGCTGGCGGAGGAGGTGGAGGAGCAGGAGGCGTTTGCTGTAGGAGCTTTTGATGGAGCAGACACAATAGCTTTCCCTGTTGCACTCCATACAGGACCCAACGGATAGTGAGCCTTCACATAATCCCTCAAGCCTGGAACATAGAGCTCCTTCAAAGCTTTTGCCCACTCAATATGATTTGGGTCTTTATTTCTATACTCTACGAGAACCTTAAACAATGCAATACAAATATATCAAAAGTAACTACCTAAATTACTTTGTAAAATGTGGTATCACTACAGGCTGAAATTAACATGTAATTAACTATAAATATACATATATTGATTTTGTCAGGGATCGTATGACATTGTCTCACAGAAGCATTAGAGTTGGGACAGATAAAGAAAAGCGGTTGGGGTACAGAAATAAATACAGTGACAAGAATATTTAAAAGGCAAAAGTTCCCCTATGTTAATTCTTATTTACCACATCAATATATGTCTTGAAAATAAGTAATAGTCAATATATAACATACAAGTACATAAATAAATGAAGCTGTCTAGCTTTCACGAAAGACAAATCCTAAAAATAATCGCAAAATTAACTACTCTTTTTTCACACGTTATGATGCGAATACCTTGCAAATGTGTGTGTGTGTGTGTATTTCTGAACAAAAATGAAGAAAATAGATCCCTTTTCTTTTCTAATTTCCAATAGACAGAAAAAGGTTCTATTTCATTTGGAATGGCATTTTACTCTAAAGTAGGCTTAAGAAAGAAGCCTCCTCCAATGTTTATAGAATTTCATCAATTATTAGCCAAGTACTAGACGGCCGTCACAGAGCAGACAACGGCTTTTATTTTATTCCCTGAATTGGATCACAAATCCATATATACATACAAGCACACAAAGTTGTAAGAAGCATAACATAATTTAACACCTACATCTTAAGTCACAATTTTGGACGCAATGGCAATACCTTGTTGTTGTAAAATTCAGCCATTTGCCAACTTTCTTCCACATGGGCAATAGGCATGCTCATCCCTAGAAAAGAGATGAAGCATAATAAGAAAGCAATAGACATGAATGAATTCATCTGTTTCCAGCATAGAAAAGCAAAATAGTTCTCTTACCGCAGTCTTTCCCGGTATATGCAATCCATGCAAGCGCTGATATACTGTCCGCAACAGTCTTCAAGTGATTAAAGAAATTGGATCGTCTCCCTTCTGTCATCGCATTCGCTTTTATAATCACTTCATTTAACGGCTTGAGGAATTCAACCAAACCTGCCATGTCAGGTTTCTGCACAGACAAATTGAACAAATTCAGCATCATATGACCACTAGAAACAGAAAAGTAATTATAACGAGAGCTTTCATTACAAATATATTCATTACAAGTAAGTATCCAAACGGAGATCACCACATAATTTTGAAGCCATAATTTCAAATATTTCTCTATAACTGCGATAAGAAAGGAATGCCAGGGTTTTAGTTATCGTCTTTTAGAACTAACGATGACTCCAGGCCATCACATATCATAGGACCAAAACAAATTGAAATTCACAATAGAGTTCTTAAACACAATCTTTTGTCTATAATAATAATTTAAACAATCTTACACACTATCATAAAACTTCCATCAAAATGATTCTCATGCATTTTTAACATTCCTTATAACGTAGGAAAGAGTGCCACGTGACAAATTGCACAAAAAAATTGCTTTTGGCATATCAACAAGCTCATCTTACTTGATGAAACTTCAGCAAATCTACTCCTAATCTAAAAATCCTTATTTCGGTGGAATGAGATTCAAACAATTACTTAAACCATTCTCAGTAGTTTTTCATATAACAAAAGCTCATTTATTAATACTCCCAATAATGTTAAATAATTTTGTATAATACTCGGAATCTTAAAATTTACAGCCAGAAAACACCAATTCAATCCACAGCTGATATAGTAAAAAAAATCCATATACCACAAATATATCAATCAGATACGAAACAACTATTATACAAAGATACAATGCCATTTGTGGATCAAAATTCATTACATAGAACTCCAAAATTTCAACACACACATACAAAGTGTATAAACATCTTCAATGTATAATAATATTAATATCTATATGCATATGTAATGAAATGAAAAAACAAAAATAACAACTGAATAAAAATTGACCTTTGATTGTTTTATTTTGATAAGAAGCTCCTTCTGAACAGAGAATGCTTGCTCAAGAACCTTGGTGACATCCTCAACTTGTCCCCCAATCTTCCCCGCTGCAGTCGAAACCCTACCTAAGTATTGCACCACGAAATCCTCAAATGCTGTGACTGATGGATCCATCTCCGCCGCATCTCCGCCACCCTCCGACAAACCTCCCGGTCGGAATCCGCCAGACAGCGACTCCAGCCGCGCCACGGCAGACTCCAACCTCTGTATCAGTTTCTCATCCATAACTTGTCTTTCTCTCTCTAGAACTATCAGATACACAGATAGAGCAGATCTGGTGGTAGTTTATTCAGGGTTGCATCCGTATGTTTTGCGCTGTTTTTTTTTGCTTTTTAAACACCGAAAGGCTTAAAGCGCAGTCGGGATACTTGTACTAATTAATGTGTCTGAATTCTTTTGGAGGTAAATGTGTTTTTGACGGCACCTATAAATCTTTTGTTTCTCTTTCACTTTCGTCCTTTTTATTTTTATTTTTATTTTTTCACTACTAAAAAGTTAGTCCCCGTTCCCACAAATGAAAATTGAAAAAAATATATCCTATAAAACTTGTACCGAAATAAAAAGAAATGTGTGAAACAAAAAAAATATATAGTTTTAACAAACCGTGAGATTAATCTTAAATACATCAATTCAAGCTCGACTTAAAATATAAATAATTTAAATATAAATAAATTTTAAAATTCGATAAATTATTCAAATATCCTTAAATTGTAATTTTTTATTGATACTCATATTATATTCGTTCGAAAAGTTCAATATGCTCGAATTCGATTCGAGATCGTACTCGACTCGGTAACTAAACGAGACTCGATCAAACTTTGTTTTATATTCGATAATTTTTTATGAACCAAATCTGAGCAATTCAATACAAGTGCACTTACTCTCGATGCCCTATTTTGCGTTGTGATATTGGATATTAGGAAGATAGATGACGTGTAAATGAACAAAATTTATATTAATTAAATAATAGTGTCTATTTATACTTTGTAATAAAAATATATTAATTTTTGTTGTGAGTGTATACGATCGGTTATAAATTGATACAAATATATAGGTAGTTGATTGATATATTTGTTTTTGTTTTTGTTGCAAGATAAATATTTTTCTAATTTTTATATTCTTTGATTTCATTATCAATTTTCGAATTGATTTTAAGAAAACTAGAGAAATGATGTATTGATGTATAGTATAGTATAGGAGGAGTATATGGACGGGAAGAGCGTGCACTATCAATCATTTACAACTTACAAAGTGTTTGTAAGTTTGAAGAGAAATAATAGAAAATAACTTTAAAATTTATGAGAAAAAAATTATTATTATTATTATTATTTTTGTGAAGAAATTTTATTTTAAAAGAGTATATCATTATATTACTCTTATGAGATTATATTTCAAAACTATTACAAGGATATTTTAATATTTTAGTATGTCATCTAAATCTCTAATAAATTTTCTTGAACTTCTTCAAAATCTTCCCAAATTTGGGAGGATTTTTTTAAAAAAAAAACTTATCTATTAATAAAAAAAACTGACAAATAAATTTGTACATTTTTTTTCTTATTAACATTTTTTTTTTTGAAAAATTCCACTAAAGTTGGACTTTGTACACCTTTTTTTTTTTTACAATCTTTTTTTTTTTTCTAATTTAATTTATTTAATTTTATTTTTATTTTGCTAAGATGAGTCGATGATGATGTTAAAGTTGAGCTTTTCAAGTGCATGGCCCCCTGGTGTGTTCATTTAATAAGACACTTTTTCATAATTCATTGGGCCAAGATATATCATCCTCCCTGTGACAAACCATGATTTGAAATTTAAACTGAGCATGTGAGAGAAGACAGAAAATCAATGCAATGGCATGAATTTGTAGCACTTTTATTGTGCAATGCCGGTGATTGTTGCCCCTGCATTGATTAGCATACCAATAACTGTGGTTCTTCAGGCCACGTAAATATTATAAATGAATCTGTCAATATTAAATTTAAAAATATTTTCAATTAATTTTTTAAAAAATAATATTAATTTTATAATTTGAAACGGAGGGAGGGAGGGAGTACCTAATTAAAATAACTTAGCCACAATCTACAGGAACAATTTAGTATTATGCAGAAGCTTGAAAATAAGTTAAAGATTGGCATGGGATCCTGCTTTAGTTTTCAATTCCTTTAGGAATTTTCTTATGCTGGCAGAAAGATATGTTTGTTTATATTAACGAATAGAGAGTGTAGTGTGGTAGTAACACGTATTTACAAGGCTCTTTCAAATGAAGGGCTACATCAAACTAAATATGTAAAGGGAAAAGGATTGATTGTCTTGTCCGAAACAAACTACTGATGATAATAACCAAACCAAACCAATGGATCTTCTTTATAGATTTGATTAATGGAAAATATACACACTACAAAACTTGTTTACCTTCTGTATCTTCATCTCCATTTTGATCTCTGTTCATCACCATCCACCACATCCTTGGAGGTTAACACAACTTTCTTTGATTCAGCTGCATGTGAATTGAGCGGGGCTGTCTCTCGAGTTGAACGAGGTTCCTGTAGAGCGTTTGTATGAATGAAAGATGTAATCAGATTAAGAACTGCATAATCTATAGAGCGTTTGCATGAGAATGAAATAATTCATGCTTGTAGAGAAACAATAATAAAAAAAATCTCCACATTACATCCAGGAACCATAATCTGCAATCCATCGCACTGTTACTGGAATTGTCTCGGTCCATGGCAGATGTTGTTCATGTGCCAATAGGATCATACTTTGTAATAAATATTTGAAAGTTCTTACGAATTTAATTGAACTCTAAGGGTGTAAACGAGTCGAACCGAAACGAACAAAGAGCTGCTCGAAGAGCTGCTCGAATTCGACTCGACACGTTAAATTCATACTTGAATTCGAATTGTATTTGAAAATCTCTACTCAGATTCGACTCGACTCGAATATTTATTACTTGAATTCGATACTCGGATAAAATATATTTAAACTACTCGTGAGCTTCAAATTTAAGCTCGAATTCGAGTCTCAACATAATAACTAGCTTTATAATAAATATAATTATAAATTGAATTTGTTGTTTTACTTAAAATTAAAATTTATTGAGTATCTAATCAAATTTGTATCAATCGAGTATGTATTGAATCACAATCAAGTAGTTTGAATCTTAAACAAGTCGAGTATAAATTTGTTCAAATTCTACTCATATTTTTATTCGAACTATTTTTTATACTCAGATTTAAATTCATATTATTAACAAATCCGAGTCTCGCTCGTATTTTTTCGAGTCGAGCTTTGGTTCGTTTACAACCTTGTCTGTATGTGGAGTTCAACTGCTATTGTGTTGGTTGTCTATGACACAAACTCCACTCAAAATCGCTCTGTCCATAGTATTGGAGGTTAACTACAACCAATCCTAGCAACCTACATTTTATCAATAAATCTAGTTGCATTGTCATTTGTCAAGGTTGGTCGGTCTATATACCTACTAAACCAAACCAATGAAATCCTAATCTTAAGGTCCTCGAGTATATTGATGCAAGTTAGAACAACACTTTGGTGATACAAGGCAGTAAATAACTGTAAAACAGATTGCATTAGTAATGTATAGAGTTATACTATTCAATGATACGTGTACATGAGATGAGGGGCTTACACTACGAAAAGGAAATTCGTCTGCCTCAAGCATATGTACAATCTGCCCCATCTTTGGACGCTTATGGGGATCCAAATCTATACAGCGGAGGCAAACCAGCAATGCGCGCTTCAAAGCTCTAGGAGGAGGTTGTACTTCAATGAGTCTATCTACTAACTCTTCTCCACGACGACTTGCTACCATTCCTTTGAACCAATCAACCAAGTTCATCTAAAATTTTGCCAACCAAAACATGCAAATGATAATGATGTCGAAATCAATTCAATAAGGGGGAGAGGAAGAGAAAATTAGGACCTTTTACCTCTCCAGGTGCTCTGGAATAATCAACCGGGCTCCTTCCTGTAATTATTTCCATAAGAAGAACCCCAAAACTATACACATCACTTCCCTCGTTAAGCATACCTGTACTCGCATAATCGGGCGAGACATATCTGCAACAATAAGCGATGGTGACATGGTCTTCCAACTTCAATTACGAAACCAAAAGTGTGTAAGCACTAGGAAAAGGAACAAACCCGAATGTGCCCATCACTCTTGTAGTCACATAGCTTTTTTCAGAACCTAACAATTTGGCAAGTCCAAAATCTGATACTTTCGGATTCCATTTTCTATCCAGAAGAATGTTGCTGGATTTCACATCACGGTGCACAACTTTGGGTTCTAATCCTTCGTGCAAATAGGCCAAACTGTGATAAAATTTAGATGTGTAACAGCTCAGGCATATGGAAATATAGAAGGCAACATAAAGCCACTTAATTCTAAGAGTTGAATCAAATTGAGTTTCATAGTCCGAACCTCCATTGTCTAAATGCTTAAAAACCCAGATTTGACATGTTAAGCAGCAGCAAACACAAAATAATCATATTTCCTCAAAAATGAAAAACTTTAGATAACAGTATCTCACCCTTTTGCAGTCCCAACAGCAATTTTCATTCTGATATCCCAGGTCAAAGGGCTGACAGGCCCTACATCACCATGTAACCACTGCTCCAAATTGCCATTATTGACGTACTCATACACAAGCAACCTGAAAGGGCAGTATTTTTCTCAAAGTTGATTCAAGAAACTAGAGAATCATTAGTTAAAAGATTCAGTTGGACAAAAAGAACAATGAATCCAATATGCAAGCAAAAAGTACCTTTGAGCACCTTCAGCACAATACCCAATTAAACCGACAAGGTTTTTATGTCTTACTTTTCCAATCGCTTCTACTTCAACTTTGAACTCCTTCTCTGCCTGACCCCTACAAACAAAAAGATCCAAGCTTAAACCGCTATACATTGTTTTATTTTTGACAAGCAATTGTAAAAGCAAAATAAAACTACAGTTAGTAAGATGCAATAAGGATCTACTTGAAACTTGTTACGCGAAGACTCTGAAAATCAAACATGTAAGCTTTGTTGTCCAATTTTAGCGAAATGAAGGAACTTGCATTTCATGTAACTTCACCAACCATATCCTCGAGCAATATCAGAGCACGACAATACGACAAGTCTTTCTATTCGTAAAGCTTGCAGATTACGAAAAATCAATGGATGCCCTCCCAGACAAATTCATTAAAGCTCTTCCTTTCTTTTTAGCTTACTGCTTCCGCATCACTTCAGGCACTCTACATAGTGATTGAGAGCCATTCACACCGGAAATTAACACAAGTCTACTGTGCTTAGGTGTTAAAAAAATGAGTGCAACCACCCACTCTCATTTCAGCTTTTATATGAATATAATGGGTGCACATTATAATCATAACCAAAGAATGTTGTCAATTTCTAAAGTTAGATCAATTACATATAATAAGAAGAAGAAGAAATAACAATAAATTTAGCCATAACAATAAATTTAGCCAACCACAACTGTAAACAGAACTGTAAAAGTTATGTGCTCTTTTAAAGTTAAAGTGTGTTCTTTTGAACAAATAGTCTCTTATATTGAAGTTCGCAATCTAATTACCATAATTTTCTCCACCAAGCAGGCATTCATTTTTGAGATCTAATGAGACGTAAGAAAAAGAGAAAACAAAAACAAAAGTGTAATAGAAATCCACTGACGGAAGCTAAAAATGAAATCTTGAATGTCAGATTGAATATAAAAGTAAGTAGAAGAAACTGGGAAAGAACACAAAGTAAATAAAGAACAAAGGAGCAATTCAAAACTAAAAAAAAGAACATAAAGAACAAAGCAATAGGTTACTTTTTTATTTCTTTCTCTCTCATGAAAGTTAAAAAAGACAAACTCAGTCACCGGCAAGAACACAATCCAGATCTAAGAAGCTCCGATAACGATAAGACTATAAACCAGACAGCTACGAAATATCTAAATAAACATGTAATTTAAAACATAACATCAAAAAAATGCTGTATTAATTAAAAATAAATAAATCTCACTTATTATTCAGAAGATTTTTCACAGCCACAACAGAGCCATCCTGCAAAACTCCTCTGTAAACAATTCCATACCCTCCTTCACCAATCACATTCTCCTCCGCAAACCCATACGTCGCTGTTTCAAGTTCCTTCAAGCTGTACCACCGTCCCCACCCAATGTTCATCCCCTCGGCGGACACCGTCGTCGAGGCCTCCTCGCTTTGACTCGTACTCGACTCATTACTCGCGTAACTCCCTTTTTTACCCTCACCGCAAATCGCCTTGCTCTCTTTCTCGAATTCCTCAACTTTCACACTTTCAACATGAACCGATTCTTTGATCTCGATTACCTTTTTGTTAACTAAAGGTAACAAACCTGAACTATGCTTCACGCGGATTCGACGACGTTTTGAGCTCCGATTCGAACGGATACAGAGGAAGATCATGACAAACACGGTGATCAACACCGCAATTGTAACTAAAATTACGGAGTACAGCTTGAGACCGAAAATTGGAGTTTTGGAGGAGATAGAGAAAGCCGATGAGTCTTCGTTGGAACCGGAACCGGAGGATTTTTCTGAAACCGCCATTGTAATGGAATATGTGTGAGCTCTATGGAAATGGCATTTGTATAGAGAAATCCCCAAAATCCTAAAATTTCAACAATTTGGGAAATGGGAGCCTTTGGGGTTTATGAAAAGAGTGGTGTGAGCATTCAACGGATACATACAAATGTAAAAATGAGGACAGAGAAAATTAAGAGGAGAGAGAAAAACGAAAACGGGTCTGAGACTGAGACTGTGAGAGGGAATGAGTTGTAATGTAACGGGTCGGGATTCATCGAATATTACGTCAAGGCCACTGATCAGGATATAAATAGTACTACTAGTAGTATTAGTAGTAATAAACAAGATACTCTACCCGGATCCGGTTAGTATGTAATTTATTTTTTAATAAGTTGGTTAATTGGCAAATAGAATACTGATACATATAAAGTTTTGTCTGCGTGTCAGTACTCTATTGACAAATTAACTAATTTACTTAAAAATGAACTTCATAGTAACCACTCCCACTCTAGCCGTTCAGTTCAGCTGTATACAGTAAATTACCAAAATGTCATGGACACGTGGGGACCTGTACGGTCAGAATTGGGTTCGTGTTTATCGTCGGTGCTCTCTTCTTTTCAATTCACGTGTATTATTTATTTTGCTCCTACCTCAAATTTATAGTATGTAATATATTTTAAAGGGCTAAAATATTAATAAATTCATTAAACATATATTATTAAATTAAATTATGAGACCAAAATTTAGCAATCTTTGATAAAAATGTGGATTACCGAGAATTTTCAGTATAAAATTTTAATGTTTCTACTTTTTTTTAGTGATCATATTCAGGGACGAAGTCATTTTATTTTTGGGGACAAGATTTTTTTTAATAACATAATATATATTCAAAAAAAAATACTCAAAAATAATAGGTTGATATAGACCGTAATTGATGTAAGTTCGTCCAACTTCATCAAATAAATTACTACATTTTCATATTTCGATCACGCTCTAAATAATTAATATCTCATTTTTTATATTCAATTTTTGATGATTTTAGAGAACGTTGTTCTTGTTCATGGATAGACAGAGATGTTTGAACATTAGGCTCAGAGATAAGCGGTGTCAACATGATTTAATTGCTCTTTCTTGAAAAATGAATCAATAGCACGTGTTAACGCCAAGATCTTCTGCCACGTCCCAATCACGTAAGACGCCCTGATCCTGCACAATAAACACGGTAAACACCACAAGCTTGACGGCGGTTCCGTCGGAGGATAGCTCAGGCGTGAGAATTAGTATGTGTTCACAAGATTAACAATAGAGGAATGTACTGTCTAGTGTCTAGAGAGAGATAATAAATCTCGGTTGTGTGTATATGAGAGAATATGAAAATCAAAAAGTATATGAACATACCTCTTCGTGAAGGCCTCTTTGCTAGGTTATACTATCTCTGCCTGGATTACTGTGCCACCCACTACTACCTGACACCCCCTCTGATCCGATAGGTTCTGCCGACTGCGTATGGTTTATCCACTGCTTTTGGCCACTGTTTTTTACCACCGGCCGGCTATGATCCCATCCACATTAATGCATGGCAGGAGCTTTGGTCAACTGTCATGCTTTTTAATCATCACAAGTCAAAGTAACAGATATTAAAATATCTAATGGGTCGATCCACTGGACCGACTCGGACTTAAAGGTTAAAATGGATACAATATGGTGACCGGGCCCAGTGACTTTCACGGATTAATAATAGAGGCCCAATAGATTGTTTATGTGAGTAGGCCCAATGTACCTGGCCCAAAGATAGGAAATATCACGACCCAACATGGCCCCCTAATTTTTTGTTAAATAGAATGTTTAATAGAAAATTATGAATGGCCCAGGATAAATTACTAAAAGTCCACAGTGAGAGATAATTGAAGTGTACCCGCCATCGCTCACACGAAATGAAAGGAGAAGAGAACGGAGGCCCAAATCAGAAAAGCCCTGTCTAATAAATTCATGAACCCGGAACCGGACCCTTTCCATTTAAATTCCAAATCATTACTAACATTTAATGAGCCGGCCTTGAACACCGTGTAGCAAATCACATATAAAAGGTAACTTTACCAATTTTGACAGTTTTACCTATCCATTTGAAATTCGAGCGCCTTCTGAACTCTCTGACTTTCTGAACTTTCTCTTTTTTTCTGCAACTTGTCAACAATGGCTTCCCAGAATTCTGAACAAGGCTCTCCCATACTGGTAACCCCACTCACAGTCGTTCCACCAAATCCTACCACTGCTGCTCATGAAGGAACCTCGACCCCGAACCCAAAGGGGTCGAAATCTGACAAGAATCTTCCCCTAAAAAATCCCAAAACCCCCTCTGAATACTACAGGAGCACTGAGCGATTCTCGCATGCCAATATTCCCTCTATCGTCACGGAGGCTGAACTGAAGAGGATCCGATCTCGATACCATATCCCGGATACCCATGCAGTTAGGGTTCCTAGATCCGATGAGAAAATGTATCAACGGCCAGAGGGTTGGACGGCCGTCCCTGTGACTCTGCTAGAGAAGGGGGTTCGTTTCCCTTTGCACATTTTCATAGTAACCTTGCTGGGGTTCACGGGGTGGGGTTCGCCCAACTGGTGCCAAATTCATACATTCATATCCTGGCCTTCGTGGCCTTCTGTCATGAATTGGGCGTGGAGCCCTCCTTGGACTTCTTCTTCACGGTATATAAGATAGTCCAATCTAGGGAGAAGGGGTTCAAGACCATTAGTAAGCACTCTCCGAAGTCAGGAGAGAAGTTCGAGAGGCGTTCGCTGGTGAACACGCCTTGAGCAATAAAATTTGCACGAGAAATGGTTCTACGTCAAAGGCCCCGAAATTTCTTCCTTACCGAACTGGGCCACTGACGAGAAGATTTCTGCTGACTTCGGGGACATTTCTGAAGAAAGAGAAGTGGAAATGATGGAACTTTTTGACAATTTCCCCAAGGAGGAGTGGAAGTATGGACTCCTCTCGAAGTAAGCATGGTTATATGACCATAAATGTAAGTATCGGTCTATTTTATATGTATACAAATTTTTTGAAAATGCTTTTATAATGTGGATTCTAACACAGAGTTGTTTGGTTATGCAGTATCTTTGATCAAACAAAGCTCTTTAGAGATAAAAGAGTTCGAAGATTTTTTGTCCGGGAAGTCTTCGGAAGCTGTTGAAACTCTGGCGGTGAGAACAGGTTTTGCTCCCGCCGAACCAATCCCTAAAAACACATGCACGACGAGTTCAACCGACGAACCCGAAGGCGATGAGGTTTTCATTCGGAAGAGACTCTCAAATCTCTCGGGAAGAAGAGGGCCATCAGGAAACCCAGATCAACCCCTCTCCCTAGCCCTTCGGAAGCCACCCTAGAAATTGAGCCAACTACAACATCCATTCCTCGACGAGGAGGAGTACTCGATCGTCCTGATCGAAGAAGCATCCTTCGGACCAAAAAGTTAAAAACCAAGATAACCCCGCTGACCGTCGAAGAGCTCAGGGTGCCCCAGTCTTCGATCATTCCCCCCTTCGTGCCCCTGTAGAAATACTGATTAGAAGAAGGTGATCGAGGATTTAAAGCAGTTCAAACAACATCCGAGGAAGAGAAGCGTACACCGCAGTTATCAAGCAAGCTCTGCCTCTGCCGCTTCTCCTCATGAACCCATCACAAATAAGTCTCCTTCCCCCGAAATCGTGTACGCTGAACCTACTCCTTCTGAGCAACCAACTCCTTCCCCGGAAAAGTCGAGGCCCTCGCCTGAACGACCCGGTCCTTCAGGTCAGGGTTATCACGCCGAGGCCATGGGGTCCCCGACTCTGTGGCCTAGATTCAATGCTAACTTTCCCTTCGACCTTTTCGGGGCCTTCGTGAGGAATGCTGACGATCATCGGTTCAGTGATCACACGGACGGGAATCTACTCGATGAAGGAATGAGCTATCTAGCTAAGGTAAATAACCATTTCTTTATTTTTACATCTTTTACTCGTTTTAATTGGATATCCGGGTGCTTGACTTGAGTCTTGTTTGGTCATATATGCAGTTAATCTTTGTTTTTGGACGTTTGCGTCCAAGACACATAAATGGAGAAGCCGAGGAAGATTTCATGAGGCAAGAAATCAACATGCTGAAATCGACCTTGGCTCGAGAAAGAACCAAACCATGAAGACGTTTTCACACCATCAATGGCCTCAGTGAGACTTAGATCGAGCAAGATGGACTGAAGACGTCGATGATGAACTAAGGGCCCTGAGGATGGGGTGGCCGCATCAAAAGCCGACCAACAAACTCTAACCGATATGAACGCAGAATTGGGTGAAGAAAACTCGCTCCTAAAGGCCAAGAATGAGGAGTTTTTTCTTACCAACCTGAAGCTGTCTATTCAACTTGGCGAGGCTCAATCGAAGGCCCAGGATGAAGGATGGAGACACAAGAAAAAATGCCACAAGCTTCGTCATAAAATAAAGGAGCTTGAGGGAAGGGGTACTCTTCTGATCGAAGAGTTGAAAAAGCAGATACAAACGGAGTATAGGGATTCGAACGAGCATAACGTCGAGATCATGAAGGTCTATTCAGAAGGCTACGAAGACTGCCGAGAACGAGGCAAAGAAAAAGCTGTCTCACGCCAATTTGGATCCCACTCGCTTCAACTTGAAAGACGAAGGTGGTGCCTAGATGTTCTTCCTGCTTTCATTCTGATTTATGTAAAAATTTATCTTTTTTAAACTATTTATGTTTTTTGGGATCATTTTGGAATTTTATATATGGAGGTTGTCAATATTTCTATATTGGTGTACTTAGTTCATGAATGAATAAATTAAATGAATATTTTAGTTTTCCTGATGAATCTGTAATTTCCTTAATTGTGAACTATCAGAAAGATGAACCTAAACAGTGAATCAGTTAAGACATATGATAGTTAATGTATGAGACGAAGTGAATTGAATTTCATGGACAAAATTTAACTTAACTGAACAGAAAGGACTGAACTCAACACTTAAATAAAGTAACACATACTCATCGGTTCCGAAGTGTGAGATCGGTCGTTTGTTTACCACTTGGGGTGAAACAATCATATAAGGACCAATATATAAGGATCAAGATATAAGGACCAATTGTGACCATTGACTTACCACCCTGGTAAAATCAATATAGGATCCTTCGTCTACCACTCGGGGTAGAACGACAAATGGGCTGCCATCGAATGGCCAGCAAGTCCTACTATACCTCCTTACACCATAGTGATCATAGGACAAATAGGACCAGGATCAATAGTGACCATTGATTTACCACCCTAGTAAAATCAATATAGGACCTTCGTCTACCACTTGGGGTAGAACGACAAATGGGCTGCCATCGAATGGCCAACAAGTCCTACCATACCTCCTTATACCATAGTGATCATAGGACAAATAAGACCAGGATCAATAGTGAAAAAGTGACTTTTTATTGATAATGAACAATAATATCTGAGACTTCGATGAATTAACTTGATCTTTATTGAAAGTATTTCAAGTCCGCCAAATGCAAGTGTGTTTTTGATTTGGAACCATCTAACGCCTTTAACCGATAAGTGCCCGGCTTTGATACTTCGATTACTTCATAAGGCCCTTCCCAGTTTGGCATTAACTTTCCCGTATTTTGAGGTGTAGAAGGTTTGGCTTCTCTCGAGGCTAAGTCTCCTACTTGAATCACAAGCTTGACTCCTTTGTTGTAATGCTTAGCTACTCTTCGTTGATAATGACCCGGTTTAAGTAGAGCCACTTCTCCGACTTCTTTTAGCGAGATCCAAATTGGCCTTGATCCTTCGTCATTGTAGATCTCTTTGTATTGGTCGACGAAGGCTTGGAGATCCGATTCGTGAGGACTAAGGCATCGCATTACTATAAGCCGGTCTAAAAGGTGAATCCCGTAGTAGTCCTCGGTGTAGTCGGTAAGCCCATAACACGTTGAGCGACTCTTTCCGCCATCTTCCTTTAGCTTCATCCGATCAAGGCTTGATCCGATTCAGCATGACATTCTGTTGGTCACCTCAACTTGGCCATTTGATTGTGGATGAGCCGAAGTCTTCTTATCTTTGAATCCCCAACTCCCTTTAAAATGCTTCAAATTTTGATCCCACGAATCTGGCGTCCGTTGTCCGATATTAATACTCTAGGGATCCCGGCGAAACACTACGGACTCTTTTATGAACTTCAAACATTCTTGTTCGTTATTAACCAAGTGGCTTCGCTTTCTACCCACTTAGTCATGTAATCAATAGCAACTATGACAAAGCTAAACGACCTTTAGCTTTAGGCAATGGTCCCGAGATATCTACCCCCGCAGACAAATGAAGGTATAGGAGATAAAATCGAGTATAGCTCTTCCGATGGTATTTGATAATGGGATCGATTTATTGAGTTGGCACTTTTCACATTTTTAACATACTCTGTAGCTTCCTAAAAATTGTAGGCCAATAGTATCCTTGTCAAGTACTTTGTAAGCCAAAGATTTAGCGACCATATGATCACCATAAATTCCTCGTGAACTTCCCGAAGAAGCATATTACGCCTCGGATGGGACCGAACACTTCAAATAATGGTGAAGAAAAGGCCAATCGATAAAGATCTCCATCAATAAGAACAAAATTGGCACTCTTGTACTTGATCTTCTTTGCCAACATCTCGATCAGAAGGAAGGACGCCATCCGCCAAATACTCGATGTAGGGGTCATCCGGCCAGATTAGATCGCTTCAATACACATTATCGCTTCATCTTCGAAAACTCTATTCGGCCGCAGAACTTCCAAATAAACCGATCGATTGAAGACATCCGCATCCGTAGTGGCCAACTTCGATAAGGCATCGGCAATGGAATTGTCATTACGCTCTATGCCCTGAAATTCATATGAAGCGAAATACTGAAGTCGGTTCTTTAACTCCGCCAAATACTTGATCATCCGAGTTCCGCGAGCTTCATAATCTCCGACATTACCTTGACGACCAATTGAGAGTCACTATAAATGATAAGCTTCGGACCTCTAGACTCTTTTGCCAATCGAACACTGCTAAGACTGCTTCATACTTCGGCTTCGTTATTCGTCGCTTTAAATCCGAATTTGATGGCTCGATGAACTTTGAATCCGTCCAGGACTTGTCAAGATAATTCTCGCCCCACTAACAGTTAGGGTAGAGGGAACCGTCGCATATAGAGTCCAAACATTACGATCTTGTTGAAGAAGCGCAATCGCTTTCGACGGACGATTCAAACACGGTAACTCTCGCATCGCCTCGGTGAACGAATATTCTACCATAAAATCGGCCAAAGCTTGACCTTTGATAGCGGTTCGGGGATGGTATTCGATGAAAAGCTGGGACAACTCCATAGTCCATGCCGCTATTCTTCCTGAAACTTCTGGCTTGCCCATCACCTTCTTCAATGGTTGATCCGTAGACGACAAGAGTGAGACCTTGAAAATATTGCCAAGCTTTCTACTAGCAATTATTAAAGCAAAGGCAAATTTCTCAATATTTGGATACTGGTTTGAGATCTCGCGGGACGTGATCGACATAATAGACCGGATGTTGCTTTCCACTGACCTCCCGAACCAATACTGCTTCAACCGCTAATTGAACTTCATTGCAAGGTACAGATATAAGGTCTCTGCTGGAGCGGGCTTTACCAATAAAGGAGCCGAAGAAAGATATGCCTTTATGCCTTAGAAGGCGTCTTCACACTCTGAAGTCCACTGGAATGTCTTCGCATTCTTTGGCCCTTTCAATGTATCAAAGAAAGGAAGGCACCTCTCTGCAGATCTGGCGATTGAACCTCCTCAAAGTGCAATCCCGCGGTCGGGACGTTGGACGTCTTTGAACGATCGAGAGTCTTCATATCAAAATGGCTCGAATCTTCTCCGGATTGGCCTCGATACCCTTTGGTCGACAAGATAACCCAAAAACTTCCTCGTGACCGAGGCCAAAAGTGCACTTGGCCGGATTAAGTCTCGATTGACGATGACGACAGACGATCCGAAAGCACTCCTCTAGATCATCCAAATGATTCTGAACCTGCATGCTTTTCACGATCATGTCATCGACGTATACCTCCATGTTCCTTCCCAGCTGCCTATCGAAGATGAAGTTCATCATTCTCTGGTAAGTGGCTCCAACATTTATAAGGCCAAAAGTCATCTTCTTGAAAGGCGTACAATCGAACGGTGTGTAATAAACGCGGTCTTTGGGATGTCCTCTTTACGCATGGATATTTGGTGATAACTCAAAAAGCATCCATAAAGCTTAGTAATGCATACCCAAGTGGCATCGATGAGAAATTTGATCAATATGGGGCGAGAGGATAAAGTCCTTCTGGACAAGCTTTATTGAAGTTTGTAGTCGATGTAAACCCGCCATTTTCCATTCTCGCTTCGCACCAACACCACATTCGTCATCCACTCGGGATAATCAATTTCATAGATGAAGTCGGCCAACAATGACTTTTGCTATTTCCTCATCAATGATTTTTTCGCTCGCAAGCAAAGATCCGCCTTTTTCGCCGAACCGACTTCTTCGAGGGATCTATATTCAGGTGTGTTTCGCCTATCTTCCCGCTTAACTCCGTGCATGTCCTTCGGTTCCCATACAAAAATATTCGCATAGCAAACGTAAGAGTTCTATAAGGTTTGTCAGAAGAGGTTCTAGTAGACCGAACCGATCTTCACGATCTTGTTCGGCTTCCGATGATCAATTCGACCTCCTCCGCCCCACTGCGCAGGAATCACCATTGGTTCGGAACTACTTTCGGTAAAGGGTTCAATCACAATTGCCAACGTCTGTTTTTGTTTGTCGACCCCACTCCGGGAGAAATAACAAAGATTCCTAAGAAGCATCGTCGGGCCAAATCCAAGTCCCCCGCCACCTCTCCTACCCCATGTGCCGTGGGAACTTGATTTTGAAATGAGGGATGGAGGTCACAGCTTGGAGAGCAATTAAGGTAGGTCTTCCAAAGATAGCGTGTAAAAGTGAATCAACGTGCACAACATAGAATTTGCACATTATTTCGACCTGCTGGGGTGTTGTGCCGAAGATAACTTCAATAGTGCCTGGAACTTTGACCGGATCATTGCTGAAGTCGTACAAAGGAGCTTCCTGCCCGACCTCCATTTTCTGTCCATCAAGATGCATCCTCTGATAGGCATGAACGTATAAAATATCCACTGAAGATCCATTGTCTATCATCATGCGCTTCATATCCACCGTGCCCACTTGTGGATCACCAAGGCCCCCCTCGTGTGGCTCGATGGGCTCAGAAGGATAGTCATCGTCGTCAGTAAATGATATAATGATCCACAGGAATGGTCATCAACCTTCGGGGGGATCATGTCACGATCATGACCGAATCAAGGTAAACCCTTCTCTTCCTCCCAATCAACTTTCCTGCAGATCCACCAGTTATCACATCGATGACATGCCTTGGAGGCGGTATTGGAGCCATTTGAACCGTCTGAACAGTACGGTTACTAGTCTGCTGATCATTCGTGGCCACATACTGTACCAACAAGCCATCTTTAATCTTCCTCTCCACAAAGTCTTTCAAATTACAACACTCGTTAGTGTCATGGCCTGCGGCTTGATGATAGCCACAATACTTACGAGAGTTACCCTGCCCTATTCGGTAGTTATCACGGGGTGGCTCGAAGAAAGGTTGGTTTCTGATCTGATCTAGAATCACAGATCTATCTGTGTTCAATTTGGTATAGACCTTATTCACCTTCGGAAAAATAGGGGCGCATCGCTTCCTTGCCGCCAGAGTTATCAGATTTCTTGAAGCGCCTTTCCGCCGATCATTATACCCCGATTCTCCTACGATCAACTTCGCCTTGGGAACTACCATCTCTTTCAATTGGTCAGAAGGAGGATGTTTCAGTCGTTTCATGGCTTCTTCCACAACAATATAGCCTTCTGCCTTGTCAAAGGCTTCGGCCAAGCTCTTCGGATGGTGAAACATCAACTTTTTCACCAACTTCTCGGATTTCACCAAATCCAGTCCATTCTAGAATAAACCCACAGCCTGGAGATCATTAAGGTCGGACACCTGACCGACTGCTTCTCTAAACCTCTTCACATATTGGCCCAAAGATTCGCCGTAAATCGCCGGATTCATGGCGGAGAGAACCGTAGCTTTCCTCTTCTTCAACCATCGCCTAAAACGGGCATGAAATTTATCACAAAGCTCGGTCCAAGAGGATATTGAATCCGACGGCAAAGTTCCCAACCACTGTCTCGCATCCTTTCTCAACGTCGTAACAAAGGTGTGGCATTTGGCAGCGTCGGTGAAGTCGTAATAGTCCATTAATGGCCAAACGCTCAAGCTATGGTCATAAAGATCCCCGGGCCCCATCGTAACTTTCCATGCGAGGCAACTTTTTAGTGATATCTGCCTTTTCTTTGAGAATATCTAAGGAAAAAGGGGATGCCTTCTTTCCTGGAGCGTCCTTCACCTGCTGAACCTCAACCAGTTGCTTTCTGAGCTCTTTCAGCTCCTTTACCAGAAAATCAACGCCTTCGGGCTGTGGGGAGACCTCTTTTTCGTGAACAACATTATGTCTCTGAGAGGATCGACCTCCTCCTGCCGATCCTACTGCCCTGGTGGGACTCCGTGATCTACTCCGGTACACAACTTTTTCCTTAAATATAATATATCTTAAGAGTTTTAGTTGGTTACCTAAATATAAATATATCATTCAATTGGAATAACACATATACAATATTATGCTCTAATTATACAAACATGCAATTATAATAAATTTAATAATAAAATTAGAACCAATAGAATCTTTCACGTATAACCAATAGAACCTTTCACGCATAACACAATCTACCTCAAGAAAAACACTAATTTACCTCAAGGGTCAATACTTGTCCTACATTTAAGGAGCTTCACATGTTATTTATTTTTCTTATATCCAAAATTTCACTAGATTATTAGTATTCATTTAAGATGCTACCTAATGCGTTTGTCAAGTGCCCCTCCATACTTGGCTTAAACAAACACATAATTTGACTTTAACACCATTCTCCATTCTCCATTCTCCATTCTCCATTCTCTTAAAAATCAAATACACTTTACCCTTGTTTGCTAGGTTTAGAGCTATAAGTTAATTACTCCCTCCGTTCTTTAATATAAGTCATTTTAGATTTGTGCACAAGTATTAAGATAATGATTGTAAAGTATTAAATATACTATCAATTGTCTATATTGCCCTTATATTGAAAAAAGAGAGTGTTATTTATTGGACAAAAAATAGTAAGAGAACCAAAGTTATATTTATTACTTGGAGTAATATTAAAAACTAAGCAATTAATGCTTACTTGAAATCGTCAAACGACTTATATTTAGGAACACAAATATTTTCCTAAAACGACTTATATTAAGGAATGGAGGGAGTATGATTTTCATCAATCGATTTAATTATATAATTATTAATATAAAAAATATTACAAGAGTTGAAAATTAGTGTAATAACATTTTAATTATGTTAAATTTGAAGAGGTAAATAAAACCTTATTAAAGACGCCATTGTTTTAAATAATATTTTTATTATGACGGTCCACAACACCTTTACCAAATAGGAGTACTACATGAATTAGATCCACTAAATTCGTTGAACCACCATTTCATGCATTTTAATTTTTTGGCAATAGATTGGTCCAGTAGTAAGTAGCCACTGCGTTTATTATCCATCCCTACATTAATATTTAGGAATTTAATTTTAGTACTAGTATAATCAATTTATGTAGCTCCGATCTTTTGTAGTACTAAAAAAACAGATGAACAAATGGAGTGAGGAGAAATAAAAACCCACGAAAATTATTTAAATTACAAGTTGAGTAAATCAATTTTGAACAATTACAACAAATATTACAAAACTCAAAATATTACTTTCTCTTTTTCTTTTTTTTTTTAAACAAAAATACTACCTACTTCATTTCATAGAAAGAGTACTATATAAAAAATAATTATTTTATAAAATAGAGTCTTTTGACATCACGAATTTAATTATATTATTTTTTATTTAGTTTTCTAAATTTATATTTTATATCACATAATTTATACACACATTATATATAAAAGTAGGCTTAAATATGAATTAGTTCCTTAAACTATAGGCTATATTTCACTTCGGTGATCCACCTTTTAATTTTGTCAATTAGATGATTAAACTATCAATTTTTTTCAAGACGTGGCTAATTGTGTGGGGCCTTAAGACTCTTATGTGGCAAAAAAAAACTATATTTTATTCATTACATAAACAAATTTGTTTAAATCATGGGCAAAATGGTCAAAACCTAATTTAACAATTCTGATTAAAATAAAACAAACATATATCAGTACAAACAAAATCCAATTCATCGATAAATCAGTAAAACACATTCAGTCTAGATAAATCAAAATAAAGACAAAAGGTTTAGGCTCAGATCTGTATGTAATCAGGGCAAAGAGTGTGCCACCGCCATGGCTGCAAAAACAGTTGCATTAGATGTAAGAGGGATCCAGAGAGATCAAAACCCAAAACCCAAATGAATCCATCAAATCAAATCCCTCGCATCATCATGCCATCTGTTTCGCCCCGCCAAGATACGGATGTAAGAGGGATCGAGAGAGATCAAAACCCAAAATCCAAATGAATCCATCAAATAAAATCCATCGCATCATCATGCCATCTGTTTCGCCCCGCCAAGATAGGGGCACATCAACACAACCCCAATTCGCTCAAGAATCAAATTTATCATCACAGCCTCCATTTAACTGTGTTTCTGAGTTTTGACTACACAGAAAAGAAAAAAGGAATGGAATTGAATAGAATGGAAAAGGAAAAGGAAAAGGAAAAGATATGTAAAAGGGTTAAACCCTTTTCACACAATACATACATACGTAAATATAAGAGGTCTTGATCGATGAATTGGATTTTATTTGGGCTGATATATGTTTGTTTTATTTTAATTAGAATTGTTAAATTAGGTCTTGACCATTTTGCCCATGATTTAAACAAATTTATTTATGTAATGAATAAAATTTATTTTTTTTGCCACATAAGTCTTAAGGCCCCACACAATTAGCTACGTCAGCAATTGTTGACGTGGCATGTTCAATTTTTGGTAAAAATTGATAGTTTAATCATCTAATTAAAAAATTTGAAAAATGAATCACCGAAATAGAATATAATCTATAATTTAAAATACTAATTCATATTTAAGGCATAAAAGTATCAAGTGCCGAGTTCGGATAATACCCTCATAGAATCGTCGGTCAAAGTGCATGGCGAAGTTGTAATGGCATTTCATAAATTATGGATAAATTGAGGTGAGAATTTATGGTCTGCATTTGAGTGAAGGTCCCAGCTAAAAATCACTAGAAGGGAGTAATAATTATTGATTATTTTTAGGTAAAAGTCGGAACTTTATTTTCATCAAATATATATATATAAATTTCCGTGTTTTATTTATGAGTGGAACGCCATTTGAGGTAAATATGAAGTTATTACGAATGGGTCACACATAAGGTTCCGTTCCATTACATGTCAATTTCAATTAGATTCATAAGCTAACTGGCTGGCTGGTTGTTGTTTGGTAGGATCTGTATCCTTTTCACCTACCCTTCCGGTTATTTACGGTGAAATTAATTCTATAATAGTAGTATAATTTTTTGATACATTATTAATGAAAAATATTAATGTAATATTTTTATTTAAAAATCAATATATACTTACCAAATTGATTTCAACTTCATTATAACCAGATTTTAATTATTTACTCAACTATTAACAAATTATAAATTTCACATAAATTAAACAAATTAAAAGAGACCGCGGGAGAATAAAATAAGTAACAACTTTAATTTTTTATGCAGTAGAAATGTCTCTTTTAAAGTTAGTGGACCTCACTTTTGAGGGTAAAACAGTCTTTAGACTTGTTTTGTAATGGTGTTTTACTTGTATATTTTTAGTTTTTTTTTGTGGATAAAGTATTTTGTACTTGAGTACATCATTTTAAAGAGTGAGGAAGTATACTTTTATTTTTAGCATAATATATATTTTCAAAATTAAATTACTCCCATAAATTGACAAACAACTTTATAATGCATTGGTTTCAATCGTTTTGGAGTGATTAACATGAAGTTAATTTTGATCGATTGATAAATACAGTGTCAATACAAAGACAGGAGGTGATCTCTCTCTCTCTGTGTCAGAATTGTATTAATCAATTGATTAATTTATTATAAAATTAACTTCATATTAATCGGATTCATGTTAACCACATCCTAGTATTTTACTTTGACTTTTTATTATGTGATAACTTCTACTCAATCTTTACTATAGTTAAGTGAAGATGAGTAAGGATTTAGTGTTGGCCCAACAGTGTGCTTCCAACCAGGCAAGGCAACCACGGCTGCCATAGCCCATAGGGCATGGGTTCAAGTTCAACCCCCTCCACCTCAGTAAGAGACTGAAAGTAGATTCTTTGTCTCTATTTTTTATGTTATTTTTATGTCTTCTATTTAAATTTTGATACTTCACCTTTTATTTAACACCAATTAATTTTAAAATTAAATAAGAAATCAAATGTCAAAATATAAGTAAAAGACATAATAGAGATATAGAAAATAGAAACAGTGGGAGTACTTAATAAGGTAGGATGATGATGATTATAACGTTATAATAGCTCATGTCATAGGAGGTCGACTTGTCCAAAAGAATATACTCTATTCGTTCCTTAATATAGATCATTTTAGAGTTGTGCACAAGTATTAAGGAAATGATTGTATAACATTAACTATAATATCAATTGTCTATTTTGTCCTTGTATTATAAGAAGAGATTGTTATTTATTGGACAGAAAATAGTAAGAGAACCAAAATTATATTTAATACATGGGGTAATATTAGAAACTAAATAATTAATGTTTATTTAAAATTCTAAAATAACTTGTATTAAAAAATAAAAATATTTTTTTAAAACTATTTATATTAAGGAAGGAACGAAGGGAGGGAGGGAGGGAGGGAGTACAATACACTAGGCATCGAAATAACCGAAAGAATTCCTTTAATTGAAGACGTAAACGGAAAGCTAAAGCTAATAATCATTCAGTGAAAACAAGGACGGGTAGTGTCCCACCTTTTAAATAATGTAGTACTAATCGTTTTTGTATTTTACATGCAAATTATTTCTTTGATTATATCCTACTACTTGGCTAGTACTGTAGTAAACAAAACTGAAAAATATATACCATGCTTCCTCAATTCCCCCATGTTTTCTCTCTTAATGATCACACACACACCCCATGGAAATTCATTCCTGATTTCCCACACATAATATCTACTTAAGAATCCATTTAAAAAATAACTGATATTTTCATATATAAAATTAATATTTTTACGTGATTTTTCTAACAAAAATAATAAGTAGGCTTTACTTTTATGAGAGAAAAATTCATGTGAAAATATCTGTTTCATTTAATAGTTAATAAACTTAAGATCGAGATACATACCGTTAATTTAAGTATCATGTTCAATTTTCAATTAATTAAGTTTATTTCTTCTTTTATCTGAATTGTGTCTCCTCCTTTATCTGAAGTTAATTTGATTAACGAGTTTATTTCTTCTTATATTATACTCTTCAAAAAAAAAGAAAAAAGTTTAAATGTTCATTTCGGAAAAGAAAAACTACTCCTATTTGATTGGTTCAAGGCCGAAGAGTTTGTCCATGAGATGCAGGTGTTCACGACCCAATAAGATTGAAAATAAGCCGCAGCTGTTTTCGAGGCTAATTTGCACATCATCATCCATCAAAATCATTCATGGCCCATGAAAACTTCAAGCCCATTTAAGGGTCCTATTTCTTATTCTAATTTTACTTTTTATGTAATATTCTATATTTTTCTATGGGCCCCAAAAAATTCACACAGATATGTTTCTCAATGGGCCCAACACATCAGCCAATTTATAAAGGAGTGTATTGTTTGTAGATGTATTTTTGTTATATATTTATATCATCTTCTCTTCTCTTCTCTTGTAGAAGAATAGTCTTATAACTATTAAATTAACTTATGGATGATAAAATAATTATTAATTATAATCTGACATCTTATTTTGTATTTAATTTTTTATAATCATCTTTTATCACTCTAATATTACTCTTTACTTTTTTAATATCATCTTTTACTTTTTTATAAAATTATAAAATATTAATGTTCAAGAAAGTTTTTCTTACAGTTAAAGGATGTGAATTGAAAATTTCAAAATATAGTTTTTTATTGTATTTTTTAATTACTAATTTAAAAATAAGTGTTAATTTTATTTATTTTAAATCACGAAGAACTAAAAAGGCAAATCTTATTATTGTAATCAAATTATTAAATAAACATCCATAGAGACACGTACTTCTCTCAGAGACAAATAAAGTCACTGTTGTGGATAATATCGATAATTTCTCTCTCCTCTCACACTCGCACTCACTCTTTGAACGAGCAGCAAAATAATGAACGGAGCTGGAATCGCCGGCGATTTAGGAGGGCAGAAGAAGCGGCAGCGCGTGGGAAGCACTAGCCGCCTCTCCTCCACTTTTGCCGTCTTCGACTCCTCCAACACCGATTTAACTCTAACCGAAGCCTCTCACAAACAACCACCACCATCGCCCATCCGCAAAACCACCACCTCCCCCTCTCTCTTCAACGATTCCTCCACGGCCGACGTCATCCTCCGCCTGTACCTTGAAAACTACGCCACTGATGACTGCGAATCCTTCTCCGACGTCGATTCCGACCAATCCGACGTCCAGATCTACCTCCACTCCTCTATCCTTCGTCGCTCCAAATACTTTGCCGCTCGCTTGTCCGATCGGTGGCAGAGGGAACCAGAATCAATAGCTCGAGTAAATTTACGTATTTCGCCGGTAGCTGGTTCGATCAACAATCATTTAACCGTTCTTCAACTTCTCTACACAAATGATTTCTCCAACACAATTACTAGCGTTTCCACCGCTCTTTTGCTTTTGCCAATCGCTCTCGAATTACTATTCGAAGAATGCGTTACGGCATGCGTCAAATTCCTGGAGGCCGTACCCTGGACGGAAGAGGAGGAGAAAACAGTAATGTCATTAATTCCATTTCTTAAGCAAGAAGAATCACAAGAGCTTTTAGCTAGGGTTTCCCCGTTGGGAAATAGTTATTCTGAAGATATGCTGTACGGATTAATTATCGCTGCAATTCAGAACCATCTGAACATGGCATTTGCTAAAGCGTTTGTGGCAAAGCTATTGCGAGATTTTTCCTCCAAAGAGTCGGCAAAGAGAGTGTTGGATCGTGTGTTTTTGACGAGTTTGAAGGTAGTAAAGGAGTGTTTGGAGGAGTATTCGAGTCCGGACTTTAGAGGTGACAATAACGAGACTGAGGCTATCCAGAGGTTGCATTTGCATACTGCGATGAAGAACGGAAGGAATTTGTTGTGGTTAGTTGAGAGGATGATTGAATTGGGAGTGGCTGAGACGGCCGTGGAGGAGTGGAGTGATCAGATTTCATTTACTGCGGATTTGCAGAGGGCTTTCCGCGATGAAGCTTGGAGGAATATTGTGCCTGGGCTTCCTGCTGTTGTGTTAAGGTGTACTTGTAAGCTGGCTAATGCTGTTGCTACTGGTTCAAGTTTGGCTGCTAGACAGGTTCCTTTTAACTTGACTGTTTCAGTATTATGTTACCAACTGAGTTCAGTTTATTTTCGTGCATTGCATTTGCATGATTTGATTTGATCTGTTTAACAAGTAGTCCAGTTGGTTAAAGAAGATGAATTGTTTTTATTAGAAAAGCTAATACTTTGTATTTCTCGGCTCTGTGGCTGAGAGGGCCTCCTTAATGGTTCAATTTGTACTATATGGTTTATGACTAAAAATATGAAAATCATTACTAATTTCTCCCAAACACAATAGGTATTGATGAATATGTGGTGTATTAGAGGCATTAGTTTGTTCAGTGTATTATAACACCTAATTTTTTGTGGACTTAATTTAAATTCTTGTGTATTGAAGATTCTGCCTACAGAGATAGAGGCCAGGGAAAAAAAAAAAGAAAGAAAAGAAAACGTGTTACTTAGGCTATAAGTGCCGGAAGAGATTAATGCATGACAATTTCCATAAATAGGTTAGTTTGGGCTGAATCCAATCAATTTACGTGTCAGAAAGGATGACCTATCATGAAATACGTGGCATATTAACATGTTTTTGTAGTAAATATTGTTAAAATTTTAATTTCTTCAGTGATATTTTATTTTACTTAGTGCAACCAATAATATCTTACTTTAGTTTTAGAAAGAACATTTTGTGGTTATGTAAAATGTTAAATAAAAAGATGATGAGACAACAAACAAGTAAGGAGTAGTGCTGAGGTTCATGTGATTGTAGATGGCTTGGGACATTTATTAAAAGAGTCAGGCTCGAGTCAAGCATGTACTTGCATGGTAGCATGTGCACTCAATTTGACACATGGCAATCCTTATATTTGGAAGGAGATAAAGTCACTTGAATGAATTCCATGTAGACGCTTGTAGAAACTCGTAGGAGCAGAACAAGAAGTTTTCGACAGCCTGTCTATTTCGCTGGCGTGTGATCAAAATGTATGAACAACTTGAAGATGTTGTTTGCTTGTGTCTGCAAATATATTTTAAAATTTTAAGATTTCCTTTTTTATTTTTTACAAGTAAAATGCAAGAATTTAATGATCATAAAAGGTTTTAGGGACCCTACCTGAATTAAAGCTGAATTTATAATATTGTTTATACCTACTATTTTATTCTTTCTCAACCGTTTAATGATAGACAATATTTATACTTGAAGACTAGATGGAAACTTATGTTTGATTTCAATTTGACTTTAGATGTTATGGTACCTAATTTCATATTTTTGAAATCTTGAGAAGTTTGCTCTTCGTTATCATACTCAAATTCATCTAATAAGACCTATGGCTAGTTGAATATGGTCTATCTTAAAAGTTGCTCTTATCGGAGGTCAACGAGTAACTCACCTTTTGTTACTGTAGCTGATATGGTTAATAAAACCTGTAGTCAGTGGACGTCAATTTTGTGGGGGTCAATTGACCCCACTGGAAAAAAAAATTGTTTTATAATATAAGGTAAATTTTAAAAATTTTAAATAATATATATAAATTGACCCCACTAAAATTTTATAAATTTTCTATTATACGGGGTCAAATTGAAAATTTATAACTTTGTCAATCAAATTTTAATCATATATGACTCATATCCTTTCAATATATGTATCTCTCTATAATATTTTAAACTAAATAATAATCTAATTTATATTATTTTTAAAAATAAATAATAAATTATTTACTTATGAACAATTGTGATTAAAAAGTCTATTATGAGTCAATATAGTGTATATATACCATATATTGTTACTCATTATATTTTCATTGTAACATAATATATATATATATATATATATATATATATATATATATATATATATATATACACCGAAAGTATAAAGTATTAAAAAAAATTGTCGGGGCGCTACCCCCGAACCCCCGCCAATTTTTTTAATAATTTAGTAATAATTTTGACCCCATTGCTAAAAACTTCTAGCTTCGCCATTGCCTGTAGTAATTGGCTTGATCACTTCTTATTGCGGTATCATATATTAGATTTGTTATATTAAAACCTGAGCTGAAGAGCCAACATTCTCTCTCCCCCCCCTCGTGTGTGTCGGACAACCCCCACCACCAAAAAAACAAACAAACAAACTTTCACTCGTGCATGTTGTTCTTGTTTGGCAATAATTTTCATTTACTTATTTGTTTTTTTCCATGTGATAAACGGTACATGCACACCCTTGCCTAAGTCCAGATCAATTCTGCACCTTCCTTTTGAATTGGCTGGGCAAACTTTTCATGCCAACAGCTGGTGGCCTACCAAAAACCGAAAATGAATTTAATTGTCTTATGTCCGCTGCTAACCCTATTGTAAAGCACAGTCAGCGTAATTATTAATTAGACGCTCTTGTGATGTGTGTTGCTGTGCTTATACAGTTTTATTGCCTTTTTTCCCTTGCCTTTAACATGTCTGCAATCATTACATGCTGTCATGCTACGTGGTGAAATCGGAACTCTCATTCTGTTTGAGAAGCTTTGAGTAATCTCACATCCATTGTTTGTAACTTAGTGAATCTGTTTCTAGTAACTACATTTATTTGACAATATATGTGTTTGACATCTCTGCATGTACTTGTGCTATACATGTTTGTATGAGGACTTGTCGGTATCTGCCTTTTTATTGCTTAGACGTGGACATTTCATACCTGAGTTTACTTTTGACTTAAATATAACTGCAATAAATAAGATTATACAAATGTTAATTAGCGAGAGCATTGGCCTGTAGGTGTACTCCAATTTGTCTGTTTGTAGTGCCATTGTCGTATAGTTTGTAAAATGTTAGTTTAATGCTCTGTTTCTGAGTTTTAAAATAGATAGAAAAGAAAAGAAATGGACGGAAAATTTAACTTTTCTTTCCAATTCTTATGTTTCTGAGTTTTTTAATAAACGAAAAAGAAAATAAATGGATAGAAAACTTGGCCACTTTTCCTGCCAAAGTTTTCCTTCCAAAATTGGCCTGATTTGGACGAAAAAAAAATTGGAATAAGTAATATTTTTATAATTCCCATATTATCCTCAACTTTTAATATAATAAATTTTAAATTACAACTCATGTACTCAATTTGTTTTTATCTACTAAACCTAATCTAATAAAGAGAAAAGTATAGGCGTGAATAACTTGCCGCGAACAAGTTCTCTTCTTCGGTTCTAGCCTAAGCTCCCTGCAACAGTGTAACTGAACAAATTAATATTCAGATTTTTTTTGTCGGCGCTCCAGCATCCCAATCTCCCCCTCTTCGGTAACTTTCCGGCCAGATCTGTCTCCTATTTTAGTAAAACTCATGCCTAAATATAGTCCCCAATTTGCTCTTAGCAATCTCTCTTCAATTCACACATATAATTGTCTATATATGTATATTGTGTTATCTAGTTGAATAAAATATCTAACAATTTTATGGGTTATTCATATTTTATGGTATGACAATGACTTTGTAGAAATAATTTTTGTTTAACATTTATTTGGATATTTGTATTTGATTATGTAATTTTTTCTTTGATTGAATTTATCTTGCATATTTTTATTCATGGTTCAATGGTTATAATTAATATAAGGGTAAATTTGTAAAAGTGATATTTTTCTTTTCTTTTCATTAAAACTCAAAAACGCAAGAAAAGAAAAATTTTAAATTTTCTATTCTTTTCTATTAAAAACTCAGAAACAACACAAAGGAAAACTTCAAGTTTTCGATTTTTTTCTTTTCTGTTCTAATTTAAGTTTTCTATTCTTTTCTTTTCTGTTCAAAACTCAGAAACAGAGTGTTACACAATGAAGGTCTCAATTTCAAGGTTGGTATGATCTGATTTTTTTCCTTATTTAAAAAATGGGTGCCCAGGGCAAGTACTAATACTGCCTTCTTTGACTTGCATGTATTTTCTAATTTTCACTTGTTGTAGGTTCATTTTGACATTTTATTTTTTCTCTTTATTGCTGTTTTTTGTTGTCAATCTGTTAGTTTGCATATGGCATGCAGTTGCCAAATTACTGTAGCTAATATACTTTATAAATAGAGTTCTTTATTATTTTTGACAAAGAAAAAATATAAGGTATAGTAGAAGTTTTATATGGCTTGATTTTTATTTAAAAAGGGTGTAATAATTAGCCTGATCAATTCTGGTTGTGATATTTTATTACTTTGGATTTTTTGAATTCAAAACTGAGCAAAAGAGCCCTCTCTCTGTATATATCACCACACGCACACAGACACTCAACTTGCATGGGTGTATGTTTTTTCACATGTATGTGATAATTGTTTGTTTTCTTATCTATTTATTTTCCATTGAAAAGTGATAAATGGTGCATGCACCCTTGTCAAAGCTCAGAGTAATTCTGCATCTATATTTTGAATTGGCTGGACAGAAATTTTGTGCCAGCAGTTGGTGACCTACCAAAAACCCAACATGAAGTTAATTACCTTGTGCTGGCTGCTAACCCTATTCGAAAGCTCAGCTAGCTGTACTTATTAATTTGACGCAATTATGCTCTTGTATTTGTGCTTATACAGTTATATCTCATTATTGCATTGCCTTTGAGAAAGCTGCAATCATTACGTGCTACATGGTGGAATCAGAACTCTCATTATGTTTGATGACTTTTAAGTTTTAATAATCTCTTGTCAATTGTTTCAAAGTTGTAACTTAGTGAATACATTATCTGTTTCTAGTAACTAAATTTGTTTGACGTTATATGGGATTGTCATCTCTGCATGTACTTGTGGTATACATGTTTGTACAAGGACTAGTCTGCATCTACATATTTTTTTATTGCTTAGAATTCATACCTGAGTAGGCTTTTGACTTGAATATAACTGCAATGAATAAGATAATTCAAATAATTGTTAGCAAGATTGTAGGGGTAAAGATGCACTCAAATTTGTCTGTTTGTCACGCGTCAGTTTAACACAATGAAGGTCTCAATTTCAAGGTCTGTCGGTATCATCTGATTTTTACTTCATTTAAAAAATGTCTGCTCGAGCAACAAGTACTAATTCATGCATTTTTCGTGACGCATGTATTTTCCAGCTTTTCACTTGTTTCAAGTTCATTGTGTTATTTGTTTTTGTATTGCCATTCTGTTTTTTCGAACATGGCATGCAGTTGTCAAATGGGGTGAGCTAATTCCCATAAATCATACTCCCTCTGTTTCAAAATTAAATTAGAGATACATTTATAAAACGACGACTTTTAAGGAACAAATTGTTTTTTCAAAGATATCCCTAACATTTGCTAGAAATAGTAGTGTTGATGCGATAGTATTCAGTCTACCTATAATACATGTAATAACATATTAGGAACTTCATGTCACGATATAATTTAAAGTTAGAAATGTATGTCAAATGTTGGAACTTGCTAAAAAAGAAAATGTATCTAAAGTTTTGGAACGTTTGGAATGAAGGGAATACTCCTTTTGTTCCACAAAAAGAGCCCATTTCCAAATTTTTTGTTCCAAAAAAGAGACCCATTTCTTTTGATGGTATTATAAAATGACATAATTTCCTTAAGTTTAGTATCATAATTTTATTATCACGTCATCACTACTAAACTAAACACTTAATGAAATTAGGGGTGAACATGGAACAAAAAATACATACTTATAATCTGTAAATTTGTAAGTGAGACTCTTTTAAGTAAGGATATTAATAACTGAAATGTTTGCCAACTTTTTCCTAAATTGTATTTTAGTTTTATACATATTATATCTTGCAAAAATTTAAAGATGATGACTGAATGTTATAGTATTTGAAGATAATTATGTGAGGAAAGGTAGTGTCAAATGATTTGTTTTCTTCTAAAGTTTCACGAGTGATCTAGAGATTGTTTTATCTTTTGCTGTTTAGAGAAATAGTAAGTTCAATACTGGATTGAGCAATTGCATATTGCTTTAATGTTTGTAAATGCAAAAACATGGTGCAAAGAAGAACGCTTGCACACAGGGCCATTTTACTTTCTTGTTTATCTAATGTCTGGGGTTACATAGTCAGAACTCTTAATATACAAATGTAGAAAGAGTCCTATTGAAACTTTTTTCCACTGCCTTTCAGTTGTGACAGCTGGTTTATCCCTCAAAACTCTCTACAATTTCTGATATTATGAAGGCTTGTTTTTAAGTGGAACTTGGAGATGGCTTCGCATAATTTCGTTTTATGTTTCTCCACAGGTTAGGATGAAGCTCGTGAAGGAGTGGCTTCCTGTGCTGACTGTATGCAAAGACAATGTGTCGCCAATAATGTCAAATTATAAATCACTCTACCTGGAACTAGAAGAAGCATTCTTGAGAATTATTTCTACATTACCAATGTCAGATGCTAAGGAGTTGTTGCAGCAGTGTCTAAGCTTTTCAACTCGAAACGTTGATGACTGCCCACACTTGGTCACAGCTTTCAACACCTGGTTCCGTCGTGCAAAACAACCCACGCCACAGGCAGACAACCACTTTTAGCGGCAGTGCTCCGAGTTTGTTTTAAATGCAAAATATTACTCTACTGGAGGGTTTCGTGTGAAAATACTGTGGATATTGGACGGATGTAGAGAAAGTGAAAAGGAGACTTGTGTGGAGAAAACTGTGTTTTTGTCTCTTCAGTTGTAAGAAAATGTAGGAACAATTTACATCGTGTGTAAAAATAACATGTAGCATGCTGTTTCTTAGAACGGTTTAAATCATGTGTAAAAATATAAGAAACCGTCTCCTTTTTTGATAAACAAAAGAACTTCCATCACTCGAGAATAACAGTTAAACAAGATGAAAAAATAGCTGGTCAGTGGTCACCATATAAATGATACAATTCATTTATGGCACTACAATTGATGCAGGTTAAATATAACCCTCCCATCACTAGATAAAAGATACAATTCATTGCTTTCAGGGTCAGGGATTAAATAAATCACTGCTACAGCATTTATAACTATAGGAAGAGTAACGGAATGGGAGTACCTTCAACACTAGTGTTTTATTTCACATACAAGATCGATTACATCTAACTCGAGCTGAGAGCTAAAACTACATTTTTATTTCACATACAAGATGGACTATAGCTCATCAGCTAAAACTGAGAAAATGCACAGATATTGCACTTGCCATGGAACTTGTGAGTTGGATGATGTTTTGGTTAGAGAGGATATATCAAAATAGCCGCCTTCTGAAGTTTCGGGTAGTTCCTTGGTAGGTTCGTACTAGCAAACCCACGCCTATTCCGATTCCAAGACAAACGCTGAGGCCAATTCCAACACCCACTCTTACACCTGCTGTGAACCATGATAGCTCTCCATCTTCACCTTCTAAATATTCCATC
Source organism: Panax ginseng (assembly GCA_020205605.1). Taxonomy (NCBI): domain Eukaryota; kingdom Viridiplantae; phylum Streptophyta; class Magnoliopsida; order Apiales; family Araliaceae; genus Panax; species Panax ginseng. Next base: position 2,978,939 of record CM035133.1, on the reverse strand, counting down.
CCTTGATAGAGCTGGTTATATTCTTCATTTTCTGGTTTGTAATTTATGTAATCTGCTACCTGCAAGGTTAAATGTAGAAAAGTAGCATCATGTCTTCTCAAAAAAAATGCCACCATGTCGAGCTGATCCCGTTTATTTCACTTATCAGAAAAAAAAAACCCAGGAAAATAAAATTCGCAAAATTAGTAATTAAAGGAAAGTGAGGAAATATACTAGCAGCAACTATATGCTAGATTGTTGTATTAAACACCTGTATGTTTCCAAATAACTGTTACTAGCACATTTGTTTATTATCATCACATGGGATCTGACAGGATCTCAGAAAGGTTAGGAACCTGCATTATCCACAAAATATCTTCAGCTCTAGCAGCCTATTTATATTCATTAGCAAGAATTTTATACTTTTAGCTGCAATTGACGAGCAGTATCAGTTTATCAACCAATAATTCCCTTACCAGTAAATAGGGAAATGTGACTGCAATAGAATAGAATAAAAGATACCAAGATATATACTCAACAGCCATGTGAAGTTTCGTTAAAATGTGGAAATAACACAGAACAAAAAGGGTAATATTGTATTGTTCTTTAATTTAGAAACATGTGCCGAGCCCATGCTGTCCAAGCCAGTCCAGGATAAGATTTTATATCCATCATGGCATTAAGCACTGTCTTCATCAAGGAGGTTGCCAAAAGATTGTGAAACATTTGTGCAGCAATTAAAGTAAGTGAATATAACACCAGTAATGTGAATGCAACAATGCACATGAACAAAAACATCCTAAACTCGAAGCGAATCAAAAATTTAAAAAAAATTAGAATCTCAAGTATTTATTAGAAGGAATGTGTACCTGCAAAGTAAGTGCAGCTGGAATATCTTTTTGGCTTTCAGTTGCTTCATATTCTGGAATCGATTTTAACATCCCCTTCCTCATTTGCTTTTTCCGCAAACTAAGCTGCAGAGTCTTAGTTAAGATAATTGGGGTACCAGAGAAGCAACCAGCCACATAAACCTCAAGCTCTGGTGACTCCAGGCTCGTGTGTTGTTTAACCTTTAAAAGGCCGGTGCCTGCAAGTAAATCTGCCTCGCAATGCATACTCCATCTCTGTCCACGATTCTCCGTTTCCCCTATACTCCCACTACTATAACTCGACTCTAGTACACCAGATATCACAAGTACATCCTTATCAAATACCTCAAACTTCACACTTCCTGTCATCCTTATACTATCAGTACTCACAAATGTAACTTCCTCGGATTTCTTATCAAACCGATCCCTTCTAAGAAGGGATGATGCACCGACTGAATACATGCTAGTTCTTACACCATTTACTTCAAAAAGGGTATCGTGATTCAGTGGAATATGGTTCAGTGTGAGGTATTCAGGAGTTGAATCATCAATATCGCATTTGCTAACTCTGACGTAAAAAACTCTTAAATCAAGCCAAGATAATGATACCTTGACGCTAGGCTGGTAAGAAGTGTGCCTCTTGATGCAATGGCCGTTCTCGGCCACTCCATTCCCATTCACTTTCTCATGAGAATTCACCACGTCCCTTATAAAAGTTGAGTTTCCATTCACTCTCTCATGAGAATTCTCCATAACTCTCCAAGTTAAGAGCTTAATCCTCCTCTGACTTTACAATCCAGCATCACTAGCTTATATGATGACTTGAAAAAAACCCATAAAAAAGCAAGTCTCATGTGTTACAAGAACCTGCAAAATGCCAAGAAAGCCAAGTCAAAGCAATTCACAAAGAGAAGTTTGGACATTAAGTACCATAAGCAGAAGAAACCACAAACCAAATACCTAAGAAAGAAAATTGATTAGATTTCTATAAAAAGCAAACAGAAGTGTGTAGAAGAGGAACTTTGTGTTCAACAATGAAAAAACCCAAACTAGAACTTTCAGTTCAACAATGAAGAAAACTGAACTAGGTGAGGAACCATTTGTTCGACAAGGAAGAAACCCAAACTAGAGCAGCTAAATGAGAGGGAGAAGCCTCACGAAAAGAATACGGTAAAGAGCTAGGCGAAGCTAACTTAAATATGAAATGAAACCCATGAAAGACAAAGAAATTGAGCAAAGGAATATGACCTTAAGGTGACAACTTTTGTTTTTAGGTCAAAAGCAAAAAGAAACAAACAACTAAATATCTAGAGAAAGAACCAAGGAGGTATATCATCACTTCTGTGGGAAATAAGAGATAAAAGTAGGGACAAGATGATGCAGCCATACTGCAAAACACGAAATTACAAAACTAGAGTTGAAAAAACAACAAAACTAATTATTAGCTAAGACCCTAACAATACTTGTTAGTTAGCTAAAGCTCACTGCACATTATAATCTTTGTCCAAATTAATTTAATTTTTGCCTAGTTTAAACTAACGCATGAATTAAATCAAGAAAAGATAGCCATACCAGCACTATAAGAGAGCAGAATCTAGCCAAGAAAAACTGCAGAAAATTTTCTATTGCTACTTTGACATATATTTTGAATGCCTGGTAAAATAAAAATCACTTCATAATTATGTGACAAGTGATCATAATAAAGACCAAACGAAATTAAATACACAGATTTTAATGGAAATTGCAGACACTAGACGACAATTCCATGCATGTCATACACTAATACAAGGAAACAAACAAGCGGTTGTGTGTTAAAAGAAATACAGTAAGAATCAGCAAATTGAACAAAAGCATAACAATTAATAGAAAATAGTCAAAATACACAAAACTTGCCGCAAATTAGTTTATATATATATATATATATATATATATATATATATATATATATATATTCTCGGCCTTCAAAATCTGAATAATTCCAATTGATACCTCTGATGATAAATCGAATAGCTTTCCAGATACAAAAAACAAACAGAACAAAACAGAGCTTGTAAAGATTGCACAGCCACACTGGGTAATGAATGATTAATCAAATCAAAAGATGAGAGAGACCCAGTTCCTAAAATTCAACAAACGAAAATGGGTTCCTTTAATTTTTCTCCTTTCTCAAATCTGAGATCAATTTTATAAATTTTTCTTTGGGTTTTTGGATTGAATATTTAATGGGTGTGTATTAAGGTTGAAAATCTGGGAGAGTGGGGCCAGTGTACCTGATATTCATGGGATCTTATCCAAGAGTGAGATTGCATATGGGATTATGAATATTAAAAAAAGTGTAAGGATGAGCTTTCTGATATGTATGCAGCTTATCAATTGATAATAAATTGTTTGTATTTGTCACACTCTGTTTTATTATGTTTTAAGGACCAAATGGCTGGAGAGAGAGAGAATCTGGAAAGCGATAGTGAGGAGAGAGATTAACGGTCAATAATTTGGTTATTATATGCCACCAATTTTTAAGTGTGTGTCTAATTTGCTAGCTCAGGTATTAGTCGATGCAACAGTAGTTATTGGAACATTCTAGTTACTAACATGGTCTTTGATAGAGTGACGTTACTATATCTTAATTTATTAAATAAAATTATAAATAAATTTAAAAAATTGTTTGATAATTTAAATATATAAAATATTTGATTGATTTTTAAATTTTTAAATATTAATTTTTAATTTAAAAGATCTTAAATTGATTTTTAAAAATTCAATAATGATCTTAAAAGTAGTTTAATGTTTATAGAGGCTCCATAAATTTAAATTTTTTATTAAGAGACGATAAGAGTCAAATAAATTTTTACTAAATAACTTTACTCTCTTACCGAATCAAATACGAAACTGTACCATAGATCCTATCAATTATACAAGACAAAGATATGTAAAAGGATTCCATCATTGAGAGCCTTTGACTTGAATGGAAGTTTAGGCCTCTTGCCAAGAGCTCTTAGTTTGATTCTCCTCACCAAATTAGCAACAAGAAAAAGGGTTTCCATCTCAACATTTTAAAGCTAAAAGTAGTGAAGTTTAAGTATTTAAAGTAATATAAGTTTTTTAATAAATTTTTTTATTAACGTGAGCGTCCATGCACGAGGCTTGTTCTATTCGTCGTATTTGATATGATATTGCTACCGCAAATGACTTGAAAAATCATAATGATATTATTGAAGATTTTTATTATAAGTAGTAGCCAAATTAATAAAATTACATATTTGTATTATTTTAAAAAATGTATCATTGTGTCTACTTGTGTTGCAATTTATAAAAAAATTCATTCATAAATTGACTTCAAGAAGTTACAATTTCTCACTAACTAATTCTATAATTGAATGAATATCTAACAACTATTAATTAAAAAAAATTATTGTTTCAATAAATTACATAAAAAAAAGGTCACATGTAACAGACTAGGCGACAATAATAATTCATTAAACTTAAATAAATTTCTTTGACCAGTAATTGACCATTCCAATAGGCACTTGAACAAGAAAGCTCATATGTAGTGGTCCGGGACAAGTTAACTAATATGTTTACCAATAAAACACATTAATCTGTAGATAATTAATGGAGTAATATTTTTGTTTTTTTTTAATTAGTAGAAATAAATAAATGTCAAGACTTATGAGATGACATCAGCTTTTCAAGAAGCCTAGCATATTACTTCGGTGTCAAAATGATAATTTTATTTAAATTTGGATATTTTAGATTAATAAAAATTTGCATAAGCCCACAAAAATGGTAAGATATGGTTTTTAATTTTCTAATATAAATTTTTTGGAATTTATTAAGAATATTTTAAAAGAATTGTTACGTCTCATATGCAAAGTAAACTCCGATATACAATAAAATTTATATTAGAAAAATAGAAAAACATGTTTAGAAAAATTCAGAATTTCAGATACTGTATTTTAATTTTTCATAAAATTAAATACGTCGGATAAATTTAACGTGTTTAAAAATTAAAAATTAACAATAAAATGATACTCATTCTTATCACTACATGTTAGATTGTTAGTGGCATATATACTGGTATATGCCAATAAAGTGCGCTTTATCATTGTAATATTCATAAATTAAATTATTATAATATAACAATTAACATCGTAAATAATTTAAATATAAATAATTATCACTAAACAGTTTAAATTTAATTCAATTAAAATTTGATTGTTTCTGAATGAAGGTATTAAAAATTAAACGTGAGTTATAATTTTTAATCCGACCGTTGGATCGTTGTAATTTTTGGATATGTTATCATATATAAGTTGAGTATATGTCCACAATTTTGAACCGTTAAAATGAACGTATGATTTATTATGAATTTTAAGAGGTGAAATATAAATAATTTAAATATAAATAGTCTCTGCTAAAAATTTTAAAATATAAATAACTTATTTAAATTTCAGAATTTTTTTACAATTTATGATAAATTATAATTTTTGTAGATTATTGGTATGATCGTGACTATGGGTTCTCTTTGGCGATGGTAAAGTTGAAGTTGAATTGTTGGTATGATCAATGACCATTGAATTTATAATTGAATATCTTTAGCTTAAGCAAAGGTGAATTGATCAACATGGTTATAATTATTGTTTATATAAATTCGAAATGATTATATATTTCTTTGAGATGTTAATATATTTGGCTTGTAGTGCAAATATGAATGTTGAGGAATATCTTTGCTTTTGTAGTGCAAAGATGAATTGTTGATGAATATCTTTGGCCATTAGTGCAAAGATGAATCTGTTAATGAATATCTTTGGCCCGTAGTGCAAAAGATGACTGTTATTGAATATCTTTAGCCCGTATAAGATGAATCTGTGGATGAATATCTTTGGCCAGTAAAGTAAAAAGATGAATTTATTAGTATGATTATGAACAAGAATTGTGATTTGGTATAATCATGATCTTTGATGTTTCGTAAAGATGTGATGAAAATTATATTCAATCACAGGTACGAAGAGAATTTAGAATCACAATTATGATTATGAGATATTCATATAATTGTGGAAAGGAACCTGTTGATTGATGTTACTGAGAGGATAAAACATTGTTGGTGGACTTTTAACATGGAGAAGATAATAGATCGTATTATACTATTTGACTCTTCTAATGGATTCTTTCGTTCCGGCCGCAACTATGGTTGAAATTTTTATCATCTACCATATGTTTTAAATCTCGATTTGTTATTGATGAAGGCTATTGATAATTTAATTATCTTTAGTCATGATATTCTTTATCGTAGTAACAGGTTTCACCCTTTGTTTCACAATTCCTTCGAATAATAAAAGTGTAATTTTTATACAAGGGAATAGAAATCTAAGTTGGAGTTCTCCCTACAGTAAAGATAGTATGTTGTATACATCTTTTAGTAGAGTTATATTTGGTGAATCATATAAGGAGAGGTGAACCCAACGTTGGAAGGGTGTTGCTTACTACATACAAAATGTCTAATGACATACAACCTCGTGTCATCATAAAATGCGGGGGTTGTCTTTCGTCCTGGCTTGAGTATATTTGAAGTTAGACTATATAATCTTGGTGTTTGTTTGAAGTATAATTCTCAATTTGAGACAGTGGAGATAATGATAAGTCAAGAGAAAACTCACCATTAGGAAGAATATGATAGTAATCTTCTCGTTTTTTTTTCTTTAAGTCTATTAGGTGACGAGGATAATTACTGTGGCCATATGATATCTATCATAACCTAAAAGCGTGGCCTCCCATGTACGAATGTTTCTTGAGCACTTCCCAAAAATTCTAATTTTTAAAGCAGTTTTTTGACTATACCTTTTATGTAAGTGTCGTCATTGTGACGTCTTATCACGATTGGGACATGAGTCACAATTGGTATATATTTGTATCCAAACTCACAAAGGCATGTGTTGTTGTATTTTGTACAACAATTATTGTAATAAAGTTGTAGTTATTTTTTCGTACTATGTATTTGGCGACTCGAGAATGGGTTGGATGGAATGGACATATTTTGGAGTTGTCACATTTATCATTGTATTCATAAATTATTATTATAATATAACAATTAACAATTAACGTAAAAAATGAGCTACAGTTGAACTTGATTCGATTAAAAGTTTGATTCGAACTCAACTTAAAATATAGATGATTCAAATATAAATAAATTAGGATCATATTAAATTGATTGAAAATTCAATTTGCTCGAAACTCGTTAAATTTTATAAACTAAATCTAACGACTACATACTCAAGTCAATTTATTTAAGCTCCTACACCCAAGTAACGAAGTGCCTAGCTCTGCTGGATAGCGTACTATTTACATGTGACGTGCACGTTAACGAAAAGCATAAAGTCATAAAGTATCGCAATGCAAAAACAGAGTTATACATGTATCCAAATTACACCTAAAATATTATATTTTATAAAAATTTTCGCCAAATATGCTGGATCGTACTATTTACATGTGACATGCACATGAAATAAAGCATAAAGTAAAAAAGTACACCAATGCAGGCATGTTTCATAACCCAGAAAGTTGTACAGTATGAAATGTTAATTAATTTTGTAAATTGATATTTTTCATAATCATCGTTATAGAATTAACGACGGTAAAAAAATTTAGGATCTAAAATTAATTGTGAAAATATTATTTTGTATCATATGTCATCATTCACATTCATATATCTAACCTAAATCAGCAATTTAAACAAGTGTAGTGTAAGTGTGTAACAGCAACTCCTAACCATAATCAATAAATGTATGCATGCCGCCGCCGACGACGACTAAATGTGGCTACTAGATGTATAAGAGATGAAATGAGTAGACTAGCATACACATTAATTAAAGATTCTTTGTATGCATTAGAAAGCCGAATTACAAAATATACGAATAGGATTGCAAAATATATCATTTTTTTTAAAATTAAAAACTCAAAAATTTATTGTATTTACCATTGTTTTTAATATGTAGCCTCGCAAGTTGGCATATATAGCACAACATGAACTCACTCTACGTGGACATAAAAATTAAATATAAATATATTTGAATTTTATTTATTTGTGTTTTGACCTCTAACGGGGTAAAAATATAAATAGATTAAATTTACCTCTGTCCAATTTTCTTAGCTTTTGCCTACCCATTGTTTCTACTAGGTCCCATGCCAAGCCAGCATATGCATAACATTGCCCTTCTTTAAGTTTAGACCAAAATAATAAAAAAGAAAAAGTTTGGACTAAGAACAAGTACATGAATATTGTTAACTAAACCTGCCAACCTTGCACACAACTAACTAACCCAGTTTTTTGGTGATTTTCAAACGGGCTGAATTTAAATGAAAAAAACTGTTCGATAATCATGCATCTCAAGGAGGTTTTTTATTTTCGTTTAACCTTCAAACTTAACACGTAAACAACATTTATATCAAACAAAAGCTTATGTTTAATGAAACACAGTTTATAAGTTTCAGAAATTAGAACTCGTAATTCACAAGATTATATATCTGCCCTATGCCATTTCTACAAGTAAATAAATTGAAATTGATAAATTCAATGAGGGATGTGGTCCGAAACTAAACACAACTAACATGGTCAATGGGTGAAATTAATATAAGGATGTGGTCCGATATACAATTTATTATATATATTTATATATGCTTAATTATATAAAAATAATTATATGGTAAACACTTGAGTATATATATATTATGTCAAAACAATAAAATTTTTAGAAATACACAAGTTCCTATAGAATTAAAGCATAAATTCACACATGTATGTATATATATAGTTAAATGAATTTTGAAATACAGCTAGAAGCCTGTATATATATACCTTAGATCGAGCTGCGAAAGGGGTGGGTCTGGTCTAGTGGAGGAAGAGAAAGGAGATGAAGCGGGAATGGGTTTGGTTGGTAGTAATTAGGGTTTTGGAAATTATGTTGGAGGATCTACCTGTGAAGCTCTTCACGCCGACTGTTATTGCTATGCTATGCTGAACGAGGCTGCAGAATATATATATATATATATATATATGTAGTTTTCGTTTTATTTTGCGCAAGTTCTGAAACGACATCGTTTGGTCCATGATAAATTAAGTTCTGTACCTAGCTAGCTGGCTGGCTGGGATGGTTCTGAGCTGAGTGTTAGCCTTTGTATATAAATAAATATTTCTACATATTAGTTTAAACAATGTATTACAAAAAAAGTGTCTCATTCTCAAAAAAATTAAACATTAAATTATAATTTATTAAAAAAAAAGTGAAGTGCAAAATGCTTTATATGACTTAAATTATCATAAGCACAAAAAATTAAAGGTTTGTGACTTACTGAAAAAAAAACACATACAATTATTTTCTTTTCTTAAATTTTTATTTATTTTTATATTATTTTCTTTTATTTATTAATAAATAAGTTTTTGGAGGCTATCAGAGATTTGTAAATCGTGACTTATTAAATTATTATAATTTATAAATTTTTGAAAACAAAAATGATGATAATTTATTTTAATAATGTTTTATACTTTCAAAGTTTTGTAAAAATTAAATATTGTTCACTATCATACTTATAAGATTATGTATAAATAATATTCTATTTGTTCTAAATTATATAATTATTATTGACTTTTAAACATCAATTTGATATTTTCAAACTCAAATTTGTGACTACTCATTAGAAATTATGAAATAATAAAACTTATAACGAGTAATAATTTTTGAATAATTTATAATATTTAACTTCTATTGATTAAAATTATAAAAAATTATGTTAATTTTGAATTTAAAAATATTCTGATGTTATATTGGGAATATTAGGGGAATGAAGGAGTATTATAAAACTAATTTTGTCATGAAAGGTATACTTTTAAACTTGCATATATCTAAGCTGAGCCGAGCTTTCTGGCTCCACCCTACAAAACGCATCATCTGGTTAAACGCAACCGTTTCGAGAAAGAACATTAACATAAAAATCTTTCTTCCCCAGTCGGTTCATCAGGATTCAAGTACTGTTCGCGTGTTGGAGAGAGAAAGGAACACAATCTGAATCATCACTCCGCAAATGGCCGGCATATTAGCTCGCAAGTCTCTCTCTGCTCTCCGTTCTCGTCAGCTTGTAAGCTCCCCCTTCTCACTCTGTCTCTATTTACTCATAAATATACATGTATTACTTGAGGCATTCAGATCAAAAAATTCGTTTTCTGATTTACCAAACAATTCCGGAACCCTTGAATACTAATGTTTGATTTTTTCCCAAGTCAAAGCAATTTGAATTCAAGACTAATCGTCTTGGGTAGAGATTTATTCATTAGGGTTTCAATAAATAATTTTTTATTTGTTAATGCCGTTGAGTATACTTTGTTGATTTTAACGACCCAGATTATGTTAGGGAATGAATTAAATTGTTGGGTAGAAACAACAATTTGGAGTATGAATTGACAATTTTTGGATATTTGCATAATGGATCATTTATAGTGATCTCCTTGCAGTATAAGTGTACCAAAGGAGTTTGATTACTGGATATACATTTGTTTTGCTCAATTTCATGTGAGTGTGCATTGTAGGCTTTTGAGCTGTTTTATGGATCATACTAGGCCATAGGAATGGTGCGTCATGAACCTGTGAACATTTATATTATGTCTGAAATATCCATCTTGGAAAGCCAGAGTATACAAGACCCTGGCAAAAGTTTAAATATACATAATTTGTGAAACATCAGTGGTTCAAAACAGGCTCTCACTTAGGTTAAAGCCACATCACAGAACCTCCTAGCTAGCTAGCTAAGCATTAGTAACCTCCTTAGAGCTTCTTAGCTCTTAAGTACATTTACCATTAGCGAACTCCCTTTGTGAGGATCTATATAAGGTTGCTTTAAAATCCAAGTAATTTATTTGTAGATATTTCTATTGGTGAGATATATCAAAACCTTATGTGCTTTCACAAACTGTTTCTTGGGAGCTTTGCTTGATGGATCTACTTATAAGTTTGTTGCTTTCTAATCCCGTGCAAAATCAAGCTCTGAAGGTAATTTGATCCATCCCACATCAAGAAGAAAATTTATGTTGGACCACCTCCTTACCTAAAATGTTAACCTATTAGGTTGAGGCTCTACCATACTTATTAACCCATATTTCTTTTGAATTTATTTGGTGAAATATCCCAACAATATCATTTGAATACCCAATACAAGTATCATATAGAGTATTCATCATTGCTTTCTTTGAACAAGAGTCTGTTTCTTGAGCGCGTGTCTCAAGCGATTCAAATACTTCACCTTTGAGTCCTTCAAGAGCTTTGACTCTAATATTTCCACCCTACTTCCCTAGAGCCATCTAGTTTGATCATCTTGTCTATTTTCGGAGTTTAATCCCGAGGCCTACAAATTTTTTTACCCACGCACCTTTGGAGTTGTTCTTGCAACCATTTTGTAAGCTTTGTATCCACATCAAGCTAATCACTGATTTTCAGAAACCGCCCAATAAGCATGTTGGACCACCTCTAACCTAAAGGTCCAATGTGGGATTCATGCAAATATCCAATGGATGCTATTATCTAAATATGTATGTGATATTGCATCTCATTGGATGCTATTATAAGAATCATATTGTCTTAATGAGGAAAATAATGTCCTAGATGTTTATGTTGATAGTAAGTTTTAGTTAATGTTTTGTATTCATTCACGGTTATCTATGTATCACCTATTACTGTAATATCATCATCTCCCTCATGACTCTGATTGTTTGAAAGTTTGAAACACTTCATTTGATGGTATGTGACTGCTATTGCTGCTTGACACAAATGTATGGAATTATATATTTTTCTCCCTTTGTGCATGGTGCTGAACTCCTAAAAAGTTACTATGCTTCCTTTTGTAACAGGCTGCGGCTGGGCAAGCATTGCAGGGGCCTAATAATTATGGGATTGTATGTGGCACACGCTCATTTGCCACAAAGCAGTCATTTTCCACCGATAGAGGTTGGGTTCTTACCCTTAAGATTCTCAACTGGTCATATTATCATATACATATAATATGTAATTATGTTCATAAACAGGTGGACTATATCATCAATTAGTTGCATTACTCATATCTTTGAAGATTGTAAACGTACCTACTACTTTTGCAGTTTAGCCTTCTGTGTATAGCGTGTTCCAAATTAGTTATGTTGGAACTCTGGCATCATTTACAAACATGGCCTTCCCTTCTACTAGACATTGTCTACACCAACATTTGATTTACATTTTCCTCCAAATTTATTCATAAGTTGAAATTTATATGGAAGTGTTTTAGTATTACTCGTCACATCGGACTGTGGATTTGTTAATACAATATATTTGAACTTTTAGATATTGAGGTCAGAGTTAACATGCCTTTCCTAGCCTTTCATTTAGGGGGAAAAGGCATGTTTTCTGGTTGTATTTATAATGAGAAAGGATAGCATAAATGTATGACATCCCCCCCCTCCCTCTTATTTCTCATAGTTTTTTAATGAAAAAATCCATCACAGTGCCTGCTACATAGCTCTCTCACCCCCCAATTTTTTTTGTTTTAATATATTGGTAACTGAAGAAATCGGCCATCTATTAGAATGACAGATATTAACATTTTTTTCATTCTCCCCACCCTATATCTCTTTCTTGTATACAAATTGCAGATGATGAAGAAAGGGAAAAGCTTTCAAAGGAGATTGCAAAAGATTGGAGTGCTGGTAATGCAGAACAAATTTTTTTTTTTTTTTTTGCTAAATTAATGCTGAACATATTTAGTTTTTCTGTTGTGGCATTTTGACTTTTGATACAACTGGGAGTTTCTGATGCTTACTGATCACGTGCAGTTTTTGAGCGGAGCATTAATACTTTATTTCTCACTGAAATGGTTCGGGGTCTGAGTTTGACACTTAAGTACTTCTTTGAAAAGAAAGTTACAGTAAGTGTCTCTCAGCTATTATAGCCAAACATTACTTATGGTTAGTGCTAAACTCTAAAGAATATGTTTTATGATGCAGATCAATTATCCATTTGAGAAGGGTCCTTTGAGCCCTCGTTTTCGTGGAGAACATGCACTCCGACGTTATCCAACTGGAGAGGAACGATGCATTGCCTGTAAGCTCTGTGAAGCTGTAAGGGTTCACTTTTATGATTTTATCACTTATAGAAGAATATAATCTTTGCTAATTTGTTGCTTTGAAATCATAATGTTGTCATGATGGTGGCCAGTAGTATCTTATGTGGGTTACTAAACCACATGAGATGCTGTGTATTGCTTCTGGCAGATATTTCAAGATCTGTTCATTGCTTGCACAACTACATCCTTATATATTAGCAATAAGTAAATCGGGAATATTGAATAAAGAACTTGTAGTGGAAATATATACTCTCTCCATCCCATTTTAGGTTAGCTCCTTCCCTTTTGGTATGTCCTATGTTAAGTGAACTCATTCTTTTCATATACAAATGTTATATTCAAATACAAAACTCTTTATGATTCTAAAGTTGAAAGTGAGAAATCAAAATTTCTGGACCCATTCAGATATCATTGCATTATTATAAGAGTATATCGTGCAAAGGGTTGAAAGTCTTTGTCAAATCTTCTTTTCTTAACTATGTGCCAAGTGAAAAAGCTAGCCAAAAATAGGACGGAGGGAGTAGTAAATAATATTCTTGTTTTATGATAATAAGTTAGGAGGATTTGTGAGGTTGTTTGGCTATTGTGGGTGTCAGTATTTTCCTTGGTATGGATTATTTCATGCTCAGATCGATAAAGGGTTTTTTGGGGGCCTGGAAAGGATCTAGGATTCCGGAAGGTGTCGTGCCATTTGAGACAAGATTCCGGTTTGCCTTTGGGGAGTCTTTGAGGAGAAAGAGAGTCTATTAGGAGATAAAGTGCATAAAGTGCTATTTTTTTGCCTTCAAAAAAACAAAACAAAAAAAATCTCTGGCAAAACGAGATGTATCTAGGGTTGATGGTTTCTTTTATTGATTTTCTGTTGGAGTTCAGCCTGAGGACATGATGTACTTGTGATCCGTCTAGGTGGTCTGCCTGCCTGCATGTTTTTGTTCTCCAATGTACATGGGTGGCACCCCCTTGGCGCCCTTTTTCAATATACTTAATTACTTGCTAAAAAAATAAAAGAAGTCAGGAGGATCACACTAATACTTCTAAGGTACATGATTAGTTATAGAAAAAAGAAAAGAAAATAGATACTTACTAAATCTGGGATAGGTTTTTGGATCAACTTCCATACTTGAGAATTGTAATGTTTTTCCTTTTAATTACCAGCCCAAGTAAATTTATATTTTTTCTGCTGTAGAATTTGAAATTTAGTCATGTTCGTAGTTACAATAGGTTAAAACACGTGTTTATCTGTAATTGCTAAAAGCCTTGAGAAAACTTGGTTGAACTCCTCAGAAAAAGTGGTGCGTCTTCAATTGTTTAAAGAACAATCCAACTTATGACACAGCCTGCATTAAGTTCTCCAACTCAAGTAAAGGATGTATGCTAATTAGTTCTTTGGCAGTGTTTTTAGCAAGTAGATGCTGCAAAGTACTATGACCATGAGATTCTGTCTATTCAAGTATGATTTTATTTTTTCTTACAACAGATATGTCCTGCTCAAGCAATCACAATTGAAGCAGAGGAACGAGAAGATGGAAGCCGCCGAACAACAAGGTAAAGTATTTTACTAAATAGTTTTCCTCTCTCCCCCTCTCTCTCTTTTCTCACAATTGGATTTGCATAGGTATGACATTGACATGACAAAGTGCATCTACTGTGGATTTTGCCAAGAAGCATGCCCTGTTGATGCAATTGTTGAAGGACCTAACTTTGAATTCGCTACAGAGACTCATGAGGTTGGCGGACTATTCTGTTACTTGATTTTTAGATTAGATTCCTACTTGCAACTTAAATTTCCTCATTGTTGTAGGAGCTTCTGTACGATAAGGAGAAGCTGCTTGAGAATGGGGACCGATGGGAAACTGAGATTGCCGAGAACCTTCGATCCGAAAGCCTTTATCGATGATTACTTTGATGATGTCATGTCAGTGGTTCCAGCCAGAAGAATGCTATAAATAAATGAGATCTGTTTGGTGGGATTATGAAATTTTATTTAGTTATTCTGTTTTTACTGTTGCTGCTGCAAGTTTTCTTATGGATTGCTTTTTTGTGGTTGGCATGAAACAGGGGCCAAGTTTTCTCTCCTCTGTAAAATGATAAATATGTTTTACTTTGGTATTGAAACTGTTTATTCCGACTGTATTGAAAATGTATTCTTGTAATTCAATAGACCAATATACCGGATGCAAGGATAAAACTGAATTTTATCTAAATTTACATTTTATGCAAAAATATTTTTGAGATTGGAATATTTATTCATTTGTTTGGTTTGGTATCAGACTTAGTTTTACATTTTTTAGTCTTTTGAGATATTATTAATCTCCACAATTTATCATGGAATTATAATGAATAATTGACAATCGACAAAAGTAGTATGACATAAACATTTATTATAAATTATTATTATTATTATTATTATTATTATTTTTGGGGGTGTATTTTTAAGTCCTTGTTAATTGGGGGTTGGGGGGGGGGGGGGAGTTTTAGACATTGGTGTGTGTTATAGTTAAGGTCCTTATGGAGACCATCTTCAAAATTTATCTTTAGTTTTAAACTAAGCAAGTTTCTTTTACATAGTTCATAAACTTTGAGAAGAAAAAATATGAATTTTTTTTTTGTGGAAAATAAATGAAATGTTATTGATTAGATATTTAGTTACATTTGTCATTTTTTGCTTTTTGTTGTAAAATTTCAATATGTGCAATAAGAAATATTAGCTTTAGTATGAAATATATACTCTCTTTTTATAATTATTTTTTCAAAATAAATAAAATATACTTCTTGTATAAAAATATTCAAAATTTATAAAAACAAATATAAATTTTAAACAAATATAAATTTATTGTAATATGAGGATAAAAAAGTCAAATAAAAACAAATACAAATATAAATTTGAGCATGATAGACAGTTTGATTATGGCAAGGATAATGTTTGATGTAAATGTAAGCCCAAAAAAATGGTTTTATATTTTACCCCGAATACAACAAGTTTTGCAGAGCCGCGCGTAGATCCCACCTTCCATGACAGCCTTTAACATCACAGAGTCAGAGAGCTGAGAAAGAGTCAATCAAGCCGAAGCCATGATTCGAGCAGTGATAGTGATGAACGACCAAGGCAAGCCGCGCCTTCTCAAATTCTACGATTATCAGGTCATTTTTTTTTTTTTCATCAGTTTGTTTACCGGGCAAAATTAAACCGAAATTGAATTCTCTTGCGCATATTATCCATTTGATTTATATAATTTGCTGATTTTTATTTATTTGAATCGTAAGATTAGCCTGTCGAGAAGCAGCACGAGATCATTCGAAGCATCTATGGAGGTTAATATTGCTTCTCTCTCTCTCTCATTCCCTTTTACATTTCTTAAGTTTATTTCTGTATTGCTTTGCTTATTTTCAGTTGCAGAGCTCAGTTTGTTGAATTTTAGTTTTAGATTTCAGTGGATTAGTATTTAATGCTGAATTTTAATTATTAAATAGTCATTGATACTTGATTTCATTTTGAGTTAGATCAGTTACACATGTATTTTCGAAGAGGTGGTGTATGTTTTGTTTATATTTGCTAAATAAGTTGCACATTTTTATTATTGTTGCTAAATATGTTTTTTTTGTTTTGTTTTAATTCAGTTCTATGCAGTAGAGCTGATAGTGTGAGCAACTTCATTACTGCTGATTCAATCTTTGGACCTGTATGTTGCTACCCTTGCATTACCTTCTTTATGCAGTTCTTAATTGTTTGGTTATTTGTCAGGAAATATTGTGGACTGTACTGGTTAATGGATGTGTTTCCTGTCCCAAATATGACAACAGATGATTTTATGAAGCAAAGTTACACACGCACATTACATTATGTGATCTTTAGCTTTCTTCTTATCCTTTTTTGTGGTGTGCAGAGCTAGAGAAGTTCACATTTATATCTTCATCTTACCTGCAGGATTCCCGTCTTGTATACAAGACTTTTTTACACTATACTTTGTCTTTGTATTTGACGCTTCTGAAAATGAGCTAGCCATCCTAGATCTTATGCAAGGTAATGCCAAAACATTATGCTCTAGTGGATCACTCATATGTTTAGACTTTCTATGGACTTTTATGATAGCAATAATAAGGAAAAAAAAATTAAATTGTGCTACATTGCCATAATCAATTGATTCTGAATGAGTTTCATAAATTTTTGGACTATCTGTATACCTATGAAATCACACACTAAATTTCTGCAATACAAATATTCAAATATCCATTTAAATGCGAGTCTTATTATGTATACAAAGCCAGTATAGGGAGTATAAACCACTAATCATGCCTAGAGCTGAGCTTGAATTACTTAAAGCAGTTCCTTTGAGCAGGTATCTAGTTGTGAAACAATTAAGATCTAGGTTGTTAATCAATTAGACTTGGTACAAAGATGATAAGAGAAAAACAAGAGCACAAAGATTTTTATGGTCGGAAAAGATTGTCTACTTTCTCAGCGGTAGTGTATCAATACCATCATAACAATGCTAAGGAATTTCTAGACTCTCACAATTGCTCTCGTCACGCTACTTTGTCACCTTTGTTCGCAGATTATGCCCATTTACCACTGTTAAAAGAAACTAGGCCATTGCTATAACCAGGCGCTTAACACTTCTTTTTTCATCTTGCAGTTGTGTTTTTTGAGATTATATAACCACCAAACACTTAAGTATCCAATGTTCTGTTCATATCTACCATGAGGATGTAATTTACATCCCTAATCCGTGAATGAAGCATATCCATTTTATAGTTCACTGCACACTCATGCTTCAAGCAACTTATTTCTTTTGGGTGGTGTTTTGCTCCCTAGTGGGCACTCTTAGTTGGGCCCGCTTGTCACTTTAATCACTTTGACTCCATTTCCTTCTAAAATAGGTAAATTAGTTTACATGTTTTGCTCATATTCCAGAGCTAATATAATGGTGGATCATCGATAGTTGTTAGGGTCATCCAACTGGTTTTGAAATATAATATGTGGTGTGTGCGCATGTTTTTTTTTTTTTTTTTAGATATATGACAGTACAGTAAAGACCAAGTCATAATTTTCTTTACATTTTAGCAGGATTTAATAACAGCACCAATTTTTGGTTGTACTCTAATTATATTTTTAGCTTTTACCATTTTGCCTTTTACCTTTATAACTTTTCTTATTCATTATGTTGTTTCTTTAACTCTTTCAATTTCAGTTTTCGTGGAGACATTAGACAAGTGTTTCAGTAATGTGTGTGAGCTCGATGTAGTGTTCAATTTTAACAAGGTAAACTACAGTCTTTTTTCACTTCAAAGTTTTAGGAGAATTTGGTAGAGAAACTTCTAGAGAAAGCATATTGTTGACAAACTTATCTACAGTCATCCTGAGATAGATCTACTTCGTTTCACAAAATTGGAAAATTGTAATTCTATTATAATGAATTAGTCTGGTAATGCTGATCAGTCAGTGATTAGTAACAAACTAGTAAATTGCTATTCCACAAACATAAAGCCCTACAATGATAGCTGGAAGTATTCGTTGAAAGTATTCAAAAGTTGAAACCACCTGATGCGTGTTTGTGTGTATATATGTGTGTGAATATATTACAGCCTTAACATGTTTGAATTTTGATCTCTATATTTGAGGCCCTAGCTGTAGGGAAGGAGAATTACTCTCTCATGCAGAGTATAATCATGCTCATACCAAAATGGTTACACCACTTCGTTTAAATCGATGCTTACATGGATATAATCATTTTGTATATATAGAGTACCGGTAGTTCTTTGCTATTTTAAACTTGGCCCCAAGGCTTTAAACTGGTAGTCTTTTGGTTCTACTTATGCTCCTTGGGCTAATTAAGCTGGATTCTTATTCTGATCCTCCGAGGGTTTCTCTTGGAGTCATATAAATTAAATGCATTTACTTCTTTCATGGTCATCAGGATTCTTTCAAACACACATATATACACACAAATACAATTTGATAACGTGTAATTGATTGGCAGGTGCATACAATTTTAGATGAGATTATTGTGGGAGGTCAAGTTCTTGAGACGAGTACATCCGAAGTCGTAAAGGCAGTTGAAGAAATATCTAGGTTCCTCTCTCTCTCTCTCTCACACACACACATCTCTTTTTCTCTCCTCCATGTTTGGACTTCAGTATGATGACTAGTGTTCTGCAGGTTGGAAAGGACCTCAAATGCTATCATGCGCGTGCCAAAATCCATTTCAGGCTGGCAGGGGCGATAACCCCAATTATATGTTGTATGGCCTTATCTTGGTAAATTTTATATAGGTCAACTCATTGGGAATCAGTCCTCAGTCCCACACAACAGAACTATCAAATTCGTTTATTACTTTATAATATAGGGGAGTTTTGTTCCCAAACAGAAATTTTATTGTTTTTTGGAGTATTGGAATGCAGAGAGGATGTTTTTCTAAACAATGCTTCACAGAATAGAAACTTAAGGAATATAGGCTACGTTTGTTTGCAAGGATTATACTTGGATAAAAATATTAGTCTCAAGTGTCTTGTTTGTTTTTAAATTTAGACTTGGTACTATTATTAGTCTAGGATTATAAAATGGCTGGAATAATCCGGATTAATAGTCTTGGGATTATAATTCTGGAATTATAATACTTGCAAACAAACATAGCCATAGAGTTGTAGAATACTTGTTTCATTTCCAAAAGCATATCATTTTGTAAATTGACGACTTCGGTTCATGGAAGTCTAGTACAAAATCCTCGGCGACTCAATTTACTGTTGTTATGAACAGAATCATTTACCCACGATTTCTGCATAACAACATTTAAATGATATTGTTTATGTGGTGTCCAAGTGCCCCCTATATTTTTACACTTTATGTTAGCTTGGTACCTAAACTTTTTTCATCATTTAGTGTATTCTACTAAGCATATGATATGGACATGTTATGCTTATTGGCACTAGGAAGATATCAATGATATTTGAAAAAGTTGGTACTCACAACCATATATATGGTCTTCCCTTGTAGTACGAATTGTGTTTTGGAACTATAACCAATGATGAAAGATTTGAGTAAAAGCTTCCTTTGTCATTCTTTGGCATTGGGCTTTTTTCTCCTCTTCCCTTGTAGTATCCTCGGGTGTTTTGGAACTATAACCTGAGCCTGAGGTGTTGTGCTTTCCTTTGAATACTCCTCGCTTTCCTTTGTCATTGTTATTGGCATTGTGCTTTCCTTTCAATGAATGTCAAACATTCGAATAAATGAATTGAAAAAGAGACAGAAAGCGACCACAACTAAGTTAGCTGGAGGGAGTACTACATGGACTATAAACACCAAACATGGAGCACAAGTGACAAGGATCAGGATTCAGGAAACCAAATTAATCAGGGTAAAACCATCATATATATATATATATATATATATTTTTGAGCAATTAAAACAATTTTGGAAAATGAACCAACAGTATAACCTGCCTTTTGTAGTTTTTCTCCCTCCCGAACCTAGTGACAGCAGAACCATTACAATTTACATTTCACAAGATCAGCTACAGAAAAATTCAAGCTTGTTTCAGACCTTAAACAAGCTCTCAAAAGAAAAATAACCACCATTGGACCCCATCTCAGAATCAAATCCTACTGGGAATCTCCCTCAAACTTATATACCATTTTTACTCGAGCCGATCAGTGCAACTTTTGAACACTTCAAGTAAAACAACAAAAATGTATTGCAACCCCCAAGTCTGTGAAATGTGTAAGGGTCCAACAAGCAAGGCACTCAAATGGGGAGCCTGCTATGTTATTGTCAAAGAATCAAGAACAATCAAACTTCTCTTCTAGTCCTCATGTGGTCTCTCTACGTCTTGCTCATCCAATGGTTCAGGAAATATATCCCTGGACTGTTGCCGTCTAGTTGAGGATGAATGATCCCCGCCAATGTTCTGACCGCTTCCCTGAGAACCTGATGTTCCAGACCGTTTTAAGCTACTCTCGCCTTCTGCTTTGTTCATGGGGACTGCTGGAATTGCTGCTACATCCGATGAGCTACGCCAGCTACCAAACACAGCAGCATTCCACGACCCTCTAGAAGAAGTAGTTCTTAGCCTTGCAGAGCCAGTGTTCTCTTCTCTTACTACCTTCAAAGGATTTTCCAAAGCTTTAAGGACATATCTCACAAGAGGCCGTCTTGCAGGCTTTGGATTTAGGCAAGACCGGGCAACAATAGCCATGGCCCACACTTCTTCTAATAAATCTTCATCAATGATTAAAGATGGGTCCACAATATTTGTCACCAGTTCCTTATCATATATACTAATGTAAGGTAGTGTCCCTTCCAACCAGTCCTTCATGGTTCCATCACTGGATGCGCTCATTCCCAGCTTACCTGTTACCAGTTCAAGTAATACCTTCCCAAAGCAATAAACATCATAAGCACAAGTTGCAGTAGGTGTACCTGGCCATTTCCAAATAAAAAGGACAGTTTTAGAAACACAATGAGTTGACATCTATTATATATTCAATGGTTGCAGCAATTTTAAGCATATTCCAATTCAAAATTTTCCAGCTACAGGAGCCGCAAATTTTTTTAGAAACATAACCATATCTTGAGATCATCAAGACCATAATACTAAAGTATGGAAAGCTTAAATGCCAGAGTGTCACTACTACCAAAATAATAAACATCTTATCGATGTTAATCCATTTGACTGCTATTCTCCAATTGTATGTCAAAATGGGGAACATATGGTTAATTGGATAGATTATCGTAAGTGAAACAGTAACAACTTTGATAATACAATTGTAGCTCTCATGTCTGCTGTTCTCTTCAAAAGTTAACTATTTCAAGCATCTTATAATTTACTGTCCGCAAGAAGTTACAAGTTTGAAGGTAAAAGGACACATATAAGAGGCAATACGACAAACAATGAGAAGTTGAGGGAAAAAAAGGACCAAAGTTCGAATTTTATGGGGTGTTACTGGGGTGACAACATTTTAGGGGACAGATGATTCAATAGTTTCGATATATATTACAAAGTACAAAATATTGTCACTAGCATTTTTCTTCTTATTTACTTTTTCTCAAGTCAGGTTCTCCCAGCCCACAAGCTTTCCTAGAAGCCACATTTTTATCATCTAGAGCATCTTCTCCTATAGCATGCATATTAATCTTAGAATCTCTATATACAGTATACACTATGTACCAACACTGAGAACCTGCTATACTTGCTTCAGTTACCTGAGCAGCAGTTGCATAGAAATCATCAAGCAAATTAAAATTGGGTGTCTTTCAAGTTTAAGTCTTAAGTTTGATATTTTAGATGCCATCTTCGAAAGCTATTTGGATGCCAACAATAATCTTTTCCATAAAAGGTACCCCTCACAACAAGCAAGTATTTTAGAATTTGTGCTTGCCTTCCAAAAAGGAAAATTAGCTCATCCCTTGGGGTTTAACAAAAAAATTCAGATATTTTCACCTCACTAAAGTTCACACTCACTAGTTGCGACTACAACCTCATTCCTTGAAAGTATTCTATTGGTCCCTAACTATGTTGACAACAACAATCCAAAAGTACTTTAAATCATAATTCGGAGGCTATGTAGTTCAAAGAAAATTAAGGTTGGTATGGAGACACCAATAATATACCGGGAAATATGAAATGATTCAATAATCACCTCATCATTCAAGGAAAGAAAATAAAAAACTCAAAATGACAAAACATCATCACAACCAAAAGTCGACTTTCATTTATGATGGGTTCTACAGTAGAAATCTCTAAGGGATCCGTTCTTTATTATCTTGTTAGCCCAAGCTTCTCTGGAAAGATTTACTTGGTGATTTTGTCCTCCAAGTGAGGAAAGGCTATCATTATTATCCATAACCAATCAACCCAGTAACTCTCTAATATTGGAAAATGACACAACTTGCTTGAGGCCAAGCACATAGCAGGAGTTTTCTCATCTTTGATACCTTCTATTAATAAAATAGATGTACTTACTAGAAAAATAGTTCTATTTGTCCTTAAACACAGATGGCTTGCGCTATCCTAATAATTTTAACGGTTTGCCAGTTACAATCCTCTACAGTTCACAACAGAAAATCTACTACGCATCAATTTACTTAAAATACATAAACTCATTTTTAAGGTTCTTAAAAAGATTCAAGTTTCATATTTTGGCAGCAACCACTCAACTCATAAACCAAGACTTCATATCTAAAGCCTATAGCGGGATGCCTCTCGGGAGGGAAGACTTCCCTTCCTCTAGATTGATAATGAATTCTGAGACATGGTAGCATGTGATTGATCAATGATATTGCAAATGAATATATGCAGAATATTAGGCATGTTAAGGATGCAGACTGGACCGTAAGGCAAAATGTTTTTGCTAATATTTAGATAGGAAAAGAATATAGAAAGAGAAAAACATAAATCAATTCAAAAATGAATTATAAATCAGAAACGTACCACTAGCACCTTGTTCAGATGACCTGCACATAACCAAGAGAAGACTTTTGTTACAACCTTAAATAAGCATAGAAATGTGCAATAAAAGATAACTTTAACTAAACAAAGAAGCGTTTTAGTTCAGCTCATAGAAACAATGTTGTCTCGTCCTCCAATCTTTGAGACCCAGCACATTGCGTCCAGACAGTTGCACCATAAACATTGGATTTTGACATTTAGTCGATTCAACCGAACATATATCGATAGGAATATTAACGAATACCTTGGAGCTGCACTCCCAATAAAGACATATAGACCCCAATAATAGGTAACACGTATAACACAAATTGGTGTAGAAATCTAAGAGAATAAACCAGTAAAACATTGTTGAATATATCTATTTCTTAAAAGAAAATAGAATAAAACCAATAAGGTTTCTAGTTATAGAAGACTTAAAGCATTACTAGAATCAAAGTGTATAACTAAGAATCTTTTGTCTAAATAGAAAAGTGTAGAACAATTACGACATAAAGGATTACTTACTGTGGCAACCGCAGAAACCTGGTAATCATGCTTTGATGAGTGTCCCCTTCTTGAGCACAAATCTCACTCAGGCTCCCTAGCCGCACTTCAAATTTATCATCAAGAAGAATGCTACTAGCTTGAACATCTCTTCAATAACCAAAAAAGAAATGTATTTTATTAGTTTCAACAACTCAAAAATTTTGGTAAAACAAGCTAGCAAAATATTGATTATGTGCATAGACAATAACATTGGGAAACTAATAAACAATAGGCATATTAATGGTCCCCACAACCTCCTGCTTGCGTGCTATTCCCCTAATCCCCCCCTCCTCCTGAGAATAGTATGCCTAAGATAGGGAACAAAAAATAATTGAAGGATAATGCAACTCAATTCATAAATGGGACAAGAAAATCTTTTTTTCTTTTTACTTACTTTTCGGTTATGACAACTTTAACTTATTAATTAATCTAAATCTCCGCAAGCCACAATAAGACCCCAAGAGGGCATACTAATGGAGCCCAGAGTACTAGGGTATAGCTTATTATTTGCCAGGGTTTTACCTGAAAATTAGACAATAATAAATGAGCAAAAATGGAGTATCAGGACTCATGCAGCCAACCTAATTAATTTGGACATGCTAAGCTAAGTTGCTTGGACACAATCAACGACGAAACAAGAAACAGTTCGTTTTTATTTTATTTTTTAAGCAACAAGAAACCAACAACACCATGCTTTTGTTTTCCTTTTTGGTAATCATACTAGAGTCTAGACACATGGTCAATCAGCCTAACATCAATAAAGTACATTTATGGAAATAAATACATATGATGATTACAGCCACAACTTCTGAATTTTTTGCTCAGACAATAAAAATCTAAATGTAGAGCTTAATAATCCTTTTGTGTATCAATTATAGTTACTAAAATTGGAGGGGCAAGAAGGAAAGTGATGTGCCAGAGAAAGTAAGTACCTTTCAAGCACTAGTAACAGATTGTCAAAAGTTTCCTACCATTGTTTATGAGCAGTGTGGCGATTCAATTGGAAGTTATTTGATTGGGTTGGGACGTGAGAGTTGTGACAAAAATTGAAAATGATAGCTTTCACATAAATTTTTATTTTATTTTTTATATGTTTCACGTAATTTTTTATATTTTATATTTGTCTTTTACGTAATTGTCTCTTTAAGTAAGCCATTAAATCAGCTTAGCTGTAATAAAACCTATATAACATTTTAGGAGATCTAAAAGGAACAAAATCCACAATAAAGGAATTTTAAGAGAATTTCCAGGGAAGCACATTTTCAATGTTTCCTTAGTATTCTCCGTGGCTTGGTTCAAGTTTTCTAATGGATTCTAAGAACAATTCCCTGAGGTTTGCTCTATATATAGAAGTTTCATCCATATGTAAAAACAAATCTCCTGGAAGTGATATTTCGAGTAAAAATGACTTTCTTAGCAAGAAGTGAACTGCACCACGCAAAAGCAGTGAAGAATGTAGGCAATGCATAACCTGTGAGAAACTACCCGATGGAAGTATTCAACAAAGAAAAAGAAACATGAGAAACTTTCAAAATTTGACTATGTACTGAAAGAAATAGGAAGAGTTAGTTAAGTTTTGCCAGTTAACTCCATAGTTTGATATATATGAACATATAAATGTAAGCATCTATGTTAATGAGCATTTACGTATAAAATTCTTTTTTAACCTAATTCACAATGAAAGCCATATGCCATATTTAATTTAGCCAAAAAAAAGGGGAAAAAAAGAAAAAAAAAGGAGAAAGCCATATGCCAATGTGTTAATGGGTATGGAGAATCATGCATTTAGACAGACAACCACACTTGACCACTTGTACCTCCAGGTAAAAAAGCTGGCAACAAGGTCTACTAATATTGCCCGCAGGTCCAACATAGGTGACTGTGAGTCTAGCATGGTAAATCAATACAAATGCTAACTCAAAATAACTTAATCACCAAAAAGGCATGATGATTCTTACTTTTCTTGCTATACGAGAATCTCAAAAGAAAAAAGAAAAAGAAAATCTCTTTTCCAGTTCTTCGTGCTTTTATACAAGTCATCTATAAAGTAGCAATATAACCTGGTGCATTTCCACCAGTGTTCTGAAAATCCCTCTAGGCATCCGCCAAGGCGGAATCAGCCCTCAACCGCCTAGGACTTGGCTTTATAGAAGCAGTCAAAAGATGATAAAAGTCAAAAGAATTTCTAAGAAATGACTAAATATAAATTTAAAACAATAACTAACAATGGCATTTAATGAATGCTTTGAAGCTATACAATGCTTGAAATATATTTTTTAAGCCGTATAAGTTGTTTTTTTATTGATAGTTTTTCATGTACAATTTAAAATATTTACAGCAAATATATGATTTAAATAGTATATACAAGTACAAAACAATAAATAAAGACCGCCTAGGAACGAGTAGGCGCTCCCTCCGCTGCCTACTTTTAGAACAGTGATTTCCACCATTTTAAGTTCCCCATGAATGTTTTGCTACACCTGTCTTTTCCTGATATGGCTAATTCGATTTTAAATTTCATATAGGACCTTTTTGTCTTGCCATATACTCCCTCCGTTCCATAATAAATGTCCTAATTTCTTTTTTAGGATGTTCCAAAACAAATGTCCTATTTCTATATTAGTAACTATATTTATCCTATTCTTCCTCTTATACCCTCATTATCTATTTAATATACTTATTGGGAATGTGAGAGCTACAAAAAAATGTATCTAGAGAATTAAATGACATAGGAAAGAGTAATTATTAGGGTTATAGAAAAGTGAAAAAACAATTATTAGGGTCATAGAAAAGTGAAAAAACAATTATTAGGGTCATAGAAAAGTGAAAAAATAATTATTGGAGTCATAGAAAAGTGAAAAAATACTTCAATTAATAAGTAATCAAAAAGGGTAATTTAGGTAAAAAAAACTTTATTAATCAGTGTGCCGAAACTAATTAGGACGTCTTTTTTGGATCGGAGGGAGTATTAAGTATTTCCACTTCTCCAACTTCCAATCAACTTTAATTCCCTTAAGCCAGATTTATGGATAAAGACTACTATAACTAAAACTCACTGCGTGGATATTCCAACATAAACAATTCAAAGATTAAGAGTATGCAATGACATTATGACGTAGAAACATATATTCCGATGAGATATTCATATTTATGAGATGCCAAATTGGATTGATGACTATCAAGAGTGAGAATGAGAGTCGACAGCTCAAAGATCTAAATGAAGAGTAAATACGTAATGTGAATAAGTATATATATGGCCAGATTACCATCTCCCAATACCCCGGATCAAGAGGCCAACAGTTAATAACACTTAAAAGACAAATATTACTTTTACTTCAAAAATTAATGTTTCAACTTTCGAATTTATATAACTTCCAGATGGAGACTAGAACAAATTAGTGCCGCCACTAGCAATGCATGTCAGACACATATTTTTACCAGTGTCATGAAAGTTTTTTTCTGACACAGTTAGATACAATGAGTTATAATCGAGCCGGAATTTTCTCTACAATCAAGATCTATAATAGATGGGTAACTGCACTCTCATGTTTGAAGGTCCAAAATACACCCCAACAACTGGTTCGCAACGAGTAACAAAGTTAACAAAATGACAGTAATTAGAAGGGATAGTAGGAAACATAAACAAGTCCTAGGATACCTGTGAACAAGGGGAGGAGTACATTCATGATGCAGATAAGACAGACCCTCTGCAGCTCCTGTAGCAATCTTCAATCTAGTTATCCAGTCCAGTGACTGTAAACTGTCATCCTCTGAGTTGTTTTTCCTGTACAAAGAACTTGACAAGTCCCCATTTGGCATGTATTTATAAATCAGAAACTTCTCATTCTCGTTATCCAAGCAATGTCCCAGAAGGGGGACCAATCTGGAATGAGAATTCTTGCTGAAAACATCCAGCTCTAGCATGTACGCTTCCTTCTTGACAGCTCTCAAATCAACTCTTTTGATGACTACAGGAATCCCACCTTCCAGGACACCACGGAAGAGTTCACCAGAATGACCATGTTTGATGAGGTTTGCATCACTGAAATCACTTGTGGCTTGGAGAATCTGCTGATATGTAAATCCTTCTCCTAAGCTCAAAAGGTTTAAAGACATTCCAGGAGGTGGCGGACTTGCATCTGTAGGAATAGGCCCCACACCGGTGCCTCTTTGGCTCGTAGCTCGCCTCTTACGGGTGCATACTATCAGCAATACCAGCAGAACTATTACCACTGCAATAAACCCACCACCCAAAACTCCCACCAATAAGATTAAGTTTCTGTGGCTCTTTTTGTGAGGTTTAGGAGGAGGAGGAGGTTGGTTGGCATTTGGCAGTCCAAAACTATCAAATGGCAGTCCCCTCTCAGCATAAAATGATGCACATTTTGTGACAGCCCTCTGATTCGACTCATCTCGAAGGCAATTTCTATCAAGTGATGCATTACTACGAGCATCATTCGGAACCCTTCCCTGAAAATAATTGCTGGATAGGTCTATAAAACTGAACCTCCTGACTACGGACGTGAAACCTCCGTAAAACATATTCCCTGAGAGGTTGAATACTGCAGGAGTGGAACTAGCAGCCAAACTAAGGTTTGGAAGAATTCCGGTGAAATTATTGGCAGAGACATCAAGCAAACATAAAGCGGGCATTGACCATAATATATCAGGAAGCTCGTCTGTGAATTTATTGTGACTCAAAACTATAAGCTGCAACTGATTAAGAGGGGCAAACAAGTTACCAGGCAAAGAACCAGTGAGCAGATTGTTCCCAACTGCCATTTTTTGTAAATTCCTTAAATCTCTCAAATCCGAGGCCAAAGAACCAGAAAAAGAATTGAAACTCAGATCAAGATCAACCAAACTAGAAAGGTCACCGAGTTGGGCGGGTATCGAAGAAGACAGACTATTACTAGAAAGATTTAAGATTTCCAGCTTGGACAGAGTCCCAATTGTAGGAGGAATGGCCCCAGACAGGTTATTCACAGACATGTCAAGCAAAGTAAGATTTGCAAGAGACCCAAAAGATGGAGGAATCGAACCAGTAAGTGAATTATGCGAGAGATCAAGAACAGAAAGACACGATAATTGACCAAAACTAGAAGGAACTAAGCCAGTAAGTGCATTATCAGATAAAAACAAAGAAGAAAGATTAGTTAAATTTCCAAGGCTAGAAGGAATGGCACCAACAATAGAACAACCCCGGAGATCAAGAACTTGGAGGGTTATCAGCCTTTGGCCAAACCAGTCAGGAACTGAACCTGGAAGCAAAAACCTAGAAGCATTAAAAGAGGCCAACAAGCTAAAATTGGCAAGGGAATTGACTGAGAATTGAGGGTTTTGACTGCCAATTCTGGTTCTTCTAAACCCAGAAATGTTGATTCCAATAACACTACCATTCTGGCATTGAATTCCGAACCAGATTGAGCAAGGGTCAGCCTTTATTGGCCACTCTTTACTTCTTAACCCTAATGAAGATCTCAGCTGAAGCAAAGCCACCCGCTCAATGCGGGAACTTAATGGTACCACCTCCAATTGTTGAAATGTAGAATTAAGCAGTAAAAACAGAACAAAAAAAGCTACACTAAAACCTCTTAAATCCAACATAACTGTCAAAACTTACTGATTAAAAATCAGCTTCGAATGTTGATCTTTCAATCTTCTTCATGCAATTCTCTCTGATTACTATGCGAAAAATTAGGGTTTCTATTGATATAACCATACACATACATATCTCTCTGATTACTATATATCAATGCTGTATTAATACCTTAAAATGATCAGAACAAAACAAAAGCTTCAATTGCCTTCTGGCTTCAATCTCTTGTTTTCTCTCTCCTCCACTTCTTCTTACAGTTTCTTCAGTTGATGAAAGAGAAAGAAAGATACCATTAAAAAATGGTCAAAGCTTTTTAGAGAGAGAAAGTTTGTGAATAGTTTTTAGAGAGAGAAAATGAACGCAGTTACGAAGAAAAACTTTATAAAAAAATATTAAAAAACTGGGGGATTTTTTGTTGTTTTGATGTTTAATGAAAAGACTGACATTTCAGGGTCTGGATTTTGGGCAAAACTTTCGCCGGAGGTTTTTAAGGCTGCACACTGTGGATTGGCGGTTGGGTTTGCTTTTGGTCCGGCGGGGTTGACTGCCGATAAAGCCGCCCATTCCAGCTAAGCTTCTAACAACTACTACTACTGTGTAAGATATTATTATTACTCATCTCTGTATATTCCCTCACTGTATCTATATTTATGTAAATATATATATATAAGGGGATGATATATATTGGCAACGATCATAAGAAGCGTTTGTTATGAATAATATTTTAATAAATATATTTTACATTGTTAATTTAAATATTTAATAGCCTAAAAATTAAGAAAAAAATATTTGGTCGCAGTTAAGAGTAAGCGGCCAGAGAATAACCCCATCATGTGACTACCAAAAAAAATTTCTCTGTCCGCTACACCTACTTACAGTATAAAATGCGTTTATTAGAATAGTGCACATAACAAATTATTGATATCAATAATACGAATCATTCTCCTGTATATCTAAGAATCCTTCCGGTTATGGTGATCGGATTTTTTTTTTATGACTCTCAAATAATTTATAAGATTTATTAGAACTAAAATTTTTACAGAATCGAATGTCTTATAGATATATGTAAAAAATAGAATTGTATAATTTAATAAATCTTATAAAATATTTGAAAGTCATAAAAAAAAATCCCGATCGTCAGAATCCGGTCCCTCTAGCATTTCTATAATTTTAAATACATTATTATTTTATTCATTTTTTAATATTAATTTTATATATCTTTTTTATTACTTCTCTAAATTTTTATTTTATCCCACATAATTTTACACTGCGTGTGGAGGGACCATTATTAATTATAATTTCTCTTTGTACTTTGCTTAGGATTGGAGCTGGGTGGAGAGGTGTCGGTGTCAAGTGTACACAACTGAGATTCAAACTCTTTTTTTTTAGGGTTTTTAATTGAGTATTATGTTGTAAATGGTGTAGTTATGTTTCTCAACAACTTGAAAAGGGAAATTTTCAACATCTGATATTTGGGCGTTGAGTTTGTGCACTTGAATCGTGTGGAATAAGTAATGTATTACCATTGGGAAAGATCTATCTTATCTATCGTGGTGTAATCTGCATATATATATAATAAGACAATTTATTTTTTTAGTGTTTGTTTTTGATTTTTAATCTTTCATCTTTGGTACAGACTTTAAATTTAATTAGAAATAAAATAAATTTTATACTTTTATATAATATTAGAATTAATTTAACTGAAATTAAAACTCTTTTTATGGTTTTACAAACTTTAATATTAACTTAATTATTATTTTGCAACATTTTTATTTTTTATAAGAATTTTTTAGTTACTTAGTCCTACAATAAATTTTGTGACGCCCCAAAATAGGTATACAATACTCATTCTGAAGTCGCCAAATACGTATACGTAAAGAAACTACAACTTCAATAATCTGATTGTGTAAAAACGAAAACAACACATACATCTTGTGAGTTTAAATACAAATATTATCTTCTTAGATAATATCTACACCCAAATAAGTTCTCATTACAATTATTTATACACTATTTTACAGAAATAGTAAGGACTGCTAAAACATCTTTTTAGAACCATCACTCCATACCCTGACTCGATCCCGCTATGTTCTCATCTCCTGAGAAGAAAAATAGAACAAAAAGGAAAAAGGTGAGCTCAACTAGCCCAGTAAAGAATATTATGACTAAGATAATATACAACAAATTATCATTAGTCTTCAACAGGAAAAAAATCTGATAGAATATAATAGACAACAAGTTTTATATCAACAAATGCAGCGAAAACAGCAATCCATTAGAAGAGTCACGTAGAGAATGAGTTCTACTATCTTCTAAGATTTAAAAGTCTATCATCAATATTTTATCCCTGTAACAACAATCAATATACATCTTTAACCAAATATTCATCTTTTGCACTACAGTCAAAGATATTCATTTCAGATTACCAGTTGGTCATGTTCATCTCAACACTGTTTCATCTTTGCATCTACAGGCCAACGATATTTATCGATTAATCATTCATCTTTTACTTCTGAGCCAAAGATATTCAATAATATCATCATTTAGGACTGAGGATGATGAAAAATATTTTTAAAAAAAACGAATCCAGTGAGACAGAAGGACAAATATTAGGGATTCGTATAGTAGTTTATTCAAGATCAATAATACTTCATAATAACCAATTGTGAAGCAGAATTCAAAAATAAAGATCAAAACATGGATACAATCAAAGATAATAACTGTAAGACCGAAATTTTTTAAATAAAAAGGAATTTCCTTTATTTATTATTTTGAAATAGTAAGGGTGGATTTGATTAATGTGGTTAGTTATGGGTAAAATCATAAATTTTACAAAATAATAAAAGTGGTTATATAATATTCATTATTATCGTCGGAGAATATTATTTGGTCGTGGAATATTAAATCTTTGTCGGAGAATATTAAATGACCACGGTAAATGACCATGCAAGCCCCATAACGGAAAGCGATTGGAGGAAGAAAGCGACAAATATAAGTTGTTTAAAAAATAATGGGCGTAGTTATTCACAGTTTTAATTGTTGGAATACCCCGGTGGTTAAAACACGAATACGCGTTATTGCGACAAGATGAAGTTTGCAGATTGCACCAATTATTGATTCTTACGTAAGAAGACACTACTTAATAATAATGGTTACAGTAATTATCGCTCAAAGATTTTATTTTATTGATTCAATAATTCTGCGTTGATATTTTATATTCTTGTTGTTTGATAATTGTCATTACACGGTATTTTTCATTATCGAAGCAATAATTCATATTATCTGAATAATATTATTAGATAACATTATTGGCAATGTCTAGAAAGTTACATACAGGAGAGGTTTGGTCACCTAATTGCTTGCAAGTAAGAGAAATTCTTATTGGAAAGCCCTCTTTCAAAACCCGCTGCTGGTTGTCAATATTGTGATTCTGTGATATTATTTGTGAATAATTAATTATTGATTCATATGATGAGGAAAATATTGATTTTATGTGGATATAGATGGAGAAAATTTTAATGTGACAATTGTTAAAATTGAAATTTTATCTTTTTCGATAAAATAATTCATTTAAATATATATTATTATATTTTAATAATATAATAATGGTGATATTTTACAACGAATGTGGGATATATGAGTATCGAGGAGGAAGAATATTTTTGTTGCAATAAATGTTTTAAAACATGTTAAACATGTCGGTGGACCCCATTTATCGACCGAAATTTGATTATAGCTTTAAAATCGCTTCGTTTGTGAATTTCGCCAATTTCTGTTTGGAATTTGGAAAAACTTTCTTTCGCAAAGTTGTAGAGAATTGAATTTCTATAAAAAAATCGCAAGATTCGAATTTTTCCGCAAAAAGAGCTATTTATTATGAATTATTGAAGTTAGAAGCTCAAATAATTGATTTTTGGAAGTTTAAAATATTTTTAATTACAAAAATTTTTTCATTTTGAAAGTCATTTAACATGTGTAGCTGAAGTTTGGACCAGATTTTTTGTGTGTAAGAGAATTTTGATTATATATATTATTATTATATTAAATTTTCGCTTTGGTGTTCTAGCAATTTCTATAAATAGGGTGCTTAGGTTAGAATTGAAAATCACACCGTAAATCGAAGTTTTTCTCTCTATATTATCGAGCGTATTCTTGTGAGTATTTTGAGTATACTTTGAGTATTGCTATACTACATGCTGAGTTCAAGTCATAGCTTTATATCAAGGTGTTTCAACTAAGTATTGTCTTTCGAGATAAAGGATGTTATTTTCTTCTCAAATGATATTATTTCTTCAATATCATTATGCCAAAATATTGGTTGAAACTTTTATCAAATTTGAAACTTTTTCATGTCGGGGTTTCTTATTCATGAGTTCTTATTCACGAGTTACTTATTCACGTCTTATTCACGCTAAGCGTGAAGATATTTTTTGTGAAATTTCTATCTTTTGGTGTCAGATTATCGTTTCACGTATCAAGACTATTCACGATATCTGACACTATTCCCGAATCTAAGACTATTCAATTAAAAATGAAATTTCTTCTTTTTCGTCAAAATATCTATTGTGGATACTAGTTTTGATTGTATCCATGTTTTGATCATTCTTGAATTTTACACCACTATGATTATTTTTGAGTTATTTTTGGACGTGGATAAAACAAAAGTACGAATCCTTAATCCTTAATCCTTGTCATTTTGTTTCTTTGGATTCGTTTCTTTAAAAATATTTTCATCATCCTCGGTCTTAAATGATGATATTATGGAATATCTTTGGCTGTAGTGCAAAGATGATTGATTTCGATGAATATCTTTGGGCCTGTAGTGTAAAGATGAATGATTTCGATGAATATCTTTGGCCGTAGTGCAAAGATGAGCAGTGTTTAGATGAACATGACCAATTTGGTGAATGTCCTTGGCTTTCAGTAGTGCGAGGATGAATATATGATTCGGATATATTGATTGATGTTACATGGATAAAAATATTGATGATGAATCATTAAATTCATAGATATTTGTAGATTTCATCCTCTCACGTAACTCTTCTATGAATTAATATTTTCATTTGCGAATATTGATTTAAAACTTGTTGTCTATTGTATTCTATTATATTTTTCCCTGTTGAAGACTAACGATAATTTGTTGTATATTATCTTAGTCATAATATTCTTCTTGGGCTAGTCGAGCTCACCCTTTTCCTTTTGTTCCATTTTTCTTCTCAGGAGGCGAGAATATAAGCGAAAATCTAGCTCGGGGTATGGAATGAAAGTTCTAGGAGAGTTGTTTAGTAGTCCTCACCATTGTTGTAAAATAATGTACCAATAATTATGATGAGAATTTATTTGTATGTGGATATTATGCAGATGGCAATATCGTATTTAAACTCACAGTTTTATTAATCAATCATCTTTGCACTTCATGAGCCAAAGATATTCATTATAAATCATTCATCTTTGCACTACTGAGGCCAAAGATATTCAATAATATCATCATTTAAGACCGAGGATGATGAAAATATTTTTTTAAAGAAAGCGAATCCGGTGAAACAAAATGACAAGGATTAAGGATTAAGGATTCATACTTTGTTTTATCCACGCCCAAAAATACCTCAAAAATAATCATAGTGGTGTAAAATTCAAGAATGATCAAAACATGGATACAATCAAAACTAGTATCCATGATAGATATTTTTAGACGAAAAGAAGAAATTTTATTTTTCTATTGAATAAGGTCGTGATTCGGGAATAAGGTCGATACACGTGAATAAGTGCATATATCGTGAGCGATAACTTTGGCCCGTAGTGCAAAAGATGAATGATTTCGATGAATATCTTTGCCGTAGTGCAAAGATGAGCAGTGTTTAGATGAACATGACCAGTGGTGAATGTCGTCATTGGCACTGTAGTCAAGGATGAATATTTGATCCCGGATATATATTGATTGATGTTACGAGGGATAAAAATAGGCGATGAACTTTAAAATTCATACATAGAAGATAGTAGTTTGCATTCTCACGTAACTCTTCATGAATTAATATTACCATTGCGAATATTGATTTAAAACTTGTTGTCTATTGTATTCTATTATATTTTTCCTGTTGAAGACTAACGATAATTTGTTGTATATTATCTTAGTCATAATATTCTTTTATCGGGCTAGTGAGCTCACCCTTTTCCTTTTGTTCCATTTTTCTTCTCGGAGGCGAGAATATAAGCGAAGTCACGAGTCGGGGTATGGAATGAAAGTTCTAGGAGAGTTGTTTAGTAGTCCTCACCATTGTTGTAAAATAATGTATCAATAATTATGATGGGGATTTATTTGGGTATGTATATTATCTGTAAGACAATAATTGTATTTAAACTCACAAGATATATATGTTGTCGTATTTTGCACGACAAATGTATTAATAAAGTTGTAGTTATTTACATACCATGTATTTGGCGACTCAGAATGGGTTGGATGGAATGGACCTATTTTGGGGGCATCACACATGTTATGGATTTGAATAAAGACACGTCGATTTGAATAATATTCTGTTGTTATTGATTTTTCCGACGTATTTCTGAAGAATTTCTTGGCCTACTCCCGAGCGTGATATTGAATTTGTATCGACTTTAAATCCAAAGACAAAACCCATTTCTAAAATCTCATATCGAATGGCTCTATTGAACTTCGAGGAGTTAAAAACCCAACTGTAGAAGTTGATACCGAGCCTTTATCTGGTGACTTCCTTTTGTGGAATGCAAAGCCCGCTTTTCTCCGTAGTGGGACGCCATATTCGCTTGTAGTAAAAGCGATAGATGTCATTGTGGACGTGTTATCCAAGATTGGGATATGAGTCACGATTGAGAGCAACCTAAGTCGGTAATCAAAATACGTAGCTTTATAGGCTTAGTTGGTTATTATCGGAGATTCGTTAAAGGATATTCTCGAATCGCTATTCCATTAACGCGGTGACTCGTAGAGATACAAAATTGAATGGAGCAAGGAATGTGGGAAGAGCTTGAAGAACTTAAGAGAGACTCATTTCAAAGACATGTTACGACCATGCCATCCTGGAAAAGCGAACGTGGTAGCTGACGTGTTGAGTAGAAGATTGTATACAAGTACGAGTACGACATTGTCAAAGACTCATTTCGTATAATTTACAAATAATAGAGATGGAGATGAAAACTCTAGGTACCCACGTGATGATATACGAGTATAATCGACTTTAATCGATAAAGTTAAAGCTGTTCAAGCTACACACCGGAGCTGATGAATTTGAAGAAGAAGGTGCAAGAAGTTGTTATTTCAAAAACGAGAATCGGTGAGGTGAGAAAAACTCAAACCTTCGATTTATTAATCCATTTGAAATTCTCGATCGAATAGGGCTCGTGGCCTATAGACTCGCTTTTACCGCCAAGTAAGTATGGCGTGTTCATAACGCGTTTTTTACGTATCGATGTTACGTAAATATGTGGACGACCGAACCACGTCATTGAGTTAGAAAACAGGACAAGATAGGCAGAAGACTTAACGTCTCGAAGAGGTACTTGTCAAGATCTTGGATAGGAAAGAACATGTCCTATGTCTCGAGGTTATACCACAAGTTAAAGTTTTGTGGAGAAACCATACGCTTATTGAGGAAATAACTTTGGGAGTTGGAAAGCGAAAATGAAAGCGAGGTATTTTCATCTTTTCGAAACACCGTATCGTCGCCGATTTCGAGGGCGAAATTTCATAAGGAGGAAATTGTAAGACCCCAAATTACTAATAAATGAAATTTAATTTCCTCTAATTATTATTTTGAAATAGTAAGGGTTGATGTGATTAATGTGGATAGTTATGGGTAAAATACGCATAAATATTTCAAAATAAGCAAGTGGTTATAAAATATTCATTGTTGTGGGGAATATTCGTTTGGTCGTGAAATATTAAATCTTGTCGGGGAATATTCGTGCGACGGTAGCGACGTATGTGGGCCCCATAACGGAAAGCGATTGGAGGAAGAAAGCGACAAGAATAAGTTGTTTATAAATAATGGCGTGTAGTTATTCTGGATTTAATTGTTGGAATACCCTATTGGTTAAAAAACACGAATGTCTGGCGTTATCGCACGCGAGAAGCGCGCGGTATTGCACCAATTATTGATTCTTACGTGAAGACACTACTTAATAATGGTTACTGATAATTCTTTGTTCAATTATTTTATTTTATTGATTCAATAATCATTCTGCGTTGATATTTTATATTCATTGTTGTTTTGATAATTGGCATTATACAAGTATTTTTCATTATCGAAGCAATAATTCATATTATCTGAATAATATTATTAGATAACATTATTGGCAATGTCTAGAAAGTTACATCTAAGGAGAGGTTTGGTCACCTAATTGCTACGCCAAGAAGGAAAAATTCTTATTGGAAAGCCCTCTTTCCAGGAAGCTGCACTGGTTGTCGATATTGTGATTACAGTAATATTATTTATGAATAATTAATTATTGATTCATATGATGAGGAAAATATTGATTTTATGTGGATATAGATGGAGAAAATTTTTAATGTGACAATTGTTGAAAATTGAAATTTTATCTTTTTACGATAAAATAATTCATTTAAATATATATTATTATATTTTAATAATATAATAATGGTGATATTTTACAACGAATGTGGGATATATGAGTATATGAGGAGGAAGAGTATTTTTGTTGCAATAAATGTTTAAAACATGTTAAACATGCTTAATTGGACCCCATTTATCGGTGAAATTTGATTATAACTTTATAAAATTATACATTTGTGGATTTGGCCAATTTCTGTTTGGAATTTGGAAAAACTTTATTCTGCAAAGTTGTAGAGAATTGAATTTCCTATAAAAACTCATGAGATTCGAATTTTTCTGATAAAAGGGCTATTTATTATGAATTATTGAAGTTCAAGCTCAAAATAATTGATTTTTGGAAGTTTAAAATAATTTAAATAAGAAAAACGTTTTTTTTTGTTATTAGTGGGTCTAGCATGTGGTTTGAATTCAGATTTTCAGAATTCAAAGAGTGGGTGTAAGAATTTATATATATATATTATTATTATATTAAATTTTACGCTTTGGTGTTCTAAGCAATTTCATAAATAAGTCTTGGGTTAGAATTGAAAATCACACTAAACCTGAAGTTTTCTCTCTATATTATCGAGCGTATTCTTGTGAGTATTTTGAGTATACTTTAAGTATTGCTATATCTATCTGCAAGTTCAAGTCATAGCCTTTATATCCAAAGTGTTTCATTTAAGTATTGTCTTTCGAGGTAAGGGATGTTATTTTTTCTCAAATGATATTATTTCTTCAATATCATTATCTTTGAAATATTGGTTGGAACTTTTATCAAATTTGGAACTTTTTTCATGCTCTGGTTCTTATTCATGAGTTCTTATTCACGAAGTTCTATTTATGAGTCTTATTCACGAAGCGTGAAGATGTTTTTTGTGAAATTTCTATCTTTTGGTGTTGGAGTTACTATTCACGTATACGGCACTATTCATGAATACGGCACTATTCATCGAAAAATGAAATTTCTTCTTTTTGTCCAAAATATTTATTATGGATACTAGCTTTGATTGTATCCATATTTTGATCATTCTTGAATTTTACACCACTATGATTATTTTTGAGGTATTTTTGGACGTGGATAAAACAAAGTATGAATTCTTAATCCTTAATCCTTAATCCTTGTCATTTTGTTTCACTGGATTCGTTTCTTTAAAAATTATTTTTCATCATCCTCGGTCTTAAATGATGATATTATTGAATATCTTTTGGCTTTGTAGTCTTTAAGATGAATGATTTATGATGAATATCTTTGGCACTGTAGTGAAAAGATGATTGATTTCGATGAATATCTTTGGCACCCAGTGCAAAAGATGAATGATTTCGATGAATATCTTTGGCCCGTGGTAAAAGATGAGCAGTGTTTAGATGAACATGACCGGTGGTGAATGTCCCGGCTTTGTAGTGCGAGGATGAATATATGATTCGGATATATATTGATTGATGTTACGTGAATAAAAATATTGATGATGGATTCGTTAAATTCATAGATATTTGTAGATTTCATCCTCTACGTAACTCTTCTATGAATTAATATTTTCATTTGCGAATATTGATTTAAAACTTGTTGCCTATGTGATTCTATTATATTTTTCCTGTTGAAGACTAACGATAATTTGTTGTATATTATCTTAGTCATAATATTCTTTCTTGGGCTAATCGAGCTCACCCTTTTCTTTTTGTTCCATTTTTCTTCTCGGGAGGCGAGAATATAGCGATGCAAGCCTGGGGTATGGAATGAAAGTTCTAGGGAGAGTTGTTTAGTAGTCCTCACCATTTTATAAAATAATGTATCAATAATTATGATGGAGATTTATTTGCGTGTGGATATTGTCTAGATGGCAATATCTGTATTTAAACTCACAGTTTATATGTTGTAATAATAAAGTTGTAGTTATTTCTGTACCGTGTATTGACAACTCAGAATGGGTTGGATGGAATGGACCTATTTTGGGGGCGTCACATTATTGCATAGAATAAAATTAAAATCAATAATCATAATATTAAATACTTACATGAATTGAGAGAAGCCATCTTGTATGTATTACGCTTCCGCTGCGCTTAAGGGCGCTTAAGAGTGAAAGTCTTCAATTGCCTATCTCAATCTCTCTCAATCTTAGGATGTATGTATAGTTGTGTATAAAATTCTTGAGACGACAATTGAGACCAAACCCTAACTCTTTTATTTATAGAATAACTAAGGGTCAAAATCGTCCATCAAGATTATGAAAACCTAGGGCCCATTATACCAAATACTATTAATATATTATTTATGGGCCACATAATTAATTACTAAACTCATAAATAAAGTGATTAAATTAATACAATATGTAAGCCCAATAAATATAATTAATTACTAAACTCATAAATAAAATGATTAAATTAATATAATATATAAGTCCAATAATTACATAAATAGTAGAGGCCATAAAAAATAAAATATTCTAACATTCCAAACTCAGAAAATTACTTCTTTTTTAAGTTTCATTTAGAACTCGAGAAGTATAGTAGCTTCAGAATTTTTTTTTACCTTTCCCTGAGTTTTATTTTGTATTTTTTATTTTATTTTAGCGAAAAAATCAATATTTATTTTGCAATGAAAATGAATATGTTCATATTAATTTACAAACTATAATATATATATATATATATATATACGCGCAACAAATAAGGATTCAAAATACAATAAATTGGGAATTAAGTTATTATTATTTTATTTGATAAAAAATTATTTTAAAATTGCAAATAATAAATGGCATGCATGCATTTATTTAAAAATGGTCATCAAAGTCAATTACGTACTCCAATAGATATTTCTAGTAGTTGAGCTAATCATAATGCGTCAACGGCCAAATTAAAGCCTAAAAAGGCACATGGGAATTTGACAATTATGCACTCCCTGCCGTTTAATCTTATTCCCCCTCCACCTCCACCTCCAACGTGAATAGTATTTCATTTGCAATTTATTTTTATTTATTTATTCTTATATGTGTATATTAAAGTTTCTAAACAATTGATATATGTACATACATAGATACAAGTTTCTCGATAAAGTTTAATAAATTATTTAATTTTAATACTAAAGAAAACATATAAATAATTTGCCTACCCTTTAATATCTATAATCATACTTTACTCCCATGTTATTATTAAAGCAATACTTTTTTAAAAAAATCAGTTCATATTCACAAAACCTCCTTTTTTTTGCTGACTAAAAATTTGGAGCTCTACAATAAAATGGTATGATGCACTCCCCCTTTGCCTCAAAATGAAGTCTCATTTAAGTTTTTGAGTTTGTGAGTTTCAAGAAAGGATTAAAGATTTAGTTTATTACATTATTTTTATATTAAATAATAATATATATTTTTTATTCTTTTAATTAATTTTGAAGGGTAATATTAAGATTTTATATTTATTTTTATTAATCAAACAAAGTATTTATTATATTTCTTAATTTTTATATTTTCTTCTAAAATGTCAGTTAAAAAAGAACGGATATAGTATTTAGTTTATGATAGACATGATTATTAGGTTGTTGATATATGTGATGTTATATATATATATATATATATATATATATATATATATATATATATATATATATATATATATGGAACGGATCAAAAGACTTTCTTTAAATAAAGACTCTGCTTTTAAATAACACTCTTTTATCAAAACGACGTAATTTTGTATAAAAAAATCTTATAAAACTCAAAAATAGAAAAATCGGATAGAGTAGATAAACTTGCATAACTAGAATATATACTTAGTATGTATACCCTCTTCGGCCTTTGCATTCCATGTGACTGAACTTTGTAATAATTTTTAAAAATAAATATAAAAGATAATAATTTATGATGAATTTTTTGAGCAATCATAAACTAGTAGTTATATGATAACTTTTAGTGATGATTAATTTTGTCATCAATATATTATAATTATGAATACCATGTCAATCACCAAATTTTTCGCGTAAAATAAATTTTGTTTTGTGACACACTAAGCCATCACTTATGGTTATACCCTTTTCGTGATTGCATTTAAATTATCACCAATATTTTAGGAAAAAAATTAAAATAATATTTTATGACAGTCTTAACAATTATTAAAAAAGATAGATTTTTGTGACGATTTTTATTTGAAATTACAAAAAAAATGTATTTTGTGATGAAATTTTCATGCCATCACAAAACAATAAAATATATGATGACTCAGTGATGACTAATTTTACCATCATTATAGAGTATTTTATGAATGTCATTACAATCACTAAATCTTATGTGGGACTAAATCTTTTAAATTATAATCATGAGTTGGGCTTTAGTGTAGTGGTAATACTAAGGGGGTGTATTCAATTAAGATTTTTAAAGACTTTTAAAGATTTTAAAAGTTTGGTTGTATTCAATCAAGACATTTAAAGAGTTTATAAAAGTTTAGTGGTATTCAATTATAACTTTTTTAATGTCTTTAAAGTTAGGTGGTATTGAATTAA
This sequence comes from Panax ginseng, assembly GCA_020205605.1. NCBI lineage: Eukaryota > Viridiplantae > Streptophyta > Magnoliopsida > Apiales > Araliaceae > Panax > Panax ginseng. Next base: position 2,936,313 of record CM035133.1, on the reverse strand, counting down.
GATTTTTACAAAATCTATAAAAGTATTTTGGTATTCAAAAAGTCATACACTTTTCAGATTTCTATTAAATGGTAGGGTTTGACAGACTTTAGAAAAAGAATTATAACTATCAACCCATATCCAAAGTCTGACCCCATCTCTAAAGATTTATAAAGACTTCATATCTCATCTTAATAAACTAAATAAATTTAAAATACAATTCACATTAATCCAATATTTCTAATTACTTCACATGAATCCAATATTTCTAATTATTTTATAATCTAGAATAATTAATACTTACATTGTACCCACAAAAAATAAAATATTTATTTTATTTTTTTGTAGTCAACAATCTAAAATTCAAAATTTTAAAATTTGAATTTATTTGTTATTTAATAATAAACACACATTATTATTTCAAAAATAAAATAAATACACAATATTTTAAAATTTTATAATTTCATAAATTAACTTAGAATCGTGGTTAAATGAAGAAAAAAAAGTGAGAGAGAGGGAAAGTAATTTATATAGAATACGTATTTTTTATAGTGATATGTAGTTGTATAAAATATATAAATTCTTCAAGCTTTTTATCATAATTTTATTATATGTTACATTACTAAACTAAAATTTATTAAAAAGAATATAAATAAAAAATATTTTTTTATTTAAAAATAACTTGCTATTTTAAAATATACATGAAACAAGTATATATTATTTTTATTTGCAAATTTTGATACTAAGGCGAGGTAATATTCAAATATTTGAATGGAAATCGATATATATTGCAAATGTTTATATTAATTTTTTAATTGCTAGTTACGTAAATAAGTATTGATGACAACCTTTAGACCTGGAATGAAAAACAATAATTCCAAATGTTTAACACATATGCATAAAGTATATATAGCTCAATGAAAAGTGAGCTTAATTTTTGTATTGCGTCTGTAGTTTCTAAATTTTTATTGGTATCCAAATATATTATGAAATGAGTAGAATAATATGAACGCTTTCAACATATATAAACTCTCATGCCATAATAATATAATGAGAATTACTCTAGTTCATGAATATGGTTTATGTATATATAGTTTATATAATGAGAATTCCTCTCTATAAATATATATAGTTTATGTATGTGCGAAGGGAATTAGGTTTTGGACTTCTTACTTTGAAGTAAGATTTCAGAAAATAAAATATATAAGTAAAATGTAAAATATTAAATATATCAGAACTATATATATATATATATATATATATATATATATATATATATATATATATATATATATATATAAGATTGATCCATAGCCAATGTTATAAGTTTAAATTTATTCTTATAACGAATCGTGACCCTCCAAATGCATAACAATGAAAATTATTTCTCATCCGCAGTTTAATACTGCGGAGTATGCACAACTAAAGAGCGAATTTAAAATTACCAAAATGTTTTCAAGATCCACACTTTAATAGTGCGGACCGTAAGTTTAAAATATTTAATATATTGTCATAATATTAAAATTTGTGGCATTTTTATAATATTCCCGTCCACAATTTAATTATACGGACGGGGGATAATTTTCACCGTTAAATCTGCGATTGGACGATCACGATTTGTTATAAAGATAAATTTAAATTTACAATGTTAGTATATGGATTAATCTATATATATATATATATATATATATATATATATATATATATATATATATATATATATATATATATATATATATATATATATATCCTGTTCGATTAGGGACTTGCAGTGATTTAGTAGCGTCCAGGACCTTTTTTTTTTTTTTACAACAACTAAAGAAATATGGAACTTGAATTTTTACATAATACAATATTTTTGGTGTAATTTGGATACATATATCAAAACATGTCTGTACAATCTGTGCAGACTGTATATATATTTTTTGGTATAGGTATCCAAAACACGCCCAAAACATTATATTATGGAAAAATTTCAGTTCCATAATTTTATTTTTTTTTAGTTGTTCTACAAAAAAAAATATAAAATAAAAAATTCAGGGTCCGAATTTTGGACCTGTCCGGGAGTCCAGACAGGATCCGTGTTGTATATATATATATATATATATATACTAATTCAAAGAATAATAAAGACTTTTTTTGTTCTAAAATATTATATTATTATTAATTTTTTAAAATCAATTTAAAGTACTTTTAAACTCAAAATTAACATGGACTACTTTAATGTTATAAAAGGTTATTAATATAAAGATTAAAATAGTTTTTAAGTGTTTTCGCACATATATAAATTTGATATTAAAAAGTCAATAAAAGTATAAATCTTTTTAATGGAACACTTATTTTGGAAAAGAAGGACCAAAGGAGTATATCTATAATAATAAGATAGAACCCAATTTAAATTTGAGAGGAAAAATATAAGAACGGTTTAGATTTATTCTAATTGATTTGGGCGAAAAAACACAAGGATGGTTCAAATTATTGAAAGAATATTTTGTTACGCCGTGCCTTCAGGTACGGATAATTATTAGTACCGTGACCCATAAATAAGGACTTGATCTTGAGCTTAATCAATAGGGAAACATGAAAAGAAAGCTACAAGCTTATCAACATTCTCGATATAAAGTATACAAAGGAAATTGATATTTCTACATGTTAAAATAATATTTTTATATGAGTTTTTTTTATATAGAAATGAGATTCACTCAATATTCATATGAGAGGGATCATGTAAAAATATTAAATTTTTATATAAAAATATTAGTTCCCTATATAAATTTCATATCAATTTGCGGAAGAGTGCTGATGATATTAAAAGAACCACGGAAAAATAAAAAAAAAGAATTAAAAAAGATATGAGAACACCATTTTTCTATTATTATTATTTTTTGGTTTTTCAATGATAAGAAAATCCTATTTGGTACTCTTTATTATTTGAGGAATTCTCACATTTGACCTTTCATTAGACAATCCACTCAACTCAATTGAATGACGAAATAATCTTTTATTATGAACTCCACCAACTAGTACAATCAGAAATATGTTTTTTTTATTATTTGATTTTATTTATGAATAAAGAAGATATATAAAAAAAAAAGAAAAGAAGTTGTGCGCAACTTCAAAACACAAAAAAATAAAATAAAAAAAGTCATATTTAACCAGAACATTATACTCCCTCTTTACGTCGAAAAATAAGTGCTACAGAGTCGTACTTTATTAAATTTTTTCAATCAAGATTTTCGTTAAAATAGTAATATAAAATTTAATAATATGCAGTAAATTTAAAAATTAAATTTGTTTGGTTTAAAATGTCTAAATGATGATTCATCATTCATGTAATATTTTTGTTGATTTTATAACTTTGAAGGTTTAGCCAAAAACAAAAACAAAAAACGAAGGATGCTAAGCCCAATAGTGAACAACCCATATTTTTGCTAAGCATGCTAAGCCCAATTGGTTGGGTTTGGGCTGAGATAAAATCATGTTCTTCCAAATGAGTGATAAGCCTACCATGTCTAATAGATTTAGAGCCTATACGAGGAATAACATAAAAGGCTATAGTTGTTTAACTTGATTGGAGATAGGCTTTGCACCTTCTGCCAAACATACCCCAAACTCGATAAATATCTCGCAGAGGGTCCTACATGGCTATTCAAAATATCTCGCACAAGTCCTATATAAACACTCCTTTGGACTACGCTTATCTTCGTCCCTCTTTCTGCCCTAATTCATTAGGGTTTACATTTTTAGTTTCTCTCCAAGTTTCTTTACTTTCTTATTAATAATGGCATCTGCAGATGTTGAGTACAGATGTTTTGTTGGTGGGCTCGCATGGGCCACCACTGATCAGTCTCTAGAAGAGGCGTTTTCTCAGTTCGGCGCCATCACCGATTCGAAGGTCCGTTAGTCTGCAGAAATCGGATCCGGTCCGATCCGATTGACGCCAGATCTGACCTGATTCTGTTCTTATACTCTTCTAATGTTACTATGGTTTTGATTGATTCATTGATCTTCTGTCACTGTTTGTTACTACTGTTACTAATGTTACTATTACTGATCTTTAACGGTACGTTCATCTTCGTCCTGTTCCATGAGGCAAAGATCGATCGATTTCCGATTTCAGTTTTATATATAAAAATCTATGTTGAAATCTGTATTTAGTTATTTTTATGATAGATCTGATGGATTAATGATTTTTAATGTGCAGATCATCAATGACCGTGAGACAGGCAGATCTAGAGGTTTCGGATTCGTTACCTTCAAGGATGAGAAGTCGATGAGGGACGCCATTGAAGGAATGAACGGTCAGGACCTCGACGGCCGCAACATCACCGTCAATGAGGCTCAGTCTCGTGGAAGCGGCGGAGGTGGCGGCGGAGGTGGAGGTGGTCGCCGTGAAGGTGGTTACGGAGGAGGCGGTGGCTATGGAGGAGGCCGCCGTGAAGGTGGAGGTGGCGGGTATGGAGGTGGCAGCGGCGGTTATGGAGGTGGCCGACGTGAAGGTGGGTATGGTGGTGGTGGTGGCGGCGGTGGCTCTCGCTATTCCAGCCGTGGTGGAAATGATGGAGGCTGGTAAATTTGTGGTAGGCTATTCCAGCCGTGGTGGAAATGATGGAGGCTGGTAAATTTGTGGTAGTTTAGTGATTGTATGCAACTGTGCTTATTTGAGCACCAGTTCGGTTATCTTATGTTACTCAACTGGAGTTTAAATTAATGAATTTAATTGTTGTCGACTTGTCGTTGTTTATTATTACTTCTTTCTGTATTACTAATTTTTTGATTTATCTTAGCGCCAAATACTCCAATAATTAAGCAACAATCAAATTAGATAGATTAATAAAATTAGAGTACTTTGTGAGAAAAAAGTAGAATGTTTCAACATCAATTAAGATACAAATGTAAACAAGTTTTTCAGTGATGTTGACTTGTTATATTTATCACCTAAAATAAAAATAATCATGTATCTAATTTTATAAAAATATTCAGATACCAATAATTAAGCAATAATGTAATGTTACTTGTATTTAAGATTATAGTCAATGGAAAAGTATAGCAAGATATTTAATCCTTGAAAAGTGAAGAGATTATTTTTCTATTTATTTTATTAAAAAATCTTAATCATATGTACGGGTACTCGTGCATGATAAAACATTAATTAATTATAATTTTACACCATTTTGTATTTTTTTTTAACACCGCATTACTTTTTTAAATAGAAGATAGAAAACCATAATTAAAACTTGTAAAAATAATCTCCCCAATATAATTAAAAATAATTACGACTTGTAACTACTCTCTGAATAATAATAATAATAATAATAATATACCCATAATTCATTTTTTTGCTTGATCCGCATCAATTTGCCTTCAATGAAGCATACATGTATATAATGGACAAGCTTCACACAGCCATATTTATGAAAAAATAATATATAAACAATGTCATTCAAAGGGTTTGAGTGATACTCTAGGACTATTGTTTGGTAACAAGTTCGAATCCCCAAATTAGCAAGAAAAAAAAGGGGCTTCATGTTCACCTAATATATAAGAAACTTGTAATTAATTCTAAACTTCAAGTTCATAGGCATGTGACCAATAAATCAAGGGTATTTACACTTTCTAATATATTTTTTAAAAAAATTATAATAAAAATGTATTCAAAAAGTATTTACAAAATTAATATATTTTTAATATTTTATTTACAAAATTAGTGCATGAACTTATTATACGCTTCTCTCACTCCACTGTCTCCCTCCCTCCCTCCTTCGCTTGCTCGGCTAAGAACCAAAATCTCATCATCTACCTCTCCATCTTTCTCCTCGCCCCACGAATCCCCCCTCCTCGCCATCTCTCTCCAACAAACTCGACAACCTCTCTTTCAGAAAGCCACCCTCCCCTCTGTCAAATCTCGTCTGCACTCGTCGTTGGTACTTTTTTTTTTCATAAAGTACGGCAGAATAAACCTTCATACAAAAGTAACCAATTCAATTTTATTGAGTTACCATTTAATTATAAAAAAAATTAAGAATAGATTTCAAGGGTTACCTGAATTTGTTTTCTTCAACATGTACAACCATGAACAATTTTATTGGTTTCTGCAATGGTCGTCACCGGTACATTTTTTTCATACTGTAGTTGGTAGCTAAATCTTCATACAAAGGTAACAAATTCAGTTTTATTGGGTTACCAATTAATTATAAAAAACTTAAGAACAATTTTCAAGTGTTACATGTATTTGTTTTTATCAACATGTGCAACCACGACCAATTTTATTGGGTTCTGCAATGGTCGTCGTCGATATATTTTTTTTCATAGTATATATATAGCTTTGATTTCGTTTCCAATAAATCCATCACTTTGGATAATTATAATTGGAACAGAGACTGTGTCGCTGCCGTCGATCAAATTGAGAAAAGGTAGAATAAGAATTGAGTTTATAAAAATTTGAAAGACAAGCTCAATTGGAAAAAGTTTATTATGTTGCACTCTTTTTATAATTATTTTGTAGATGCACTAATTTTATAATTATTTTCTAATTATTGTATAATAGTGTAAAGAACCCATAATTCAATAGGCATACAATTCGACAAAAAGAACCAGCCAGCCAGCAAAGGATTATAAAAGCACAATGATTTTAGGATACTAGACTTAACCCAACAGTGATAGAATCCAATTAAAGAAATCAAAATTTTGAAGTAGTTGATTTGCCCACAGAATGCATAGAGGATTGTAACAAGAAATGGGCATCAAACATTGTTTAGCATCAAACTGGATTATTGTAATATTGTGACAAGAAGATCATAATATCTTGTAATCTCATGTTTGTTTCAAGGCATAATTGCATAAAACTTGAAAAAATATTGTATACCCATTATTATTAATATAATGTTGGATTCGAAGTAGGAGCGGGTTTAAGAATTTTTCTTAGCAAGTACAAATTTTAACTACTTTTTTTTGTTAAGTTAAATAAAAAAAAACTTGAACTAATCATAATAATAAATGCATAAATCATCAAAATACAAGTATACAACAACCCCAAACAAATAATTATTTTATGCAACAAAAATAAAATTCTATAATATACAACAAATAAATATTAATAATCCAAACTAAAAAAAGAATTTCAAAATAAAAAATATTTAGATACAAGTTAGAAACTTACTTCAAATACTTATCACAGTTCAATTTTAATGATTCCCCAAATGCTCAAAACCTCGAACCAAATTTAATTTTTATATTCAAACAAAATCATGAATTAATTTCAAAACATAAACTAATTTTCGTATCTTTTTCAAGTTTCAAATAACCTTTACTTGAAATAATAGGATCAAATTTTCCAAAATTTATACTCGTAATTTCAAAAATTATGCAGGGTTCATTAGTTAGATGCAGGAAAATAAAATAATTATAACAATTAGAAATGAGAAACTGCTAAAGACATTGATTTACTTATTTCTTGATTGTTTAAACCTCTCACTTGCCATTACTAACCGATACAACAGTGAAGAAAAACAAAAATAAAAAAATTATAGATATTGGGGTCATAAATATTCCCAATTCAAAATAACTACAGCTCCAAAAAGCGAAAAGAATTTCAATTATTTTTAAAAAAATTATGTTGACAAACACAGATGCATATTTAAAATCAATTCAATCCAATTAAAACATAAATTAAATCAATAATCTTCAAATATCAAGCAATCTAGTCATCATAAATACACTTTTGGCCTTACAAAGTTGCAATTTAATCCTTAAACTATCAAACAAAAAAAAAATATCCTAATTACTAACCTCTCGAGTCTTAAGTTCATAATATAACAAATACATCAAATAAATTAAATTGGGTCCCCAAGTTCCCAACCAACAACAAATTCAAAAAAACTACAAATTTTAAATTATCAAACCAAAAATACAATTAATTTAGTTATATTTTAATTTGATTACTCTGATATACGCAAGAGTTAGTATCGTAGTGGAGATGTAGAAGGCTTTAATGGTAAAGCAAAGACAGAAGCAACTAACAAGCAAAAACAGAATGAAAAGAAGCTACAGAGCCTATACTTGTATGAAGAATATGAATGATTTTTTTTATCCCTTCCAAGTTTAACTTTTTCATTAATTTAACTTGCATATTTGCACGTATATATACTTATAAAAAAAAATTAAAATATTCCAACATGACATTGGTGGAACTAAAAAAAACAACTTTTTGTAAGATCATAAACTCAAGTTACATACTTATGTCTTGGCCTAGTTATCGATCAACTCCCAAATGCATGCAAGAAGGGTATGAGGATATGAAAAATCCGTCCCACAAGATTTTTGTGTTATGCTAAAGAATCTAATGATGTTACATTCAGAGTACGTAGGGCGAATGCGCGTGGTACGTTCTATCTATCATATTTCCAAATATTGAAGGGAAAAAATATTTAGTCCTAAAATAAAACTTTTATATTTCGTCCTACAATTTCGGAGGATAGCTGATTGGTGATGTGCACTCAAAACTGTTCATTCAGTTATTATCTTGATACCCTTTTATCTCATTGCCGCACCTTTCGTCCCCAAATATGATTTGATTGTCTTATGCATTGAGCATCATATCTTAAAGAACTAATGTATGCCACATATGCATTATCATCAACTTGAATGAACAGAATCTTCACACATATGAAGATTATATTTTATTATACATGTCCTTGCTTAATTTGCATTTTTGCTTAATTTGCACGAGTTAAAAAATGCATTAAGAGATCCTTCACCTCCATTTCTGCACCTAAATTCTTTTCCAAATTGCCCCCCCCCTTTCTATCCAAAGGTTCTGTATTGAAAATAATATTTTATCATTACACAAGCCCACGTAGGGCCAGAACCGGCTGGTGGACTTCAATTCCCTTCCCAAAAGTAGTACAATCTGGATTCACAGAGTTTACAACAAAAAAGAGAGGACTTGTTTCGGAGAGGAGAAACTATGTGTAAGAGATTAACTAAATTCTAAACTAAGTAACTAATACTCATTACACAAATCCATTAGCAATGTATTAATAATGCCTATGGACCATTTAGAGTCTAAGGTACCCAACATCTCCAACTTGTAAAAAGGACCACCATGACGAGAACAGGAGGGAGGGAAAGAAAAAGGATCCACACATGTTGGTCTAAATATACCGAGTGATAAGTATTCCAACCATCAGTAAGAATGTGTATATCCTTCAATTTAAGCTTCACTTTTGCACGTCCAGATTCCTAGAAAGCCGCATACGTAATTCTCAACTAATGATCAGCACAGCCCCATTAGCATGTGGCCAAGATCCCAAGAATATGACTCTTGCAACTTGGTTTTGGGATCACTTCCAAAGTTTCTAAGTTTGCTGTTATGCAGCTAACCAAAGTAGAAGTACTTAACCTCTGATGAGAAATCCTAATTTAGCAACATCAACAACATACGTGTCCGATGAGAAACCTCAAAATGAAATATCTTTAAGAGAGTCAAGAAGCATTTCCCTATTACTAAAGGCTTCTCTACGTGCCATTACACTACTTTTAAGTCATCATTTTCAAAGTTGGCTGCTTATTCTATAAATGAATCAATTCAACTAGATATTAGCCGACACTGGCCCATAAAATGGGGCTGCTCTAATCCACTTGCTGCATAAAGTCACTGGTATTCCATCTCCAATTTCTAAAATCTGATACTTTTGGGTTTTAATATCACCCCAACCAGATATGCATTATTGTGTCAACAAAATGTGTCCTTTCTCCCTAACTAAAGGTTTATCTTTATCATAACATTTGATAAATATCTATAAAAAAACACGCCACATACTAAAAAAAAGGAGCATCTAAATCCGGGACGAGGTAGTATGTTTAAGTAGTTAACCTGATGACGAGGCATTAAGATTTTGTGAGCCCATGAATGAGTTAACCAGAAGATTATATGCCTCAGGTTGCATGTCTAATATGTAGTATTATTATTCAGGTTTGCAAATACAACTAGAAGATATAGAGTACAAATAACAGAAAGAGTGGCTAAGATAATGGTTATGGCAATCTTTATGTATCAACTGTATCAGAATCTAAATTCTGCTAAATTTATTAATCCCTCTCTCTGAAAAAAGAGAGCAACACTTTCGATGAAAATTAAAAAGAAGGTAGGACTTTTTTCCCAGAACAAGAAAAGAAAAGGGGGTGGGGGATAGGCTCTATCAAGAGAGAAGAAAAGCTTCATCTTTGTATATAAAATCTGATGCCTGATCAGAAGTCAAAGATTCTAAGCAAAAGACTTTAGGGGGTAAATTAAGCCAACCAAATCAAATAGACTACCGCATCATGGTCAGAAAGATTCTATTCCAAAAGTACATTTTGGTTGCCCATGACTTACCTAATATAAGCATGTGATTGTATAAGCTCACTATAAACAAATTAAAAAGGTAAAAAGAAATGTGTCTAACTTAGCATAACCGTATGTTCACCCAACTGAAGAAAAACTCAAATCAGTTTACTCTTAACTGGGGAAATGTCCAAAACAGGTAATCAAAAGCTATTGTTTCTGTCCTATAATGAGTTAAGAATTAAAGAATAACTAAGCTATTGCCACAAGGCATGTTTCTGGCTCCAACATACTACTGAAATAACAGCTAACAACCAAGAAAATGAAATCATAAAGATTTTCTTTTTAATATGGTTCTACAGTTTTTTTTCCTCAATATGTTTTGAGCCTCGACTCCTTCCATAAAGTTGGCAGCTATTTCCCATATAATTAAATCATTTAGTTGCGACTCCTTTGTTAACATGGTATTTGCAACTTTCAGAAAGTATGATTAGCCGATTAGTTACTAGCTTGCAATAAAGTTCCGAATTGCATGGTTTATCTTTCTTTCAACATTGCTGTCAATTGTCAATCACTGATAATAATGTTTGATTTTAGAATCAAGTGTAAAGAGACTTCAGTCAAGCAAACTATTAAACATACTCTTCTCATATACTAACTGTCATGAATTTTATTAATTAGCTGGCTACCCTTCAGTGAATTTCACACTACCGCAAATGCATCATTAAGATTAAAATTATAAAACGTTATTTCAGGTGCTATCTTTTGAATTTCAACATTTCGTGAAACAGATTTAGGATAAGTCCATAGCTAAGTAAAAGAACTAAGTAGAAATACCCAACAGAGAGAGAGAGAACTTTTTAAGCTAAAAGCAATACCCAACAGAGAGAGAACTAAGTAGTAAATTGTGGTAGAACTCGCCTTGCTAAAAAGGCACAATTTCAGGATAGGTCCCAGCTGCTAAAGGCTAGCTAACGTATTCACCCTTAAATGGAAAAAAAACATAACATTATCATTGTACGGAGTCAGTTAGCCAGCTTGGAATGTTGTTCAGGACAGAGTACCTGTACAAAGATCTCATCTCAAATCCATGGATATTTAGCAAAATGATTATCTTTTATATTCGGTAGTAAACACTTTAGTTAAAGATTGGATTGTGGCACCCTTTTGATTTTACTTTCTTTTTTTTGTACATTCACCGACTCACAGGACATGGCCCCACGTAATTCTTTGTTAAGAAGATAGTGTTCTTAATAAAATAGGGAGAACAGAGAGAGAGAGTCTGAATAGAGAATCTATACAGATAAAGAGATACCTGAAAAATAGATTTTTCCACTGGAGACATGCTTATCCTCTAAGGCTCTAAACAACCAGCTTACCTAATTAAACAGGAGTTAGGTAATCCCAATAGAACCAAACCATGTGAACATATTGATAGGCTCGACGCATAGTTTATAACTTCATATATTATAAGAACAATAGGAATATCAAAGCAGAAGAAAGTGTTTATGCTATGTTCATTATGGTAGTTTGCACTCAACTCGACACATTTAATCCCTAACTAGTTGGGGTAGGGATTATGCTAGCTTGTATTATGTTGAGAAAATCTATTAGCAGAAAAACAAGATCTGGTGTAAATGTAAAAGGAAGAAAAGTGACTTGATGCTTATTATAATTTTACAGAGAAAATCTAAAAAGTTATTTGAGGTGCTTATTCTTCAACCTTGTTGCTGTTCTTTGTACTCCTTCATTTTGTGGTTCTTAAGGAGACAAATCATTAAAATTCTAAAAAAAATTCAAGCTCTATAGGCCAACTGGCTCGACCCCACCTCATCTCCTCTACTCCTGGAGCTTATAAAAGAGCAGGCATTGCAACCACTTTGCACATATCAGCTCTTGACTTAAAAGAGTTTTCTTACTTCTTGGTTGATGCTCTTCACTCCTTCTAAATTTTCCTTTGCCTATTCAGCTTATACCCAATCCATCTTTTCAGTTACACATTCAGTTCTTGACCATTCATATTTTGTTTAGTTCCCTCGCTGTTAATTTCTTTTCTGAACCTGCATGGCTTCTATGTCCTCCCGTGGCTCTGGCTCTTGGACTGTCAAGCAGAACAAAGCCTTTGAAAAGGCTCTGGCTGTGTATGACAAGGACACCCCTGACCGTTGGTACAAAGTCGCCGACGCCGTAGGTGGCAAGACGGCAGAGGAAGTGAAGAGGCATTATGAAATCCTTGTGCAGGATGTCATGCACATTGAGAATGGCAATGTCCCCTTCCCCTACTACCGGACCACCGGAGGTGGTAAATAAGGTACCACGAGTCATTAGGATTTACTTAAACTCCATATCCCAGGAGAACTAATGAGCACGAGTATAAATAGCTAGCTATCACTTTCAATATTAAGATACCTTTGTGACTAACCATGTTGCATTTTAGGCCTAAAGTAGCAAACTTTTTATAGTTACAACCTTCACTCCATCCAATTATGGTTTGGAAACTGCATATATACATAGGTTACTCCTCATTCTACCATTTTATAGAAAATTGTATTTTTTTGGTGCTTCATATGAACCATCATAAACTTAGTTGAGAAGGATTCACTTATCCTTTCAAATGAGTACAAGGCCATTCCCAACTCCCTACTAGTAAGCACATCACCCAACACAACATGAGTAGACTAGCTCAAAATCACCTTATCAACACTCTTTGGGGGTCTCCTAAAAAACTGATTTTTCTTTCACTTTTCTTGGTGTTCTACATCAAAGCCCAATCTCATCGATATAGTATATACTCCCATGAACACTAGTTGTTCTTCATATTCTATCATTTGGGGTTCTCTATTTTCCATATCAACGTTATAATTTACTATACACGACACATCCGGTCTTACAACACATTCTGCAAATATGTCAAGACAACATATAATTAATAGCAATCCAAACAATTATATCTATATCGATATTTTATGCTACTGAATTAGAATTCATGTCATCCGTTGACCTCCATTCTCAATTCTTGCAGAATGACAAAATCTAAAGCCCTGGTGAAGTATGAACTTGAAGCTAGCAGCAACAAATAAAGATGAATTACAAGTTATTCGTCCTTCTATTTATTATTTGTTGTCTATTTTTGCAATATAATCACTAGTTTATGTGCCTATATATATATATATATATATCCTTTCAAGCTATGATTTGAATTGTATTTCTATGTAACAAATCCTGAAAAATGGAATTATAATACCATGGATTAATTCTATGTGTTTTGCTTAACAGATCTGCAAATGCATCCACTACAACAATAAAAAGTAAGAACTCAAGTTCAAATATATTGAATTGAATAGGAAATTAAAGAGATTTAATTAGGTTTGAAGATATCTATCCTTAAATTTTGCTCTTTCATCGATCGTAATGGATGCCTAATAAGATTTCAGATTTGTTTGTGAGGAAGAAAGAGAGACTTGGTAGGCGAAGTGGAAATTAAAGGCGGGAAACAAAACAATTTTCTTTAATTTTTTCAAAAATTGATTGCGGACTTTGTGCGGCTCACGTGCGGCCAAGCACTCAACTTTTCTATGGGAGTAATTCTGCACGTGCCCAAAAAATCAACACAAAATACGTACGTCTGTGATCTGCCACTCTCGTTTCATTCAAATACTACAAAAATAGACAAAAAAAGAAAAAAAGTTCTTCCGTAAAAAATATAAAGTACATAATTTAAATGTAAAAATTTATAATTTTTAAAATCTTTAAAGTTTAAAGTACTCAAGTAGGGTCCCAAGTAGGGTCCATTACTTTTATGAAAGGAAGAAAGAAAAAAAAAAAATTGCAGTGTATTTCAAACATATCAATTAATGTTTTTATTTTTAAATAGCATCAATCAATGAAAATATATATAAAAATTGTCAATTGGTTAAACTAACATGTCAAAATAATTTAAATAAATACATGTAATATTATTATTTTCTTCAATTATACATTAAGAAAAAAAATTCAAAAGCTATAAGAAACATATTTATTGCATAAAACAAAGCAACAAAAAGTCTTAAAGAATTACAACTATAAAAGAAATAGATTTTAACCGCATCATGTCAAAATTCATTTTAAAAAATGAACTACATAAATATCGATCTATATTATTATGGCAGAGGAAGAGCAGTGGTTACTTTTGAACTCTTTGGTTTATACGTCTTCTATTCCAATAAAATTTGCACACATATTAAAAAAAATAAAATTAAATATTTTTTTATATATTTATCCATATTGGTCCTACAAGATTATGTAGAGTGATAAATATTTTTATTTTTTTACATTAATTAATCCCACTAAATAACATAATTACTTATGATGTGATTATGGGGTAGTTGGTGTCAAAAGGTGCACTAAAACAAAAGATCCTGAATTCCCGATCATTTCCTTCAGCCATTGGTAAAGATATGGAAGGCGTAGGATCGCTTACTTAGCCGCTTAGGAAAATGTGAGCAAATAAAAAGCCTTCTAGGTGAAGTTTGTTCAACCACCTCTTTCAGCCTATAACTTCTGCAGATGCCCTTTGGCACTAATTCCGGAATTTCAGGTAATAATATTGAGTACTATTTAATTACCCATTTAAGGAAAAAAAATCACTAATAGGAATATACTCCAACATGTTACTTGTACTTGAGCCAAGAGAGGAATTAGCTATCTGCTCCAATCCTTGCACAGTAAAAATAGATAAAGATGTAGTATTTACTACCAAGTTATCACCCTTTAATCTGTTTTCAAGACTTAACTGCCAATCTGATGGTGTACAAGGGATTTTTAATATTATAACTACTCACTCACTCAATCTGGATTTCATATTCAGGCTTTCAGCTAGTGATCACATTTTTTTCCCCATTAACAAAAACATCCATTCCAACTGACTTACTGACTCTGCTCTCTATCTGCATGAGCATGACTGCATTTCATCACCTCAAAAATGTGCTCAACAATACCATACCAGAGTGCATATTATATTGCCAAAATAAGTTGTCAGCACGATTCGTTCTAGCAGCAGTCGATAACATCCATAATTACAAATCCTCATACCTGCTTAATGATAATATTATTCCCTGACGGCGCAACTGAAACATACATAAGCTTAAAAGAACTCTTCTTTTTGGGTATGCACATACATGAAAAGTCTTACATATCCATGAATTGTGTTAACTGTCAATCACTACAAATATGCTTACATTATTTAATATGAGTCTAGGATTGGCTTGGCAGATAATTTTAGTCAGCAATGGTAGTTTGAAGGGGCAGAGAACTTTCAACTTCCTTAGACTGAGAGTTTCTTTCAGCAACAACTTTTGACATTCCAAACATCTAAAATAGCACTCAAAAGTTTAGTCAGCAAGGAGTATAAACAATAAAGTTAAACGTGAGGTTCAATAGAAGCTGACCTTTTGGATGGTCTTCTTAAAGCAAGTCTTGTGTTCATCCATTGAAGCATTAATAAACTCGTCAATATGATCCTTTACGTCCTCCAAGAAAGTTGCTTCTTCAGACTTCTTCTTTCGGCATGAACTGATGGCTGGTGCCGCAGCAGCAGGTGTTGGTTGCTCTTTTTCTGTTGCCATTATTAGAAATACCTGACAAAATTTATGAACTTGAGATATGTAAACAGCAGGAAAATACAATAAGATGATACAATAATTGCATTGACATAAGCAAAATAAATATTCAGGACAATCAATTGCTTCCAGATGTCAATTTAGAATAAGAGGGAGAAGAAAGCGGAACACTTCTGTTCCAAATGACACAAGATACAAAGTTCAAAAAGGTCTAAATACTTCAAAGGAAAATATACTAAACAGAAGGACTATTACAACTCGGTGAAGGAGGTAAACCACAATGTGCTCAGCTTATTATAGAATCTGATGCAAGACCTTAAGTAAAAGATTTTAAGCAAATGCCCCTTAGTTAAACTACTGCACCCTGGTCAGAAAAGATTCTATTACAAAAGTACAAATTGGTTGCCCATGATTTGCTGAAATAAGCAAGTATATATTTTACATCTCATCATAAACAAATTTAAAAAGGTAAAAGCTGATATAAGGCCTATCCTAGCATAACTAAAGGAAAACCCATAATCAGTTTACTTTCAACTGGAGAAATGTCCAAAAGAGGCAATCTAAAGCTGTTGTTGCTATCCTATACCGATTTAAAGATTATAGAATCAATTAGGATATTGCCACTGGCCATGTAGCTGGCTCCAGCATACTCTACTTGTAACACCCCGAACCCGTTACAGCCTATAGGCCCTAAGTACTACACGCCGCAAGCCCAAAGACCCGCAAGGCAACAATATCAATCTCGTGCAGCCCAATCAAAACAACTAAACAATAATCTTAAACTAAACCCAACAATAAACATCTTTCAATCCAATTCAAATGAAATACCAATAAATACCAAATTCAAATAACGGAGACGCAGCTCCCAAAACTAAAAGTTTTATCAAAATTCAACATTAAAAGAAATAACATCATAAACTAAACTTCAGTTATCCAAAGCGTATAAAATAAGTGCTCAGCTTTCAACGATGGGACCTGTAAAAATTTGTAAGGGGGTGAGCGATGAAGCCCAGCAAGTAACAATCATTCCTATCCAGACCAAGTACAATTTGCAAAACACTTATTCGAAATTCTTTTTGTTCGATAACAATAATAAATATACTTTTCAAAACTAAAACAGATAATTACAAAATGAATTTCACATTCAAAAATGATTTTAATATATACAATATATCTTTTAATCAACAGCATTAGCAACTAAGGTTACAGTATCCCTGTAACACGGTCCAAAAGTTCTATAACGTTAATGAACACGGACCCTACTAAGGTATCTAATATGCACACTCCCCGAAGGGCATCTAAAAGTATATAAGCAGTAAATTATATACATGTGTGTTTATACAACATCTACATGATCAAAATCATACAGAAATGGCAGAAGAGAAAAAAGGGTTGAAAAGAAATAATACCTTGACAATGAAATCGTGGACGGATAGGGCCTTGGCAGAACTGAAATGGCGCGGAAGAAAATGTTAGGGCAAAAAGGCAGAAGCCGCAGAACTGAAATGGCGTAAGAAAATGAAATGAACTGGGATGAAACGAAAAGGAGCAGAAATTGTAAATTGTACTTAAGAGGCAGAAATGGCGTAATGAAAATGAAATGAATTGGGATGAAATGTAGGCCTTAATACTTTAAGTCTTAAAAATTATAAGTGGGCCTTAGTTCTTAAAAAAAAATTAAAATCTTGGGGGGGCCATGGCCCCCTGCAATATCAACATAGCTCCGTCCCTAAAGATTGATACTGGTGTTGAAATAATTCATGAAGATAGCAATAAAAGTCCCACTACCACCCCACCCCCCAAAAAAAAAAAAAAAAAAAAAATTACAACAACAAACAAATACAAATAAAGATAAACCTTGATTCTTCAACAAAATAATAAGCAACACAAATTTGTCCAATAGTATTAATTTAAAAGCACTAATTTTAAGTGATGAGAACCACAAGTATTAAGCCATAATTTCAAATCCCTAGAAAAAAATTAAGAGAGAGATAACCGAGACAGCAATTAAATGGAAACTCGATAGCAGAGCAGCAACAGGAGGAGGGAAGTTAGGGCTAGTTGTAGTCTTGGAGAGGAAGAGAAGGAAGGAAATTAAATGGAATTTTATTGAGGAAACTTTTCTCCAAATTGCCTTCACATTGGATTGAATATTTATCCGGAAACAGGTTTTGCCAAAATAAGCAATATTCATATATTCTTGGCCCAGTAGAACTTATTTTGAAGCCTAAACAAACATTATGAATCAACCTATAAATTCTAAAGCCACTTTAACCCATTCAGACCCATCCAGACCCTGTTTTTTTATATATATAAACATCCAGGCCCATTTAGACAACAAACATCTTTTATATTGTTTGTCACAAATATTGATGGAATAGGTGGTGAAAACAACAAAATGTTAACAATAGATGAAAATAAATATTAATTTGATGTGTCGAATTATAATTAGTTGATGTTTTATTAATTTAGCTTACAATTTACATGCATATATATATATATATATATATATATATATATAGAGAGAGAGAGAGAGAGAGCTTCAAGTGCGGACCAAAAAATATTTATGCAATGAATGCATACACGTCTTTTTTAGTGAAATATGTACCTCTGAAAATGTAAGGTGCCAATTCCTTGCATATTTTTCTCAAGCATCAGACACATCCACTAATAAAAGGTATTATATATATATATCAAGAGAAAACTGTAATGCTTATTCTTTTCTCAATGTAATCACTATTTTTAGTACATTCATCTCTTTCTCATGTTCACCTAATATGCACCTCCATTCCAATACATAATATATTTGCCACCACCATTTGTACATTTTGTGTATTATACCCATTTCATCACTCAACAATGAGCACCAATTCTCCTAAAATATTTCCAAATTTCTTACAAATTATCAAATCAAAGTATGTAAAGTTAGGCTACCATTTTTTACCTTTTATTTAATCCCTCTCATGCCCATTTTAATCATTCAAGCTTCAAAAATGAACTACCAAAACATTCACTATCTCTACTTCCACCTCCAATACAATCAACTCACCATTTTAAGGTCATGTTTGTGGCCTTGAGGCCGAGGAAGTCATGTTTGTGGCCTTGGCCTTGGCCTTGGCCTTGGCCTTGGCCTTGGACAACTTGTTCAAGGCTACAAACATGAACCTTAAGGACATTGGCATACTAGTAGTGAATTGCAGCTTATGTTGTTGTTGTTGTTAGATGTTTAGTTTCAATAGCTAGCTAGATTATGAAGGCAAGATTATGTTGTTGTTGTTAGATGTTTAGTTTAAGATTATGTTGTTGTTGTTAGATGTTTTGTTTCAATAGTTAAATACCACATGAACAAACCGAAGCTTCTTATACCAATTCTTTATTTTTGGTCAAACCAAATGACATCGTATGATGTGGTCCAACAAGAAGTCAAGAAGTCCAACTAGCCATTTTGTTCTAGAAGAATTATCTTAAAAATACATGATTTTATCAATAGAATACGATCGACTGATTAATTGATAATGACACCGACGCGTTTTCACTATATCAATACTAGTATAATAAATCAAAAAGAATAAGTATACACGGACAGAAAAATCTTTTCCAATTTCTTATTAGATAGCAAAATTTAAAATTAATTCTAACTTTTGAAAATTCTGACTCATATATGCTCATCTAAAATGATATCTTAACCCAAAGGGTTAACCTATTAGATTTATGATTAATTAGAGCATATATGTCTCTAATCTTTCTCGCGTGGTCTCTCAATTCACATTGACACCAAGCTAATCAACAATCTCTTACTTAACGCATGATCCCTCCATTCACATCCGCACCAAGCTCATTAAGTCTTCATGTTTGTCAAACTTCTCTCTTAATATCTCTTGTTTGCTAAGAAGATCCTCCACCACTTTACTCAAAGTATATAATCCATAATTTTCTCTTTGTCAAGAGCCCAACAAGTTGAATATATAATTCACAAGCCCATAACCATGACTCAAATAACAGTTGTTGAGAATATTCAGCTCATACATGAGCTTTTAAAATCAGATCTTGACCCAAAAGATTAATATATTAAGTCAATAGTCCATTAGAACATATATGTCCTCAATTTTTTTCCTTTGGATGTGGGACTTTATTAGCTATCACGCAGTATCTTAACACTAACAACTTTCAACTTCATTAATATGTAAAACTTCACAACTTCAATAGTATAAATTGAATAAAAAATATTTAATTATTCACATTTTTAAATTCATGTAAGTGCATATTTTTCTCTATACTAATACATATTCACTACAAAAAATTACATATAATTAATATTACTTATCAATATACTCACACACTATATATATATAATGGGTAAAAGATATAAGTATTTTTTTCACTTTCCTTATCATTGCCATGTAGGTTAATACCACCCCTTTGTATGTGTAAAATGAAATTCTACAAAAATAATAAATATAAATTCTTCACTTCTTTTTTTATTAATTTTTTTAATAATACTTACAAGTTTAATTTCTTCAAATTTTAAAAATATAGTTGATATATAACTTATAGAATTAACAAAAATATCTCTAAATTTTTGACATTTAATAGAACATAGTATAAATAAAATATTTTTAAAACTATTTTAGAAACTAGTAAGCTTGTATTTTTAATTACTAATATTCGGAAGCCAATCTTGACTTTCTACAAGATCCCAAATAATTATACATGCGTATTTAGACTGATTAACATGTTTGTATACTATAATGTTTCCAATATCTTCACCTACAAGGCTAGAATATAAAAATAGAAAATTAAAAATACCTTCCACCATAACGTGTCTCCCACTTGGGGAACAAATTCTTTATTTTTGGTCAAACCAAATGACATCTTCAAAAAACTAAAAAATAAAACTAATACAGTAAAATAAATTAAATAGTTCGGGTTCGATTCGTATTCGTTCAATTAAAAATTTGATTCGAAATATAAATGATTCAAATATGAACAAATTTTAAAATTTGATAAATTACTCGAACATTTTTAAATTATAATTTTCTATTGATACTCGGATCATATTTGTTCGAAAAGTTCAACATGTTCGAACTCGATACGAGTCTCAATCAAATTTTATTTCATAGTCGATAAATTCTATGAACCAAATCTGAACAAGTCAATATTCAACCAGACTCGATTCATTTACACCCCTATATAAAACAAAAATTGTGCAAGGCCTAATTCACTCCAAATCATTTGTGATATTTTTAAAGACAATTCTCTCAAATTTCAATTATGGTGAAAGTTTTCGCAGTAGTCAGTCAAGCCAATGGTTCGTGTTATGATGAAGGGATACGGGATGAAACCCAAAACTGTGGAAATCGATTCTGGGACCTTAATCCGGTTTTGGGTTCTGTGCAAATCCAAAACCAATCCAAACAAGCCAGCAGTCGTATTTCTTCACGGTTTTGCAACCGATGGTATTTTCACATGGCTCTCTCAAGTACAAGCCTTATCAGGTAAATACTCTGTTTACGTGCCGGACCTCCTCTTTTTCGGTGGCTCCACCACCGATAAGCGGGACCGGTCACCGGATTTTCAGGCCGAGTGTATGGTGAAGGGATTGAGGAGCTTCGGGGTGGAGAAATGTACAGTTGTTGGGCTTAGCTATGGAGCTACGGTTGGGTTCAAGATGGCTGAGTTGTACCCTGAATTGGTTGAGTGTGTGGTGGCTAGTGGCACTCCTATGGAGTTAACAGACTCGATCTCCCGTGTTTCTTTACAAAATATTGGATTTTCCAGCTGGTCGGACTTTTTGTTGCCGGAATCTATTAAGGATCTCAGGACTTTTCTCACAATTGCTAGTCATAAACCCCCATCTCTCCCTGATTTTGCTGCAAAGGACTTCCTTAAGGTATCATGCAACATTTCTTCTTTTTCTTTTTTATTTATTTATTACAAATGCTTAATAAATTAAATTTAAATTTCAAAAAAGGAAGATACCCCCATTACATGTTGTAGGATTGCACAGTACAACATGTGATATACAAAATATACTCTCCTAATGGGAGTGTGAGTTAAGCAGTAGGGTACCTTTTGATTTATAAAATTTAAAATTAAGAATAATTATCATTTTTTAATTTAAATTTGTTTTATTAAATTTTTTAAAAAATATCAATCTGTTTTTAATGTAAATATGTTTGTGCAAATGTTGCAGGAATTTTTCATAAACAGAAATGAGAGAACTGAACTTTTAGAGGCTTGGGTCATCAGTGACAATGAAGCAGCTCCATGTAACTACACCAATGGCGGAACCAGAACATAATTTAAGGGAGGGCAAAATACATCAATAAAAAAAATTTATTTATTGACGCTTGAAGAGCTTCTTTTGGTTGTACGAGTGAGAGCAGGCAACTGTATCCTGCGAGTCTGCATAGTTTGAAAATGTCTCAAAATTTATTCGTTTTTAATTGTTGAAAAAATATCCTTCTCAATATAAACTACTAGACTGTCATTCATCCACTCGTCTCCCATTTTGTTACGCAAGTCAGTCTTAACAATTTTCATCGCAGATAATACTCTTTCAACAGTAGCAGTTGCAAAATCTTAACCTCAAAGAATTAAAAGTCTAATTCTTCAGTAGACTGACTGTCTGGGATATTTAAGTAGGCACTTAACAAAATCAAAACTAAAGCGCAGAAAATGAGTACACATAGTCAAACCCTCAAAGTTCTATAATGAATAACATTTCTATCTCATTGAAAGAAATAATTACATCCTATCTCACAATCTTCTTAGTTAGTACATGGGAATGAAGCATGTAAAAGTCCTGTTAAGCAAACTTCTTTTTGTAAATCTGTAAAGGACAGTTTTTAACGCAGAAGAAATTTTTATTAGTATGTCCTATCCATAAATTTTATGTACACTAGTACATAGACACAATCATGTAAAGCCTATAAAGCACACTCTTTCAGACTCCCTATAATATTAGATTCAAGAGAAGAGAAGTAATAAGTTGAAGGAAAACTCAAAGCAGCAGTTTAATTGTTATATTACTCAAAAAATGTTCCTATTGCAAACATAAAAAACTGAATAAATACATATAAAAAATTAAGGAATTTAATACTGTAATTCAGATTTCTGGTCTTTTATATGCTAACCCGCCCAAAAAAAATTATTATAAAAGAAACAGAATAAGAAAGAACGAACTCAAAAATGTGCAAGTAATTGTATGTGAAATACTTCCAAAATCATGTTTACAGTTTACCAATCAATTGCTAAGAGTCAAATAATTTCATCAATTGTTTACCAATCAACCATCAACCACGTTATATCAAATTATCAATTGTAGAATACATTCATCAATTACTTTATTATTACCTGGACTGGACGGCTGGACCAAAGGTCCAAAGCAGTGGCTGGCCGAGGCGGCGAGGCGTGGTCCGCGTGGAGCAGCCGAGCAGAGTCAGCAGGACGGCGACGGGCGGCGGAGGACGGCTGAGGCTGTCGGAAGTAGTCCCGGAGTAGTGGCGGCTGAGGCTGTCGGAAGCAGGGAAGGGAAGAGAGGAAGAGACTAAAGAGGCAGCGGCGGGTGGAGAGTGAAGTTGTACCGTAAAGAGGGAGAGACAGAACACCTAGCAATTTTTTTTTTTCAGAAACGACGTCGTTTCATAGTCCTTAAAAAAAAAATTGTTAACACAGCCCTGTTACTGCTTAGCCGTGTTACAAATTAGTGCATCTTACTTGGTCAAAGTTTGTTACTATTTCTTAGGCTTAGACTAAGTCAATATTAGCTATCAAATAAAGAGTATTTTACTCTATCAAGATCTCTATGAAGAGTAAATTTTTATGCAAAGTAGTTGCTTGTTTTTAGGAGTTATTGTTATGTTCTTATCTATAAATTTTAGTAGCCTAATGTAATTCTTTAATGCTTGAATAAAAAGTAAAAAAAAAAAAAGTATTTCACTTTTTATCTCCAATTAATTTCTTATATGGTATCAAAGCCTCACTGAGGTTCTCCTTCTCATTTTTCTTGTCTATCAAGTTCATCTTATTGAAGAAGTTTGAAGTTCAAAAATGGAAGGGGTTGGAGGAAGCAATTCTAACGTGTAACATGGCATGGAGAAACTTGTAGGAACAAACTACAAGTATTGGAGAATGTGTATGGAGGCATTCTCCAAGGTCAAGATCTTTGGGAACTAGTTTCTGGTACTGATGGAATCCCAGCGGACATTCCTGAGAATGTCGAGCTACGGAGGAAATGGAAGATCAAATGTGGGAAGGCATTATTTGCTCTAAGAACGCCAATCAAGAAAGAGTTTATTGATCATGTTCGTGATGTTAGTTCACCAAAGGATGTTTGGGACCTTTGTTGAGAGAATATTCTCTAAGAAGAATACAACAAGACTACGAGTTCTTGAAAAATGATTTGGCAATGTTGAAGGCGGAAGGTATGTCAATGTCGTAATATTTCCTTCGTCAAAAAATATTTGTCTTTGAAATTTCCGAGCTAGATGCGAGAGAGAAAATTAGTGAAAGCTTCGGTTGCGGCGATTTCTCATTCGGGGTTTTAAAAAAGGAGTACACGCCTTTTGTTACATCCATTTAAGGATGGCGTAAACAACCATCGGTTGAAGAATTAGAGAGCTTGCTTTACAACAGGAGGCCTTAGCTAAGCAAATGACTAAGAATCTCAATCCAAACGTGATGATGCTCTATTTTCAAAAAGAAGTTCGAAGGTGGCACAAATGAGAAGAAAGGAAATGAACACGATTTCCTTGAGGTAACAAATCTTTTAAATGTTACAGGTGTGGGAGGCCTGAGCACATTAAGAGAAATTGTCGTGTGAAGCTTTCTAAAGCACACATTGCTTGTAATGAAGAAGAAGATGACCAACCAAATTGGGAGCAGTGCTTCACCATTGAAGTGATTGAAGGGAGAGAAAATAATTCTCAAAAATCAAAGATCATATGAAATTGCAAACAAATTATGCCAAAGCAGAGAATGGATTATCGATTAGGTTGCTTTCACATCATGTAACCTAAAGCGATTCACAATTCTCCGAAAGTTACGTCAACATAATGGGGAAAGAGTTGTTGTTACGGTGACAACTCAACACATCCGATGGTCCAAGAAGGTGTTGTGAAGATTGGTGTCGATGATGCAAATATTCGGTTGAAAGATGTTTATCATGTACCGAGTTTGAAGAAGAATTTAGTTTCATTTCTCAAATTATCGATTCGGAAAATATGTTTTATTTAGCCTAAATGGTGTGAAAGTTCTTAACAATGTGAAAAATATTGAGTCGATGTTGTTCTTTCCGGTGAAAAGAAAGGGTCTCTATTTGTTATGTCGGTAGGGAAGCATATGTAAAGAAAAAACAAGCCAAACCGACAATGCGCATTTATTTGGCACGCTCGTTTGGGTCATGTAGGATATCGATTCTGTCGCAACAAATCTCTTCAAAGAAATTGGTAGAAGGCATACCAACTCTGAGAATGTTCGTGAAGACGTGGTCTGTCAAGGTTGTCAATACGGCAAGTCACACCGTCTCCCCTTCAAGAAGTCATCAAATCGCAGAGCTACCATGTTTGAGCTAGTTCATACTGATCTGATGGGGCCTATAAAAACACCAAGTTATAGTGGAAATCGCTATGTTATGGTGTTAGTAGATGATTATTCAAGATATACCTGGGTGAAGTTCTTAAAAGAGAAGAGTGAAACACTATCCTTGTTTGTGAAATTTAAAAATACTGTAGAGAAAGAATTTGGGAAGAAAATCAGATGTTTACGAAGTGACAATGGAGGCGAATTCATGTCAAATGATTTCTTCCAGTATTGTGAAACCAATGGCATCTTGAGGCAAATGACATGTCCATCTACACCCCAAATGTAATGGCGCCTCTACGAAGAAAACTAGCTCATCTTTGCTTTCGTGAGTCGTGCATGGTTACATGACAAGAATCTTCCTCGAGAAATTTGGGCTGAAGCTTTTCAATGTGCGTGCCATGTAACTAATCGCCTACCTCCATGGCCAGGTACCTCTAAATCTCCATTTGAGATTTTGTATGGTGTAAGACCAAATGTAAATTACTTTCGGGTCTTTGGTTCAGTTTGTTATGTTCACATTCCACAATCTAACCGAACCAAACTTGACCCGAAAGCAAAGAAGTGTATTTTTGTTGGCTATGACTCATGTAGGAAAGGGTGGAGGTGCATGGATCCTGAAACAAATAAGTTTATCACTTCTAGAGATGTTGTCTTTGATGAGGTGTCAACATACTATAGTGCCCAAAGAAATCCCATACAAGAGGTCACATTTGAATGTGATCAAGAGAGCTTGCAGATTCCAAATGAAGAAAATACAGGTTCAAACCCAATGTGTAGTGAACAAGTTGTAAACACAATGGGCGGTGAACAAGTTATAAGGAAGTCTACAAGAGAGAGAAGACAACCAAGTCACCTCAAAGATTATGAGGTACAACTTAATCTATGCACTGTTACTTCATGCTTGTTTACAGGAGCATTAACAGAAGAAGAACCAGCTTGCTATGAAGAAGCAAAGGGTTGTCCAGATTGGGAAGCTGCAATGCACGAAGAATTTGATACTCTAAAGAAGAATGAGATGTGGGAGCTTGTGCCTAAGCCTGAAAATTGTACTCCGGTCACCTGCAAATGGGTTTATCTGTTGAAGAGGAAGTCAGATGGTACAATTGAAAAATTCAAAGCTCGTCTCGGTTGCTTCGTGGCTTTTTCTCAAAGCTAATTTGGATTATGAGGAGACCTTTAGCCCAGTGGAAAAAATGGTGACAGTAAGATCAATTATTTCACTTGCTGCCTCCAAAAGTTGGAAGTTGTGGCAACTTGATGTAAAGAATGCATTTCTTTACGGAGAATTAGACCGTGACGTATTCATGGAGCAACCTAAATGATTCGAATCCAGGCAATTTCCTTTTCATGTCTGTCGATTAAAGAAGGCATTATATGGTCTTAAACAAGCACCACGCGTTTGGTATGATAAAGTTGCTCAATATTTCATCTTTTGTGGCTTTAAAGTTGCTAATTCAGATTCTAGTTTATTTGTAAAATTAGAATCAAGGATGCATTTGCTAGTTTTACTGTATGTGGATGACATGATAGTCACGGGAGATGATGAAGTTGAAATTTCTCGCTTGATGAAGGACTTGGCAACTCGTTTTGAAATAAAAAATTTAGGTGAAATTGGTTGCTTTCTTGGGTTAGAAGTGGAGAAATCAGATCAAGGCTATTTTATATCCCAAAGTCGTATGCAAGAAATCTTTTGGAGCGTTTTGGAATGGGGGAGTCAAAAGAAATAGATACTCCCATGGAGCCATATCTTAAGTTACAGAAAGAAGAAGGAGAGCTACTGAAAGATCCTAGGCGGTTTCGACAGCTGGTTGGTAGTTTAATCTACTTAACAATCACAAGACCAAAAATTGCATATTCTGTAGGAGTTATTGTAAGACCCCAAATTATTAATAAATGAAATTTATTTTCCTTTAATTATCATTTTGAAATAGTAAGGGTTGATTTGATTAATGTGGTTAGTTATGGGTAAAATGCGCAAATATTTCAAATAAGCAGGTGGTTATAAAATATTTATTTTTGTCTGGGAATATTCGTTTGGTCGTGGAATATTTCATGCTTGCTTGGGAATATTAAATACGGCAGCAATGACCATGTGTGGGCCCCATAACGGAAAGCGATTGGAGGAAGAAAACAGCAAGAATAAGTTGTTTATAAATAACTGGCGTAGTTATTCTGGTCAATCTTGTTGGAATACCGGTGGTTAAAAAACGATGTCTGGCGTTGTTGCACAAGAAGATACTGGTATTGCACCAATTATTGATTCTTACGTAAGAAGGCACTACTCAATAATTGTTACACGGTGAGTTATTATTCAATTATTTTATTGATTCAATAATTGTTGCGTTGATATTTTATATTACTGTTGTTTTAATAATTGTCACTGCACAGTATTTTCTATTATCGAAGCAATAATTCATATTATCTGAATAATATTATTAGATAATATTATTGGCAATGTCTAGAAAATTCTGTCTAAAGAGAGGTTTGGTCATCTAATTGCGCGCCAGTAAGGAGAGATCTTTATTGAAAAGCCCCCTCTATCCTGAGAACTGTCTGGTTGTCAATAATGTGATTCTGTAATATTATTTATGAATAATTAATTATTGATTTATATGATGAGGAAAATATTGATTTTATGAGGATATAGATGGAGGAAAATTTTAATGTGACAATTGTTGAAAATTAATATTTTATCTTTTTCTGATAAAATAATTCTTTTAAATATATTATTTTTACAATGAATGTGGGATATATGAGTATATGAGGAGGAAGAGTATTTTTGTGGCATTAAATGTTTAACACATATTTTGTGTGTTGGTGGACATAATTATTGACCGAAATTTGATTATAGCCTGTAAAATTGTAATACCCCAAATAATTAATAAATGAAATTTAATTTCCTCTAATTATTATTTTGAAATAGTAAGGGTTGATTTGATTAATGTGGATAGTTATGGGTAAAATACGCAAGTATTTCAAAATAAGCAAATGGTTATAAAATATTCATTATTGTCGGGAATATTCGTTTGGTCGTGGAATATTCGTATTTATTAAAGGAAATATTCGTCGTTTGGTCGTAGAATATTCGTATTCGGGGGAATATTCGCAAATGCGGCGCAGTGCTACCATATGTGGGCCCCATAACTGGAAAGCGATTGGAGGAAGAAACGACAAATATAAGTTGTTTAAAAATAATGGCGTAGTTGTTACCGCAGTAATAATTGTTGGAATACCCGGTGGTTAAAACACGATGTCTACGCGTTGTTACAAGAAAGCACTTGCAGTATTGCACCAATTATTGACTTTTACGTAAGAAGGCACTACTCAATAATTATTACGATAATTCTTATTCAAAGATTTTATTGATTTAATAATTGTTGCGTTAATATTTTATATTCTTTGTTGTTTGATAATTATCATTACACAGAGATTTTTTATTATTGAAGCAATAATTCATATTATCCGAATAATATTATTAGATAACATTATTGGCAATGTCTAGAAAGTTCGCTAAGGAGAGGTTTGGTCACCTAATTGCTTGGCCAAGAAGAAGAGAGAAATTCTTATTGGAAAGCCCCTCTTTCACTGAGGAACCGCTGGTTGTCAATATTGTGATTACGTAATATTATTTGTGAATAATTAATTATTGATTTATATGATGAGAAAAATATTGATTTTATGTGGATATAGATGGAGAAATTTTTTAATGTGACAATTGTTGAAAATTAAAATTTTATCTTTTTCGATAAAATAATTCATTTAAATATATTATTATATTTTTAATAATATAATAATGGTGATATTTTTACAATGAATGTGTGATATATGAGTATCTGAGGAGAAAAGAGTATTTTGTTGCAATAAATATTTAAAACATGTTAAACATGTTGGTGAACCCCATTTCTTGTTGAAATTTGATTATAGCTTTTGTAAAATCGTCCGTTTGTGGATTTCGGTCAATTTACATTTGGAATTTGGAAAAATTTTCTTACGCAAAGTTGTAGAGAATTGAATTTCCTATAAAACTCACGAGATTGAATTTTCTGATAAAAGGGCTATTTATTATGAATTATTGAAGTTCCAAAGCTCAAAATAATTGATTTTGGAAGTTTAAAATATTTTTAATATGAAAAACGTTTTTGGTGATTTGAGTGTGGGTCTTGCTGTGTGTGTTTTAATGGCTGAATTCAGTTGGTATGCGTAGGAAGTTGTAGAAATAATAATAATATTATTAAATTAAATTTTCTACTTTGGTGTTCTAAGCATTTTCCTATAAATAGGGTGTTTAGGTTAGAATTGAAAATTACACGTAAATCAAGTTTTCTCTCTATATTATCGAGCATATTCTTGTGAGTAATTTGAGTATACTTTGAGTATTGCTATACTGGTGCAAGTTCAAGTCATAGTCGATATCCGACGTTTCAACTGTAAATCTTGTCTTTTCGAGGTAAGGGATATTATTTTTTAAAATGATATTATTTATTCTAATTCATTATGTCAAGTATTGATCTGAAATTTTTAATCAAATTTGGAACTTTTAGTGTTTGGGGTTTCTTATTCACGATATCTGGTCTTATTCACGTATCTGATCTTATTCACGAATCACGCAAGACTATTCATCGAAAAATAAAAAAATTTCTTTTCGTTCAAAATATCTATTCTAGATACTAGCTTTGATTGTATCCATGTTTTGATCATTCTTGAATTTTACACCACTATGATTATTTTTGAGGTATTTTTGGGCGTGGATAAAACAAAGTACGAATCCTTAATCCTTGTCATTTTGATTCACTGGATTCGTTTCTTTAAAAAATATTTTTCATCATCCTCAGTCTTAAATGATGATATTATGGAATATCTTTGGCTTGTAAGATGAATGATTTC
The DNA here is from genome assembly GCA_020205605.1 of Panax ginseng. Taxonomy (NCBI): domain Eukaryota; kingdom Viridiplantae; phylum Streptophyta; class Magnoliopsida; order Apiales; family Araliaceae; genus Panax; species Panax ginseng. The sequence continues at coordinate 2,905,944 of CM035133.1, read as the reverse complement.
TGATGAATATCTTTGGCCCGTAGTGCAAAGATGAACAGGTGTTTAGATGAACATGACCAAGTGATGAATATCTTTGGCCTGTAGTGCAAAGATGAATATTTGATTCCAGATATATATTGATTGATGTTACAGGGATAAAAGATAGACGACGAACTTTAAAATTCATACATAGAAGATAGTAGTTTGCATTCTCTACTTAACTCTTCTAATGAATTATTATTTTCGCTGCGAATATTGATTTAAAACTTGTTGTCTATTGTATTCTATTAGATTTTTTCCTGTTGAAGACTAACGATAATTTTGTTGTATATTATCTTAGTCATAATATTCTTTACTGGGTTAGTTGAGCTCACCCTTTTCCTTTTTGTTCCATTTTTCTTCTCAAGAGGCGAGAATGTAGCGAGTATGAGTCGGGGTATGGAATGATGGTTATAGAGAGAGTTGTTTAGTAGTCCTCACCATTTTTGTAAAATAATGTATCAATAAATGTAATGAGGATTTATTTGGGTATAGATATTATCAGAAGATAATATTTGTATTCAAACTCACAGTTTCTTATTGTAATAATAAAGTTGTAGTTATTTACATGCATCGTGTATTGACAACTCGAGAATGGGTGATGTATACCTATTTTGGGGGCGCCACGGTTGGTATCGAGCTTAGGGATATGATCTCCGGCGGAGATCGGGAATAGAACTAGGAGGGGAGAGACGAAGTAAATCCCTCGCTAAGTGTGTCCTACCTAAGCTTATTTGTTAGTTGGTCAAGATATATAGGGATGTTATGTGATATATTGATTTACTTAATTAACCCTTGTTTTATGATGATTTGAGAATGTCGATGAGAATATTAATAATGGAAATGAGACCAGTGGAGACGCTCTGTACTCACCAACGAGGAGAACGTGCAACAGTCGGGCAATGTTCCTCCTGTGAACAACACCAATCGGCGAGATGATGAATGAGGGGATGTTTAGAAGCTTTTGCGTTCATGCAAAATCGCACGAGGAGACTCGTGTTCAAAATACTGAGGAGAAATGATAACAATTCACGGGTTGTCACAACCCAGATTCAAAGAGTTGGGACCACGAATTTAAGGGAAAGCGCGATCCGATCATGGCGAAACATGGGTCAAACAAATTACCAAGATATTTGATGTCTTGGGATGCACGGAGAACAGAAGGTTCTATTCGCCACCTTTATGTTAAAATGGCGAGGCGATTCTTGTGGGAATCGTGAAGCGTACTCCATCCGTACAAGCACTCGGCATGTCTTGGGAGACATTTCAGAAACTATTTAATGACAAATACTTTCCTGAAAGTGTTCGTCATATGAAGGAAGTGGAGTTCATCAGATTAGAGCAAAACAACATGACGATGTTTGCTTAATATTTGGTTATGAAGTATGTCTTGGTTATGAAGTATTTTTGAATGAGAATTGTTTAAAGTGCGAATCCTTAATATTTGTTCTTTTGCTTCACTGGATTCGTTTTCTTTAAAATATTTTTTTTTATCATCCTCAGTCCTAAATGATGATATAACGGAATATCTTTGGCCGTAGTGCAAAGATGAATGATTTCTTGATGAATATCTTTGGCCGTAGTAGTGCAAAAGATGAGCAGTGTTTAGATGAACACATAATGAATCGATGAATATCTTTGGCCCATGTAGTGCAAGGATGAATATTTGATTCAAGATGAATATTAATTGATGTTACAGGGATAAAATAATGATGATGGACTGTTAAATTCATAGATATTAGTAGATTTCATCCTCTACGTAACTCTTCGGTCAATTTTTGTTTAGAATTTGAAAAAACTTTCTTCTGTAAAGTTGTAGAGAATTGAATTTCCTATAAAAACACGCGAGATTCGAATTTTCGGAAAAAAGGGCTATTTATTATGAATTATTGAAGTTTCGAAGCTCCGAAATAATTGATTTTGGAAGTTTAAAATAATTTAAATAACAAAAACGTTTTTTACATTTTGTTTCCCTCATTTAACATGTGTGTGGGAAAATGAGTTCGATGTTGAGATCATACGTATGAAGTCTTGTAAAAAAATATAATATTATTATTTTAATAAATTTTCGCTTTGGTGTTCTAAGCAATTTTCTATAAATAAGGTGCTTAGGTTATAATTGAAAATCACACCGTAAAGCTCAAGTTTTCTCTCTATATTATCGAGCGTATTCTTGTGAGTATTTTGAGTATACTTTGAGTATTGCTATACTGATCTGCAAGTTCATTCATTCGTTATTCAATGTAAATACTGCTTTCTTTTGAGGTAGGGGATAATAAAGGATTTTAAGGGTTATTATTTGAAATTCTTTTGAACCTTTAAAATTACGGAAAAATTTGAAATGATATTTTGATGAGTTTTTAGATTGTGTGTCCAAAATGGCGATTTTGGATGTATAGATTAAGAGTTATGAATTTTATGAGGAAAGACTATAGAATTTGGTACTGAGCCTTTATCTGGTGACTTCCTTTTGTGGAATGCAACCAAGCTAGACTCTTCGTAGGGGACACCATATTAGATGCGATAGTAAATTGATAGGTGTCATTGTAACGTCTTTATCCAAGGTTGGGATATGAGTCGCGATTGAGAACAACCTAAGCTTCGGTAATCGAAATACGTAGCTTTTCAAGCTTAGTTGGTTATTATCGGAGATTCGTTGAAGGATATTCTCGAATCGCTATTCATTAACGCGGTGACTCGTAGAGATACAAAATTCGAATGGAGCAAGAAATGTGGGAAGAGCTTGAAGAACTCAAGAGGAGACTCATTTCAAAGATATGTTCGACCATGCCATCCCTGAAAAGCGAACGTGGTAGGTGACGTGTTGAGTAGAAGATCGTATACAAGACGAGTACGATATTATCAAAGACTCATTTCAGTATAATTTACAAATAATAGAGATGGAGATGAAAACTCTAGGTACCCACGTGATGATATACGAGTATAATCAACTTTAATCGATAAAGTTAAAGCTGTTCAAGCTACACACCGGAGCTGATGAATTTGAAGAAAGAGGTGCAAGAAGTTGTTATATCAAAAACAAGAATCGGTGAGGTGAGGAAAGCTCAAACCTTCGATTTATTAATCCATTTGAAATTCTCGATTGAATAGGAACTGTGGCCTATAGAATCGTTTTACCGCCAAGTATGACGTGTGTTCATAACGTTTTTCACGTATCGATGTTACGTAAATATGTGGACGACCCGAACCACATTATTGAGTTAGAACCAGACGAGATAAATAGAAGACTTAACGACGAGGAGGGTGAACATCTGCCAAGATCTTGGATAGGAAAGAACATGTCCTATGTCTTTGAGGTTATACCACAAGTTAAGGTTTTGTGGAAAAAAGCGATCTTTATTGAAGAAATGACTGGGAGTTGGAAGCGGAAATGAAAGCGAGGTATTCTTATCTTTTGAAACACTGTGCACGTGACGTCAATTTCGAGGACAAAATTTCATAAGGAGGGGAGGTTGTAAGACCACAAATTATTAATAAATGAAATTTATTTTCCTCTAATTATCATTTTGAAATAGTAAGGGTTGATTTGATTAATGTGGTTAGTTATGGGTAAAATGCATAAATATTTCAAATAAGCAGGTGGTTATAAAATATTTATTTTTGTCGGGGAATATTCGTTTGGTCATGGAATATTCGCATCTTTGTCGGAGAATATTCGTATATGTGGTAATGATGTGTGGCCCATCTGGAAAGCGATTGGAGGAAGAAAGCAGCAAAGAATAAGTTATTTATAAATAACTGGCGTAGTTATTACCGTCACAATCTTGTTGGAATACCGGTGGTTAAAACACGAATACACGTTGTTGCATAAGTAGCGCTGCGGTATTGCACCAATTATTGATTCTACGTGAAGGCACTACTTCGATAATTATTACGATGAATTCTTATTCGATTATTTTATTGATTCAATAATAATTGTTGCGTTGATATTTTATATTCTTCGTTGTTTTAATAATTGTCAACGCACATTATTTTCTATTATATAGACAATAATTCATATTATCTGAATAATATTATTAGATAACATTATTGGCAATGTCTAGAAAGTTACGCCCAAGGAGAGGTTTGGTCATCTAATCATACTTGGGCAGATAAGAGAGATCCTTATTGGAAAGTCAGTAAGACCGAATTTTATGAAATAAAATTATTCAATTTTTCTTATAATTATTATTAGGTAAATGGTTAAATTGATAAAAGTTTAAAGTTATGGGTAAATTATGCAAATTTTACAAAATACATGCAAGTGGCTATAAAATATTCATTGTTGTTTGGGAAATATTCATTTGGTCGTGGAATATTCACGCGTCGGGGAATATTCATACGATGGCCTTGATCTTTTGTGGGCCCCATAATGTAAAAACGATTGAATGAAACTACAAATATAAGTTGTTTATAAATGGCGTAGTTATTTACAATTAATCTTGTTAAAATACTAAATTGGTTAAAACACGAAAGATATAGCACGGTATTGCACCAATTATTGATTCTTACTACGTAAGAAGACACTACTCAATAATTGTTACAATAATTCTTATTCAATATTTTATTTTTGATTCAATGATTCTTTGCGTTGATATTTTATAATTGTCCTTTCTGCGATATCTTCCATTATCGAAGCAATAATTCATATTATCTGAATAATATTATTAGAAAATATTATTGGCAATGTCTAGAAAGTTCTATCTAAGAAGAGGTTTGGTCACCTAATTGTGCGCCATTAAGGAGAAATTCTTATTGGAAAGCCCCCTATTTCACGAGAAGCTGCTGGTCATCGATAATGTGTTTCGTAATATTATTTGTGAATAATTAATTATTAATTTATATGATGAGGAAAATATTTATTTTATAAGGATATAGATGGAGAAAATTTTTAATGTGACAATTGTTGAAAATTAATATTTTATCTTTTTCTGATAAAATAATTCAATTAAATATATTATTTTAATAATATATTAATGATGATATTTTTACGATGAATGTGGGATATATGAGTATATGTGGAGGAGGAGTATTTTGTTACCAAAAATATTTAAAGCATGTTTTATGTGTCGGTGGACCCCATTTCTTGACTGAAATTTGATTATAGCCTGTAAAATCGCTCATTTGTGGATTTTGGTCAATTTTTATTTGGAATTTGGAAAACCTTTCTTCTACAAAGTTGTAGAGAATTGAATTTCCTATAAAAACTCGCGAGATTCGAATTTTCTGACAAAAAGGCTATTTATTGTGAATTATTGAAGTTCTGGATTAATTAATTATTATTTTTTTTGGAGTTTTAAATTAATTAATTGAGAAAAACGTTTTTTTAATGTGTTGGCATCTTTAACACATGCTTAGTTGCTGAAATTGGTTGATGCTAGGTGTGCGTGAAGATTATATATATATATATATATATATATATATATATATTAATATTTTAATAAATTTTTCTGCTTTGGTGTTACAAGCAATTTCTATAAATAGGTGCTTAGGTTATAATTGAAAATCATACCGTAAACTGAAGTTTTCTCTCTATATTATCAAAGCGTATTCTTGTGAGTATTTTGAGTATACTTTGAGTATTGCTATCTCGGTGCAAGTTCGATTCAAATAAGTTATTCGAAATTAATTCATCTTTCTTTTGAGGTAAGGGATAATAAGGGATTTTAAGGGTTATTATTTTGAAATTCTTCTGAACCTTCAAAAATTCTGGAAAAATTCTAAATGATAATTTGATGAGTTTTGTTGATTGTGTCCAAAAATGGCGATTTTTGGATGTATAGATTAGGAGTTATTTATTTTATGAGAAAAGACTATTTTAAAAGTAACTGCTTATAACTCCTTGTGATTAACTCCAAAATTGATGAAATTTTTATTATGAGTACATCTATATAGTATCAGTATACCGTGTAAATTTCAGAATTTTTGGATAAAAGTACAATTTATGATAAATGTCTGAATATTCGGTGGTTTTGGCCATGTGAAAAATAGTAAATGAATTTTAAAAATTTTGAGAAAAATATATATTCAATATGGGACTTTATTCTTCTAAATCCCAGAAAAGAAATATTTTTAAAACTGATTTGATATTTTTCATGAAAATGTTCTAGTTATGAGTAAATGAATTAAATATGTTATGTGAATTAAGAAAATTGGAAAATATGATTTTATGGCTTGAGAATTATATATGAGATATATGCAGATTTTTGATGAGGGTTTTGGCTATTGGTGATGAGATCTTATGAGGTTGGCATTTTAAGATGATTAAATGCATTTATTAGTAAAGTGTAAATAATTAAAATAAATTGTTTATAAGTTTAAGAAATGATTAAAATATTGTGGTAGTATTAATAATATTAGATTATGAGATTATTAAGTGATTTATAATATTTTGATTAAGTTGTTATGAAATCATTGATTTATGAATCTTACTCTTGAGATTAAATCTATATGTTGATTATATTGTTTTTATATAACATTCTTATAACCCTAATGATCTTTATTTCTCTTTGACTTGAGTGTAAAGATGGATAGATTATTGGTATGATCGTGACTATAGGTTCTCTTTCTTTGGCTAGTAGTGGCAAAGTTGAATTGTTGATTTGGTATGATCATTTGACCATTGAATTTATAATTGAATATCTTTGGCTTAAGTGCAAAAGGTGAATTGATCAACATATATGGTTATAATTATGGTTTATATAAATTTCGAAATGATTATGTATTTCTTTGAGATATGAATATCTTTGGTGCGTAGTGCAAAGATGACTTGTTGATGAATATCTTTGGCACGTAGTGCAAAAGATGAATTGTTGATGAATATCTTTGGGTCGTAGTGCAAAGATGACACGTAGTTGAATATCTTTGGCCTGTAGTGCAAAGATGAACTGTTGATGAATATCTTTGGCCCGTAGTGCAAAGATGAATTTATTAGTAGGATTATGAACATAAACTGTGATTTGGTATAACCATAATCTTTGATGTTTCAGGTGATGAAAATTATCTTTGTCCTGGATGAGAAAAAGGAATTTAGAACTACAATTACGATTACACATGTGATTGTGGACAGGAATTGTTGATTGATGTCACAGGGATTAAACATTGTTGGTGGACTTTTAACATGGAGAAGATAATAGACTTTATAGTCTATTTGACTCTTCTAATGGATTCGCTTCGTTCATTAACTATGGTTGAAAAGTTTTATCATCTACCATATGTTCTAAATATCTGATTTATTACTGTTGAAGGCTATTGATAATTTATTTATATTTAGTCATGATATTCTTTACTGAGCTAGTTGTGCTTACCCTTTTTGCTTCACAATTCCTTTCGTGTAATAAAAGTGTAGCCGAGAGACAATGAGGAACAACGAGGGAATAGAGCGGTGGTCTATAGATGTTGAGGTAAGGTGAATTCAACTTTAGAAGGGTGTTTTGTCACTATTATACAAGATGTTTAATGACATACAACCTCGAGTCATCATAAAAGAGGGGTTGTCTTTCATCCACTTCTTCGAGTATATCTACCAAAGACTATCTATATGATCTTGGAGTCTATTTGAAATATAACTCTCAATTAGAGCGAGTGGAGATAATGATATCAAGAGAAGACTCACCATTAGGAAGAATATGATAGTAATCTTCTCGTTTTTCTTTGGGGTCTATTAATCAACCAAGGATAATTTTGTGGCCATATGATATCTATCATAACCAATACGCGTGGCCTCCCATGTATACGAAGGTTTCTTGAGCACTTCCCAAAGATTCTAATTTCTAAAACAGGTTTTCACTATACCTTTATGTAAGGTGTCATTATGAAATTTCATTCATCCACGGTTGGGACATGAGTCATGATTGATATATATTTGTATCCAAACTCACAAATATATGTGTTGTTGTATTTTTGCAAGACATTTGTTGTAATAAAGTTGTAGTTATTTTTTACGTATGCCATGTATTTGGCGACTCAAAATGGGTTGGATGGAATGGACCTATTTTGAGGTCGTTACATAAAATCCCCTCTATCCCGAGAGAATCACCTGGTTGTCAATAATGTGATTATGTAATATTATTTATGAATAATTAATTATTGATTTATATGATGAGGAAAATATTGATTTTATGAGGATATAGATGGAGGAAAATTTTAATGTGACAATTGTTGAAAATTAATATTTTATCTTTTTCTGATAAAATAATTCTTTTAAATATATTATTTTTACAATGAATGTGGGATATATGAGTATATGAGGAGGAAGAGTATTTTGTGGCATTAAATGTTTAACACATATTTTGTGTGTTGGTGGACATAATTATTTGACCGAAATTTGATTTAGCTTTGTAAAATTGTCCGTTTGTGGATTTTGGCCAATTTACATTTGGAATTTGGAAAAACTTTCTTACGCAAAGTTGTAGAGAATTGAATTTCCTATAAAAATTTGCGAGATTTGAATTTTCTGATAAAATAGCTATTTATTGTGAATTATTGAAGTTTCGGTATATCGAGTGTGAATTAATTTTTGGAGTTTAAATTATTTTTGTTAGAAAAACATTTTTTGTATTTTTTGGACATCATTAACATGTGTGGCTGGTGTTTTTGACCAAAAGGTGGGCTAAGGAAAATTTGTATAATTATATTAATATTATATTCAATTTTACGCTTTTGGTGTTCTAAGCAATTTCTATAAATAGGGTGCTTAGGTTAGAATTGAAAATCACACCGGCTGAAGTTTTCTCTATTCTCTCTCGATATATTGAGTGTATTCTTGTGAGTATACTTTGAGTGTTGCTATATCTGGTGCAAGTTCAAGTCATAGCTTATATCCAGGTTTCAATTTAGAAATCTTGTCTTTGTGAGGTAAAGGATGTTATTTTCTTCGTAAATGATATTATTTCTTCAATATCATTATCTGCGAAATATTGGTTGGAACTTTTATCAAATTTGGAACTTTTTCGTATGAGAGTCTTATTCACGAGTTCTTATTCACGAAAGTCTTATTCACGAAGCGTGATGATGTTTTTTTGTGAAATTTCTATCTTTTGGTGTCGAGATTCTTATTCACGATACAAAGACTTATTCACGTATACGACACTATTATTCACGAATCTGACTATTCATAGAAAAATAAATTTTTTCTTTTTGTCGAAAATATCTATTCGGATACTAGCTTTGATTGTATCCATATTTTGATCATTCTTGAATTTTATCCCACTACGGTTGGGTATGAAGTATTTTGAATGAGAATTGTTTAAAGTCTTGAATCCTTAATATTTGTTCTTTTGCTTCTTTGGATTTGTTTTCTTTAAAATATTTTTTTTATCATCCTCAATCTAAATGATAATATAATGTAATATCCTTGGCTTTTGTAGTGCAAAAGATGAATGATTTCTTGATGAATATCTTTGGTCCAAGTAGTGGAAAGATGAGCAGTGTTTAGATGAACATGACAGAATCGATGAATATCTTTGGCACAGTAGTGCAAGGATGAATATTTGATTCAAGATGAATATTGATTGATGTTACGAGGATAAAATAATGATGATGGATATTAAATTCATAGATATTAGTAGATTTCATCCTCTACGTAACTCTCTATGAATTATTATTTTTTCATTGCGAATATTGATATAAAACTTGTTGTTTAAAGTATTCTCTCGATTTTTCCTGTTGAAGACTAACGATAATTTGTTATATATTATCTTAGTCATAATATTCTTCTTTGGGCTAGTTGAGCTCACCCTTTTCCTTTTGTTCCATTTTTTTCTTCTCGGGAGGTGAGAATGTAGAAAATCTTAGTCGGGGTATGGAATGAAGGTTCTAGAGAGAGTTGTTTAGTAATCCTCACCATTTTTGTAAAATAATGTATCAATAATTATGATGGGGATTTATTTGTGTGTGGATATTGTCTAGATGGCAATATCTGTATTTAAACTCACAGTTTATATGTTGTAATAATAAAGTTGTAGTTATTTCTGTACCATGTATTTGACAACTCAAAATGGGTGATGTATACCTATTTTGGGGGCGTCACAGTTATTTCCCAATTTATGCAAAATCCAACAACTCATTATTTAGATGCTGCCAAGAGAGTTTTGCGTTATATAAAGGGCTCACTTGCTTATGGTCTCACGCATCTGAAAGGAAGTGATTTTGTTTTAAGAGGATTCACCGATGCGGATTAGGTGGTGATGCGATCGATTGTCGCTCAACTTACGGGTATTGCTTTAGTCTTGGTTCAAAGAGATTGTTTCGTAGTGCGAAAAAAACAATCATCGTTGCTTTTATCAATCTTCAAGGTAATATATGGTTGCAACAATGCATTCGCACAAGAGTGTGTTTGGTTGAAATATTTGATGGAAGATATTTTTCTAAGGTTGATTATGTTGTACATATTTGTTGTGATAATGAGAGTGCCATCAAACTTGCTTCAAATCCAATTTTTCATGGGCGAACAAAGCATGTTAAAGTTCATCATCACTTTGTGTGTGAGAAAGTATTAAATAAAGAAATTGAGTTGCAAGGAATTTCTACTTGCAATCAAGTAGCGGACATATTTACAAAGGCTTTAGCAAAAGCAAAATTTGAAGGCTTCAGGGTTGCTCTTGGCGTTGTTGATCGTAAGTATGCACTAAGGGGGAGTGTTACAAATTAGTGCATCTTACTTGGTCAAAGTCTGTTACTATTTCTTAGGCTTAGACTAAGTCAGTATTAGCTATCAAATAAAGAGTATTTTACTCTATCAAGATCTCTATAAAGAGTAGATTTTTATGCAAAGTAGTTGCTTGTTTTTAGGAGTTATTGTTATGTTCTTATCTATAAATTCTAGTAGCCTAATGTAATTCTTTAATGCTTGAATAAAAAGTAAAAAAAAAAAAAAGTATTTCACTTTTTATCTCCAATTAATTTCTTATAAGTCGGATTGTCGGAGACTCGGAGAAGAAGCAGTGCTTGGTTCTGCTCGCCCCTGCCGGCGCCTGGCATGGTTGGCCCCCGCCCCGCCCGCCTCCGCCCGCCTCCGCCTCCACCTAGTTCCGCCTCTGAACTACACTCAGGTAAACAATATCCCTTTTCTTTCATTTTTTTTTCTATTTGGAGATAAAACTATATATATATTTATATATATCCTTTGTAATTAAGTAGAATAATTTTTAATTATACTTTGTGTTGTTACAGAAAATTCATTTGTTATGGGGAGATGACGATAAGATCTTTAACTCAGAAGTTGCCCAAAACATTAAACGGTAAGCCCTCCTATAATTAATTTCACCAGCAAATGTCGTTTCAATTAACCAGCTCCTTCAATTTTGTAAACCTCTAGACCTTTTTGAATAATTCAAATTTATTTTTATTTTTCGTAATAAAAAAAATAAGAAAGGTAACATACTAACATATATGTTAATTAGCATTTTTCTTGAAACAATGGTTGAGCTTAATAAGCCATTCTTTCTGGTTTCTATCCCCATCATCGTCTGTCCGTCCTGAAATGAGAGTTCTATTTGACATTCTTTTTATGAAAACTATTCAACTTTTAGGACCACAAATACAAGTCAAATTATTTTTTTTAACTTATTTTAGGGGATGAAATGAGACTCTCATTTTGGGACTTATAGAGTACTGATTAATTAAGTTTTTTTTAGGAAAAAAAAAACTAGGGAAAAAAGCTTAGTGCATGAACTAATAAATGTAAGTTTTTGATGATTGCAGGCAATTGGGAGGCAAAAGCCAGTCTGGAATTTGTAAAGTAGGCAGGACATCTTGTTCAGACAGATCAAGGATCCGACTATAACCAACGCCTCAAGAATATTCTTGCTTCCTTACAATAAATCATGAATCATCCCCTGCTCATTAATTCGATCTACTTTCATTCTACTTCCATATTTTTAAGATATTAGATTTGTGTTTGAATTTATTTAATAAGATCCTATAAGTTTACAGTCTGTTGGGTGATTTTTGAATTGTTTTTTCCCCATTGGCTCACCATATTATTATGACACAATAAATATTAATTGGTGTTACAACAATTATAAAATTAAATTAAAAAGCTTACAGCAATCATACAAAATTGAGATACTATTTGTAGATCATATCACAATTTAACATATTAAAACAAAAGCTTCCGGTAATCATGCAACAAATTAAATAATGTAAAGCAGCAGCCAAGTTCCAGGTCACAGGGCCCCTCACCAATCCACCATTTTTAATCAAACTTGAAAGCATTTTTGAGCATTTTCACGAACACCTTTCGTTCATTACATCCGCAGAGCAAAAAAAAATGGTGAAAGTTTTTGCAGTAGTGAAGCCACTGGTGCGTTTTCTGATGAAATTCTACGGGATTACGCCCCAATTAGTGGAGATCGAGCCCGGAACCGTAATCAAGATCTGGGTTCCAACTGAAACCGTCAAAAACAAATCCAAACCCAAAAAAGTTAAGCCTGCTGTGGTGTTTCTTCAAGGTTTTGCTGCTGATGGAATCTTCACATGGCTTTCTCAAGTCATAGCCTTTTCAGGAAATACTCTGTTTTCGTGCCGGACCTCCTCTTTTTCGGCGGCTCCACCACCGATAAGCCGGACCGGTCACCGGAGTTTCAGGCCGATTGTTTGGTCAAGGCACTGAGGAAATTTGGGGTTGCGAGGTGTACAGTTGTTGGGCTTAGCTATGGAGCTACGGTTGGGTTCAAGATGGCTAAGTTGTACCCGGATTTGGTTGACTGTGTGGTGGCTAGTGGCACTGTAATTGAGTTAACTCAGTCAATTTCCCGATCATCTTTGGGGAGGATTGGGTATTCTAGCTGGTCGGAGTTTTTGTTGCCGGAAACCGTCAAGGATTTGAAAGCTTTTCTTGCAATTGCTAATCACAAACCACCATCTCTCCCTGATTTTGTGGCCAAGGATTTTATTAAGGTATGAATAAAATTCTTACCTTTCCCTTATTCCCATTTACTTCATAATGATTATATTAATTGTCATGATTTTTTTTTCCAAAGAAAAAAACACACACTAAGATCATAGTGCTGTTGATGAGGTAACATGTGATAGTAAACTCCCGAATCGAAACACAAAAAAATATTAAAGGCATATATATTAGACCATAAACTTAATAGGTTAACCTTTTGGGTCACATCGTTTTAGATGAGCATATATGCAGTGGCGGAACCAGAACAATTTTGTAGGGGGGTCAAAAAATTTAAACCAAGCGAACCGAAATTATTAATACCACCACTTGCGGAATTTAGGACGTTGGCTTTGCTTAATTCTTAGTTTTTAGCAAAAACAGTCCTAAGAGGACTTTTAGCAAACATGTTATGTGCGCCACTTTAACAATCAGATTTCTTAGCCATTTCTTTGTGTTCCAACCCGAATTCGCCATCCTTATTACTCCGCACATTAACAACTATACTCCATGTCACTAATTCAGTTAAAAGCTAACTGATTTATACCATAAAAGCATACATAATCTATCTATCAATTAATGAATTCACACACTACTAACTAACTTTATATAAATTCTGTTCATTGGGTTTTTATAACTTTCATCGTATTAGAAATTCAATTCTATAATTGTTCCATACATATAAGTATATAACCTCTATTGTCACTGTTTTCATGATTAATTTTCATTCAAACCAACCAATTTATTTAATTTAGCACATAACTAATTTAGAACAATCAAAGAAACTAAGTTACCTTTGGTTTGCAAAAGCTTGAAACTAAATTAACTTGGGTTATTTCAGCATTAAACAAAATTAGCAAATTAAAATTAATTCTTATGGTCTAAAATTTTAGCAAGAACAGTTTAGCAATTTAGCCATTACGTAAACTATCATTTAGATAATTTGGTAATTTGATTCTTATGGTCTAAAAAATAAATGAAAATTAGCAAATTAAAATTACCAAATTTGAAAGACATTTAGGCTAAATTAAAATTAGAAATTAGTCAAATTACTTACCAAAATCCAAAGCAGTGGAGGCGTGGAGCAGAGTGCTGACGACAATGGCGGTATGGCCGAAGTGAGTAGTGAGTGGCAGAGGATCCAAAAGAGGGAGACTGGGAGAGGCGGAGAGCAGAGGCAAAGAGGGAGAGGCGGAGATCTGAAAAGAGGAGAGGCGGATTGCAAGTTGTAACTGAAGAAGTGAAGACTTAATAAAAAAAAGTTATTTTTTAAATTTTTTTTTTTAATGAAACGACGTCGTTTCATGTTATTAAAAAAAAAAAAAAACAGATCTGTGTTTGTTCGGAGATGAAGAAGAAGTGAAGAAACAAAGTTACAGATCTGCTTGCCGCCCGCCTAGCTTAGCTTGGCTAGTAGCTCACCGACGACCGCCACCACCTCTGGGGTCAATCGCCCCTTCCCCCGCCCCCGCCCCCGCCTCCGCCTCCGCCTCCGCCTCCGCCTAGTTCCGCCTCTGCATATATGGGTAGATAGTTTAGGAGGAGAAAGTTTGAATCTTCATATTTGAGAAATGCTCTTTTTACCATTTGGGATAGTAGTACTATACTAGTATGGCTTTATTGTTGTTCCTATTAAAAAGTACCGTAGTTATGAAGAAATGATCAATAAAATTTTGGACATTCCTTTGCCATATATGTATGTGTCCACTTCAAATGGGTAGGTAGTTTAGAAGGAGAAAGTTTGAATCTTTAATATTTGACAAATGCCCTTTACCATTTGGGATAGGAGTACTATACTAGTGCCTTATCATTGTTCCTTTTGAAAAGTACCTCAGTTCTGAAAAATGATCAATAATTTTGGACATTCCAGAATAGAAAGGTGGCTATATAAGATTAGACAAAGAATTTACCACATTACTATGCTTTTTCCGGTTTCCCTTGTACCACTGAAAAATAGATAACGATCTACAGTGGCGGAACCAGAACGATTTTATAGGGGGGTCAAAACTTTAAACCAAGCGATCGGAACACCGCATGGCTGCCCCCACGCCCTGTTCCTCCTCGGACCAAGCGCCCTACCGGGTCGATCGACGACGAGGAGTACCTGGCTGTCCCCACCGCCCCAGCCCCCCTGTTCCGCCTAGACCGCCGGCCTCCCTACCGGGGTCATCCGCCCCCGCCCGCCCCCTAATTCCGCCCTTGACGATCTGAAAGATTATGGAATTCTCAGATTCTAAATGGCCCAAAATATGTTTGAATTGAAAGATAGGATCAATTATGAATCCATGATAGATAGGCTAAGCCTGTTATTTGTATGTTGATTTTGGTGGTTAACTTTTCTAAACATCCGAAGCTAGAAGAGTGGCTAGATAAAGTGGATGAGATTTTACCATAATTTTAGAATGTGTTCCCTCCCCATGATGACAAGAATATGAGAGACATGAAAGATTATAACATACGGAAATCAAAAATCCAATTTTATGGATCATGAAATCAGTGATTACGATATCAGTATTGAATGTTTTACATGTGGTTTTTGTTTCAGAATTACTTCAATTGTGTAAAAATTATTCTTCTTACTACCAGTATTTTCCTCTTAAATATATCTCTATATTTGAGTTTGTAAAGAATTAAGAATCTTAACCATAATCATGACTTGGGTTATGGCTGCAGGAATTTTTTATTAACAGAAAGGAGAGAGCTGAACTTTTAGAGGGTTGGGTTGTCAGTGACAATGAGACAGCCCCTTGTAACTACACCCAGGTTTGCTATACTCTTTGATGCCTCTATATCAGTGTGTTTCTGTGAATTCCTTTTGTGGATAATTACTTATTAGAGTAATGCAACTGGATTTCTTCAAAGTTAGAATACAGATTAATTTTTTTATTAATTTTGAAAACATAGCCAGATCACTAGCGATGTGGTCAAATAATGACACATCATATTGGTTGAACAGTAAGCAACCCAACTAATTCAGGCTATACAATGAGCCAAAGTACTTGGTTTTAACTTGTGCTAGCATATGCTTAGTGCTTCTCTCATAAATGAGCATGTTATTTTTTTTAAAAAAAAATTATTTTGCTAGACTAGAATTTATCATTACGTAACTGGGAATATTTATTTATTTTGGTCATACATAACTGAGAATATAAAGACTACTTAAAATTACCAAATTATTTTAGTTTGGTTTGGTTACGTACATCGATGGTTTGCTATGATCAACAATGGTTGGGCATCTGCAAATGACGATATAAATTCTGTGTGTAATTGCAGAAAATTCATCTGTTGTGGGGAGATGATGACAAGATTTTCAACTCGGAGGTTGCCCAGAACATAAAAGAGTAAGTTCCAGTTCCTATTACCTTTAGCAGCAGATGTAGCACAACTTTTTGAAGAATCAGATTTAAAGATTTTGCCATATATAAAAAATGGAAACTTAGAACTGTCTTCTCGATTAAATAAGGAAATTAGAGTTGTGCATTGCTTAGTAGAAAAGATGGAAATAAAAAATTATGCATGCGTTTCTGCAGACAATTGGGTGGGGAAGCTAGTCTGGAATTTGTAAAGGAGGCAGGACACCTCGTTCAAGCGGATCAAGGTTCCGAGTATAATGACCGCCTTAAGAAAACTCTTGCTTCCTTACAAAAAGATTTGAAACAAGAATGAGTTGATTCTTTAGTTGTGAAATTATTGTGGTTTTGATTTGATTTGATTTGTGTTCCTTGTTCAGTATGTAATGTAATATAGAGTCGCACTGCCACTCAGCTTGGTGTATCACAATGTTTGTAAAAATCTACTCGTGAAGTAGCTAGATCTTGTATTTGTAAATGGAGCTGCTGCAACTGCATTTGAATTTATTCGAGTTGACCCAACTTTTTTATTCATGTAAATAGTATTGTTGCTTGTCTTCCACTTCTTTCATTTAAAACATTTGTATATATTAAAGATAATAATTTGTTCCGTATTTATTTTTAAAATTATGATGATAAACTTGAAAATACTTATTTTAGGTCAGCACTACATTACCAAAAAGGGAAAGAAAAAAAAAATCTCTGTTTGCAAATTATATTCCCTACTCCGGTTTTTTTAATTGACGTTTGAAGAGATTAAAAAAAATATCGAAATAGTTATAAAATCTCAATATTACCCTTTTAATTTAGCATTGAATTAATTAGTGTCTTCGTCAACCTCCATTACACTTATAATTAATAATATTTTTCATAACTAAGTCTATTAATTATATAGATAAAAACTTGGAGCAATATTTACTGTTTTACACACACATATTATATATATATATATATATTATACTATGATACCCTTGGGAACATTAATTTCCCTTATACCATTTTTATTTGCCGTAGTAATTAAGAGAGGATCGGAGGTAAATGTGTTTAGGGTATTGAATCCAGTTGTGCATGGGTTAGTGAAGGTAGCAGCCGGGTTAGCACCCAAACTAGTAGAGATCGAGGCCGGAACCGTACGTAATTAATAGTATTTGGGTACCAACTCGTCACAACAAAAAGCCTGTTTTGGTACTTGTTCATGGTTTGGCATTCTCACGTGGCTTTTCCAACTCCTGTCCCTAACCCGAAACCACTCGGTTTACGTTCCGGACCTCCTCTTCTTCGGCGCCTCCACCACCGACCAACCGGACCGCTCATCGGGCTTTCAGGCCGAGTGTTTGGTCCAAGGATTAATTATTAAAGTTGGGAGTGCACACTTGTTGGGCTCAGTTATGGTGGGATGGTTGGGTTCAAGATGACTAGGAGCCACCCGGACTTGGTCGACTCCATGGTGGCATGTGGCACGGTCGACTCCATTACCCGTGCATCATTGGCTAAGATTGGATTTTCCCATGGCTGCCTGATTTCTTTTTCAAACACTTTTTGGAGGTACTATTTAATTTCCATATACTGTAGGGGTGTTAAAAAAACACAATTCTACAACCTACAATTGCAAGCATTTATAGCACTTGATAGTGTGTGCAAGAGGTCTTGAAATTATTATTATTTTTTAATTATAATTACGATGATAAAAATTAAGAATGATCCTCAACTTAATTTATTCTTTCAGATCGTTTATAATATAATTTCATTATATATTTGTCGACGTGTATATTATTTTTAATTAAAATTAATAAAAGGAAAACGATTTGAGGTACTCGTAATTGATACCCTTCGTCTTTAACACGACAACATGCTTGCTTTAAATAACGACAACTTTAAGGGGAGTGAAGGGTATCGCGTTGTACTGCGCGCTACTATTCGAACATATTTTTAGTAGTAGTTAAAAATTTAGTAATTAATGTTGAAATGATATTATTAATTTAAATTTATATATAAATAATGATATATCAAAATTTTCATAGTGTATTACTTACGTACTACTACTTTGTAATCTTAAAATTATAAGTGTACCAGCAGGATGTATAGTCATATTTTTAGTATAGTGATTGCTGCATTTGTTAGTTTCATGCTAATTAATTAAAATTAAAGGACAAATTTTCAACACCAATAAAATCCACAGAGATTGCCACACTTTTCTTTAAATAATCTTTCTTTTTTTAACTCTGGTAATGTTTTAGTGCATCAAAAACTTCATGTTTTAGTGCATGCAGTTTCAATTTGAATCATTTTGAAGTTTGAACTTGCTATTTATATTCATACGTATGGTGTCATTGCTTTGCATGAGCATGCATGATACGAATTAGGATCTTCCATGTCCATTTTAAATGAATTGAATAGTCTCTATTTCATGGTCCAGATTTAAAATGTATTAAAATATGACATTATAATTATGACAGAGAGAAGATGATAAAAAATATACAAAAAATAAATACTCTCCATTGCATTTGAAATGGAGAGGATCCTAGTCCTCATGGTAAATGGCTCTTGAAGAGAAGCATATGATATGTATATATGCTTGTGAAATAAGATATATAATAGTAATACATGCGTACATTTTCTGGAATAATTAAGAAACAAAGATCTTAGAAGATCGAGAGCTTGAGATTAATTTCTACACATCATGATGATAAGAATTAAGGCAACTATTTTCACAGATTTCCGCAGACTTGAAGAAACCTGTTGATCGAGGTGGCTTGAACTTCAGTGAAACTTGAGATACTTCATAAGCCTGCAAATTAAGCAGAAACTAAAAAATAACTAACGAGACCTATATATATATATATATACATACTCATTAAATCCATTAACTCATTACAAAAGGGAAAAGGAGATTAAAAAAAGAAAGAAAGAATTATGTATTTTAATAAAGTTTATTACATGCATGGAAATAGGTAAATATAAATTTTGAAAAGAATTAACTGGCTAGAAATTTAAACTATATATACTTAGGGTCCGGTTCCTGTAAGGGCTCCCTTACTTTGTTAAAATGCAGACTTATTTTTTTTTTGTTTTTTTTTACTTTTTTTTAAAACAACTAAAAAAAAAGTTTAATATTTTATGGAACTGAAATTTTTTCATAATACAGTGTTTTGGATGTGATTTGGATACGTATAACAAAACAGGTCCAAATTACGGCCAAAACATTGTATTATGAAAAAATTCCAGTTACATAAAATATTAAAAAAAAAATTTAGTTGTTTTATAAAAAAAAAGCAAAAAAAAAAAATTTTTTTAACAAATTAACTGAACCTCAGAATTTTCGGTTCTGTATATACTTATATGATGAAACTTTGAAAGTGAGTTGACATGCGATATAAGAGGACAAGGTAGAAGAAAATTGAGGAACATGATCAAAAAAGGTCTATCATGCATAAAGCAAAAGTATATATATATATATATGATCAGTTGAAGAAAAGATTGCTTAATTAAAGGATATACAGGATTTTATATATATGTTGTATATACTACTACTAACCAATCGAACACAAAAGATATTATACTTTAATGGTGAATGGGTTGATCATCTGATGAAGCAAGATTAGATCTCATGTGGTGTACATTGGATTAGGGACAAGATAAGAAGCTCAACAGAATGTAGAATATAGATAGATTCTTTCCTTAACTATTTTCAGTGTAGATACGTACTATATTAGATGAATCAATGGACCACATTAAAATATCCAATATAATGTATTAGTTATTTAATAGCGGTTCACCTAAAAAGTACTCCCACCCCGTTTTAAAATTAAATACATATTTTTAAAACAACTATTTTTAAAGATAATTGTATGTTTTGTATATCAGTTAAGAATTTAGTAGTGATTAACCTACATAGTTTTGACAACATGCAATCTCCATTATTGTCGAAGACTAGTAACTTATGAGTACTATGGAGCGGAGAACATAATTAGAATGTCTTTATTTAATGGTAAATTCAAGAAAAAAGAAAATACTAATACTACTATACATACGTACGTATACATGCCTATATATATATATATAAATATATATATATATTTTTTTCTTTTTCTCCAGGGCCAATATATACTCGTGGTTGGGGATAATTAAGAAACATGAAAAACTCTTCAAAAATTTAACTAAATATGTTGGTGCACTAATCCCACATCAATGACAGTTGAAATTGTTTCATATATATATAGTGAATGCAAAGGTGATTTGTATTAAAAAAATTAATTATATAAGAAAAAAAAATAATGATCATGAGTAAAAAGTGCTAACATGAATTAAAGTAGTAGTGGTACGTATAGGTAGGTACCTTTTTTCTTCTTCTCCAGCACTAGCAGTATGATTTCTGTAGTTGGGAACAGGGACACGACCAGACTCGATACGCCTGAGATCTTCAAGAAGGATGTCAAAATGTGTCTTAACATCCTCAACAGTTTTGCCACCACCAACAGCCTTTGCTATATTCTGCCACCGCTCCGGCGTGTCCTTGTCAAATTTCGCAAGTGCCTTCTCAAATTCCTTGTTCTGCTGGGGTGTCCATGTTGCACCGGTGCCCCTACGTGAACTTAAAGAACTTGAAGCCATATATATGTAATAGCTTAAAGTTCCTGTCAAATTATCATATAGTTAAAAATGTTTGATATAAGTTGAATAAAGAGAAATAATCCAAGCCAAGACCTATATATATATATATATATATATATATATATATATATATATATAGGAGTGAGGAATAAATAGGCTTAATGGGGCTACTTATATTTATACACTAGCTAGGGGAAAAGTAAGGTGGATGAATGGAGCTGGCAAGTTGGGGAATCTGATGGTATATAGTTGACAAGAAAGAAGAAAAATAAAATAAAAGATGAAGTGAGTGGTTTGGCAGTTTAGACAGCACAAGCTGAATTAAGCATGTAGTACAAAGAGAAGCCAGATATATAATCAGAGAACATTGAACTTAGCACCCCCTCCCCCCTTAGTTTTCAAAGTTTTATGCACAAATGTATCCTAGCTAATTACACATGAAACATTGATATATTACATTTGTAACCGTACGTAATACTCCAATCTCACATTAAAATATGTAGGTTAAAATTATTTAGCGTGTATAAGCATGAAGGAAGTTTATATCTCCAACATAGGTCGAAGGTAAGGGACAAGTCAGTTCATGACTTGTTTTGGTGGAGTCTGCATGTGACGAGCGAGCCAAATCCCCAAATTCATACCATAAGAATTAAGCCTTATGGTGAATTCGATTCAATAACCTTATTGATTGGTTAACCGACCCTATCATGTTCTATAGATCACTAATTTAAGTTTCGATCAGTACCGGTTACAGACTAATTTAAATTAATGTTATTAACAAAAGATATTTTGATAATACTTACTCCTTATGTCTGAAAATGAAAATGTAAACTTTTTATCTTAATTTTTTAATATTAAAATTGGTATTAGAAACACTTAAACATAAATTATTTTAATGAATTATTCACGATATTAACTCTCAAAGAATACATTTTGTTATATAATTTTTTTTTTTCGAGTATTAGAGAAAAAAAATAGCTACAAGTGGGCCATGTAGCATATAGAGATTATATATATATATATATATATATATCCTGTTATAAGCTTTGGTTGTCTAAAGTGATCGGACTGATCTTCAAAGACTTCATGCATGATATCTTTTTACGTGTCAGACCACATAAACCCCCCTTAAGGGCTCAGAATTCAGATGGGCTATAATTATATATATATATATATATATATATATATATATGTATATGAAGAACAAATTAATTAACCTGACAAGATCACCTTCTTGGAGTTGGATCTTCATGTATGAGTAAAGAAAAATCCAAGGGAGATTTTATTCGTTTTCAGATCATTGGAATTGGTGTTTCGGATCCTTTTGATGATCCTGAACAACATTCCAAAACCCTTCTGGCTGCCCACCTGAAACACTACTACCCTACCCTACCCTTATACACACATGCATTCTATTCTTACTTGATGCTTGTTTGAGCCATGCACCTCTCTCCGCACTCATGTAAGCATGGGAAAGTGGAGGGTTAAGTATGTCTTTTTATATATATCCCTTAATTAGTTTTTCTTTCTATTTTGAAATGTCAAGAAATTAAATTTCCAACTGGCTGATAAATCTATAACGACCCGAATTAAATCCTAAAACACTAATTAGCTAGGTTAATTATCTTAAGCTAAATGCAGACCCGTGCAAATTAAACAAGTTATTAATATTCTTAATTATTAATATTAGAATGGAAGGCCTTACAATGTTTATCCCACATGCATGTCGTTCTGATGCATGAGCCACTACTGTATATATTTATGAAGAACTCGGTCGGTCAGTCGGCTTTTGATCTTATACTATTTTATAATTGAGGAAGTACAAGCAAAAGAGTAGAGTTTGGGCTTAAAATCATTTGCAGCTGGCTTGCCTTGCCCTGCCCTGACCTGACATATTTAATTTGAAGCAGCAGGGGAACTCGGAATATTCCTAGAATTGGACTTTTTTATTAATTGCTCTCTCATTTTCTCATTTATAATTAATAGGGATCGATTAACTGTGTTCACTCCGGACCATATAATTGTATAATATACTGTTGGCTTACGTCAAATATATATATATATATACGCACCGATATTTAGAGAGCTACTATATATACTATATTAATAAATGCTGCATAGCAAACAGAGAAAGATCGAGTGGTCCAATGAGCCAGCCCCAGGTTTTGATAAGGAGATTTCATCAACATGTAAACATTAATTAATTAAGAACTGAAGGATGATTAAATTTCATACTAATTAATTATCTGTCAATTTCAAGCAGCAAATATATATAACCCAAGCCAAACTTTGTATAATTAAATTAAACCTAGCTAGCTAGCGAGCTATTAGCAAGGGATCGAACAATGTGCATGGTTGATCGATCCATCAATTTGTTAGAGATAAGAATTTGTAAAAGACAAGTGAAGTGGTGGTCCAGTCCTTGAAATAAACACAATCAACTTTTTCCCCTTGTATAATTACTAACTTGTACTGCAAACCAAGCATATGGTATATGCTTTAAATTACTCATTAGCTTTCATACAAGACGCTTTCCTACCTATATAGCTAGGGTTCTTGTGGTCCTTCCTATATAAGTTTTAAGCCTCCTCCTCCTTTTAAAAAAAAAAGTTTAAAAACTTTGGATTGATCGATCACTATAATATAATAATTGTGAATGATATTTGTGTAGGTTATATAGCCAGCCATTGAGATATGTAACATCTCCCTCAAGAATCACTTTCTTGACCGCTCGATCGATCTTTGATGGCCTTAATTATGTGAATATATATATATATATACATATATATATATATATATGTGTGTGTATGAAATTTATTAGTCATTCGACATACAATATATCAGATCATGAGCCCGACATTTAATAATATTTTGGAACCTTATACACATATTTAAGTATTTTCATATATCAATGTGAAATTAAAGTGTTACATATTTTCCCACTTAAATCTTTCTCTCCACTAGAGCTTTTGTTTTTGAGTTAAGAGTTCTGAGCTTGAGCTACTGAGCTAATGTAGGAAAAATATCAGCCGATTTTTGTGTTTTTACCTCCGACAATCTAATAGCTAGCATGCATGACATTAGTTTTCAAGAGTCGACTCTAATATTCTACGAACAATTCAGGTTAAATCTCAAATTCGAATCGAATCAAGGTCTCAATAGAATTTTGGTCATCTAAATTACCCCACCATAAGTTTACTCAAGAAGACATGATAAATAAAGATATTATTAATAATAACTTGGTAACATATATATATATATATATATATATATATATATATATATATATATATATATATCTGATCAGGATCTGAAGTTTAAATTTATCTAACATCATACTTTAGCGACGGATCGATGACGATTCGATTCGATCCGTCGCTATATATATAAACTTATAATGTGTACCGAATCGATAAATCGTCAAATCATTAAAGGGGTGAGTAAGGTATGTTAGATAAGAGGTGAAACGATATTCGGATATATATATATATATATATATATATATATATATATATATATATATATATATATATCATCAACTAACTAGCTAGGGATGGACCGTGACATTTGAGGAACAGTAGAGGTCTACCATTAATTCATATATACATGGTCCATGCATAATCTAAATCACTAGTTAATTAAAAGCAGAAATCTAGCTTCATTGTGATGGAGGGATCGATGAATATATACATATGTTCTGAAAGCTCTAAAAAGTGTGTTGTCTTTGTGCCACACCGTAATTGTGTGGAAGACAGAGAGATAGAGAGAGATTTGTGAAAGGAAATGGTTTGGACTTTAGATACGATTGGCGTACAAATTATACTGTGTGCCAACCAAAAAACGGGAGTTTACAAGGTCTTCCTATAATCAATCCTCTCTCTCTATATATATGCATAATGCATGCAAATATGTATTTAATGAATCACAGTTTTAATCTCATGTAAGGCAATACTTTTTGTTTTATTAATTGGAAGAAAATAATGAAACATTAAAATAATTTCTCAAAAATAAAAAATTATTTGAGTGATACGTATCGTTTTGAATGCAAGAGTAATAGATAGAATTTCACCTTTTGATGTTAAATAAAATAGTACAACGTAATAAGATTTTAAATCACCTACTTGTTTAAAATTTGAAAAAAAAAAATAATAATAAAATCCAAATAATATTTCCCTAAATGAAGATGTGTACCAGTTATACACATTTTTTGATACAAATGTTGTATATATTCATATTGACCGATAAAAATAGCGTTAGATAACAAAAATAAAAAATACAATTTTGATATAGTAATTACAATAAAAACTTGTGAATTTACATTGGATCAAATGTATGAAAATTTTATAAAATTTAATTAAATTCATATTATCTTGATCGAGTAACTGTTAAGAAAAGGCAAGACCTAGTAAAGAATGAGAGACAAAGAAACAAGTTAGACAGAGGGATTCGGTTAACATGAAATGAACTTTATTGTAAGTTCACTTCATACTCAATACAATACTGACATACAGACGAGAGGGTGATCTCTCCGTCTGCGTATTAATAATGTATTAATAAATTTATCATTTTATTCCCTTCATGTTAACCCGTCCTTAGACGAATAATTAATTAAACACATTTACACTTATTACATCCACTTGGTATCAAAAAATTTGTAAACATACCACTACTGCTCTTCATATAACCCTTTATATGCTTATACGTATTAGATATTTTGATCTATATAATAAGAAAATAATATACATATCGATAAACACGTGATGAAATTAAATTGCGATTAACTTTAAATTCTATAAAATAAAATAAAATAAATTAAGATTAGTGATGGCAAACCCTCTTTCTAATAGATATGAGACCAATTTTCATTTCAATCATACATATATATATATATATATATATATATATATATATATATATATATATATATATATCACAATTATAATTCAATTAAATTTTTTTACAATATATAATAAAACTCTAATAACAAAGACAATTAATGAGAGATGAGGAAATAAGTTACTGATTATTAGAGGTGGAGGCGACACATATGCCCATTTAGATCCAGGTGTGATATATCTTCACAAATGGGCTTAGGTACATATTGGACATTAATAAAATATAAGGCCAAGGTTTAGAAAATCTACAAATCTGAAATTTATTTTTCTAAACCACCTACCCAATCCATTTCTGCCTTTGTTCAAAATTTTCTACCCAGTGCCTAGTATGCAAAATGAACATATTGACCATATGTAAATTAAAACTCTAATTAAAATTTGAATTTAGGTATATCTCTTCTCAAGTCACAATATTGTTTGATAAAATCTTTATAAAATTTGAGAAAATTCAACATTTCAATACAAAACTAATAATTACTTTTGATAACTAAAAGTTTAGAAAAAAACACATACTATGAAAATAAAGTTATATTCAAAACTAAGCTATTTGTGTCAACTTGTATTAATTTGATAACTCAAGCACCTATACAAATAATAGAGAATAAAATGGTCAAAGTAAATATTTCATCTGTCCAACTTTACTTGTCCTAATTGAATTTTTAAGGCCAAATTGACCAATTTTAAAATTTTGAAATCAAATTCAACTCTGATAGTATATTTTGAAATCATGAAAATATTTTTTGACTACTATTTGATGTACTAACAATCGCCAGGCCATGCTGACACGCCAAAACTACGTCGTTTTGATATATTTTTTTTAATAAAAAAATAGTCTCTCTCCTCTCAAATCGGGAAATCTACGTCGTAGTTTTGACAAATTTGTTTTTAAATTCTAAATATGGTAAATTTGACCATACAGAATCAATTAGGACAATAAAAATTGGACAGATGGAGTAAAAATTTTAAGAGCCAAGTTGAACATGGTGCTTGATTAATTATTAATAATGGTATTATGTCGAGCATTGCCAATTCAATAAACTCAACCTTATGATAATTATATATTTATATGGACCCTGATATAAGGGCAAATAAGGACTGATAATCATATAAAAGACCAAGAAAACTAAAAGGCAGGCACCTTCTACTTATATTATTATGTGCCAGTGCCACCCTGTGTAGTCCCTCCCTCCCTCCCTTTGCATGGGCAGGGCTAGTATGTTGAGTTGGGTCCATATTGATTGGATAGCAATGATGTTTTCTGGGTCAAAATTATTGAGAATTCCTTAATGACGAGGAACCAGTCCAATCATACATCTTTCGGCATTATAAACTTACACTGCAACCACACGGTACAAAAACACTTACAAGTTGGTTTCATATTATATACTGGTAGATCGAGATTAAATCTGGCCGAATCCTCTTATTTACTAACCCGAAAGAATTAAATAAGAGAACAAACCTGCTTGACCAACCCGATTTAAAAACTGTGTGATGGCTAATAGTACAAAGAATAATAACGTACATAGTTGATAGTAGGGGTGAGGATGGTGCAGTTTGGTGCGATTTGAAGTCCAAACCGCACTCGAAACCGCTTATGTGCGGTTTGAAAAATTCAAAACTGCACACGAAATCGCTTGTGATTGGTGTGGTGCGGTGCGGTTTTAAAGTGTGCGGTTTCGGTTCCAAAACCAATTGAAACAAAAAAAAAATCTAAGCCTTCAATAAAATTTAACATAGAACTTACATCGAGCAATTTACTTAGTGACAGAGTCGGTAATGTGAATTATATCAAGCATAGAACCAAAGTTCCTTCTGCCAAACATGTCAAATTCACCATCAAATCATAGAACAGTGAGACACGTAAAATAGTTTTAGTTTATAATAAAAGAATGATGCTTTAAAACTAAAACATACGTTATATAAAACAACGAAGACCATATATTCGATAACAAGCAAGAAGGTTTATCTAGTTCCCCAAAAATTAAAAGTATATACTGGACATAGAATGAAATTCTACCTTATATATTACAGGGAGGACTTATAGAATATAATCCTAACTATACCTAATTTAAAAAATAATCTATTAGACTATTACTATTATAGCATTGACCTTAACCAATACATCAAGTGCTCAAACTAACGAATTTGGCCCCTCAGCTATAAGCCCCTCCAATAACGCATCAAACAAAATCGAAATTCTAAAACCCAATTACTTAATTTTTGACTCTATAACCTCTAACCATCTTCTTTTAATTGGTGAAAAAATGACAATGCAAGACTAGGTTTTCTCTGAGCGTGTTCAAGTGAAAAGTAACTTTATAATTTACTAGAGATAATATATATATATATACACACATATGGTGCGGTTTCGATTTTATGCGTACGGTTTTGGCTAGTAACCAAACCAGAACCGTAAATTTGGTTATTTAACCCGTTCATGTATGGTTGTAAGTTGTAAGTCAGATCACCTTAAAAAGCAACATTTGAAAAGTGAATGAAAGTGTTCTTGAATATTTTTTCAAAATTATATTTCACTTCTTCACATATGGGAAATGATTCATAGCAACTACTTGCTATGAATCAAAAATGGACAAATACCATCATTAACGTCCAATACAAGAACCAACGACCAATATTAAAATTGAAAAATTTACGTCCGCTACCGTTGTTCGCTACTAATAGTAGCGGATAACGGGTGTCATCCGTTACTAATTAGTAGCGGATGTCGCCCGTCATCCAAGTATTAATAATGTACATCTAACATTAATTTTTAATATTTTATGCGTGATTTTTCAATTGATTCATATATATATATATATATATATATATAGTCTCCAAAAGTTCACAAGTCCACGAGCAACATAATGATCCTAAAAGAGTAGTGTCATCTCATTCCTTCACCCCACTATCTTTACAGTTGGAGGGCAACACAATCAAAGTTAAAGGACTGGAAGCCACTGTAATCCCCTAATCTTTCGTTCTTGGAATCTGGAATTCTGGATACACCACCTCTTTGAATTCTCTAATTACATCATTTTTAAGTAGACTAAAATAAAATGATTGACAACGGTACTACTAATATTTTTAAAATAAAATTAGTGTATTAGTTTCAACTTGTCTTAATTAGGCTCAAGAATGGTTCTAAAATTTTATTAACGAACACATTATTGGTAGACAGACATACATACATACATACATCATTGTCACCTTTTTTGTTTTTTAGAGGACCCCAACTACATAGTCAACAATTAATGTCATCGACATGATGGTAGTAGGAAAATTACTTCAAAGCACCACTAGTTCTACTACTAAAGATATAAGTATAATTTACAGCTATTATATTTAGGGACATCAAATGAAATGCTGCTATTAATTTATAGTTAATACAAGGACATGTTAATTAAGGTGATAAATTTGGTCGGTTGTTTGAACTAAACTAATGGTATTTAAATGTCATTTAATTATGCTCTCTAATCATACTGTACATATTCTAAGTTCACACAACATTAAGGTTTTAACTATGCAATTTGACACAAGGGAAGGAAAAAAAATGTAAGAGAAATAAACAAATACATGAGTCTATGATGTACCTAAAAAGGTTGTGGGGTATAATTTGCTCAATGGATTGTCCAAAGAAGAATGGGTAGCTTGGGATGGGAGGGTATACAATCTAAGAATGAGTTGGGAATTGGTAGGTATTGGGTTATTTTTTTCATGACCAAAAGGATTGGGACACACCCATATGGGGTTGTGGAATTTGGTAGAGATCTTCCAAACACTCCCCAAACCCCTTGGTCTCCTTTCTTCTTCCCAATTACTTATCTTCCTCATGTCTACTATATATTTTTCTAAACTTGTCTCACATTTCTTGATTACTTATTATATCTGAAAATAACAAAGATCCTTGAAAGATTTATGTGCCTCTTTGTTCTTAGTATTTATCCCTACAAACTCATGTGATAATGTCTCTCCTATATATATATATATATATATATATATATATATATATATATATATATATATATATATATCCTGGGATTCCATCCATAAATTGTTGTTGCAAACCTCCATTTTTTAATATAGACATATGTGCCTCCATTGTTGTCTTGTCTTTGTGGATGGAACCCCTATATATATATATATATATATATATATATATATAATATAATCCACTGAGCTTTTTAAATCATCCATATCCTAAATTGCAGCAAACCTCCATCTTTTAATATACATATGTGCCTCCATTGTTGTCTTGTCAAAATGGGTTTTCCATTCCTACTGTTTTTCTTCTTTCTTTTCTTTTAAGCCAATAGTGTATATTTTAATCTAGAGTGTATTTTTCCCTATAAATTAATGAACCACTAACTATAGTAATTTAGAACTATATATAGAACATCATAATTAGAACAATGTAGTCTATGATTTATTCTTCTTTCTTTTTTCTAGTTTCTATTCCATTATTGATATATGGTGGTGTAAAGCTGACATTAAAAAAAATGATTAGTATAAGGTTTTTGATACATTACTTTCAACTCACTGTTTAATTTATATTCCTGTCTCCTAAATGGGCCTACAAATCCAAAAGAAAATTCACAAGTCTTTTCCAAACTGGAAAGAATCGGCCCTAGCACTCCCCCGGGCATAGACTTGAGCCTATACAAAAATCCACAAGAGAGCATAGTAGTTGAATCCAACCCTCAGATGATAACACCACGCTAGCTAGAGCTAGTCCTCTCCTAACTAGTCTTTTTAGAACGTAATTAGGTAGTTCACGGATACCAAATGTAAGCTAATTATAATTATTCAAGAGAGAGAACTCAATAATATTTTGATGTGATTTGTATATAAATACTCAAGCAGCTGTCATTTTTACTTGTATCCATAAAAGGAAATAGATATACCTTTGCAGCCGTTAAAATGTAGAAATAAAATAAGGCAGAGAAACATGGCCCCCAAGTAGAGTTTTTCCTGTACACAGAGTTTCATCTGTTGTCAGGTAATTGAAATTTACATCTAAAAATAATTCATCCAAATCTGTGTGTGTGTGGGTAACAAATATACACCAATTCAACCTACTATAGTGATTAGCCATCCTTAAAATATGATGCTCCATTATAACATAGTGACACCAATTTAAGCTGCTATATATATTCTTAAAATATATATGATGTTCCATTAATACTGTAAGGATGAAATTAAAAAATCTTAGATTTGTTTCGAAATTCAAATCTTGTTATATATATATGCTGAAATCCTGACCATACCTAGTGGTGGTGATTTCTATGTTCTTACTTGATACCAAATCCAAGACTCCACATATATATTTTCTTAGTCCTTAGATAAGGTATTAAATACAGAGACTACACCTGTGTTATCGTGACGAGCAGACATGATGCAATCAGTGCCTTTGCGATTGACACGCAACAAAATTCGAATAAATTTTAGATCAATAGCTTCAAAATAAAGAAAAACAAGATTATTTTTTTTATTTTTTTATTTTTTTTTTTTTTATTTTTTTTTTTTGGGGGGAGGAGGAACAGTCATAAATTTGGTGAACTATTGTTGACTGAATCGAGAAGTGCCAGTCCTTAAGAATTATTGGGTAATAATATCTACCAAAGAAAATGCATCAGAAACATGAACTGAACAATAATAAGGGGGGGGGAGGGAGGGAGGGAGGGAGGGAGGGAGGGAGGGGGGGGGGCTATAGATTTAAATTTTGTGACAGTATATATGATTAGAAGTAACAGCTGCAAGTGAAATCATTAACTAGAAGACATAAGAATAGTCCCAAAGTAAGGGATAACTTCATTGATCATTCTTACGTATACAGCTACACACATATACACACACTGATGGGGTGCATGGAAATGAAAACTAAGATTTATTATACTACCTTGGAT
Source organism: Panax ginseng (assembly GCA_020205605.1). Lineage (NCBI taxonomy): Eukaryota > Viridiplantae > Streptophyta > Magnoliopsida > Apiales > Araliaceae > Panax > Panax ginseng. The sequence continues at coordinate 2,874,278 of CM035133.1, read as the reverse complement.
CTGCTGCTACATTTCATTGGGTCCTAAAAACCCCATCTCTCCATTCCATTATTGTTACATGACTACCATTTTATCCATTACAGAGAGATAGATATATAGAAGATAAGAGGACTTTCTACTATTAAACTATCAATTTACATGCAGTGAGGAGAGTTCTTTGAATTTGCTTGCATTAAATTGCATAGGATCTCCATAGAATTTTGGGCTGCACCACCACGAAGTCTCTCGTATTCAGAGCCTGTCATACTCTCATTATTGACACTCCATTGATTTCTTTCACAAACTCCAAAACTCCCCTAATTTTTAAAACAAACACTAAATTTTCTTGTAATTTATTTTCTTCAAAAAAGTCCCAACTTTATGAGCATGGTTCAAGTATTTTCCTCCCTAAGAAATCATCCGTGAATTTATATGAAGATCCATGTAATGGAAACTGTTTCTTGAGGGTATAAATGCAGAATTATTATTATTACGCAGAATAGCATTGTTTTTTAAACTTTAATATTAGTGTAGTTTGTCATGAGTTTGATCAGTTAAACTTGGTTACAAATAATTTGAAGCATATGGCCATATGGGGCAACAAAAATGAAAGCATTTAATACAAGTACATTGTACATGAGCCTTAGCCGATTGCTAAATTTAAAGGTGGAAACAACTTTGAGATGGAAAAGAATAATACAAAGATACTAGTGGGATTTTTCAGTTGATATAAGCCCACAAAGAAAGTGATAGATGAAATGAGATAGAGAAAGGCAGGTGGCATTTGCCCTTTAGTTACAGTATATATATATTATATATATATATATATATATATATATATATATATATATATATATATATGTATATGTGTGTGTGTGTGTGTGTGTGTGTGTGTGTGTGTGTGTGTGCAAGAGACTTACTAATAAAATGGAGAGGGAGATGATGGGAAGGAAAAGCCCTTGGGGATAATGGAAGTAGCCTTCAGCCTCACTGGAATTGTTCCCCACCATTCCTAATTATATTTGGTAGCCCAACCATTCCTTCTTTACATGCTTCAACCTTTTAAAAAAAACAATAATCTTCATTAATATGCAAGCAATGATCAGCTCAGCCTTATAGAAATAGAAGTTTATGTTAGTTAATTCAGTACTCATTTATAAAATTGCAAATGACTATATATAAGGTAATTTTACACTTGTATATATATTCAAGAAAGTATTTTAACTAGTGCTAAAGCTAATTAATTAGACTGACAAGAAAATTAAGTCTAATTCACAAGAACACTGATTTATAGACATAAAGCATGCCAAATTCAGTTAGTTTAATTATGAAGTCAAAACGCGGCGACAGAACCGAAACAAATCTTAATTTGACTTTTAATTAAGTGACTTTGTTTTAATCTAATATTAGTTCCTACTACTAGTTGAAAAAAGCTAATTGATTCATATTTTATTTTACTTTATTAGTTGAGGTTTAACAGCAACATCACTTTGAGTCATATAATTTGGTGGCCTGCAACTCTAAATTTTGACTTTAAGATTAATATATATAGATTGATGAAAATTAAGTCAAATCTATTGTTGATTGTATGTTATATTTGTTGATAGCTACAGCATAACCTGTGGTCCTAACAGAGATACCCCTTCTTTTTTAATTTCTTTCTTCTTTTTTTTTTTTGGATGAAAGAGATGCCTCTTGATTGTGTATGTTATAGTATGTGAATACTACTATTAGAGATACATTTTTATTTTTAATTTATTTAAAAATTACAATTACGTTTATATTTTTAAATTATAAAGTCAATTTAACATGTCATTACTTATATTATATATTGGGTTAGTTAAGCTATAGCACCATTACTATATTTCTAACAAATGTCACGAATAAACATTACAAATTTTCTTTAAAATTGTTATTTTATAAATGTAAACCAAGAAAGATAATATGTTTATGTGTATATATATAAATATGAGCATCTGCAGTTGGATATATAAATAGCAAAAAAGTGCTAAAGTAGAAGCTTAAGGCTTTAAAAAGAAAGTTGGTTACATAAGCATTTACTATTATTGACAAAGAAACACAGCTAATGGTAATCAAAGAAAATGTGCTATTTTTAGAAAGTCTGACAAATCCTTAAGATCTGCAGCATCTTCAGATAGAGCTTTTTTAAATTGCTATCTTAATCCATGAATTGGTGTCTTCACACGCGCTCTTTATGGGTCAACTTCATACCGGCTATTTTACTAAACCTTTGGTCATAGGTTTACTAAAGAAAAAAAAAACTAATTTATAAATATATTTAAATTCAAAATAATAAATATTACAATTAATATAACTTTATACAAATTAAAATATTCACAATTGTCTTGACTAAAAAAACTAAATGTCGTGCATAATTATTAGATGAGAACTGATATTTTTATATGTATTTTTAATATTTTCATGATATCTCTCTCACATGCATACATGATGTAAATCTCCATATGAGAAATAAATATAAATATCAAAAACACATGAAAATAGTGTTCCCCTTCCCCGATGAAACCTAAAATATTACATGCGGGTCACTTAAATGTATTTAATTGATGTTTTTTTATTACAAAATTCAAAATTAAAATATAACATTACTAACAAAAAAAAACTGTTGGAAAGAATAATTTTCCTTTCACAAATCTTTAACATGTCTATAAAAACCAAATAAAACTCTCATTTTTTAAGAAATCAAAGAATCTATTTTAATGATTAGTTTTTTTCAAAGTATTACCTCTTGAGTTCAAGTTTTCAAAAAGATACTTTATTTTAAACCATATAAACCTAGTTTTCCATAATTCAAAATTTTAGATTACGGTACATGTCAAAATGATACGGTGGCTAATAAATAAATAAATAAAAAAAAAAAATTCACATCAACAGTGAGCGAGAAAGAAAAATTAAGTAAAATATCATATAATTTTTTCATTTGAAATTAAATATATTATCCAAAATTATTTTAAAACATGACATTTTTTCGGGAACAAGAGTATCAGGTAAGAAAACTCACGCAGTTTAAAAAGGAGCGTGGAGCAGAGGAGGCATCTTTGTGTGGCGTCTGTTTGCGTTTCTCGAACTTTCAGGTACCAAACACCAATCACAAGGTCATACCACTACATCATCACCCCTTCCTTACATGTCAGATCCAGTGGGCCCAAATACTCCACGTGTAACTGAACCCCCCCAATACCCAATGCCAACTCAAGCCGTTCGATAAGTATAAGAAGCCCGATTTTCGATAAACAAAAGGCCCAGTAGTCTCCCGCCATTCTCCAATGGGTCCCAAAACCCGATCCAATGACCCTTCAAGCCTCCAAACTTTCTCTCTCTTCCGACAAGCCCACGTGGCAGTCATGTCAGTGTGGGTCCCCACCCCCATGGCCAGTCGTTATGGCTTCATTTTCTCTCTCCTCTATTAATATTTTGGCTACTCCCGTCAGATTCCCGATTCCGGCAGACTTGTCCTCCTTATTTATACCCCCACTTTCCCTCCTCTCAAGCCTTAAAAAAAATTCCACAAAAAAATCTCCTGCCCCTTTCCACTCTCTTTCCTTGAACAAAGAAGAAAGAGAGATTACACGAACAATTACATAGATACATATAGAGAGAGAATATATACACACATATATATAGAGAGAGAGAGAGAAATGGCATGTTGGTTTTGAGAGGACGTGAGTTATATAAACAGTAAAAAGATCCTTTTTATTACTTTCCGCAAAGCACAAAGCTTACAGTACTTTTTAAAGTTCTTTTTATCCAACAAACCAAAACTTGGTGTCATGAATGCTTTACCGGAGATGCTACACTGCATGAACACGGCCGCGAATATTGCCGGACGAACAGACATGAGTGTGTTCGAAAGGCAACGAGCTCGAATGAAGTGGGAAGAAGATCAGCAGCAGCAGCAACAGTTAAGCTTTTTCAGTGGAAATGAGCTTAATATGTTCTCTATACCAGCAGCTCAAGCTCAGCAATTTCAGCCTTTGATCGGTAATGACTCTGGTTTTAGCGGGCTTGTGAACAGGGCGGTGAAGCCTGATCCAGGTATGGATAATGGGTGGCCTGATAATGGGAAGTTTGGTGTGGATGACCATTTGGGTTATGGGTATGGGAATGTGAATGGGATTGAGTTGAATTATGCAATTTCAAGGACTACTAGTTGCCCGCCAGAAGTGGCAGTCACCATTGCAGAGGCTGCCGGAGCTGATACGAAGCAAAGGGAGGAAATATTGCCGGAAAAGATGAGTTCTCCTGTGGGAAAAGAGAGCTTCAAGAAGAGGAAAACTGATAAGACCCACAACCAAAAGGTTTGTGAAATTGTTGCCATTGATCATAATTCTCTCTCTCTCTCTCTCTCTCTCACACACACACACACAACCTTTATTTGATCAATAATATTTCATGTTCATTGCTCTGCTATAATAGAAAAACTTTCATGTTCATTCAGGTAACTGAGGACGAGGGCATCAAAGAAAAGAAGATCAAAGGAGGTGCCGAAGAGGGAGATTCAAAGATCAGAACAGAGCAAAACAAGAATTGTAATAAAAGAGAAACATCAAATGACACTTCAAAGGACAATTCAAAGATTTCCGAGGTTCAGAAATCTGACTACATTCATGTCCGGGCACGTCGTGGTCAAGCCACTGACAGCCACAGCTTAGCAGAAAGAGTAAGTGGAATTCCACAGTTCTTAATCAGTAATAGAACTTTATCATCTTCAATATCTAACCTGTGAAATTTTATGTAAATTCTATGTGAATTATGCAGGTAAGGAGAGAAAAAATCAGTGAGAGAATGAAATATCTGCAAGATTTAGTCCCAGGATGCAATAAGATCACAGGGAAAGCCGGAATGCTAGATGAAATAATCAACTATGTCCAATCTCTTCAAAGACAAGTAGAGGTAAATTATACCATATTTATCACAAGAAATTTTCAGATTTATTTTGCTTTATACAGTTGCATTATGCTCCATACCATTAGTTAATTCAGTTGCTTATAAATATGCAGTTCTTATCCATGAAACTAGCTGCTGTTAATCCGAGACTTGACTTCAACATCGATAATCTCTTCACAAAAGAGGTAAAAACACAGATATCACAGATAGCAATAAAGAACAATTACATCCAAATATTTGTTACTAACTCTGTTTTTCAACATCAACAGATGTTTCCAGCTTGCACATCCAATTTTCCCACAATTGGGTTATCACCAGAAATGGCTAATCCTGCCTATTTTCAATTCAATCCACTACAACAAGCAATTACATGTTGTGGACTGGATTTAGGAGTAAACCCACCTGATATGGCACTTAGAAGAACTATTAGCGCACCCGTATCAATCTCAGAAACATTTGTTGACTCGTCCAGTTTCAATGTAATTTCTTCTACTCTTTTTGTGCCGTCCTTTGTAATAATCCTATATTTTTAGTTTTCTGATTAAGTTCAACTTGTACTACACCAAATACAGCCCCCTGCAACTTGGGACGCTGATTTACAAAACCTCTATAACGCGGAATTTCAACAAGGAAGATCAACAACATATCCACCTCAGTTATTTACAGGTACAGACAACTACTAGTTACAATTCAATCTTGTATTTCTACTTTTGCTAGCACCATTAGAAGAAGGTATACAATGAAGCAAATTAAAAAGTACTACACATGAAAGAGTGCACGGAGAACCCCACCTATGATAATTATTTTGCTCATGACCAAATGGTCCTCTTTAATAGATAAAGTTATTTTAGTTGGTATATTTCTTTTTCCCTGTCTTCCACCCAAAATGATATTAAAAAGAAAAAAGATAACCATAAATTCCCACATCTGATCTTCCAGAAACAAAAATAATTTCAGTGCATTTTCAGCCTTATATAGACATAAAATGACCATCAAATAATCCATATGCTTTAACAATAATGACCATCTCCTAATCGGTTTCTACATTGAATAATACATCATATATAATGGTTCATATGGTCTGCTGTTGGTACTAACCATTGGATCATGGTGGTTGACTAGAGAAATCACTGAAATAATAGTCATTCGTCTCGATCAAATACATTTCTCAACATCATCTATGAAGATATACACAAAAGAATACACGTATATACAACCTTGGTAATTCTAAAGTGATTGAATATATGCAGGTTCCATTGAAGGCAGCAATTTAAAGATGGAGATGTGAACCAGAGCATTAGGCATACAATTCATTGCATGAATTCAATCCAAATGTCTTTGATCCTGATTCTTTTTTTGTTACCCCCAAGTACATACGTAAATATACTAGGTATATAGGAATGATAATAATCTCAATAACACTATCTATCAAGAACAACATTTATTTCATGTGTACTGTGGTATTGTGGTATATGCAAGTGGTTAACCCTGCAGCAGAGGTACAAATCAAGATTCCTAGCTCCAAAAGAAAGAACACAAATTTAACATTTCTATACCAGTAGAAAAACTAAAAGCCTGACGCAGGTTACTACTGTGCATGATGTATACTGGGAATGTACAAAACCAAAAATTAAAAACAAAAAAAATTAATGCCAATAAATACTGAAAAAAGAGAAACTGTCACACACCCTCAAGTGGCCAACAAGCTGTTACTCTGTTGAGATGAAAACCTGAAAAGCAATATTAAGCACTGTGTTGAAAGGCGCACGACAAGAGCCAACCAATGAACTGGAGTGGTTTATATTTGCGAACAGAATGAGAAATGTTGATTGACAATGAGAATAAAATGTTGATTGACAATAATATCAAGCATATAGTTAGATAGATGACAATTAAAAACTCTAAACTCCTCATCTCTGTTGGAGAGGGAGGACAAAGGCATCCTACCTTTCCTTTATTAAACTCGCTTAGATGGTATTCATGTCCCCAGCACGTTTACAACTATCTACCCTTATCATTCAAAATTCCTCTAGGTTATATGTTCATTTTGGAACTTCAACCATATAACTTTATCATTCAAAATTCCTCTAGGTTATACGGCTCATTTTCGAACTTCGCCAATGTACAAGTAGATAACTGGATTATTACATAATCATGCTTATGTCCTAAATAAAATCTTATTTGCATCATTGAGGCCTTTTGAACAAAAGTCGTTGGCAAAGCAAAAGGTTACACTTAATCAATTAATATATTACCTTGAGTTGTCCTGTCTGTCTTTCTTTGTGACCAAGGATACTCAATTACTCATAGGTGATACTTGAAGGGTAGCTGCAGTTAGAAATATACAACTAGTCATGGGTTACCTAAGTCTGATCAAAACTTATCTTCATATGACTAGATAACAAAATGATGATTTTGAAGCTTGAACTATATGTCAACACTCAACTCAGACCCGAAAACGAGAAAAACACTATCCCGTAGACAAATTTTGTAACTGTACAGAATGATGTTACTATTGTGGCCTTTGAGATGCACCATCCTACATGCTGATCCAACCAAACTAAATGATGTTACGTATATAAAGACTTTAAAATTCCCCATGAGTGAAAATATGGGCAAAGCAGAAGTTTAGACACTTGATCATTCAATACTTAAATATTAATACAGATGCCTTCGAGTGCTTTCATGCGAGCTCTCACTCAACGCTTTCAAATGAAATTCCGATAGAATCATAAATAGTTGGATTCCCATCCCCAACACATCCACTTTTCTTGTCTAAGCACCTCTTTCGTTATGTACTCAGTGTTCTAAAAATCGTTAGGCGGACCTAGGTGGTGTTGGGGCCGCCTAGCGCCTAGGCAGTGCCTAGGCGTTTTCCTAGGCAGACTAGGAGATCTCATTTATTTATTTTTTTAGTGTATATACTTGTTATACTATACAAAACATATAGTGTATGAAATATTACCAAAAAAAACAATCTTTTAAGAATTCACAAATTTATTGTAGAGCTTCAAAGTAGAGGTTTGATTTTGTCTAGGCAGGGCCTAAGGCGCCTAGCCAGAAAAAGACGGTAGAGGACCACCTAGCACCTACGTGAGGACTAATCGGACCTAGGCAGGCTTTCTTCATTTTTTTGTTGGTATTAATCGAGTACCTTTACTTGTCTATTGTCTATGATTTTCTTTGGGTTTACTGATATAAATTTATAACTCTATGACCTTGTGGTAATTTAGAGGGTTTTGCAGATCCAAAATTGTGGTTGGAAGAGTTCCTTGCCATATGCTTTTGTTTTTCAAATGGAATTTCCAAATAGTTACCCTGTACTATGATATGTAACTAATTTGTATGGATAACAGTTCTATGTTCTTATTGGCGCTGATGACTTTAGAAATATAAAGAAGTTTTGTTCAAAGTTACTCCTCAAGCCAACTAAACAGTAATAGTTTGGACATATTCAAAGTAAAGAATTCAAGTTAATTGGAAGTATAACTAATTTCAAACGTCCAAGAGAACACATTGAAACCAATATCACATCTTATATGCACATACCAAAGAACCCAACTATAGTTGTGCGTAAAGTAGTTCTAATTGTTGAGAATTTCCGTTTTCTACTGTTTCAAGAACGAGTTATATATGCCAATAACTCAAGGGGAAACAACAATCCATTTATTCTGCACCCAGTCCTTGGAACACTATAAGTTCAAAAATCCAAAATTTACCTCTTTCAATATTCTGAGAGTTTTGAAAATAATACGACATAAGAAAAATGAAATCATGTTCTATATTGCATTATTGATTTTATACTCCTTTCGTCAAAAAAAATAGGATTCTCATTTAAAAGACATAACACGTTAAGTGAAGTTATCAATTTCCAATTAACTTCTTAATTCAATTTAAATCACATTATTGATATTAAATGAATATGCTAGGTTTAATCACTTTAGAGTTTAGACCAAGGGAAAATTTGGAGCAGCATGTCTCTTTTTAGCCTATTTCTAGAAAGGGAATTCTCATTTTCATGACACAAAATAAATAAAATAAATTAAAAAAAAAAAGGGACTCTCATTTGTGAAAGAGATGAACTACATTCAAAGGCAATTTGCATGTGTACTCATTGCCATATACTTGAAATACACACACCCCTATCCTTCCATTCTAAGTCTTAATCCAAAGAAAGACCCTTTCGGTGCTGGGCTGTACCAATGGATCGGGGGCCACAAAAGGTGCCTTTCCTTTTCGTTGCATCTTTGTGTTTTTTGGGCAAGAGCCTTAGCTTTCCTTCATTTTCAAGCCATAAGTAGCAAGGAAGGGGTAGGACAGGACTCATCCACAAGCAAAGATCTCCTTGATTCTCTTTGCCTCAATAGACAGTGAGAGATGATTTTGCCTTTTCCCTACTGGACCCACTTCACCTTGGCATAAAAATTCTTATTATTCCCTAAGATTTCCTTCTCAACTTTTGATATTCAGTTCAAAGGTATAAAAGCAAAACCAGAGAGATTCTCTATGTAATGAATGACTCCGGATAGCTCTTGAGCTGATATCCTTTTAGGACCATGGTTTTGTATCAGCTCTAGCTTTTGTCCTTATCTCAGCTCTCAAGTTTGTGTCTGATACTTCCTAAGAGAATCCTTTAAATTCCCTACACGACCCAGAATCAACTTATTCTACAGAAACAGAGGAGAAATATAATTGTATGTTATATATGACAATTCAAAATCTATTTCAAATCTAGTTTTGTGGACAAGATATCTTCTTCTTTTTTTATATTTATGTTCATTTTTGTTAAATTAGAATCAACCACCATTCTTCCCTCCTCATTTTAGAGGTGAAGGATAAACTCAACCACATTCAACAACTTTAGAGATAAGATTTTCAAGTTGTTCGAAAAATGATGAAATCATGAAAAGTAAAGATTGGCAGGCCAACCCACTTGCTGTATTCTTGCAAGGACATAGATCCAGGCCTTTTATGCCCCGACATATCCTTAGGTATCAGTTATTCAGTTCTCCTACTTGGGTCCTGAATTCTGTCATCTTGCAAGGTCATAATTATGAATACTGATTGTTAACATACACAATGCACCGTTTCAAAGAAAGATAACTCCCCTGCAATATTTTGTGAACAGCCAAACCCTAAGAAGGCCCCACCTAGGATTATACTAGGCTACACCTAGTTGAATAACTTGTGAGTAATGCAACATAGTCCGGAGGTTTCATAAAAGATTTAATAGACACAATTGCACTAAAATGGCTGAAGTGGTCATCTAAATCAGCACGGCCTACAGCTTAAAAAATTCATAGACAAAATATAAAGAAAGAGAAGTTATCAATTTAGCCTAAGGAGAACAACAAGTCTGTATTAACTAAATTCTCTAAAATAACAAAAAGAAGGAAAAAGAAGTTGCATGCGATACTTTTTCTTTCACAACTGAACTGGGGTTGCATCTATATTAGCAACTTTTTAACTAATAAAGAAAATACTACACAACTCAGCTCAAGAAACTTGGCAAATACTACAAATCCACGGAATAATATGTTCGCAAATGTCTATATTGAGGGTCCAAGATGGTTTAACAAGCCCGAATAGAATTTGACTAAAAGAACATCTATAATTATTAAATGGATAGCATGGCTAGCAACACAATAAAAGTTAAATGCTTTTAACTTTTCACAAAGTTAATTACATTACAATTTGTGAAATACAACCTCATATCTGATAACAAATTATAGATGACAATGCCATTATGGAACAAAATGAAAATAACCGAAGACAAATAATCACTGCTAGTCTATACAGAACAAAGCTTTTCAGCTTGAATTTACATTGTCTAAAAGCAAACCTGTCATCACCAAGACTTGCAACGCCAGCTACAGCTAGTAAAATCCAAACATGATCCATGGAGATGCTGGGGTATTCCGGACTATGTTTCATACTTTCTCCTACTTCAATTAGATTACAGATTCTTCTCCAGCTTCTGCAGTTCCTTAAAACATATTCAATCAGACATAAATAGCTATTAAAAAACAGAGGTAATTTATGGATTAAAGTAGTCAGACTTCAAACCTTTTGCGGGAACTATTATAACTGGTGCAGCTTTACAGTTGTTGAAGCAATACTGACTCACACTTCCCTGCAGTACACTGAAGAAACGCCAAAGATTACAGAGAGAGTGAGAAAGATGGAGGGAGAGAGAGGGCCGGAGGGAGACCTGTGAAATAAGCTTTTGCCTCTGGTACCCACGACCAAAGCTGCAGGCTTTAACCTTTCTACTTCTTTGCATATTGCTTTACCAGCATCACCTTCCACAATCCGAGCCTTTGTCTCCACCTAATTCAAAACAAATTTATTTAATTTTATTTCATATATAAATTGAACATCTAAATAGACTAATCAAAAAACTAGACATCTAAATAGTACTCCTTCGGTCCCTTTTTTTTTTTTGCTACATAAACACACCACACTCACAACCTCCTTGTTGCCACCAAGGATCGAACTCTCGATCTCATGGAAAACATGGGAAGAGTCATACCGTCGGGCCAAATGTAAGAACCAAATATCAGAAAATAAGAGGTACAAAGACAGACAAGGTTTCTTTTTTAAGAAAATAAATAATAATAAAATGGTTCCTTGATTTGCCAAATTTCAATGATGACACTTGTTTTAATATTTTCAAATGCTGGTGGATGAAAGTTCAGAGGCAGAGAACTGTCCAAGCAGCTTACTTATTATGTTTGGACAATTAAAACTGTTTAACAACGAAAACTGTTACTCCCCAAGCAGGGTATTGCTTCTGGAAAGGCATTAATTAGTTTATTCATATGCTAACAACAGTTAGATCTGGTGTAATTGGACTACTTATACTTTGTTCTATTTTAATTGGACTAGTTTTCAATATCTCTCTCTGTCTCTCTCCCCCCTTTCTGGGACTACCTTTGTCCTTTTACCCGGGAAGATAGTCTAGCTCCACAATATACATATATATGAAGATTATTTTCAAAAATTATTTTACCAGTTCCACAAGATCCGATCCCCTCATAAGTGTCACACATTATGACACGCACCGACAATTCATGTGAAATTTGAGAGAGCCCATATGGAAGTAGCCTATTTCCTTACGGAAATAAACATTTTTCGAATATATTTGCATGAACCAATATATATATATATATATATATATATATATATATATATATATATATATATATATATATATATATATATAACTCGGTCATTATTTTTGTAAAAAGAATCATTTGTAATAATTTGTTAAGAATTTCAACTGCTTGACGTCTGATTTCCTTTACTTGTTTCCATTTTCTTAAACCATTCAACTGCAAAAGTGTTTTCAAAGTTTCAATCACGAATTTAAAAACAATAAATCATTGTTTTGGAAAGACGAAGGAATTAGAAGCAGGATTAATAGAAAATCTCACCATAGCAACTTCCATAGCCTCTAAAGCAAGCTTCTCCATAAGCCCCAGGGTTTCTACGTACACAATCTCGTTCTTCAAACCTAATCAATAAAAAAAAGGTACACATTTCAGAAATTATACGCAAAATATAAGTTTCATGTATATACATCTCTCATTATTAGATATACATGCACATGTATATAGACGTACTGGAAACGGCAATGACGAGATGAATAGTATCGGCGAGGCGGCAGAGGTGGACAAGGGCCCAATCGAAGGCGTGTTTGCTGCTAGGGCCGTGATTTATGGCTATAAGAATATCTCGTCCACGTCGTCGCTCTCCGGTTTCTCTCTCCAATTCCGGTGGCCGTCTCACCGACGGTAGCTCCACTTCCGTCCAGTTGTACTCTTCTTCTTCCATTAACGCCTCCATTTTCGATCTCTCTTTTTTTTCTGATCAACAAAACAAACTGGAATGTGGTATTTTATTTTCGTAGAGAATGAACCGGGAAATTATAAAAAAAAAAAGACTTGTGACGGGCTTAACTTGATGGGCCTCGTGTTGGATCAGATGGCTCATTACTTTCGGGCAGACATGGATGCGAGCCACTGCTTAACTGGGTTGGGTTGTCACACCTTATAGTTTACTAGCTATAACCCGTGCCTAAAGGTACGGCGTAACAAAAAATTAAATTAAAATTTGAAAAATATTACATTAACTAAAGACATACTATCAAAACAATTAATACAAACTCAATCATCGAGCTATTTAGTAGCGATAACCCGCGCCTGAAGGCAATGTATAATTCTCAAAAAACTAAAAATAAATTATGAAAAAAAAAATTGAAATGAGAGTTATTTTGCGACAACATGTGATATCTAGGACTTGCACTGCTCTTTCTCAACAAACACATGTTATTAAGAGGAGAATTAACTCCTAGTGACACAAAATATAGACGCATCATGTACATATAACAACCATCTTGAAATTAGATTAGATTAATACCAGTGCATGATGTACATATAACAACATAAAGGCACGACGTAATGAAAAATATTACATTATCTAAAGACATATACCAACACAACAATTAATACATACTCAATCATCAACACATATCCAACCACCAAAACATCAAGCTAGTCGGTACTAATTTCAAGAAATTTCGCCAGAGTTTCCTTTGAAAATAGAACTCCAAAAAATTTTAAATCTGTCTACAAAACTTACAATCATCAATACATATACAAACCACCAAAAAAACAATCATTTCAGACCAAAAAATCATCATAACCATGTATAATTAGTTAACTTTACAAAAGATGGAACCAAAAATATACAAACATACAGAAAATAGAGAAACAACATTTTGAGCATATTTCCCCATTACTTTACAGCTTACACAGCTTACACCACGTATCCTTCAATGTATACCTGAAAATATTAAAAATATAAAAATTATCGAAATATGTGAGTCAAAATAAAACAACTGTAAATCCGAAACATAGGAAACCTTACTTTACTTTATGAACAACACAACGCTTTGAAAGACCTCCTCACCTTATATTATAGATTCCAGTACTCGGTCCTAATAAAAGTTTTGAGAAAAGATATCAGTACCTGATCCTCAACCTTCATATGCTTTGAGAAAAGCTTGGCAACATGACATTCTTTAGTCAAAGGTCGCAAACCCCTGCAGTAGCAAAAGAAACATGATACACAAACTACTCAATTTGACTATTGTCATAAGTTTCTCTCTCCCATTTTCGCTACCTGAAGTAATTTTTTTAGAATTAAGAATAAACCGATATTAATGAGAATGTTCGACTGTGCTATTCTCCATTAAGACTCAATTCAAATCTTTAGCCTTTGTTTGAATTTCTGGATCCTAAGACAAAGTCTCACACACTCATTTTAATTGGTTTACATAATTAAAGAAATTATTTTTCCTATTGATCATAGAAAAGAATGCATGATGGAGATGGAGATGGAGATGGAGATATAAATGACATCCACAGACACAAGAAAAGTAAAGTAACATCAAAACGACCAATTTCTTCTAGGAGTCGGTCTATACCTAATGCTAAGCTTGAAAAAAATAAATTCCATGGAAAAAAAATCTACAATACTAATGTATACCAAAAAACAATCTATAATTATGAAAGCAATACAAATTTTCACTAAACTCAATATGAAAGTAAATAGCTTAATTTTTTTTAAAGTAAATCATGATTCATTGGCTAACTAAAAATTCATATAAGGTTATAATTTCTCCTTTACTTCCAGAACTCGCAATTTCTTGTTTTCTCTTTTATACTATAAGACAATGAGTGCTCAAAAAAACCACCCTCACCAAAAAAAGACACAAATAAGCAATTCAAAAAGAGTATAAATCAAGATGGCTCAAGTTAGGATAGGTTGTTTCAATATGTTCAAGGACTAAATGCTACTCTTGGGCTCAATGTGAACTTAAAATTGAAGGTTAATATCAATAGTACTCGTGAGACAGTAAATTTGAGACTTGATTCGGGCTCAAGTGGTTACTATAAATATGTTTAATAACGCCACCGCCTTCTCATCTCGTGACTATAACTTCGACGATTAAGTAATATTGGACTTCATGATTGTTGTCCATTCCCAAACGTCTAAGAGCGAATCTAATCAGGTACTTTTCAATTTTTAATCTATCTCAAAATGACAATATATTAGGTGCTGTCAATTAGTTTTGAAATTAGGGTATTGGAAATTTGAATTAGGAACATCCCAGTCCGAGGGTTTTGATTTTGATATGAATTTTGATATTGGTTAGGGAAAATGTTAATCAAAAATCCTAATTTCAAGATTACTAAAGGAGTAGACTAAATGTACGGCATACATTAAAACTAACAAATGAAGAGCTTTTCAAATCAAGAATCTGAAAAACAATTTTTCTACCAAGAAAGAAGTTTGCTGATTGCTTGGAACGTAACAAAAGTCATGAACCAATTACTTGACCTAAGTTGCAAAACATTAAAAAAGGTAGTAATATTTACACAGAGTCCAACAACACCTCCGGATATACGATATTTGTCGTGATAGATGATTCATTAGGAGGGAGAAGGACTTTGATCGATCGATCACCGACGCATGCACCTAGACATGGCCACATATAGCGACAGTGGTGAATCTAAAAAAGTCAGCAGATCTACACCAAACAAACGATCGTGGTGGCCTTGCGACTTATTGATTGTCATAACATATGTTAAGCGTACTGGGAATTGGCGTCTAGTCATTTGAAATGGTAAATCTTTGGACGACGGTGATAATGATATCCGCGGGATGAAACACAAATTCGAAGATTTATCACCAGTTAGAATTCTAGCCTCAATAACCCGCGATCGCGACTTGACTGACCACCATTAGTCTAGTCCGAATTCTGAGTCCATCTTTCGGGATATATTCTAAACAATATGATGGGGCACCGACCTTTAGCTCCAACTTGAAAGGCGGTAAACCAAAGCGGGTTTAGAGAATTTAGAAACTCACTTGGATATTGATTAGTGATAGAGCGAATGAGTTCATCCCCATCGACACCTTGTCATTTGCCAAGTAGTATATCGTCTCGCCAGATAAATTTGTGAAGCGGCATCATTGATGGCGCATACATCATCATTTCGGCGAGAGAAAAAGAATTGTGCGCTTTCGATTAAGTAGGATGGGGTTACCACATTGAGCACATCTAGTTGTGGATAAACTCGAAATTAGTTCATGCGAGTTCGACACCGTGTATCGTTGGAGGAAGTTCCACGATATCTTTGCGTCTGGAGATCCCAATCTAAGTATGATGTGAAACATATCAAGACATATAAATGAATAATTAAATGAATAATCGTAATATAAATCACCTCTTCCGAGAAGGATGCGTGAGAAGAATTTGCGGGATGATTCTTTATTGAAGACGCATGTTTATGCTTTCAAAGTCAATCGCATTACACACTCGCCCACATTGTAGAAACGTCTTAAAGATGCACCAACAATTTGTTCTCGTGACCCTTAGGTATCACCGGTAGTATTTGACGAAAAATCCTTGAGCACTGATCGTGATACCACCGAATGGTCGATTATCATCACGGACGTCCACGAAGTGTGCGATCAACCGCCTCAACACCATGTCGATCGATCTTTGCGTGGGAACTTCGTCCCATATTATCAAGCGAGCCTCCCTAAATAATTCCCCATGCGGTGTTGTTTTGTTGAAAACCACGAATAAGAGCTTTCTATGATATCGAATGGAATCTGAAAATGTAGAATGAAATTTGTCAAACCGCTTTAACAACAACAACGATGCAATTCCTGATGAAGCAACTGTAATGACGATATGACCCTCGCTGCGCATTTTAGTGGTGATGGTGTTGTACAAAAAGGTTTTCCCAGTTCCTGCACCTCCACTGAGGAAAAACATTTTGCCCTGATTTTCAGCAACGGATATAGTGATAGCATCATAAGCCGTACGTTGAGCATTATTTAAAACATCAATATTCAAAAGGTCATTCAGTTGATTAGCTTCATTTCGTAGTTGCATATGATCGATTCAACAATCTATTACCTGAAACAGAACTCCAATTTTGAACAGGGTGTGGCATAGGTGGGAAGTCATCCAATTTTTGCAGATTCATGTATTGAACCGATCAATCAAATATAAACCGTAATCTTCGATTTGAGACTGTGTTGGTTCGTATATGCCAAAATTTGATTGTAGCTTGTGACGAAGATCATCACATATATGGACGGAGAATTGATTCCACAAACTGCATGGTTGTATTGGGGAGCATTCTACCAGAATGATGCAGAATAGTCTCCGTAATTGGTATCCCGTATTCATGGTTGAAGCCTCCGGAGGCATTGTACCCCTTCTGCATCATCTTCCAGAGCCCCATAGCTACACACGGCGATTTAAAACTATCATGAAACACACCATTGATCGATCGTAGACTATCAAAAAAGCGCGATCCTCGACATTTATTAATAGCAATCGAAGGTAAAATCGCTCCCCGAATTGGGAGTAGCAAAGTATAATCGCCGATTGCAAACTCACTGCATCTCGAGTCCAAATCTTCCCACCTTTGTTCCAAAGCGAAATGTTGGGGAAATTCTTGATATGTATAGCACGTGCTGACATCATTTGAAGAACAACGATCAAAGAATCCGATCGAGTTGTGATTTGACTCACAGACCCAAGTCTTATTGTTTGAAGTGTTTTAGTAGGATCGTAAACAACTTGATGCATCCCGGTAAATATAGATCTAGCTATATAACAAGAAGGAATTTCTTCATGAAGAGGATAAGCAGAAGAGTCGCCATGCGACCTCTGTCGGTCAATATACCTCGCATCAAGGTATTGCTTTATCTCATTGTTTCCATCGGTCCCTCTAAAACCATAGTTGTGCGGTCGTGACCTTTGTAAATGTACTTATGGATATATTTGACGGACCTCATTCCCGCTGAGACCTCCACATTTATACGACGGTTGAACTTTCTTGATAGGTGTGGATCATAAGTCTGACGTCTCGATTATCAAATGTATGCCCTCAGTGGTGTAAGGCCCGACCATTACTACTGACGACGACGGTAAGCAGGTACCCGTGTTCATCCATAGTAGTTGAATCTGCAAAGGCTTTTGGATAATGGAAGCAAAGCGTGCACCGATTCACCGTCTGCAAGTTGAATAAGGGTTTCGAGAACCACGGGGACCATGAACCATACAACTCTTGATTGTTTAAATCTGAGTTGGATCGGTGGATGGATCCGGGAATTCAAAGACTAACCTAACCGATCCAACATGCGGTTATGCGAATCTTGTCGAGGGCCGTGAAGGAAGAATAAAGTACATGCGTATGTGGTAACCCTCATTTTGGAACTCGATGGTGAATACATGAGACAACTTTTCATCCAAAAAATCTGTTCATTTTTACCTCGTACATCGAGACACACGCCGTTTTAACTCAAAAACACGCAGGCAACTATGTACGGACGATCCAAAGAGGTTTGGTGTTCTAGTAAGGCAATTTGTTATTTCGGGCCATTTTGGGTTGGTAGTCGTGGTGAGAAAGATGTCGGTGTTGGTGGTACCTTGTAATGGCCATAGAGTCATGAAAAATCGGCTCGCATTACATGCACTCCAAAGTAAAGGGCGATGGCAGAGACAAAGCGTTGTCCATCTCGATCGACGGGGCCCAACTCATCAACACCGCCCGTCACACAAATTTGCATAAATCTCACGACGCAAACTTATCACGATTGAGTCGATGTAAAACAATCTGTTTTGCTCGTTGATGCCCAACATCTACTATAAACTCTTGAAATAACTTTCTCCTCTAAGAATTGTAAAATACTCGGTGGGGACGACGGAAACATACGATAAGCTGTAAAATTGCATACGTGTCATCCTTCTGCTGAAAAAATCATTTTGTTCGGAGTTCCACCGTTGTCGTAGTGTTCCCAACCAAGCTCACCCAATAGGGAATATAAGTACATAGTGTAATGGTAAATATCTTTGGATGACACTTTCATTGATCGCTCGGGGCTTTATTATCTCCTTTTAGGTGCGAACAATATCCCGCGATACCACTACTCTCACTACCATCACCGAGCAAAATCACGGCTATTTCATCGGTGGTTGGAAGATTGTCGATGCCTATTAGTTGATGAGGTGTAATGAAGGTGAACACGTAAATCATGATCCGAAGATTACGACTCGGTTAGTATTTCACGGCACGCGTTTGTACTTTGAAGCAAAATGATTCACGACAACAAACAATTACATACAAGTGTTGAGGACATCTCGACACAAGTTATTATTCGCGCACACCGAATATCCAATGCGTTGGTTTGGGTCATATATGTCTGTTGACGGTAGATGAGTGAAAGCGACCATCCAAGGGGTAACAATGACCCGATGCGGTGGCGTAATTCTCCATAGATAGTGAATGATGTCAGCCTCTTGAGTTGAGAGTAATCTGTCGTCGAGCTTAGCACCCAAGCTCGTGAAAGCATTAGTGCGATTGTACTCCCTAATATCTTGAAAGCGAAATAATTTTGCTTGACCATCATGGCCATCAAACAATGCACGAATAGGAGATGGGGGTGCGATGAGTTCGATAACTTAATTTTGCCTTGTAGACAACATGTTAGAATCTTGGATTCGACAATCACATGCGAGATAATCGTTAAATCCGCTTGATGTAAAAAATTTGAACAATAAGGACTTTGAATATTCATCGGCCGAGAAAATGGACGCTTCATTATTCGATGAGGGATAGAAACATTCATTTAAATCATCACTAAACACATCATCAACATCGCTAAAGGGTTACGATGGGAATCTACAAATAAAAATTGTATGTACACAAATATGAGAAGTAAGAAAATAGTAGGCAACTAATAAACTATGTAGAATATACATACACTGTTAGATCTGCCAGAACAGGAGATGATGTCATGAGGACATTGTCGTCAGATTGATGAGAATGTGGTGCTACATCGGGGACAACTTCATAGTGGGCAAATCTTGTCTCTCTAAATTCGAGGATGACAGTAAAGGTCGGCGCCGAGAATAAGTGAGAATAAAGCAGAGTTAGTTGGAATGAAAAGCTGGGTGGAGACTTGATTGTAGGTGTTAGATAACATTCCAAATTATTTGTCGCGACCTTTTTGTGGAAGGTGTGCTATAGTGGCTCGGTGTAATGGAGTTGAGGTCTTGCGAGATCATGGCGTAAGGGTTGTGGGGAGTGTAAATCACCCGGTATTTTCCTATCTGACTATCGAGCAGGGGAAAAGACAATACATTACAACTATATTTTTCTTAAGAGCAAAAGAGATACGATCAGTACTTGATCTAAAAACTTACCAAAGAGGTGACATATTTTCTTTTCCATTTTGTCAAACAATTAGTGGGCGTGTGACATACTCGTGTTTCCCGCGACAATCACGCATTCATTCGGCATTGCGGGTAGTTAGTTTTATGTATTTTAATCCAAATACAAACAATGACAATAGTAATTGTACCTCGACATTTACCTGATTGAGAAAGCGAATGTTATTGATATCAGACGAAGAGATGGTTGGGAATGCGAGGGACTGCGATAACCATGTTAGCAAAGAGAAAGCATGCTTGGAGAATTGGGAGAAGCGACTTGGGTGGTGTTAATCTTTGGAAAGTCTTTGGGTAGAGGTTGAGTGTAATTCTCGAGCGCTTTCTTTCGGGACGACGCGTCTGGCGTTGTGCCATCTTATGCCATGAAACACGTCTACTATCATTGTGATTTCGATTCAGATTCAGCGCTTTGGGCCTTAATTTTAGAGGAAGAGAAATTTGATGCGGGAGCCTAAGATAGGAAGTGATGTGTGAAATAAGTTAAATAATTAGCGAACTAATATAATTTCAAATCCCTGATAGAAATTGCATTAATTTACTGCAAGTAAACACAACGTAACAATTTACGAAGGGAAACAAAAAAATTAAGAAAACTAACTAAGAAAACCAATACATAATTTGGATGATATGTTAGCGGTCAAAAATAAAATTCATGTAAATTGCGAAATTCATGTAAGAATAGAGTTGTTAAAATGCGTGAGAGAGAGAGATGTGTAAGGGTAAGAGTGAAGGGTGAGGAACTCAAAAATATTAACGACAATATAGTGTATATATCGCTCTAAATCAAAAAATACCAACACGTTAGATAGCTATTAGATATGATGTGTTAAATAATTTTATAAATATCAAGAACGATCAAGACAACATACCGATTGAGTAACCCAATTTTCTTTTCTGTTGAAGTTGCCATTTTTTGTTTCCCCTTCGTCGAAGATGGAGCGATTCTTAGGTTGTTCAAGTGATTCACATTTGAATTCGCCTAGGAAGTACAAAATAAGGCATTAGGTTAGCATGTCCAAAAAACATAACTTTTTAAAATCAAATTCATAAGAAATATCGCTCTCATAATAATACCACAACACAACAATTCTACTCGATGATGGTATGGAGTCGTGTGTGCGTGAGAGAGAAGTGTAAAAGTGAGCGTGAGACTGAGACCGACAATTTAGTGTATAATGCTCTAAACAATTTTTATCAAAAGATAAACAATGATTAGTACAACATACCGGTTGATTAAACCAATTTTCTTTTCGAATAGAACCAATTTTTTCTTTCCCCTTCGTTGAAGATGGAATAACACTTAGGTTATTCAAGTGATTCACATGTGAATTCTCCTAGGAAGTACAAAATAAGACATTAGTAAAAAAAATGCAAACTAATATCAAAATAAAATTTTATAACAATACCAGTAATGTTACCTTATCCATATGTAATTGATTAAGCACACATTCAGACAAAACATTGACAGATATGTTGTTTCTATCACTTGGATCAACCTGTAAGAGCAAACTTAATAAATTAAACATGAGCAAATGAAGCTGCAAAGACAGATTTCGTATCTTGAATATCACGACAAAAATTTAACATTTGATCAAAACTACATTCAATCTTCCGAGCCTAGCTCTTTTGTTTTTAATTTTTTAATTTTGTTTTACTATATATTTATACTGTAGATTGTTCTGTAAGAGAGTAAGTTGAATCAGAATAAAAGGTTGAGTTTATTTTCTTGACATCTTGAGTTAATTGGTGTCATTTTTCATTAAGAATAATTTCCATGAAAAGGATTTCAACGAATTTGATTTTCTGGAAGAAAACAAATAGAACATCCAAATATATAAGAATCTATGTGATAAGGTTTAAGTCCCTGGATAATGTGATTACGCGTTAGGAGGCACATGAAAGTGAGGAATTCAGTACATCAAAAAGGAAAGAAACAATAAAAAAGAAATTTAAAAGTTTTCTCCACATAAATAGTTGTCAAGTGTAATTAAATAGAATATTAGATATAACTTTATCAACACTAACTCTGATTAGTTTCATCTAACTTACTCAAATAGTGAAAATTAGACATCGTGACACTTAATCATCAGGAACACATGCAATAATTTATTTAATAAAGGAATTAGAGAAAATACTTTTTTCTTAAGGTGGTAGTTCTAATTGAAGTAGCTTTAAAACATTAAACCCACAACAACACATAAAAATGAACAATCTGAACAAACAATCTAATCTGACATTATTCTTCAATATTCATACAATTCTATAATTCTAAAAGCTGTAAAATATTTCATAACAAATATACTTTTAGTGACAATCAAATGGTATGATTTGTTTAAGTTTTGAAAACATCAAAATTCGATATACCTCTAATGTCGAAGCAGAGGGAGTATTTTTTTTAAAGCCAATACAACTAACTGTTCAATCTAAAGGCCTCCATTTGAATTATAATTTTTTTCGCATTTTGAAGGGTTAAAGGGGTAACATGCGAAAAACAATATGAAAAATTTATATCTTTTCCAACTTTCAAGTTGGAGAAACCTCCATAGACAGTCAAATAGGGTTTAAAGCTCTCACCACAAGTTTTACTTTGGTGAAGACTATAAACTCTTATCTAAATGTAATGAAATACAAATTTAAATCATGCTCATTGATTGCAGAAAGAGAAAGTGCAAGAATAGCTTTATGCCAAAGATATGATAGATGATACATTAAACTTAGTAACTAATAGCAAGATATCTTGATTGAGGAAAGAGAAAGTGCAAGAATAGCTTTATGCCTTCAAGAATGATACCACAATCAAATAATATCAAATATATAAATTAAAAATTCTCTGATTAGATGAATCATACATGTCCATATATTGCACACTCAAATCACCATGGATCTGAGTCTGAATGATGTCTTCAACTACTTCTGCAAACAAAAGTAAAAACTCCACATTTTCTTTTTCAACACTAAGAGTGCAGGACTAACAGTAATTCTGCAATCAGTATGTGTAGTTATCATAAATAACATCTTACATCTCTTTGCATATACAACTTAACCAAGAACCTATTAATAAGAAAACTTGAACTTAGAGGCATCTAAATTTCTACTTGGAACCAATAGTCACATAAGAGAGGAATTCGAATTATGAATTAATCTGCTGTGCTTGCTTGTTATGCGACTAATAAATTCAATTCCAAACACAAGAAGTTACTCTGAGCTTCCAACCAACAAACTCATGAAAATCATTGATTCTTAAATTACTATTAAATGTTATGCTATATTTAATGAAACTTTGTATACTAAATATATAATTATTGCACATAAGTTGATCCAATATTGTTCCTACTGAAGAAAGAAAGAGTACAGATGCATATTTGAGAGAGGAGAAAAAAAGAAGCCCTAAACCAGCCATAAAATTTCTCTCTTTAGTGGCTCAACGATTCCTCCGTCTTCCGCCACAATATAATGGTCTTCAGTCACAGGAATTAACCCCAAACAGATGTTAACCCCAAAAGTTTTGATGGTCCACATGATAATGGCAATATTATGAGATTTATCAAGCCTAACATTGTTTTCTGTTTGCTACGCAGTAAAAGAAGAAAATGGACAGAAATGGTAAAGTCGTATGATTCGATTGAAGACTTGGCTACTCTTCGCGGAAGAAAGAAGTTGTCATCAGTTTGTTGCCATTTAGAATTTTACCCCATACAAGTTTATGTTCAGACAAATTTTGGAAAAAAGAAAAAAAACAAAAATACTCTGGCTTAAGCATATTCAACAACAATACTCTGGCTTAAACAAAAATACTCTCAGAACATAAACAACAACAACAACAAAAAAAGAAAAAGAACATAAACATATTCAATCTATAAACAAAAATCATGGAAATCGAAATAAAATGCATAATAATGATCCAGAAACCAAACAAAGCTCAAATTAAGCATATCAGTGAATCAAAGAAAAGAGTAATAAATTTTCATTCTAAAAATCATGGAAAAAAGGATAAAACCTTTCGGTGTTTGGAGACTCTGGCTTTCTCATTCATGGTCGGTTGCACTTCAATCTATTTTGCTCTCTAATAGCGACTGTGTATGCTACGCTGTCAGCGGGAGAGATGACTGCGATGTATGAGATTACTCTGGTAGATTAGGGCCTGGGTATGAGATTTAGGGCTGAGTATGAAAACAACAGACATATTTAGGATCGATAATTGAAAGAGAGATAGAAGACAAACCTTCACTATTCGATTTGGGGCCAAAATTAGGGCTTTGAGATTTGGGGAGTGAGTGAAATGAATGAAGCGATGAGCACCTAAGATCGATCGTGAGATGATAATACTGAAAATATCACATGACTTAGTACACAAAATTCTAGCAGCCTTTTTATAATTTTTGGGGTTATATTGTGCAACATTTAGATGATAATACTGAAAATAAAAAAAAATGAAATTGCAAATTATAATACCTAGAAGAAGAAGAGCACTTAGTCTCTCAGTATTCCTCATATCTTTCCCGGTATATAGCAGTTGTTGTCGCTGCAGTGGCACTTGCGTCTACGTATTACATAAAACAAACACCGTAAATCTAGAGACTAAAATAGAAGAAATTAAAACCCTAAGTCGAGAGAAAGAAGTGCACAGACCTGTCCAGTAGCCACAATAACACACACAATAATAGTAGCTATTAGACAATAATTTTTGCTGACAATACCAGGTATGAAAGAACAACAAACTACTTGATTTTTTTTAACACGAAAATTCCATCGGAATTAATCCTATTTAGATTTTTTCATAACTGATCTTTGCAGGACACCATGGCCAAAATCCGAACGCTTCGCCCAAATCAATTTTAGGGTCAATTATTCTCATGTTTGGTACCTTTTAGTCGCACATCTTTTATGGATCTAAACTATAGAAGTACCTTGTTATCTCAGAAGTCAAAATATATAGATATTGATGCATATGAACATTACGACATAATCTTTGTTAAACTTTGTGGATATCAGTAGGGTAGTTACTAACATGAATATGCTTGCAGACACTCTTTGTTATATATATTTGAAAACTTTCCAATTTAACCAATAATAAACTAAGGAGGCTGGAGGTCTACCAAATGATTTCTTTCTTAATCCTTGGTAGGTTTGGGCAATTTGGATTTCTTCGCTACCTTCTTTGAAAAAAACGTAGCTCTGCGATATATCCTTCAGTTGAGGCTGGGGAAGGAAATGGATTAGAAAGTGGAATGCCTGTGTCAAATATGGGACAAAAGGAACTTCTGTTGGTTGAGGTCTTCCTTCTGCCACTATTGGAGAAGCTCTTCTCAACTTGCCTGATTTAAATCAGTAAGGCTTTCCATGCATCTCCTTTTCTAACTTCCAATAAATGCCTTCTACTAAACTGTTTGTGAAGCGAATCACGAATAACAGTATTTCTTATGTTTTACAGGAGGTTGACAAAGATCATCTTTGGTCTCTCAAAGAATCAGCCTCAATATTTTTTATGGGTTATAAACACATGTAATGTGATCAAGTTCATGGCTTCAATACTTATTTCAAGGCTCATAATTCCATAAGAATAAATTATCGGCTCTTTTTTGGGTTCATTGCATTTGGTTCTATTCACATGTTGAAAGTTAACTCCAGTGAATCAATGAAACAAAGGATTATGATGACTAATCAACTTCGAAGACTAATCAAATATCAATGCATAAACAAATTATTCAGATCGATGTTCATCTGAAACTCCAAACGATAATGTAAAATGAAAGTTATCTATATATGTACTGTATTGTAGTGAGTAATACTTGAAAACATTATATTTTATTGGTTTAGATCAGTCTTTTCCTTTTTATGTTCATTTATTCCTCTTTTTTTGTTCTCAAAGATTGTCTCTTGATTGCACTCGTGACTTGTATCTTCTATCTTAGGAAGATTGGTGGTCTTTAAGAAAGCTTATCTAATTTAACACTTGGACAATAAAAAAAACATTGCAGCACAGGAATGTTCTTTTGGTTGGGAGGTATTCTTTCTTCTTACATTACATTGGGATGACCACATTAATGAATTTGAGCTGGTCAACAGATACAGTGTTGGATAATTGAAATTTAAATTTATGTGTTCCTTGTTGCTAGGAGGACAGGGCAAGAAGAATATTACTTGTACTTGTGCAATTATTCGTTCTCAATTACCGTGCTGATCAACTGTTATGAATATCTGGATCCAATAACTATATTTAATGAAGTACTTGAATTTTGAGCGTCAATATTGATCAACTTAGTTCCACTGAGATGTATTTATTGGTGCTTGTGCAGAGGCTACTATAAATGTAGCAGCATGAGAGGCTGCCCTGCAAGGAAACATGTGGAGAGGTGCTTAGAAGATCCTTCTATGCTTATTGTCACTTATGAAGGCGAGCATAACCACCCAAGGATACCAGTCCAATCAACAACCACATGAAACATCATGCAAAACTTGTACATATTTGGTGCAGTTTAAGCTTGGGGGGGGGGGCAGATGGTACAAATTACTGGTTTTAGAGAATTACCGTACAAACGCCAAAGCATTCAAATGTTGGGCAGGCAGACAGGATACCAAGGGGCAAATTAAAGAATTCTGTAGAATTGGTGGTTCCTGATTGTGTAAGAATCTTCTCAAATGACCAGTCAATTTGGGTTTTAACTTTTTCAGTAGTTTAAAGATTTTTGTTGAAAACCATTTTCTTATTATGGCAGCTTTAGTTTTGATTGGGTAGAAATTATCTAGGCTTTTGGCGGTGTTTACTAAATCTCTTACCTTATATTATTGCAGCAGTAGCTCTAGTTATGAGAATCTCTCCGGTGGTTGCTTAGATTCTAGATTTTTGTTAAAAGACATTATTACTTAGATGTACTTGTTTAGATTTATTAAGAGTGTTTTGGTGTGGGGTTTGTTGCAGGTATTGTGAGTACGAATGGTTGTAGAATTTAATTCAGACGTAAATATTCCCCACCAACTCTTTTGAGTGTCCTTATGGAAAAAGAATTTCTTAGGTTCCTGCACGTAATGTGAGCAAAATGGGCTATTTTACTTGCTATTTTTGTTTTATAATTCCTTTACTGGCTTGGCTATCTGATAGGAATTTGGTTGATACTACTATAGATTCAGTTGCCTTTGACTCGGCAGTGATTTAGTAACCTGAATTAATTTTCCTGCTGATTAGGTTTGTAGTAATTTTCTTCATTCTCTCTTATATAGTGGAACAAAATTCAATAATGGGGAAGTGATGGTTGAAATATATACATTGTCAAGAATTGCTACTTTATTCTGGACCATAGAATTAGCTCAACAACACAATAAAATAATCCTATTAATTTTTTTGACATTTTCTTTTACTTGTATATCTATTTTTGCTTACAGTTCCGAGAGATAGTCTAAATAGAACCAAATACAACAATTCAGCTCATCTGAACTGAGCCTTAAATTTTAATGGAGAAGTTGAAAAATCTAAGCTTTCATATGTTTTTTGTATGAGTTATCAAATACAGATCAAAAAGAGAAATTCCTCACCTATCGTTATTGTTTGCAATTTGAAGACTAAAACCCCAAGAAATATAAAAATCATAAATTAGCAGAAATTCTAACACTGAAATTCTGAAATTAAGACCATTCCGAACAGAAATACCTAAAAATTAAATCAAATTGTAAAAATTTTGTATAATAATCAAAACAAAAAACAAAAGGCTACCTTGGGCGAAAGATGAAGCCGATGCAGGAAGAGGAGGGGTCAATGGAACTTCGACGCCTTGGATCGTATATTTGTGGCTGGGTATGAGATTAGGGGCTGGGTTGAGAGGGATCGAGGGTTTGAACTGAGAGAGCGATAGAGGGTTTGATGTGTGTGCGTAAGAACAGAGAGCGATAGAGATCTGTTTGAAAGAGAACGGCTGACGTGAGTCGGATAGATCTTCGTTTTCTTTCTTCAGCTTCTTCTGCTTTGCATTTGAGTTTTGAGGGAATAAGGGGGAATGAGAGAGCTCTGTGTGTGTGATAGAACAGAGAAAGACGAAAGATTTGAAATTTGAATAAAAGGGGATGAGAGAGAGCTGTTGACGTCAACTTAGATGTGACGTTTGTCTTTTTTTCTCTCTATGCTCTCCTTTATATTATAGATTTAAGAAACCAATATTTAGTCGTTGATTACTTTGTCCACTAGCCTGACTCATTTCTATTAGTATGAATATTGAGGGTCCGAATTACATGTTATGAATGAATATTAAGACATAATTCTCATTTGGGATAAATCATTTTTTGATCACTGTAATAGGATCTGGTTTTTATTGTGGTTATCGAAATTTTTTTTATTACAATCGAATAATTGTACTTTCAAATATTACAAAATGATCATTAATTTTAATTTTCGTCCAAAAATCAGACGAAAATACTTAGTAGACTAACAGAATCCAAGTGGCACTAAGGTGGCACGTAGGATCCACTCCCACGTGGATCCGTAGTCAAGATAATACACTTTTTGGTTACTGTACTAGGGTTCAATTTTCATTGTGGTTACCGAAACTTTTTTTGTTACAATCGAATAATTGTACTCTTAAAAATTACAAAATGATCATTACTTAAAAATTATTATTATTTAAAAATTATTATTATTTAGAAATTATTATTATTTAAAAATGTTGAAAGTCAATGTTGAAGTATTATTATTTAAAAATTATTATTATTATTATTATTATTATTTCAAAATTATTATTATTACTATTATTATTATTAAAAATTATTATTATTATTTTAAAATTATTATTATTAAGAGTATTTTATTATTTAAAAAAAAGCTCCCTTTCTTTTCTTGATTATGATGAATCTAATAAACTCATTTTTTTTAATCAGAGTTGCTGGAGAATCCAACAACAACTGCCTGCCACCAAGAGCACAAGTGGCTAATAATAACAATAATAATAATAATTTTAAAATAATAATAATAATAATAATTTCAAAATAATAATAATAATAATAATTATAATAATAATAATATTGACAATAATGACAGGATAATTTCAAAATACATGCAATACATACTGCATGTACATAATTTTTTTTAGTGCTAAATAAATAAACCAAATAAACTTATTAAATAATACATACATAACCATTTTGTAAATAATAATTTTAAATAATAATAAATTTTAAGTAATAATAATTTTTAAGTAATGATCATTTTATAATTTTTGAGAGTACAGTTATTCGATTGTAACAAAAAAGTTTGAAGAATCAAGCAATAAAAATCTGGATTCAAAGACAAAGAACCAAAAAGTGTATTATTTTGACTACGGATCCACGTGGGAGTGGATCCTACGTGCCACCTCAGTACCACTTGGATTTTGTTAGTCTACTAAGTATTTTCGTTTAATTTTTGGACGGAAATTAAAATTAATGACCATTTTGTAATATTTGAGAGTACAGTTATTCGATTGTAATAAAAAAATATTTCGGTAATCACAATAAAAATCGGATCCTAGTACAATGACCAAAAAATGATTTATCCCTTCTCATTTATTTATTATATTTTTTTAATAACTCATTTAACAAGTTAGAGTATTTTAAATTAATAGAAACTTACCTTCTTTGAAGGGGTAGGAGTCTATTACGAGGATAAGTTATTATGTTCGGTAAATAATTTGAAAAACTAACGTAAAATATTCAATAAGATGTAAACTAAAAATAAGCATTTAAATAACAACTTTTTTTATCCATAAATTATACTCAAATTATAATTTACCTTAGATAAATTAAAATAAGTATTATTTTCTTTTAAAAAATTAATATGCTATAAATTGTTTCAAATAAGTAGTTCAATCAATTTTTTTGTTTTAAGTTGTTACTACTGCTTCTTGGAATATGATTTAAAATGTGATTGGAATCACTTAAAAAAATTTATTAGTGATTATGATTATTATTTTTATAATTAATTTTAAAATAGCAATTTGTCAGTTTGTGTTTAGTAAATAAAAAATACTTAAACTAATAAAAAAAAATGTTTGGTATAAAAGAAAAAATTAATTACCACTTATTTCAAGTATAATAAATAAATATATGTAATCGGTGAAATTTCTAAAATAAAAAAAGATAAATTACTAATATATTTGGTAAACTTTAAATATTAGATTTAGCAAATAATTAGAACCTTTGGAGATTGTGCTTATTTATTTTCATAAAATGATTATAAATAATTTTAAATTCCTTTTAAAATAGATTATAAGTGATCCCAAACAATCACTTAGAAAAATCTAGTGTTTTTAATTGTCCAAAGCAATAATTATGTTTCATAAGCAAATTGATTATAGGCCATTCCAAAAAACCACTTAGAACAATTAGAATTTTTTATAGCAACATAACTATTACTCAGCCTTTTTAATTAATAAGCTATGTTTGTTTATATAAAAAGCATGCATAAGATTAGATTATCTCTCTTAATTTAATATTATTTCAGACTATTTTATCCTACAATAAAAATTAATAATCATATGAACTAATTTTTGTCATTCTTAATTCTATTTATGAGATATTATATAATCTCATGATGAATTTGGGATTAATAATCCTCCTTTATATGCTATCAAATAACTTTATGAAACTAATAATCCGATATCAATGGACCGTTAAAGGATTAAATAGTTTAAAATAATATTAAATTAAAATAAATAATCTAATCTCAATTATGTTTTTTGGCAAATAAACATTATTCTAATTTTTCATGGAAGAGTTTTCATTAAAAATACCTTATTTTATTTATTTTAAAAATTCAAAATTAACATAAATTTATTTAATTTTAATTAATAAGAAATTATGAATACTATTATATATTGTGCAGTTTAAAGTTTTAAGTCAAAATATGATTACAAAATATTTACATATAAAATTAAGAAAAATATCACTTTAATTTATTTTTTCTTTATCGCATACACTTACATGCTAGTCACAATTTAATTTTTTAAAATACTTATCAACTTATACATCATTTTTGTAAAATTATTATTGCAAACTCAAATTTACATTTTGTTTTAATAATAATATATCATTTTATAAAATTATCATGGTTCAGATACAATTCATCAATCAAAATGTCTAATGTTATGTTACGTTTGAAGTTTGAATTGGAATAATAAAAATAGAAATAAAATGTTTTATTTTAAAAAAATTATATTAAATTACAATTAAAATAAAAAAAATTATATTCAATTTTTTGAAAGAGACCTAGAATGGTATGAATGAATCTATCCTTCC
Source organism: Panax ginseng (assembly GCA_020205605.1). Lineage (NCBI taxonomy): Eukaryota > Viridiplantae > Streptophyta > Magnoliopsida > Apiales > Araliaceae > Panax > Panax ginseng. The sequence continues at coordinate 2,842,792 of CM035133.1, read as the reverse complement.
CTTTCATTTCATTCATTCAATCTACTCTTTATTTTATTTTTTCAATCCAAAAAGTAACATTAAATTTTATTTAAATTGTTCAAATCTTAACCTTCAGCCTTTGTGATTGTTAATCCAAAGCAGACAACAAATATCGGATCATGTGGATTTAATCTCAATCACAAGTACAACTACGTTTTCCAAATTACCATCATAAAATAAATACTCCATTAAATCGCTCCATTTCACTGTAATTAATACTGAGAAACAGAAGATTTAGTGAATTAAATCCAAAAATATAAGTAAATAACAGAGAGGTAGTAAAAATGAAGAAATGGATGGTGTGATCGAGGAAATAATTATATAAAGATGAAGAAGGCGCTCAGAAACTCATAAAGAGAATGGATTAGAGGGTTTGTCCTCACAAATTTAATCAGATTAACGAGATTATTTCATAACTCATCACAGCGCCTCTCTCTCTCTCTCTCTCTCTCTCTCTCTCTATATATATATATATATATATATTTCACACAAAACTACAGAAACAAATATGTAAATATGCATATATGCACATGGCATACCATAGAGACATATATTCGCATAACCAGCCCGCCGTGGCTAGGGTTTGGCTTCGTTTGAATCTACTTATAGGGGAGGAGAACTGATACGGATGGCATTTAGTTACGAAAATACCCTTTTTCTGTCCCAACTCCCAAGGACAAAAAGGTCAAAAACAAAGGAAGGGTGTGTTTGGTTGAATGTATCTCGACAGTACCTGTTTTAGCATCTAATTTTTGGTATTTTGCTCTTAAATTTGGCAGTTTTGGACCAAATTTAAGTGACAAAACATACACAACATCTTTCTTTGTCTAGAAACCTGAGTTATTACTCTCCATATTTCTATTATTCAAGGTTTTGTAGCTGATTTGCAATGGAGGACAAACAAACAACAATTAAGTCTAGATGTTGAACAAGAATATTGTAAACAAATTAAATTCTCAAGTTCAAGCTTGAAACTTCATGCATGCATAAACAACGGGTCCGGTTAGTTTATTTTCTGTAAGTTCATTAATTTATTAATGAAACGCCGACACACATAGAGCCACTGCGTGTCAAGACTCTATCATTGGTCAACCCGACCAACTTATCCAAAAATAAACTTAACCACTTCCATAAACAACATGTTGATCTCATTTGCCACTATATATTCCAAGAAAAAAACTACGCCTTGTACCTTGTTGGGTCGTGATATTTCACATATTGGGTCGACCCAATTGGGCCCATTCATTTGTTTAAATCTTTTGGGTCGTTTCTATTGGGTCTGGCCAGTTGGGTCGAGTCAGTGGCTTTTCTTAGTTAAGTCTTGAAAGGCTTGAGCAGAATTGAAGGGATCGACCCATTAGATATTTTAATATCTCCATCTTTGACCGGTAATGATGAAAAAGCATGACAGTTGACTGTTGTATTTGCCATGCATTTATGTGGATGGGATCCGGACTACGGCGATAAAAACAAAGTGACCACGTGTGGGGTGGGTCAGGTTTGTGCATTGCAGGAACCATCGATCAGAGGCTATGTCGGAAGAAGTAGGTGGCATGAAGAAAGGCAAAAAAAGAGTATACCATAGCAAGGAAATCTTTAAGCAAAAGGTACACACTCACAACTGATATTTTTATCTCTCTCAAGACACTAGAGATTATTATCCTCCATTGTTAACCCTTGTGAACACCTGTACTGACTCTCACGCCTGAGTTATCCCCCGACGGTCGAAGCTGTCAAGCTCTTGGTGTTAATCGTGTTTACTGTGCAGGATCAGGACATCTTAAGTGGTTGGACGTGGCAGAAGATCTTGGCGTTAACATACCTAATTAACTAATCTCAACTCACATTTGAATACATACTTTTAATTAAACTACTAAACTTAGATTTATTTTCAACCTAAAAATATTTTTTCAAATGTATAAAAAAAAAAAATTGGTCTTCCTGATTTTCTGGATAATGAAACAACTAGCTTCTTATTCTGGTAAGGTGGCTGCCAATTAATTGTGTGTCAAGAAATTCAGCCAAAAGCAAGTTCAAAATCTTTGTTTCCCTCTCAGGCTTACTTGAACTTCATTTCGATCAATAAATCAACCAACAATCCATTGACTTTTATTTGGGGTGGCCATATAATTAAGATGTTTTTCACTTCAACATAATCAACAGACGAAATATTACGAAAGATCAAAACTTTCTTGAAACTAATTCTGGGATGGTCAAAAAAAAAAAGTTGGGGCACTCATTTCTGGGCAGAGGAACTATTGTTTATATGAATTACCAAGTAAATTGATATGCTGACAAGCTTGACCTGATGTACTTTTGTAGAGGTGTCACCAACATTCACTGGCTGAAGGAAATGGAAGTGTTACTGCACAACATAGGGATTCACCATTAGAGAATACAGGGCTTACATTTTTGGGCCGGAAGATTACTGGGGTTGGGACTACTCTACTTGGAAGGCCTTCGGGTGCTTATTCAAGGGTAGTTTTTGCTCTAGCTTATATGTCCAGTGTAATATTGGCAGAAGGATGGAATGACTGGGGCGATCCAACCAAGCAGCGGTACTAAACTGAAAACCATGTTCTTCTTCTTTTGGTTTATTTAATGTTTGCATGTCCTTGTGACTTGATTATCAAGAGGCTTTTAATGAATATTTGTTTATATTTTTGTGTGTGACAGATCGGCGTTCTATGGTGAATACAAGTGTTATGGACCTGGTGCCAATAGATCCAAAAGGGTTGAATGGTCACACAGCTTATCAAGTGATGCAGCTTCACCTTTCCTGACCAAGGCCATGACCGGAGGTCGTGGGTGGCTTAGAACTAGCTACTTACATTATTAATGGAACTAGCTACTAGTTTTCATACAGATATAAGGAAAGAACAGCTATTAATATAGGGGAAAAGAATACTCTGAAAACCAAGCCCATTAAGAATTGAACAACCATGAACATTCAGCATGACAACAAGCCCAAAAAAGCTTAAAAACCAAATCTCAGAATTCCTCATTTCAAATTATAGAATATACAGTGGAAGATTAACAGGTATTATAAAACACATTGCCTTTTGAAAAAACAATTACAGGAAAATATCTCCATCAATATGCAAATTCCCCTTCATAACAAGAAACCTAAACAAATCTGTGAACTTTTCAAATAACCCAAACTTCCTTGACAAAAACAAGCAGCTTAGAACTCAAAAGGCCAAGTCATAGTACTTTTTACTCTTTTTTTTTTTCAAAATAGAATTGAAAGAAGGCAAATCAATAACACCAGCAGCAGCACAGCCCCAATCCAACAAGCCAAATTCCTCCTTTTCTTCAACTGATTAGCGCAATTGAGTTCTTTAGTCCCACCATCAACATAAGCTCCAGCATTAGCCACATTCATTTCAATATCATTAATCTGTTCTCCTTGTGTCTCAACCAATACAGCCATATCAAGAAAAACTCCATGTAACTCAATCAAGCTCCTCTGCATCTCCTTCACAGCTTCAAGCCTCTCCTGATTCTCCACTGCCAAATCAAATTTCCCTTCAAAAACCCCAACTTGACCTTGTCCCGAAATTATCTTCTCAATCATATCCTCACTGGGTTCCTCTCCATTGGCACTATAGTAGCTTTTCCTAACACCTTCTTTGTGCTCACTGACAATTTTTTCTCTTAAACGCTGAAATTCATTCATCATATCTCTTAGTTTCAGTCTCAACCCATTAGTAACAGAAATTCTTGTTCGATCAATTGGGCTTCCCTGTCTATATGTATCCGATACCCCACGATTAGCCGCATTGGATTTATCAAGTGATTCTAATCTTGCTTTAATGATCTTGGCCTTTCGTAGAACAGTGATCATATCGGAATTAATTTGATCTCTAAGCCCTCTAAGAACTTTAGAACTGCAATTGGACTTTGTCCCTTCATTGAGATCTCCAAGATGAAGAAGAAGATTACTGATTTCTTCCATGTCAGCCTTGATTGAGCCCACATCTTCAAAGAACTTTGAGATGTTTCTTTCATCAGAAGGGTCAAGTTGGCCCATCCCGATATTTTGTCCTGATTCCAGGTCTTTCATGGTCTGCTTCTTCAATTCAACATAACTTAGAAACGATTTTGTCATAAGATCATTCATCTTTACAAAAACCGATTAAAACCCACCTGCAAAATACCCCCAATTCTTGAGTCTTACAGAACATTCACAATTCAACTCTAATTATACAACAATATCTATATACAAAGAGAACGAAGTAAAACCCTTACGTATATTCAATAGAAATGAAAATCTTGATTGGGGTTTGGTGATTCTGGGATTTGGATAAATCTTCAATTGAAGATCTGTAAATGATTTTAAAGTAAATTATACGAGAAGAAGTAATGAGAAAAAACAATTAATTGAATCTTTAAATTCAAAAAATGGAAAAAATAAACAAGAAAAGAAGGGAATTGAAGTGGGAAAGAGAAGAGGAATGGATAACCTTGAATAATTGGAGTGCCCTTCAACTCTTTGTCTCTGGAGAGATTGAAAGGGGTATGGTGAGGAAGGGGGGGGGGGGTGAAGAAAGGAGAGAGTGAGGGATGGTGCAGTTAAAAGGGAAGAGAGAGAAAACAGGGGAGGCGGTGGCTGGCTTCCGTTAGGATTTGGTGGCGTTGGGTTTTTGAAATTTCAAAACTTGAGGAAAGGGTTTAAAAGAACCGTTATATTTGGAAAGTCCACTTTCACCATGGATACTGGACCCGACTCATCACTTTTAGTACAATTTTAGTTACTACTTTGGGCTATAGTACAATTTTAAAGTTACTACTTTAAATTTTTATAAATTATTAATATGATATATTTATAATCAACAAATTTTTTAATAATTTTTTTTTTGGCCCTATTCAAATTGAATATAAAATTTTGAATTAATTAATTTTTACCACCAAAATGATATTTGTTCCCTCCACTTTTAAAGTAAAGCAACTAAGGAAATTTATAAAGGAAATGATATTTTTATATTTTTATGAATAATTATCCATATATAATTATTTTTTTAATTTTATGTGAAATATGAATTAAGATAATTGTATACATTTAATTAATATTATTATTTAAGAATTAAAAGTTCTTATTACTATTTTAAAATTTTATTAAAAGTTTAAAACTATTAATGTAATTTATTTAAAAAAAATTTATTGGGAGTATGAGATAAATTAAGAGATGAGTATTATAAAAAAAATAAATATTTTATTTTTAAAAAAAATTATAAACGATAAATAAATCAAAATAAATTTTTTTTTTTTCAAAAAAAGTTATTATGAAATCGATGAAATAATTCATAGGTGGACGAACTTCCATCTCACTTGTTTATTTTCTTCTTTCCTTTTATTTCCTTTTAAGATGCATTCGCCACCCAATTTATTTATTTTCTTAATTTGATTCATGCATTTATTTATAATGGGTCCATCTTCACGCCAGAAATAAATATTTCAAAATATAGTCCTCCCATTTATAATTATATTGATAACTGAATCAAGTGCAAGTGAAATGGAAAAGATGGAAGAAGGAAATAAGAAGAGCAGATTACTAATAGTTGGTGTAACAGGAAATCTAGGTTTCCAGCTGGCCAAGTCAAGCCTCCAAGCTTCTCATCCCACATTTGCCCTCGTCAGAGATTCCGCTTTTTCTGATCCTCGCAAATCAAACAACCTTCAATTCCTCTACGGCGCCGGTGCCACTCTCCTCAAGGTCTACCTCATTCTCTCTCTATATATCTATCTATCTATCTATATGTGTAAATGTATAATTGTGTGAGTTATTATACGCGGTGTTTGGATTTGTTACTTGTTAGGGCTCATTGCAAGATGAAGCGAGTCTTATTGAAGCCATTAAGCAAGTCGACGTTGTCATTTGTGCTGTTCCGGCCAAACAGGCGCTCGACCAGAAGCTTCTTGTTCAGGCTATTAAGCTTACTGGAACTGTTAAGGTCTCTCTGTCTCTCTAGAATACAAATAAAGTAGGACCTTTTATTTTAGGACTGAGGGAAGTACTAAAAGATTCGTACAATTATGATTGGGAAAATAATTATTGAAAAAAAATAAAAAATTCTTAGTGTAGTGAGGCCAAATTGTACTCCCCCTCTTTCAAATTCAGAGATACATTTCTTTCCCTTCTTTTTAGTCTGTTTTAGAAATTAAAGGTACAATTTTTATTTTAGACTATAAATTGACATAAAATTTTGATATGCCACTATTTATATTCTGTTTGGAAATGACTTATAAGTCATTTTAAAATAAGTTAGTTTGACCAAATATGATGTCTATTTTGCTACTCTTCTATTTTGCCTCTCTTTTTATTAATGTCCTTTTTAGTAATCTTTATATTTATTTTAACTTGCAAGTCATTATGAGTCGAACACCTTCATAACTTGTTTTAACTTAATTTTTGACTTATAAATCAAATTAATGCCGAACGCTTTATCACAACTTAAAACAACTTATAAATCAACTTATATTTGAACTTATAAGTTATTTAAAATAAGTCATTCCCGAACAGGTAATATTAGGCCACTAGCCCACTACTACATGCTATGCTTGGAAAAATAAGGTTTCTTTAAAAATTGTCTTTTTAAAAAAAATTAGTATTTTGGAATAGAAAGTACTAGTTATAGGTTTGTGGGTTTTCTTCATCATTTGAAATTCGGAATAATCTTTAATTCAAGGGAAATTTTGGTGAATTTACTGTATGGGTTTAATATTGGTGGTATCTTAGACAATATGTATTAAACCATATGACCGAGCTTTTGAAAGAAAAAAAAAAGTTCTTAAGTTATTTTTTTTAAAAGTAAAAGTTCGTGTAACTATTGCAAGTGAAATATCTGTCCGAGGGATTCGTAGTTTTTATTGGTTTTCAGGCCTATAAATGTGAATTGGTGCAGAGGTTTATTCCATCGGAGTTTGGATTAGATCCTGACAAAACTCGAGTAGCTGACTTGGACCACAACTTCTACTCAAGCAGAGCTGAAATTCGACGGCTTGTAGAGGCTGAAAACATTCCTCACACATTCATCTCTTGCAACTTCTTCCTGAGCTACTTCCATCCTTAGTTCAACTAGGCCTAAAAACTCCACCAAGGGACAAATTCACTGTATTTGGAAATGGAGACGTCAAAGGTATGTCAGTTTGTCAGCTTTACATCCATTACTTAGGTTCATTATATTGATTTTACCATATTGTAAGATCCTGTAACTGTTTGCCTAAATATTCTTTTTCATGTATTTTTGTGTGTATTAATTTGTATCATCGGCAACGCAGCCAGAATTTTCAAAACTAGGAGATGGCTATGTAACTTATGTTGCTGCTAATGGCATTGTCTGCAGGTGTCTTTGTGAAGGAAACTGATGTTGCCACCTTCACTATAAGCGCTGTGGCCGATCCACGTACATTAAATAAAGTGCTATACTTGAGGCCCCCAGGAAATGTATACTCCCTCAACGAACTGGTTGAGCTTTGGGAAAGTAAGATTAAGAAGACACTTGAGAAAATATACATGTCTGAAGAAGAGCTTCTAAAGAAAATAAAAGGTGTGCTTGTTATCTCAATGTTTTATGCGCTGATGTATGACTAATATTCCATTCTTAACTTTGTATTATAGACAAGTTCTTTCTCTCTATTCACCCAACTCCCACAATGATGTTGAAAAACCAATGTCATTCAGGAATTCCTAACGATTCCCTAGTAGCATCTAAACTTGAGAGAAACAAGTAGACCTATTCTAAATGCCATTAAGCTCTGATTTCACTGTTTCATTCCTTATGGTCTTTACGTTTACTTAATTTGAATTTCGAATACATCAAATTGCCCTTTCTTTAGTCATATATGAAGATTAGATATGTGACTTCCTCTTGTGTACTATCATTAACTTAAATAAAGAAAAGGATACTCTGTCACCATCACTTACTTGCATACAGCATTTAGAACAGCATAATACTTTGTTCAGCATAATTCAGGTTGGTTACTCTAGAGTTACTTTGTTCTCTGTTCAGGATGTTACAGCTATTCACAGTAGACTTGCTTACATTTGACCTCTAGAAGAGAATACTATAAGGACTTTTTATCCTCTATTCAGGATGTTGGTAGAAACTAAGTTTTAGACTTGCTTAGATTTGACCAGGCAGAAGAGAATACTGCCAATGGAGAAATATTCCTTTAGAGATATTTTTACGGACTATATGGCTAACTTGGAATGAAGGGAATAGTCTTATTTGTTATACAGTAACAGAGAAAATGATATTTGCTGCTTGATTATGAATGATTAAAGCAAAACTGTAGGATCTTCACTAGCAATGTTTGTTTTTCTTTATTCAGTGTCATACTTTCTTTTTCTTTCTTTTTAAAATTTTCACACTAAATGTTTCTTTTTTAATTTTCACTGATATGTTTAGTAATAATACCTGACTTGTTGCATTTCAGAAACTCCATATCCAGACAATATGACGATGGTTTTCATATACTCTGCATTTGTAAAGGGTGACCAGACCTATTTTGATATCAAGTCATCTGGCGGGGTGGACGGGACACAGTGGTATCCAGATTTGAAATACACCACAATCAGTGAGTACCTAGACACCCTACTGTAAGTCTGCATAATTGTGTACTAGACTACCATAAACTTCCTCATGGGTCTACAATATATGTAGAGGATAGAAACCAAGTGAACAATTGGAAGGGGAAAAAATAATATCTGCATTTGGCTCAAAATTTGGGCTACAGAAGTATGTATGTAGGTGACTAGAGAATCTGGCATTGCAAAGTAGGCCGACGATCCAAGAGTGTTCAAATGTTATATTTTCTTTGTCCCATTTAAACTGAGATTCTTTCTATTTTTGATGTCCCATAAAGATTGAACTTGTTGTATTGACATCAATTTCAACCGGGGAAGCTGCAACAAGCCAGAAAAATAAACAGGAACATAAACACATTCAATTTCATCTTCAGCTCTTAAAACTTTATTCCTGGTACTCTATTAAGAGTGGAGTGCCTTCACTAGAGGAAAAAGAGAGACTACCAAAAAGATTTTCTCACGACTTATGGCGAGCAGTTACTTCAATCAATACTTTAGAGAAAATAATGTTGAAGTAATTTGGCTTGTTGTCAAATTTTAATATAGATAAAACAAGCATATCATTTTAGAACAAAGTAATACATGGCATCCCAGACATCTAGGAACTCCAGAGGTTAAATTGTGCTTTCATTGCATATCGATTGTGCTGTCTGATATATCAGCAGCATATCAAATATCATATTACAATTTCCATTAGAAGATGTATTATAATTTTATTTCAGAGAATAGGGACTAGTGCACAGTACATGGAACTTTCTATAAATATTATCAACGGTTTTATTAATTTGGCTCAAAAGTTTCAAAAGAAATAACTAAACACTAACATGGCTAATAAATACACCATCGGTCCAGGCATTACTGAGAATCGCCTATACTAAAAAGAATAAGAACATATGATCAAATTACAGTATATTGTTCAAAAGAGCTTCTAATAGTGCATCTCAAACACCAATAAAACCCTCTTTACAAAGCTAACCGGTAAAAGCTTCAACAATAGTTATACAAAGTCCCACAAACAGACCATATAAAAATCTATAGTATGTGTTTGAAAGTAGCCAACAATGCAATCCTCCGGGAGGGGGAAGTAAAATTATATATGAATTCTATCCTTTAAATTCCAAATATAAAGACCAGGTCACAACTGTTGCATAACTCCATGAATATAAAGAACAAGATAATTCCAAAAACTGAATAAAAGTAAAATTTATCTCCGAGTAAACTCATACATGGAGGCTGAATCCGGTACTTCTGAAATTATTTCTACTCCAGCGGCCCAGGTGCATGTTCATCTTTTTCTTTTGTTTCCCACTCCACCTTTAGACGAAAAATCCTTGCCAGATTTTTTGACCTTTCTGATCCTTGGCGTTCTTTCCCTTCTTTCCTTTGCCTGCCTTGCTTGTTTTATTTGCTCTCGCATCCTTCTTCATTCTACGATCAACTAGGATTTTGCCCTTTCCAGCCTTAACTTGCACGCCTTTCTTGGCTACCACTAATTCCTTCTTCAGCCTTTTAGGGGTTGCCTTCTTGTAAAGTTGGTCAATCATCTTTGACTTTGAATGCTCAGAAATGTCTGGAAGGTCCGATATAGAGTTTGCCTTCTTGCGAACCTTCTCAAGGTTCCTCATAGCTACCCGCTTCTTCCTAGCTTTGGCTTGAGCTACCTTCTTTGCAGGTCTAGCATCAATTTCTTTAAATTGTGCTTTCATTGCAGCAATTTCCTCTTTAGTTACAGGCTTAATTGGCTGCCAGTGTTTTTTCTCTTCATCAATGAACCACTTGGGCAGTCCCTCATCGTGAAACATGTACTTGTTATAGGCATCATCAAGCATTGTTTCTCTTTGCTTTTTCCTCAGCATCTTCTTCGCATAAGCCAATATCTCAGCTTTTGATTCCACATCCTCATCTGATTCATCTGAGGATGAGTCATCACTTGAATCTGTAGCAGGGGCAGCGACTATCTCAAAATCGTCTTTTTCTTTTGCTTTAGAAGGTTGAATCTGTTGTGTTGAGTTTTTGGTTTTCTTCTTAGGAGATGAGGGTTGTTTCACTGGCTTAGCCACTTGCATTTCATCTTCACTATCATCCTTTTCCAAATCTTCATGTTCGTCCTCTTCAGTAAAAACATCTTGACTAAACCACTTCGTTGTGATCTCTGCTTGAGTTGGCACGTCTTCATCTAGTGGTACCATAAGTGGATTTGCTTCCTGATCAGCCTGATCATTGTCAGAGTCTTGATCAGGGTGAACCACATTATCATCGTCAGCATCCTGTAGAACCAGAAAGCAAACTTATCCATCATCATAACATGATGTAACAAAAAGCAACTCTAGCCAATGATGCTGTTTAATCACAGCAAAAGTATTGAACACGTGAATTTTCTTGGCCCTCAACTCACCCGTCTATAAATGAGCTTAAAATTCTATAATGTAGATAATAAACAATTTGTACTAGAGTGAAAGTTAGATAAAATCACAAGTCTCATCTAGATGGAAAAGTTCTAAAATTTTTTTATTAAGTTGAAGAGGAGTTTAGGGTATTTTAATCAGCACAGTAAACCTAAAAATGTAATATCATATGCATATAACTTTTGTACCACTTATTGTTTGTACAAAAGAAATAGATTATAAATCGACACAACAAGGAATGTCCACCCCGTTCGTCAGCTTGATACGAAAAGATAAAGAAGAGAAACATGAGTAGGAGGAGCAGGAAATGAGGCAACAGAAAGCAAAAAGAAACCTCACGAACCTCAAAAGATTGACTATCCTTGGAATATTTTTGTTTTAGACGCTTTCTCTGCTTGGTACTCCCTTCTTTTCTAGCCACATACCGTTCATAAGCTTGATCAAGAAAGTCTTCCAATTGTTCATCATATCTGAAAACAAAATAAGATCAATCAGTTCAAGGCATGACAAACAAATTAACGAAATGCTTAAAATTAAATGAAGCAATGCGAAGAGATGGAACCAACCGTCTACGCTCTTCATCAGAATCCAGGTCACTTTGTGAATTGTCTTCACCTGCCTTACCCGTTTCTTCATTTTCACTATCTACTACCTCAGTAGTTTCATCATCATTTTCAGTGTTATCAACAGCTACCAGATCTTTTTTACCCTGAATAGAAATAATACATAAGTAACGAAAATTGATGATGCCGTAGAGTGATCCATGTGTATGCATAACAAGTGCCAAAAAAATGAGTTGAAAAGATTTTAAATTGGTATGACAAACCAATATTCACAAAAGATTAAAATCCTTTCTATCAAAGTTACATTAGCGATTCATTAGGAATTTAGGATGACTAAACCACTTTCTTAATCCTAAATGAAACACAATAATCAGCGCTTTATTAAAGATAAAAGAAGGAATTTATTAGAAGAGAGATACAGCCAAGTTGAAAGAAGTCCGCCAAACAATCACAAGTGTAAACTGAAAAGAATGCAGGTCCTTAACAAAAGATAGGCCACCAATCATTAAGAATATCAGAAATAACTACATAATGCAAATATTATGTCTAGTTGCAACTCCAGATCTTAATCACAAAAAAAAAACTTCAAAGGTACAAACAAATAAAACAACACAATGATGATATGCACAAGCATTTTCCCGCATATCTAGATTTATAGAAGCTAACATGTACCAAATTTCGTGATCATATAAATATTCACAACTAGAATTAAGATGTAATAAATAAACAGACATTTATCAGCAATCAAAAACAATCAGAAGCAATAATCAGTGACCTTGGGTTCACAACAGTACATGCCTCTGTATTCTGAGTCCAGAAGATAGTGAAGGAGTACAATACTCCACATAAAAAAAATAATTAAACTCCATTCACTCATTAGTTATCCTTCCAGATTTTTTATTTCTTTTACTTTGCAAGCATAAAGCTTCATCCAATCGTATAGTCTCCACTACTCAAATTTACTCCAGTATAATCTTGTGTCACACCATTCGCAAATTCCAGACAATCCAGTCTTTATTTCGAAATTAATTATTGACAATGATGAAATGTTTTGACGAGAACAAGGTCAATTGCCATGCAAATAAGTAAAGACATTCTGAAAGTATCCAAGTAAACCAACTATGAACACATGTCCAAAGCTCTCCACGCACATTAAACAAGTGCTGAAGAGTACTATGACTTTCTAAATATCATCAGACTACAACCATTGGGAACGACAAAAGACTAATGAAATTAAGAAACATATAATTACATGAACAGAACAGAGTGCAAACGGACCTTGATGGATGATAAAGTAAATAACTCATGATCAGTATAACCATCCTCCATTACATCAACTTGCATCCCCGTTGCCTTTCGTGCTTTGTCCTGGAAAAATTCAAAATATTATAAAGTGCTAAAAGTTGCAACTCAATAGAGAGTACACAATTACTTCATACTAGTAGTACTAGCATTAGCAGTTAATGAACATGCATGGTGGTGGTAAAAGCTAACTACCCTAGGACCTGGTTGAGACACAGACTACAACAGGCCAAGGAAATTTAGAGAAACATCAACCCTCAAAAGAGACTAGAGCAAGCCAAGAAACAATTTCTGATACAACAATATAGCAAATGAGGGCACTGTTCCAAGAACTAAGCTAAGAACATTTGTTAAATTCATGTCATCCTAGTCTTCAAGGACTAATGACATTATTAACTCTACGCCATTTATTATTGCTGGTTATACTTGTAGATCCACAGAAATTTTCCATTGAGTTTATTTGTTAATCCTGGGAATTTGACCTGGTCCGGCCCAAGAAGCATTAACAAGAACCATGTCATAGCTCTGAACCAAGCACATATGTCGAAACCTATTAACTGGCTAATAAAAACCATAATGTCGTGCCACATTATCTAAAGTAGTGCCACAGACTCACAGTACTCTTAAATATTAGATTTGCATAGTGTGTGTGACTATTAGAAACCAATAATTATATTAAAGGGAAAACATAACATTCAAAGTATGATTGCTGAAATAATAATAAATAATATATATATAAAGAGTATATTTTAAAATAGCTGCATCAAGTCATAACAAGCTCTACCGTATTATGTGGAAGAAAGAAGGGGGGGTGTTGAGGGGAAGAGAAATTGACAGAGCCAAAGGAGGAAATGAAATCGTGAACACTAGGTTCAAACCTTAGCTCGTCTTTTCGCTAGAAGTTTCTTTGCCCGTTTCTTCTTACGATCCATAGCATATGTTAACTCCTCCATTTCATTAAGTACTTTCTCATCATCATCATCATCCTCATCGGCATCTTTATTCTCACTTTCATCCTTTGGAGCTGCAGAAGCAGCCTTGATTGATGGCGACAACGCCTTTCTTACGTGCATACGCCACCTACAAGGCAAAAGAAACAACATGTTAGTACAGAGTTTCATTAAGGAAAAAATATCAAAGAAAAAGAACTTGATAGGCTATAGGAATAGTATATATCAAAGAGAGAACCCTATCAGAACATATTGCATATGTTGCACATACACGGAGCTAGATGCCCAATATAATTTTTTTTGTATCTTATAAAATGCAAAACAGGATTAAGGACAAAACTAAACCAACAAATGCCTTGTGTTGGAATCTAAAATTATTAAGAAATTTGAGACATCATTGAACCTGAAAATGTTGATCCTACTCAAACTCCCACACAATTTTAATATAACCCCAAAGATCAAAAATTTGACTATAATTCAACTACAGCACAGCTCCTACTTGGATACAATTTACAGAACCCACCGAACCCAGACTTACAAAAGCTAACCGAGCTTAATACAAGGAACATGGCAGTAGACAGTAATGAAACCAAAAATGATAAAGGTGCTTCAGTTTTCTAATTTCCTCCGTTACTAGCCTTTCTGATTTCTTTTTCAATGTGCTTTACTTCTCTTTAGTTGTTCAAGTCCAATCAGGATTTTGTTTTTCTGAACATCGTTCAGTCATTCCTGACATTATCACATTTTAACTAATTAGAATACTGTCTAATAAGTGTGGAAGTTGAGTTGAATTCTACTAAAAATTCAAATGCGCTTTTACCACCCAGTGGAAATTCCTTCGAAAAATATCTCCTCTACTTTATAATCCCTACAACTCTAGGTTTCTTGAATTGCTTGTTGACAATTCTAATATTCATTCAATGATTTTATAAAAAGTGAAAGTGTACATTTGTGTAGAGACTGATCATGATTTTAAACCACATTTAATTAAGAAACATACACCTGGGTGAGTATTACAGCCAGCTCTATGCTTGCTGTAAGCACTAATTCACTAAACAAGTGGTTATAAGACCACCCATTAAGGTGTAATTAACAATTAACATTCGTCCAGGTAAAGGGGGGAAAATTATGCTCAAAGGAGGCAAGAATAAAGAAAGTGTTACTTACTTCAAAAGATGCTTAAAGTCTTGTTTTCCCAAAACTCGTAGATCATCACATAGAGATTTAACCTGAAAGGGAAACATCACTTGAAGCTCTTTTGGAGGTGAAACATAAGGGTCACTCATACTAACAAAGAAGGGAAAAAGGACACCATGCTAGTATACCTCCTCTGTTGTTAAGGTATGATCCTTTATAGGTGAACAAGCAGTATCTTCAAAGCTTATGGATGTAACTGAACCAAGGATGACAAGAGGAGTGTCTGACCAAACAAAATCTGCAGCCGAGCAGACCTTCCTTAATATCGTAGCTCCGTCTTCATACCTGACAAATGAAAAACTTAGTGACAATCATAATATCGAACCATATTTACATAGTAGTATACAAGCAAAACAACAGTTCAAGATGCAAGTTTATCATCAAAGAGTATGTATAAGAAGACATAAAGAAATTATTTGAATAAGAAAATGCTTACTTGTCCATGTTTAAATGTGATTAACAGGAGGGAATAATTGTCTCACCTTTGTACAATGTTGTCAACAGAGTATTGTATAAAACATGGAAGAGTCATTTGAGAAACAAACATAAAAAATTATACCACAAAATAACTTGGGAAGTGACCTAACTTTCTGTCTTTTAGAAAAACAGAACTACTCTGTTCACAAGGATGTCTGAGTAAGTGACTAACTCCACAGAATATATCCTGGAAGGTAATATTCTTCTCAACATTTATGACTGTATCACAAACAATGCCAAAGTAAAAGGGTGCATACCCGTCACGATGTCTTTTTTGCTTTGTTCCTCTAAGTACATCCACCACCTGTATCAGAAAATTTGTACAAACAAGGGTCTCGATTACATGGAAATTCCTGAAAATAAAAACAAATAACACTACAAAGATTAAGAAAAAAATTTTGAAATTACCTTCGGAGGTTCTTTGCCTCCCTGAAATAGGTGCTTAAAATCAAGAAGGCGTGGATCAAGCTTTGCAGGGGCCTTATATTTGAAGGCTATAACATAAATTTCTGCAGATGCTGAACGACTGGCCAGTGGTTTGTCCACTTCAACTTTTTCAAACAGCTGCTCGGCAAATTCCAAGGTCAGATATAACAGCAATAAATTTTGATCTACTTAAGGCATGTTTTGAAAAGGGACAAGACATAACCTGTCTAAGACAATAAAGAACAGCACTGTAGTCTTGAGACCTAAAAACCTGAAGGATAACAATAGATAAGTATCTTAAACTCAAAAAAAAAATCTTCTCAAATTTTACAGCCCAGGGAGTGTGCTGCAAATTAAGCAAGTGTGCAAGCTTCAAAATGATTACAAAAAATATGCAAATGAAAATTTAACAAGTTCCTGCAAAGAAGTTATTTGATCATGACACAAATTTTAAGTTACCATTACCAAATACAAGTTTGTTCCGCAAGTTGAATTGCTGAAAACATATAAGAATTTTTTATCATTAAAATTTAATAACCTGTCACACAATAGCGAGTCAATAGGGTAGAGTTTTGAGTAATATGTATAGTAATTGGATTACTGATTTCAGGAGGACAAAAAATATATATAAGAAGAATCGCATAATACTGGTAGAATTTAAGAAAATATATTTCTGTTTGTGAAAACATTAGAGTTCTATTCGACTTCAAAGCAAAGTCCAATACTTTACATAAGGCTTTAAAAGTTTTTATTCCATTCCGTCTTATTTTATTCAGCCTAATGCTTCGTCTTGGGAAGTTAGTCATAATAGCATAAAATTAGTAAACTCGGCATAACCAAGCATAAAGATTCAAACTTTAAACTTCATCTAAATATAATTCCAAATGATAAAAGTAAAGAGAGAGTACTTTGGTTATGAAGGTTCCTTTAGGTGCCAAAAACTCGGTAGCAAGCTTAACGGAATCAATAACCAAAGCATTCTGACTAGTGGCTTCTTTAGCCCACGCGCCACCAACATTCGGCGAGCCATCATGAAGCACCAAATCGAATGCCCTAGAACCGTTCTCAGCCATGAGTTTTTTGATAGTGGCTCTACACTTTGGCTGTGTGATATCTTCCTGAACTCCGATGGCGCCACGGATGGGTCGAATTGGGTCGAGGTCGACGCCGATTACCAGGCTGCCAACGGGAACGCGCTCGACAGAGACTTGCATCCATCCTCCGGGGGCGGCGCAAAGATCGAGGACGCAGCGGGAGGACCTGAGGAAGCTGAATTTGGAGTCGAGCTGTACGAGCTTCCATGCGGCACGGGATCGGTAGCCGTGTTCTTTGGCTAAGTGATAGTATTTGTCCAAACGATGCTTGCCTTTCACCTTCCCCATTTGGGATACAGATTGTGTAGGCGCGAAGAGTTAACAGACAAATCTCCAGTGAAAGAGAAGAGAAGTGACGGAGGCAGATATGTAATTAGGGTTTTAGGGGGTTTGTGGTATTACGTGTTGTGCATATGTGCTTATTGGCTATTGCTATGACAAAATAAATATTAACATGACACTATCATAACGTTTTTGGAGACTGATATAATATTGCAAAAATTTAGGTTGATATTTTGATTGTTTGTTAGGCCGATAAGTATTATTTATAATCTTTTTGAAATAAGTGAATTTTTTTTATAATTTTTACTAATTTTTATATATATTATTCATCATAAATCGTATATGCATAAAGAATAATTAAAATTTTAATTTATTATATCTTGTTACAATCCAACTTTATGATCGCAATTCAATTTCATCAAATATTTGTCGCGTATATATTATTTTCTTTAACTTTTTTATATTGTAACGAAAATGATATTTTTTTTCTATGAAATTAAATTAAAAGGATTAAAAAGAACTCTGTTTTTTTTTCTTTTCTTATAATTTTTGAATTTCATTATACTTTTTTTTTGTAAGCAATTCAATACGAGTTTATTATATGTCAACTATACACAACCAATAAATTCACTTCGAGTTGACAATAATAATTACAACTAATTCAGCAAGCAAACAATATCACCATTGTGTTGGTTGTTGATATATGTAAATGCTAGAGCGTATATAGTTAGGCCCTCCTTTCAAGCATTCCCAAATTCAGAACTTTATTACCCAGGTTGGTTGGTTGGTTCCCTTTATAGAAATGAAAATGTATCAAAAAAACTTAAAATGTTCGAAGAATATCATAGCTCAAGATGCAAAAAATTTCATTGCCCGTCATCACAAATAATAATAATAATAATAATATCTTCTACATAATGTGAATAACAAGTAGATTCATGGGTAACCAAATGAACAGAACTACATGTTTGTAACTCCTTGTCCCAACTGAATACAATGTAAAATACAATCCTTAATCACTATGAATCAATATAACAGTTTGCTCCTTCACTATTCCTTTTAATCATTCTCCACAAGCCCTACATAGATAGTTATAAACCAGCAAAGCTTCAGTCCCCCCTTGACCTGCTGCTGCTGCTTGCATTAGGCTTCTTCCCCTTGTACTTCTGTTACAACACAACACACAAAGTTATTTCGAAAAACCCAAAACATACAATACTTCTTCGTCGCACCTAATTCAAATAAAATCATCCTAGTAAAGTATAATTTATGATGCTGCTAAGCTCACCTGCTTTCCAATGTTGAATGGGACATATTTGTACTTAATCATGTGCATGATTTGGCGCTTCATTGTAAGGACAAATAGAACTATCCAATAACACAGCAATATAGGCCAAAAGACGGGGACATCAAACATTGAAAAGAATGTCATCAGAAACGCCACGCAAAATGCTTTTGTTATAGCATACCTGAAACCGCCACAGAGAAAGAGAGAGAATCAGCCACATGCATTTAACAAAATTCATGTAAGCTGAATGACAACCAAAGAAAAAACTGTGAACTGAAATATATAGATCAGCTCATCGTCACAAAAGTAAAGTAATGAGAAGACTAACCATAAATATATGTATATTTGTATCTATATTTCTGTGAGTAAGTGCATTCAAAGCTATCACTACTACTTAATTCTTATCATATGTCTGTCTCTGTGAGCAAGTGCAATCAAATTTCCACTACTATCTTATCAAATGGAAATTGCAATCCATGGCCATTTTGGGAGTGTTTCCAAGGTCTGCAAGGAATCACAAACTGCCTCGAAACATTTTTTTTTCATTCTACTTTGTAAGGGCTAAAATATTAATGTAACTACTTGTCAACATGAATGGGGAAAAGAAAAAAAAATAAAGAACAACTTAAAAGGGAAATTTCAGGGTAAAAAAATTACTTTTTGCCATAGTCCTAGTCTGGTGAATAGGAATCTACTTACTCATTTACTGAGACATCAAATAAAAATAAGGCCACCTGTGCTGTGCAAACCATCACCAAAACCCTTCTGTGAAACAAATTCACGAGGAAGTTGGAATATTGTGCTCCAAAGTATCAGTTGGTCAAAAAATATGTGTGACTATACATTGAGAACTAGAGATAATTTTTGGCACACTTAAAAAGGGACAGGTGAGAGAAGTGGCTTTTATGTCAACTTTCAGTAATTACAATCAGTAAAGCAAGACACAATAGTTAGTACCAGGCTACCAGCAGCAACAGAAAATTGGATATCAAAGCATTTAATAAATGAAATTGTCAACATCAACAATCTAAACAAACAGATAAAAGGGAGCTAAAAACAATCACCAGAACTTAAACTCTGGGAGACGGCGAATGAAAGGCTTGAACTCATCAGAACCTTTTGTTGGCAGTATAGGCCCATCTGAAGGTTCCAGTTCTGGGTCAACAAGAGGCGACAAAAACCCAATCAACAAATTCAGCAGATAGATCCCCAGACCATAACTAACAACATAGAACCCTTGAACATAATATATCCGCAGTGCATAGAGAGATGCTAGAACTGCAGTCCCAATCCATCTATAAACAGCGTGTGGAGTAGTTTTGTCCAAATAAAACTGAAAGAGTTTCCACATATCATGCCTCCATTGGTTTAGAGGAGCTGCAGCTGAGGCACCGTCACCTCCAACACCCTCCATAAAAATAGAGCTTCACAACCCTAACAGATCTCAAACAAAACTTCAATCAGCACCAGCTCTCATATACTTGCATACATAATCAAAAAAAACAACCCAACACATTATCAATTATTCAATCCTACTCTCTCTTTTCTTTGTAGGAAATTCATTTACTCCTACTCTATTTGTTTACTGAAAAAGAATCAACATATTACTCGTGAAGCTAGGATATCCCATTGCATAAAATACCAAAAAAAACAAAAAACAAAAACTGATTTTATTAAAAAACTTAGAAAACAACAAACGCATAATAACCAAATTTCTTCTTTTCCAAACTCATAAACTCGGCAATCAAATAGAGGGATAAAAGTTTGAAGCGGATATAGCAAGTAAAAAACTCATGTACATGCAATTAGAAGCATATCTGAAATGGGTAGCCCCAAATCATGAACCCTAACTTTAATTTTTGGTTTGTTTACACATTCTACAATGAAAATAGGGATAAATGGATATTGATATGAACATAATAAAATCAATCAACTAGGGTTTAATGATCGAAAAGTGCATTGAGTATAAATAGAAATCTTACCTCCGATGAGTGTGGAGCAGATTGATAGGAGAGGATTTGGAGGGTAAAATACAAAGAGATCTACTTTGTTAGATGGAAAATATTTCGACTTTCAAGGATTTGCGGATAAATTTATTATTTTCTCTCTCCCCTCGCTCTTTATATATCCTTTTGACGGCATGTGCCATGTTTATATAAAAAATAAAATATCAAAAAATAAAAATATTAATTCTCTAGATATTACTCCTTCCGTCTCTAAAAAATATTACCTCGATGGGTGTGATATTTAATAAAAGGAAATTTATATTTTCATATATTTTTGATACTTTTATACGTTTTTCTCTCACACAAATATACAAACATTGAATTATTGATAATTTAGTGTGTTCACGTGAAATAGAATCAATTGAAAATATCAAAAAATATATATAAAAATAATGTTATCCTTGGATAAAATTATTATCCACGATGAGTGTGGATAAATATCTTTTTGACGAATTATAGTAGAATAAATATTACCTCCGTTGAGTATGGTGTTTGATAAAATTATTGTATTATTTATAATTTGTTATATTATATTATATTAATTTTATTAATAATTTGTACAATAATTTTTATATAACGAAATTATTTTCTTTTGAATTAACCTATTTAAATAATAATGTATAACTAATTCTTGATGAAAAAATAAATAAATTTAAAAATATACAATAATAATTATTCTACTTAATGATAGTATTCATCTTTGAAATAATTTATTTGTTTATACATCTTTGAAATAATAAATTGGGAAAAGCCTATGAAAGAGAGAGAAAAAGACAAACAACCCAAATTCTAAAATAACTTGTTTAAACCCAATAGTCCACGCAACCCAAAGGCCCATAATAATCACCCAAAGCTTGGCCCGGACAAACGAGAACTATAATGTATTTGAAATACTTTACTTACCATTTGGTTCACCAATTTTTTTAATTTTTTTTTGAAGAAAATGAAAAAATATCCAATTGGAATAGGCTTAAACAGTGGAAAGAAGCCCACCATCTAACAAATCTGGGTACCAAACCCACCAACTTTAGGGCTGTTCTTTGTTGATCGAGGACTTGGATCTTCTTCATTTCAAATAAATGAACTTTCTATGTCACATTTGGATCTTCTTTATTTTAAATAAATGGATCTTCAGATTTAAAATCATCTCTCTCTCCTCAGCATAATGTCATATTTTAACACATTTTAAATTTGGTCTCCATTTATTTGAAATAGAGAGGATCTAGTCAGTTGATCTAAGGGGGTGTTTGATAAAAATTAATGAATCTGAATCTGAATAAGCTGAATCTGAATGAGTTGAATCTGAATCTGAATGAAAAAAGTTATTTGATAATTGACATGTCTGAAACATCTGAATGACAAAACTTTATTATTTTACCCTTCTGAAAAAATTCAAAATTGTTGTAAATTTATTTAATATTACTTAATATAATAGTTAATTTTTTATTTTTTTTATTTCATTCAGCTGCTCATTCAGCCATTCAGTTCAAAAAATTTGACTTAGCCATTCAGCTCGTTCATCTTACTGATTCAGCCATTCAGACCAAAATAACTGCATTAACCAATTCAATCATTCAAATTCAGCTTCATTCAACTCTAAACAAACAGCCCCTAAGTCTTTACAAGCTTCATCACCATTGTGCATAACTCAAATATTAAGTAAAATCAGTATGAATCAAAACACCATTGAATAATAACCTTGAGTAATTTTACGGTTAAAATTAGGATTTAATACAAGTCTTAAATTTCAAAATATGTATATACATGATATACATATATGCACATAATTAATAATTATATAATATAAGAAGGAGATATTAAAAAGAAAATAGAAATAGAGAATTTATGATAGATTGATCCTATCTTGAATAGGAAAAACAGTACGAGGAGAGCAGGAGAATAAGGACAGGTTGGTATACGCGGACGTGTTACAGCCATGTAGTTTGGGTATCCGTGGCTGCCAACCAGCCCACATGCACAAACCCGACTCCCATTCATAAATAAATTATTATTCTACTCTCCCAATATTTCCATAAATAATTATCATAATTTAACAAAATTATAATAAAATATGTTTTAAATTAAATTCTTATTTTATTACATATTTAATTCAATATGAATTAAATATCATAATTGGATAAGTGTTGGAGGATATTTCTGAGTGGAAGTCCAAATAGACATGGAGATATTTGTTTTTTTTCTTTCTCCACGCACCACTTCCTAGTTGATCTTATGCACAAGTATTAAAAAAATAATTATAAAGCATTAAATATAATATTAATTATTTATATTGCTCTTGTATTGAAAAAGAGAATATTATTTATTAGGCAAAAAATAGTGAGAGAACTAAAGTTATATTTATTACTCATGATAATATTGGAAACTAAGCAATTAATGCTTACTTGAAATTCTCAAATAATAATTTAGGAACAAAAATATTTTTCTAAAACGACTTATATTAAGGAACGGAGGGAGTACTAATCAATAAGGGTAAAATAATATCTTAAATAATAATATATTTTTTGATGGACTATTTCATAATGCCTTATTTTTGGTATTAATATCACATTATTTAATTTTGCTTACATATTAAGATGGATTATAGCTTAATTGTCTTTAAAAAAAAATGATGAAATTGAGTAAATTTTTAAAAAAATTGAGGAAACCAAAATAAATTTGAAAAAAAAAACTTTTATATATGTAAAAAATGTTAATTCTACTCATCAAAGATTATCTTAAAAGAGTTTTATAAATTAAAATATTTTCCGCGTAAGTAATTAGTCAAAATAATTTTTGGAAAAGTTGGCAAGTATATTATAGTAATATAATATTAATATTATGAAAAGAGAAAATCAAAATCAGAAAAGTGCACAAATGTGGGCCATCATCTCCGAAAAATTAAATACAAAAATACAAGTTTAAAAGAAAGGGTCCGCTTGGAATAAAAATAAAATTGTGGCGGAGGCTGCTCTTTCACTTGTTAGCTTTCTCTCTCTCTCCTCTCTCCTCTCTCCTCTCTCCATTCAACTATGCATATGTCAAGGTACACTCAAGCTCTCTCTGTACATGTAAATTCAAATCTCAGGAGCTCTAATCTCTCTGTTCTTTTGTGCTATATATTATTATCAGTTTAATTAATTTCTAAATGAAGCTTAATTGTTTGTTCATCTGTGTTAAAGATCAAACACAAGTCAATTTAGGTTTTGAAATTATGTCTATTTGGAAAGAGAAAAGAAATTCCGTATGTTGTGTAAATGTCTTTATTGTTTTTGTTTATCATCAGCTGTTATTAAGTGTGTATCATGGAAATGAAATTAATTTGTGTTCAAGTTGCCAAGAACTTATTTTTAGGGAACACACTGAAATGGGGCCCTTAATTTCTTGCTTGATTTTTGTATTATTGATAGTGATCTACTTATCAGGGGTTTGGTAGTTGTTGTAGCAATAGTGGTTAAAGTATTACTTAAATTTTTTTGGGTCCGAGTTGTCATGGCGTCGCCTAGTCATTGCCTAAGCGACGACTAGGCGTCCTGGCCCTAGTGAAGGATAAGGACGCCTTGGACGCCAAGCTGTCAAGGCTCACGCCTTAGTAGTTGGCCAAGTTAAGTAATTAAGTCATTTTTTATCCATGACTCGTCATAACCCATGCACTTGTTATGTACTGTACGTTTTAGGATAGTTCTTTTGTTCCTAAATATATGACGTTCTAGGATTTCTAGGAGAATTGGTTACATTATTTCCTTAATTATCCCTAAACATTTAATACTCTCTTTAATCCTCTCCTATTTTTCCAAAGCTACTTTTTCTCTCTTTTGATATCTTACCAATATACTCTCTCTTTAATTCCTATATTTTTTCTATCCTCTAACAATATGTCTCTCTCATCTTTATCACCTACAATTTAGTTATTCATTTATTTATGCAAGGGTGTTTTAGGTAATACATAGTAATTTTAATGGAGTTAGGTAATACATAGTAATTTTAATGGAGTAATTTTAGGAGTTTTAACTTCCTTAATCTCTGTGCAAAAACCTTAAACGTCACATATTTAGGAATGGAGGGAGTACTTATTAGACTTGTAATGTGTGATGAATGTTGACTTGGTTGATTCTTTATTTTCTACTTAGTGTTTGTTGGCTTGTTCTACTAGTTTTCAATGTCAATTGTTTTATTTTTTAATTTTGATTGTGAAGTATTCATATAATTGTATTCCGCAGTGTTAGTTATGATGTTTTGTGTTTTAATGTATATAAAATTTTATTATTCAATATACTTTTGAATTAAAATAAACAAATGTATAAATTACACATTGTTAACGACTTGTTGCCATACGGACGTCATGGCGGGCACTTTATTGCCTTTAGCGTACTGGTGGTCAATTGTCGCCGTGTCTCGCCGTGGCGCCGTGACAATTATGCTAAACGCAAAGCTCCAAACGCTCCAAACACTCGGTAACCAAACATACATTAATAGGGTTGTATTATGTAATAGGGTTGTGTTATGTAGCTGACAGTAAGCGTCAATCTTCATCAGTCCCTTGAACATTTTGAAATATCGGAAGAAGTCACTCTAGTCGTTGTCTTGATTAATCTTTTGAGTGTAATCTTGTAGTAGTTATATTAATTTTTACTTTTATCCTATAAATCTACAACCTTACCACAATAAAAAGGGGTTGAACTCTTATGGCGTTTGTAATATATGTTCAACTCTATTTGCTAATGCTACTAGAATATCAAGCTTGGTTACATATATTCGAAACATGGTTTTATCTATTTTTATTTCTTTGATAAAGAAACAGCTCTTTCAAATTATATTTCCTCTTATTCTCCCTCTCTTGTGCTCAAATATCTCACATATCTTGTATATTCCTCATTTATACTTCATTTATGATATGGTATCCGTTATTTATTCAGGATAGTTAATATATTTTATTGGTTGCAGTAAACTTCTTGTGAGCCTCTGAAGAGCGATTAGTTACATGTGAACAAAAGTTTTATATCCAACCCGTCATGTCTGATCGTGTAATACAATCATATCATGCTTCTGGCAAGAGAGATAGGCAGCCATTGCATTCTTACCAATCTCTCTGGATGTCACGTTGGGCTGGTGCAAGTTGTAATACAGAACTTCAGGAGAAAAATCAATTATCTAGTCCCCTTGGAACGGATGAAGTTGATCATGGTACTAAGCAACTCCATTTACCGAGTGGAGGGGGGATTGCTTCTGACATTTCTGATTCTGCCAAAGAATTTGGAGATGTTAAAACCAGAAATTTTGAAATCATAAATGAGAGCCCTATAATGAGTTCAAGAAACTTGAAAAATGGTAGGCCGAGTTCCCAAGATTCTCCAATTACCAATATTTCTCAGAAAAGCGGGAGTAGTTTCATTATGAAAAATGACCACGAGACTAACGACAGAAAAGTATTGAAGCGTCAATTTTCCCAGAACTTTGAACATGGTAATACTGCTTCACGTACAAGCGGGACACATTTTCCCTCGATACATTCAGTGGCTCCTCTGGAAACTGAAGCTTCATCAAGGGAGTGTCATGTTCAGCATCAAAGTCTCTCTCAAAACCCTAAAGATTTGGTGAAGTCTCGTATGATTTTTGGTAGCAGCTTCGGTTTCAGAAGGTCTTCGCAAGACAATTTTACTGGTATATCATCTCCTGTTTTTCCCCAAGGATTAGATCTTGGAGAATGTAGATTTGATAGAGGAAGAAGTTCAGAACCATCCTCAATACGTGGACAAGAAAAAGTCAACCACTTGAGATCCATTTTAGTATCTAAAAAACACTTATCAGATACTAATATTGCAATTTTGGAACAGGAGAAGTGTAATTATCACAACGATTCTACGGTTTTGGTTGGTAAGCAAAACATGGACAACTGTTCAACCTCCGGAAAATCTGTAACACCATATTTAAGAAAGGATATTGATTCATCCATGATTCTAAATAATCCCTCTAGGAACAGTATCCATTCACCAGCGATTTGCGAAGAGCAGTACCAGAGAATGCATAATCATTCTGGTAGTGGACTTTCTCCAAGTTGGAGCAGTCCTCCGGCAATGACCGAATTGGAAACATTACAGTGTGGGTGCTGCTTGCACACAAAGCCAAGTTCTACGCATGATGTGAAGACTATGAGAATATTCACTTATGTGGATTCTGTGGAGGGAGTAAGTGGAAGTCGTCCCAGAATTTCTCAGACAACTCATAGTTTGCTAATCAAAAAAAGGACTGATGTCAACTTGTGTAAAGAAAATCGCATTTTCAGGGAGTCAGGCGTACTTGACCATCTAAAAGAAAATCCCTCTAGTGAACTGCACAGCTTCTCTCCACTTTGTGGTCATAGTCAGCTAGCAGTAAAGCTCGGTGAAGGAAAAGAAAATGTTCAAGAAGTCAATGCTTTTGAAGTTGTTCCAAAGAACGAATTATCATCTGAAACAGACACAATGGACATGTCTAATTTTAAAGATAATCATCTTTCTGGTATGTCTACACTGCATATCTTACTTGCCAAATTAAAGTTATATATTGTATATCTTGGGTTGAAGAGTTAGCTGAAGCACATTATTGTCAAGCGAAGAACCAAATGTAAATTCTTTCACCTACGTTGCACAAAAAATAACTTGCATCTCCATTATTCCCCCATATATATATATATATATATATTATATATATATATATATATACATATATATATTAACATTATTGTTAATCGGAAAGTTTTTATTTATTGATTTTTGTCATGTCTGCTTCAGTGTAGAAATGCATTTTCAAAAGACTTTTCATTTTGGCAACCAGTTTTCAGAATGTTAATGTGTTTAATGTCGTGCCTAGGTGTAATCTTGAAGCTAAACTTGTGATAATCAATCTTTCGGATAACTAGTAAATTCCTTTTCTACTTTTTGAATGTTGCAGGTGTAAATTCTTCCTCATCAAACAAGGTACTCTTTATGTCTTTGATTCTTTTAACTACTGTATCCTCTTAGCTTGGTTTTATCACATGCTTGCTTATGTTTAGTTGGACATTCCAACTATTAGTGTCTTCAGATTTCTTTATATCTTTAATTATTTACCCCTGAAAGGTATAAGAATTCTTTATTCAGTGTGTTGTGAGCACAGATGCATGCATGATTATAGGAGCACCATTTACTTGGCAGGCAAGCAGCTAGTAAGGTCTAAAAGATTAATGTGAATTATATGAGCTACTGCTATTCGGAGCTGGGATTCTGATTATCAATGATATTAGAATATTAGAGAAACAATATGCACCATTCACCTCGTTGAATCTTATTTGTTGGAGTAGCTATGGATGCTTTGTGTGCTATTGGGGACTAATCACATATCAATTTCCACTTCATTGGCTCGAAAAATAAAGTTGAAAACATTATATCTTCACTTATGACCCAATTAAACTATTTTCTGTAATGGAGTAATGATGTAATCCAGAAAGTCTAGATATTATTATATGATAAACAGTAAATTTGTATTATTTTCAATACGAGGATTTGTCAGTTTTATTTAGGAAATTATGATCTTATGGAAGAGGTTAATTTATCAAATAGACTGTTAAGACTAATAAAATTAATAAAACCCTAATATTGGAAAATATAAAATTATAATTCATTGAATAATATCTAGACAATTTGGAGTGCTTAAGTAAGACTTTGTAGTAGAAACTTCACTGCAAATACCACCGAGGCATAAATGTGAAAGACTGAAAACTTGCGTGAACTTAAAAAGTCTTTATGATTTGTTTTTTGATGTTGCAACATCATATAAACTTATAAAAAATTTAGGCAGCAATGATTAGGAAACTTATAATCTTGCAGTCATATAAAATTTATTTGTTTTGCAGGATGTCACAGTGGACACAGATTCACCACATAATGATGCAATTGCTTCAGCTGGAGGAGAAGTTCGATGCAAACGTCCTATCCCTGAGTTACCTGATATAAACATAGAACTTCCCGCCCTGTCAGTTGAAGAAAACTCAATGGACAATGCAGACCCAAGCACCTCAAAAACTCAGAGTTTGGACATAGATCTACTCCATGTTGAGCAACCCAGTAATGCAAAATCTAATCACCGCCCAGGTGGTCATCTGGGGCCAGAGTGGAGCAGCAGATGGATTAAGCGTCTTAAGTTGAGTAGTGCTTCAGATTCCTTTTCTATTGGTACCAAGAGTATGAACTTGGGCAAAACAACCTCGCATGACAAAGTAAACAAATTCTTCGGCAGAATTATTAAAGGTGGGATAACCAACTCAGATCTGACATTGGCTAAATCTGCTGGTAAAGAATTGATGGTGCTAGATCAGAAAACAGCCTCAGTTAGGAATGGCGAGTCCTCTTCAGTAGGCAACGTGGAAAATGGTGATGATATTACACTTTCACATTTTTGGATTCAGAGGTGGCTTCATAATCGAGCTGCGACTCCACAGAAGAAGCCTGAAGCAGTTGTGGTTTGTGACCCACAAAGTACCAAGGTAACTTTGGAGGACTTTAGAAAGAAGCAGTGTCCGAGCATAGCTGCTATGGCCCTGATGGGGAAGGCCAGGAATGGTTTTCAACCATGTCAGTTCCAGAGCAAGGGTTCATTCATAGTCTGGAATACCAAGAGTGTGTGAAACAAACAAGTAGTATTGTCCAATTCTGTTGATGTTCAAAATGGTCCTACTTTTGATTAGCTGAATGTGTAATTTCCTATTTGTCTCGGGAAAAATTACTTTCAAGAGTTGACATTGATAAAAGTAAAGGAAGGGGAACAGGGGTCATATTGGGGGAGACTGGCATGTGCAACAGCTCCAACTACACTGTTATCTTATCTCAATAAGCTCCTCACTTTGTAAATTTGTTTTATTCAAGTTTGATAAACATCTTTTACATTAGGATTGGACCGAATGTAATCTTTGCATGGCACTGTTGCTTGATGAAGATCAGATTATTGATGTGTTTCATGGTTATGTAGGCGTCGCACCTACAGGGGAAGGGTTATGCATTCTGCTTCTCTATTAGACATGCTTGTGCTTTCAGATCGTTAGTTAAACTAGACTCAGATTAGAGAAGATATATATGATTGTCGTCTTGGTAATAATATCATATTGTAACTGAAGCTGATTATTAGATGCTATAATGGAGTATCTGATTACATTTGTAGACTAGTACTTTATTTTATGTACAGGAAATGACGACATTTTTAGCTTTGACATCACACCCGGTCCGTTCTCTAGTGATACTAATACCTCTTGCTGTAAAATTAAAACAATATGAACAAGTGGAATAAAATAGCAAGTATTGTTTCTTTTTCTTTTTTAAGGGCACAAGTTTTATTATTACTAACCACCCCGTGCCACGCGTAAATTATGTGGGATAAAACAAGAATTTTATCAAATTTGAAAGATTAAACAAAATATATATATATATATATATATATATATATATATATATATAACTTATAAATTGAAATTAAGACTTCAAAAACTTGTTCATCCCATGTTTTACTGTAATCAAATCTAATGGACAAAATTGAAGTATGGTGAACATATTTATTTGTCATTGATCAACTAGAAAAGTTGAGGACATGCAGTTTTTATATATATCATCATTGTTATTCCTGCTAAATCCTACAACCAAAAGTATCAAGTGTTTCATAGGTAGGAACATTTTACTAAAAGATAGAAAGGGAAGGAAGTATCCTGCTGATGCAGAAGGGAAGGAAGTATCCTGCTGATGCAGCCTTCTATTTATACCACCCTCATTTTGACATGCACTGGAGAATAGCTTCTACCTTCCACCAGGAGCAGAAGTACCCCTTGATTCTTACCAACAACTCATTGCCATCTCTATCCCTCGAGCTTCGATCTCGCCTCATGGATCTTCACACTAGACGACAGGTTCTTGAGGTCCATTTATATAACTACGCCGTCTTTGATTGTCACCTTCTCCAGTACAATAGTGATCCCCGAACGAATGTAGAACCCTTCCTCTGGTCTATCTGCTTCCTGAACACCCTGTTGGCCAAAACATTTGAAAAAAAAATTTAGACTTTATTTTTGAAATTTTGGACAAGTATAAGAGAAAATCAGTAAGCATAAGTTATCAAGCTTACATCCTTATTCATGATGATCACGTCTTTGCCAATCTTTGCATTCTTGTCGATAATACATTTACTTCGAAGAAAATTATGAAAACTTTGTCAGAACTATATGTTGTGATAGTAAATTTAAGATTCAAGATTATTTTAATTATTGTTCATTACCTGATTTTCGAGTTTCGACCAACCCCAATTGGGACTTTCCCCTCTGCCAGAAGAGATGCTATCTCAGATTCTGTTTGATAGTAATCTGCTCCCAACATCAACGTATCCTAAATTGGAAAAAAATACAAAGAATAAATAAAAGGTATGCACTCAATTTTAAGTTCAATTTAATACTTCTTAGGGAAAAACAAAATCAGAAAATATATTTTTTCTTTATTCAAGGAGAATAAATCTGGGATAGCTAACCTTAAGCTCAACACCAGAATCTAAACATGAGCGTTCACCCACAATAGAGTGAACAACACTACATTCTTGTAAAAAACACCCATGTGATATTATTGCATCCTTAATCTGAAAACCCAAAACAAACCATGAGAATCCAGATGGTTAACTTAAAGCCACGATTCATCCCATATTTACATGCTTACCCGGCCTTTTTCAAATTTGGTTGGTGGTAAGAATCGAGGTGAGGTGAAGAATGGTGTCTTCGGGTCATAAAACTCAAATTTTGGTACCTGACATGAAGAAAATACCCGAGATGGCAGTTAGGTAGTAGAAAAATATTTAGTTATAGATGTCTATTTTTACTTGAACTACTAAAAAATGCTGTAACTTCAAAGCAACCTCATCTGTAAGAGCCAAGTTAGCATCATAGAAAGATTTTATAGTTCCAATGTCCTCCCAATAGTCTCTGAATAGATATGCCTGTCAACATAAATTTAAGTTAGAAATTCAGCATAAACTACATATGATGTATTAAAAAAATGACAAAAAATGGGTATCTTTCCTTACTTGCACATCATATTCCATAACAGCTGAAGGAATGATTTCAGATCCAAAGTCATTGGCTGTGGGATATCTCCACCTAAGAAGCTTCATCAAAATATCCGTCTTAAATACATAGACTCCCATTGAAGCAATATATGGAGCTTTTGCAGCATCTTGTGGAGACAACCCTACTAGAGTGGTATCTACTTGCTGCAGTAAGCCAACATCCACATGTAAAAATCACTATATAAACTGGGAATTAGGTTTAGAAACTTCTGACCCAAAAACAAGTATAAAATCCTGAATCTTTCAGCATAGGTATTTTAACTGTGCCTCTTGGACAATTACAGCGAGTCTTGCAAGAGTGAAAGCAAAACCTAAAAGGTTATCATCATCCGGAATAGGTATATAGACTGGTAAAGCAGACTGATCATTCTCTACACACTATATATTCTTAAGTCTACATTAATTAACTGTTAGAGTCTTCAATATAAATTGATATCAAGTGTAATATAATAACCAATAGTTTAATTGTATGAGATGCCTTGAAAGTAATGTAATAATTATTCATAATGGTAAGTCCAATGTCGATTGGTTGCAAGAGTGAAAGCAAAACCTAAAAGGTTATCATCATCCGGAATAGGTATATAGACTGGTAAAGCAGACTGATCATTCTCTACACACTATATATTCTTAAGTCTACATTAATTAACTGTTAGAGTCTTCAATATAAATTGATATCAAGTGTAATATAATAACCAATAGTTTAATTGTATGAGATGCCTTGAAAGTAATGTAATAATTATTCATAATGGTAAGTCCAATGTCGATTGTGTTAACTATGACTCTATGACACCACTGAAACATAGAAGGTTGCCTTTCAATCTTCCGATTACTTTTCAACAAGTTAAAGGACTAAACCTGGATAATTGGTACATAAAATGACAAGGATCAGATATTGGTTTACCATTGCTTTCAAATCGGCGCCCCTGGGTTTTTCAGCAAATTGGATGACTTGCCCTCGGTTATCAATTTTCATCAATCCAAACTCTGATGCACGGCTGACAAATATAATTGAAATTGAGATGGAAACAACGGTGAAGGAAAAAGAAAGAAAGGCTGTAAATTTTTTGTTTTCATCTGTTCTCCATGTTATATCATCAGAAAGTTTACGCTAAATTACCGAAAAAGTGTTGTATACTCAAAAAGATACTTAATATTTAAACTGTAGATACATACACACGGTAAAAATAATAATCTATAATTGGAGAGCTGACTGGAAGAATGAAATTATCAGGTGAGAAGTAGAAAATAACAAACCTGTCCCCCACAGGTACACAAGAAACTGTTATATCAGCATTTCTGTCGATGTGATTCTGTTTGTGCATTAAAATAATTAGCAATTTTTTTATAAAAAAATATCATTATAATTCATTTGTTTCCATTAAAAGAAAACATATTTATCAGGTTATACCTGCACAAAGTCCATATAGTTCATTCGGTAAAGGTGGTCTCCCGATAAGATCAATATATTCTCAATGTCCTTGTTCTTCGCATCCTAGAAGTATAAATGGAACTTTTAGTTAGAGGAATATAATAAAAATGATAAAGTATTATAATACCATGAATCTATGGAAATTAAAATCAAATTATCTAGGGAATGATAAGGAAATATTTTGATAAGAATTTCTAGCACCTACCTCAAACACCCATGTAAATTGCCTGACTGCATCTGCAGTTCCTTGGAACCAATTCATTCCAGATTCCCCTGGTGTTTGAGTGGCGGCCAACACCTGTATCACAAGTTGTATACTGGATCATCAAATAAAATAGCTGAGGGAAAGAACTGCTAAAGGATAACTATGATTTCTTTTCCATATAGCCTTCACAAGTTTTGTTAAAGTTCATTTTGTACTAAACTAGAGGATATTTTATGATTTCTAGGATTTCTTCTTAAATTGTGTAGCCACTCGAATATTATCATGTCAGCAAAACATATTATCTATCAAAAACTTGCAGTACTCAGCCACTAGGCTGATATATTAAAAAGTGCACTTATTACACAGAATATATGTCTTGCGAGTTTTTTTTTTCTTTCATGCTAATGAGTATGGAATCTTACCTCAACAAAACCATCCCCAAAGTTCACACCATTTCCAAAATATGTACGAGCAAGGTGACGATTCAAAGAAGCAGAGTTGAACTGAGTAAGTATAAAGATCTTGTTTATGTTGCTATTGATGCAGTTGCTCATGGGAATGTCTATAAGCCTATAGCATCCTCCAACTGGAACCTGCACATCATATAAAATAAAAAATTACAAATTTTCTGGTGAGTAAGGTCAAAAGATAGGAACCCAGTGAATCATTTAATCAATTCGACATCTAAAATATGAAGTTTCCCCCAAAACAAATTTGTGAATCACCCCAAATTATAAATATATATATATATATATATATATATATATATAGGTCCCCATCCGTGACAACCGGTTACCACATACACTATTCCAGCAACCATGATCCTAATCGTTAATCGTGATAATAGAATCAATTTACCCTTGCTGCTAGAGGCTCTAGCAGCAAGGACATCCTTTCCAGAAGCAACACAGTTTACCAAAATGCCCCTTAGTCAAGCTTACCTACTACTACAAGTTGTAGTGGCAGTGTGCAAATTTTACTAAACTATCATGCCGCTACACCTTGAGACAAGCAGAGACAAGTTAATACTAATATTAGTATTACTAATACTAATATTAATATTAATATTAATACTAAATAAATGTTTTGTATTAATATTAATATAAAAAAATACTTTGTCCAAAAAAAAAAAATAAGTGTATGGTATTAATATTAAAATAAGTGTTGGTAAAAATACAAAACACTTATTTTTTTTTATTTATTTTTTGGACAAAGTATCGCTTTTTTATATTAATATTAATATTAATACAAACACTTATTTAGCATTAATATTAATATTAGTAATACTAATATTAGTATTAACTTGTCATTGCTTGCCTCATGCATGCCTTTTTCTCGCTTGCCGCTACATCTTGTAGCGGCAAGATAGTATAGTAAAATTTGCACACTGCCACTACAACTTGTAATGGCAGGTAAGCTTGACTAAGGGGCATTTTGGTAAACACTGATGCCATTAGAAAGATGTCACTACCATTAGAGCCTCTAGCGACATGGGGTAAATTGATTACGATCAACGGCTAGGATCATGATTGTTGGAATAGTGTCTGTGGCAACCGGTTGCCACGGATGGGAACTATATATATATATATATATATATATATATATATATATATATATATATATATAGGGAGTGATCCACAACATATGTTTGCTACGACAATATTCGGGCAAACACATGTTCGACCGTCCGTAGGAGAAACTGGCATCCATGTTTACATTTTTTTAATCATTCCGACTACTATTTAGCCACGGATAGCACTCTTTTAATTATTAAAAAAATCATGATTGTCGTTTCATCTATGCACGGTCGAAGATGTTTTTGTCCGACATAGCAAGCTTTTGCTATGGATCACTCCCATATATATATATATATATATATATATATATATATATATATATATGTGTGTGTGTGTGTGTGGAGATGTATAACTTCAAATGTTTACATCAACTACACAATCACCACGCAACTTAAGCATAATAGGCTCATTAGAACTAAAACTGAATTTACTTACAGCAGGTGTTGCTGATCTACTTGTAAGGGGAAACAGTTGAGTCCCAGCACCTCCACCCAATATGATAGCAGCCACATTTTTCGGGTTTTCTCTTTTTCTCTCAAATCTCGGAACTTGCATGGTCTAAAAATTTATAAATTCTTCTAAATGAGAAAACAGCTTATTTTAACAATAAGAATCACACAAGTACCAGTAAATTTAACAAATTAATATAGAACAAATTAAGTATCACATAATGCTTCCCTCAACTAGACTATTTAGTATTTACATAAATGAGTGAATTGGAAAAAGAAAACCAAGTTAATTATATATAATAAAAAAATTACTCACCAGGGTCTCTGTGCCATTATCTGATGTGAGAATAGAAAAAACAGCCCCAGGTTTGATCTTTCTCACCCTTTTTTCAATTTTCAAACTTTTTGCCAACTGATTACTCCAACCATTGTTGTTAAGACTCCCCCTAATCATCTCCCCCCTAACCCCATCATCTCCATTACTGATAAAACCTTTGCTTACTTTTCCCAACTGGGTACTGGCTTTCAGTGCTGCACAGCAAGAATCCATTGGAGTTGATTCAACAAATCTACAGCTAGTTCAAATATCAGAAGCCCCAGATGATTATTATGAACAATGGATAAAGAATGAAGCATTAACACACTAAACCCAGTAAAGTAGAGGCTGTAGGGCTTTAAGCCAAGCAACCAAGTAAAGTATAGATCACATAAAGATGCTACTACAAATTAAGAAATAGAGAGCCAGTTGTGACCCATTTTCAAAGATACTATACATACTAAATAAAAATTATTCCATAAGCTGCATCTGGGAATCTAATGAAGGATCTTGTTAATTGTCAAAATTGGATAATCTGGAGTTCCCAGATAAAACTTTAAAGTACCCTTAAAGTAAAAAAAAATCAAATCAAATCAAATCTTGAGGAAAAAATGGAAAAAGGGTATTGATGAAGAAGACTTGAAGATCCATTTCCCCCAAATTATTGGAAATGCAAAACTGAAGGAAGTGATTATTTGGCCTTTTGAATGTTGAAAATGGGTTTGCAGATTACTGGGAAGGAAATGCGTGGTTGAAGGTCTTTGTTTAGCTTTATTGGCTTGTGAGCTATCACGAGAAATCTTGCAACATTGGTATTTATAATGTGATAAAATACTGTACATTTCACTCTCTCTCCTCTTTCTCTCTCTAAATGCCAATACTTTCCATAGTACACGTTTCTCCGCTCCTCTGCCCCATTATGCATCAAACACCTGTCTATTTCAGGCCATTATTTACAGGCCCCGTATAAAAATACTAAAACTTCTATATATTAAATATATAAATTTAGCAAAGAAAATAATAATAATAATAAATTTCGCAGCATACTAAAATCATAGTCTTTTCTACATATGGCTGGCTATTGCTTAATTAGTGTTTGTAAATTGATATTTTCAAACTCTCACCTCCAGTCACTTGCCAAATTGCAGGTGAATTTGTCTTCATTGTTAATTACAATGATTTAGCAGCAATTATGAAACAATGACGTGAAAGAAATTAGTTTCATCAATAATTTACTTTGTGTATATCAAGAAATGCAGAATTTATCCTACAAAAGTATGTTGCCTTCAGAGGCAATTCTACAAATTAAATTCAAGAAAAATAAAATCAAGGCTCCATCTTCTTCACTACTTCTTCAGCATTAATCCATTAATAACTGCTAAACTTTACTTGTTCTTTCATGTTTGGAGGTTCTCAACCAACAGTTTCTTGATTTTCTTTTTCTCTTTTTAGTTTTCCTTTTGGTAGCTAGTAATGAGCATTATTTGGTCCTATATATGAAGTTCTTTCAAAACCACATAGATAATCAATCATGTGTAGTTGGTTTGCTGTCACATTTAGATCCTCAGTTGATATGCAACTTAGAGCCTATGCCATGTGAAAACCCTTTCATTTCCTGCCATTTTGATGTTGAAAGAAATAAGGATCAACAAAATTAATTTCAAAGAGCATCAAAAGAATAGTTTCTTTTTTAATTTTTTTTTATTATTTTTAAACGGTCCAAAGTAACTTCTTCCGTTAAGTACATACAAATTGAAAACTCAAACAAATGAGTTAATCTAACTAATTCACGATATATTAAGACTATGTTTGTTTGGATAATTTATCTTTATTTAATATTATTTTAGACTATTTTATTTCATAATGGGAGATTAATAATTATGTGGACTATTTTTTATCATTACTAAAACTATTTATAAATAATTATATAATCTCACAATCAATATGTGATTAGTATTAAATGGTTTTATTGGACTCAAATAGTCGCTCATCAAATAATCAAATAATTTGAAGTAATCTTAAATTAAAATATTTTTTTTAAAAAATATATACAAGTAGTGGCAATTTGTAAGGGCAGTCAAATATCTTAAATGGAGCCCAAAATAAAAAGGATGTATTATTTTTGTTTGGAATAAATTTAAGGCATGCTCAAACAAAAAATCTATCAATCAATTTGTCAGGGTGTCATCGGCTTGTGGAGTTCGGACATATATTATAATGTACACCTAACTGCATGGACGGTTTATATTAGAGAGGCAGGGGAGTCCCATGATGGCACCTAGCTTTGGTAACGTGCCACTGAATTAACATCTTCAATAATTGGGTCGGCCCAAGTCTCATTTCGGTCACCTTGGGAAAAAATTATATGTAGATATAAAATTTGAATAGGAGTGTTTTATAATTTTATTTATTTATATTTTAACTTTTAATAAGGCGTAAAAATATAAATAAATAAAATTTTATATATTCGTATAAAAAAATTAATTGTTATGAGACTATAGCACATTAGCAAACCAATCTAGATAATAAAAAATACCATTTGGTAATCACCACCCACCCTCATCTCTCCCCCCCAAAAAAATAATATTTAGTTTTTCTATTAATAAGTTTTAAGTTTCCAATAATAATAGTAGAAAGGTTAAGGTTAATTTTGTCTAGTGTTAACGTCAGGATCTTCTGCCACGTCCCAATCACGTAAGACGTCCCCGATCCCGCATGACAAGAAACACAAATAACATCGAAAGCTCGACCACGGATTCCGTCGGGGATAGCTTCAAAGCGTGAGAATTAAACGTGTTCACAAAGTTAACAATGGAGGAATGTATGGTCTAGTGTATTGAGAGAGAGAATAAATCTCGGTTGTGTGTGTATGGGAGAATATGAATAATCAATATACGTGAGAACGCACTTCATACGATGGCTTCTCGCTAAAGTTATACTATCTTTGCTTGGATTATCGTGCCACCCACTACTACCGACACCCCTCCGATCCGATGGGCTCACCGACTATATAAGGTTTATCTACCGCCACATTTTTTTTCACCAACGGCCATGATCCCATCCACATTAATGCATGGCAGAGCCTTCGTCAACCGTCATGCTTTTTCATCATCACAAGTCAAAGTAATAGATATTAAAATATCTAATGGGTCGATCCAATCGGGTGATCTTACTTTTAAAGATTAAAACGGATATAATATGGTGATTGGCCCCGGTGACTTTAACTAAAAAAAAAATAAAGGCCCAATGAACTCTTTCACGTGAGAAGAGCCCAATGTACCCTACTTAAAAATAGAAATATC
This sequence comes from Panax ginseng, assembly GCA_020205605.1. NCBI lineage: Eukaryota > Viridiplantae > Streptophyta > Magnoliopsida > Apiales > Araliaceae > Panax > Panax ginseng. Next base: position 2,803,810 of record CM035133.1, on the reverse strand, counting down.
ACGCCCAACATTGCTTCCCTAGTTTTTTTTTTGTTAAATGTAATGTTTAATAGAAAACTATGAATGGCCCAAGATAATTTAATAAAGGTCCATAGTGAGATATAATTGAAGTGTATCGAATCGTTATTCACTTAAATAAAAGGAGAAGAGGATGGAGGCCCAAATCGGAAAAACCCTATTTAATAGATACATGGACCGAACCAGGACCTTCCCATTCAAATTCCAAATCATCAATAAGATTTAATGATAGGCCTGAAACACCGTCGTAAATCACAAGATAAAAGGTAATTTTATCAACTTTGATGAGCTTTTACTCGCTTCATTTGAATTTCGAGCGCCTACGAACTCTCCGACTTTCTAAACTTTCTCCTTTTTTCAAGAATAACCAACAATGGTTTCCCAAGATTCAGACAAGGTTCTCGATATTGGTAACCCCACTCACATTGTTCCACCAAACCCCGCCACCGCCGCTTTCATGAAGGAGCCTCGACATCGAACCCAAAAGTGTCGAAATCGATCAAGAACCTCCCCATAAATCCCAAAACCCCTCCGAATACTACAGAATCTCGAGCGATTCTCGCACGCCAACACTCCCTCGATCGTCACATCAGAATTTGAATCAAGAGAATTCGGTCCCGATACCACATCCGGATACCAGCGCATTTAGGGGTTCCTAGATCCCGGTGAGAAGATGTACCAACGGCCAGAGGGTGGGTTCACTGCCTCGTGACCCTCACCTTGGAGAAGGGGTTCGTTTTCTCTGCGATATCTTCATAAGTAACCTCTTTGGGGTTTCGGGGTGGGGTTCGCTCAACTAAGACTCGAACTCAGACATTCACATCTTGGCCTTCGTGGCCCTCCGCCATGATTGGGCGTGGAGCCCTCCCCGGACTCCTTCTTTACGATATACAAAATAGTACAATCTAGGGAGAAGGGTTCAAGGCCATTAAGAAACATTCTCCAAGTCGAGAGAAGTTCGAGAGGCGTCATTTGGTAAACACGCCTTCGAGCAATGCGGGTGGCATGAAAAATGGTTCTACGTCAAAGGCCGAAATCTCTTCTCTACCGAATCGGGCCAACGACGAGAAGATCTCTCACGATTCGGAGACATTTCAAGAAGAGAGAAATGGAAATGATGGAACTTTTGACAATTTTCCCAGGAGGAGGTGGAAGTACGGACTCTCTCAAGCAAAAGCATGGTTATCGACCATAAATGTAAAGATTCGGTCTATTTTATATGTATCTGAATTTTTTGAAAATGCTTTTATGATGTGGATTCTAACACGAGTTATATTGGTTATCAAAGATATCTTTGATCAAACCGAGCTCTTTAGAGATAAAAGAGCTCAAGATTTTTTAATCCTGGGAAGCCTTCTAAGTCGTTGAAACTTCAAAGCAGGTTCGCCCCGGCCGAACCAATCCCGGAAACATGTATGATTTAATTCCAAACCGATGAGCGAAGTTCAAGAGGTTCTATTTCGGAAGAGACTCTCCGCCTCTCCGTAAGAGGAGGCGATCGTAAAACCAGAACAACACCCTTTCCAACCCTTCCGGTTAATTCCCGTAGATCGAGCCAACCACCACGTCCGTCACCCGACGAGAGGCCTACTCGATCGTCTCCGATCGAAGAAGCATCCTCCGCACCAAAAAAGCCGAGAAGAAGATAACACCTTCGATCGCCAAGAGCTTAGGGTGCCCCAATCTTCGATCATACCCCCCTTCGCATGCTTCACCAGAAATACTGACGGCGAAGAAGGTGATCGAGGATGAAGTCGCCCAAACCTCGGCCCGGGAAGAGAAACGAACACTTGACGACCACCCAAGCTCTGCGTGACGGCCACTCCTCTACAAGAACCCGGCCCAAACAAATCTCCTCCTCGAGACCGCAGTCTGTTGAACTCGAACCCTACTCCTCCCGAAAGCAACCAATTTCCTTCCCCGAAAAGGTCAAGACCTTCGCCAGAACGAAGCAGTCCTTCGTGTCGAGGCTTATCACGCCGGAAAGCCGTGGGATCTCCAATCGTATGGCCTAGATTCAATGCTAATTTTTCGATTCGACCTATTCGGCCTTCGTAAAGAACGCCGACGATCATAGGTTCAATGATCACACGGACGGAATTTGCTTTCGATGAAGGATGAGCTATTTGGCTAAGGTAAATAATCATTCCTTTATTTTTTGTCTTTCCGTCTTAATTGTATATCCGGATCTTTGGCTCGAGTAATCGCTTAGAACATACGCAGGGCTAATCGTCGTTTTTGGACGTTCGTCAAGACACATATAAAATGGGGAAGCCGAGGAAGATTTCATGCGACAAGAGATCAATATCGCCGAGATCGACCTTGGCTCGAGAAAGGGCCGATCGAGAAGACTCTCTTCAAGTCATCGATGGCCTCCAACGAAACTTGGATAGAGCTAAGATGGATTTGAGGACGCCCGACGCACGGTAAGTAAAGGCCACAAGAGATAGTGGCCGCTCAAGCTAGCCAACAAACTTTAACCGATCGAACGCCGGCATTAGTCGAAGAAAACTCATTCTTTGAGGGCAAAAATGAGGAGTTTTCTTCTACCAACCAAGCTCTGGCTATTCAACTTGGCGAGGCTCAATCAAAGGCCCGGGATGAAGGGCGGAGACACAAGAACAAACGCCACAAGCTTTGTCTTAAAATAAAGGATCTTGAGGGAAGGGGTTCTCTTCTGACCGAAGAGCTCAGAAAGCAGATACATGCAGAATATAGAGACTCGGACGAGCTTAACGTCGGGATCATGAAAGTCTACACTCTAAGGCTACTAAGACCGCTGAGAGAGAGGCAAAGAAAAAAGCGTCTCACGCTTCAACTGGACCCAACTCTACTCAATTCAAGACGCGAAGGTGGTGCCTAGGTGTTCTTCCCGCTTTCATTCTCGACTTATGTAAAAATTTATCTGTTTAAACATTTTATGCGTTTCTATATTAGTGTATTTTTGTTCATGAATGAATAGATCGAATGAATGTTTTAGTTTTCCGATGAATTTGCAATTTCCTTAATTGTGAACTATGTTTTCGATTAGTTTTTCATTAATAATTCAATATCAATAAGATGAACCTAAGCAAATGAATCGCTTAAGATATATAATAGTTAATGTATGAGGACGAAGTGAATTGAATTTCATGGATGTAATTTAACTTAATCGAATCGAAAGGATGAACTCAATACTTAAATAAAAATAAAGTAACACATACTCATCATCCATTCGAAGTGTGAGATCGGTCATTTGTTTACCACTCGAGGTGAAACAATTATATATGGACCAAGATATAAGTATCAAGATATAAGGATCAAGATATAAGGACCAAGATATAAGGATCAAGATATAAGGACCAATTGTGACCATTGACTTACCACCGGTAAAATCAATATAGGATCCTTCGCTCACCACTCGGTAGAACGACAAATGGGTCGCCATCGAATGGCCAATGTAGTCCTACCATACCTCCTTACACCATAGTGACCATAGGACAAAATAGGACCGGGACTAATAGTGACCATTGATTTACCACCTGGTAAAATCAATATAGGATCCTTAAATCGCCACCACCGGTAGAACGACAAATGGGCCGCCATCGAATGGCCAGCGAGTCCTACCATACCTCCTATCGAAACCAAAAGATGACATTCGCCTACCACGAAGGGCCTGACGAAGTCTAAGTGACGACAATTGCCTACCTCGAAGGGCCTGACAATGCCGAAGTGACCTCCTGCCGAAGAGGCTACCATCGAATGGTCAACGAGTCCTCCCGAACCTCCTAACTCCGAGGGCATTTGCTGTGCCTGTCAGAATATGGATGAGCTACGGAAGTTCTTTATGAATGTTTTAAACTTCGATCCCATGAGTGGCGTTTGTTAACCCGATCCACAGGCAATGGACCCAAGATTTACTACCCCTGCATGCAAAGAAGAGGTATAGGAGATAAAATCGAAATATAGCCTTTTGGTGGCTAATGTAGATCGAACCATTGGTCGACAAATATCCACATGAACCCTCCAAACAACATTTTGCAGCCTTCTTGGATGACATACCAAATTCCTCAATAGTGGGAGATAGGTCCAAAGTAGAATACGAAGTCTTTACTGTCTTTGAATCCCAGCATTCTTTCAAGAAAGGTCGTCGAAGTGTTTTGTAGAAGTCAATAACTTCGTGCCAATAATTGTCACGAATATCTTTTGAACTTTCCAAGAGAACACACCGCCTCGGATGGAACCAAATGTTTAAGTAATGATGACGAAAAAGGTCCTTCGATAAAGATTCTCATCAATGAGAACAAAATGGACACTCTTGTACTTGGTCTTCTTTGCCAAAGATCTCGATCCAGAAGGAAAGATGCCATCTGTCATCAAAGTTATAAGCATCAGAAGTGGGCTACCTTCGATAATGCACTTGCAGCGATTGGAATTGTTATTGTGATCGACTCTTTGATAGCTCGCTATATCGATGTCCGAAATAGAATATCCATCTGCATGCAATACCCATTTAACTCGCTTCGCCAAGAATCAGCAACGGCTTTGTCGGACTCTCGACTTCTCTTTAACTATTATCACTTTGGACCATTAATGTCAACCGACCTTGGAAATATTTACCAAAGTGTTTGGATTTTGTGGAGTGCGGCTTATAGACCGCTTCGTGACAAGTCCTTCATTTGTTGGCGAGAACACTCAAGGCAAGAGTGCCTTTTTTGTGTTCTCGGTGAATATATTCTTGAATTACTCCTCGTCTGCTTGCCCTATAGTCCCGAGAACCCCTAGGATGAGGTACCTTCTTCGGATGCTTAGGAATATGGGTGCATTTGTGTCTTGAATCTGAACTCGACAAAATTTTAGATGGGCATCTCCAAGACAAAAGTACAGTGGTGGTGTGCCTCGGTGGATTCTCGAGTGTGATTTCTGGATCTACCGGTGAAACTTTACATCATTTGTGGTGAGCCTTCGTCTCACGCGACCATAATCCCAAAGACCAATAGGCGGAATACTCTTCTCTCATCAATCAATCAGAAAATGGTCATAGTCTTCATCGACTCGCTCGACCATAATCCCAAGACCAATAGGCGTAATACCTTCTCACCAATCAATCAAGAAAATGGTTGTTGGGTCTTCATCGACTATAATCCAGAAGACCAATAGGGCGGAATACCTTCTCGGTCAATCAATCAGGAAAATGGTATTGTTGGTCTTCATCTACTCGCTTTCACCATAATCCTCAAGACCAATAGGCGGAATACCCTTCTCGACCAATCAATTAGGAAAATGGTCATTGGTCTTCATCTACTCGCTCGATTATAATCCCAAGACCAATAGGCGGAATACCCTTCTCGATCAATCAATCAGAAAATGGTCATTGGTTCGCTTCGATCCAGGAAGGCCTCGAGAAATGTCTTTAAAGTGTAGACTTTTTCTAACTTGATCGGTCTGTCACCCGACCACTTCCGGTATAGGATTCTAAGCAAAGATGCCTTCTAACCTTTTTCCGACCATGGTCGTATTCTCTCCGGCAAAGAAAATCAATCTTCTTCCAAAGATCATCCGGGCTCTAACGAGAACCTCCTCGAAACTCTGCTTGGAAGCGATCAAGATGAAAGCATTCTTTGAAGGACCCAATCAATCCTCGACAGATACTCATTGTGTAGACGAAGTCATAGCCATCGGGTATCCTTTAGAGGTAATTATTCTACTCTTCTTCACCATGGATTCCACGCAGAAGAAAGCCTACAATTTGTGATTGAAAACTTCAAGAACACTGAGCGGCGCCTCCTTCTAACGCCAATGTTAACGCCAGGATCTTCGCCACGCCCCAATCACGTAAGACGTCCCGATCCCGCAGACAAGAAACACAAATAACACCAAAAGTCAGCGACGGCGGTTTCGTGGGGGATAGCTCAAAGCGTGAGAATTAAGACGTGTTCACAAAGTTAACAATGGAGGAATGTATGGTTCAGTGTATTGAGAGAGAATAAATCTCAGTTGTGTGTGTATGGGAGAATATGAATAATCAATATATGTGAGAACGCACCTCTATACGATGGCTTCCTCGCTTTAGGTTATACTATCTTTGCTTGGATTATCGTACACCCACTACTACCCCGACACCCCTCCGATCCGATGGGCTCACGACTATATAAGGTTTATCTACCGCCACATCTTTGTTTTTCACACGCCAATGGGCTATGATCAGAAGACCCCAACTTATTATAAATAAAATTGAATTTTTCTTTATTCATTATTCTAAATTAATAAGGGTTAATTTGATATAATTCTTTGGTTATGGGTGAAATGTGCAAAGTTTACAAAATAAGAAGTGGTTATAAAATATTCATTATCATTTGGGAATATTCGTTTCGTCGTGGAATATTCTTTTTTGTTTCGGGAATCTCCAGATTTAATGGCGCAAGCAGATCATTGGTGGGCCCCATAACGGAAAAACGGTTGGATGAAGGAAAACGATAAAGATTGAGTTTTATAAATAACGACGTAAATTATTACCGTTAACACTTTGTTGGGTTACTCGGTGGTTAAAATCTGATGTCGCGTGGTTACACAAGAAGACACCAGATTGCACAAGATTGTTGAATTATTGATCCTTACGTAAGAAGGCACTACTCAATAATTGTTACTGAGAATTATCGCTCATTATTTTATCTTATTAATTCAATAATTCTTTGCGATTGATATTTATATTATTATTGTTTCAATAATTGTCATTACACAAGATTTTCCATTATCAAATCAATAATTCATATTATTTGAATAATATTATCGATAACATTATTGGTAATGTCTAGAAAGTTCATCTCAAGGAGAGGTTTGGTCACCTAATCAAGGCCAAAGAAGTGAGAAATCCTTATGGAAAGCCCCTCTTTCCTCGAACTACACGGTTGTCAAGATTGTGATTCTCATAATATTATTTTGAATAATTAATTATTGATTATTATGATAAAGAAAATATTTATTTTATGTGGATATAGATGGAGAAAATTTTAATGTGACAATTGTTGAAAATTAATATTTTATCTTTTTCGATAAAATAATACATTTAAATATATTATTTTAATAATATATTAACTGTGATATTTTTATAATAATTGTGGGATATATGAGTATATGAGGAGGTAGAGTATTTTGTGGCATTAAATGTTTAACATATGTTTTTGTGTGAAATTGGACACGATTCTCGATCGAAAATTTATTATAGAATGTAAAATTGCCCGTTTCAGGATTTTGGATAATTTCGCTTGGAATTTGGAAAAATTTTCTTCGCAAAGTTGTAGAGAATTGAAATTCCTATAAAAAATCGCGAGATTTGAATTTTCCGATAAAAGGGATATTTATTGTGAATTATTGATGTTTTGAGTTCAAATAATTGATTTTGGAAATTTTAATTATTATTTTCAAGAAAAACGTTTTCAAAGGTTGGTGAGCATCTTTAACATGTGGTTGGTGGCTAAAATCAGATTCCTTGGTGGTGGGCTTGAATATTTGGTAAATAATAATAATTTATTAATTTAGTCTCCTTTGGCGCTCTAACATTTTCCTATAAATAGAGGCTAAGTTAGAATTGAAAATCACACGTAAACAAAGTTTTTCTCTTTCTCTCTAAATTATCGAAGCGTATTCTTGTGAGTATACTTTGAGTGTTGCTATACGGTCATGGGTTTCACAAGACTATATCCGAAATTCAATGTAAGATTATTATTTTGAGGTAAGGGGTATTATTTTCTTCTTAAATGATATTTTTCTTCAATATCATTATGCCAAGTATTGGTGAACCTTTTTATCAAATTTGGAACTTGTTGTGTGGGGTTACTTATTCACGATACTAAGACTATTCACGATATTTATAATTATTCACGAATCATTTACACTATTCATCGAAAAAAATAAATTTTTTTCTTTTTGTTCAAAATATCTATTCGGATACTAGCTTTGATTGTATCCATGTTTTGATCATTCTTGAATTTTACACCAATATGATTATTTTCAAGTATTTTTGGACATGGGTAAAACAAAGTACTTAATCCTTAATCCTTAATCCTTGCTATTTTGTTTCACCGGATTCGCTTTTAAAAATGTTTTTCATCATCCTCACCCTAAATGGTGATATAAATGAATATCTTTGGCTCAGAAGTGCAAAGATGAACGATTAATCGATGAATATCTTTGGCCCAGTAGCAAAGATGAGCAGTGTTGAGATGAACATGACCAACTGGTGATACAAATGAATATCTTTGGCCTGTGGTGCAAAGATGATTAAAGATGTATATTGATTGTTATTACAGGGATAAACTATTGATGATGGACTTTTAAACCTTAGAAGACAGTAGAATTCTTTCTCTACGTGACTCTTCTAATGGATCATTGCTTCACATTGCATTTGTTGATCTAAAACTTGTTCATCTATTGTATTCTCGTTAGATTTTTTCCTGTTGAAGACTAACGATAATTTGTTGTATATTATCTTAGTCATAATATTCTTTATTGGGCTAGTTGAGCTCACCCTTTTCCTTTTTGTTCCATTTTTCTTCTCTCGAGAGGTGTAACAAGCAGGATCGAAGTCTGGGTATGGAGGGATGGTTCTAGGAAGATGTTTTAATTGTCCTCACTATTTTCGTAAAAATAGTGTATGAATAATTAATGAGGACTTATTTGGGTGTGTATATTGTCTGTAAGACAATATTTGTATTCAAACTCATAGTTGTATTGTCGTATTCTACACTACACATCTGTGATTGTCAAAGTTGTAGTTTGCTTTTATACCATGTATTTTGGGCGACTCAGAATGGGTGTCAGATACCTATTTTGGGGGCGCCACAACGGTTGGTATCGTAGCTTAGGGATATGATCTCCATGAGATCGGGAATAGAACTCCAGAGGGAGAGACGAGTAAATCCTTCGCTAGTGTGTCCTACCTAAGCTTATTTGTTGGTCGGTCATAATATAGGATATTATGTGATATGTTAATTTGTTTAATTAACCTTGCTTTTATGGCAAGATTTAAGAATGGTCACGAGAACGTTAACAATGGAGTTTATGAGACCGTGGAGACGCCTTTGCAGACTCACCAACGAGGAGAACGCGTAACAGTCGGCAATGTTCCTCCCGTGAACAACGCCATTTGAGCAAATGATGAACGACGGATGTTTGTAAGCTTTTTTTAGTTCACTTAAAAATCGCATAAGCGGAGACTCGTGTACAAAATACTGGTAGAAATGATGGCAATGCACTGGCCCGTCACACAACAAGCGCTTTAAGGAGTTGGGACCATCGATTTCCATGGAAAGCCGGATCCGATCAAGGCGTAAACGTGGGTCAAGCAAATTACCAAGATATTCGATGTCTGGGGTGCACGGAGGAATGAAGGTTCCATTCGCCACCTTTATGTTTCGGTGGTGAAGCAGACATCGTGGAATCTGGAAGTTGCACTCAACCGATGCACTTAACATGTCTTGGGAAAGATTTCAGAATCGTTCAATGACAAGTACTTTCCGTAAAGTATTCGCTATATGAAGGAGGTAGAGTTTATTAGACTTGAGCAGTAACAACACGACGGTGTCTCAAAGACGAGGCAAAGTTCGCAGAGTTATCCTGTGTTTGCACCTCATTTGGTGGAGAATGAGGAACGAATGACGCCAGTATGTTTCGAGAGGTCTAAAACCGTAGATTCGTCAATACCTTATCTCTCATAAATTTTCTCTCAGATTCGGGATGTTGTCAGCGTGGCTCGATTATTAGAACGAGATAGTGAGTATACTCAACCGAGGGACCACAATCGTGGTAGTCATCGTAACGATGATAACCAACGAGGAGGAAAGAATACGGACAAAGCAGAACCACTCGTGTGGTAATCGTGGACATGATAATAGGAGAGGTGACTCTGTGGAAATTTCGGAAAGAGAAGATTCAACAATGACGGGAAGATATCAACGGCAAAGACCAAAGACCAACAACAAATGCTGGGGAGGAGAACTAATCGCCGCTTAGATGTTACAAATGCGGAAGGAGGACATATCACCCCAAACCGCCCACAACAATCCAAGGTATGTTATAACCGTGGAAAGGAAGGCCACATCGCCGAGATTGTACTTTATCGCGAAACCAAGTTCAAGCAGGAGTGGTGATTCCAAGGGTCGTCCCAGATAAGTTTAAATCACGGTGTTCTCGGAAGAAAGCGTTTGTCGTGATCGACAAAACGTGAGGAACCCAAACGAGGTGATCACGGTAAGTTTAATCTGGAATTCTTTGCTAAGTTTATACCTTACTAGATACCTGGGTTTACCCATTCTTTTATCTCCCGCCAGGCTCAACGCTTAAACTTGACTCGGGAGAAATTAGATTTTGATTTATCTGTTGAAACTCCGTTGGGTGAAACCTTCGTTACATCTACAGTTTATAAATCTTGCATGATCCAAGTTGGCACTATCACATTACCCGCTGATCTTATCTCTTTAAAGATACTTGCTTTTGATGTGATTTTAGGAATTGATTGGTTAACCACTCATCATGCCAAAATTGATTGTTTTCGTAAGGTTGTTAGTTTTCATATTCCTAACCAACTGTCATACTTAATTCAAACCACTAAACCACTAAAATCACCATCGTCATATCAAGCCACAAAGCTATTCGCTTATTGAAAAACGGATGTCAAGCTTTCTTAGCCCATGTTATGGATTTGAATAAAGACAAGTCGATTTGAATAATATTTACGTGGTTAAAGAATTTCGATGTATTTCGAAGAGCTTCCTGGCCTACCCCCGTAACGTGATGTTGAATTCTTTATCGACCTTGAACCGCACAAAGCCCATTTCTAAAACCCCATATCGAATGGCTCCTATTTAACTTCGTGGAGTTAAAAGTCCAACTACAGGAGTTATTAGACATCGGTTTCATTCTGGCCCCAAGACGTCTCCTTGGGGTGCCCTGTTTTATTCAGAAAGAAGAAAGACGGGAGTATGCGATTTTGTATCGACTATCGAGAATCGAACCATGTCACCATCAAGAATAGGTATCCGCTACCTCGCATTGATGACCTGCTCGACCAGCCATAAGGAGCTTAATTCTTTTCAAAGATCGATCTTCGCTCGGATATCATCACCAAGATTAAAACCGAGGATATTCCAAAGACAAAGATTCAGACTCGACACGGGCATTATGAATTCTTGGTCATGTTTTGGATCGACTAATGCTCCCCGCCGCTTTCATGGATATGATGAACCGTGTATTTAAGGAATATCCGGATCGATTCGTTGTTGTCTTTATTGATGACATCCTCATCTATTCCAAAAGCCGTGAAGATCATAAGCACCATTTGAAGTTCGGTACTACAAAGACTTCGTGAACACAAGCTTTATGCCAAGTCAAGAAATGCGAAGTTCGCTTCGAGGAAGTAGCATTCTTGGGCACGTGGTGTCAAAACAAGGAGTATCTGCTGACCGCCAAGATCAAGCAATACAAAGTTGGGAGCAAATCAAGTCGGTGATCAAAGACGTGACTTTTCGGGCTTAAATTGGTTATTATCTGAGATTTGTGGAAGGATTTTTCGAATCGCTATCCGCTAACTCGGTGACTTAAGGATGCAAAATTTTATGGAGCGAGGAACGCGAGAAGAGCTTCCAAGAGCTCAAGAGGAGACTCATTTCTAAGACTGTTTCGACAATACCATCCGGTTCGGGATGGATTTGTTATCTACTGATGATGCTTCCGGAAAGGGGTTAGGATGTGTTCTCATGCAACATGGGAAAGTCATAGCCTATGCCTCACGATTAACTCAAAGAATATGAGAGGAATTATCCTACTCATGATCTAGAAATCGCAAAGAATTGTATTTGCGTTGAAGATATGGAGACACTATCTTGTATGAGAGAAAGTGGAGATTTATACGGACCATAAAAGCCTCAAATATTTCTTCACCCAAAAAGAACTCAAACACGCGGCAATGACGCTATGGGAGTCGTTAAAAGATTATGATCACACTATTCAATATCATCCCCGAAAAGCGAACGGTAGCCGACGCATTGAGTAGAAGATCATACGCAAAGACGAAAGCAATATTGTCAACGCAAAGGCCCATTTTATACGACTTACAAAGGATGAAGATAGAATTAAAGACCTGTGGTCCCACATGATGATGGCGAATATACGAGTAGAACCGACTTTAATCGATAAAGTTAAAATTTCGCCAAGCTACGGACCGGGCCGATGCGTATGAAGAAGAAAGTGCAAGAAGGAGCTATATTCCAAGCAAGAATTGATGAGGAAGGAATACTTCGAGTCAATTCTAGACTTTATGCGTTCCTAACGATTCGACTGAAGCATAAAATCATGATGGAGGCACACAACACCCGCTTGTAATCCATCTCGGAAGTACCAAATGTATCATGATATTCGACATACATTTTGGTGGAACAATACGAAGAGAGAGATTCATGAGTTTATCTCAAGATGTTTAACTCGTTAACGGTAAAGGCGGAGCATCAAGTGCCAAAAGGTCCATCAGAACCACTTGAGATTCCTGGAATGGAAATGGGAACACATTACTATGGATTTTGTTATGTGTCTTCCCAAAGTTTCGCAAGGCGTAGATGCAATTTGGGTTATTGTTGATAGATTAACCAAGTCCGCCCATTTCTTACCGATACGCGAGACTTATTCCTCGAACGCCTTGGTCAGATGTGACGTGAATGAGATTCAGACGATCAGCATGGCACGCCAAAGATCCATAGTTTCAGATCGTGACCGAGATTCACTTCAAGATTTTGGGTTAGCTTGCAGAAGCTATGGGTACGGATTTATTTATTCGATTCAAAGATACCATCCTCAAAACGGACGGACAATCGAGAGGACTATTCAAACCCTCAAGATCTATTAAGACTCGTGGTCCTAGATTTCAAAGGAAGTTGGGATAAGTACCTACCATCGGTGGAATTCTCCTACAACAACAGCTTATCAAGCAAGTATAAAATGGCTCCATTTCGAGGCGCCAGATGGATTTAAAATGTCGCTCTCCAAAGATCTTTGGGACGAAAGTGGGAGAAGCAATATTGTTGGGACCGTAATTAGTACGCATGACTCACGTAAAAAGATCCAAATGATTCGACAACGATTCAAACTTCACAAGATCGACAAAAGAGTTATGCCGATCTTCATAGAAAGGACGTGGAGTTTAATATCGGAGATCATGTATTGTTACGTATTGCTCCATGGAAGGGAGTTACAAGATTTGGGAAAAGAGGAAAGCTCAATCCAAGGTTTGTTGGTCCATTTGAGATTCTCGATCGAATAGGGAACGAGCTTTATAGACTCGCGTTAGCACTCCAAGTATGTCTCGTGTTCACAATGTATTCCATATATCTATGCTTCAGAATATGTGAAAGACCCGAACCACATTATTGCATTAGAACCGCATTTAGAGAAAGCAGAAGATTTAACCCACGAGAGAGACACTGTTGAGATTTTGGATAGAAAGAAGAGCATGTCTTTACGCACGAAGGTTATACCACAAGTTAAGGTTTTGTGGAGAAACCATGCAATTGAAATGACATGGAGTTGGAATCGGAGATGAAAGCAAGCGTACCCTCACCTTTCGATATACCGTGTACGTATGTCAATTTTGAGGACGAAATTTCATAAGGAGGGAGGTTGTAAGACCTCAACTTATTATAAATAAAATTGAATTTTTCTTTATTCATTATTCTAAATTAATAAGGGTTAATTTGATATAATTCTTTGGTTATGGGTGAAATGTGCAAAGTTTACAAAATAAGCAAGTGGTTATAAAATATTCATTATTGTTGGGAATATTCGTTTGGTCGTGGAATATTCTTTTGTCGAGAATCTCGCATTTATTTGCCAAGTATCATTGGTGGGCCCCATAACGAAAAACTAGTTGGATGAAGGAAAACGACAAAGATTGAGTTTTATAAATACGACGTAAATTATTACCGTTAATAAACTTTGTTGGGTTACTCGGTGGTTAAAATCTGATGTCTGGCGCGGTTACATAAGAACATACACCTGTATCGCATAAAGATTGTTGAATTATTGATCCTTACGTAAAGAAGGCACTACTCAATAATTATTTACAAGAATTACTCGCTCATTATTTTATCTTATTAATTCAATAATCACGTGCGATTGATATTTATATTATTATTGTTTCAATAATTGTCATTACACAAAGATTTTCCATTATCAAATCAATAATTCATATTATTTGAATAATATTATCGATAACATTATTGGTAATGTCTAGAAAGTTCGCTTTCAAGGAGAGGTTTGGTCACCTAATTGCAGCGCCAAGAAGGAGAAATCCTTATGGAAAGCCCCTCTTCACAGGAACTACCGTCACAAGATCTTGTGATTCTCAGAATATTATTTTTGAATAATTAATTATTGATTATTATGATAAAGAAAATATTTATTTTATGTGGATATAGATGGAGAAAATTTTTAATGTGACAATTGTTGAAAATTAATATTTTATCTTTTTCCGATAAAATAATACATTTAAATATATTATTTTAATAATATATTAATTCGGTGATATTTTTTATAATAATTGTGGGATATATGAGTATATGAGGAGGTAGAGTATTTTGTGGCATTAAATGTTTAATATATGTTTTGTGTGTTTTGGTGGACACGATTCTTGATCGAAAATTTATTATAGACTGTAAAATTGCCCGTTTGTGGATTTTGGATAATTTCTGTTTGGAATTTGGAAAAATTTTCTTCTGCAAAGTTGTAGAGAATTGAAATTCCTATAAAAAATCGCGAGATTTGAATTTTCTGATAAAAGGGATATTTATTGTGAATTATTGATGTTTCGGAGTTCCGAAATAATTGATTTTTGGAAATTTTAATTATTATTTTCAAGAAAAACGTTTTTCAAAGGTTGGTGAGCATCTTTAACATGTGGTTGGTGGCTAAAATCAGATTCCTTGGTGGTGGGCTTGAATATTTGGTAAATAATAATAATTTATTAATTTAGTCTCCTTTCATGCTCTAACATTTTCCTATAAATAGAGGCTAAGTTAGAATTGAAAATCACACCGTAAACAAAGTTTTCTCTTCTCTCTCTAAATTATCGAGCGATTCTTGTGAGTATACTTTGAGTGTTGCTATACTTATATGGGTTTCACAAGACTATATCAAATTCAAATGTAAGACGATTATTTTGAGGTAAGGGTATTATTTTCTTCTTAAATGATATTTTTCTTCAATATCATTATGTCAAGTATTGGTGAACCTTTTTATCAAATTTGGAACTTGTTGTGTTTGGGGTTACTATTCACGATACTCGGACTATTCACGATATCGACATTATTCACGAATACGACACTATTCATAGAAAAATAAATTTTTTTTCTTTTTGTTCAAAATATCTATTCGGATACTAGCTTGATGAGTATCCATGTTTTGATCATTCTTGAATTTTACACCAATATGATTATTTTCAAGTATTTTTGGACATGGGTAAAACAAAGTACTTAATCCTTAATCCTTAATCTCTTGTCATTTTGTTTCACCGGATTCGTTTCTTTTAAAAATGTTTTTCATCATCCTCATCCTAAATGGTGATATAAATGAATATCTTTGGCCAGTAGTGCAAAGATGAACGATTAATCGATGAATATCTTTGGCCCGAAAGTGCAAAGATGAACAGTGTTGAGATGAAACATGACCAATCGGTGATATAAATGAATATCTTTGGCACCTGTAGTGCAAAAGATGATTAAAGATGTATATTGATTGTTATTACGTGGATAAACTATTGATGATGGACTTTTAAACCTGTAGAAGACAAGTAGAATTTTTTCTACGTGACTCTTCTAATGGATCATTGCTTCCACGCATTTGTTGATCTAAAACTTGTTGTCTATCAGATTCTCGTTAGATTTTTTCCTGTTGAAGACTAACGATAATTTGTTGTATATTATCTTAGTCATAATATTCTTTTTTGGGCTAGTTGAGCTCACCCTTTTCTTTTTGTTCCATTTTTCTTCTCGTGATGGAGAACATAAGCAGGATCGAGCCTGGGTATGGAGGATGGTTCTAGGAAGATGTTTTAATTTGTCCTCACTATTTCGTAAAATAGTGTATGAATAATTAATGAGGACTTATTTGGGTGTGTATATTGTCTGAAGACAATATTTGTATTCAAACTCACAATTGTATTGTCGATTCTACACCTACATCCGTATTGTCAAAGTCAGTTTGCTTTTATACCATGTATTTTGGCGACTGAATGGGTGTCAGATACCTATTCGGGGGGCGCCACAATGATCCCATCCACATTAATGCATGGCAGTGAGCCTCGTCAACCGTCATGCTTTTTTCATCATCACAAGTCAAAAGTAATGATATTAAAATATCTAATGGGTCGATCCAATCGGACCTAACCTTACTTTAAAGATTAAAAACGGATATAATATGGTGATTGGGCCCAGTGACTTTAACGGAAAAAATAAAGGCCCAATGGACTCTTCATGTGAGTAGGCCCAATGTACCCGGCCTAAAAATAGGAAATATCACGCCCCAACATCTAGTAATTTTTAATTTCAAATGGTAAAGATTATAATACTATGTAGAACATGATAATAAATAATCTCATATCTTAAGCTATTTTATAATCACATGACTAATAGTCCCAAGTTAAAATTGAAAAAAAAAAATAAGACACTTGTAATTAATAGTTTTATCCCAAGTGTAATCATTGCAAACAAACATAGCCCAAGGGTCTTAAGGAATATGACAAAGTATAATTCATCATACACAAGGTACTATGATGATCTCAAGTCCAATGATTACTTGTACTACTGTCACTTAAAAAAAAATTATTGACAGATAATTTTTATTGATAGATAAGTAAAACTCCATTAGGTATTTATTTAGTGAGCCACATTCAATGAACTTATTATCCTATAAGCATCTACATACTTGATTTAGTGTCTCTACACAAATGATTATGAGATCAATATATCATTCTCTTCCTAAGAGCAAATAACGTATTTATCAATCTACCCAGACTCACTAATCTCCTTTTTAGTAATCCAAATATTAGGAACGATTTTAGTATGTGAGCTATCTATAATTTAGATGCATGATCATTATCATGATTCTAAAAGTATTGCTCAAAACTAACACCACTATCATGTGAATAAAGTAAAATATTTTTAATAAATTAATTATTTTGTTAATTAATAAATAAGATTACAAAATATATGTTACATTATTTCAAATATAATTGTCTTGCGTGCATACTGTTTTTACCATAATACAGGGTATAATTAATATTTGTGTTTAGCAACTTCCACTCTTCCGCATTACTAATTTTCTTCACCAAAATTATTTGTATTTCATTTTAGGACTTTTTGTTAATAAGGTTTATAAGATGGTATACATTTTAATTATGGAAAGTATTTTATTTAAATATTTATGATAAATTTCTTATAACATTTTGTTAGTAAAAAATTACTCCATATATTTCAAAATATAAATTTAATTTTGATTTTCTAAAATTAACTAGTCAGATATTCATATTAAACCAATAAATTTTGTATTTAGTTATACTGTTTAGATAATTTATAATTTAATATATAAAGCGGGAGCATCCCGCTGTAAACATTCTGGTAAAGCCTTTTGACTTTCCAAAATACCCCTCACCTTTTGTAGTAATTCTCTTTTTATATTAATTTTTTTTACTTTTTTATTAAATTTTTTTACTTTTTTATTTAATCATTCAAATTTTATAAATATTTTACTTTATCTCACATAAATTAATATATACAACGCGTGCGTCACCGATACTAATTTTCATAAATTGCATTGAATGATTTGAGTCTATTGAGAAAGATGGTTTTAAAAAAAATAAAATTCTTTGGGCTCAATGAAATGGCCCGAAACCATTATGTAAAATTTTGACCTTTATTTCAGTAGATGGGCCTAGCCCATTTTTTGTTTAATTTCCTTTTCTTTTTCTTTTGTTTTAGCTTTTATCAAAAAACAGTGTAGATCTCTCTTCTCACCAAAACCCTATATCTCTCTCCTCTCCTCTCCGACCACCAAAGCACCACAACACTCCCTTCATCACCGGAGATAGTGTCGCATTTCTCTTTATAAACTCCATTTTTATACCATATTCGAGGTGGGTTTTTGAGATTCTAATGTTGACCTTTTCTCCTTCTAATTTTTACGACGGGAATCAGGGTTTTAAGATAGGATAATGGATTTTTTTTTATCAATGCAACTCTCTCTTTTTCTCTGTTTCATTTATTTTATTTACATGAATTGCCTTGATACTGATAGTGTTTGTAGTTATACACACATGTTTAATTATTGGTTGCTTGCACTTTTACCTTACTTTAGTTTTCAAAGACTGGGTAATTGGGTAATCTTGTTTACATGTACAGAAACTTGGAGGAATTTTTTTTTCATTAGTTTCTGATGCCATTGTTATTTTTCCTTCCATCAAAATTTATCAGCTATGATTAGCTATTTTTCTGCTGCTTATTGCTTATTGGAATATCTTAACTGCATTTGGAGCTGTTCATATGTTCCATTTCAAATTGGTTATTAATTTTTTTTTTTGCTAAATATTCAAATTGGTTATTGCTGCTAACTCATCAGTGTAGTGCAATATGTTTATACATGCAAGTATATTTGAAGCTATTCTGCCCTATTTTTGAGCTGGTTTTCTTCTTTTGTTAAGTGCCTCATCAAGGTTTGTACCATGTCTTAAATGAGGTCTACCTCTAATGTTAACAAAATCAGCTCTGGAAATAAACACTACTGTTTTTTTTTTTTTTTGAGTTCGTGTTTCAGTTGAAGGATTGAATGTGCATTTTTTGTGAACAGTGAAAACCTGAGAGAAAAATTATGAAAATAAAGAGAGAAGAAGAGAACACAGAGGGGGAGGAGGAGTCGAAGAGGCAGAAATTGCTTCAGCCATCTTCTCTGTCACCTCATCGCCTTGCATTTGATAATGCACTACTTCCACTTGCTACTTATGATGATGACGATGATGAGGAAGATGATGAAAAAAGAGAAGCGAGTAGGGTTAGTGTAGAAATTAGTGACGAAAAGATTGAGAAAAACAATATTAAGCATGAAGAAGCTGAGGAAGAGGAGGAAGACGATGAAGAGATGGGAGTAGGCCAAGGGAGGCGTAATCGGATGATTGAGCTTCGAAAGGACTGCCCATATCTTGATACTGTCAATCGCCAGGTATGCAATGCTTTTTTTCTGGTTGAATGCCTTTCCTTATTTCTCATCTTTTATTCTTTTTAGGTATGGGCTTATAGTTCTATAGTTAAAAATTTGGCTAAGCATCTCCCTATTAGTTCATATGTTTAGATAATTTTTTTTTATTAAACTTTAGTAACCTTTATCAGTATAGGCTTAAAGTTCATGGTTAAGAATTTACTATTAATTACAATTTGTCAACTGTATATGTTGAATGAAGGTCTTACATATTTTCCACGCTGTTCTTTTGCCTGAAAAGGATCACTATATTAATCTGTAAAGCCAATACGTGGGAGTACATTAACATAGTGAATTATTGCTTGAAATGTGTAAATTTACTTACGGAAAATATTTATATTGCGACAAAAAGATGTCGACTTTTGTTGCGAGTAGACACATAAATCAATTACCCATGTATTTGTATGAATTTAGTCAATTTACAGGCTGCTCCATTGTGTCTACTCGCAACAAGAATGAACATGTTTTTTTCCACAATATATAGGACTAATTTACTTATGCTTAGTGCGTGTATCATAGTTTTTAGAACTAGAACGGGCCATCAGGACCATTGAGGGGTTTGGTTTTGTAATTGGACGACTGCTCATTGTGTTGCTGAACAGTTAGGGTATATAATATATTATCTATATTAGGCTTATATTAAACACAGTACTCTACTTTTTTTCGAGTGGTTGTACCATCAACTGGTTGGACAATGAACCGTGACCCAGTCTGTTAACCGGTTCAATCTCTGGTACGGTTCTGATAATTTATGGTGTGTATGCATTCTATTAGTCCTTAGTTGGAAAATGTTGTATGTAAATTTTTATAATTTGTACGTGTGAGCATCTCATTCTTCATTACATGGTTCTGGTTTTTTGTGCTTGCATTTTTAGATTAACTAGGTTGCTCATCAATGTATGCAGGTTTTAGATTTTGATTTTGAAAGGTTCTGTTCTGTATCTCTGTCAAATTTGAATGTATATGCATGTTTGGTTTGTGGGAAATATTTTCAAGGAAGAGGGCAGAAATCTCATGCATATACTCATAGCCTTGAGGCTGGACACCATGTTTACATCAATCTTCAGACAGAGAAAGTTTATTGTCTTCCGGATGGATATGAAATCGACGACCCATCATTAGAGGATATTCGACATGTCTTGAACCCAAGGTTTGCTTATCTATCTGTTTGATTGTTTTTACTTGCATATTGCATGTTTTCTTCCGGCAGAGGGTTTTTTTTTGGTTTGGGGGGGGGGGGGGGAGGCTGTTTTTTGGTTGTGCATGTGAGTTGATGGGTTCATGCATGAATATTGAAGGAGAAGGATGACTTGTTTCGTAGAAGTTAGCTTTTACTTTATTCACCATCATTTTCAAATCATCTTTTACGAATCTTAATCTTATTTGAGCAGTCCTTTAATTTGTTGCTTTTGATTATTTCTTTTTTTCAGGTTCAGTAGGGAGCAAGTCAATCAGCTTGATAGAAACAGGCAGTGGTCTAGGGCACTTGATGGATCTGATTATCTTCCTGGAATGGTACCCCGTTTTGTTTTTACTTATAAGTTATAAGGCTTAAAATTATTTTGCCAGTTTTTATTTTTTTGGGATAGGTTTTTGTTTTGTTTTTTTATCATCATTGTTGATGTCCTTTCTTGTCAATGTTTAGGTGGGACTGAATAACATCAAAGAAACCGATTTTGTGAATGTCACAATTCAGTCTTTAATGCGTGTCACTCCATTGAGGAACTTTTTCCTTATCCCGGAAAATTATATACACAACAGATCTCCTCTTGTTCAGCGATTCGGGGAGCTCACACGTAAGATTTGGCATGCTCGGAACTTCAAAGGACAGGTTTGCTCCTGATGTCTATCCATTTACTTGTTATTATTGGTTTATTTCCTTTGAATGTCTTCTCCTAAAATTATTTATCTGTGCAGGTGAGCCCACATGAGTTTCTTCAGGCAGTTATGAAAGCCAGTAAGAAACGCTTTCGAATAGGTTCCCAATCTGACCCTGTTGAGTTTATGTCGTGGCTTCTTAATACTCTGCATACAGATCTTAAGACTTCAAGGAGAAATCGCAGCATTATCTACGAGTGTTTTCAGGTATGCCTAGTTTTATGATATCAATATGTTACAACATAGATTTTTTGTTTAACTGTTATTTTTATTAATCCAAGTGCGTTTGGATCGAATTTTAATGATTCCCAGGGAGAACTGGAGGTTGTGAAAGAAGTTCATGGCAGAGCTATTGCTGATAAGAAGGAGAATGGAGATGTCCTGAATAATGGCAGTGCTGGAGATAGTGTAGTTGAAGCAAAAAATCTTTTTCAAGAGACTAGCAGAATGCCATTTTTAATGCTTGGCCTGGATTTACCACCGCCTCCTCTTTTCAAGGATGTGATGGAGAAAAATATAATCCCTCAGGTATATCTTTGTCTTAAATGTCTTTATTTGGTCATCATTTACCAAGTGTTGAGATATTAAGCCCCAGATTGGGCAATCTAAGTCCTGAGCTTATTATATAATCCTAGGAGGCTACTCCAGTCGTTGCCAATTAATTTTGAGTCGGATGCTTCAATATGTTATAATAGCAGACAATTCATTCATGTACGAGGCAAGGACCTACATGCTCCATGTCACCCAATATTAGTTATCCACGTTAGGGGGATTGTTTGGCTTCCACTCAAAATTACGCCACATGTGTGGGGGCGTTTGGCTTCACCACAAAGTATGTCATTTATTTCTTTTCAGTGTTAGCTATGGCTTAATGTCTCAATTACTGGCATATACTCTTTGAAAAAGGAGTACATATGTATTTCCTGGTTTCATATTTTTACTTGTTAATGAAATTCATAGTGGCTCAAAAATGAATAAGTGAATGACATAGAAGTATGGATGAATAACTTAAAGATTCTAGAACTGTGCCGAACAATAACTTGTTTTTTGAGACATGTATTTAATATCAATGTATTACAAATCATGTTCAATAGCCAAATTTACGGAGAAAGTTTTTCATTCAGGGAGAGATTATATGCAACTACATTATGTTTTGAGATATTAAGTCTTACGTATGGAGATGGGTTATATGCAACTAGATTATGTTTTGAGATACCTTATACCCAGTGGTTAAGTTGGGATATAAATATACTTTCCCCGGATCAAAAGAAAATTACCTGGAAGTATATAATTATAAATTGCAAGGGTATTTTGTTAATTAGTCTACGCATAACATCAGAAAGAAGAAAAAATTGTAAATGTGCTTAATGCATTTCTAGCAATCATATCGAGCTATCCAGACTAAGAGTAATACGAATTGGCTTATGTGTTTATCTGTTGGTTGAGTAATGTATACTGGAACACATTTCTGCTCCATCAAATTCTCACTGAACCTAGGAAAGTTATAAACCAATATTTGATAAAAATAAGCACTACGTGGTCCTATTCAATTTTTTTTTCTTGCTTGTGGAAAATAGTTTTGATGGTTTTGTATGAGTATTCTAATCTCTACACTAATGAAGTAAATAAATTATTTGCACGAAGGTCATGTAGTAGCACATTTGTTTTTCATTTTTCTGAAGGTCCTGTGTTAGTAGGTAGTGGTTGGTGCCTATTTATTTATTTTTGACAGCACTGTCCGTGTCCATCTGAAGTAGATGCTGAAACTTGCGTATCTCCTCTTGATCTTTCCAATACTGCCATGTGTTTTGTTTTCAGAGAATTTTATGAGCTGATACGTGAACTGATCTTGACCTTGACCTTCTGAAAATGGTTTTAGGTTCCACTTTTCAACATACTGAAAAAGTTTGATGGCGAGTCTATCACAGAAGTTGTGCGTCCTCATATAGCAAGGATGAGATATCGTGTTACAAGGCTGCCACAGTATCTAATACTCCACATGCGTCGGTTTACCAAAAACAATTTCTTTGTGGAGAAGAATCCGACGCTTGGTAAGTGTATATTCATTTTGAACAGTAACCTCACCTTAGAGTATTTTGACGTCATTTTTTGCTATAGGATCAAAGTGCCATATACTGACGCAAGTAGCAAGCTCATTTGAAATACAAAAAATAATAATTTAGGATATGGTTACAGGTTCCTCACAATTGATGCATAAGCTTTTACCTATCCATCCAAAACATAATAGGTGAAAGAAGAAGAAACAGTTCATCTTAAATTTTTTACTTTGAAAATATTGCAATTTTAACTGAGTTGTGTGAACACATAATTACAAAGTTAAATCGAGAGGGACAATGATAAAGATGGGATAGGGTGGGTCGACACACATTGGGATAGGGTGGTTAGTTATCATATATAAGTTCATAGTGGGGGCATGCTCAAGTGTGTATTACTTGTCACGAGTTTTCTGAGGTTTTGAACCCTATAATTATAGTGCAAGATTCTGTAGCAGTAGTATTTGTTCATGCTTACAGGCACTACTCCCTGACCATCATCTACCTAGCTCTAAATACCAATTCCATCATCATTTCCTTTTTATATTATTTTAAATACAAATTTGATGAGTATGTCCTTGACCTTTTCTTCTTTTACAGTTAATTTCCCTGTTAAAAATCTGGAGCTGAAGGATTATATCCCGCTCCCAGCCCCTAAAGGAAATGAGAAGTTGCGGTCCAAGTATGATTTAATTGCCAATATTGTACATGATGGGAAGCCAGGTGAAGGGTCCTACAGAGTTTTTGTACAGCGGAAATCAGAAGAATTATGGTAACTTGGAACCACTTTTCATTTTAGAAATATGGTTTGATTTTCCATGGTCTAATTGACTAATAACTCTTTCTTGTCATCACTTTTTTCAGGTATGAGATGCAAGATCTACATGTTTCTGAGACTCTTCCGCAGATGGTTGCACTCTCTGAGGCATATATGCAGATATACGAGCAGCAGAACCAGCAGCACTAATGGTGGTCTTTTTGTTAAAAAGGATTTTTTTTTTCTTCTCGAGGATAAAATGACTAAAGTAATGTGCAAGAACATGGTAAGTTGTGGCTATTTTGGAGCCAAGTCTGAGGTTCATCTCAAGTCTGCCACTTAGGGCCCATTCAAATATTAGAATATGAAAGGGATTGGGTTGATAAAGAAACGTTAAATATTTCTTTTTCTTGTATGTACTTGTTTAGTAAATCTATTTTGTATCTCACTTTTTACCTTAAATGAATTGAGACTATAAACTTTGCTTGTAACTTTTATCCTATATATTGGTATTTGTTTAAGATATGTTTATGCATCAAGA
The DNA here is from genome assembly GCA_020205605.1 of Panax ginseng. NCBI lineage: Eukaryota > Viridiplantae > Streptophyta > Magnoliopsida > Apiales > Araliaceae > Panax > Panax ginseng. Next base: position 2,779,296 of record CM035133.1, on the reverse strand, counting down.
ACTAGAGTTATTGGGACTGCTCCATCCATATACATGATTGAGCAAAATTAAATCAACTTCTTCACTTGTTAATATGATTTCATTTGTAAGACCGTAATTCAAAACATTTCCATGTGACAATTTCATTTGTAAATTAAATATTTATTCGCAAAGCTGACGTATAATTTGTGTATTTCTCTTCCATTTCTCATCAACTCAAAAGTCACTTTGATCGAGCTTTGTAAGCCCGCTTTTAGAAAAATAAATAATACTTCCTCCATTTCACAAAGATAGCCGAGAGCCCAGAGCGCTACCTATGTTTTCTTTTTTCCTAACAGAGCCACAGAGGTGTAGTAGCAAATAGTCATCCACATAAATTCAATTCATTCACATCCTCTTCCACTTGCAAAACTACTAAATTCATTAACAATATAACAGTCTGAGATTGTAAATAGCATTCTGCAAATACTCACCAGAAGTTCTAAAAAGCTTGATAAATCCCCATTAACATGAACAAAGATGATGGAAATTAAGATTTGCGCTCAAGGCAATCTAGTAAAGCCGAGGCCACGTCTTAAGAAAACAGACAGGTGTAAAGCTAATGCTAACTCGGACACAACAGTAGTCTATGCAACTCCATATCCCACAGCTGCCAAGAAGCAATAGTCCATTTCAAGCCTAGGTGTTTGTGGACCTGGTGTATATCTGCTGGCTTGAATGGACTGACACCATCCTGATTGAACCTCTTGCCATCAATTCTCTAATTGCCTTTCTTGCAAGTGATCCATTAATCTGCCACGTCCACGTGAAATTTGATTGGAAACAATATAGGAAAAGCATCCAAGTAGAAATTTAACATGCAAAACTAAAACTATTTTTGAAAGAAAAGCAAGGCCTTCTAATTCCCACGTTTCACAACAAGAACGTACAAACATGTACTAGAAATGCCAGAAGGAGGCACATAAGAATAAGATACGACACCCTTATCAATCACACCTGCCACTATCACAAATGAACCCCCTGACTAGATCCCCCAACCTTTAACAGTACACTGATGGACTAGGACTTCAATCCCAGTTGGTCACTCAATAGTGAAGTTTCCACCCAAAAAAAAGGGTGAAAAATTTTGAAGCACCCAATAAAAGTTAAATTTTCAATTGAGGTTATAGGCAAATCACTAATACAGTTCAGGTCATTAAGAGTAAAGACTAGTAATTGAAGGCAATCAGTCTCATCCAAATCAATTAGTTAGAATCAGTCTCATATAATACCAGAATTTCCTCAAAGGTATGACTTCTACATACAATACACAATTCAGTAAATCTGAAATGATATGTCATAAAAAATTTCAAATCTTGATCGAAGATAGATTTCAATAATTATGAGACTATTATTGGTAACTACACACGTCATAGCAGGCAGCCAGGTACTATAAACCTACTTAAAATACAATGACAATTATTTGGACATTTAGAATATGACATAAGCCAGTAAACTCAATTTCAGAAAAAAAACAAAGCATAATTAATCAAAAATAAATAAATAAAAAATGGAAAAAAGAGGAAGTAAAGGTTGAGGTTTGTGTTACCCTTAAACGATCAGAGAGAATAGATGGAGTGATGAGCTTGAATTTGGGAGCTTCAGAGAGGAGCTTATCATATGTGCTCTTGTCAAACAACACCATGTTGTTCACCTTTTCCTTTTGCTTTCCTTTGCTCCACTTCTGCATTCACTAATAATTCATTCATTAGAACAACACAAGCACTAAAATTTATTCATTTCCATTTACTTTTTAAGTTTTGTGGCAAAGAGAGAAGTGTGTGCATAGTGCATACATGCAAGTGAGTGTATGATTTTGCAGTTTTCCTTTCCTTTGATTCACCATTGTTTAGTTTATAAGACTCTGCTCTACCCCTGGAAGAGGCCAAGGACAAAAAACAGCTACACAATCCTGTAATTATATTCCTTTGTTCCACAAAGAGTTTCTTTTTTTTATTGACGAATAGTATAAAATAACACAGCTTAATATTTTTAACGGCAATCATGGTACAAAACTAAATCCTCAATATTTGCAAATTTTGTAAATAAGATTCTTTCTGTGGAGTGGAGGGAATACAATCCAAGCAAGTATAATTTATATTAGGGTCATGCTTGTTTGCAAAACAGATGCTTGGGATTAGACTATTCGTCACAATATAACACTACTTCCAACTATTTAATCATTTGAAAAGGGACTATTAGTCCCTTAATGTGGGACTATTAGGTGGTGTTTGATTGCATTTTAATACATCTTAACAGTCCACCTCTTACTACCTCTTAAGTCGGAATAGTTTAGACTCATATTTATATCTTAACTATTTAGAGCACCTCTTAATACAAATATGTGAGCTCACATTAAGAGGTGGACTGTTAAGATGTATTATGATATAATCAAACACCACCTTAGTCTCATAAAGCCATTTGATAGCTTAAAATAGAGGGACTATTAATCACACAGTTTAAAAATGACAACAAATAGTCTATAAAACTATTTAAAGGACTATTTATCACTCATCATGGAATAAAATAATCCAAATAATGTTAACAAATAGTTCAATCCCAAACATATTTTTTGCAAACAAAGATAGACCTAATGTTTTCAAACTGTACATGAATGAGCTTGTTTTCATTAGAAGTGTTTTTTTTTCCTTCTCAAAATTTAATTTACATTTTGTTTTCCCTTTCCGAGTTCCCAAACGCAGCTCAACATTATCAATATCTGTGAAACATTTTATCCATACATATTACATATATATGAATATCTATATCTTAAGAGAGAGAAATGACCTTCTTCTTTTTGTTTTCCACCGCCAGATTTAGCTGGCTTGGAAGACGGAGGAGGAGCCTTCTCTTTCTTCGGAGCCTGCAGTCATTATTATATCGTCAAAGTTAGTCTCACACACACAAATAAATGTATATATATAAACAGATTGATGAATGTTTAGATGAAGACGAATCTTTTAATAAACACAGAAATGATGAATGCTACCATCGAATCTCAGAGGAGAGAGAAAGTAGAGGGAGATACAGCTGAGGCCGGAGCAGGAAGAGAAGAAGTAACAAAACAGATAAGAAGGCGACACTGTTATTTCTGTAGAACCCTAGGGCTTTTTTTTGTTTGCCCAAGGGCACGAGTCGACGTCGTTTAACAATTTTCTTTCCCTGAGGGCCTAAAGTTTGAAAGTTAGCCCAAGCCCAAAAGTTATCTTATTCGGTGGGCTGAATAACCTCATCTTAGAGTCCAAGGCTCTGTTTGGTAGAAAATTGCATCATCTTTGTAAGGTTAATTTTAAAAAAAAAAACTTTAGATAAACTCATAAAATAAAATAAATATGATTATAGTACCATTTAATAAAAAGCAATGTTATAGACACAAACTATTCTACAAACTGCTGATATGGCATACTCTACCTCAGGATATTGATCAACAAATTATTTCAATGTAGTTTCTACTCATATAAAAAAGTCAAGTGAAAGCCACATCATCGGGTTTATAAAATTTTAAAATAGTTTTTGTGTACTAAGATTATTCTTTAATAAATGGATTATTACATTTTTTGCTCATTAGTTGTTACACAACTATGATAACTCAGGTTTGGTTTAACTTGGGCTCACATATTGTCAAACCTATACTAATTTGGATCATATTACATAAAAGGATTTATAAATAATGTTGATAGTCTCACTAATGAACTGAAGGAGTATTACGTCTTAGAACAAGCTAGCTAGCTACAAGTGTTAATATATTGTGGATTCAATATATAAAAGCAAGATATATCATTTTTCTTTTTAGATTATATGGATTCTAAAATCTTTTATATTTCCCAATATGATAGAATTAATTTCATAATGTAAATTGTCTTATCTGAACAGATTCATATTTGAAAATTGTGTATTATTATGTGATAAAAATATGTTTTTACCTAACAAAATTATTTAGTTTCTATATATGATAACAACTATTATTTCCTGCAAATTAATTAGTAAATTTAACGGTGAGTATAAAATTATTCAACCCGTGTCAAACTCATTTGTAGGTCTAAATTCATTTTATCTTTGTTATAATCGTCTACATATTGTGATTTGTTTGTTAACGTATTTGTATAAAAAACATGAGATCTTAATTAAAACGAAAAAGAATTAATTATATTATATGTTTTAACCACTCCGTTATGCATAAAAGGAATTTAAATAATGTTGAAGTCTCTCTAATGAAAAATTATATTCAAGAATAAATAAACACTTTATTTATTCATAAAATTAATTTAGTTTTAATTACACATGTACTGATGACACACACACAAACCAAATATAAAAACTTTTACGAGAGTTAAAAAGCTAACTAGTTCTAATGACTCAAAATATATATAAAACAACTAATAAAATATATATATATATATATATATATATATATATATATATATATATATATATATATAATAAATTCTATTACATCAATTTTTGAACTTAAAATGCTATACTTAGCATGGTAGCTAGGTTAGGTACAATATGCTACTAATTAAGAGGCATTTCATTTATTTAATTAATTAGGACAATAAAATTAAGTACGTATGTATCGAGTACATGCATGCATGCATGCTTGCAGGGTTTAATTTCTTAATTAATTGTTTCTTGATCAACAATCAACGTAATAGAAGTTTACGTTTGTGGCATGCAGGTTTTGCATACTCGATCGATCCCAATTCCTGCAAGCTTGCTTTTTCGCACAACCTTTTAATTTCCTGCACCATATATCCACCAATGTACGTAAAAAAAGAGGACAGAATTTAAGTAGGCAATTTAAACACATATACAATGTAAAAATAAATAAATAAAAAATCGTATTAATTTATAATATTGTCCGCAAGAGCCTGCAGCTTAACACTCTTAAAAAATGATCAACAGTTATACTTTAATTTCCTTTGCAGTTAGGTTATTACAATATTATTAATATAACAAGTAATAACAGTGTATATATAAGCGTACACATTCTTTATTGACCCTTAATACGTCTTTCTACGCATAAATTTGTTAATAAATATTTAAATTTCATATGTTATAAAAATAATATAAATTAGATTATTATTTAATCTAAATTTTAGAGGAAGATGTATACATCAAGGAGAAGAAGTAATATGTAACTGAGAAAGTTATAAAAAATTCAATTTGACCCCATATATTAAAAAAAAATTAAAATTTCAGTGGAGTCAATTTATTCATTACACTTAAATTTCTTCTAAATTTATCATATATTATAAAATAATTTTGACAATAATTAATTAATTTCCAAAAGATAACATGCATGTACAAGAGTACTGATCAAGCTAGCACTGTTTTTCTAATAGTTAATTGCAACATTAATTTAGACAAAGAATCATCTTATTCTTGATTTGTAGTAGTTAACTGAAACATGATATTCTCTACATATAAAATAGTGGATGAATATATATATATATATATATATATATATATATATATATATATAAGAATCCATAGGTGAACATAAACTAATTGGCAAAGATACTCAAACATGCATGTTGTAATAATATTCTAAATTTCCCATTATATACCCATGCATGTACTTGAATAAATTAATTATATATATATACATGAATGCATGCAGTCCAAGCCACAAATATTTGTATTAACTAAAAATTAAAGGCTAGCTAGCTTATCCTAAAGTGATTAGAATCCCGAATTTGACGTAGAAGAGAATAGTCTTATGCTTGTATATATGCTTAATTAATTGTTTGACATTAATTATTCTCAACCTAGGATAAGTGGAATCCTACTCAGGATAATATTAATCCACCGCGTTCAACCGTGTGAATATAATCTAAAATTAATCAAGAGAGAAAAAATAATAATACTTATTATTTATTCTCAAAACATATATTGCGCGCGAGTCAATGAATAATTAATCCCCCCAAGTGAGGAAAAAAGATTGTAGAAATAAATAAAATAGATGATAGAGAAAAGGAGGATCGAATAACTTGAAGAATACACATGCACGTGCAAGAGGCAAGGATTAATTAATTATTAATTAATTAATTTTATGAAACTAAGTTAAGTACTTAATTAATTCTGATCAGTTAATTTGTTATTTGCCTTATCATCTCTTCTCAAATTAAAAGCCTTTTTAGAGCTACTTTTGCGTCAAGTCAATCGTAATCATTTTTATGGGTAGAATAACTTGGGACGGATTAATTAATTAATGCTTATAGAGTTTTTTTTTTTTTCTGTCTATGACCACTTAAAAAAAATTATTTGTGTTTGATAATGAAATGACATTTTAAACGATACAAAAAATAAAATAAAATATATGGTGCTTGGTATTGAAAAAATTGTTTATAAGCAATTTTAGAAAGAAAAAATTGTTTATAAATTATCTATAGTGCTTTTTAAACTTGTTAATTATTATAAGTAATTTTACTATAAAATATTTTTAATTTATGTTTTTCAAATGATTATCTTTTATTTATTAATTTTAATTATCATGTTTGTTTTCAAATTTAAATTTGAAACTAAACTTAATAATCTTGATATTATAATTATAATCTCTGACTAAAATTAATAATCTTAAAATTATAATCCCATAAATTATAATTCTTATAAATAAACATAACTTTAAACTATATCGCTCTTTCTTGGTTTGGAAAAGGTAGTTAAATTGTCTCCCAATCCCAACTTGTACTGCCTCAATTAATGAGCAAATGGAGCCCAAAATTCTGCCTCCTCACTAGTATTTTTTTTTTAAAGCTGAGCCGCCCCAAAACAAAACTCCCCCAATCATTCCACTAAAATTGGCTGCCAAGTGGCCTAAAGCTTTAATATATATATAAAATCTCCTTTATAGCCCTTCTTCTTTTCTCCTAGTGTGATTGCCCAGAAATCACATTAATTAACTAACAAGTGTAACTTCCTATAACCATAATCCAATATCTTGTAGCTAGCTAGCTGTAAAAGTAATAAAATGCTCACATTTCATTAAAGGAAAAAAATTAAATAAAAAAAAATGAAAACATTGTGACAAATAAAATGAGTACAATTGATTTTAAAAACTGATATTTTTACATAAAAAATATATATTTCCGCATGATCTATCTCACATGAATAGTGAGTGCGTCTCACCTCCATACGAGAGACTCACGTAAAAATATCGATCATTTTTTAACATATAAAAATATCAGTTTCTTTAATTTTTTGCATACATTGGACGGGACCTTTTTGTTATTGCATGCTTAGCATATAATTTCCTTAATTAATTAGTCTGCCTTTAAAAAATAATAAATGGAAAATATTATAAGAACTAAAGACTTGGTGCAATTTGGTAGATAATTTAAGCTAGCTATACATAATTATATTAACACAAAGATTAAATAAAAAGGATAAACTTAAGTGTGTGGGACCAAAGTTCCATGCTCTCAGATTCTAGAGAGAGAATATTATTATTATTAAAAGGTAAGTGTCCATATTCTATTACTCTCTTTAGAGAACAGGGTGAACTGCTTCATGTCTACATCAAAGGCCCCCAAGCAAGAACTGAAAAATAATATTAAGGTGGGAAAAGGGTTTATATGGACCCTAAACCCTAGCTTCCACATAAAACAAACATCTTTTAATTAAAGAAAATAAAAGTCCATAAAAACTCAGCAGTCTCTCATTGAAAATGAAATTCTTTCTTTTTGCTCTTCACATATAATATTTATTAATTAACATTTTATAAATTATGAACTACTAAATCATTTAAATTATATGATTACTAATTATTTTATCGTTAATTACTATTGAGCTACTCTTTTTTTTTTTCCAATAATAAACAAATTAAAAAGAGATTGACTCCATTATTATTGGTCTGGGTGGGCTGGTGGGCCGGTGGGCCTTTCAAAACGTAGGAGCAATGTGGTTTCAGCCCTTTGGGGGAGTAGTGGTGAAATGAAAGCTTCAAAAGATATAAATTTTGGTTACGTGGCATTTTCTTAGTTAGTAAGGAAGGTGTCTTCTTCCCGATCAAACTCCAACATTTGGGTGAAAGTTTGCCACGTGGACCCCATTTTCTTCTAAATCTTGTTTAAACTTATCCTCCATATGACTGTTAATTGGGAGATGATATCTCTAATATATCTATATCTATATTATAAAGCGGCTAACAGTGTTATATTACTTTTGTCCAATTATATTATTATTTTGTTTTTTATATAAATTTTTAAAATTTTATAAACTTTTAACTTTAATTTATACACATAGCGTCACCAGGTACTAGTATATATTGAGAATTTATATATCGATATAATTTTGTTATCAATTATATATAAATATATTATAATCGATAATAGGGTAGAATGCTTTTCAATAACGAAAAGGAAGAAAAGAAAATTAAACGTAAAAGTCCAATATATATATAATTAAGTTTTCAAAAAATAGAAACTGTAATTGTCCTCATTCTCGACTAAAAGTTAAATAAATGTGGAATTGAGTTTTAAATGAGTTTGTATTTTATTGTTCGAACCGAACTGTTTAAGCAATCTTTTCGAACAAAACTAAACTCAAAAGTCGGCATCAAACTCGGTTCTTTCATTTAATCCAACAAGATTCAAAAGCTATTATTATTATATTCAAAGATATCAGCAATAAAAAAATAAAATGTTTGATAAAAAATGATTTGATCTCTATTTTCAAACAACAATAGACTTTCATCTCTAATTTTTGGCATGAATAGTAAATAGACATTATGAATAAAAATTTTAAAAATATTAAAAGTAAAAAATCGACTGATATTAATTGAAAAAGAAACAACAAAAGTATTTTAAAAGAGAGAGAATTTAATTTTCTTAGCCTATAAAGACATGGCCAGCCTCCCAAACTCTTGCCATTCAAAATCAAGTAGAAAAGAAAAAAGAAGAGGGAAAACAAACCCTCACCACCACCACAACCAATATTCTCTCATCATTCATCCTGGCCTTGGCCTTCTTTCTCTCCTCACTATGATCCCTCCAAATTCTGTTTTTCCTTTTGCTTTGGCTTTGACCGGTGACAAACTCTTGATCGTAAACCAATCCCCTCTAGAGTGAAATCCCCCAAAACCCTCAAACAAACCCCATTCCAACTTTGGAGATTTTTAAAACAAATCTAACCCCACAAAAATGGACATCAAAGTTGAAAAGGCCAATGCAATCTTGAGGTACAAAAGACTTCAAAAGATCACAGCTTTATTCAGGTTCATGGAGGTATGCATCTTCCTCTTCATAATCTCAAGGATTTCCACTCAATTGCCATTTGCCTTCAAACTTTCCGGTGATTTCTTTCGCGGTCTCTCAATCACCATGTTTAGTCCTGGCTTCATCTTCATCCTTGGAAATGCAATTGTGCTCATTCTCTTCTTCAAATCTGGCCAAATTTCATCTCAGGAAAGCGCAAGCATTGATTTTTGTACCGAGTATGTTGAAACTTGTGAAAAGAGAACGAATATCAATCGCACAAAACAGGGCAAACAGGTGAAACAGAGCAAGTGTGAGGAGAAACAGGGGAAAGAAGTTTTAACGTGTAGTTCTGAGTATAGGAAGATTCATAGGAGTCACTCATTGGATTTAAAGACATGCCATAATGAGTATTCTCGCCGGGAATTAAGGCGGTCGGTGACAGAAAGGTCCCGGAAAAGTGTGAACTCTTATGCAGAGGATGAAATGAGTGGTGATGAGTTCCGGCGTAAGGTTGAGGCTTTTATTGCCCGGCAACAGAGATCTTTGAGGGAGGAAGAATTCTCAGCTATTGTGACTTTAGGAGCATAATTAGATCATGGGCCAAACAGAGATGCCCTGTTTTTTTGTTCACCTCAAAACTATATTGTCAATTATAATTAGAAGGCACTGTACAAGATCATTATGAACTTCTTTTTATGCCATGGATGTTGTATAGTTCAAAAGTACTGAAATTTATGGAAGTTTTCTCTTGTATATATGTTTTTAAATTTTCACTCTTTATTTTCTTTTTTTAATTTTAATTTTTTTTTGGAGATGGACAATAATTCAAGGATTGAAATCCGAATGGCTTGATAAACAACTTCTTTGATGGAAAATGAGAATTGATAGTATATGTTCTTAGAATAAATTTTATCTGTACAGCTAAATTAGAGATTCAGATTTATGAAAGAAAGATGACTAGTCATTTCTTGGATATAGGAAACAGAGGAAAAATCCATCCAGAGGGGCTGGCAATGTTTTGGATAGTGGCATAATGGGAAGAAAAGTAATATTCTATATTCTTAACATATACTTAAAAATTAATGCCATGATGCAAATTGCCTATTTTGATTATTTGAATTTTCACTTTTATATTATTAAAGAAAAGTATACAGGAAAGCAAACGAGTCGCTTCTTGATCAAGAATCAAGAAAAAGTTATCTTTATCTTGATTGGTTTTCTTTAGGTTACGTTTGGATTGAAAGAACGGAATAGAGAGGTGAAATGACATACCTTTGATCTGTTTTTAGATTGTTTCTGGAAAAAGGTATGGTGTCCAGTGGGTTCCCATCCAGGCTCGGGCACCATAGCCGTACTCTGTACTATATCTAACAATCCTTAGAATTAATTATAATACGGGAAAATACTACATACATATCCAAATCATGCCTTCTGCAAGTTATGGGAGCAGAGTAAAAGACCCATGCCATTTCCCCTTGTAAGTTTATATGACTTCCCAAGAAGTTAGATATATTTTGAGCTAATTTTCCACAAGAAACACAAACAAATGGTGCTTGATTCATACTAAAAGACTGCAAGATTTTGAGTGAAGAGAATAATACTATAAAGATCCACACTTCGAATAGCGGACATGGTTCCTTATGGAGCTCCATAAATCTTGATCATCCAGCTAGTTTTGTTACGTTGTCAATGGATTTGGAGACGAAGAAGAGGATTTAGAAAGGTTTGTGCAAAGGAAGGAGTTTTATAGAGGAGTGAGAAAGGCTTGGCAACGCGGATACTTGATATATGGTCCGCCTGAGACTGGAAAAATCTAGCTTGATTGCAGCAATGGCAAATTACGTTTTAAGTTTGATATTTATGATTTGGAACTAACTGATGTTCATGCCAATTCTGAGCTAAGGGAACTGTTGATCGGTCTATACTTGTAGTTGAGGACATTGATTGTGGCCTTGAGCTGGATGATAGACAAGCAAAGCAAACCAAAGTCAGACGGTGAATATTAATTATTCAAGAAGATGAACCAAAAGTAAGTTTTAGTATACCCCAACTGAAGTTAGTTCTAACTATATGACTTGCATTTGTGGTAAACCAAATGAATGAGTAAATGACCTAAATACCCCGGTTATAGGTAATTCTGAGCTAAGGGAACTGTTGATTACCACAGCTAATCGGTCTATACTTGTAGTCGAGGACATTGATTGTGGCCTTGAGCTGGAATGATAGACAAGCAAAGCAAAGCAAAGTCAGACAAGAAGATGAACCAGAAGTAAGTTTTAGTATACCCCAACTGAAGTTAGTTGCATAGGTTCCAACTATAAGACTTGCATTTGTGGTAAACCAAATGACTGAGTAAATGACCTAAATGCCCCGGTTATAGGTAAGTCTGTCTGGATTGCTTAATTTCATTGATGGATTGTGGTCGAGCTGTGATGAGCGTATAATCGTGTTCACTACTAATCATAAAGATCAATTTTACGTCCGGGCAGGATGGATGTGCACATCCACACGTCCTATTGCACACCTTGTGGCTTCAACACTCTAGCTGCAAATTATCTCAAGCTAAATGATAAAAACCATCTTTTTCCAGATCTACTAGAGAAGGTAATGGTGACTCCTGCACAAATCGGCGAGCAGTTACTAAAGAACCCCCAACTCTGGAATTAGGATATTTCTCACTTACTTTCCCTAGTGCAATGCTCCTCCATACAAATTCAAAATTTGTATAATTATGGTTGCTAGAGAGTAGAGACAACAGCCACAATATGGATCACATATTCGTTAACCGAGTCAAAAATTACATGCCACTTGAGGAAAAGGAAATAGAGTTTGGAGAAAAAGCTAGTTTTATGAAATACGATAGCTCTCGGAAAATAGAGCAACCATTTCACATCAATTGTTTAAAAGAAGCATCTGTCTAGTTAACACAGAGAACTAAAACTTGAATATTATACATGAAAAAGGACTCTAAAACCAAACCTCACTTGTAGACCCTTTAAAATTTACTCCTATATATTTTTACAAGCAATATTTTACACAAGTATTTTTAAATTGTAGCATACCCAGCATAAATGTTAAGAACATACTAGCTTCACTTCAAGAAAGTCGGTAAAAAGAAAAAATCAAGACACAAGACCTGTTGGTTCAGATATAAATTTTTTCCCTCCGGGCATTATTTCAGCTCCACATTTTTTAGGATTCATGTTATGCACTCCAAAAATTGCTTCTAGTGAACTCCATTTCCTTATTAAAGTAACTCGATGATGAGAATATGTTTTATTCGAATATTCATCTTGAATGAACCTATCTGTCCTGAACAAACAATATAATTGTAGTTTACTAGTAAGGCTATAGAATTTTAGTCCACAAACATTTCAAACCATAGAAAAAGAACTTAAATCTCTTACATAATCTCCAACATACGACACAAATCTTCACCCAATTAAATAATCTTGGGCAGGGGGAACAAACATGAACACAAACCGAAAACTCCAGGGGAAAAGTAAACCAGAAAGTCGGATCACGACATATCCTAAACCACCTTAGAACCATGGATTGTATGTGGATCTAAAGGATTTTCAGTTCCTACATATGTGATGATTATAAGTATACCCACCTAACATTTTATTTTATATTGAATATAGATCACTGCAAAAACTCCAAGTAGCTGTGCCTGCATCAAGGATTAATAGGATCAATATTTCAGTTCATATATCACGGGGGTAATGACATTAAATATTAATCATCTTGTAAATGCAAAAAGAGAATGAGAACCACATAATGAAGTCGGCGTCTCTCTTAACACACACAAGGGTTAAGATGCTTCTACAAAAGTTATATGAAAAGGAAGTGAGAAGACAAAGTACACACGATGATCTGTACCCTATAGGTAATAAGGCCGATGCCTAATAGTTCCATTACCCAAATACTGTGGCAGCAGAAGGTCGAAGCAGGACTTGCACATCATATAAAAGACCAAATGGTCAAATATTACTTCTCGGTCAATACTTAATAAATGAATGATTTAGTAACAGCAATGCATATCATATTCATCCAACACTGACGAGTTCTCTTTACACCCAAAAAAATTAATAGAATACTGCGTGAAAACTAAAATGACTATTATACTATTATCTTCGAACACTGAGTTATCACAATTAATGATTGAGAAACTAATTTTGACAATGACAATGATAACTTTCTGAACTCCAACCAACCCTGGAAACATAGAACTTGGTAAACAGTGGATAATGATTGTGACAATACTTTTTAACAAGCATTATGTCTTTGCTTTAATTCATATACGTTATATAGTATTTCTTTTGTACAGTACATATTTAAATAGTCATGGAAGCAAACATCAATGTAATGGACCATTGGTGTAAAGTCCAGTGATATCATAACCTCTACTAGACTTATAGTAGACTCTTGCATCAATGAGTATAAAAACAACCATCGGGCACACTTGAGGTTTAGCAAGATAACTGGAAAATTAAGATATAATACTTGCCTGAAACTCAACTGCTTAAAAGGAGGTAACAGTCTCCACGCTTCCTGATAGTCGATCATTCTAGACTGCCATTTTCATTTCAATTTTCTGGTGGGGATCATAACCAATGAGTTTGAAATCAGCAGCCACAAATGAATCTATGTCTCTCTTCTCAGAATTGATCTTCAAAATCTGCGATTAATTTAATTGAGTTTCAAAAATGTATGAAAAGTTAGACAATCAAGCAATGAAGAAGGTGACAATATCCAATTCCTAACCCATGACATTTTCATAGACTAAAAAAAAATATACTATAAAAGCTTTAAAAAAAGTACCTAAAACAAGCACATCATAATGTCTTTATAAGCAATACTTACTGGAAATGGCTTAGGCAACTTTTGGAGCTGCTCCTGCAGAGGTCTGACATGGTTGCAGTAGACATGAGCATCCCCAATAGTATGGATAAAATCTCCAGGAACAAGATCTGCACAAGATACAAGGAAATCAAAGAGATGTTTTTAAGTGTTAAGACAATCTATGGTCAAGATAATCAACAGTAACCAGACTGATCTACAAAAACTAAAAGTCCCGTGACTAGGGAAACTGATCCTATTGTGCAGTAATCAAAGCAAGAACTCTAGGCATTACACAACATCACATAATATGATTCACAATAACATACGATCCATGTTTAGCCTCCTACACCTTAAACATACGTAGCAATAATCAGTACGAGCAAAAAACTAGTCAGTGGCCATGTGAGTGCATACCGCAAACATGAGCAATCATGCATGTTAAGAGCGCATACGATGCAATATTAAATGGCACTCCCAGGCCCATATCAGCAGAGCGCTGATACATTTGACAAGATAACTCGCCTTTGGCTACATAGAACTGCAAAAAAGGAGAAAAATTATACTTGAAAACATCTAAACACCAAATAAACATTCATAAACTGTTGCGATTGTAACCTGAGCAAACATGTGACATGGTGGAAGTGCCATTAGTTTGAGATCAGATGGATTCCAAGCTGAAAGAATAATCCTCCTGTCATCTGGATTATTTTTTATCTTTGAAACAACATCTAACAACTGATCAAATCCCTGGCGGTGTAGTCAGCATGCATATCAGTATACCTATATATGACAACTTCTACAAGTCAACAATCAAGCTGAACTTCTGCATCAAATATAAACCTAATAACCAGCCTCTAAGAAATAAGATTCACCACCTTGCACCAAAGTGCCTCCACTGAAAACCGTATATTGGTCCCAAGTCACCTTCTTCCCTGTCAACCAAACCAATACTGGAAAGCGAAAGAATACGATATCGATCAAGAATGAATGAGAAGTAACATCACAATGAACCGACGTAATATGTAGTGGCCAAATACCTATCAAGATAGTCCCTAGATCCATTGCCTTCCCAAATATGAATGCCCTTCTCCTGTAGAACCTGCATACTACAATAGATTAAATGAAGCCTAATCTCATATTGACATCTACTTAACAGAAAAGGGAATGCCTATATTGGCACTTGTATAGCTTTAGAAACAAAATCATCAATGCATACTTGAGGAGATGAAACTATACTTTTGTAAGAACAAGTTACCGCGTGCACCGGGGGGGGGGGGGGGGTGTTAAGCATGTGGTCAAAATGGATATAAAAAGCTCAAGACAATTAATTTAACTCCGATAACCAAAATGAAGTTCGCCAAAAACTAAGAGCCAATATGTTTATATGCATTCCGCCACGTCAAAGAGACCATACACACAGTCAAATAATGAGTATACTTCTTGAAGAAATTTTCCATTAGGGAAAACAAAATCGAGGATTCTTAACGAATCTTGATATGTTTTATGATCTACCAACAGTGAACCTCTTTCAGCTTATAAATAACTGTGCGTAAAGTATATCAACCCATTAATCATAATGTAACCTTATCAAGTGCAACCACATACCAAATAGAATATTCAAACAATCACATTCACAAAACATGATAACCACATATATGAAACCACAACTTTCAAAATTATCTAATAATGGTATTATTAAATGCCAAAGTCATCTAGTCTGCCAAAGCAATTACAAATATGCTTCGATAAGAATTTCTATTTAAGGTGTGCACAAGGGCACATAAAGCCCTTGGAGATAATAAGGTGATGCTACGGTACTCAAATTTTTGGTAAGTATCTCAAATGATGTGTCACCATAACATTGGTTGAGTAGATCGATTGACTATGTTATAAATTATTATTAAAATATTCAATGTCATGTCATTTAAAACCCATTTGAGACCCAAAATAAATTGAGACCCATAGCATTACTAGAGATAATAATGTGCATACTAGAGAACTCCCACACACTGGTTTGAGTCCTCCAAATTTAAGCTTTGGAATTTGATACGATCCTAATCGAGCTCACATCGAACAACTACGACCCAACTCAAGTTCCGAGGGTTCAACAAATGATCATAAGTGATTGGGCTGAAATCTACTCAAGGATGTTTACATTGGAGCTCAAGTCAAGTCATCGGACTCGTGTTCATTTTTGTGGCCTCGTCATCGATAAAGTTATGTTTCAGTTCATGGAGAGATTACAAGCTTATGTGCGACGATATGAACATCTGAGCATGGAAAGGAGGTTACAAACGATCACTCGACAACACGAGGTTGGATTGCACACGAATTCGAGATACGTGGCATGTGACAACCCGAAAATTTAGAAGATCTCGAATGATTAAATTAAGGGTTAAAGTTTAAAGTCTTGAGTGGAAATAAAGGATTTATTTAAAATCTTTTAGAAAAATATAAGGAAATGGAATATTGAAAATAATTCAACAATAAGGTTACAAGAAAGAATAAGATATAAACCGATTAAGAATGATTCGGTATTGTGATTCCGGGGATGGAAAAGAATGTGATAACCTAATTTTTGGGTAATATTAAAATAAGAATTTAATAAATAAAATTCTTATTAGATAATATGTTGTATGATATTATATTGCATAAGTAGGTATGAACTATGCAATATGTGATGCTTATGCTTAATAAATATATTGATATTATATATTTAGAAATTGTAGGGGCAAGTTATTTAAAGGAAGAGAAGAATAGCATACCTTATTAAAATGATATTTTGATATCAAAATGAAAAGGAAAGCCAACATGGCTTAGTTATGATATACTCTCGGCATAAAACTACCGATGTAGCTAATGAAATAATTATATTATAATATAATCGATTTCATTCAACAATATTATTTGGTAGTAAAGAAGGAAAATGATGAGTACTCAAATAAGTTAATTAAATTACATGGAACCATTATTTTTAATAATGTGTGCTAATTAAATATGCTAGCCTAAATAAGTGTGGTAGATAAATTTACATATATTAAGGTGTAAGTGTCCACATTTAAATATTGGGCCAACTTAATTTTTCATGTTTGTGTGCAAGCATTTTAATTTCTTAAAGTGTTAAGGGTAGTTGTACGAACTAAGCCCAAAATAAAGATATATCCAATCTCCATTTCATTGTCCATTCCAGTAGCCATATGGGTGAAATGAAATAAGTTGAGTTTTTATTCAAGTAATAAGTTAATAGATAATATAGTTAGTTCCCATAGAGCAGTCAGTTAGTTGGTTAGCAGTTAGTTAGATGCTAGGCTAATCTATAACAGACTGGTAGGGGCCAAATAGCTTACAGGTCTCATAGGGGCCAAGGTAAACTAGACTAGGAATGAGTGTTTGCAGTTGGGTAGGGTGGCTGAGTAGAGGCCAACTAGAGGCTAATAGGACTGCCAGAATGAGGAGATAGCCCAGCCATTAAAGGCAGCCCCTCACCCTCATCCCAGCCAGCCATTCAAGAAGGAATTGGGTTGTATTTTTACTGCAGAATTTCCGGCTGGAAAGGGAGGAAGATTGAAATTACTACATTATTTAATCGTAGAAGCTAGCAAGGTAAGCCCAGTTAAACTCTTTCCATTTCCTCTTCCATTTCATTTTCTTTAGCATGATAAACTGTTAGTAGATGGGTGGATTTGGCTAGAACTGTTACACCGAATTGGTTGTGTAATTGAGCTAGTGTTATTAATTTATACATGTGAATAAAAGTATGTGTCTACATGAATGTCTAATTGGTGAAAATTAATTTCTTGATGGAGGATTAGTAATGAAGATATATAAATAAAGCTCTTCAAAACTAACTGTTATTCGTGATTCTTGTCTAGCTATTGAACTGTTGATTGATTAAAATTAGGCACAAGGAGATAGGCTGGACTGAGGAGTAATAAGGAGGATGAAAATGGTTTCCAATACAAGCAAATTGCTATGACACAAGTAGTTCTATACTATGCACACCACATGTTTGACAAAAGTCCCAAGTGGACTGTTTTGGCTAAAAACTAACCATTAGACCAAAGTTAAGCATGGTCTTGATTTAGTTATTATATGTGGTGTTAAATGGAATATTTAAGTGTGTCAATTTAGAACAAAATTCAATTTCTTGTTAAAATAAAAACAGAACTGAAGCTTAGTATATTAAGTTCTTAAAAATCCTATTTGTGCAGCAAATTGAAACTGAAGTGATAGTGCTTCAAATTCTGCAAATATTTCCAAATGTTAGTTAAATCTAAATAGGGATATACTTGAACATTTGAATTTGAAATAACAAATTAGAGTGTTTGAGCATACTAAATGGTAGTGAGCAGCAAGTTTTAGCAAAGGAAACCAAATGTTAAAAAAACCTAGCATGTCAAACACCTTTGCACACTGTTTTGGGACAGTCTGTAGAGACTAAATTGATTGTGCTATAAAGGTACTTCTATGTGCTAGATGTACTATATATCTAAACTTGGGTATAACTAAGCTTTTGGTTCAAAGGCTATGTATTAGGAAAGGACAGCTGAGGAGGAGTTATAACTGATGTCTTAAACAGTAGCAGAATAACAGTATAGCACTTTAACACTTGTTAACCAACTGCTGTGTTAACAGCGTGGGTCCAGTTATCTGTGGATCTTGGCATGATGTATAAGGTTAACAATAAAGCTTATTTTTTTAACCTCCTAAAGAAGTAGGTTCACAGAACTTATAAGAAGATTATACTTCATATGTCAAGGCCAAGATGAAGAGACTGCTGTTATGTAGCAACTGTAGGTAGCCTCAGCTGATTTCTAGTGTAGTGTAGGAGCTTAACAGATTCAATTGGGGCTGGGGCCAAACAAAGCCACACTAAACTAATCAAGTCCCTCGAAGCCAAGCATAAATAGCTGTTAGCATAATGAAAGATAAGGAGCTGCTAGTGTATTAAAGAAAACTGGTAGACACACTTAGTTAAATAGGGGAAAACAAAAGAACTCAAAACAGGACACTTTAGGCCTATTGAATCCAAATAAATCCAAATAGACTCAACCACTGTTTGATAACATGTATGCTAGGTAGAATGGCCTTGTGTGTGAACTGTTTTGGTATGGACTGCTATATGTTATCTATTGAACCACCCGAATATTATAAAGAAAATAAAACTCATTCATGTGTATACAATGTCAAAATCAGTCCATGCTCATCATGTTATCATGTGTCATCTATATTGCTAGTCCATGTTTTCTTCAAGTCATAAAAAGCTTAGAAGTGAGTTGTTTTGGTCAAAAGCATGAAATCTATAACCTATGGGTTTTAAAGCCACGTGTGTAGATTATATAGCTTGTATAAAGGTTATATATGCAGAGAACTTGGGTACTTAAAGGCCTAGTACTGTTATGGTAAATGAATGCTAACTCATACTTATAAAGCCTAAAGCCTAGGAAAGGGGGTTGTTTAGTATTGATAACTGAACTGATTGAAATCATGCCAAAGTGTATAGTAATGAGTTTTTATGATAATTAAAGTTCATATGAAATGTTTTAAGACCCTTTGTGGTCTGTGGAGGACTGCTTGAAATTTGGGAGCAAAAATTGTGCCTCTAAGGGGTTGTTATGGCCATTTGTAGCTACTAATGTTATAAATCAGTAAGGTATACTCTTATTGTCCATAAATGTCATTTAAAAGATGTTCCTAAAGTTAGTTGAAGTCTAAGATGGGTATTGTCCAAAAATCATACTAAAAGCTATTAAAGTAAGCTTTAAAGTGTCAACTAACACCCAACTATGGAACTACCATACCTGGACCATGTAGGCAAGTTTCAATAGTTATAATATGGCATAAGTAAGCTACACAAGCTAAAGAAACCAATTCTAAACTGTTTTGAGCATTGGGCTTGTTAAAAATCACATTTTAAAGATCAAGTAGACTGTTTTGGGTAACTTCTAGTACCTGAAGTTATAAGAATGTAATGAACTCATATAAAGTTGTTAATTCATGCTTGTGATGATTCCTAACCATTGTCATGACCAAAACTAGCAAGAAAACAAATTTAAGATCTCTTTTTCAAGCCTAAAGTGAGCTTTGATGGGTCAAAATGAGCTAGATGATTAAGTAAAGTGTGGTGATGCTAAAAGTATCCTTAAGTAACTTAAATACACATACCTAGACTATCCTAGTGGCCAGAACTGGAAAAATTTGGAAAAAAACACAAAATCAGTTTTGTAAAATAAAAAAAAAAAGAGTAAAAAAAATGGCTAAGTTTGAGCTCTGTTTTTTTGGGAGCTTAATGGGCATGAACAAGAAACCTAAACTGGATTAAAATACCTTGTAGTATGGTCTAGAAGTAAGTCCAAGTGGTTAATCTCTTGGCTTAACCAAGGAGTCTAAACAAATCACCAAACTAGAATGGAAAATCATCCTAAGCTGCAGTTTTGAAAATTTTTCTAAGTGTAAAATTTGAGATATCTCCATTTAGCCTAGAACTCAATTTGAACACCTTAGACAAGTGAGTTAGAGTTATGCTAGGCTATTCCAAGTGTTGGAATGCTAATGTATACAAGAACTTGTGAAGTTAGTGTGTAAAAGCTTGAAAAGCTAGGTTTAAAGGGTCAAAACCCAATCTATGCTTGGTAAACCAAAATGAATACTAGAACTAGTTCTAACTAGATATAATTCAAGTGTTGGAATGAACTAAGGTGGCTAGAAATGAAATTGACATGAATTGACCAAAACTAGTGAACTCAAGAATACATGAACCCTTTATGTTCTAAATCCACGAATAAGATGTAAATGATAACTTCAAATCATTCCTATTGCATAATATAAGCATGTCAAACCCCATCAAAGTGAAAGATGACTAATGAGAAAACATGGATGAGGTATTTGAAAATGTATACAATATCTCGAGATATAGAAATCTAAACTACCACCATGATAAGCGAAATTACGTGTTTTGTTATCAATCCCACATACAATGTAGGTTGTGCAAGGAGCGAGAAGTTGGTGTAATGGTAAACCCCAGACATGCAGGCAAGTTTCTCAGTTTATTTATGTGAACTTATAATTGCTATAGATAACTGTTAGCATGATTTATGTTTATAAGTATGTAATACCTATGAACTGCATTATTTACTTTGTGAATGATGAATGTCAAATTATGACTAATTATTGAATTGAGTCGGGGAACTCAATATATACAATATATACGTGCAATGAATGACATGTACATGACATGTGTAGTATGCTATGGTATTTATGTTGCTACCAGCAGGATATAAATGTGATAATGCATTTGTAATATGCTTGAACACCAAGAATATAAATGCATGAACTGAATGTGAAACCTATGTTTATGTGATGCATGATGGTATTAGACTTGTTGGGCCGTCGTGCTCAATCTTGCTTAATTTGCAGGTTAAAGCTATGATGCGATCTATCGTGATTAGGAGCGCATGAAAAGAAGACTAGTGATTTAATTGAGATTGTGTTGAATCATTTAATGGTATTTACATGTGTAAACCACAGAGAAGTAAATCTTTGAATAATTCAATAGATGAAGATCATTTGTTCTGAATTAGGAATAGGTTTGAAATAATGAATTGTACATATATTCAAATCTATTCATATTAAATAAATCATGTAATAAATATGATTCTAGTATAAAGAAGAATTGTAAAGGTTGCGATTCAGGGAATGAATGAATGGAAAGAAAGAAAAAATTTATTCCGCATTTTTAACATTAAATAATGTTTTAAAGCTAGAACATGATAATATTAACGCACAAGACCGAGAAGGAAAATAGTCCCGATTTTGGGATCGTTACATGGCAAGGCGTTCGATATGGGATTTGTGTCCAAGTTCATTAGTTCGGGCCACAAAGGGATTCAAGTCTAGTGGAGAAAATGAACGAGGAGCGAGGAATTGCATTCGGAGATTAAAGACATAAAAAGAAGCAACTTGCTAGATTCCGATCACAGACCAGCACGGCCGCGCGCCATGAACAAAATTAGCGCTATTCTTCTCTGGACTTCAAGCGCGGCCGCGCCCAAAGCCAATTCATTTCTAACGCGGCCACGCCGCAGGGGAAATTCAGTTGATGCATTTTTGGCAGATTTGGACGCAAATTTACTTCATAAATTAGTATATTTTCAGATTCCTATAGTAATACTTTTGGATAGGATTTAATTTTCTTGTGATTTGTTAGCTAGGATTTCTATTTCCATTTAAATTCTTATTCATTATAGAATTAGGGATTTATTCTATTAGTATAAATAGAATACATAGCTGAGTTTTAAGGTTACAACTTTGATTAATAAAATTACTTTGTGAGATTTTCTCATCTTTTGATTCTTTAAGAATTCTTAGACTAGTTCTTAATTTTCTTGAGATTCATTATTGACTTATCATACAACAATACATAGTTATGTGTGGCGTCTTCTACCGCATCAATCGTCGACTGTACCAAGATTACAGCTTCAATATATGCAAGGGCTCAAGGTGCCGTTGGTGTCTATTCAACGCAGATTTCCTAATGCAAACAATTGTACCGAGATTACCGTCTACGAGGGGTTAAGGTGTTGTGAGCAATTCATCCTACAACTTTGCTAGAAACGATCTGGCGACAACCACCTCACGCAAGTGTGCCATAGAGTCTATCAGAATTCCTGCAAAAGCCTTGATTATAAAGCCTCAGGAACTTAAAACTAGCATAGATACATGGCAAAAAGTTATATATGTTCAAAATACAAGTAAATTAAACAACCAAATGAAACCTACACTAGATACTTGACTTAAGAACAAACTACTATAGTTTATCCTATATTATAGTATATAACAGAAGTAGAAGTGTCAAATATGCTGGTTTCAAATTTCCTGTCAAACACATAGTCCAATATTTACAGTGAAGATATCATTACCTTAGCATTTGTTGAACCACTGATGAACCACAGAAGTTCTTCAACAACTCCTCGCCAAAATACTTTCTGAGAAGCCAAATAACAAATACACATGTCAACCTATACACTCAGAAGTAAATATGAAATATATTCCATTTACATATCAATCCAACCACATTGGAGAGAATTCATGAAACCATCAATGTCAGCAGAAAACAGAAGGAAACTATACACTGAATGAAACTAGTACAATTAACAATTCCAAAGTTGTAACAAAGTTAAAAGTAAAAATTATTGAGAAAATACAGGCCTTCGTTGTAAGGAGCGGAAAAGATTTGCGCAGATTGAAACGCATCTGTGGACAAGTAAAAAGAGTACCATATAACCCATCAGACATATGATATGATTCCCTCAAAGCAACAGTGCAGAAGCAAAAGTGGAAAGCTGTGTTTTTGTAATATGAGCAAGCATTACCAGGCAACCAAATATAGAGATAATACCGGTGCGTGTCCTGTCATCCTTTGACACGCCATTTGAAATGATATTTTCAACCATTCTCAGATACATATATTCCTCATGTTTCTCAAAAATCTTCTTGGGGAGATAAGAGAACTTCTGTATTTCAAACTTACCAGAATCTGAGTTAATATCAGACGACAGACCATTGGTCTGAGGTTCAACTGCAGAACTCCTCACACGAACATACGTTGTAAAACAATAACGAATGTTGTTTTCCACCAGTGGAAACGATGAGTACCACGGCTGAAAAACAGATTCATCTAGAGGAGGGATGAAGGTATCACATTCAATGTGTTCCTCAATTTGTGTGATGTGGATAGCAGTGCATCCAGGAGCATTGAGGGCTTCCCTGCATCGGGAAGATAGTCCATGAAAAACAACATCAAAAGGAAATCTCCTTAATGGAGGAATGAACCACTAAGTGTACACACCTATATATCTGGCCACCTCCTATGACAAACACCTTCTCAATTGAAACACAATAAGGAGATGCTGCTAATAATTCCAAAGCAGAAATCATGCTTCCACAAATCACAACATTCTCGGCAGTTGCAATATCGAAACTCCCTGAACGAGTCAGAACAACGTTAAGACGGTTAGGCAGAGGCCGATGCTCAAGGGGAATACTTTCCCATGTTTTTCTTCCCATTATAACTGCATTCTTTTTCACAGGATCTGCCGTGGTCATGGTGACATCCTTGAAAAATTTGAGGTCAGAAGGCAATCTCCAGGGCATTTTACCATCCTTCCCGATACCCATATTTTGGGTTGCAGCAACCACAACTTGATAAGTCCTCTGTGGATCAGGATGTGAAATGCCACTGCCATTAGGAATACTCACGAGGGTGTCACCAGCCATTAGCGAAGTAAGCGGTTGGCAAAGAGAGAGGTTCAACGATGAGGAGTAACTAAAACTACAAGAGCAACTTCTGCACGAGCGCAATGAAGCCTGAAATTTAGTTTAAATGAAATAATTAACTAAACTTAGTTAAATATAATAAAAACAAAGGTTGCAAGTCCTCAACTGCTAAGAATTTAGGGGGGGGGGGGGAGAGGATGCATAAATATAAAAACAAACAAGATAAAAATGTTCAGGGAACAAAAATAACTACTTATCAAAAAAATTATAAAAATAAATAGGAAACAACAATAACCCTCACGAAGAAATCTCAAGCTCGATCAATTTTACCAGTGGATACATATAAAACGAGAGAGAAATGGACTTAAAACACCAAACACTGACTTATTAAGATACCCTAACTTATTCAAGTTGAAATGAATGCCTGCCTTAAGGCAAATCTATGTTCAGCTCGAGGGCAGTTGAAATGCGCCTCATGATAACTATCAAATTGAGGGAATTAATATATCAATATGTACAAATCTTCACCAAAGTTGTAACTGAACACCCCCAAAGTATAAGTGTGCAAAAGAAGAACGTATTAAATCATAATTCTGAAATTAACACAAATATATGAAACAAAAATCTAATCGAAACAGATTTTGGACAATGGAAATGCATAAAGAAGTCACAGATCGGAGAACGAAACGTGAGACGAATGAAGCTTGAACAGGATTTTAGGTGAACTCCAAAAATACAGTTTGAGAGGAATTATGGATGTGAATAGGGTTTCACAAAAACAACTACTCACATCCAAACATTAATTGTCCAAAGAAAAGTTGACCCGGAATTAAATTAGTCTAATTGAATAGGAAACATTTATTGGAATCATCAAAATGCTATAAGTAGTTACCGGTTGGAAATAACAATAATCCAAAAGCACAATTAAACAGGAAAAAAATAAATTTAATTTAATAGGAAAAAGTTTTTAGAATCATTGAAATGCGGCAAGAAGTTACCTATAGGAGAGCAAAGCGTGAGATGAACAAAATCTTGGATGGGATATAAAATCAACTTCCAAATAATTGTTGGAAGAACTGGAGGTTTCACATGCACGCTGTGTTCGAGTGTGAGTTCTAATAGCTCAAAAAGCACTTTCGGTCTCTCTCTCTCTCTCTCTCTTAAATACAGAAAAGGTAGACTAGATAGAACGGAAACGAAAAAGACACAAAAATACAAAAGCACGGTTGCGTGAAATTAAATTAAACTATTATTTAATCGAGAAAAAATAAGATGTCTGGATTAAATAATGGAGAACAAAATGTGAGATTAACAAAATCTTGAACGGAATATGATGTGAAATAACAAAATCACTGGCTGAAGAATCGCAGATGGAATTAGGTTTTCACAAAGTTAACCATTTTTGTGGCAAAAAGCAGTTTCAATCTCTCTCTCTCTCTAATATACCAAAATAGAGAGAGAGAGAGAGACTATAGACTATAAACAACAATTATTCTTAAACTCAACATGAAAAATTGAGTTCGATAAAGAAACTTTATGGCTGGCTAGTTGGATAGAGAAAACAGAGATCAAATTAATTTTACCTATAGACAGATAGATCATATAAATATATAGAGAAATGGTCCGAAACACAAACACGAACAAAAAATAAGATAATGAAAATAACCTACTCAAATTGCCATCAAACTTTGCACAAAGGCAATTCTAATGCACAGGTGCTTGTTATATATATAGAACTGATATAACCAACAACATAGGGCCCGTTAACAAAACCAAAAGAGATGGTACAACAAAACCAAAGCAAAATAAAAAATAATAATCTAAAAAAATAGCATTGAGATATCACAATAAAAAATTTTAGGAAATCGCAGGTTGTAATGGATCTGCTCATGGAGTCTAGGAGATTACACAGTGCATAATAAAATAATCATTCCCCGAGCAACTTGTGCATTTTGCCAATTTTAAGCTATAATATGATTATAGCTTATTTGTAACCTGCAGTAACCACCTATTTTAAGATATGAGCTACAATCTTAAGCAAATAAGCTGCAATAAATGCGGCTATCATAATTAGCATAACAAACATCATTATCATGATCAAAATTATTAGGGATAAACTATATTTTCCAATATAACAACATCATCTTAACATCACTTCAATTTTACAATTATCAAACCGAGAAGAGAATAAGGAAGAAAATAATGTAGATAAATCTTCACCCAAGTCCAAACTGAACAAACATGCAAAATAAAATGTAATTATTCATGATTCTAACAATAAGTTAATCTGAGTAACAGATATTGAAATCATCGAAATGCAGTAATAAGTTACCGATCGGAGAGCCAAGAGCGAGATGAACGCAATTTTGAGAGAATTGAGAGCTTATGAGAGGAATTGTGGATTAAATTAGGGTTTCACAGCATCAGCATTTGTAGTGAGTCGGCAATAGTGTGGGCGAGAGTGAGAAAAACAGCAGCTCAAAAAGCGGCTTCGAACTCTCTCTCTCTTTCTCTTTTTCTCTCTAAAATACAGAAGTAGATGGAGAGAGAGAATAGCGTAGATAAAGAAAAAGGACGACGAAGAAGACATACAAATCCAAAGCACGGTTGACGCGGAATGTCGCCAAGCCCAGTATGTCCAATTTCATTCCGTCTAAAAAAAGCCCCCTGTTTTTTTCTTAAATTGCCTTTCCTCTTTTCAAAATATATTTTTTAACGGGAATTTTTAGGCAAAAATTGAAAAAAATATTATTTATTTTGTAAGATTTGATACAAAAAATATTAAAAAACAAATAATTTAATAAAAAAATATCATTTTAAAGTTTTAAAAATAAGTTTTCGTATCCTTTAATAATAAAATAAAAAAAAAAATATAAAAATCTTTTTAAAACAGATTTTTAAAAATAGAATTTTTAAAAATAGAAATTTTAAAAGCAAAATTTTTTATAAAAAAAGCAGAATTCTAAAAAATACATATTTTTTTTAAATTGAAAAAGCATATTTATTATGAAAAATATAATCATTTTTAATAAACAGATTTTTAAAAAAGTGATTTTTTAAAAATAGCTTTTTAAAAAAAACATATTTTTTAAAAATAGAATTTGTAAAAAACGGAACTTTTTAAAAAACATATTTTTAAAAAATAGATTTTTTTAAAAACAGATTTTTAAAAAATAATTTTTTAAGCATAAGTTTTTAAAAAGATACTTTTTGAAAAACAGAATGGCAAAAAACAAATTTTTAAAAATCTGTTTTTTAAAAAAGAGGTCTTTTAAAAATTCTATTTTTTTAAAAAATCTGTTTTTAAAAAATCTGTTTTAAAAATTTATATTTATATTAGGTAAAGTCATTTAAAGTTTCAACTTTAGTTCAAAAGATAAGAAAGAACCAAAGTCCTCATTATTAGTAAACTGAACATGGTGAAAGCCTTATCACCTATGCTATTTATGATTGTGGATAGATTGCACTCACATTACCTCATTATAATTAAAGTTGTTTAATTTTAAATCTCTTTTTATTTATGGTGTTTAAATATTTTAGATTTTAAAGTGAAAATTTACGTCATTTAAAGTGGATATATTTCGCTCATCACCCTAAAATCCAAAATATTTAGCATTTTATATTTGGTAATATAATTTGTTATGTTCACGGTGAGAATGAAAAATAAGAAAACAAAATTGGTTTGCAGTTGTTCCCTCTGTACTTAAAAAATATTTTAAGTATATTTTTTATATAAATTAAAAATAAAAACATTTAAAAAAATTAAATTCATTTTTGGTAATTTTATAAAATTACATAAAGTAATGAATTTTTATATATTTATATTAGTGAACTCCATATTTGGTGTTTATTTAACAATAAGTCTATTTGGACTATCTTTTTGAATACAAGACTCAAAGATAAAGGGTAGTTTGGGAACTGAAATAATTATGGAAAGTAGTACTATTAACATTGAGAAAGGTGGTAAGTAGCCTAAAGTTGTGTGCTAAATGACTGAAGGCGGGAAATCCGCAACCAACAGCTGATATAGCGACACGTGTAGAAGTCAGAAAAATATTTCTTAGTTGAATCTTGACCGTTCACTTGGCATTGATCTAGACATATATATGCCGTCGCCGTCCTTGCCTTGTTTTTGGTGGGTATAGTATAGGTATGAGGTTATTGGTCGGACGTCTCGTATTCTTTAAACGCACAATAAAAAAAAATTATTTGATAATTTGTTAATTTAATATTCAAAAGATAAATTGGTGATTATTATTTTTAAAATTATTTGACAATGAATTATATAATTTCAAACGAATTTGAATGCAATAATTTGGAAGAAATATTAAATATAAATTTAACACAAAAGGAGGATAAAACAGCTGAGTTTTGATCGAGGAAGAATAATTTATGATTAAGACTTGGCAAATCGTATTATGTTTTAGGGGCACTATAAAAGCCAAAAGTGGAAGCTTCATGTGTAGACTTATACGCGGGGACGCGGGGGCCAAGAGAGAGAGAGAGAAAGACAAAGGGTAACTTGTCTCTATAAAGTGTGACCTCTTCTCATCCCGTGATTAAAATATATTTTCTCACTCTTTTAATAGTTTCATTTGTCATATAATAATAATAATAATAATAATAATAATAAAAATAAAAATTAAATTTAGAGGTCTTAAACACAACATTCTTATTCATATAGCAGTCGAGTGTTTTGTATTTATTTTTTAATAATAATAATATAAAATAACATAACATATTAAACTTATTATTAAAATTTCATTGTCGTATACGGCATATATAACTTGCTTGTTTTAGATTTTAGATTAGTCAAATTTTGGTGTTTATTATGATTAAGCATAATGATGTTTAGTTCAACAGTGGTTACATAATAATAGCGACATTATGTTAGCGTAATTAATTAAAAAGAAAACAATTTTTTCCCGTAAAAGACAGGATAGCTATCAAGCATGTGGAATACGCACAAAACTAAAAAGGTAGAACTGAGATGAAGTGTCAGGATCAGATGGCTCTGTTTTCCAAACAGTTGATACCGTTTGGTAGACCATCCACTTCTGTTACAGTTCAACTAAGGCAGTCCCAATTTTTAAACTACACAAAATTTGCAAAAGCAAGCAAGAACCAGTCATGTGATTTAGAAGATACCGTGTGAAAATATGAGTTCCTTTTATATAGGCGGCTATAACAAATTGATTAATACAAAATTCAGGTACCAAATATTATTACCAATAAGCTACCCAGGGTGGGTCCACTGCTGCAAACACTGTAAACATTAGAAGCAAAGTGCAAGCTGCATACCACCCTGCTAATGAGGTAAATATGACATGCCTGCAGGAACTATATCTAGAGACCCTCGAAGTATCTCATATGGTCTGAAAAAGTCTCCCCGTGCCGGATTTTGGTCACCGATCCATCTTCTTCAACCTACAAACCATCAAGCCCAAGATTCTCAGTACTTCGTTAAATGGAGTATTTCCAAGGATGACATGATAGATGACTGTCACCGAAAAACATACAAGCAAGCAGAAACTTTCCACTAAACAAATGTTTGTGAATACAAGGATAAATGGATAATGCAACAAGAGGAAAAACAATTATTGGGAAGAATAGAGGTCTAAGGCTGACTAAACCCTTGAATATGAAATTTTAGAATAATGTCCTCATTGTCATTCGGAACCAAACTAAAGCCTAGAAGATAGGAATTTGTTTTCTAGTGGGGGAAAGATGAAAAGGAAAAAAAGAACACCGTCTACTTTGCAATGCAGGATTACCTAATAAAAGGAATATAACAATATAACTTTGTAAGCAGAAATCACTAGCCATAGTCTTGGCTTGGGTGGTGACAGGGTTGGTATTATTATCTAAGTTTATGTTCAAATCTATCAACAAACCACTCCCCCACCCCACCCCAAAAAAAATAAAAATAAAGGAAGAAGAAGAAAAAAAAATAAGCAAAATATATTTGAAACTTCCAAATCACACACCCAGTATTCAGGGGGGCGCATCTTGAGATTGTAAGTTGATGCCATGCTCATGCAGTAAGCACCTGCATCATGAACTACCAGCCCAGCACCCTGAGAAAATCAGTTACCAATCATTGACATATACTTGAGGAGAAAAATTGTTCTCACCATCCCCATTAACAAAAACTATAACATTACCCTAGCTGGAGTAGGAAGCTCCCTATCCTTTCCCAAGAAATCTGCTGACTCACAGACTGGACCCACCACATCAAAAGTAGAAACCTCGGCATCAGACTGCGCAGGAGAAACCAGCTCTATGTGCTGCATTGAAATTCAACAATTCCGTTACTTCCAAGGAATGAAAGCAAAAGTTTTTAGGAAAATATCTCAAGAATATGGCACAACTAGCATATGAATATTAAATAAAATATTGAGGTAATGGAATGGACTAATCTTTTATGGGAATAGAAATGACAAAAACTTAAGCTCCAAAAGGAATTATACATATGGTCCAATTCTTCAAAGTGCCATCAATATAATGCAACAGTACCTAATATTCCACTAAGCCAACAAGCAGGTCTATTTATTAATGTCTTTCCACATAAAACCACACCTATATGTCCAATGTGGCAAAGAAGGTTAACCAAAGTAGAGCCTTGTTGTATACAGCAGGTCGCCAATGAACAAATAATACCTCAGTTCAGCTTCTTCTTTTTTAATTATTTTGTGTGGGTGGGTAGTGTTTGGGGGGTTGTCAATTTTTTGACATCACATGCAACTGTGAAAGACAAGGTATGGCTGGGAGAAACGTCTCCAAGTAATTTGATTGAAAATCCATTACATTTATAGTCGAGATATTTGCTTAAAATATAAGCTGATAGTAATAGAAATCTTACTTGATAAGCATCATAGAGACTAGGACGGATGAGTTCTGCCATGCTGCCATCAATCACACGAAATTTTTGGCACCATTAGTTTTTACTCCAGTGACTCGGTTAACCAAGCAGCAAGTATTTGCAATAAGTGATCTCCCAGGTTCAATGATGAGATTGAGATTCCGAGAAAGAACTAACTCCCTAACCTACAACAACCACGATGAAGTATGGATTTATCAGTGAATATGAATGTCTTTGCTTTTACATATTCAAAGTATATTCCGCCTTCCCTGTAGCATCTTTTCAGATGTGAAGTGAAGTGAAGATATATTTTTTGATACTGCAGCTTGACTACTTAAATAGCTAAACCTTTGTGATGGACCATCTCTACCAGTCACTTAAATACTTACTTTTTACCTATCAAAAAAACAAAGCTAAACATGTACGGTGATGGTGCCCCCAAAGAGTTCATGCAATTACATGTGTAGATAAGAATCGTGTTACTTACAGTGTCAATAAGATCCCTAGGTGTGGGAAGTTTAGCTCCAGTATGATAATAATCAATCCCTAGACCACCACCAATATTTAGGTAATCAATTTCAAACCCTTGGGCTCGAATTTGATCAATGTAGTTCACCATAAGGACTGCAGCATCTCTGAAAATATCTACCTGATAAAAACAAAAGATGACACCTTTAGTACTAGAAAACAATATTTTATTCATCATAAGTTGATTGTATAATTGAAGATATATGGAAACATCAATTATGAACAGAGATGAAGGAAGAAACAGAATAATTAATTGACACGTAAAATGCATAAATGAAGGGAAAAGAAGAAGAAACAAAAGATCAAATAAAAGCACAATAAAAATAAATTAAAACACGGGTGGAGAATGAATGAAGAATAATTCAGAAACAACATCCATGATTAAGAACGGATGACAAACTACTGAAACAAAGTTTAGTTTTTCGATAGGTGAAAGTATATATACAAAAGCAACCCCCCCCCAAAAAAAAAAAATAAAATAAAATAAAATAATAATAAAAAAATAAAAATAAAAATTCCACAAATATGAGCATGATAAATCGTTTCAAGTAATTGAAGTTTTATAGTGCTTTCACAACCATTAACTAAATCCCTCAATCAACAATATCCCAGAGCAGAACTCAATCTATAAGAAAGTAAAGAGACCGTGTAAAGGTCCACTTAGGGACTAAATAAGACTAAAAAGGAGAAATCGTGCTCCTATAATAGTGTAAGCACCGTAACAGGCATGACTTCAAGCAACTCAATGGTAACCAGATAACACAACAACTCATGACCATAGAAAAGTATACAATTATCTTGCAATAAGGCAGGATAAGCAAGTGATGCTTAATGGCAGAAGTTCAAGTTCCTTGATACCTGGCAAATGAACAGATTTAATTCTTGCTTATTCAAACTCATTTCATCTAACTATAACCATGCAAGGAGATAGTAAAAACTGATGGAAAGAAAGCAGAGTTCAGTCAGATTACCTTGGTAATGGTAGACCCAAGATGGCAATGAGCTCCAACAAGCTTCAATTCATTAGGATGTGCCTTCACAGCATCTAGAAACCATTGTAGTTTCTCATTTCTAATACCAAATTTGGAGCTCTTGTTTCCCGTGGCAACATAGGGATGGACCTAACAAAATGTTATACAAATGCAGTTATTCTGACACTGACAATTACAACAATGAGAAATTTATGTTTTGGCTAAACTTCTGAGGAAAATAAAATAACTTAAAAAATGTTTGCAAGAAGTAGGAAAATGTAGTCAAATTTTGAGGCCGAACGTTATCATCCTCATTAACTAACTGAACAACATTTAATTTTTATCCTAACTGTGGCGAGGTTATAGAGGAGACTGATTGTCCAAGTCTCCAAGGTGGAATTGGTAGTGTGAAGATGGCGGAGGAAGAAAAGCTAGTGTTAAAGAAGAGGTTTGTTAATATTAATGGTAATATACGTTTCATGCACTACTAGTGGCATTGTGGCAAAGGTGATGGTAGTGGCAGGTTGCAAGTCCTGTGACATTGCTGGATTTACATACACTGTGTTTTGACCTTTAAAATGGACAGATTGTGTCCAATTCTCATGTTTGAGAGTTTTAAAGGGAATAAAAAGGAAATAAAATAAAAGTTGGTCATTTTCTTTCCAAAGTTTTATGGACAGATTTGGACGAAAACTAAACAGCATAAGCTAATATTTTGTATTCCTTATACCACCACTTATTTACAAACATAACAAGATTTACAAAGGGTAAAGTGGTAATCAAACTTTAAAACATTAGTTTTCTTTCCTTTTCTTTTATTAACTCACAAACAAAACTTATAAATTTTCTATTCTTCATTTCCGTTCTTATTTTTTTGGTCCAAACTCACAAACATAGCATAAAGGTGATTTGAGAATGCATGACAAAACCAAAGTCAGAACTCAGAGTGCCTTCATCAAAGTATTACAAAAGACACCGGTGCTTACTAGTTTTAAATTTTTGCTTTGAGATACTGATCCATTTTTTTTATTTATTTGGAAGGGTCAAATGGCAGTATGGCCCCTTGTTCTTTAATGAAGGCAAATTTGACAGAACCTAAACAATGACCTCGTCTAGTGATTTTATCACAAAATCATTAAACTTTATTAACAGTCCCTATCAACTAGTACATTAGACTTACCAAGATTAATAAACCGGCTTAATTTTTTTTGAAATTGTAACATATTATTTGCTTCATACTTATGCAACCAAATCACAAGAATTATTCGTTATAATTAGTAACATAAGCCTCTATATGTAACAGCCGCTTACCTGAGGGTCCACATCTGGATTAATTCGAAGGAGTACATTGACCTTCTTCCCAGAAATTCTTGCAGCTGATACAATATTATCCAAATCAAATTCACTATCAACATTGACAAAGACACCTTCTTGGGCAGCCAGCACCAGATCCTCCAAAAGCTTTCCATTTCCATTGAAGATACACCTGTTTTCCAAAGCTAAGGGTGTTGTGCTTTTAAAAAAATCATGGAAAATACACTAGAAACAATAAGGAAATAAATTCCTGCAAACCGGTAAAGTTTTGTTTTGTATGGAAACTCCATTTGAAGAAAGTAGAGTGTAAGCTTATTTTAGTTCATTTTAAGGATCAGGGGAGGAACTTTTTAATCATTCATTGCTTTTATATGAAATTCTTGTCATTCTCTAAATAGTACAAATAATTATATAGGAACTACATATCATTTTCCATGGTATCCAAAATTTGTGACTGCAAAAAGCATTCATTCAAAAATGCATAAAAAGTTATTTCGATCCTGTTAATTTACTGGATGGTTATTTTGATCCTAACATAGAACGATTAATGCATCCTAACAAAATATTATACCCTCGGTCCCAATTTAAATAAGCTGGTTTGACAGGCACATAGTTTCAGAAGATAGTTTTAGAAAGGGCATAATGAGTGCTTTACTTTTCTTACAACCATTTCTAACATTGGATAGAGAGATAATAAATAAATGAATGATTAGGATAGAATGAGTAACTTGGGCATTCCAAAAATAAAAGGAGCACGAAGGGAGTACTAAGTACTAACTAGAATGAGCAGTGGCCTACGTTTGTAGGCTCCAATAAAAACAGAAATGAGATAAAATGCAGATCACCTCCTGACCCACGGCCCCCACCCCAACAACCAAGGAAAAATTCTCTTCTTCCCTCGAGTGGATTTACAGAAACCCAAATACATAACAAACAACCTTTTCCGATAACAAAAAATAAGCCTGAAAACACTTTCTCATCATCAGAACTCACTCATACACAACCAAAGAGTATAGACAAGTAAAACTTTAACCAAAGCCCTTCTTGAACTGTTCCAATTTTTTTGTACACAAACATTATGGTAAAACATAAGAGTTATACTACAAATTTAATTCTCAAAATCCCCACTGGTTTAAAGAATAAAAAAAATACAATCTTGACAAAACAATAGTTAAATTCCATTACAAAGCTAAGGTGCACTTTGACAAACACACACATGCATATGTATGTAAAGCCATAATTTAGTAAAAAAATTGACCATAACCGATCTCAATTTCTAGTCAAGTAAAAGAGCTGTGGTACAATTATTTCTTACATTTCTATGGTTCAATGAATACTGAATATGCTATTTACCCTGTTTATCTGCGTACTTAGAAAAATGTAATCTTGACTACAAAATAATTAAAATTTCAAATATAAACTAAAGTATAGATTGACTACAAAATAGTTAAAATTTCTAATATAAACTAAAGTACATTATATTGTTTCTTACTTGGTAGGATCGAATCCAGCTCGAAGTGCCAATCTGAGCTCATTTCCACTCACCAAGACAGCCCCACAACCCAATATCCTCAAATGCTCTAAAATCTTGAAATTGTTATTAGCTTTAATTGCATACCCAATAATCGAATTTAAACCCTCCAAAGCCTCACTATAAGCCTCAACATTCCTCGTGATTTGGGGCTTGCTGTAAAGATAAAAAGGCCTTCTATCAACTGTTTCCATGACATCTTGAACCTTAAGACCCTCACAGTACAAATACCCATCTTCAGATTTGGTGAAACAATGCTGAAACTTTTGGGTTTTTGGATCAGAAGTCGAGGTTTTTGTAGGGTTTTGGGACAAGATTGCCCTTAGATTTAGTGTTCTAAAGGTGGGTTTGAAGGGAAATATGGGCTTTGAGACAAATGGGTTTGTTGGGAGTTTTACAGATTTTGAAAATGAAGGAGACTGAGAGATGAAATGAGAAGCCGCCATTGTTCGAGTAGACAAGAAGCTTAAGGTGAAGAATATGGGAAGTTGGGAACTGACACAGGTTTTATTGCGCGGACAGTGTGGACCAAGGGTTTTGGTGGAAATGCTTATATTACCTGCTGGGAATCTAGCATGGTTACAAGCCAATGAGAGTGCTTCCATGAAAATTGGCCACGTGGAGAAGTATAAAAATGCAACTATTCTCCCTAATTGCAGCCCAGTAATAATTTGGTGTGACTAAAAAATAAATACTAAAAGTAGATATAAAATAATATGTAATTTTTGAAAATGTATAAATTATTTAAGAAAAAAGAATAATAAATATAAAATATATCATGGTAGGTTATAGGTGTCCTAATCCATTTTGGGATAAAAAATTACAACAATTTTGGAAATATTCTATTTTCAAACTACAAATTTTAACTTTCGGAATTTGCACTTGAAGCCTTGTAGTTTTAGCCCTTTTGTTGGGAATTCCACCTTTTGTGTGTGTTTTTTTTGTTTGAATTAATCATAAAATAATTTCAGCTTGTTTCTTTCAATTTACTTATAATAATACTAAATAGAATAACATGTCCTCCCTCACTTTCAGAAAAAAAGATATCCGTCTTTTTATTATTTAATCTTAGATAAAATAACTTTGTTTTTTTTAAACAGAAAATATGATTTTATTTTTGGTTGTCATATGAACATTTGCTAATAAAATAACCAAATGATCAGCTGTATTTTGTTGAAGTTGTAAGATCCCAAATTATTAATAAATGAAATTTAATTTTTTTTATTTATTATTTTGAAATAGTAAGGATTGATTTGATTAATGTAGATAATTATGAGTAAAATACGCAAATATTTTAAAATAAGCAAAAATATTCATTATTGTCGAGAAATATTTGTTTGGTCGTAGAATATTCGTGATCTTTGTCGGGAATATTAAATGCTGACGATAGCGTATATATGTGGGCCCCATAACTGAAAAAAGCGATTGGAGGAAGAAAATGACAAGAATAAGTTGTTTAAAAATAACGGCGTAGTTATTACTGATTTACCTTTGTTGGAATACCCCGTTGGTTAAAAACACGATGACACGCGGTATTGCACCAATTATTAATTCTTACGTAAGAAGGCACTACTCAATAATGGTACTGTAGAATTTGTTCAAAGATTTTATTTTATTGATTAAATAATTCTTTGCGTTGATATTGTTGTTGTTTCAATAATTGTCATTACACGATTATTTTCATTATTGAAACAATAATTCATATTATCTGAATAATATTATTAGATAACATTATTGGCAATGTCTAGAAAGTTACATCTACAGGAGAGGTTTGGTCACCTAATTGCTTGGCGTCGAAGGAGAAATTCTTATCGAAAGCCCCTCTTTCAGGAAGCTGCTGGTTGTCGATATTGTGATTCTATAATATTATTTGTGAATAATTAATTATTGATTCATATGACGAGGAAAATATTGATTTTATGTGGATATAGATAGAGAACATTTTTAATATGACAATTGTTGAAAATTAAAATTTTATCTTTTTCTGATAAAATAATTTATTTAAATATATTATTATATTTTAATAATATAATAATGATGATATTTTTACGATGAATGTGGGATATATGAGTATATATGGAGGAGGAGTATTTTTGTTACAAAAAATATTTAAAGCATGTTTTATGTGTCGGTAGACCCTATTTCTTGACTGAAATTTGATTATATAAACTTTGTAAAATCGCTTGGTTTGTGGATTTGGGACAATTTCATTTGGAATTTGGAAAAACTTTCTTCCGCAAAGTTGTAGAGAATTGAATTTCCTATAAAATTGCAAGATTGAATTTTACGATAAAATGGATATTTATTGTGAATTATTAAAGTTCAAAGCTCAAATAATTTATTTTGGAAGTTTAAATTATTTTAAATTAGAAAAATGTTTTTTTTTGTTGTTAGTCTTGTGTAGTGAAATTTGGTTGGTATATGATGTTGGACAAATTAAGTGTGCGTTGGAAAATATATATATATTATTAATTTATTAAATTTTCTACTTTGGTGTTCTAAGCATTTTCCTATAAATAGGTGCTTGGGTTAGAATTGAAAATCACACGAGAAATTGAAGTTTTCTCTCTATATTATCGAGCGTATTCTTGTGAGTATTTTGAGTATACTTTGAGTATTACTATACGGTGCAAGTTCAAGTCATGCTTTATATCGGTGTGTTTAAATTTAAAATCTTGATCTTTCGATGTAGTGGATATTTTTTTAATGATATTATTTATTCTAATATCATTATCAAGTATTGATCTGAACTTTTTAATTAAATTTGAAACTTTTTAGTGTTTGGAGTTCTTATTCACGATATCGACAATTATTCACGATATCTGATCTTTATTCACGAATACTCAAGACTATTCATCTGAAAAATAAAATTTTTCTTTTTCGTCAAAATATCTATTGCGGATACTAGCTTTGATTGTATCCATGTTTTGATCATTCTTGAATTTTACACCACTATGATTATTTTGAGGTATTTTTGGACATGGATAAAACAAAGTACGAATCCTTAATCCTTAATCCTTGTCATTTTGTTTCTTTGGATTCATTTTTTTAAAATATTTTCATCATCCTCGGTCTTAAATGATGATATTATTGAATATCTTTGGCTTTGTAGTGCAAAGATGAATGATTTCGATGAATATCTTTGGCCGTAGTGCTGAAGATGAGCAGTGTTTAGATGAACATGATTAATCGATAAATATCTTTGGCTGTAGTGCAAAGATGAATATTTGATTCGAGATATATATTGATTGATGTTCTGAGGGATAAAAGATAGGCGATGAACATTTAAATTCATACATAGAAGATAGTAGTTTGCATTCTCTACTTAACTCTTCTAATGAATTATTATTTTCGCTGCGAATATTGATTTAAAACTTGTTGTCTATTGTATTTTATTAGATTTTTTTTCTGTTGAAGACTAATGATAATTTGTTGTATATTATCTTAGTCATATTATTCTTCTATTGGGCTAGTTGAGCTCACCCTTTTCCTTTTTGTTCCATTTTTCTTCTCGGAGGCTAGAATATAGCGAGACGCAGTCGGAGGTATGGAATGAAGGTTCTAGAGAGAGTTGTTTAGTAGTCCTCACCATTTTGTAAAATAATGTATCAATAAATGTGATGAGGATTTATTTGAGTATAGATATTGTCTAGAAGATAATATTTGTATTCAAACTCACAGATTTCTTGTTGTAATAATAAAGTTGTAGTTGTTTTACATACCACGTATATTGACAACTCGAATGGGTGATGTATACCTATTTTGGGGGCGCCACAGTTGGTATCGAGCTTAGGATATGATCTCTGGCGGAGATCGGGGAATAGAACTAGGAGGGAGAGAGAGAGTAAATCCTTCGCTAGTGTGTCCTACCTAAGCTTATTTGTTAGTTGGTCGATATATAGGATATTATGTGATATATTGATTTTCTTAATTAACCCTTATTTTATGGCTTAAAGATTTGTGAATGTCGATCGAGAATATTAACGGTGGAAATGAGACCGTGGAGACGCTCTGACTCACCAACGAGGAGAGAACGTGCAACAGGTGGCAATGTTCCTCCTGTGAACAACACCAATCGAAAGAGATGATGAATGAGGGATGTTTAGAAGCTTTTTGCAGTTCATGCAAAATCGCACGAGGAGACTCGTGTTCAAAATCTGAGGAAAAATGATAGAATTCACGGGTTATCACGGCCAAGCGATTCAAAGAGTTGGGACCACCAAAATTTAAGTGGAAAGCAGATCCGATCATAAGCGGAAACATGGGTCAAACAAATTACCAAGATATTCGATGTCTTGGGATGCACGGAGGAACAGAAGGTTCGATTTGCCACCTTTATGTTCCGTGGCGGCAGATCTTGGGTGGGAGTCTGTGAAAGCGTACCCATCCAGCCCGCGACTCAACATGTCTGGGAGACATTTGAAACTATTTAATGACAAATACTTTCACGAAAGTGTTAAATCATATATGAAGGAAGTGGAGTTCATCGATTAGAGCAAAACAAATAATGACGGTTGTCTCGATGACGAGGCAAAGTTTGCAGAGTTATCCAAGTTTGCACCTCATTTGGTGGATAATGAGGAACGTATGACGTGGATGTTTCTTAGAGGTTTGAAACCCGACATACGTCAGTATCTCATTTCTCATAAATTTTCTCTCTATTCAGATGTTGTAAACAGGGCTCAATTATTAGAGCGAGATAATGAGTACGGTCAACCGAGGTACCATAATCAGGATAATACCGGAGATAGCAGTCAACAAAACAACAATAATCAGTGGAGAAAGAAAAAGGCGGACAAAATGGTAACCACTCTGGTGGTAATCATGGCCATGAAAATAGAAGAAAGCGAGTCGAGGAGGAGATTTTAAAAAGGAGATTCAACAACAACCATGTGAAAGGCAAAGCGCCAAAGAACAACCCGGTTCCGAGGAGGAGAAACGACCACCGGTCATATATGCTATAAATGCGGAAAAGAGGACATATCATCCAAATTGCCCCAAGCAGTTCCGGTATGCTATAATTGTGGAAAGGAAGGACATATCGCTCGAGATTGCACCAGTGGCGAAACCTAGTTCAATGAGGACGGTGACTCAAAAAGATCGTCCCGGAAAAGTCAAAGTCAACGATTCTGGAAGAAGCGTTTGTTGTGATTGGTCAAAATGTGAGGAACCCAAACGAGGTGATCACGGGTAAAATTTATTTATAAATTCTTGTGAAGTTTATACTTTACTAGATATCTTAAGTCTTACCCATTCATTTATCTCTCCTGCTTGTGCTCAACGTTTAAACTTGACTCGGAGAAATTAGACTTTGACCTATCTCGTGGAAACTCCGTTAGGAGAAACTTTCATCACATCCATTTGTTTATAAATCTTGTCTAATCCATGTTGGCACCCTTATCTTACTGTTGACCTTATCTCTTTAAAGATACTTGCTTTTGATGTGATTTTAGGGATTGATTGGTTAACTACTCATCATGCCAAAATTGATTGTTTTCGTAAGGTTGTTAGCTTTCATATTCTAACCAACCGATGTTCTAATTCAAGTAACTAAACCATTAAAATCAATCATCTTCATCATATCTAATCATAAAGCTATTCGTTTATTGAAAAACGGATGTCAAGCTTTCTTAGCCCATGTTATAGATTTGAATAAAGACACGTCAAATTTGAATAATATTCTGTTGTTATTGACTTTCCGACGTATTTCAAGAAGAACTTCCGGCCTACCCCGTAACGTGAAGTTGAATTCTTTATTGACCTTGAACCTAAGACAAAGCCCATTTCTAAAACCCCATATCGAATGGCTCCTATTGAACTTCGGGAGTTAAAGGTCCAACTACAGAGTTGTTGGACATCGGTTTCATTGGCCCCTAGTACATCTCCTTGGGGTGCTCCTGTTTTATTTATAAAGAAGAAAGACGCGAGTATGCGACTTTGTATTGACTATCGGAATTGAACCATGTCACTATCAAGAATAGGTATCCTCTACCTCGTATTGATGACTTGTTTGACCTGTTGCAAGGAGCACAATTCTTTTCAAAAATCGATCTTCGTTATGGATATCATCAGCTGAAGATTAGAAGTGAGTATATTCCAAAGACTGCCTTTAGAACTTCGATGCGGGCATTATGAATTCTTAATCATGTCTTTTTCGGACCGACTAATGCTCTCCTGCGGCTTTCATGGATATGATGAACCGAAAGTATTCAAGGAATATTTGGATTAGTTATTTATTGTCTTTATTGATGACAACCTCATATATTCCAAAAAAAGTGAAGATCATGAGCACCATTTAAAATTTGGTACTCCAAAGGCTTCGTGAAAACAAGCTTTATGCCAAGTTAAAGAAAATGCGAGTTCGGCGAGGAAGTAGCATTCCTTGGGCACGTGGTGTCGAAACATGGAGTATATGTTGATCCCGTGAAGATTGAAACAATACAAAGTTAGGGAGAACAACCGAAGTCGGTGGCCAAAAGTCTGTGACTTTTTGGACTTATTTGGTTATTATCGGAGATTCGTGGAAGGATTTTCTCGAATCGCTACTCCATTAACTCAGCTGACTCAGAAAGATATAAAATTCGTATGGAGCGAGGAATGCGAGTAGAGTTTCCAAGAGCTCAAGAGAGACTCATTTTAAGACTGTTTCTAACAATACCATCCCAAATACGGATGGATTGTTATCTGACGATGCTTGTGCAAAGGGTTAGGATGTGTTCTCATACAACGTGGGAAAGTCATAGCCTATGCCTCATGACAACTTAAAGAATATGAGAGGAATTATCCTACTCATGATCTAGAGTTAAGCGTGATCATTTCATTTTATTAAAGATCCTGGAGGCACTATCTATATGGGGAGAAAGTGGAGATATATTCGGACCATAAAAAGCCTTAAATATTTCTTCACTCAAAAGAACTCAATACGCGGCGGCAATGACGTTGGCTCGAGCTATTGAAAGACTACGACCACACTATTCAATACCATCCCGGAAAAGCGAGCGTGGTGGTGACGCGTTGAGTAGAAGATCATATATGCGAGGAATGAGTGCGATGATGTCAAGTATACGACAGAGCCAACTTTAATAGAAAAAGTTAAGGTTGCTTTCGAGCCACCAGGCCGGAAATCGATGCGTATGAAGAAGAAGAAGTCTGAAGAAGGTGCTATTTATTAAGCGAGAATTGATGAAGAAGGAATACTTGAGTCCACCTCGCACTTTGTGTCCCTAACGACTACGATTTGAAGTACAAGATTATGATGGAGGCACACAATACACCATTTGTAATCCATCCCGGAAGTACTAAAATGTATCGTGATCTTGACATACATTTTGGTGGAACAATATGAAGAGAGATTGCAAAGTTTATCTCGATGTGTTTAACTTATCAACGTGTAAAGGCGGAACATCTAGTACCTAAGGGTGCATTGCAACCACTTGAGATTCGAAATGGAAGTGGGAACACATTACCATGGATTTCGTTCACGGGTCTTCCTACGGTTTCTCAAGGCATCAATGCTATTTGAGTTATTGTTGATAGATTAACCAAGTCCTTTCATTTTCTTGCGATATCACGGAGACTTATTGAAGATCCCAAATAATTAATAAATGAAATTTAATTTCCTCTAATTATTATTTTGAAATAGTAAGGGTTGATGTGATTAATGTGGATAATTCTACGGGTAAAATACATGAAATATTTCAAAATATGCAAGTGGTTATAAAATATTCATTGTTGTTAGGGGAATATTCGTTTTGGTCGTGGAATATTAAATCTTATTATGGGGAATATTTAAATGCAATAGTATGACCATGTGTGGGCCCCATAACGAAAAAGCGATTGGAGGAAGAAAATGACAAATATAAGTTGTTTAAAAATAGCGGTGTAGTTATTCTGGATTTACATTGTTGGAATACCCGGTGGTTAAAACACGATGTCTGGCGTTGTTGAGCAGTAGCTTTGCAGTATTGCACCAATTATTGACTCTTACGTAAAAGGCACTACTCAATAATGGTTCTGATAATTCTCGCATTAGGTGTTTTATTTTATTGATTCAATAATTCTTTGCGTTGATATTTTATATTCTTTGTTGTTTTAATAATTGTCATTACACAAGTATTTTTCATTGTCGAAACAATAATTCATATTATCTCGAATAATATTATTAGATAACATTATTGGCAATGTCTAGAAAGTTACATCTAAGAGAGGTTTGGTCACCTAATTACGCTACCAAGTAAGGAGAAATTCTTATTGGAAAGCCCCTCTTCGGGAAGCGCACGGTTGTCAATATTGTGATTTCGTAATATTATTTGTGAATAATTAATTATTGATTCATATGATGAGGAAAATATTGATTTTATGTGGATATAGATGGAGAAAATTTTTAATGTGACAATTGTTAAAAATTGAAATTTTATCTTTTTACGATAAAATAATTCATTTAAATATATATTATTATATTTTAATAATATAATAATTGTGATATTTTTACAACGAATGTGGGATATATGAGTATACGAGGAGGAAGAGTATTTTTTGTTGCAATAAATGTTTAAAACATGTTAAACATGTCGGTGAACCCCATTTATTGGTCGAAATTTGATTATAATTTCTAAAATCACCCGTTTATGGATTTCGGTCAATTTCTGTTGGGAATTTAGAAAAACTTTCTTCTGTAAAGTTGTAGAGAATTGGATTTCCTATAAAAACTCATGAGATTCGAATTTTCTGATAAAAGGGCTATTTATTGTGAATTATTGAAGTTCAAACTCAAAATAATTAATTTTGGAAGTTTAAATTATTTTAAATTAGAAAAACGTTTTTTTTATTTTCTTCTAGAAGGTTGGCATGTGTGAATTGCTGAGATTCAGATTTCAAAGAATACGTATAATATTTTTATAAATATTAATATTTTATTAAATTTTCTAACTTTTGGTGTTCTAAGCAATTTCCTATA
Source organism: Panax ginseng (assembly GCA_020205605.1). Lineage (NCBI taxonomy): Eukaryota > Viridiplantae > Streptophyta > Magnoliopsida > Apiales > Araliaceae > Panax > Panax ginseng. The sequence goes on along the minus strand of CM035133.1, from coordinate 2,734,796 downwards.
AATAAAAGTGCTTGGGTTAGAATTGAAAATCACACCAAAAATCAAGTTTTCTCTCTATATTATCGAAAGCGTATTCTTGTGAGTATTTTGAGTATACTTTGAGTATTGCTATACGGTGAAAGTTCAAGATATAGTCTATATCCAGTATTCCAGTTAGAAGTACTGATCTTTCGAGGTAAGGGATATTATTTTTTCGTAATGATATTATTTCTTCAATATCATTATGCTGAAATATTGATCTGAAGTTTTTTATCAAATTTGGAACGTTTGGTGTCTGAGTTACTTATTCACGATACTCAAGACTATTCACGATATACTTACATTATTCACGAATATTTAAGACTATTCATCGAAAAATGAAAATTTTTCTTTTCGTCCAAAATATCTATTGTGGATACTAGCTTTGATTGTATCCATGTTTTGATCATTCTTGAATTTTACACCACTATGATTATTTTTGAGGTATTTTTGAACGTGGATAAAACAAAGTACGAATCCTTAATCCTTAATCCTTGTCATTTTGTTTCACTGGATTCGTTTCTTTAAAAATATTTTTCATCATCCTCAGTCTTAAATGATGATATTATTGAATATCTTTGGCCTGTAGTGCAAAGATGAATGATTTATGATGAATATCTTTGGCCCGTAGTGCAAAGATGAATGATTTCTGATGAATATCTTTGGCCTGTAGTGCAAAGATGAATGATTTCTGATGAATATCTTTGGCCCGTAGTGCAAAGATGAGCAGTGTTTAGATGAACATGACCAATGGTGAATGTCCTCGGCTTTGTAGTGCAAGGATGAATATTTGATCTCGGATATATATTGATTGATGTTCTGAGGGATAAAATAGGCGATGAACTTTAAAATTCATACATAGAAGATAGTAGTTTGCATTCTCTACTTAACTCTTCTAATGAATTATTATTTCACTGCGAATATTGATTTAAAACTTGTTGTCTATTGTATTCTATTATATTTTTCCTGTTGAAGACTAACGATAATTTTGTTGTATATTATCTTAGTCATAATATTCTTTCTTGGGCTAGTCGAGCTCACCCTTTTCCGCTTTTGTTCCATTTTTCTTCTCGGGAGGCGAGAATATAGCGAGTGCGAAGTGGGGTATGGAATGAAAGTTCTAGGGAGAGTTGTTTAGTAGTCCTCACCATTGTTGTAAAATAATGTACCAATAATTATGATGAGGATTTATTTGTATGTGGATATTGTCTCAGATGGCAATATCTCGTATTTAAACTCACGATTTACTATTGTAATAATAAAGTTGTAGTTGTTTCGCATCTAGTGTATTGACAACTCGAATGGGGGATGTAGACCTATTTTGGGGGTGTGTCGCGGTTGGTATCGAGCTTAGGGATATGATCTGGCGGAGATCGGGGAATTGAACTAGGAGGGAGAGACGAGTAAATTCTTCGCTAGTGTGTCTACCTAAGCTTATTTGATAGTTGGTTAAGTATATAGGGATATTATGTGATATATTGATTTCCTTAATTAACCCTTGTTTTATGACGGTGATTTGAGAATGTCGACCGAGAATATTAACAATGGAAATGAGACCGTAGAGACGCCTTTGTCTTTCACCAACGAGGAGAACGCGCAACAAATTTGGCAATGTTCCTCATGTGAACAACACCACCGAGCGAGATGATGAAGCGAGGGATATTTAGAAGCTTTTTGCGATTCATGCAAAATCGCACGAGGAGACTCGTGTTCAAAACATAGGAGGAAATGATAGCAATTCACGGGTTGTCACAATGCAAGATTCAAAGAGTTGGGACCACGAAATTTAAGGAAAGCCGATCCGATCATGGCGAAACATGGGTCAAGCAAATTACCAAGATATTCGATGTCTTGGGATGCACGAGGAATGAAGGTTCCATTCGCCACCTTTTATGTTCCGTGGCGCGGCGGATCACTTGGTGGGATTCTCGGAAGCGTACTCCATCCAAACCAAGACTCAAAGATGTCTTGGGAGATATTTCAGAAACTATTTAATGACAAATACTTTCCGAAAGTGTTCGGTCATATGAAGGAAGTGGAGTTTATTAGACCGGAGCGAGAACAACATGGCGGTGTCTCAAAGACGAGGCGAAGTTTGCAGAGTTATCGAGGTTTGCACCTCATTTGGTGGAGAATGAGGAACGATGACGCGGATGTTTCGAGAGGTTTGAAACCCAAGATACGTCAAGATCTCATCTCTCATAAATTTTCTCTCTATTCAGATGTTGTTAATGTGGCTCAATTGTTAGAAGCGAGATACTTGAGTCACGGCCAACCGAGGTACCACAATGATCGAGGATCATAAGGAGATAGCGATCAACAAAACAACAATAATCGGTGGAGAAAGAAAAAAGGCGGACAAAAATGGTAACCACTCCGGTGGTAATCATGGCCATGAAAATAGAAGAAAGCGAGTGGGAGGAGATTTTAAAAAGAGGAGATTCAACAACAACCATGTGAAGACGACAGTGCCAACAACAACTGGTCCAAGGGAGGAGAACGACCACCGGTCATATGCTATAAATGCGGAAAAGAGGGACATATCAGTCCAAATTGCCCACAGCAGTTCCATGTATGCTATAATTGTGGAAAGGAAGGACATATATCTTTCGAGATTGCACGCAGAGCGAAACCTAGTTCAATGGGGGACGGTGACTCAAAAGATCATCCCCGTAAAAGTCAAAGTCAACGATTCTGGAAGAAGCGTTTGTTGTGGATCGGTCAAAATGTGAGGAACCCAAACGAGGTGATCACGGGTAAGCTATTTATAAATTCTTGTGAAGTTTATACTTTACTAGATCCTAGGTCTTTACCCATTCATTTATCTCTCCTGCTTGTGCTCAACGTTTAAATTTGACTCTAGAAAAATTAGACTTTGACCTATCTGTGGAAACTCCGTTAGGAGAAACTTTCATCACATCCACTGTTTATAAATCTTGTCTAATCCAAGTTGGCACCCTTATCTTACTATTGACCTTATCTCTTTAAAGATACTTGCTTTTGATGTAATTTTAGGGATTGATTGGTTAACTACTCATCATGCCAAAATTGATTGTTTTCAGTAAGGTTGTTAGCTTTCATATTCCTAAACAACTTTGTTGTTCAATTCAAGCAACTAAACCATTAAAATCAATCATCATCATATCTAATCATAAAGCTATTCGTTTATTAAAAACGGATGTCAAGCTTTCTTAGCCCATGTTATGGATTTGAATAAAGACACGCCAAAATTGAATAATATTCTGTTGTTATTAACTTTCCGACGTATTTCTGAAGAACTTCCCGTCTACCCCGTAACGTGAAGTTGAATTCTTTATTAACCTTGAAACCTGCATAAAGCCCATTTCTAAAACCCCATATCGAATGGCTCCTATTGAACTTCAGGAGTTAAAGGTCCAACTACAGGAGTTGTTGGACATTGGTTTCATTCGTCCTAGTACATCTCCTTGGGGTGCTCCTGTTTTATTTGTAAAGAAGAAAGACGGGAGTATGCGACTTTGTATTGACTATCGGTAATTGAACCATGTCACTATCAAGAATAGGTATCCTCTACCTCGTATTGATGACTTGTTTGACCCGATTGCAAGGAGCACAATTCTTTTCAAAAATCGATCTTCGATTCGGATATCATCACCAAGATTAGAATCGAGGATATTCCAAAAGCGCCTTTAGAACTCTCAGATACGGGCATTATGAATTCTTAGTTATGTCTTTTCGGATTGACTAATGCTCCCTGCGGCTTTCATGGATATGATGAACCGAGTATTCAAAGAGTATTTGGATCGATTCGTTGTTGTCTTTATTGATGACATCCTCATATATTCCAAAAGTAGTGAAGATCATGAGCACCATTCGAAGTTTGGTACTCCAAAGGCTTCGTGAAAACAAGCTTTATGCCAAGTTAAAGAAATGCGAGTTCGGCTTGAGGAAGTAGCATTTCTTGGGCATGTGGTGTCAAAACATGGAGTATCCATTGACGTGCCAAGATTGAAGCAATACAAAGTTGGGAGCAACCAAGTCGGTGATCAAGACGTAGCTTTTGGGCTTAATGGTGGTTATTATCGGAGATTCGTGGAAGGGTTTTCTCGAATCGCTACTCCGTTAACTCATCTAACTCTAAGGATACAAAATTCGTTTGGAGCGAAGAGTCATGGAAGAGTTTCCAAGAGCTTAAAAGGAGACTTATTTTAAGACTGTTTCTAACAATACCATCTGGTTCGGATGGATTTGTTATCTACAAATGATGCTTCTTGCAAAGGGTTAGGATGTGTTCTCATGCAACGTGGGAAAGTCATAGTTTATGCCTCGCGACAACTTAAAGAATATGAGAGGAATTATCCTACTCATGATCTAGAGTCAAGCGTGATCGTTTTGCGCTTAAAGATCCTGGAGGCACTATCTATATGGAGAGAAAGTGGAGATATATTCGCACCATAAAAGCCTTAAATATTTCTTCACTCAAAAAGAACTTAACACGCGCGGCAATGACGTTGGCTCGAGCTATTGAAAGACTACGACCACACTATTCAATACCATCCCGAAAAGCGAACGTGGTAAAATTGATGCGTTGAGTAGAAGATCATATGCAGGAATGAATGAGTGCGATGATGTCAAATATACGACAGAGCCAACTTTAATAGAAAAAGTTAAGGTTCAAGCCAGCCCAATCCGGAGTGATGCATATGAAGAAGAAAGTACAAGAAGGAGCTATTCCTAAGGCGAGAATTGATGAAAAGGAATACTTGAGTCCACTCCGGACTTTGTGTTCTAACGATTACGATTTGAAGTACAAGATTATGATGGAGGCACACAATACACCATTTGCAATCCATCCGGAAGTACTAAAATGTATCGTGATCTTGACATACATTTTGGTGGAACAATATGAAGAGAGAGATTGCAAAGTTTATCTCAACATGTTTAACTTGTCAACGTGTAAAGGCGAGCATCAAGTGCCTAAGGGACCATTGCAACCACTTGAGATTCCGAAATGGAAGTGGGAACACATTACCATGGATTTCGTTACGGGACTTCCCACGGTTTCTCAAGGCATAAATGCTATTAGGGTTATTATTGATAGATTAACCAAGTCTGCTCATTTCTTGCCGATACGAGAGACTTATTCCCTTGAACGTCTTGCTCAAATGTACGTAAATGAGATTGTGAGATTGCATGGCATGCCAAGATCCATAGTTTTTGGATCGTGACCCAAGATTCACTTCAAGATTTTGGGTTAGCTTGCAAAAAGCTATGGGTACGGATTTAAGATTCGATTCTCAAGCATACCATCCTCAAAGCAGACGGACAATCGAGAGGACTATTCAAACTCTTGAAGATTTATTAAGACTCGTGGTCCTAGACTTCAAGGCGGATTGGGATAAGTATTTACCATTGGTGGAATTCTCCTACAACAACAAGATTATCGTGAAAGTATAGTGTGGCCCCATTCAAGCATTATATGGACGAAAGTGTCGCTTCCAATATGTTGGGATGAGGTGGGTGAAGCAACATTGTTGGGACCTTGAAGTTAAGACGTATGACTCACCGAAAAGATCCAAATGATTCGGACAACGATACAAACAAAGACAAGATCGACAAAAGAGTTATGCGGATCTTCATCGAAAGGATGTGGAATTTAGTATAGGGGATCATGTATTATTGCGTGTTGCCCCATGGAAGGAGTTACAAGATTCGGAAGAGAGGAAAGCTCAATCCACGATTTATCGGGTCCATTTCAAATTCTTCGACCGAAGTAGAAATGTAGCCTATAGACTCGCGTTACCTCCAAGTATGTCTCGTGTTCATAATGTGTTTCACATATCTCGTACTTTCGTAAATATGTGAAAGACCCGAATCACGTTATTGAGTTAGAAACCGGACGAGATAGCAGAAGACTTAACGTATTATGAGAAAGTACACAAGATCTTGGATAGGAAGGAGCATGTCCTACGCACGAAGGTCATACCACAAGTTAAAGTCTTGTGGAGAAACCATGCTATAACCGAAATGACCTTGGAGTTGGAAACGGAAATGAAAGCGAGGTATCCTCATCTTTTCGAAACACCAGGTACGTACGTCAATTTCGAGGACGAAATTTCATAAGGAGGGGAGGTTGAAAGATCCCAAATAATTAATAAATGAAATTTAATTTCCTCTAATTATTATTTTGAAATAGTAAGGGTTGATGTGATTAATGTGGATAGTTACGGGTAAAATACGTAAATATTTCAAAATACGCAAGTGGTTATAAAATATTCATTGTTGCTTGGGAATATTCGTTTGGTCGTGGAATATTCAGATCTTTGTCGGGGAATATTAAATTTACGGCCAAGTAAATGAATGTGTGTGGGCCCCAAACGAAAAAGCGATTGGAGGAAGAAAATGACAAATATAAGTTGTTTAAAAATAACTACAGCGTAGTTGTTACCGATTTATTAATCGTTGAATACCCGGTGGTTAAAAACACGATGTCTGGCGTTGTTGAAGCAGAAGACACGCAGTATTGCACCAATTATTGACTCTTACGTAAGAAGGCACTACTCAATAATGGTTACGATAATTATTGCTCAGGTGTTTTATTTTATTGATTCAATAATTCTTTGCGTTGATATTTTATATTCATTGTTTTAATAATTGTCATTACACAAGATTTTTCATCGTAAAACAATAATTCATATTATCCGAATAATATTATTAGATAACATTATTGGCAATGTCTAGAAAGTTCATGTTAAGGAGAGGTTTGGTCACCTAATTACGCCGCCAAAGAAGGAGAAATTTTATTGGAAAGCCCCTCTTTCTTCGGGAACCACGGTTGTCAATATTGTGATTCTCGTAATATTATTTGTGAATAATTAATTATTGATTCATATGATGAGGAAAATATTGATTTTATGTGGATATAGATGGAAAAAATTTTTAATGTGACAATTGTTAAAAATTGAAATTTTATCTTTTCTCGATAAAATAATTCATTTAAATATATATTATTATATTTTAATAATATAATAATGGTGATATTTTTACAACGAATGTGGGATATATGAGTATACGAGGAGGAAGAGTATTTTTTGTTGCAATAAATGTTTAAAACATGTTAAACATGTCATGGACCCCATTTATCGATTGAAATTTGATTATAAATTTCTAAAATCACCCGCTTATGGATTTCGGTCAATTTCTGTTGGGAATTTAGAAAACTTTCTTCGCAAAGTTGTAGAGAATTGGATTTCCTATAAAAACTCGCGAGATTCGAATTTTCTGATAAAAGGGCTATTTATTGTGAATTATTGAAGTTCAAGCTCAAATAAATTAATTTTGGAAGTTTAAATTATTTTAAATTAGAAAAACGTTTTTTTTATTTTCTTCTAGAAGGTTGGCATGTGTGAATTGCTGAGATTCAGATTTCAAAGAATACGATAATATTTTTATAAATATTAATATTTTATTAAATTTTCTGCTTTTTGGTGTTCTAAGAATTTCTATAAATAAGTGCTTGGGTTAGAATTGAAAATCACACAAAAAATCAAGTTTTTCTCTCTATATTATCGAGTTTATTCTTGTGAGTATTTTGAGTATACTTTGAGTATTGCTATACGGTGAAAGTTCAAGATATAGTCTATATCCAAGATTCAGTTAAGATCGATCTTCGAGGTAAGTGGATATTATTTTTTCAGAATGATATTATTTCTTCAATATCATTATCTTTGAAATATTGATCTGAAGTTTTTATCAAATTTGGAACGTTTGGTGTTGAGAGTTACTATTCACGATATCTGCACTATTCACGATATCGACATTATTCACGAATCATTTAAGACTATTCATTGAAAAATGAAAATTTTCTTTTCGGTCTAAAAATATCTATTGTGGATACTAGCTTTGATTGTATCCATGTTTTGATCATTCTTGAATTTTACACCACTATGATTATTTTTGAGGTATTTTTGAACGTGGATAAAACAAAGTACGAATCCTTAATCCTTAATCCTGTCATTTTTTGTTTCTTTGGATTCGCTTTTTTAAAAAATATTTTCATCATCCTCGGTCTTAAATGATGATATTATTGAATATCTTTTGGCACTGTGGTGCAAAGATGAATGATTTATGATGAATATCTTTGGCCGTAGTGCAAAGAGATGAATGATTTCGATGAATATCTTTGGCCCAGAAGGCAAAGATGAATGATTTCGATGAATATCTTTGGCCCGTAGTGCAAAGATGAGCAGTGTTTAGATGAACATGAACTAATGGTGAATGTCCTTGGCCCGTAGTGCAAGGATGAATATTTGATCTCGGATATATATTGATTGATGTTACAGGATAAAAATAGGCGATGAACTTTAAAATTCATACATAGAAGATAGTAGTTTGCATTCTCTACTTAACTCTTCTAATGAATTATTATTTTCATGCGAATATTGATTTAAAACTTGTTGTCTATTGTATTCTATTATATTTTTCCTGTTGAAGACTAACGATAATTTTGTTGTATATTATCTTAGTCATAATATTCTTTCTTGGGTTAATCGAGCTCACCCTTTTCCTTTTTGTTCCATTTTTCTTCTCGGAGAGGCGAGAATATACGAAGATACTGAGTCGGGGTATGGAATGAAAGTTCTAGGAGAGTTGTTTAGTAGTCCTCACCATTGTTGTAAAATAATGTACCAATAATTATGATGAGGATTTATTTGTATGTGGATATTGTCTAGATGGCAATATCTCGTATTTAAACTCACGCTTTACTATTGTAATAATAAAGTTGTAGTTGTTTTGCATCTGCAGTGTATTCGACAACTCGGAATGGGGGATAGTAGACTATTTTGGGGTGTCACACTTACGCCCACTTTGGCAACTGAACTCAGCCACCAATGTTGCCCACAATAATGACAAAAACAAAAAAAAAACGTTTTTGTTATTAAAAACAATTAAAACTTCCAAAAATCAATAATTTCGCAGCTTCAGAACTTCAATAATTCACAATAAATAGCTTTTTTTATCAGAAAATTCGAATCTCGCGTGTTTTTATAGGAAATTCAATTCTATACAACTTTGCAGAAGAAAATTTTTCCAAATTCCAAACAGAAATTGACCGAAATCCATAAACGGGTGATTTTAGAGGCTATAATCAAATTTCAGTCAATAAATGGGGTCCACCGACATGTTTAACATGTTTTAAATATTTATTGCAACAAAAATACTCTTTCTCCTCGTATACTCATATATCCCACATTCATTGTAAAAATATCACCATTATTATATTATTAAAATATAATAATATATTTAAATGAATTATTTTATCGTAAAAAGATAAAATATTAATTTTCAACAATTGTCACATTAAAATTTTTCGCATCTATATCCACATAAAATCAATATTTTCCTCATCATATAAATCAATAATTAATTATTCACAAATAATATTATGAGAATCACATTATCGATAACCAGTAGCTCCGAGGAAAATGGGGGCTTTCAATAAGAATTTCTCCTTCATCTGCGCCATAATTAGGTGACCAAACCTCTCCTTAGATGTAACTTTCTAGACATTGCCAATAATGTTATCTAATAATATTATTAGGATAATATGAATTATTGCTTCGATAATGAAAAATATCGTAATGACAATTATGAAACAACAACAATATAAAATATCAACGCAACAATTATTGAACCAATAAAATAAAATAATCGAAGCAATAATTATCAGAACCATTATTGAGTAAAGGCTTTTCACGTAAGAGTCAATAATTGGTGCAATACCGTATCTTCATCGCAGGCAACAACGCGTGTTACTATGTTTTAACCAACGGGTATTCCAACAAAGGTAAAATTCAGAATAACTACGCCGTTATTTTTAAACAACTTATATTTGTCATTTTCTTCCTCCAATCGCTTTCGTTATGGGTCCCACACATGGTCGCTACTGGGTCGCATTTAATATTCCCTCGAAGCATTTAATATTCCACAACCAAACGAATATTCCCACAACAATGAATATTTTATAACCACTTGCTTATTTTGAAATATTTACAGTATTTTACCCATAACTATCCACATTAATCACATCAACATTTCAAAATAATAATTAGAGGAAATTAAATTTCATTTATTAATTATTTGGGGTCTTACATTGATATTGTTGTTGTTTCAATAATTGTCATTACACAGTATTTTCATTATCGAAACAATAATTCATATTATCTGAATAATATTATTAGATAACATTATTGCCAATGTCTAGAAAGTTCATCTAAGGAGAGGTTTGGTCACCTAATTGCACGCCAAGAAGAGAGAAATTCTTATTGGAAAGCCCTCTTTCCTGAACCTGCCTCACGGTCATCAATATTGTGATTCGTAATATTATTTGTGAATAATTAATTATTGATTCATATGATGAGAAAAATATTGATTTTATGTGGATATAGATGAGAAAATTTTTAATGTGACAATTGTTGAAAATTTAAATTTTATCTTTTTCTCGATAAAATAATTCATTTAAATATATTATTATATTTTAATAATATAATAATGATGATATTTTTACGATGAATGTGGGATATATGAGTATATGTGGAGGAGGAGTATTTTTGTTACAAAAATATTTAAAACATGTTTTTTATGTATTTCATTGGACCCCATTTCTCGACCGAAATTTGATTATAGCACAGAAATCACCCGTTTGTGGATTTGGGCAATTTACATTTGGAATTTAGAAAAGCTTTCTTTCGCAAAATTGTAGAGAATTGAATTTCCTATAAAACTCGCGAGATTCGAATTTTCCGATAAAGGACTATTTATTGTGAATTATTGAAGTTCCGAAATAATTGATTTTTGGAAGTTTAAATTATTTTAAATTAGAAAAACGTTTTTTGTTGTTAGTCTTGTGTAGTGGGCTGGTTGGTGGCTGATGTTGGACAAATTAAGTGTGCATTGGAAATATATATATATATTATTAATTTATTAAATTTTCTACTTTGGTGTTCTAAGCATTTTCCTATAAATAGGTGCTTAGGTTAGAATTGAAAATCACACCGTAAATTAAAGTTTTCTCTCTATATTATCGAGCGTATTCTTGTGAGTATTTTGAGTATACTTTGAGTATTGCTATACTGATGCAAGTTCAAGTCATAGCTTTATATCCTGTTTCAAATTGTAAGATCTTGATCTTTCGAGGTAAGTGGATATTTTTTTAATGATATTATTTATTCTAATATCATTATGTCAAGTATTGATCTGAACTTTTAATTAAATTTGGAACTTTTAGTGTATGGTTACTATTCACGATACGACACTATTCACGATACTCTGATCTTATTCACGAATCACGACACTATTAATCGAAAAATAAAATTTTTCTTTTTCGTTCAAAATATCTATTCGGATACTAGCTTTGATTGTATCCATGTTTTGATCATTCTTTAATTTTACACCACTATGATTATTTTTGAGGTATTTTTGGACATGGATAAAACAAAGTACTAATCCTTAATCCTTAATCCTTGTCATTTTGTTTCACTTCGGATTCGTTTCTTTAAAAATATTTTTCATCATCCTCGGCCTTAAATGATGATATTATTGAATATCATGGCTTTTGTAGTACAAAGATGAATGATTTCGATGAATATTTTTGGCCCAGAAAGTGAAAAGATGAACAGTGTTTAGATGAACATGACTAATGATGAATACCTTTTTACCGTAGTACAAAGATAAATATTTGATTCTAGATATATATTGATTGATGTTACAGGATAAAAGATAGACGATGAACTTTTAAATTCATACATGTAGAAGATAGTAGTTTGCATTCTCTACTTAACTCTTCTAATGAATTATTATTTTTTGCGAATATTGATTTAAAACTTGTTGCCTATTGTATTCTATTAGATTTTTTCTCGTTGAAGACTAACGATAATTTGTTGTATATTATCTTAGTCATAATATTCTTTATCGGGCTAGTTGAGCTCACCATTTTCTTTTTATTCATTTTTTTCTTCAGAGGCGTAAGAATAACGAAGATGCAGTGGGATATGGAATGAAGGTTATAGAGAGAGTTGTTTAGTAGTCCTCACCATTTTTGTAAAATAATGTATCAATAAATGTGATGAGGATTTATTTGAGTATAGATATTATCTGTAAGATAATATTTGTATTCAAACTCACGCGTTATCTTGTTGTAATAATAAAGTTGTAGTTGTTTTCGCATTCATGTATTAACAACTCAAAATGGGTGATGTATACCTATTTTGGGGGCGTCACAGAAGTACTTGATGAAATTGATATAGTAGTATCAAACATCAAATATTTAGTCATATATATATATATATATATATATATATACGATCAATTTTATTTCATTTCTATCTTCAATATACTTGCTTACCTTCTTTGGGATTTATCTTGCCTCGTCGCTATAGGTTCGATCCGTCGTTATATGTTGTGTGTCGTTAAAAACTAAGACGACGGTTCTATATATAGCGACGGACCGAATCGTCGCCCAAAGGAGGGTGAACAATGTATGTTAGATAAGGGATGAACTTAAGATCTGGATCGTAAATATATATATATATATATACAAAACCGATCCAGTCCGGGAGTCCGGACTGGAGTAAAAGACGGATCAATTTTATTTTTTTTGCTTTTTTTTTTTTAAACAATTAAAAAATAAAAAATTATGGAACTAGCCCGTATTTTATACAATTATATTCTCTAATTTCATAACTAGTGATACTAAAAAAAAAATGAATGCCTTTTTGTTAAGTGCACGAAACATAAAGTTAGTGGATCAGCACTATGATGCAGTCTAAGATTTTATATAAATCAATAAACAAATTGACTGTATGTCTACTTATAGACATGTATCCCTTTTTACTTGATAGTTAGTACATTATTGTTAAATTAATTCCAAACAGTCTACTTATAATGAGAAATATAAGTATTTACTCACAAAAAGTTATATAGCTATTCAAAAGGTAGTAGAATGTATTGAAACATCTGATTGAATCTCTCAATTAATATATTTTGAACTTTGAGGTCTTAATTGTGAGACTTTATATTTCAACATAATAATTTTTTTTAAATATAATTTAAGAGACGTTTTTATGATATAATGAAATTGTTTTGTTATTGAAAAAATATATAATCTGTAATAGTGAAACAAATCACGAGTGTATGGGATATATTTGAATTTAAGAAAAGTAATAATTTATTTGATATTATAAAATAAATATGAGATTTTATATTTTTAAAAAAAATTATAACAAAGTCCATCCTATCCAAATCTTAATATTTGAAAAGAAATAAAGTAGTTTTAAAAGAAATACGGAGTAACAAAAAGAAAAGATAATTAATTACAAGCAACTTTTGGGGATAAATAAATAAAAATATAGGGTGTTGGTTGAGATACGAGAAGAGTGTTAGGATTTGCGTGGGAAAATACCTGTAATTCGAACGGAGTGGCTCCCATTTCTCGCAATTTCCTCTCTCTAAATATATACATACATACATACATACATACATACACACATATATGTATATCAAAAGATTTGAAGACAGATCATGGCTGTTGAGTAGACCTCGTCAAATTGTGGGTGGTTTTCTAAATTAGGTTATCGTCATTTAGATGCATTATTAAGTGCCACAATTTGTGAGCAAAATTCGGAATTCATTTTAAAAACTTTGTTTCTCATTCTTTCTCAAAGCCCTGCATTTTTGTCACAGGTAATTTCTCTCTCTCTCTGTAATTCTCTTAGTTTTCCTAGTCTTTAAGAAAAACACTAGACTATTATCCACAATCCACAAATCATCTGTGTAAACCCTTTCATACTTCTTTTTGATTTAAAGTTGTTATATTTGTTTGATAAATTATGTTTTTGTGTTGATATAATTAATGGGTTTTGATCACAATGTGGAGAATATGCATGTTAGTCTCCTTTCAATGATATTTGGAGCTTTTGGGAATATGATTTATCATGTTTGGTTATGGTTTTTTTTTTGCCTGAAATCTTTATGTTTCATTATGGGTATTGATTATATTGTGAAAACTATGTATTAAACATGTATATTGGTGATAATTTGTTTTATGCTTTTCTTTGAATATTGAAGCTTGTTTGGGAATATTTTTTCTGATGTTAGGCTATTCGGTTTTTGGGAGTTTTTTTCTTATAGAGATACTTGGTTTGAATCTGTATTCTACAGCTAAATATGCGAAAAAGATGGTTGTTAGATTTTTACGCTTCTTTTTTATTTTATTCCAATGCAATGGGTTGATGATGGTTACAAGGGCATTTGGGTAGTGTTTTTAAGCAGACCTTTTGTATGAGCTTGTAATGTTTGGTTTTTTGTCTATGAGAAGTTTGTGTATTTTTTCCCTGGTTGTATTCTTTCCTTAGTTATGTCTTGTAAAAGGTGCAGGCATTCTGCAAGGGTAAAAGTCTGGCGTTACCAAACTTGTGAATTGCACTTATGAGTGACACAATGTCTGGACCTCTTGAAAGGCCCTACAGGCCAAGTAAGTATTCACTGTGCTCGGCTCATTCCATCTTTGATCTTATATAGACTTGTTTGAAGATTCGGGCCTAATTGTTGAAACTAATATGTTAAAGATTGTAAATAAGTAAAGATGAATATGTTTTCATCATCTTGCCTATTTTTTGTATGGTTTGTTTGCGAGTCCTTAATTTGTTGATGGATTTGGTGAACAGGTCTTGAAAAGATTGACATGGAAACCTCTGAGGATGAGAGGAAGACGAGGCTTGGGTCTCTCAAGAAAAAGGCAATCAATGCCTCCTCCAAGTTTAGGCATTCCTTGACCAAAAGGGGTAGGAGGAACAGCAGAGTCATGTCTGTCGTGGTTGTGGATGAGCATGATGCCGAGGAATTAAAGGCAGTTGATGCATTACGCCAAGCTCTTATCTTGGAAGAATTGCTACCCTCAAAACACAACGATTATCACATGATGCTAAGGTTTATTTCTTTAATTTTTCCCCTTTTGTTACATTTAAGATTATTGATTCTATGGCACAAACAATTCTTCATGGTAATCATGCATATATGTAGACTTAAATATTATCTCGATATTAGATGATGCTTGAATTTAAATTAGCTCGTATAGAACCATTCTCCGGGTGAATAAGAAATTGATTGGGCATAGAAACTTGTATAAATGATACAGATTTTTGAAGGCCAGAAAATTTGACATTGACAAAACAAAGCAAATGTGGACTGATATGATCCAGTGGAGGAAAGAATTCGGTGCAGACACTATCATGGAGGTATTTATACATGGAAAGTATTCTTGATCATTGGTTTGAAGTTTATATAAATACCAACCTTGTGATGGAGCCTTTATTATATGATGATAACCCATAATATGCATCTGAATGCTGAGTTCGTCAATGTTTTGGTTAGGATTTTGACTTTAAGGAAAGAGATGAGGTCCTTCAATATTATCCTCAAGGACATCATGGGGTTGATAAGGATGGACGACCAGTTTATATCGAATGTCTGGGTAAAGTTGATGCTACCAAGCTCTTGCAAGTCACAACACTCGACCGCTACATCAAATACCATGTTCAGGAGTTTGAGAGGACCTTTATCGATAAGTTCCCAGCCTGCTCAATTTCCGCAAAGAAGCAAGTTGATCAGAGTACAACTATTATTGATGTACAAGGAGTGGTATGTTAAGATCCTTACTAATACCGAGTCAATCAAACAAAAATCTTACTTTATTTTAATGCGACTGATTTTTAGATTAATATAGTCAGGAATACTGTTGTTGACCTTTTTATATTGACAAAACGCATTCCATTTCTAAATCACAACTTTTTATAATACAACTAACGATCCTTCAGTAGTGTGCTACCCCTGTAATGTGGTTGAACATTTTCTGGCTCGAATTATCTGAAGAAAATAAAGGCAAACTAGAGAGGTAGTGTACTAAAACTGAAATGAGTTACTAACATAGTTAATGGCGCAGGGATTGAAAAGCTTCAACAAAGCTGCCAGGGAGCTTATCCAGCGCCTTCAGGCGATTGACGGCAACAATTACCCTGAGGTACTCATTTTTGTCTAATGCCACTAGTTTCTGTGTTTTGCATTGTCTGTATTGAGGCTAGATTTTAACTCCCAAATGCTTGTTCATTACAGACCTTGTGCCGCATGTACATCATCAACGCTGGTTCTGGATTTAGGCTTTTATGGAACACTGTGAAATCATTCCTTGATCCAAAAACCACAGCCAAGATCCATGTAATCTTATATCATCTGTTTAAATTAGTTCTAATACTGTTAAGTTCCACCTACTAAACAAGTTAGTGGCTCTGTTTACCAGGTTCTTGGAAACAAATATCAAAGCAAGTTGCTTGAGATAATTGATGCCAGGTACATTTTCTATATTTGACTCAGAATTTGCTATTCTGTTTCGACTTTCCATAAGAAACAAGACCCTTAGGTTAATGGTATATTGGTATATATGAAATCATTCAATAATGAACTGGGGCCTAACAACGTCTTGTTTTCCTGCTTTTGTATCAGTGAGCTCCCCGAGTTTTTGGGTGGTACATGTACTTGTGCAGATAAAGGTGGTTGTATGCAGTCCGATAAGGGACCATGGAATGATGCAGAAATAATGAAGGTCCTTCTTTCAGTTTTACAGTTTTAATTTATGTCCTATTCGTTATATTAATTCTTCTATACTCGCTATGTTTCATACTGAAATTATTTTCTGATGTGCCAGATGGTCCATAGTGGTGCACACAAATGCACGCGAAAAAGTTGTGATCCCAGCTGGTGATGAGAAGACTATTTCTGAGGATTTAGCATGCTTGTTCCAAGGTATTTATTAGGCGCTACTAACATTTTCCTATAAATAGAGGGCTAAGTTAAATTGAAAATCACACCGTAAACAAAGTTTTCTCTTTTCTCTCTAAATTATCGGCGTATTCTTGTGAGTATACTTTGAGTGTTCTTTATACTGTCATGGATTTACCGACCTTACTATACTCAAATACGTCAATACGGTTATTTTGAGGTAAAGGGTATTATTTTCTTCTTAAATGATATTTTTTCTTCAATATCATTATGTCAAGTATTAGTGAACTTTTTATCAAATTTGGAACTTGTCGCTATTTTGGAGTTCTTATTCACGTATACAGCCTTTATTCACGATATCGACTACACTACTCACGAATCACACGGCTATTTATTCAAAGAAAAATAAAATTTTTCTTTTTGTCCAAAATATCTATTACGGATACTAGCTTTGATTGTATCCATGTTTTGATCATTCTTGAATTTTACACCAATATGATTATTTTGAAGTATTTTTGGACATGGATAAAACAAAGTTTGCAAGAAAACGGGTCTAAAACTACCTATTTGGGTTCAGTGTTTCTGGACTTCTCAGCCTGACATGGTATACTGGTCTCTACAGTAATGAACTTCACAAATTTTCTCTCATATTGTAGAGTGTTTCTTTCAAGTTGGGAACTGATGCATCCAAGCCTTCAAGGGAGTACATTGAGCATCCACAACTCTCTCCGGTCCGTGAAGAAGTAAGTCATCTAACTCTTGTCACATTTAAGTTTAAAATCAAAATCGAGAACGTGGATACAAGGTGACATGACAATGATGACATCCATATGAACCTGTTTAGGTAGGATAAAGACTCAACAAGTTTAGACATTGTATTTGTATCACGATCATTTTATTCAACAACTAAGAGACATATGTAACATTCCACAACACAGTGCTTGTAAGCCTTTCTATTCTGGCTGCAACTTGCCAAAATTTTGATATTGATCATTAGTAGTGCCTTTTAAAATATATTAGAACAGTGTTAATTCAAATATTATATCTTTCTAGATTTTTTTATGATTGGCTTATTACACAACCCCCAACTCCCATTAAAAAAAATAAAAATTACAGGTCCAGCAAGCCAAAAACTTTCCTAGTGCGCATGGGCACAATGACTACATACCAATGGTTGGCAAGGCAGTTGATGAAACTTGGCCTAAATCAAAGCAAGCCGACAAGTTAGCTCTTTCAAAAGGTTTGCATTCATCGTTTGTATTTTTATAGATATTTAAGGTTACATAAAACTTCATTGTAAGAGTTTCTATTCATTTCATTTGGTAATCTGAAGTGTGCTGAAATATCTGAAGGGTATTTTCAAAACAACTCTAATTTTGATATAAACTCTTTGTTTTCCCTCTGGAAGCTCAAAACTTTTACCCCAGCCATGCTGCTAGCAAGTCTACTGATGGAATAAGTAACCAGATTTTTAGTGGGGTTATGACTTTAGTTATGGGCATTGTGACTATGGTCCGACTGACCCGCAACATGCCCAGAAAGCTTACAGAAGCCACCCTGTACTCTAGCTCTATGCGTGGTGGTGTTGAAATGATAAAAGGTCAGGCACATCCCTACAAGTTACCTGCACCCGCAGTCTCCAACGCCGACTACTTAAATATGATAAAGCGCATGAGTGAGCTGGAGGAGAAAGTCATCCTTCTCAGCCAGAAACCAGCATCAATGCCCCCCGAGAAAGAGGAACTGTTGAATGCTGCTTTGGCTCGTGTCGATAACCTGGAGCAACAGCTTTCAGCAACCAAGAAGGCATGCATATAATTCTCATTTCGCGAGTGTTATCTTTGATCCTTTTCTTTCCTTCATTTTTTTTTACCTTTTTGAAAATTAAAATATATGTTTTCGATCATATGCAGGCTCTTGACGATGCCCTTGTTCACCAAGAAGAGCTCCTTGCCTACATCGAGAAGAAAAAGAAGAAGAAGAGGTTTTTCGCTTTCTGAATGCAAGGTTGAAAATTGAACTGGTAAGGTGATCAGAACCAGTTTAAGGAAGAAAAACTTGTGGCAATCTTGAAACTGTTTGGGAAATTCGTGAATTTGTTTTTCAGCACCACTGATGCTATCCAGTAAATCCATTGTTTGCTTTATTAAACACCTTATGCAAAGCTTTTGTATGAATCTATGATAACATTCTTTTCAACTGTATCAAACTATTTGGCATGATTCCTATGCAACCCTGCACACCAACTGGAGAGGCGAAGCTATTTCTTCTGAAGCTTGACATTGACAATGACAATGACAATGACAATGACAATGACATTCTATTTTTAAGCTTCTTCAATAACCATAAGATTTTTCCACAGAAGCAGAACTTGTTTTTTTATTTTCTGTGGCCTTTTCATGTACCTGAACGACACACTACTAAGAGTATTGCTATGGTGACCAAAAAATCTTGGAAAAACTAACTTACAAAATTATGTAGCAAAATGTAATTAGTTGATGGTGACATCATCTTTTGTAACCATTCTTTTGTCACCAAAGTACTATAATTCTATCATGTTAAGGCACCAAAAACCTGACACACCCTCGCATACATTTAATTAGGGTTTGGAATGGAATTTCTGGATCCAATGTTCCAAAGTATCAGACATTTTGTGAAATATTTGCAGATGTCCGGTGCAGTACATTGCCTGCATGATTTGCTTTACTGAAAGGGGATAATCTGATTTGTGATCAACCAAAATCATATAAAGCAAGGGTTAGCAAAATGATCCTCATAGAGTTGGCCATAAATCTAATAGCTATAAAGCGCTCTCTGGTAAGTAAGTAACACAAATCATTGCAAACATTATGAAATGGTTTGAAGTTTTTCAACATACATTCACAACTCGAAAGAGCAATAATAGCAAACAAACTCGGCACACAAGTTTTCAAACGATAAGCATTACATCTCAATGTGATATTACATTGTTTGAAACAAATCCTTTGCAAAATCAATGAAGAAGATTGGGTAATGTGCAACCACAAGTATAGCAACGAAGAAATTCTTAAAACGGCCAAGCAAATCCTCGCTCGTGGTGTATCTCTACATTCGCCAGCAAGACTTCTTCTTCTGCTCGACACACGGAAAGAAATATGTCAGCCAAGTATTATCTAAGTATCTTACCTAGAAACTAGACTCTGCGTGTGTGAGTGCGTTTTCAGAGGGTAAAGACAGAGAAAGGGGCAATTGAGATGTGCTATCATGCATACAAGTAACACAAAAATATAGTGCTCCCATATGCATTTAACACAGAAATAATCAACTCACCCGGAATTTTGCTTCTTCCTGACTGTCTATGTAAGCAAGCAGTTCCTCTTGCCTCATCAAAGCTTCGTGCAGAGCCTGCTCAGGAAGAAGAAGAATGTCAAATCGAGTACAAACTCTACACATAATAAGCAAATGAATAGAGAAATGCACAAGATGAAAAATGAAGTCATCAGCTGAAGATTCTTTGAGATGCACAAGATGCTAGTGCAAATGCAAACTTGCAAATGACTACAGATTAGGCTAGGTAGTGTATGAGCCATAGCAGGCACAGTTTAATATTAAGTCGACGGCAGTGAACTTTGTTGCACATCAAATGGAAAAACTTAAGATCTTTAGTAGGTGAAAAAAGATCTCAAGTACTAGAAGTAAAATATTATTTAACGGCAGTTGAAAATAGCAGAAGCATCAAATTTCAATCATTAGCGTGACATTTTTTATTCCCATTTTTATTCATAAACCCTTCCACATCTTGAAACCAGTAGTAAAAGCATCAACACTCGCTGGCAGAAAACTTATTTGTCGTGTTGCTTACTTCAAATTATTTCATTTAAGACTAAATCTAGTCTTCTGATCATTGTTTGAATGTTTTCACATTATGGTGAAGCATATTCTAGAAATATATAGAACAAGTTACAAAAAGAAGCAAAATGTTGTTATCAAGGGCTTTGCATCATTTAGAAGTCACATGGGCGCTGAAGGTGTTATATTTAACCCAACGACCTAACATACATATATATTTATACGGTCCGGATGTTAAGCTCACCCCTTATCTAGCTCACCTTGCTCACCCCTTTAGCGACGGACCAGGCGACGATTCGGTCCGTCGCTATATATAGAACCGTCGTCTTAGCTTTTAGCGACAAACAACATATAGCGATGGACAACATATAACGACGGACCGAATCGTCGCTAAAGGGGGTGAGCAAGGTGAGCTAGATAAGGGGTGAGCTTAAGATCCGGACCGTATATATATATATATATATATATATATATATATATATATATATATAAGTGCAGCAACTCGACAAGGTTTCAAGAAAATGCAACCCAGCGCTTTGATTAAGAGTTCAAGTGCGAGTGATATATCAGGCAAATCAGCCCTCCACATCATTAAACTAAACCAGCAGTCATTTGACAACAGTTGTGTCTTTGTCAAACAGAATAAATCCATCCATTAATGAGTTTACCTTTTTGGTAGCAATTAACTCTGCTTCTAGCGCATCCACACGACACACAGCAGCATTCAGCAATTCCTCTTTCTCATATGGCATCTCAGATGGCTTTGCCTTGAGAGTATCCACTTTCTCTTCAAGTTCACTCAGTCTTTTCAGAACAGAGGAGAGGAGCTCTGTCTCCGTAAATGTTCGAGTTGGTGAAGGGGGGCGGAATAATTCCTCCTTGGTCAATGTACCAAAAGCAAATTCCTGATTATTTTTATCCTGATCAGATGAGTTTTCAGGAAGTTTCTTGGTTACACGGCTTGCCACTGAATAGAAGAGTGTGTAAAGGGTCATGAAGAAGGTCATAAGCATTGCCATAATCCGAACATGATGTCCTTCTGGTGCCTTAGCAGGTAGTGTAGGTGGTGTCCCTGATAAAATAGTTTAAATTATATTATTGCATATCTGAAATTAGTATCAACATATGTTGAAAGGAGCAGCAGCAGTAAGAAAATCCTGTAGATAAGATCTCCATTCTTTGTTTAGACATCTTTATCTAACATATGACAGATGGTGCTGCTACATAAGCAGTACTTTAGAACCATGGTATTACTACTGCTGCCAGAATTTTTTATCCTGAAATCTTGGGGATAAGTAACATTTGCATCAAGGATTGAGATGCTTGACTTGATATCTATTGATGAGACTATAAAATAGTTGTAAATCAGCAAGATGAATGAGTTGAATTAGGCCCAGTTTGGAAAGCCATGGTGGCAACATTCTTTTCCGTGAAGATATTTCTTCATCTTCTTACTTCTAACTTTTCTAATAATGCATTTTAGTTATAAAAAAAATCAAGTTTTTCTTTATAAAACCAACATACCATGGTTTCAATCAATTAAGAAGAGAGAGATACCAGACATAGTTATGATAATAGAGTATGAGAGCATTCGAATAAATTGACTGATATTTGTATATGCATCAAACTACAGGTCCAAGTAAAACAACATGTTGCACTCCACACAAGAATGGAAAAAAATCTCCGTCTAAAACAATGATAGTAAATTGATTCAGACATTTATAAATGTCCTGTCTGAAACGATATTCATATTGTTTGTAACAAGGAAAACATGTAGATCTCAGATATGTTATATGTGTACTAGTATGAAAAGATTTTTATTCTTTGTTAAGTTATGCAGCAAAATGTAACTTGACCCTAACCTTTGGAAGCATTAGGCTTTTTAAAGGATGCTTGCTTCTTCCATCCAGCATCAACAGCTTTGTCGACCATGGGTATGTATTCATCATATCCTGAGAAGGTACCAGTATAGCTTACAGATCCAATCACCTTGGCCTACATTTCCAAACAAGTAATTCATAAAGTAAGTAGCTAAGGAAAGGAATCTCAAAGACCTTTGATAAAACACCTACAGATAAATGCATACTAAATTTATCAAACCAACAGAAGTAACAACTAGAGAGGAAAGCTGCAATAATTTAGACAAATAAATCAGATAACTTTTCACATTTATCCCAAGATAAAACAATACTAGTACGAAAAAGGGGATAATCATATTAATTATGCTTCATGCCACTCTTATTTATGTATCAATAACATAAGCCATGAAAATGTAAAATTTCAAAAAACCTACTTCTTCACGAACAGGAGTCAACCTAAGATGTGAGTAACTCCTCATTGCTTTTGGAGAAGCAATATCTTCAGCTTCAGATCCTGACTCAGCAGTGGATGTATCACTGCCTTTAACCTGCTTCAGTAGAGTAGAGGAGAAAATATGAACCACCATACTCGGAAACAGAAAAATATCTGTGTTCAAGAAAAGTAACACCAAAAAATGAGGCCATACCATTGGGTAGTGAGGCTTAGCATAAGCAACTACCTTCCCCTCACTGTTTAGAACTTTAACCACCTGTCTGGCACGTCCTGCTTCCCCATTAAGAACCATCTGCAAAATAATGTACATTGAAGCAAATTTTCTCGCTAAAAAATAACATCAGGAACAACCATTGAAGTGAAAAGCCTAAATAATCCATTATGCCGAGTCTCAACATAAGACATACTGAAATTGTAAACAGTTAATGAAGAAGAGTGAAAGTAGTCAAAGTCAGTGCAGAACCTTCAAAATATCAGGAATTTTCCATGGCCCTTTGTCAGAACGAAGACAACCGCCTTGATCTGCACAAGTGCAGGTGCCACCCAGAAATTCTGGCAATTCACTGTACGAGTCCAAAAAACCTCATGAGTTTTGAGAATAATCAATGTTGTTATGAACAATAAAGCAATGCGCAGAAAATGTAGAATCAGTTACAAACACATTCACTAAAGATGAATACTACACCCAATTACCTGCAATCTATCATCTCAAGCAACTTGTTCTGGTACTTGTTCCCAAGAACCTACAGACGGCCCAAACATAAATAAAATGATTCAGTAAATAGATGGGCCCGGATGAGGGGGGGTTTCAAAAGTAATGCTTTAAAACGATGGAAAAGAGTATTATAATACATGAATCTTGGAAGTAGTTTTGGGATCCAGAAAAGACTTCACAGTATTCCAGAGCAGTCTAAAACCAGGACCAGCATTGATGATATACATTTGGTGAAGCGTCTGCGACAATGAAAATTAGTAAATCGAGATTGATATCCAAATTAATCTTGATTCCCTATATCAGAAATTAATAATTGAGCATTATATAACTGAATAAGAACATAAAATCAAGATTACTTCAGGGTAATTGTCGCCATCAATTTTCTGGAGCCGCATAATGAGTTCCCGTGCAGACTTTGTGAAATTCTTCAACCCCTGAAATTTAACAATAAAGGAATTATAAAACATTGTATGATGCATGAAATGTATAATACTTGAGAATTGTCAACTTAAGGGGAACATACCACGCCTTGAACATCTAAAATTGTTGTACTTGAATCGATGTGCCTTTTTGCTGCAATTGAACAAGCTGGAAACTTAATAGCAAAAGTTTTCTCAAACTCCCTCACATGGTATTTCACATATCGATCCATGGTTGTAACTTGCATAAGTTTGTTAGGGTCCACTTTCCCTAATCTTTCAATGTATACAGGTCTTCCTTCTTTGTCCACACCATGATTACCTTGCGGATAATACTTCAAAACTTCATTCAACTCTTTAAATTCAAAATCCTGATGTGAGCATCAGCAAAGGGAAAATGTCAAATTCTAAAATAACGAGGGAAGCAGCATTGACACATGCCCCTGACAATTTTGAAAACCAAACAACAAAGTTGAGTAAAATATAGATTTTATTACCTCCAAAATTGTGTCAGCACTGAAATCCTTCCTCCATTGAATCATATCAGCCCACATATGCTTTGCTTTTTCAATATCAAACTTCCTTGCCTTCAAAAATCTGAAAAATAATACCTAGTTTTACAACCATAAACTGGCTAACCACTAAAGCCAGAAAGAGTTGTGGTTAACCATAGGTTGGCTAAGAACAACAAGTAACTATAAGACACCTATGTTTTTCAAAAAGAACTAACTACAAGACATTTAGATCCCACAATAAACAGTCTCAGTCCAAAGATTACAAGCCAAACTAAACGAAAGAAGTGAAATTTGCTTAAAGCCTTAATAATTAACATCTTTAAGGAACATATAGAATAAACCTTTTACTTCATCTTAAAACAGAAAAAGAATTATATATCTCCCATTTTAGCAGCCCAAAATAGTCACCCAGTCTGCAGATCGGTAAAAGCTGATCTAGGCCATCTAGAATAGTACCATAACAAAATCTTCCCATGATGTAATGATTCTGGCAGAGGGGAGGCTTTAATCTTTATAAGTAGCACATAACAAAGTAAAGACATGGACAGCTACTGAGATGGTAGAAGAACTATGCATTACACTCATTTCCATCAAATAGTGACGTAATGACTAGTTACTCAATATCTATTGTACTAAAAATATTTTAAACTTCACTATCAAAATGTAGCACAGTCTATTTGTCAGCCACAATAGAGAAGAAACACCATCAAAAAGTCACAAGCATTTTCGAGCTCAAATGCTAGAATTTGCTTGCATTAAAGGATGGTTTTACCAATAATCCCTGTGGTTCTTTTTAAAATCTTAATAATATGGACTACATTCAAAGCTAACAAAAGAAAGTGTCATTCCAATAGAAAGGTTCAAGGTAAGTACCTCAACATCATATGATAATCATCATGTTGTTCAGGTAGCAATTCGTCCAAGACCAATGCTTGTCGAAATGCATCTACAGATCGTAGCTCCTCAGCATCCCGAATATCTTCAATTGAAACGGAGCTAACTCGGCCATCACTCTTTCTTCTACTGCTCTTTTTCTTGAGAGAATGTTTGAACTTGGAAGATGCATTTAATGCTTTCTTTTTAAGCGAACCAATTCTCGTCCTTCTTTCATCCTCGGAGTTTTCAAAATCAGATTTTCTCTCTCTTCTCTCATCATTACCAGAGGATCCCTCAAAGCCTATCAGATGGACAAAAATAATTTATTATATAGCAAATTATAAATAAATTACTAAAATCATCATAAAATAAAAGTTTGCTGAAATAACAACTTTATAGAGCTATCATCGCAGCATGTGTTGAGAAAAAAAATCTCTAAAATTTCTCTAATTGTCAGCCCTTTACATAAATAGCTCTAAACTTTCTCTAATTTTTTCTCAACACATGCTGAGATGATAAAGACAATTAGTTCAAGCCTCCTTAACGAGGACTATTAACTAAATCCTCCTATCTACCTTGGACGAGTATTAGCAAGTTTCCAATCAGTCGACAACTACACCGATATAAAACATAGATAAAACTTATAAGCCAAAATATGGTGAAAATACCATATACTATATGCAAAATTATAGACTATTGAAGCAAGAAATTTGGGAGAACATTTAATTAGGATTCTGGGGTAGTCTGTTCACAATTACTAATGCTTAAATTAAAAAGAAAAGGTGCTACGAATTAAAATTGCAAACATTTAATAGGTACATATGCACAATCTTACAAACCCAATATGAGAAATTCCCTATCTTACAGAAAAGAAAACTCCTCACCCCTATTAAGTGTTAAAATGGACTATTTCACACTTTACATATAACAAAATCTCCTTCTAGAATCTTATAAAATTTTGAAATCGACATTTTATCACATATAAATTATTAGAAAACTAACAAGCCTCCAAAAACAGAATAACAATAAGAAAAAAGAGAAAATATGAAATTTGATGCTTGTCATAAAAAGCATCATCTAATAATAGACATCCTGAAGGAAACCTAGCTTCAAATACTACACATTTCACTGAATTTCAACATAATATAAATCCCTATCTAGCTTCATTAAGCTCGATAATAAATATAAGTTTCACACCTTCACAAAATAAGATGCCAACAGACCGAATCAAAACTCCCTAATCTCAAAACGAAAACATTAATTCCAAATATATCAAGAACTTGACCACAGGTACAAAAAGATTCACTTTTTCCACATATTAACACACAGTATATACAGTAAAACCCTAGCTTGAGAAAGACCAAAAATACAATCCCGTCAATTAAGTACAAAATGAAGATAAGTATCAAACGTAAGCGATCAATAAACACCAAAAGTAAACTCACATGGCCTCGCGAACCGATCCAGGGGTCCAGACATCTCTTTCGTTTATCACCAAAATCAAGACAAAGAAAACCCAAATCGTAACTATCAATCACAGCAAAACAACAGGATATCAGTAGCTAAACAAACCTGCATTACGATCAAAAACCCTCAAGAAAAAAGTTGACAAACACTAATTTCGAAATTGAAGTACTTCTACTCCCCAATTCAGTTTGTGAAATTTTCTCACCTCAAAACTATCTTTCTTTCACGAATCACGAGGTTGATCGAACGGCAATAAATGCATCTGCCAAAATTAAAGCTGATCTGTGGACTGTAACGGATTTTATCAGTACATTAAATGGGGAGAAATAGATGCAAATAAATTACTTACATAAATAGAGTTATACTTATAAGTTAAATATATAAATATCGCCGACGGCGATGAGAGAGAGTAGAGAGAGAAAGAGAAGGGGGCGTTGGAGGTATTTATTGAGAGATAGACTAGGGTGTTGGGTCCACTGGGTAGTATGGCTGGGTAACGGCCACGTGGCGGGATGAAGGGTGGATGGAATGAGGAATCTGCCGGCGGTTGGTGTAGTGAAATTCTTGTAATTGAGTTACTATAATAATTTGGTCACTGCCGGTGAATTGTTGTATTTGGTATGGTTGACTTCTAAATTTTAACACGTTAAAATATTTTTTCTTTGATTTTTGTTTTTTCTTGGGATTTGAGAAACAATGATAAGGTAATATTTTGTGTAAAATATAAAGGAAGTATAATATTCATGTGAGAGAGTAACGTTTAAAAATATTAAAAATATATGTGAAAATATAAATTTCTACAATATAATTCTCCTCTTTTTCTTTTTTTTTTTCTTTTTTTTTTAAATTTTTTTTTCTCTAGTTTAAGAGTTATTTTTACAAAATACTTTTTGTTAAGATTATAGAATAAGTTATGGTATATCGGGGATCCAGTTAGTATGAAGTTCAATTTTGGTCAAATAGAATGTTTACACACAGAATTTCGTCTGCGTGTCAGCACTCTATTGATCAATTGACCAACTTACTCAGAAATAAATTTTATACTAACAACTTTTGTATATTGGCTTGGTAGTTTTCTTAGATAGTAGTAGTAAAAGTGATTTGAAATAGTTAGAATTTTGTTTGTATTACTTAAATTAGTTGCTAAAATAACAACCAAAATATTATTAGGGTAAAATTTTATTAGTTTTGGAAATACAAGATTAATGTGAGCTTCCTGTATGCAAAGCCTTATATATTTAGAATAAAATGTATTTCTCATAAATTGAATTGTAATATAAGTTTTCAAAATATAAAAAAAAAATATAATAATTCTACCGTTTTAAATTATAAAATTATTATTGACTTTTAACCGTGAGTACTTTAGCCAATTCATCCAAAATAATAAATCTTATTTATGGTGTTACAACACTTGCATTTGGAATGGAGTATTAAGTTAAAATTTTGAGGAGTTATTGACCTCCTTAATCATGAACTAAGATAATATATATTGTTTATGACTCATTTTTAAAGAGTATAATAATCAACCTTTTATTAATTAATACATTTAAACAAACATTTATCCCATGATTAATTGGTTATAAAAATAATGGGTAATGAGAGATACCTATTTGTATATATTAATTTATTATTACTTCTGACTACTTATATATTTATCCCATCTCGTATAGACTATATTTATGAACAAGTAACGTGTTTGTTATTTATGCTTCATTTTCAAGGACTATTTTAACCAACCTTTTTTTTAATTCAAATAATTAATTTTTATTAATAATATAATGTTTAATTACATTTTTGTTTTTTTTTCTTTATTAATAACTGGCTATGTTAACATCAAGTTTCGTCACGACGTCATTCAATCACGTAATCCACGCGTTAGAATCAAGACAATAACGAGATCACATGCAGGCGTGATTTTCTTGCAGGCCACGGAGGATAGTTAGGTGTGAGAATGAAAGACAGCCGTTACAAGGTTTAACAATGGAGGCTGAATATTTAGTGCTCAAAAGTAAGTATTACCTGTTAATTGTAACATTGACCTTGTATTTATAGTGCTTTCACCACCTTTAATCCTTCTTCGAGTCGAATTAGACTCCTAGTTATGGTGGTTACCATAACTGGGTCCAACACAATCTCCTTAAAAGGTGCGTGGAATCCAATCCAACCACTACCTTTGAGTTACCTTATCCAATTATGATTAGGATTTCGATTCAAGACGCAGATGAGGCCCACTGCGCAAGTGCCCAAACAATCACACCATCAAGTATGGGCTTTACCAAAGGACTCAAGGCCCGACCTCGAACTCCACACGACGTGGTTACGATTCTATTTAAAGGACTTGGACATCGAACCCCAAGAAAGTATCCCCAAGGTAAGGTTAAAAGTGTAAGACCCCAACTTATTATAAATAAAATTGAATTTTCCTTTATTCATTATTCTAAATTAATAAGGGTTAATTTGATATAATTCTTTGGTTATGGGTGAAATGTGCAAAGTTTACAAAATAAGCAAGTGGTTATAAAATATTCATTATTATTTGGGAATATTCGTTTGGTCGTGGAATATTCTTTTTTGTCGGGAATCTCGCATTGACGACGTTAATCATTGGTGGGCCCCATAACGGAAAAAACGGTTGGATGAAGGAAAACGACAAAGATCGAGTTTTATAAATAACGACGTAAATTGTTACCAATTATTAACTTCGTTGGGTTACTCCGGTGGTTAAAATACTGATGAATACGCGTGGTTGCATAAAAGAAGACACCAGACATTGCAAAGTATTATTGAATTATTGATCCTTACGTAAGAAGGCACTACTCAATAATTATTACAATGAGTTATCGCTCAATATTATATTTTATTGATTCAATAATTGTTGCGTTGATATTTTGTATTGCTGTTGTTTCAATAATTGTCATTACACAAGATTTTCCATTATCAAATCAATAATTCATATTATTTGAATAATATTATCGATAACATTATTGGCAATGTCTAGAAAGTTCGCGTCAAGGAGAGGTTTGGTCACCTAATTGCTAGCCAAGAAGGAGAAATCCTTATCGGAAAGCCCCCTCTCTCTCCGAACTACCGGTCACAAGATCTTGTGATTACGTAATATTATTTTTGAATAATTAATTATTGATTATTATGATAAAAAAATATTTATTTTATGTGGATATATATGAGAAAATTTTTAATGTGACAATTATTGAAAATTAATATTTTATCTTTTTCTCGATAAAATAATTCATTTAAATATATTATTTTAATAATATATTAATCTATGATATTTTTATAATGAATGTGGGATATATGAGTATATGAGGAGGTAGAGTATTTTGTGACATTAAATGTTTAATATATGTTTTGTGTGTCTGTGGACACAATTCTCGACCTAAAATTTATTATAGATCGTAGAAATTGCCTGTTTGTGGATTTTGGATAATTTTACATTTGGAATTTGGAAAAATTTTCTTCCGCAAAGTTGTAGAGAATTGAAATTCCTATAAAAATTAGCGAGATTTGAATTTTTCTGATAAAAGGGTATTTATTGTGAATTATTGATGTTTTGAGTTCAAATAATTGATTTTTGGAAATTTTAATTATTATTTTCAAGAAAACGTTTTTCAAAGGTTGGTGAGCATCTTTAACATGTGGTTGGTGGCTAAAATCAGATTCCTTGGTGGTGGGCTTGAATATTTGGTAAATAATAATAATTTATTAATTTAGTCTCCTTCATGCTCTAACATTTTCCTATAAATAGAGGCTAAGTTAGAATTGAAAATCACACCGTAAACAAAGTTTTCTTTCTTTCTCTCTCTAAATTATCGAGCGTATTCTTGTGAGTATACTTTGAGTGTTCTATATACTATGCGGGTTTCACAAGACTATACCGAAATTCATCGGTCAAGACGATTATTTTGAGGTAAGGGTATTATTTTCTTCTTAAATGATATTTTTTTTCTTCAATATCATTATGCCAAGTATTGGTGAACTTTTTTATCAAATTTGGAACTTGTTGTGTTGGGGGTTACTTATTCACGATACTAAGATTATTCACGATACGACATAATTATTCACGAATACGCAAGACTATTCATCGAAAAATAAAAAATTTCTTTTTGTCCAAAATATCTATTCGGATACTAGCTTTGATTGTATCCATGTTTTGATCATTCTTGAATTTTACACCAATATGATTATTATCAAGTATTTTTGGACATGGGTAAAACAAAGTACTAATCCTTAATCCTTAATCCTTGTCATTTTGTTTCCTTTGGATTCGTTTTTTTAGAAATGTTTTTCATCATCCGCAATTCTAAATGGTGATATAAATGAATATCTTTGGCTCTGTAGTGCAAAAGATGAACGATTAATCGATGAATATCTTTGGCCCTGTAGTGCAAAAAATGAGCAGTGTTGAGATGAACATGACCAACTGGTGATACAAATGAATATCTTTGGCCTGTAGTGCAAAGATGATTAAAGATGTATATTGATTATTATTACAGGGATAAACTATTGATGATGGACTTTTAAACCTTAGAAGATAGTAGAATTCTTTCTACTACGCGACTCTTCTAATGGATTCATTGCTTCCATTGCATTTGTTGATCTAAAACTTGTTGTCTCTTGTATTCTCGTTAGATTTTTCCTCGTTGAAGACTAACGATAATTTGTTGTATATTATCTTAGTCATAATATTCTTTATTGGGCTAGTTGAGCTCACCCTTTCCTTTTTGTTCCATTTTTCTTCTCGGGAGGTGAGTAACATGCTTGAGGATCGAGCCTGGGTATGGAGTGATGGTTCTAGGAAGATGTTTTATCATTCCCTCACTTTATTTCGTAAAATAGTGTATTAATAATTAATGAGGACTTATTTGGGTGTGTATATTGTCTGTAAGATAATATTTGTATTCAAACTCACGGTTGTATTGTCAGATTCTACACGACATCTATATTGTCAAAGTTGTAGTTTGCTTTCTATACCATGTATTTTGGCGACTTCAGAATGGGTGTTGTATACACCTATTTTGGGGCGCCACAGGTTGGTATCGAGCTTAGGGATATGATCTCCTGGCGGAGATCGGGGAATAGAACTAGGAGGGAGAGACGAGTAAATCCTTCGCTAGTGTGTCCTACCTAAGCTTATTTGTTGGCTCTCATAATATAGGATATTATGTGATATGTTAATTTGTTTAATTAACCCTTGTTTTTATGGCAAGATTTAAGAATGGGCCGAGAACGTTAACAATGGAGTTTATGAGACCGTGGAGACCCCGAGACTCACCAACGAGGAAAACGTGCAACAGCCGGGCAATGTTCTCTTGTGAACAACGCCATCGAGCAAATGATGAACGACGGACGGATGTTTAGAAGCTTTTTGCGCTCATGCAAAATCGACGAGGAGACTCGTGTACAAAATACGGAGGAAATGATAAGAACGTGCGGTTTGTCACTACCAAACAATTCAAAGAGTTGGGACCACCAGATTTCCATGGAAAGCCGGATCCGATCAAGGCGTAAACGTGGGTCAAGCAAATTACCAAGATATTCGATGTCTTGGGGTGCGGAGAGAATGAAGGTTCCATTCGCCACCTTTATGTTTCGTGGTGAAGCGGAGACATTGGTGGGGAATCGTGAAGCGTACCCGACCAGATGCACTTAACATGTCTTGGGAAAGATTTCAGAATCTGTTTAATGACAAGTACTTTCGAGAAAGTATTCGTCTATATGAAGGAAGTAGAGTTTATTAAACTCTAAGCAGTAACAACATGACGGTGTCTTAAAGACGAGGCAAGGTTCGCAGAATTATCCAGTTCAGACCTCATTTTGGTGGAGAATGAGGAACGAATGACGTATATGTTTCGAGAGGTCTAAAACCAGAGATTAAATCAATACCTTATCTCTCATAAATTTTTCTCAGATTCAGAGATGTTGTCGGCAGGCTCGATTATTAGAGCGAGATAGTGAGTATACTCAACCAAGGGACCACAATCGTGGTAGTCATCGAACGATGATAACCAAATGAGGAGGAAAGAATACGGACAAAGGCGGTAACCACTCGTGTGGTAATCGTGGACATGATAATAGGAGAGGTGACTCAAGTGGAAATTTCAGAAGAGAAGATTCAACAATGACGGAAGATATCATCAAAAGAAGACCAAAGACCAACAACAAATGCTGGGGAGGAGAACTAACCTTGATTAGATGTTACAAATGCGGGAAGGAGGACATATCACCCAAACTGCCCGAGAACAATCCAAGGTATGTTACAACTGTGGAAAGGAAGGCCACATCGTTCGAGATTGTATTATCGCGAAACCAAGTTCAGTGAGAGTGGTGATTCCAAGGTCATCCGGATAAGTCGAAATCGGCGGTTCTCGGAAGAAGCGTTTGTCGTGGATTGGACAAAACGTGAGGAACCCAAACGAGGTGATCACGGGTAAGCTAATCTTGAATTCTTGTGAAGTTTATACCTTACTAGAACCGGTTCTACCCATTCTTTTTCTCTCCGCCTTGTGCTCAACGCTTAAACTTGATTCGGGAGAAATTAGATTTTGATTTATCTGTTGAAACTCCGTTGGGTGAAACCTTCGTTACATCTACAGGTTTATAAATCTTGCATGATCCAAGTTGGCACTATCACATTACCGTTGATCTTATCTCTTTAAAGATACTTGCTTTTGATGTGATTTTAGGAATTGATTGGTTAACCACTCATCATGCCAAAATTGATTATTTTCGTAAGGTTGTTAGTTTTCATATTCCTAACCAACGGTCATAATTAATTCAAACCACTAAACCACTAAAATCATCACGTCATATCAAGCCACAAAGCTATTCGCTTATTGAAA
Organism: Panax ginseng; assembly: GCA_020205605.1. Lineage (NCBI taxonomy): Eukaryota > Viridiplantae > Streptophyta > Magnoliopsida > Apiales > Araliaceae > Panax > Panax ginseng. The sequence continues at coordinate 2,700,979 of CM035133.1, read as the reverse complement.
ACGGATGTCAAGCTTTCTTAGCCCATGTTATGGATTTGAATAAAGACAAGTCGATTTGAATAATATTTCGTGGTTAGAGAATTTCGATGTATTTCTGAAGAGCTTCTCGGTTTACCCCGTAACGTGATGTTGAATTCTTTATTAACCTTGAACCGCACAAAACCCATTTCTAAAACCCCATATCGAATGGCTCTATTGAACTTCGTGGAGTTAAAAGTCCAACTACGGAGTTATTAGACATCGGTTTCATTCTGGCCCCAAGACGTCTCCTGGGGTGCTCTTGTTTTATTCAGTAAAGAAGAAGAAAGACGGGAGTATGCGACTTTTTGTACGACTATCGAGAATTGAACCATGTCACCATCAAGAATATAGTATCCGCTACCTCGCATTGATGACCTGTTCGACCATTTACAAGGAGCGCAATTCTTTTCAAAGATCGATCTTCGCTCGATATCATCACCAAGATTAAAACCGAGGATATTCCAAAGACAAAGATTCGGGACTCGACACGGGCATTATGAATTCTTGGTCATGTCTTTTGGATTGACTAATGTTCCGCCGCTTTCATGGATATGATGAACCAGTGTATTTAAGGAATATTTGGATCAATTCGTTGTTGTCTTTATTGATGACATCCTCATCTATTCCAAAAGCCGTGAAGATCATGAACACCATTTGAAGTCGGTACTACAAAGACTTCGTGAGCACAAGCTTTATGCTGTCAAGAAATGCGAAGTTCGGCTCGAGGAAGTAGCATTCCTTGGGGCACGTGGTGTCAAAACAAGGAGTATCATTGACGGCCGAAGATTGAAGCAATACAAAGTTAGGGAGCAACCAAGTCCATGATCAAGACGCAGCGACTGGCTTAAATTTGGTTATTATCGGAGATTTGTGGAAGGATTTTCTCGAATCGCTATTCGATTAACTCGGTGACTTAAGGATGCAAAATTTTTATGGAGCGAGGAATGCGAGAAGAGCTTCCAAGAGCTCAAGAGAGACTCATTTCTAAGACTGTTTCGACAATACCATCCGGTTCGGATGGATTTGTTATCAATGATGCTTCCGCAAGGGTTAGGATGTGTTCTCACGTAACATGGGAAAGTCATAGCCTATGCCTCACAACAACTCAAAGAATATGAGAGGAATTATCCTACTCATGATCCGGAGTTAGCGGTAATCGTGTTTGCGTTGAAGATATGGAGACACTACTTCAGACGGGGAGAAAGTGGAGATTTATACGGACCATAAAAGCCTCAAATATTTCTTCACCCAAAGAACTCAATACGCGAACGACGTTGGCTTGAGCTATTGAAAGATTACGATCACACTATTCAATATCATCCCCGAAAAGCGAACGAGTAGGCGACGATTAAGTAGAAGATCATACGCAGCACGAAGTGCGATATTGTCAACGCAAAGGCCCATTTTGTATGACTTGCAAAGGATGGAGGTAGAATTAAAGACTCAAGGACCCACATAATGATGGCGAATATACAAGTAGAACCGACTTTAATCGATAAAGTTAAAGGCTGCCAAGCTACGGACCAGGGGCAACGTGCGTATGAAGAAGAAAGTGCAAAGAAGGAGCTATTAGGAAGCAAGAATTGATGAGGAAGGAATACTTCAAGTCAATTCTAGACTTTGCGTTCCTAACGATTTCGACTCAAGCATAAAATCATGATGGAGGCACACAACACCCTTTTTGCAATCCATCTCGGGAGTACCAAAATGTATTATGATATTCGACATACATTTTGGTGGAACAATATGAAGAGAGAGATTCATGAGTTTATCTCAAGATGTTTAACCTGTCGGCGTGTAAAAGGCGGATAGATCAAGTGCAAAAAGGTCCATCAGCAACCACTTGAGATTCCGGAATGGAAATGGGAACACATTACTATGGATTTTGTTACATGTGTCTTCCCAAAGTTTTCAAGGCGTAGATGCAATTTGGGTTATTGTTGATAGATTAACCAAGTTCCCCATTTTTTTACCGATACGCCGAGACTTATCCCTCGAACGCCTTGCTTTCAGTATGACGTGAATGAGATCAGACGATTGCATGGCATGCCAAGATCCATAGTTTCGGATCGTGACCCGAGATTCACTTCAAGATTTTGGGTTAGCTTGCAGAAAAGCTATGGGCACGGATTTACGATTCGATTCAAAGATACCATCCTCAAACCAGACGGACAATCGTAGAGGACTATTCAAACCCTCAAGATCTATTAAGACTCGTGGTCCTAGATTTCAAAAGGAAGTTGGGATAAGTACTACTACCACTGGTGAAATTCTCTTATAACAACAAGATTATCAAGCAAGTATAGGCATGGCTCCATTCGAGGCGCCAGATGGATTTAAAATGTCATTCTCCAAAGATATTGGGACGAAGGTGGGAGAAAGAACATTGTTGGGACCGTAATTAGACGCATTTGACTACGTAAAAGATCCAAATGATTCGACAACGTATTCAAACTTCACAAGATCGACAAAAGAGTTAGGCCGATCTTCATAGAAAGGACGTGGAGTTTAATATCGAGATCATGTATTGTTACGTATTGCTCCATGGAAAGGAGTTACAAGATTTGGGAAAAGAGGAAAGCTCAATCCAAGGTTTGTTGGTCCATTTGAGATTCTTGACCGAATAGAAACGAGCTATAGACTCGCGTTACCTCCAAGTATGTCTCGTGTTCACAATGTATTCCACATATCTATGCTTCGTAAATATGTGAAAGACCCGAACCACATTATTGCATTAGAACCGCACGAGATAGTCAAGATTTAACCTCACGAGGAGATACACTGTTGAGATTTTGGATAGGAAGAAGATGTCTTACGACGAAGGTTATACCACAAGTTAAGGTTTTGTGGAGAAACCATGCAATTGAGGAAATGACATGGGAGTTGGAATCGGAGATGAAAGCGAGGTACCCTCACTTTTTCGATATACAGAGTGCGATACGCCAATTTCGAGGACTAAATTTCATAAGGAGGGAGGTTGTAAGACCCCAACTTATTATAAATAAAATTGAATTTTCCTTTATTCATTATTCTAAATTAATAAGGGTTAATTTGATATAATTCTTTGGTTATGGGTGAAATGTGCAAAGTTTACAAAATAAGCAAGTGGTTATAAAATATTCATTATTGTTTGGGAATATTCGTTTGGTCGTGGAATATTCTTTTTGTCCAGGAATCTCCGCACGACGACGACGCAATCATCAGTGGGCCCATAACGGAAAAACGGTTGGATGAAGGAAAACGACAAAGATTGAGTTTTATAAATAACGACGTAAATTGTTACCGTTAACACTGTTGGGTTACCTGGTGGTTAAAATACAGTAATACGCGTGGTTGCACAGTAAGGTAGCACACGGTATTGCACAGTATTATTGAATTATTGATCCTTACGTAAGAAGGCACTACTCAATAATTGTTATGGTGAGTTATCGCTCAATATTATATTTTATTGATTCAATAATTTTGCGTTGATATTTTGTATTCTTTGTTGTTTCAATAATTGTCATTACACAAGATTTTCCATTATCAAATCAATAATTCATATTATTTGAATAATATTATCGATAACATTATTGGCAATGTGTCTAGAAAGTTCTCGTCTCAGGAGAGGTTTGGTCACCTAATCATGCTTGCAAAGTAAGGAGAAATCCTTATCGAAAGCCCTCTTCCTGAAGGAGCGGCACGGTTGTCGAAGATTGTGATTACGTAATATTATTTTGAATAATTAATTATTGATTATTATGATAAAAAATATTTATTTTATGTGGATATATATGGAGAAAATTTTTAATGTGACAATTATTGAAAATTAATATTTTATCTTTTTCGATAAAATAATTCATTTAAATATATTATTTTAATAATATATTAACGGTGATATTTTTATAATGAATGTGGGATATATGAGTATATGAGGAGGTAGAGTATTTTGTGGCATTAAATGTTTAAATATATGTTTTTGTGTGTCGGTGGACACAATTCTCGAATAGAAAATTTATTATAGATCGTAAAATTGCCCCGTTTGTGGATTTTGGATAATTTCGCTTGGAATTTGGAAAAATTTTCTTCTCGCAAAGTTGTAGAGAATTGAAATTCCTATAAAAATTCGCGAGATTTGAATTTTCTGATAAAAGGGTATTTATTGTGAATTATTGATGTTTTGAGTTCAAATAATTGATTTTTGGAAATTTTAATTATTATTTTTTCAAGAAAAACGTTTTTCAAAGGTTGGTGAGCATCTTTAACATGTGGTTGGTGGCTAAAATCAGATTCCTTGGTGGTGGGCTTGAATATTTGGTAAATAATAATAATTTATTAATTTAGTCTCCTTTCATGCTCTAACATTTTCCTATAAATAGAAGGCTAAGTTAGAATTGAAAATCACACCGTAAACAAAGTTTTCTTTCTTTCTCTCTAAATTATCGCGTATTCTTGTGAGTATACTTTGAGTGTTGCTATCTGGTCATGGGTTTTCACAAGACTATACCAAATTCAGTCGGAAATACGATTATTTTGAGGTAAAGGGGTATTATTTTCTTCTTAAATGATATTTTTTTTCTTCAATATCATTATGTCAAGTATTGGTGAACTTTTTTATCAAATTTGGAACTTGTTGTGTTTGGGTTACTTATTCACGATACTCAAGACTATTCACGATATCTGATACATTATTCACTTAATACTACAAGACTATTCATCTGAAAAATAAAAAATTTCTTTTTGTCCAAAATATCTATTCGGATACTAGCTTTGATTGTATCCATGTTTTGATCATTCTTGAATTTTACACCAATATGATTATTATCAAGTATTTTGGACATACGGTAAAACAAAGTACTAATCCTTAATCCTTAATCCTTGTCATTTTGTTTCACTTTGGATTCGTTTCTTTAGAAATGTTTTTCATCATCCGCATGATCTAAATGGTGATATAAATGAATATCTTTGGCTGTAGTGCAAAGATGAACGATTAATCGATGAATATCTTTGGCTCAGAAGAGTGCAAAGATGAGCAGTGTTGAGATGAACATGACGACTATTTGGTGATATAAATGAATATCTTTGGCTCAGTATAAAAAGATGATTAAAGATGTATATTGATTATTATTACGAGGATAAACTATTGATGATGTACTTTTAAACCTTAGAAGATAGTAGAGAATTCTTTTCTACTACGTGACTCTTCTAATGGATTCTTTCGCTTCCATTGCATTTGTTGATCTAAAACTTGTTTGTCTCTTGTATTCGTTAGATTTTTTCCTGTTGAAGACTAACGATAATTTGTTGTATATTATCTTAGTCATAATATTCTTTCTTTGGGCTAGTTGAGCTCACCCTTTTCCTTTTGTTCCATTTTTCTTCTCAGGAGTGAGAACATAGCAGGATCGAGTCGGGGTATGGAGTGATGGTTCTAGGAAGATGTTTTATTCATCCTCACTATTTCGTAAAATAGTGTATGAATAATTAATGAGGACTTATTTGGGGGTGTGTATATTGTCTAGAAGATAATATTTGTATTCAAACTCACAGTTGTATTGTCGTATTCTACACGACATCTATATTGTCAAAGTTGTAGTTTGCTTTTATACCATGTATTTTGGCGACTCAGAATGGGTGTTGTATACCTATATTTGGGGCGCCACATTCCTACCAAAAGGACTCTCTGACGTCAATTCCGATCGCCTCCAACCTCTTCATGGGCTTCAGCCCGGTAGCCTCCCAAAGCCCTTCTAATGTCAGGCCTTCGGGCCACATGAAGGTCGATAAAATACTCCTGAACATTGCCCCCCAGTCTCTGATTGTAAGATACTTATTATCGGAGACTTGAGAGGTCAGGTATACGAAAGGTCACGACAGCTAATGATGAGTTGTCTGGAAAAGTCAAACGGTTTGTCCTCGTTTCTTGAAATGTTACACGCCTTTTCACGCCGGGTCCCACCTTGGGCGTTTAATAGCCTCCCTTGGGTGGCGTGCAGCTGCACCTATAAAACCTTCGCCTCACCCATCACTGTCACTTCTTCCAAACTCCTTCAATTCAAAAAGCTTTGTTTTGAAATTTTTCGACAAGGACAATTTCCGGCGAGTTCTCCATTCCACCTTATTCTTCGATTCTAAGCTCATTTATACGAATTTTAAACTTCTTTCAGCTAATATTTGCTTCGATGGGTGATTCGACATGAACAAGCCCTAAACATCACCGATACCACTACTTCTTGTGCCCATTTTGACTGGTCGATTTAGTTTGGTGGATTTTGCCGCACCTTCAACCAAGCCCTTCTTCCTCCACTGCTCTCGCTCGCCTCCGATTAAGACCAAGCTAGGATGGAATGCCTACCACTCAAATGTAATTTTCCCATCTCAACACCATATCAAATCTCCCCTCCCAAATTTACGATATCCAAGAACCTATTTTAATCCCCAAATAAAGACAAGCTTGGCACCCAACTCGGGGAAAATATGTTTTGGAGACCCGATGGAGAATGGGTAGCCGTCCTGTGACGCCCCCAAAATAGGTATACATCACCCATCTTGGGTCACCAAATACATGGTACGTGATACAAATACAATCTTAAATATACAACAAAAGCTGTGAGTTTTAATACAAATATTGTCTTCTAGACAATATCCACTCTCAGAATAAGTCCTCATTACAATTATTATCACACTATTTCATAGAATAGTGAGGACTACTAATGCTATCATCTGGACCATCACTCCGTCCCCCGACTAGTGTGACGCCCCCAAAATATGTATACATCAATTTTAGGTCGTCAATAACATGGTACAGAAATAACTACAACTTTATTAATACATCATAAAAATTGTGAGTTTAAATACAAATATTGTCTTTTAGACAATATCCATACCCAAATAAATTCTCATCACAATTATTGATACATTATTTTATAAAAATGGTGAAGACTACTAAACAACTTCTAGAATCATCATTCCATACCCCGACTAATACTCGCTAGATTCTCGCCTCCTAAGAAGAAAAATAGAACAAAAAGAAAAAGGGTGAGCTCAACTAGCCCAATAAAGAATATTATGACTAAGATAATATAGAACAAATTATCGTTAGTCTTCAACAGGGAAAAAAATTTGATAAAATACAATAGACAACAAGTTTCAGATCAATATTCGCAGCGAAAATAATAATTCATAGAAGAGTTACGTAGAGAATGAAATCTACTATTATCTATGAATTTAAAAGTCCATCGTCAATATTTTATCCCTGTAACATCAATCAATATTCATCTTGAACCAAATTTTCATCTTTGCACTACAGGCCAAAAATATTCATCAGTCGGTCATGTTCATCTCAACACCTGTTTATCTTTTTGCACTCTGAGCCAAAGATATTCATTATAAAATCATTTATCTTTTATACTACTGGTGCCAAAGATATTTAATAATATCATCATTTAGGACCGAGGATGATGAAAAATATTTTAAAGGAAACGAATCCAGGTGAAACAAAAGAATAAATATCAAGGATTCAGTATTTAATTTATTTAATGTCCAAAAATACCTCATAAATAATCAGAGTGAAGTAAAATTCAAGAATAATCAAAACATGGATACAATCAAAGCTAGTATCCATAATAGATATTTTGAACGAAAAGGAAAAAAATTCATTTTTCGATGAATAAGGTAAATGATTCGTGAATAAGTAATGTCGATATCGTGAATAATAACCCGACACAAAAAGTTTCAAATTTGATTAAAAGTTCAAACCAATATTTCTAAGCATAATGATATTGAAGAAAATAATATCATTTAAAAAAAAAATAACATCCCTTACCTCGAAAAGATAAGTCTTTAGTTGAAACTTTGGATATAAAGCTATGACTTGAACTTGCATCAGATAAAGAACACTCAAAGTATTAAAATACTCATAAGAATACGCTCAATATATCGAGAGAAAGAGAGAAGATTTGAGCGGTGTGATTTTCAATTCTAACCCAAGCCCAATTTATAGAAAAATGCTTGGAACACCAAAGCGTAAAATTTAATATAATATTATTATATTTACAAAATTGTCAAGCCCACCTCTTGAATCAATTCACCCACCTTGCACATGTTTAATGCAAAGCCCACCAAGCAAAAAAAATGTTTTTGTAATTAAAAATAATTAAAATTTTCAAAATCAATTATTTCGGAACTACGGAACTTCAATAATTCATAATAAATAGCTCTTTTATCAGAAAAATTCAAACCACATGTCCTTTTTATATGAAATTTCATTCTCTACAACTTTGCAGAAGAAAGTTTTTCCAAATTCCAAACAAAAATGGACCAAAATCCATAAACGGGCGATTTTACAAGCTATAATCAAATTTCGGTCAAGAATTGGGGTCTACCGATACACAAAACATGTGTTAATCATTTAATGCCACAAAAATACTCTTCCTCCTCATATATTCATATATCCCACATTCATTGTAAAAATATCACCATTAATATATTATTAAAATAATATATTTAAATGAATTATTTTATCAGAAAAAGATAAAATATTAATTTTCAACAATTGTCACATTAAAAAAAAAAATTCCATCTATATCCGCATAAAATTAATATTTTCCTCCTCATATAAATTAATAATTAATTATTCACAAATAATATTACAGAATCACATTACTGACAACCACGCAGTTCCTAGGAAAGAGGGCTTTCGATAAGGATCTCTCTCATCAAGCAATTGTGATTAGATGACCAAACCTCTCCTTGAGCGTAACTTACAGACATTGCCAATAATGTTATCTAATAATATTATTCAGATAATATGAATTATTGTCAGATAATAGAAAATACTATGCAATGACAATTATTAAAACAATAGTAATATAAAATATCAACGCAACAATTATTGAATCAATAAAATAAAATACTGAACAGTAATTACTGTAACAATTATTGAGTAATGCCTTCTCACGTAAGAATCAATAATTGGTGTAATATTGTAAGATCCCAAATAATTAATAAATGAAATTTAATTTCCTCTAATTATTATTTTGAAATAGTAAGGGTTGATGTGATTAATGTGGATAATTCTTTGTAAAATACGCAAATATTTCAAAATAAGCAAGTGGTTATAAAATATTCATTGTTGTCGGGGAATATTCGTTTGGTCGTGGAATATTAGATCGCTTTATCAGAATATTCGATGATACTGACCAAGTATGCCCATGTGTGGGCCCCATAAACTAAAAGCGATTGGATGAAGAAAATGACAAATATAAGTTGTTTAAAAATAACGGTAGTAGTTATTTACATTTACTAATCGTTGGAATACTAAATTGGTTAAAACACACGAATACGCGTTGTTGAGCAGGTAGCACCAGTATTGCACCAATTATTGACTTTTACGTAAGAAGGCACTACTCAATAATGGTTACAGTAATTACTGTTCAGTGTTTTATTTTATTGATTCAATAATTGCTGCGTTGATATTTTATATTGCTGTTGTTTTAATAATTGTCATTACACAGTATTTTTCATTGTCGAAACAATAATTCATATTATCTAAATAATATTATTAGATAACATTATTGGCAATGTCTAGAAAGTTCTCATCTAAGGAGAGGTTTGGTCACCTAATTGCGCACTCAAGAAGGAGAAATTTTATCGAAAGCCCCTCTCTTTCGGGAAGCGCTCTGGTTGTCAATATTGTGATTCTGTAATATTATTTGTGAATAATTAATTATTGATTCATATGATGAGGAAAATATTAATTTTATGTGGATATGGATGAAGAAAATTTTTAATGTGACAATTGTTGAAAATTGAAATTTTATCTTTTTCTGATAAAATAATTCATTTAAATATATATTATTATATTTTAATAATATAATAATGGTGATATTTTTACAACGAATGTGGGGTATATGAGTATACGAGGAGGAAGAGTATTTTTGTTGCAATAAATGTTTAAAACATGTTAAACATGTCATTGGACCCCATTTATCGAATTGAAATTTGATTATAATTTCTAAAATCACCCATTTATGGATTTTCGGTCAATTTCATTGGGAATTTGGAAAAACTTTCTTACGCAAAGTTGTAGAGAATTGAATTTCCTATAAAAACTCGCAAGATTCGAATTTTCTGAAAAAGAGCTATTTATTGTGAATTATTGAAGTTCAAGTTCAAATAATTAATTTTGGAAGTTTAAATTATTTTAAATTAGAAAAACGTTTTTTTTATTTTCTTCTAGAAGGTTGGCATGTGTGAATTCTTTGAGATTCAGATTTCAAAGAATACGTATAATATTTTTATAAATATTAATATTTTATTAAATTTTTCGCTTTTAGTGTTCTAAAGAATTTCTATAAATAGGTGCTTAGGTTAGAATTGAAAATCACACCGTAAATCAAGTTTTTTCTCTCTATATTATCGAAGCGTATTCTTGTGAGTATTTTGAGTATACTGAGTAGTATTGCTATACGGTGAAAGTTCAAGATATAGTCTATATCCGAAGATTCGGTTAAGATCGATCTTTCGAGGTAAGGGATGTTATTTTATTCGAAAAATGATATTATTTCTTCAATATCATTATGCCGAAATATTGGTTGGAAGTTTTTATCAAATTTGAAACTTTTGGTGTCGGTTACTATTCACGATATACTAAGACTATTCACGATACTAAGACTATTCACTTATCATTTAACCTTATTCATCGAAAAATGAAAATTTTTCTTTTCGTTCAAAATATCTATTGTGGATACTAGCTTTGATTGTATCCATGTTTTGATCATTCTTGAATTTTACGCCACTATGATTATTTTTGAGGTATTTTTGGACGTGGATAAAACAAAGTACTTAATCCTTAATCCTTAATCCTTGTCATTTTGATTCTTTGGATTCGCTTTTTTTTAAAAATATTTTCATCATCCTCGGTCTTAAATGATGATATTATTGAATATCTTTGGCTGTAGTGCAAAAGATGAATGATTTATGATGAATATCTTTGGCCGATGGTGCAAAGATGAATGATTTTTGATGAATATCTTTGGCCCGTAGTGCTAAAGATGAACAGTGTTTAGATGAACATGAATTAATTGGTGAATGTCCTTGGCTCTGTAGTGCGAGGATGAATATTTGATCCCAGATATATATTGATTGATGTTACGGGGATAAAAATAGGCGATGAACTTTAAAATTCATACAGAGAAGATAGTAGTTTGCATTCTCTACTTAACTCTTCTAATGAATTATTATTTCACTGCGAATATTGATTTAAAACTTGTTGTCTATTGTATTCTATTATATTTTTCCCCTGTTGAAGACTAACGATAATTTTGTTGTATATTATCTTAGTCATAATATTCTTTATCTGGCTAGTCGAGCTCACCCTTTTCCTTTTTGTTCCATTTTCTTCTCGTGAGGCGAGAATATAAGCGAGTACGCAGTGGGGTATGGAATGAAAGTTCTAGGGAGAGTTGTTTAGTAGTCCTCACCATTGTTGTAAAATAATGTATCAATAATTATGATGAGGATTTATTTGTATGTGGATATTGTCAGATGGCAATATCTCAGTATTTAAACTCACGCTTTACTATTGTAATAATAAAGTTGTAGTTGTTTTACATGCACTGTATCGACAACAACTCGAGAATGGGGGATGTAGACCTATTTTGGGGCGCCACAAATATCGTGTCTTCTTGTGTTTTAACCATAGGGTATTCCAACAAGATAATTGTGAATAACTACGCCTGTTATTTATAACTAACTTATTCTTGTTGTTTTCTTCATCCAATCGCTCGTTATGGGGCCCACACAAGGTCGCTGGCCACATTGCATTTAATATTCCCCGACGGTAAAAATATTCTACGACCAAACGAATATTCCCGTCAACAATGAATATTTTAAAACCACTTTCTTGTTTGAAATAATTACGATTTTACCCATAACTTACCACATTAATCAAATCAACCCTTATTATTTCAAGATAATAAATAAGCGAAATTTAATTTCATTAAATAATAAGTTTGGGTCTTCTACAACCTCCCTCCATATGAAATTTCGTCCTCGAAATTGACGACGCGTACACAGTGTTTTGAAAAGGTGAGGATACCTCGCTTTCATTTTCATTTCCAACTCCTGTGTCATTTCCCTATAAAGCATGGTTCCTCCACAAAACTTTAACTTGTGGTATGACCTTTCATGCGTAGGGATATGCTCCTTCCTATACAAGATCTTGACAGTACCTCTTCAGACGTTAAGTCTTGGCTATCTCGTCTGGTTCTAACTCAATAACGTGGTTCCGGTCTTTCACATATTTACGAAATACAGATATGTGAAATATATTATGAACACGAGACATACTCGGAGGTAATGCGAGTTTATAGGCTACATTACCTACTCGGTCAAGAATTTGAAATGGACCAATAAATCGGGGATTGAGTTTTCCTTTCTTCCCTAATCTTGTAACTCCCTTCCATGGGGCAACACTCAACAATACATGATCCCCAATACTAAATTCAACGTCCTTTCGATGAAGATCCGCATAACTCTTTTGTCCATCTTGTGCCGTTTGTATACGTTATCGAATCATTTGGATCTTTTCCGTAGTTATACGTACCAAATCGAGTCCCAAAAATGTTGCTTCATCCACCTCGCCCCAACATACTGGAGAGCGACACTTTCGTCCATACAATGCTTCAAATGGGGCCACACCGATGCCTGTCTAATAACTGTTGTTATAGGAGAATTTCACCAATGGTAAATACTTATCCCAACTCCCTTTGAAGTCTAGGACACAGTGTCTTAATAAATCTTCAAGAGTTTGAATAGTCCTCTCTGATTGTCCGTCCATTTGAGGATGGTATGCCGAACTAAATCGTAAATCTGTGCTCATAGCTTTTTGTAAGCTAACCCAAAATCTTGAATTAAATCTTGGGTCACAATCCGAAATTATGGATACTGCTATGCCATGCAATCTCACAATCTCATTTACATACATATGAGCAAGACGTTCAAGGGAATAAGTCTCCTGTATCGGTAAGAAATGAGCAGACTTGGTTAATCTATCAACAATAATCCAAATAACATCGATGCCTTGAGAAACCGTAGGAAGACCCGTAACAAAATCCATGGTAATGTGTTCCCACTTCCATTTCGGAATCTCAAGTGGTTGCAATGGACCCTTAGGTACTTGATGCTCTGCCTTTACAAGTTGACAAGTTAAACACGTCGAGATAAACTTTGCAATCTCTCTCTTCATATTGTTCCACCAAAATGTATGTCGAAGATCACTATACATTTTGATACTTCCAGGATGGATCGCAAATGATGTATTGTGTCCCTCCATCATAATCTTGTACTTTAAATCAGAGTCGTTAGGAACACAAAGTCTAGAGTGGACTCGAAGTATTCCTTCTTCATCGATTCTCGCTTTCGGAATAGCACCTTCTTTTACTTTCTTCTTCATACGCATCAGCTCTGGGTCGGTGGCTTGAGCAACCTTAACTTTTTCTATTAAAGTTGGCTCTATGCATATACTTAACATCATCGCACTCGTTCCTGCATATGATCTTCTACTCAACGCGTCAGCTACCACGTTCGCTTTTCTAGGATGGTATGGAATAGTGTGGTCGTAATCTTTCAACAACTCGAGCCAACGTCGTTGCCGCATGTTGAGTTCTTTTTGAGTGAAGAAATATTTAAGGCTTTTATAGTCTGAATATATCTCCACTTTTTCCCCATATAGATAGTGCCTCCAGATCTTTTAAGCGCAAAAGGCATTGCGCCGCTAACTCTAGATCATGAGTAGGATAATTCCTCTCATATTCTTTAAGTTGTCGCGAGGCATAAGCTATGACTTTCCCACGTTGCATGAGAACACATCCTAACCCTTTGCCCGAAGCATCGCTATAGATAACAAATCCATCCGAACCAGATGGTATTGTTAGAACACGTGCCGAAATAAGTCTCCTCTTAAGCTCTTGGAAACTCTTCTCGCATTCCTCGCTCCAAACGAATTTTGTATCCTTCCGAGTTAGCTGAGTTAATGTAGTAGCGATTCGAGAAAACCCTTCCACGAATCTCCGATAATAACCAGCTAGGCCCAGAAAGCTACGTACTTCGGTCACCGACTTCGGTTGCTCCCAACTTTGTATTGTTTCAATCTTCGTCGGGTCGACAGATACTCCATGTTTAGACACCACATGCCCAAGGAATGCTACTTCCTCAAGCCAGAACTCGCATTTCTTCAACTTGGCATATAGCTTATTTTCACGAAGCCTTTGGAGTACCAGCTTTAAATGGTGCTTATGATCGACACGGCTTTTGGAATATATGAGAATGTCATCAATAAAGACAACAACGAACCGATCTAAATAGTCCTTGAATACTCGGTTCATCATATCCATGAAAGCCGCAGGAGCATTAGTCAATCCAAAAGACATGACTAAGAATTCATAATGCCGTCATTCAGAGTTCAAGGCGTCTTTGGAATATCCTCGATTCTAATCTTCAAATTTGATGATATCTAGAACGAAGATCGATCTTTGAAAAGAATTGTGCTCCTTCAGAATCGGTCAAACAGGTCATCAATACGAGGTAGTGGATACCTATTCTTGATGGTGACATGGTTCAATTCGATAGTCAATACAAAGTTGCATACTCCCCGTCTTTCTTATTTACAAATAAGCAGGAGCACCCCAAGGAGATGTACTTACAGATCGAATGAAACCGATGTCCAACAACTCCCGTAGTTGGACCTTTAACTCTCGAAGTTCAATAGAGCCATTCGATATGGGGTTTTAGAAATGGACTTTGTACCGTGTTCAAGATCAATAAAGAATTCAACTTCACGTTACGGGGTAGTAACCGAGAAGTTCTTCAGGAAATACGTCAGGAAAATCAATAACAACAGGAATATTATTCAAATCTGACGTGTCTTTATTCAAATCCATAACATGGGCTAAGAAAGCTTGACATCTGTTTTTCAATAAACGAATAGCTTTATGACTTGATATGACAGCGATTGATTTTAGTAGCTTAGTTGCTTGAATTCATACAACAGGTTGGTTAGAAATATGAAAACTAACAACCTTACAAAAATAATCAATTTTGGCATGATGAGTAGTTAACCAATCAATCCCTAAAATCACATCAAAAACAAGTATCTTTAAAGAGATAAGGTCAACAGGTAAGGTGATGGTGCCAACTTGAATCAAATAAGATTTATAAATAGTGGATGTGATGAAAGTTTCTCCTAATCTGAGTCTCCATGAGATAAATCAAAGTCTAATTTCTCCGAGTCAAGTTTAAACGTTGAGCACAAGCAAGGAGAGATAAATGAATGGGTAGACCTAAGATCAAGTAAAGGTATAAACTTCGTAAGAATTAATGATTAGCTTATCCGTGATCACCTCGTTTGGGTTCCTCATATTTTGACCCGACCACGACAAATGCTCTTCCAGAGGCTGCTGACTTTTACTTTTCGGGATGACCTTTTTGAGTCACCGTCCCCCCGGACTTGGTTTCATTATCGCATAATCTCGAAAGCGATATGTCCTTTCTTTCCACAATTATAACATATATTGAATCTATTGTGGGCGGTTTGACCGATATGTCCTTCTTTCCAAGACTTATAAGATATGACCAAGTGGTCGCTTCTCCCTTGGAACCGATTCTTTCTTTGGTGTTGGACGTCTTCACATGGTCATTGTTAAATCTCTCTTTTTAAAATCTCCTCCGACTCGCTTCTTCTATTCTCATGGCCATGACTACCACAAGAGTGGTTACCATTTTTGTCTGTCTTTTTCTTTCTCCGCTGTTTATCATTATTATGTTGACTGCTATCTCCGGTATGATCCTGGTTATGGTCCCTCGGTTGAACGACTCGTTATCATTCTAATAATTGAGCCCATTGACAATATCTCGAATAGAGAGAAAATTTATGAGAAATGAGAATCGACGTTTGTCGGGTTTCAAATCTCTCGAAACATCCGCGTCATACGTTCCTCATTCTCCACCAAATAAGGTGCAAACACGACAACTCGCAAACTTTGCCTTGTCTTTGGGACACCGTCATGTTATTTTGTTCAGCCTAATAAACTCCACTTCCTTCATACGACGAATACTTTCGTGAAAGTACTTGTCATTGAACATTCTCAAACGTCTCCCAAGACATGCCGAGTCTTAATTTGGATGGGTACGCTTCACGATTCTCACCAAGAATCCGCCTCATTACTGGAACATAAAAGTAGCGAATGGAACCTTCGTTTTCCACGCATCCCAAGACATCGAATATCTTGGTAATTTGTTTGACCCACGTCTCCGCCTTTAATCGGATCCGGCTTTCCCTGCACTGCGGTGGTCCCAACTCTTTGAATCGCTTGGCCGTGACAAATCGTATGCGTTGTTATCATTTCCACTGTAAGTGCACGAGTCTCCTCGTCTCGATTTTGCATGAAGCGCAAAAAAACTTCTAAACATCCCGTCGTTCATCACCGCTTTCGGTGGCGTTGTTCACGGGAGGAACATTGTCACCGCCGCAGACGTTCTCTCCTCATTGGAAAGACAGCGTCTCCATGGTCTCATTTACTCCACTATTAACATTCTCAGTCGACATTCTCAAATACTGCCATAAAAAAAGGGTTAATTAAGAAAATCAACATATCACATAATATCCCTATATATTGACCAACTAACAAATAAGCTTAGGTAGGACACACTAGCGAAGGATTTATTCGTCTCTCCCATCCTAGTTCTATTCCCCGATCTCCGCTAGAGATCATATCCCTAAGCTCTGATACCAACTGTGACTCCCCCAAAATAGGTATACTTCACCCATTTTAGGTCGTCAATAACATGGTATAGAAACAACTACAACTTTATTAATACATCATAAAATCTGTGAGTTTAAATACAAATATTGTCTTCTAGACAATATCTATACCCAAATAAATCCTCATCATAATTATTGATACATTATTTTACAAAAATGGTGAAGACTACTAAACAACTTCTAGAATCATCAATCCATACCCCGACTAGTACTCGCTACATTCTCGCCTCCTAAGAAGAAAAATAGAACAAAAAGGAAAAGGGTGAGCTCAACTAGCCCAGTAAAGAATATTATGACTAAGATAATATAGAACAAATTATCGTTAGTCTTCAATAGAGAAAAAAATCTGATAAAATACAATAGGCAACAAGTTTCAGATCAATATTCGCAGCGGAAATAATAATTCATAGAAGAGTTACGTAGAGAATGAAATCTACTATTATCTATGAATTTAAAATTCCATCGTTAATATTTTATCCCTGTAACATTAATCAATATTCATCTTGAACCAAATTTTCATCTTTGCACTACAGGCCAAAGATATTCATCAGTCGGTCATGTTCATCTCAACACCTGTTCATCTTTGCACTACGGGCCAAAGATATTCATTATAAAATCATTTATCTTTGCACTACAGGCCAAAGATATTCAATAATATCATCATTTAAGACTGAGGATGATAAAAAATATTTTAATAGAAACGAATCCAGTGAAACAAAAGAATAAATATCAATGATTTGTATTTCAGTTATTTCATGTCCAAAATTACCTCATAAATAATCATAGTGAAGTAAAATTCAAGAATGATCAAAACATGGATACAATCAAAGCTAGTATCCATAAAAAGGGCGATTTTACATGCTATAATCAAATTTCGGTTAAGAATTGGGGTCTACCGACACACAAAACATGTGTTAATCATTTAATGCCACAAAAATACTCTTCCTCCTCATATACTCATATATCCCACATTCATTATAAAAATATCACCATTAATATATTATTAAAATAATATATTTAAATAAATTATTTTATCAGAAAAAGATAAAATATTAATTTTCAACAATTGTCACATTAAAAAAAATTTCTCCATCTATATCCGCATAAAATCAATATTTTCCTCATCATATAAATCAATAATTAATTATTCACAAATAATATTACAGAATCACATTTATCGATAACCGTGCGCTTCCCAAGAAAGAGGGCTTTCAATAAGGATCATCTTCTTCTTGGCGCAATTGATTAGATGACCAAACATCTCCTTGGGATGAACTTTCTAGACATTGCCAATAATGTTATCTAATAAAATTATTCAGATAATATGAATTATTGCTCCGATAATAAAAAAATCTTGCAATAATAATTATTAAAACAACAAAGAATATAAAATATCAACGCAAAGAATTATTGAATCAATAAAATAAAATCTTTGAAGCAGTAATTATCGTAACAATTATTGAAAGCGGTGCCTTTTACGTAAGAATCAATAATTGGTGTAATACCGGTGTCTGTCTTTGTGTTTTAACCACCGGGTATTCCAACATTATTAACGGTAACAACTACGCCGTTATTTATAACCAACTTATTCTTGTCGTTTTCTTCATCCAATCGCTTTCTGTTATGGGGCCCACACAAGGTCGCTACCGTTGTACCTAATAATATTCCCAAACAATAAAAATATTCCATGACCAAACGAATATTCCCTTCAACAATGAATATTTTAAAACCATTTGCTTGTTTGAAATAATTGCGCATTTTACCCATAACTTACCACATTAATCAAATCAACCCTTACTATTTCAAGATAATAAATAGAGAAAATTTAATTTCATTAAATAATAAGTTGGGGTCTTACAAAACTGGAGCAAAACAACATGACTGTGTCGCAGTACGAAGCCAAGTTTGCCGAGCTGTCCTGATTTGCGTCTCATTTGGTTGATAATGAGGAGAGAATGACGCAGATGTTTCTAAGAGGTTTGAAACCCGAGATACGTCAAAACCTTATTTCTCATAAACTTTGTTTGTATTCGAGGATGTTGCTAATAGGGCTCGATTATTGGAGCGCGATAATGAGTCAACCCAACCAAAAAGAGAGTGGCCAAGAAATGATAATACCGGTGATAGCAGATCATCGAGCGGTGATGATAATCGTGAAAGGAATCAACATGCCGTAAAATGGTAATCACTTCGGTGGTAATCATGGCCAAAACAATAAGAATGGACATTTTAAGAAGAGAAATTGATAATGATGGAAAGACGCCAAGACCAAAGACCGTTGTTAAGGAAGGAGAACGACCACCTATCATATGTTTCAAATGTGGAGGGGAGGGACATATCAGTCCAAACTGCGCGATGCTGTCCAAAGCATGTTATAATTGTGGAAGAGAAGGTCACCTAGCCCGATTTTGTCATTCACCGAAGACAAGTTCAGCTAGGATGGAGGCACCAAAGGCCGTCCCAGAAAAGTCAAAACCGGTAGTGCAAGGGAAAGCGTTTTTTATGACTTCTCAAAAAACGAGTAACCCGAACGAAGTTAGCACGGGTTAATTAATTATAAATTCTTGCGAAGTCTATACCTTATAAGATACCGGTTCTACCCATTATTTTATCTCTCTTGCTTGCATTCAACGTTTAAATTTGACTCCTGAGAAGTTAGATTTTGACTTATTGGTTGAAACTTCGTTAGGAGAAACCTTTGTTACCTCCACTGTTTATAAATCTTGTTGATTCAAATCGACACTTTCACGTTACCTGTCGATCTTATCTCTTTAAAAATACTTGCCTTTGATGTAATTTTAGAAATCGATTGGTTAACTACTCATCATGCTTTTCATAAGGTTATTAGCTTTCATATTCCTAACTAACCTGTTATGCGAATTCAAGCAACCAAACCACTAAAGTCGATCATTGTCATATCAAGCCATAAGTAAAGAGCCCCGATCCTTTTGTTGTTGACTTCCTTGTGTGGAATGCACCGAAGCCAAAACTTTTTGTAGGTGACGTCGTGAATGACGATGACAAGTTGATAGGTATCAATGTGACGTACTATCCAAGTCATGAATGAGAGTCACAATTTTGAATGATATTTCTATTGTTAATAAAATTTCCTGACGTATTCTTGAAGACTTCTTGGCCTACCCCAGAGCGTAAAATCGAATTTTGTACTGACCCCAGTACAAAACCCCATTTCTAAAACCCTTAAATATTTCTTCAACTAAAACGAGTATAACATACGCCAAATACGTTGGCTCGAGCTGTTGAAGATTACGATTGTACCATTCAATATCATCGTGGAAAAACGAACGTGGTAGCTGACGTGTTGAGTAGAAGATCGTATGCATTTACAAGTGTGACGTTGTTAACACAAAACCCATTTTGTATAACTTACAAATGATTAAGATAGAGTTAAAGACTCTAAGGACCCACATGGTGATATCAAATATACAAGTAGAATCGACTTTAATCGATAAAGTTAAAGCCGTGCAAGCTACATACTCAGAGCTGATGAATGTGAAGAAGAAGGTTCAAGAGGGCGTTATTCTAGAAACAAGAATCGATGAAGAGAGGAAATCTCAACCCTCAATTTTATTGGCCCATTTGAAATCCTTGATCGAGTAGTAACTATGGCTTATAGACTCGTTTTACCGCCAAATATGTTGCGTGTTCATAACATTTGTCACGTATCGATGTTACGTAAATATGTGGACGACCCGAACCACATTATTGATTTAGAACCATACGAGATAACGGATAATTCAACGTATGAAGATGTACCTGTTAAAATCCTGGAATATATTCTACGCTTAAAGGTTATACCTCATGAGATAGGATCTGATGAAGTGTCCTCATCTGTTCGGCATACCAGGTACGTACGTAAATTTTGAGGGTGAAATTTCATCAGGAGGAGAGATTGTGAGACCCCAAATTTTACGAATAAAGATTTAATTTTCTCAAAATATTTTTTTGAATATTATGGTGTGAATTTGAGATAAAGTTATAGTTGTGGGTAGTATTTATAAATTTTGCAAAGTATGCAAGTTGTTATATTATATTCGATTGGTCGGGGAATATTCTTTATGTCGGGGAATATTCGTATAACGACACAATCATTGGTGGACCCCACAATGGAATTATTGTCGGATTGAGAAAACAACAAAAATATTTTATAAATAACGGCGGAGGTGTTATTGTTAAAACTATTGAACTACCCGGTAGTAAAAGTACAGTAATACACGTGGTTGCATAGTAGCATACAGTATTGATTATTGATGCTTACGTGAGAAGTCACTCAGTTATACTCAATTATTGCTACAGTAATTGCTGCATCATATCTCTTATATTATTGATTCGATTATTGTCACAGTATCATCTGCATTATATGTTATATTATTAAATCAATAATTGAGACGACAAAGTTATTCATATTATTAAATTGCAATATTTACAATTTCTAGAAGTTCTGTCAAGGAGAGGTTTGGTCACCTAATCATTGGCGCCAATAGGGAGAAAACTTATCGGAAAGCCCCTCTTTCCTGGGAACAACCTGGTTGCTAAATATTGTGAGTTATAATATTAATGATGAATAAGTTTGTGTTGATTAAAGATGAATTTGATAGTTTCATTATGTTGGGATTATTTGTGTTAGTAGAAATCTACATCTATTCTCGATGATAATTGATGTCCGGAGGTTATATTGTTCAATCGAAGTATTAGAAAAACTTTTCGGCGTTGAGAGTTACTTATTCATGAGTTACTATTCACGAGTTACTATTCATGAGTTATTATTCATGAATTACTATTCATGAGTTACTATTCACGAGTTACTATTTATAAGTTACTATTCACGAGTTACTATTCACAAGTTTTAATAGTAACTTGTCCTTTCGATTTTCCAAGAGTTATTTGACCCTTGACTTTCCAAGAGTTATTTGCCTCTTGATTGTTCCAAGAGTTAATTGCCCTTCATGAAATAGTAGTTGTCTTTTCAAAATTACCAAGAGTCATTTTAACCTTCGTTAAAACCAAGAGCCACTCTCGGTTCTTCTATAAATGAAGCTCATTCCTTCATTATTTCTTACGAATTCAATCAAACTCTAGAGAGAGAAATTATAGAGAGAAAGAAGAAGAGTTTTCTACTACTTCACTACTTCGATATCCAGTTTTTTTACAGTAAGGGGTGTTATTCTTTCTTATTCATGAAGAGAACTTCTATTTTCCATTCTTTATTATTCTGTTGGAATAACCTGTATACGCGGCATACCCTATACTTGGTGAAATCCCTATGTTATTCCATTCTTTATTATTCATTGGAATAACTCAGATATCTGTGGCATACCCTATACATAATCAGATCGCGATATACCCTATACTTGGTGAAATCCTCCGTTATTACATTCTATATTATTATGTTGGAATAACTTTTGTTTATGGCAAATAACCGCATACGTGGTGAAATTCTTTATTATTATTCATTTCTTTATTATTACGCCGGAATATCCCGTAGTTCCATTATTTATTATTCCACATTTATTATTCTCGTCGAGAATATCACATTCATGCGTTTTACATGGGATTCGATTCCATTATTTATTATTCCGTATTTATTATTCTCGCTTTAATATCCGTACTATGCTTTACGTCGGACTGGTTTCATATTTATTATTCTGTTAGAATAACCTGCATGTGCTATCTATCACATGTCTGGTGATTTCATTTGTTATTCCATTATTTATTATACTCGGTTGGTTAAAGTTTTAACTTCTATACTCCATGAAATTAGTAGAATATCCTTGATATTTGCGCTTCATCCAGTATCTTTTCATGGAAATATTCTTCTGAGCATTCTTGAATTTTACTCTACAAAGAAGTATTATGTTGACAATTTAGACGTTATTAGTTCCTGGATAAATTAATTCATGAACTTATTTTATTGAATTCTTATATCATTGTCATCATCCTCGTGTTTATATTTTTTGAAAGTCATTTGTGGCCTGTAGGGCATAGATGGACTTGGTATGATTATGACCAGGGATTATTCGGTATAATCACGACCGTAATGTTATAAATGATATGGTAAAAGTCCTCAAATGGTATTCTGTAAGGCATTGATGGATGCGATTTTTGGTATGGTTATGACTGTGGATTGATCGGTATAATCATGACCATTGATGAATACACAAATGTCTTTGGCCGTAAGGCATGGATAATTTGTGGTTGTGATACTAAAGAATATCCTTGGCCGTAGTGCAGGGGTGATTCGATGATGTGGATTATTTATTAAGCTGAGTCTCAGTGATAAAAATTGATGAAAACCTTTTAAATCATAAAAGATAGTAGATTTTATTCTCTACTTGACTCTTTTAATGGATTGCTTATTCATTGGCAGATTAAACTTGTTGTTCATTGTATTTTATCGGTTTAACATTGTTGAAGGCTAATGATAATTTATTTCGCATTATCTTAGTCATAATATTTCTTATCGGGCTAGTTGAGCTCACCCTTTCTTTTCATTGTTCTCTGTGATGAAATGAGAACGTAGCAGGACTAATCGGGGATGGAGTGATGGTCCGGATGATAAGATTAGTAGTCCTCACTATTCTATGAAATAGTGTGATAATAAATGTAATGAGGACTTATTCTGAGAGTGGATATTGTCTAGAAGAAAATATTTGTATTAAAACTCACAGCTTTTGTTGTATATTTAAGATTGTATTTGTATGCTGTACCATATATCTGGCGACCCAAGATGGGTGATGTATACCTATTTAGGGGGCGTCACACCAGTGACTTGGCCCCCATGTGATCCCCACATATCCCTTCATGTACTTCCAGATTCGGGTATCTTGTTTCTGCATCTCGAAGAACATGGCTGACATAATACACCGAAAACTATTTTCCTCCTTTGTCTCTTACCAACGCCGCCCCTACTGCCATTAGACTTGCTGCCAAGTACAAGTACAAAGGGTCCGAAGGGATCGGTTTCATCAACAACGGTGCCGAACTCAGATATTTCTTGATCCCTTGGAACTCATCTTTGCACTCGAAAGTCCACTGGAAACTCTTATCATTTTTTGGCCATTTGAGAGTGTCAAAAAAAGGAAAACATCTTTTGGCTGACCTTGACACGAATCTCCGAAGTGCAGCTATCCAGCCCATCAACCTCTGCACATCTTTGAATGTATTTGGAGATTTCATGTCTAAGATCGCCGAAATCTTCTCTGGGTTGGCTTCGATTCCCCTTTTGCTGACCAAGTATCCCAGAAAATTTCCTGAGCCCAAACTGAAAGTACATTTGGTCGGGTTCAGTCTCAGTTTGTGTTGCCTTATTGTTTCGAAGCAGTCTTCTAGGTCTTCCAAATGATCCCGGACTGACATGTTTTTTACGATCATGTCGTCCACGTACACTTCCATACTCCGGCCTAGCTGCTTTCTGAATACAAAGTTCATCATCCGTTGATAAGTTGCCCCCGCATTCAGCAATCCGAATGTCATCTTCCGATAAGCATATATAGCCCGATGAGTGATGAAGCTAGTCTTCGGGATATCATCCTTGTGCATCAAGATTTTGTGATATCCCGAGAAAGCGTCCATGAAACTTAACATTCCATACCCCGGAGTGGTATTAATCAGCTGGTCTATGTTGGGTAGAGGATAGAAATCTTTTGGGCATGCCTTATTAAGATCCGTGTAGTCGATGCACAACCTCCACTTCCTATTTTGCTTCTGAACCAAAACCACATTCGTCAGCCATTCGGGATAGTCGATCTCGAAAATGAATCCCGCCTCCAGCAGTTTACCGATCTCTTCATCTATGATCCTCTGTCTTTCCGGTGCGAAGATCCTTCTTTTCTGTATCACCGATTTTTTTCTAGTCATCTGACGATAGCCTATGCAGTTGCCACCGATTCACTTATTCCGGGCATGTCGCTAGGTTCCCATGCGAAGATATCGGCGTAAACCAGGAGTAAATCCATCAGACCAGTCCGCAGCGGTTCCGTTAATCCTGCCCTAATTTTGATCAATTTTTCTGGATTTCCAGGTAACAACTCCACGTCTTCTGTCTCTTCTGCCGGCAGTGCCATCGATTCGAAGATCGCTTTCTCGGTGAATGGCTCTATCTCGATGGCTATTCTGCATTTACACAACCCCCCCAGACCGAGGAAATTAAAGTATTCTGATAACACCTTTGGGCAATGTCCAAATCACCTTTTACCTCCCCGATCCCGTTTGGTGTAGGAAACTTGATTTTGAAGTGAGGTATAGACGTTACTGCCTGCAACGCTGCTAATGTCGGTCTCCCCAAGATGGCGTTGTAGGCCGAATCCACTTGTACTACAAAAAATTTCACCATTATTTCTACCTGTTGAGGGGCTGCACTGAACCTGACTGGTAGCTCTATCGTACCTGACACATGCATCGGATCGCCACTGAAACCGTACAACGGACCCTCTCCTCCCAATTTTATTTTCTTTCCTCCCAGATCCATCTTCTGATAGGCATGCGTGTAGAGTATATCGATCGAGGACCCGTTGTCGATCATCATCCTTTTTATATCTACTGGTCCGACCTGTGCCGTTATTACCAGTTCCCCGTCATGTGGTTCGATGTGGTCGGTAGGATAGTCTTCATCCGAGAAGGAGATGGATACTCCAGAATATGCCCTATCTTTTCTGGGCGATGAACCAGCTACCGCCAATATGACCTCGAGATGTCCACTCCTCTTCCTTTCGGGTTACACGCCCTACCGACCCGCCCGAAATCACGTCAATAACTACTCGGGCTTGTGGGTGTGGTTGCGGCTGTGTTTCCCGTGTTGGTTCCTTGTTCTCCTCTCGGGGAGCTTCCGAACCTTTTCGTCCGACGATATACTGCACCAGTTGCCCATTCTAGACGTTCTTCTCTATTAGATCTTTCAGGTTGTTGCACTCCTCCGTCGTATGCCCCCGAGACTGATGATACGCATAATATTTATTTCGACCCCTCTTCCCAGGCTTCGGGATCGCTTGGCACGGTTCGAAAAAGGGCTTGTTTCGCATCTCCTCCAGTATCTTATCCCGGTCCGTGTTGAGTGCAGTGTACACTTTGTTGACATTTTTATTTGGGAAAGGTGGTCGACCGTTGCCCGAAGCTCCCCCATTGTAGCTTTTCTTACCGTAATTATTCGACCTCCCCTGATTATCTGACTTCTGATAACTCTGCTTATCCCGATCCCTGGACTTCTAATAAGGTTGAGAGTGTGGTTTGAAGTTCCCCATCGCCTCCTCTATTGCTATGTGACCCTCGGCTCGGTGGAAAGCTTCTGTCAAATCAGCCGGAGGGTTGATCACCAAATCCTTCATCAACTTCTTCGACTTCCCGATATCTAGGCCAATAGTGAAAATCCTGTGGCTGCGGGGAGTTTAACTCGCCATGAATTCCCACGACCTCCGGAACCTTTTGACGTACTGTCCTAGGCTTTCATCTGACTTCTATCTGACCTGCATGAGTGAAGCTGTGATATTTTCCCGCCTCTTGTTACTCACGAACCGAGCATGGAATTTCTCCCGAAGATCATTCCATGAATTAATTGACCCCACCGCCAGGGTCCCTATCCATTCTAGGGCGCTCTTCTTCAGAGTAGTTGTGAACATGTGACACTTGGACGCATCAGAATGGCCGTAGTATGTCATCAGCCTGTCATACCCGTCTGAGTGGTCGTACGGATCCCCCAACCCATCATAAGTCTCCATCGGGGGTATTTTCTTTTTGGGGTCGGCTGTCTCTTGATTGATCTCCGGCGAGAAAGGTGACCCCAAGCAAGCCGAAGGTATCCCCATCGAATTCTTGGCCCACAACAACTTCTCCAACTCGGCCACCCTTCGAGCGAGGGGGTGGGTCTCCTCTTTACGAGGGGACGATCTGTGTTTGTCCTTCCCAGATTCGGGACGCGCGCCCCGCCTCCTCGATCCCGATCCGCTGGACGTTCGATCGCCGTTTCATCGAATGGCTCCTCCTTCGGCTTCGGCCATCCCTCGAACGGCCGATACTGCTCCTTCCCTTATCTGTTTCTCCCGTCGGGGTGACCGGATCGGCCCGATGTTCCGCGCTTCTTTGAGGATGCCTCCCGCTTCTCAAACCATATCAGTTTATCTATGCGCCGAGTTAATCCCTACCGAAGACGCAGGCCATCATGGTATCCTTGTTCGCTTTGATCTTCTTCGAAGGATGAACTCTCTCCGATTTCGATCGCCTCTCCTCGACTCTTTCCATGCACCTCCAAAGGTTCGTGAATGATTCTCGCCCGACTGCTTTGGTTAGTTAGGGGGTATTGGTTTGTCATGGAAAAGTCTTCTCCGGGGGGAGCCAGCTGGTTCTACCTGATCTCCCTGGATTTTAGAACCCAGTCTGTCTTTCACCGACCCTCTCACCTGGGTGGTCTGGTGTGTCTTTACCTTTTCCTGGTTAGAGGCACTGTTTTCCTTACTTGCCATGGCCTGTTACCGAAAAAGTTGGGTTGTGATTGTCAGAACACTAAAGGGCCCCTCCTTCTAGCGCAAATGTTAACGCCAAGTTTCGTCAACGCATCCAATCACATAATCCACGCGCTAGAACCTGCACAATAACAGATCACACGGAAGCTTGACGGCTTGTGCCGCCGGGGGATAGCTCCGGTGTGAGAATGAGTACAGGCCGTTACAAGGTTTAACAATGGAGGCTGAATATTTAGTGCTCAAAAGTAGGTATTACCTGTTAATTGTAACCTTGGCCTTGTATTTATAGTGCTCACCACCTTTAGAATCCTTCTCCGAATCGGATTAGGACTCCTAGTTATGGTGGTTACCATAACTTGGGTCCAACACAATCTCCTTAAAAGGTGCACGTGGAATCTAATCCAACCACTACCTTTGGAGTTACCTTATCCAATTATGATTAGGATCCTGAACTCTGTAAGCAGGAGAGCCCACTGTGCAGGCCCAAACAATCACACCATCAAGTCTGGACTTCGGCCCAAAGGGCTCGGACATCGAACCCGAAGAGTATCCCCTAAGGTAAGGTTCCGGCCTAAAAGGACTCGGACGCCGATCCGATCAGCTCCAACCTCTTCATGGGCTTCAGCCCGATAACCTCCCAAAACCCTTCTAATATCAGGCCTTCGACCCACATGAAGGTCGATAAAATACTCCCGAACAGGCTACAAGCTACGTACTTCTAATTAAATTATTATTATATTATACTATAACAACAGAGGTCTTGTTCATAGCCTGCAAAACCTGTATAGACTGTAGCTTTGTCATTCTCGAATTTGGGTTGGAAACAGCACCTCCTTATGTCCCAAAATCAGAATTTCAATTGTTCTTCTATTTTAAAGGTTTTACATTTGGACAATATAAGAGCATATTCATGATAATTTCGTCTACTACTGAATTTATAAAAGGTTTAAATATAAATTATTATCTTAAATTAATGATATTTTTTAATTTCAGAGATTAATATTTTGATTTTTTTAATTCAATGATTAAATTTTTAATTATTTTCATTTATATTTAATTGGACATATATACTCGCTTATTAAAGCAATCAATACTTGTGTAAACTAAAAAAATATTATTTCAAAGGTAAAAATTCATGAAGTTTGTCATTTTTTATCCTTTAATAAATGTGAAATTAAAATAATTCTTTTTAGCATCGATAGGCCTAGTGGGCAGTCCATGCACGTCATCAATTGCAAAAAGTAAGTAAAAATTCATCACCTAATTAATTGCAAAAATTAAAAAAACAAACACTTAATTAACAACCCACCATAGAATTATATGTTTTAACAACCGTACCTTGAGATTTAATTGGAAGGTGACCGAGTGGTGGCATTTGATCAATTGCTCACATCTGTTGCAGCTAATTTTCACCATGTTTAATTTGGAAGTAAAATAAATGAGACTAAATATTCGCCATAGTCATCGGCCAGGATGCAAACTCCGGTCGGAACTGCATGCATGCCTTTGAAGTATATATATATATGCCTTTGAAGTATATATATATAGGATCCTGTTAGTATGAAGTTATTTTTTTGGTAAATTGGTCAATTGACCAATAAAATACTGACACAAATACAACCACACTTGCGTGTCAGTATTTTATATATATATATATATATATATATATATATATATATAAGCTCCAATTACTCTTTCGGATCATTTGGGTGAGGCTTCAGGCCTTCCATAACATCCTCATCATTGTACTCTTCATCTTCCACTACATCTACGTCGCTAGATCCAATCTCTGGAATTAATGGCTTTCTACACAGGTTTGTTCTTCCATGTTTCTCACGTACGTACGTCATCGATCGAGGCCATATATATATATATATAATAGCATGCATGCAGTTTACCACTAATTAAGATTAATGTTCAAGCCTCCCAGACCTTCAAGCTCAAGGTGTCATTTGTTATCTCGACTCACAATAAACCTAGATAGTGTCCGTAAATTAAACAAATCAACCTCTCTATGTCAATAAACATACAGTCCAGACGGTTAAAGTATGAATGTCTTATATATGTTAATCAAGTTCGAAAACAATTTGGGAAAATTAGCTCTTTAAGACCATTGAACCTCAAGGTCTGCAAGTTGTAGAGTTTCCCTTCGCAATCTTCGGTTCTATATATGTCCTCAACCCCTTCTATCCATACATGCACAGCCTCCTCAGGAATATTGATTTTCTTATGACTAAACTTTACCTACTGATACTTGTAGTGCCAGATCATGATCATGCATTTTGCAATGGATGATGTTGTTGTTCTCATCCTTCACTACATCGTATATAAAAAGGAATTCCACAACAAATTATTAAGATCCTTCACTGCATCGATCGATCCTCCATGCATCACCATATCACTTCCTCTATATATCTGGAAAAAGCAGCCCTGAGGCCATCCAAAGTTGAATTAATAGATCATCCTGGAATTAATGTTTAGGAAAAGTGGCACATTAATATGCAAAACAGTGTTTCAAAGACGAATTAGATGAAAAATGGTTATAAGTGATCAACTGTAGGGAATTAATTAAGGCATGCAAGACATATATGTTGAATCCCATGCATGTAGCTAGGAGGACTGTTTTCAATTGATTTCTGACTTAATTTCTCCAAATGCTCTCTGCACACATCATCTGATAGTCGTCGTACTAGCAATCGATGAGTACGTACGTAAGCATTTGATGAGCAGCTAGAAGTAGTTAGTTAGCATGCATGCATGGCTGAAACAACTTAATTAATTCATGGCTGCGTACAATAACTATATAAATTTGCTTCCCCTTAATTGCACCACCAATTCCAAGAAAAGAATCTCTCATGTGATCTGAAGTGGAGTACTTTGGTTCCGATCGAACATCATCAAGTACAAGTAAAAGAGTTTCACCAGCTTAATTAAGGAGTACTTGAATTTATAGCTTCTTATTATAATTACTGATTTTGACATTGCTACACGTACGTACGTACGTACACAGGGCTAGCTGCAACTTGTCCTTCTTATTGGAATATCATCTAATGGATTTTTATTGGTTTGTGATTTCAAGTAGATAAACCTCCTGGTCATATATCATTTTTAATTTTTTTTTTATATGGGTCTTCGTCAACTGTGTATAAATGCAATAAATAACAGCTATCATATACTCCTAGTTGGTTTGCGCATGGCCTTTGTGTTGTTGTTGATGTTTCAATTGTAGAACAAATTAAATGAATTACATATATAATTAATTAATGAACATCAAATTCTCTTAATTCCGATGTAAGTAAACCTAGCTTACATCATGACTCTATTACTTACAGTTAACAAGCTGGTAAGAACAGTACTGGACCTGACACTCCCAACTAATTAATAGTTTAGTTATACATTTTTCTAACTTAAACATTTGAAGATTTCACATTAAGTAATATACAAGATACTATTTTGCAATATATTATTGATACCAAATATTCAAACAAAATAATAAGAAAACATCATCAGACCAACATATATATCACCTAGCTAGCTACTACGTACAAGAGGAAAAAAGAATTGAATAAATGTGTGTGTATATATATATGCATCTATCTGAACATCATATATATATATATATATATATATATATAGTACCGATCACATCCGGGAGCCCGAATTTAGCTTAAATTTCGAACTTTCCTTCTCATCCATTGGATGATATCCAACGGTCCAGGATCTGATTTGAATTGGTTGGAAAAAAATGCATCATTTCAAATCGGGTCAATGGATTAAGAAGAAAAAAAAAACTCATTCAAATCACTCTCTCTCTCTCTAACAACAGACCCGGCTGTCCTCAGTTCATATTTTTTCCTAAAATCGGTGTCGATCTTGGGAGACAGAGAGGCGAGAACAGCCGTGAAACAACCCGGGTCAAATCCCGAGTTCGGAACAAATCTTGGGTCAAATCCCAAGTCCGAATCGAATCAAATTCATCCAAATAAGGCCTCAAACCAGTGGCCCAATAGTATCTTCTTGGGTCATCTAGCCCACCACAGCTCCCAAAAGGTCGTGACTTCAAGATACTATTGGTAGTAACTTTATTTCTTATACGCAGATAAATTTTTCCCCTATCTTTCGATGTGGGACCAAAGGGTGTTCTAAACTCCCCACTTAAATTTTCGACGTCCCCGTCGAACCGATCACACACACTACCCAAAGATCTTTGCCTCTCTAGCGTTTTGTGGGATAATACCTATTTGGGCCGTGTCCCCACCTCCAGGACCTTCTTCATCTCTCCATCAGGATAATACCACCAACCTTCGTGTCCCCACCTTCTAAGAACCCCCGACGGATGACCCAATTCGAGCTTTGAGAGTCGGCCTCGATACTATATAAACAACTCTAGGGTCAAATCAGAAGTTCGGAACAAATCTTGGGTCAAATCCCAAGTCCGAATCGAATCAAATCCATCCAAATAAGGCCTCAACCCATCGCCCAATAGATCTTCGGGTGGGTCATCTAGCCCACCATGCAAAGCTCCCAAAAGGTCGTGACTTGAAGGTACTATTGGTAGTAGAACTTTATTTCCTTATATCTTGCAGACAAATTTTCCCCCATCTTTCGATGTGGGACCGGGGTGTTACAAAGGGTGCATTGTTGTAGAGAGAGAGTAATTTGAATGAGAGTTTTTTTCTTCTTAATTAATCATTGACCCCATTTGAAATGTCAGCATTTGTTTTTCAACCCATTCAAATCGGATCTCGGATCATTGGATATCATCCAATGGATGAGAAGGAAAGTTCGAATTTAAGCCAAACCGAGCTCCGGATGTGATCCAAGACTATATATGAGTGGGATCCAAACCAGGGATCCGGACTTTTATAAAATATTTTATTTTATTTTATTTTTTTTTTTTTTTTTGAAACAACTAAAAATAAAAAAATAAATTATGGGCTGGAATTTTACATAATAAAGTGTTTTGGGTGTGTTTTGGATACTATATACAAAATGTATGTATAGTATATAGATCCAAAACACACCCAAAACACTTTATTATGTAAAAATTCCAGTTCCATAATTTATTTTTATTTTTTTAGTTGTTTCAAAAAAAAAACAAAAAAATAAAATAAAATAGGGTCCGTATTTTAGGACCTGTCCGAAAGTCCGGACAGGATCCTGTGTCTATATATATATGTGTGTGTGTGTGTGTGTGTGTGTGTGTGAAAGGCCCTTGGGCTTGGGAGAAAGAATGAGAGCTAAACAAGGCCTTGTATATATTATTACACAAGAACTAATTATGTTATGAATTGATGGGAACTAACTAAGTAGCTAGGATTTAACAAATCAAGAAATTAGCAAGTAAAACTCTGTCCATGGATATGATATTAGAATCCGCAAGTGTTAATATTATCATATATAACAAGGACATTATAATTTTGATTTTTTTGGAATAACCTTAATACTCTATAAAAAAAATGTTCATTTATAAAATTTATGAATGTTAAGAATATATTTTTATTTTAAACATACTCTTAAAAATAATAAATTATTATTTAATAAAATACAATGACATTGAATATATAATAATAAATTTAAAAATATTAATTATATTACTTTATATTAATATCACTAAAATATAAATTTATTTTGTGAAATAAAAAAAAATCCACAAATGACTAAAAAATATTCCAACCTCTTCTCGTTACAAACTTCTTGAATGATAACTTCCCAGTTCCCATAAAAACCATGATATATTGTTTTTTTGTACTTTGCACATTATATACTCGATCCCTCCTGTCATAATATATGACGTTTTAGAGTACTGCATAATAATTAAAAAAATAATTATATAATATTAAATATAATACTTTATTAATTGTCTATAATACCTTTAAATTTTTATAATTATCATATTTATCTTATACTCTCTTTTTCGTTTGTAACATTTTTTCATGAGGGATAATTTTGAAAAGATGGTAGTTAATTCTCCTAGATTATATAAATAATTTGAGAAAAACAAATTCATCTAAAACGTCATGTATTAAGGGACAAAGGGAGTATATATTGTATCGCGGTTAGAGCTTTTGAGCTAGGAAACTGATATATATTTTCATATTACTTTTTGATATTTCTACACGCATGATCCACATATTAGCCAATAAAAATTAAACACATCGACAAATATATAGACTCTACATGTAAAAATATTAAAAAATAATATAAAATATTAATTTCCTTAAGCTAATTAGGTCTAAGTCATATATGTCATCTAATCACTTTGTAGAGCAGCCTGAAAATTACTTTATCAAACTTTAATTCTATCCTTTGACCAGATAATGACAAAACGTGGTGCATGTATTACATTTTAAAGTACAAGTGTCACACATTAATATGTTTACATAATTTTTTAAAAAATGAAATTATTGAAATAGTTAAGAGAGAAAAATATGAGATGTGAGAAGTTGCATTAAGTCATAATTATTCTTATATATATTTAGAAACTATACTAAATATATACTGTAATGTGTAAAAAATTACACATGTTATATTCGTTAAATAAGCATGTTTCCTCCTCCCTTCCCATTTTTTTTATTAAATATATTTTGAGATATAAAATGCATTTAATAAAATTTTAAAAACTAATTAATCTTATAATTTGACTCGTACTTGTTTTGTGACGCCCCCAAAATAGGTCCATTCCATCCAACCCATTCGAAGTAAATCAAATACATAAGATGTAGATAACTACAACTTTATTAATACATTTATCGCAAAAATAATACACAATATATATATGTGAGTTTAAATACGAGATATTATCATCTGCATAATATCCACACGCAAATAAATCTCCATCATAATTATTGATACATTATTTTACAACAATGGTGAGGACTACTAAACAACTCTCCCTAGAACTTTCATTCCATACCCCACTGCATTTCGCTTATATTCTCGTCTCTCGAGAAGAAAAATGGAACAAAAAGGAAAAGGGTGAGCTCGACTAGCCCAAGTAAAGAATATTATGACTAAGATAATATACAACAAATTATCGTTAGTCTTCAACGAAAAAAAAAATATAATAGAATACAATAGACAACAAGTTTTAAATCAATATTCGCGTGAAATAATAATTCATTAGAAGAGTTAAGTAGAGAATGCAAACTACTATCTTCTATGTATGAATTTTAAAGTTCATCGTCTATTTTTATCCCCGTAACATCAATCAATATATATACGGGATCAAATATTCATCCTTGCACTACTGAGCCGAGGACATTCACTTGGAGTTAATTGGTCATGTTCATCTAAACACTGCTCATCTTTGCACTACTACGGCCAAAGATATTCATCAAAAATCATTCATCTTTGCCTTCTTGGCCAAAGATATTCATCATAAATCATTCATCTTTGTACTACTGGGCCAAAGATATTTAATAATATCATCATTTAAGACCGAGGATGATGAAAATATTTTAAAAAAAACGAATCCAAAGTGAATCAAAATGACAAGGATTAAGGATTAAGGATTCGTACTTTGTTTTATCCACGCCCAAAAATACCTCAAAAATAATCATAGTGGCGTAAAATTCAAGAATGATCAAAACATGGATACAATCAAAGCTAGTATCCACAATAGATATTTTGGACGAAAAGAAAATTTTTCATTTTTCGATGAATAAGTGTCGATTCGTGAATAAAGTCTTTAGTATCGTGAATAGTCATAGTATCGTGAATAGTAACCGACACCAAAAGTTCCAAATTTGATAAAAACTTCCAACCAATATTTAAGATAATGATATTGAAGAAATAATATCATTTTTCGAATAAAATAACATCCCTTACCTCGAAAGATCAAGATTTTAACTGGAATTTGGATATAGACTATAGCTTGAACTTTCACCAGATAAAGCAATACTCAAAGTATACTCAAAATACTCACAAGAATACGCTCGATAATATAGAGAGAGAAAACTTGAGTTTACGGTGTGATTTTCAATTCTAACCCAAGACCTATTTATAGGAAATCGCTTAGAACACCAAAAGCAGAAAATTTAATAAAATATTAATATTTATAAAAATATTATACGTATTCTTTGAAATCTGAATCTCAAAGAATTCACACATGCCAACCTTCTAGAAGAAAATAAAAAAACGTTTTCTAATTTAAAATAATTTAAACTTCCAAAATTAATTATTTTGAACTTGAACTTCAATAAGTCACAATAAATAGCCCTTTTATCGGAAAATTCGAATCTCGCATTTTTTATAGAAATCCAATTCTCTACAACTTTACGGAAGAAAAGTTTTCTAAATTCCCAATGTAAATTGACCGAAATCTATAAGCGGGTGATTTTAGAGAAGTTATAATCAAATTTCGGTCAATAAATGGGGTCCACCGAGCATGTTTAACATGTTTTACACATTTATTGCAACAAAAATACTCTTCCTCCTCAGTATACTCATATATCCCACATTCGTTGTAAAAATATCACCATTATTATATTATTAAAATATAATAATATATATTTAAATGAATTATTTTATCAGAAAAAGATAAAATTTCAATTTTCAACAATTGTCACATTAAAAATTTTCTCCATCTATATCCACATAAAATCAATATTTTCCTCATCATATGAATCAATAATTAATTATTCACAAATAATATTACAGAATCACAATATCGACAACTGTGTAGTTCCAAGAAGAAAGAGGGCTTTCCAATAAGAATTTCTCCTTCTTGCCAAGCAATTAGGTGACCAAACCTCTCCTTAGACAGAACTTTCTAGACATTGCCAATAATGTTATCTAATAATATTATTCAGATAATATGAATTATTGTTTCGACAATGAAAAATACTGTGTAATGACAATTATTAAAACAACAGCAATATAAAATATCAACGCAAACAATTATTGAATCAATAAAATAAAACACCTGAAGCAAGAATTATCGTAACCATTATTGAGTAGTGCCTTCTTACGTAAGAGTCAATAATTGGTGCAATACTGGTGTCTACCGCTCAACAACGCCAGACATCGTGTTTTAACCACCCTAGTATTCCAACAAAGATGTAAAGCAGAATAACTACGTGTTATTTTTAAACAACTTATATTTGTCATTTTCTTCATCCAATCTTTTTGTTATGGGGCCACATACATGGTCATGCTACTGTCCGCATTTAATATTCCCCGACAAGACTTAATATTCCATTTACCAAACGAATATTCCTCTAACAACAATGAATATTTTATAACCACTTGCTTATTTTGAAATATTTACGTATTTTACCCGTGAATTATCCACATTAATCACATCAACCCTTACTATTTCAAAATAATAATTAGAGGAAATTAAATTTCATTTATTAATTATTTGAGAACTTACATGTTTGATAATTTTCAATTTTCATATATAAACGTACTATCTAAAATCAAATGATTTCATATTATTTTAAATTAAAATTAATTAATTTTATATTTTGTAACGGATTTTTTAATATAATTTTTAGTGCCATAAACACAATGATATGTTTGCAGATAACTATAATTTCAAAATCATTATTTAGCTAATGTATTTATAATTAGATGTTGACTGTACTTGTCAAATCTATACAAGTCCATGTCACTTTTTATTATGACCGTCTATTTTTAAGTTTTGTGACCCCATATATTTACACATGTAGTTTCCTTCTAAACGAAGTTAAGTTGGCAATGGAATCTATATTATAAAGCCTTATTTGAAGATTGATAATTTTGCGTCACGCATCTGTTTGACCTATATTTTTTTTTGCACCTACAATTTTAAATATATTATTATTATTTTCAAATTAATTTTTAATTTTAATTCACATAATTTATACACGCAACTATGTGTCATTTGTACTACTATTATACTAATAGCCATATATGTATACATTGTACCTATATAACGGGTCTAATTATTATAAAATTAATTTTATAATAAATTAATTAATTAATCAATACAGTGCTGATACACAGAGGATGAGACTTGGGAGGGCAGCCTCATATTTGTGTTTTTGGCAAATTCAATTTGATATTGTCTTTAGGTGGAGTTTGACTGATTGAATAGGTTTTGGGGTTAAAGTCTAATTACATACTTTTAATGTATTATTATTATATATCAAGGCTATAATCAAACAACAAAATTAAGGCTATAGTAGTTTATGTAATGTATTTAGTTCATACTTTTTTTAAGAAATAAATATATATATATAATATTTGAATATGCTGACTCGACATATAACAAAATAGACATACAATAAATTAATATCTACGAAATTAAAATAAAAACAAATTTAACTCCATTGTCACCCTAGCCTTTGTTGTTTTTTCAAATTTATTCAACTTGAGTAAAACTATAAGGCTTGAACCGTTGAACGGGACTAGTTTCAACATTCAACTATTGAGGGTTAATAATTAATATTTTCTTAGTAATCCTACTCCCAACATTTCAAAATTAGGAAAATGGTTGTATAATATTAAATATAATATTAATTATTTATAATAACTTTAAATTTTTATATTTATCTTATATATATTTTCTTTTAACTGTAATATTTTCTCATAAGGAATAATTTTTAAAACATTTAAATGCACATTTAAAATGCACAATTTAAATGTCAAATAAATTTACCCTAAAAATATATTAATAATAAAAAAATTGATATATAACAACAAGTTTCATGGCGAAATTGAATTACGATTAATATATATATAAAGACAATAAAATAAAATAATAATTTATAAGTTTCTTTTTTAATTACTTATACTATCTCATATATTAAGTCGGCATCTAATATTAACATAAATTTATCAAAACAATATGGATTCATAAACAATGACAAGCAATTTGGTAATAATCCAAAAATAATAAAGCTGCTTCCGTGCAACGATTGAACAGACAGACACGAGGATAAAAACGTGCTCTACCGCGACGGTCAGGCGACAGAACCACCTCTCACTCCGGCTGTAGTAGCCAAAAGTCCAAAACCATAGGAAATGACACTTTGCATGACCATGCAGATTGGAGGTTATTTCAGACAATTTCTATAACCCCCTTCCTAAGATGCTGAATGCTAGAGGTTCAGATTCCAAAGTAACTAATTACCCTCCGGCCAATCATATTTCCATTAATTATTATTCATTCTGTATACTGTAGTGTCAGAATCAAATCACCTCGGTAAGTGTGTCTTCCTAGCTGAATTTATAAGTAGGAACGGTGTCGTTTCAAGCATGGCACGAATATACAGAAACAGTGCCAGAAATAAAATTATTGGAAAAAGTACGCCAAAAATAATCTATATCCCAGAAATTACTTTTTCGTCTTTGTGCAATTAAATATGAAATCAACAAAACTAATTATGAGAACAAAAATAATAAATAACCATCCACAAGTAAGATACCAAATTTACGTGGAAAACCCTCTAAAATTAAGAGGTAAAAATCACGGGTCAAACTCCGAATCTCCACTATATCACTAATAATGGGCTTACAATAATCCTCTCAAGTTTTATGCCCTAAAACTTGAGGTTACACAATAAATTAAGATAATACAAATTTACCTTTAATTAAGTTGAGAAACCTAATTAACTTCACCACCAAAAAACACCCCAAGCAATAAAGTCTTCAAGCTTTCAATTGAACGGAGATGATGACGGATATCCACGAACAACAAACAGTAATTCTCTCAATTTATTCTTTTGGTATCTTCTTACCACCAAGCTTCTATATCTCATGTATCAAATAAGACTCCCTCATAGCCTTATTTATAGTACTCTTTTTAATCCATTCCTATTATGGATTAGAAACAATTTATTCTTCTAATCAAATTAGGGATCACATCTCCTTGTCTTGGTCACCAACTGTGACGCCCCCAAAATAGGTATACAACACCCATTCTGAGTCGCCAAAATACATGGTATAGAAAGCAAACTACAACTTTGATAATCTGGATGTCGTGTAGAATCTTTACAATACAATCATGAGTTTAAATACAAATATTGTCTTCTGTATAAATATACACACCCAAATAAGTCCTCATTAATTATTCATACACTATTTTACTGAAATAGTGAGGACAACTAAAACATCTTCCTAGAACCATCACTCCATACCCGACTCGATCCTGCTACATGTTCTCACCTCCCGAGAAGAAAAAATGGAACAAAAGGAAAAGGTGAGCTCAACTAGCCCAAGTAAAGAACATTATGACTAAGATAATATACAACAAATTATCGTTAGTCTTCAACAGAAAAAATCGATAAATTATAATAGCAACAAGTTTTAGATCAATAAATGCAATGGAACGAAGAATCCATTAGAAGAGTCACGTAGAGAAAGAATTCTACCGCTTTCTAAGGTTTAAAAGTCCATCATCAATATTTTATCCTCAGTAACAACAATCAATATTCATCTTTGCACTACTGTGCCAAAGATATTCATTTAAATCACCAGTTGGTCATGTATTCATCTCAACACTGCTCATCTTTGACTTCACGTGCCAAAGATATTCATCGATTAATCGTTCATCTTTGCACTACACAGCCAAAGATATTCATTTATATCATCATTTAAGACCGAGGATGATGAAAAATACTTTTAAAAAAACGAATCCAAAGTGAAACAAAATGATGAGGATTAAGGATTAAGGATTCGTACTTTGTTTTACCCATGTCCAAAAATACCTCGAAAATAATCATATTGGTGTAAAATTCAAGAATGATCAAAACATGGATACAATCAAAGCTAGTATCCGAGAATAGATATTTTGGGCAAAAAGAAAATTTTTATTTTCTATGAATGAATAGTCAAAGTATTCGTGAATAGTCTTCAGTATCGTGAATAAGAACCCCAACACAACAAGTTCCAAATTTGATAAAAAGTTCACCAATACTTGAAGATAGTGATATTGAAGAAAAAATATCATTTAAGAAGAAAATAATACCCTTTTACCTCAAAATAACCGCATCTTGATTGAATTTCGGTATAGTCTTTGTGAAACCCAAGATCAGATAAAGAACACTCAAAATATACTCACAAGAATATTTCGATAATTTAGAGAGAGAAGAGAGAAAACCTAGTTTCGTGTGATTTTCAATTCTAACTTATCCTCTATTTATAGGAAAATGTTAGAAGCCAAAAGGAGACTAAATAATAAAATAATATTATTAATCAAAATTTCCTCGCCGCGTGCTATATAGACCATGACCACCACCACCTTGGAAAAATTTCCAAACCCATGTGAATTACTCACCAACCAAAAAGTGGGTCCCACCCATTAATTTAATAAAATTATTTTAATTTTCAAACTTCAACAATTAAGTAGAAAATAGCTCGGTTATCGAAAAATTCAAAACTCATGATTTTCCATGGGAAATTCCATTCTCTACAACTTTGCAGAAGAAAATTTTTCCAAATTCCAAATGAAATTGACCAAAATTTATAAGCGGACGATTTTACGCCTATAATCAATTTTCTCAAGAATTGTGTCCACAAACACACAAAACATGTGTTAAACATTTAATGCCACAAAATACTCTACCTCCTCATATACTCATATATCCCACATTCATTATAAAAAATATCACTAGTTAATATATTATTAAAATAATATATTTAAATGAATTATTTTATCGAAAAAGATAAAATATTAATTTTCAACAATTGTCACATTAAAAATTTTCTCCATCTATATCCACATAAAATAAATATTTTCTTTATCATAATAATCAATAATTAATTATTTTAAAATAATATTACGTAATCACAAGATCGACAACCAGTAGTTCCTGTGAAAGAGGGGCTTTTCAATAAGGATTTCTCCTTCTTGGCGCCATGCAATTAGGTGACCAAACCTCTCCTTGTATGTAACTTTCTAGACATTGCCAATAATGTTATCGATAATATTATTCAAATAATATGAATTATTGATTTGATAATGGAAAATCTTGTGTAATGACAATTATTGAAACAACAAATGATACAAAATATCAACGCAAAGAATTATTGAATTAATATAATATTGAACGAAGAATTCACGTAACAATTATTGAGTAGTGCCTTCTTTACGTAAGGATCAATAATTCAACAATCTTTATGCAATCAGGTGTACCGCTACATCTTGTGCAACCACGCATATTATCGTATTTTAACCACGGGTAACCCAACAAAGTGTTAATTCAGAATAATTTACGAATTATTTATAAAACTCAATCTTTGTCGTTTTCTTTCATCCAACCGTTTTTTCCGTTATGGGGCCCATTAATGACTTACTGGC
Source organism: Panax ginseng (assembly GCA_020205605.1). NCBI lineage: Eukaryota > Viridiplantae > Streptophyta > Magnoliopsida > Apiales > Araliaceae > Panax > Panax ginseng. The sequence goes on along the minus strand of CM035133.1, from coordinate 2,659,398 downwards.
CGCATACGGAGATTCCCAAACAAAAAGAATATTTCACGACCAAACGAATATTCCCAAATAATAATGAATATTTTATAACCACTTGCTTATTTTGTAAACTTTGCACATTTCACCCATAACCAAAGAATTATATCAAATTAACCCTTATTAATTTAGAATAATGAATAAAGGAAAATTCAATTTTATTTATAATAAGTTGGGGTCTTACACCAACCACTCTAACAAGTAAATCCTTTTTTAACTTGGATTCCTTTCATGTAATCTCCAATTCCAATATTGCTTCCATTAACCCAATTTCTAATTGGATTAATATCAAGTATATAAACCCATTCTTTTCTATCTTGGATTCTATCTCATGGGTGAGGACCCACACCCAACAATCTCCCCCTCCGAACCCATGAGAGAAGGGATCACCAACCACAACTCCTTACTCAGAGTTAATTTCAACGAAGTCTTGGCTCAACTCAATCTTCTTGAAATTTTCAAATATCTTCATGTCCCGGCTTTGTCTCACCCGGCATGGTTCTTCTCAATGGGAGGATCTAACTCAAACTTGATGATTTTTTGCTTGCCAAATTTATTCACAACCGCTTTCAGATCTCGGGTCATGAAAGCTATCCTTTTTTTGAAGCGGAATTGAACGATCCATCTCACATCAATTCATCACCTAGTAGGGCACACCTGTGTAGACGGGCCCAATAAGTATGTTTGACCACCTCCTTACCTAAAAGGTTAACCTATTAGGTTAAGGCTCTACCATACTTATTAACCCATCTACACTCTTGAATTTATCCGATGTGGAATTCATGTGAAATATCCAACAATCTCCACCTTTCGCTTGAATACCCATCACAAGTATCATACTTGAGTATTCTCATCATTAAGCACACCTTCTTTGAATCCTTCAAGAGCTCTCTGCTCGACTCTAATACTACTCCACCACACCAGCAGCAAACGCGTCTCAGCAGTTTTTCCTAGAGCCATCCGAGCCCTGCTCCACCCGATTCAAATACTTCACCTTTGAGTCCTTTAAGAGCTTTGCTTGACTCTAATATTACTCCACCACGACTGGGGTAAATGTGTCTCAGTAATTTTCCTAAAGCCTTCCTAAGCCCCCGCTCCACCCGACTCAAATCATCCCGTGCTCCACCTGATTCAACTCTATTTACTCCACCCACGAGGCCTTGCGAATTTACCCTCGCACCCCCCTCACACTTTGGAGTTGATACTTGGACTTTATTTGCTCCACCCACGAGGCTTGCGAATTTTACCCTCGCACTTCCCTCGCACCTTGGAGTTGTTCTTGGGCCCATCGAACCATGAGCTCTGATACCATTTGAAGCGGAATTGAACGATCCATCCCACATCAATTCATCACCTAGTAGGGCACATCTGTGTAGATGGGCCCAATAAGTATGTTTGACCACCTCCTTACCTAAAAGGTTAACCTATTAGGTTGAGACTCTACCATACTTATTAACCCATCTACACTCTTAAATTTATCTAATGTGGAATTCATGTGAAATATCCCAACAAAAATATCTTCCTTTAATAAATGAGATAAATAAGAATTAAGAATAGTTGTATCCTAATTAATTAATTATATCTTATAGCATAGATTTTTAAGTTAATCATAATTTAATTTTATCACATATTTGTCGATCATTTTTCATAAAATAAAGAAACTTATGAATAAATTAAGTAACAAATATTTAATTGATAATTAATTTTATTTTCGTTATTAAAATTGACAATTTGCTCAAACATTTCCGTAAGTTGAGCTTTCTTCAATAAGTGACCAATATAAACCTTAAAGGGAGAGGGGAGGGGGAAATAAAGCTCACAAGGCAAAAGGGAATATAGGTGTCATGATTTTTATTTGCACATCACTTTTATGGGCAAATAGATTTAAAAGTATAACAAAATCTAATTCTATTAATTTCGATTAAACTTATCAGTCTATAGTTCATAATCATACCTCATGAATTAAAATGAAATGCCAATCCCAGTATTTCAAAATCATTAATTGGAATTATATGCTAGTGGTATTTAAATGGAATTTGAATAATAATAAAATGTCATTGCCATAATCTTAGTCGTAAATATTCGTTCCGTTCTCTAACATATGTCGTTTTAGAGTTGTGCACAAGTATTAAGGTAATGATTATATAACATTAACTATAATATCAATTGTCTATATTGCTCTTGTATTGAAAGAAGGGTTTGTTATTTATTGAACAAAAAAAAGTGAGAGAACCAAAGTTACATTTAATACTTGGGGTAATATTAGAAACTAAGCAATTAATGTTTACTTAAAATTTTAAAACGACTTATATTAAAGAACAAAAATATTTCTCTAAAACGACTTATATTAAAGAACAGATGGAATACTTTAGTGAATGCATTAATACAAAGGATCAGAATTTGAGGAGGTGTAAGGGACCCATTATACTAAAAAATGAAGTAAAAATAAACTTTGACAATAATCCCTCCATCCCATAATATATAGGGGTTTCATTCATAGCAATCGGTTGTTATAGAGCAACCATTTTTTTAGCCTTATGTTGTAGCAGCTGGAGCAAAAAAAATAATAAAAAAAACTGACACAAGCTAAAAATGGAGTCTTCCACAAAGAACCTAGATTCTTTATGGATTAAGCCCTAATATATATATATATTTTAGAATTATGCACAAAAATTAAAAAAATAATTAATATTAATTTTTTATAATACCCTTTATCATATATTTATCTCATACTTTTTTTTATCTATAATATTTTTTAATAAATAATAATTTTATAAAAATTGTGATTAATTCTTCTAAATCATATAAAACGTTAAATAATTTAAAATAAAATAAAATAATCTAAAACGTTTTATTTTCTATTACGGGACGGATGGAATACTTGTGAATGTCAAAATTAAAATTTGTGTCTCAATTATAAAACCAAAAAGAGAAATCTTCTCCATTAAATAGCATTAATTCTAGTAGGAGTAGTTTAAAACCTGAAAACTGCAAATTAAGACCTCACACTAGAGAGTAATTTAATGTTGCTCCACAGCTGTACCTAGACAGTTGTGGGGGTGTTTTCGTGTCCCACCCCACATGTCCCATCACCCTAATGCCAAACGGCCCACACCTACTCTTTTTTTTTCAGAGAGAGTAGATTCCAAAGTTCCTTTTCCTCACTTTATTTCTCTGTTTCTTGATTTTTTTTTTCTCTCTACTTTTTTCTGATTTCTTTGATTTGATAATTCCGTTTTCACCACTTGCTCACCACTGATTTTATGCTATAAATCCCACCCCAAACTCCCCATCTCCTCCCCTCCTCCTCCTCCTCCTCCTCCTCCATTCTCATTTCCGTTTCTCTCATTTCTGTTTTTTTTCTCTTAGGCTGCACTTATAATTTCAGGGTATTCTGGATCCAAAATCAGTTAGCCATTTGTTCTTCATGTCTGGTTTAGTCTGAATCTCTTGAAATTTATAGTCTTTTTTAAAGGATCACTTTTTTTCTCCTGGATTTGGGTTTTTTGGCAACTATTCCAAGCGCCAACCTCACTGTTATTTTTGATATCTATTGGGTTTCTTTATATTAAGCTTGATGCTCAATCTATTGTTCTTGATGTATGAAATTGATGTCTCAAATTCTTAGTGAACTGTTTGTTTCTGGGTTTATGATAAATTCTACATACAGGCGCAGGACCCATTTAGTTCAATCCTTCTCAGTTGTCTTCCTCTACTGGCTGTACTTTGTTTCATAACTTGACCCTTATCCCCTCTATATAACTATTACTATTAGTATTATATCTATATATCTACTTATATAATTTGAATTACTTTACTACTATATCTAGTTATTTTACAATCTGGGTCCTGCTATTTTCAACCTTTCTCTCTAAATCTTGGAAAATTGTGCAATTTTCTTAAGTTTTAATGGCTTCCTCCAGTGGAACAACAACAACCACCTCTTCAGGGTCATCTCTGCTTCAGAACTCAGGTTCTGAAGAAGATCTTCAGCAATTGATGGACCAGAGGAAGAGGAAAAGAATGATTTCGAATCGCGAATCGGCAAGGCGGTCTCGGATGAGGAAGCAGAAGCATTTGGATGATCTAAAGACTCAGCTGGCTCAACTCAGAAAGGAAAACAACCAAATTATCACAAGCATGAGTGTCACTACCCAGAATTACCTCAACATTGAGGCTGAAAATTCAATCTTGAGAGCTCAAATGGCTGAACTCAGCAACAGATTGCAGTCCCTCAATGAAATCATCAGTTTCATGGATGCTAATAATGGCACTAATTTTGGGACAGAGGAGGAGTCTACTTGCAATGTTTTTACTGAGCCTGCTGCTGATTTTTTCATGTTCAACATGAACATGAACATGAACATGAACATGATCATGAACATGAACTTGAACATGAATAATCCTATGAATTATCATCTTTATGCAAACCAGCAGCCTATTATGGCTTCTGCAGACATGTTGCAGTACTGATCTCCAAGGGATTTCTAGAGAAGAAGAGAGTAATTTATTAGTGGGATTCTAGATATAAGAAATTAAGCATATATCAGTATGAAGGTTGGCAAGTAATAATAAGTAGAAGAGGGATATGATATGATTATGGGGTTGGTTTTTGATTGTGGTTGTTCAAGAGCTACTCTAGTGTAATTGTTCTCTCTGGTTAAATAATGATTATCACTATATTATTTACTTTAAGCTCTCTGCTCAAGCATTTCATATTGGATGTATGTGGTTACAATAATTCAGTTCTTTTGGTTTGACTGATAATATCACATGAAAGCATCAGAGAAAGTCAAATAATGATTCAAAATTAATTAACAAACTATAATAATAATAATTCAAGTACATGTTTAACAAATTTATATAGAGTATACTGAAAGTGGTCCTATCTAAGAATATTCATAGTTTGAAATATTTAGACGAATTTTTTCAAGAGTTAAGAGGAAGACTCTTTCTGCGTCCCTCTAATGTCTGAAGCATCATCTTCCTTGGACACTCTCAACAGATTGACCTTTAAAACATATATATATATATATATATATATATATATATATATATATATATATATATATATATATATATATTATATATATATATATAGAGTAACATTAGGCAACCCAATTATCAGGTGGCTGATGCAAGAGTTATGTTAAAGCGAAATATAAATATGGCAAGGCAGGCTGTGAAGGAATCAAAATAGAAAGGAATACAGTCCCCATATAACAAAGTTTCTCCACTAGGTCTGTTCTCCTTCTAACAAAGTTCAAAATTTCTCGAAATACAACACCAATACTTGCATTTTCCAAAAACATCAAATATTTTCACCATAAAGTACTTGAACACAAAGTCCCTATATAAGTCGGAATTAATTAACTTTGTGGTAATTTACAAAAGACTGTACTTATTAGACAAGCATGAACGTAAAAAGAGGAAATGATGAACTTAAAAAATACCAATTAAGAGTTAAGGGTGAGACATGACAAAAGCAGCTATGGCAAGTTAGGAGTTTTGATCATAGTAATTTATTATTAAAATAAAATTGTCAAATTATGTACAACTCCCAGATTCAGTGAAAAATCAGTCAAAGAAACAAAGGAGAGGAGAAAAGGATGTAGGATAAGGTTTGTGTATTTTTAATGTTTCCTCCATTAAGGAAAAATAATGTACAGAAAACAAAGAGTGCAAGTTTATGTTAACTAATATGGATTTTGTTTCAAACACATTATATGCATGATATCCAGAATATGAAAGTTTCACTAGATGGGGTTTCTTAATTTCATTCACAATCTTCATTTCTTCCCTAGTAAGAAAAGGAATAAGAAAGTGGGATGATATTGGCACAATTTTTGGTACATTTTTATCTCCTCCTGACGAGAAAGTGAATTCCTTTCTCGGCTGCACGGTTTTTCCATCCAAACAAACTGAAGTTCCTTTCTTTCCCACCCAGGTCGGTGGAAATAACACTAGATGATTATTTTTAGTGGAATTTCATTTCTTTCCTCAAGTATATACATAGAAATTGACAGAGACGTTATTACATAGCTGAAGCTGGGGAAAGGAAAATGTTCCCCGGAGCACTTTTAATGTGAAGAAAGTTCCAAGGGTACATTGCAAATGATCGAGGTTCCTAGAGAAATAAATACTCCATAATCTCTATATATCTTTAGATTCCAATAACTTTTGTGCCTCTACCTCACTCAGGTAAAGAAAACAAACATAACAAAATAATAAAAGATTCTTGGGTAAAATGCAAGCAACCCCCACTTGTACTATGACGCCTAATTCTTTTGTATAAACAACATCAACGTTAGCAGCAAGTAGACAAATGCTGTCATGTCTTAGTCGCAATCAAATGCTTAAGTTTATAGTTTCGTAGGAACATATGTAATTACTTTCAATAACCCTTTTTCTAGAGTACCATGTAAGCTGCTAATCAATGATCACAAATCACTAGCAAAATTATTAAAATGCCCTCCAACTATCTTAATCAAAACAGAGAATTTATCATCGGAATTTCAAATAGTACCCCGAGAATTTATAATCTTAGACCGTCATAATGTGTATGGTTTAATTTGAGAGATATTTTTATATAAGAACTGCACTGATTGATCAATGGAATCAATAATGTATAGTTTTTATATATGGTCACTGATAAAGACCAAGTAAAATTCCTGATTAGTGGCGCCACATGCAAGGGTGAGATGCCATATGCTTGCACCTTTCACTAGGCAAGGTTAAAGAGCTAAAGCCACTCTACATTGCATGATGTTGATTTATAAATTATAATAGCAATTGGTATACATCTTATTGATTACTTGAAAGGTAAAGAGAAACACTCGGTTTGGACGCGTTACAATTAGACTATGCAAGAAATGAAAAAGGTTAGAATTAAAAATGAGGAGGAGGAGAACAAGAAATGTAATTCATCCTTTAAGAATATAACATCTTAGACTTGGTACTCAAAAGAGAAGTAAAGTAAATGGGTTTTGATCTTTTATTGATTTATTTTGTGGCAGGGCATCATATCTTTTTCAAGCATCTCTAATATTTTAAGCCTGAGCTTCTAAATCATTTCATCTTGTGATCCAAAATTTGATAAAAAGAATATATTTTCTCCCACTAATATAAGGACGAAATTGCTAATTTATCTTCTTTACTACACATAACTTTACATAGTGTGTATAATTAATGGAGAATCCCAGCCATAGAGAAGCATTCACTTTTTTCATTAGCTGCGTAATCAATGATCTTAAGTTCCTTAATATTAGAATAGTAAAAGAAAGAAAGGGGCACCAAAATAGAATAAATTGATCACTATCCTTTTTCGGGTAATTGGAATTTTTATGAGGGGGGGTGATATACTTCCACTATTGCCTTAATTGTTAGAAGTAAATTCTTAATTCTATCCCAAAAAAGATTGATTTTTTTGTTATTACTCATTTTTATGATATTCCAAAAAGAGAACATGTCTTGCCTCTTCATTGTTTGTAGCAATCAACTAGAGAGACATGTAAGGTAGCATGAATAAATATCATTTTGGATGCTTGCTAACCACTGTCAGTCATCTTCTATCACTATATGCTTGAGAAGAAAGTAATGAAGAAGTAGGTGAATTTAGGTATTGTGGCGGTCATCTAACGGACCCATCATATCATATATTAATTAGGAGGAGAAATCCCTTCTTCACTTTTTCAATATAATAGAAGAAAAAACGTATTTATTAAGGACATTCTTTTTTGAGATTGTTAGAACATGTGGCCAGCCATGCATATTATTGAATGGTTCACATGACTTGAGGAAAAGCTGCCCTGTTCTAGGTTTATTTAGAAATATTTAATCAATTCTGGATTGAAATTATAAAGTACTACTGATTATGTTAGGCAGGGGTAAATTATAACTTTGTTGCCTCCTCCTGAGATTAGAATACTAATAATATAAAGAAAAAAATAAGAATATTGTCTTACTTGGTGAACATTGATGGATATTAAGAATAAAATTGTCTTACTTGGTGATACAGACAGATGAGAGATCTTATCAAAAGAATGATTGATTTTGACTGTTGTTCCATAGTTAATGAAAATTTTGAAATGCTCATAAGTTTAGCAAAAATTGAAATAGCTAATCTTTTTTATAGTCTCGAGAAAACAAATAACTAAAACTCGTCCCCGCCTACAAATTTCATAGAAAGGCAGTCTTATAACTTTAAGAAGAGCAGACAAGGACAGAGTTCAGATCAAGACTAAAAACAAAAGGACGACTCTTAGCTCAGAAAAACCACCTAGTAAATGGCAACTAAGTTTTTGTCTCTTCATGTTATGAAAGGCTTCTAGCTTCCCAGAGATTTTAGAGGACAGAATATATATAAATATATCAATAAATATACACACATATATATATATATATATATATATATATATATTCTCAGAATATATAAAATGTTTGTATGAAATTAGACCATAATGGAAGTAGATATCTTTCGTTCTCACTGGATACTGTATCTAGTAATTTGTCCCACCTCTGAGTTAAGTTTCAGGGAATCCCTAAAGTGACATTGCTTTCACAAATCATACCCTCATGGACTCAGATACTCCCTTTTTGCTCCGAGTGAGAACTTTTCCTCTTCAGTTATATGTTATAAGTTGGATGTAAGTCATCATCCTCCAAGTCTAGAGTACATCATGGTGAACATCTAGAGAAAAAATTTCAATCATTTTTAAATGGTGCTCTGCAAAATGTAGTTTCAAAACATTCTTATACGTGATAAACATTTGTGCAAGTAGACATAAGAAAAGAACACAACTTCAATGCAGAAAAGAAGTTATGGGGAGTGTCAGAGCCCAGAGGCAACTTACAAAGGTGAAAGGTGATCTTATCTTGTTTGATAGCTTACATCTTTTTGGTTGGACTTCCATTATTGCTACAGAATCTGGCACTTCCTATCCAAGCAAAGATCCCTTACTTCCATGAATGGATCTTTGGAATCACAATGGACTTTGAAACATATTAATCCCCTGTAAGTCTACTTAGTTCAGAACCAAATAAGGTGACAGCAAGCACAAATTACATTTTCATGCATATAAAGACATAATAAATCTACTAGTTGGGTTTTATGAACTAAACGCTTAGTATACCAGTATATATATATATATATATATATATATATATATATATATATATATATATATATATATATATATATAAGCCACTAGGGAAACACATAGGGAATCCAAAGAACTAGCAAATGCATAAATTTTATATATATACACCGAGTCAAGGCTAGCCCATAACACAACTGATGATATTTTACTTGCTGCATCATACAATGGAGTTGGCTGTAATTACTCAATTTGTTGTACCAGATTTATATATTATATTGATTTTCTCTTCTAAAATTGTTGTTTCCCATTCACAAAAGGATCCCCATAACCCACAAGAGCAATCCCCACTCCTGAAATGCTGGAATAGTATATAACATCCCTAATTATAGCTCTCTATAGTCTATAGTAACAGTTCTGTATTAGTTCTAAGAAAAGTGGCGGCCTCACAGAAAGCAAGTTTATCACTATTCTAAAGATGGTCCATGGACTTGAATTAACTAGTCTAAATGAAAGTACAAGTTTCTCACTTTGGTGAAGTAGATGAATACTTTCTTCTTACATTTAATCCAAAAACATCTCTGAAAGCTTAGGGCAATACCCTTCATCTGTTAACCTCTCATATAGCTCCTTTAATTTTTAACATATTTTTTTCTGCTTGATGATGACCTGAAACTCCAGCTCTAAAGTGATCATGTACTTTAGACATTAGTAAGACTATATATTATGTATATTTACCTTAAATCTTGTGGTAATTTGTGACGTAGTTGTCACATTTACAATTATATAGAGTTTTTGCATGAAATAATACCATAATGGAAGTAGATACCTTTCTTTGTCACTATATATTTTATTATGTACCACCTCACACGTTAAGTTTAGCAAATCCCTCAAACTGACATAATGCTTTAAAAAATAAAACCTTTATGGACTTAGGTATTCCCTTTCTTGTCACCGAGTGTGTGCAACTTTTCCCCGTCCAGTTATTGTTATAAGGTGGAAATAATTGACCCGTCATAGCCCACTAAATCTAGAATCTATATAAATTTTTCTACTGTATTCAACAGGTGATAGACACTGCAAAATGTCATGGAGTTTAGCATTTGCCTGGATATTGGTTAAACAACTTCCACTTATATAGTTATGTGATAACCATGTGTGCAAGTAGACATATTAGGAAGAAAAGAACAAAGTTCAATGCTTTAAAGTTGTAGGGAGTCAAAGGCAACTTACAAAGGTGATCTCATTCTGTTTGATCAAGCACCTTTTTCCACAGGCTTCCAATATTTTTGCTACAGAATCAGGCACTTCCTAGTTCCAGTCTAAACAAGATCCCTTTGCCCCTAAATGGCTTCCTGCCCAAACAAGATCTTTTTGCCCCAAAATGGATATTTGGAATCACAATTGTCTTGCAAACAAAGAATCACCTGTAAGTTTCCTCAGTTCAGCAACAAAAAATGCTACAGCGGGCACAAATTACACTTGTACGCACAAAACGACATACTTTAGTTGACGTTAGTGCATATAATACTAAATACTCATTATAACATCAAATATTAATGGACTACACTAGGAACCCAGGAATTCCATAGAACTTGCATTTCAAACTGATATACACCATTACCAAGTCAAGATGCTAGCCTTTAATGTAACTGATGATATTACATGTTGCATCATAAAATGGGATTGGTTGAACGTACTCAATTTATTGCATGCAATATGCAATATATAAAGTATAAACTAAGTGAACTAAAAGGTAGTTACTAGAATGCCTACTTACATGTTTTACGAGCCGTTGACTATTTAATCCCCGTAACCCACAAGAGCACTCCCCAGTCCCCACTCCATAAATGCTGGATTCAGTCTATAATCCATCTCATTAATTTTTTTAGAAAATTCTGCTTAACATGTCCCGAATCTCGAGCTCTAAAGTCATGGACAGTCCCGGAAATCTCATTCCTTAGACTTAAGTTGCTTTACTAGTCACTAATTATGAATTCACTAATTCCACCACATTTATCCTACATGCCATTGATACTACACAACCAAAACTCAGCAAATGCAGTATAGACATATGAATCAATAGCAAGGTCCCACCTTAAATCTTGAGGTATCATGTCACATTGATGCCATATCACTGAAAGTTTGGAACTTTACATAGCATTTTTTTATTACAGTTTTACTCGCGACCCAAGAAGTTTCTAACTTTATAATAAGTTGAAGACTTTTTGTTATACGCCAATCTATATTAGTACCTCCATGAAATTGACAAACCCAATTTGAATTTGTCAATGGTAGATGAGCTTGCTCGACGGGAATCTTTCAATCATTGTCAACAAACCCGTCAAAATTAAAGTCCAATAAACCAAGCCTCTGTCAGACATTTTCACAAATACTTTTCAGGCACCCCATCAGCACAATCCAAATACACACGGAAGGTACACTTGCCAACCCAATTCTGGATCCGTCTTCTCTATCAAAGAACAAGCTTTTTTTCATGGTTGGCTTGGCAATTTGCAGCAAGCCTTTTCGACAAATTTATTGAGTGTTCTTGAGTGTGAGCGCGTGAGACAGAAAGTGAGACCATTTTTCTAAAACAGTCGAAAGGTCAGTGTGTTATATATTTTTCGTTGGGCTTTGTTTGAAGTTCGGAAAACGCATGTATGTGGTATGTGGGCTGTGGGCCGTGGGCTGTGACCTGTGAGAGTTTATAGCAACACATGCTCAAGGCCCATGCAGGGACGAAGGCAGGAATTTTTTTCCGGGAGGGTCGAGACATAATGTAAGAGGCTTACATGTAAAATAATTTTAATAATAAAAAATATAAATATAATTTTTTTTAATAATTAACAGCATACAATTTATTTAAAAAAATAATGATAATATATTAAATATTGACATTTTCATCCTTCCATACAACTTTAAAATTTGTGATTTTGTTTTTCATACAGATTAATTCTTTCGCATCTAAAGATAATTTTTCAACAATTTCTCTTTCAATATTCACCATTAGATAATTTTTCAGTAATTTATTTTATATGTTATTATTAATTTTATCAAAAAAAAAAAAAAACTTGGGGCCTAATGGGCCTAACAAAATTTCAAGGGTTACAAAATTAAACAAAATTGCAGCCTAAAGGGTTAATGGCTTCGTCCCTGGGCCCAATTATTGTAACATCTTAATCCTGCTTAATAACTGATGCTACCCCAGCCCCTTAATGGATTCATCCCTAGGCCCATTTATCTGTTACATCTTAATCCCTACTTAATAATTGATAAAGAAATGTATCATTTTCTTTATAATTTATCAATACTACTATACAATTAGAAAAAAAATTATCAATATTAATATACAATTTATTAATACTAATTTAATTAAATTAGATTAATTTAGTTGAAGTTAACTCAAATTAAAATAAAAATTATTATTCATTGAATTTACATTAATGAATTGTTCTTTAAACTTTTATTTTTATTACATTCATTTTTTTCTCACTACTATATGTAACTTCACAACTTAAATAATATAAATTCAACTTAAATAGTATAAATTGAATAAAAACTTTAACTATTCATTTTAAATTCATGTAAGTTACTACTTATACATATTTTATATAAAAAATACAATAATAATCTCAAACAATAAAGACTTTTTATTTATTTATTTACAAATTAATATGTATTAAGCTGTTTCATTGAATAACTAGATATTCGACTCGGTGTCATTACATAAACAAGTTGAGATTGAGTCTAAATATCGAGTTATTTTAGTTGGACATTAGTTAATTTAAAGCCTAAATTTGGCGACTTAGTATCTCAAAAGTTTTTTCATCTTTTTATTTTCATGTGTATTTTTAAAGATACAATGTATCATTTGTCAATAAAAATTGAATTAAAAAACAAAAAAAACTTTTAAACTGTTAAGTCACCAAATTTAAACTATTGAATTGACTTCGAAATCAACTAAAATATTGTTTAAAAATATTACATATAAAATTTGAAAAATCACTTTTAAGTTTACTCTTAATTGAAATAAAATTTTCTTATAACATTCTATTTGATTCAAATTTTTTATATTCTAAACCAAGAACAACATGACAAGGATTCTCTCTATTTCAAATAAATGAAGACTTTTAATTTCATGGTTCATATTTAAAATAAATATCTCTCTAAAAAACTTCGTACACATTTTAAATTTGGAACATCAAATGAAGCATTTTTTTAAAAAAGGATCTAAAAAAAATATGGCCGATACAAAAATATGTTTTTTTGCATACAATATAAATTAGTTTTTTCTACACTAGTTTGATTTGGTACAAATGATTCGATAAAATTTATAATTAGTCATGTAACAATATAAAAAAAATTCGATAGCCGGTTATACTATTTATATATATTATATTTATTCATCAATAAGTATTATAGGAATTATAAGATAGTTGGTGAAATTTATTTAAAAATTATCTAAAAAAACTCTAATACCATTAATCAAAAAAGTAAAAAATATAATAATAAAAATTCATGCATACAATATAATACACGTTACTGTCAGACAAAAATATTAAAGTTTATTAGTTCTCTATATATGTATCATTCATGAATATTTTATTACTCTTCAATTCATAATTATGACCTTATATTATAATTAAAATCAATATATAAACGGTATTATCGGTACCGTTTCTACGAATTTAATGCCCGTATTTCGGTATCAGTATCGATATTCATTTTTCTAAATCGGTTTGGTGCGGTTTTTATAGATGGACACCCATTGGGAGGGTACAAAGGGTCCGGCCCAATTTTTGCAAAACTTTGATTAATCTCAAACGACGACGTTTATTTTAGATAAAAACGTTTTTGGCAATTGATTGAAGGAAAGTCACAGTAAACAGATCCGTTTTTCAGAAACAAATTCGATTCGAGTAGGATTTGTGTTAATAGCGTGTGGGTTCTTCGACATAGTAAGTCTGAATCTCTAGAAATATATGAGTTTCATTTTCAAGGTAACTGATTTAAGCTGAGCTTCTTTCACGTGTAAATCTTCATTTTTTTTGTGAATTTATGCATTCATTGAATATATATGGGTGCGTAGTTGTTTTAGAATTCGTTATATTGTTCTTGTAATTGCAGAAGTTGTTTTGCTAATTTCATTTAGGATTCTGAGTGCTTTTGATCTTATTCTCCAATTGAATGCCTATGATTTATGTATTTTTGTGGAATCAGTATGCTCTATTTTGAAGTCAGAAAAAAGAAGAGAAAAAGGAAACCAAGAAACGAAATGTAAAGCAACATAAAATTACTTTCCTTTTTTACTTATAAAGAATATATGAATACATACTACTCCTATATGACAGTTTTAAACATTGATTACACTTCATTTAACATTTGTACTTAGTGTTATTAGTTTTAAGAGTATGTACACTGTACAGTTGGACTTGTATTTGTATATATGAAGAAGTTTTTTTCCTTTTCTAGTTTCCTTTTTCTCCCCCCTTTTCCTCTACCTTTCCAAGTTCCAAAAATCAAATCTTTCTTTTCCGGGCTCGAAATTGGCACTTGCTTGGACCGTGTCTCTAGACTAATTTGCAGCAGAAGAGACGTTTCCATGGAAACAATAATTTATGTTAGTTTACCTCCTTTTTTTGGTGTCTGGTTGTTTTTGGTGTTGGGTGGAGGTGGGGGTGGTTGGGAGAAATGACTTGATGGAGCATAACGACATTCTCTTATTTATTTGTTACTTGACTTTCACCTTTTTTGAGTTGCTCCAGGCAGTGCCTACACTTTTATGTTCTCCCTCTCTCACTCTCTCTCTCTCACTCTCTCTCTCTCACACACACATTTTACTATCTTTTGTTGAAATTTTGAATGAGGGAGGAAAAGAAAAGAAACATCGAGACATAAAGAAATATAATTCTTTTAACAATGCATATGCTTGATTTTAGTACTATACTTGGTATTGGATTTTTCGAAGTATATGAAGTTGAGTGTGTATAATTGTATTCGTAGTGGTTCCCTCCCCCTTGCCTCTCCTTTCTCTCTTTCCTTATTTCAGAAAGAGCATGAGATAATTTCATTGTTAGTAGTATTCTCTATGATTTGGGTCATCTTGTTGTCTTGGTTTGTATATGTATCAGTGTATTATTCCCGTATATGTATCATATTATATGGGAAATGCAGATAGATTTCTGACATTCTCATTTACTTAATAAATGTCTGACTAATTTGATCTTCTCCATTAAGGATTTTCATTTTTGTGTGACAAAGGTTTATATTTTGTGTGTATTTAGACTAAGCTTATAAAGTTGTGATTTGTGAGACATGGTGAAGGAGACTGAATATTATGACATATTGGGAGTCAGTGTGGATGCAACTCCCGCGGAGATTAAGAAGGCTTACTACGTTAAGGTAAGGCTTTTACCATATTACCATTTACTTTGTTTGCGTTATTGGGTATGAATATCTGAATTTAACAATTATCAATACCGAAGCAGTGGCAAAGGTACAAGCTAATGGATCAATCCCTTCATCGAACAGCAAAACGGATCAAATTTATCTTTACTAATGTACAATGTTATGCTAGTTCTGTATCCCCAAGGTTTTCGAGCAATTTCTTTTTCAAACTGAATTTCAACATGTTCGGGAAATCAAATTATTTTACTAGTTTGAAGTGTGTGAAAACTTTGGTTGATCATTTTCTATTTATTCTTGTTGAATAAATTCCGGGTTTTCTACATGATATTTGACTTGCCAGAGAGAATTATAAACGAAAACTAAGACATCATTTAAAGTTGAAACAGTTTCATGTGTTTTGTTTAGGCAAGAGTAGTTCACCCTGATAAAAATCCTGGAGATCCAAAAGCTGCTCACAATTTCCAGGTAAAATATTCTATTTAACTTTTTGTTATTGGCATTTTAAATTAGAAGTCAACATCTATCATTTGTTCTTCTCGATTATAACATCTTGATGATGATCAACTAAAGTTTTTTTCGGTCATTATTTTTATTATCTTAACGTTGAAATAAATTCAGCTACATTTTCCGGAAATATATTCTATAATATTACTTCCAGCACCTTCTCACCTTAACTTTAGTCTCCAATGTAATTCTGATGCCATAGTAATGAAATAACCAGTACTTCTTTGCTTTGATTTTTCAAAGACAATTCCCCCCCCCCCTGGTTATGGCTCACTTATGATGACTTGTAGGTACTTGGGGAGGCTTATCAGATTCTGAGCGACCCTGAGAAGCGTGAAGCATATAATAGAAATGGAAAAGCTGGGGTACAGGAGTAAGTCTGCATATATTTTGTAATTGGGCTCTCTTATAAGGGTCCATTTTCTTTTCTTAGAATTAATGCTCCACTCATTGATATTCAATAGCTTCGTAACCACTATTAATTAATCATTGAGAAACCAACTTTTTGTCATGTTAGACATTTAAAATTTTATTGCTTACTAATTAATAAAATTTTGGTAATCCTCCTATAAAGTGACCTTTTAGTATGAATATTGTATGAGCATGTATAGATAATCATAAAATTAGGAATATACTTGCTAGTAGTTGAAAGCTTTAGAAGTTTCTTTTGAATAAAATTAGATATGGAAATTTGGTTTTGCCAAAAAAAGTGAGGAAGAAAATAAACGAAAAGTCAAATCACAATAAAATTATAAAAGATATGCATCTGCTTTTATCTTGTTAGATAAGAACTGTATTTTCTATACTCATGAGTCATGGGTAATATAATCCGTCACCCCATGACAATTGAAGCACGTTAAGGACGCCTTTTCATGCTTTACCTCAGATTTGTGTTCCACTCCCATACTGAAGAAGTCAAAGTTGTGCCTTGACTAGTCTAAGTAAATGATATTAAGGAACAGGTAATAATTAAAAAAATGGCAATTTCGAGATACTCAGCATGCATCAGACCATGCCCTCCTTATGGAGTATAAAAAATTACTAACTCAATACCCCTCCACAAGATTTGAACCCTTGCCATTGAAGCTAAAATGATAAGCTCCCCCAGCTGCACCGACTTCCCTACTTTTGCTTTTATGTTACGCTTATACTTGTTCCACTATTATTACTCTTTCTAAATGCATACATACCTCTCTCTCAATATTATATCTATTTGGTATGTTAGGGCTCATAAAAGTCAAATGAAATTAGCATACAATATATACATATAATATTTTAATTTTTTTTATATTGACGGTCTTATGCCTCTCAAAGTATTGAATATTGAGTATTTTAGACTTTGCTTCTCTGTCACGCACTCTGTGTTTCAAATATTTTAGACTTTGCCTCTCTCACTCCTGTACTCACACTTGCACCACTCCCGGCATTAAGAATATTTGATGGCAGAGATGAAAAGTTGTGCTCCAAACAAATTGTATTGAGATATAATTTTGTTCTTTTATTGACTCAACAGAAAGACAAGCAAATAATCTATCTTTACTCTTTTGTTTTTTTTCTTAGGGACTCCATGATGGACGCTTCAGTTGTTTTTGGAATGCTATTTGGGAGTGAGTTCTTTGAGCATTATGTTGGGCAGCTTGCATTGGCGTCTATGGCATCTGTGGAGCTTGAAATAGACGCAGAGGTTCCTGAAGTTCGTAGGCAGAAATTTCAAGAGAAGATGAAGGTATCATTTTTTTGTTTTTAATAATGCTTAAATAATCTTAGATATGCTATTAAATCATCATACAACTTTTAATGGACAGGCATTACAAAGGCATAGGGAAGAAAAGCTCATCCAAATTCTGAAAGATCGCCTGCAACCATTTGTTGCAGGTCAAACTGATGAGTTTGTAAACTGGGCAACATCTGAAGCCCGACATCTATCCCAAGCTGGTAGGACATCTTCCTCGTCTCTTCTTTTCAATAGTATATATAAGCTGCTTTTATTATTGTTGTTGATCCTATAGCTTGAGGAGTCATCCTAAGTCACTCTTCATCAGTAGCTCCAGATATTGGAAGAAATATGATGTTAAAGAGCAATCAATATTCAAAATTTCAAATCCCAACCAGGTTGATGACTTGATGTAGCCCAGCAGGGTTCAAATCCCAAAACATTTTTTTGACAAGTGAAAGTATGAGAAAATTGAATTAAGTAATAGCTCTAGTAATAATAAATTTTATGTATCCTGTATTTATGGTGTTGATAATATCAATATAATCAATAATATAGGGTTGGTTGTAGTTGAAAATATGTATAAATAGTCTTATTTTGCATAGAAGCATATAAATATGTAAGATATTTTTTTATGAGTGAAAATATTAATAAATTTAATAGTTAGTAAGTATATATATATTTTTATTTTTTTATTTCCGATGATTACTAATTACTGGAAAGTCCTTTGTGGCGCTATAGTTAATTTGTATATGGAAACCAGGTGAGTTGTGACTAAATTATTTGGGTTTATTCCTGAAGAAGATTACCATACATATATGTTCTGGTGGCACAAAATTGTCATAAGCCGGTATTCTGTCATTTTCCTTTTCAGAGTTCGTCGTGATTTACTTGCCCAAAGTTCTTATCCTTTGCAGCTTTTGGTGAGGCTATGCTACATACTATTGGTTATATTTACACAAGACAAGCTGCAAGGGAAATTGGAAAGGAAAAACGATATATGAAGATGCCATTTTTAGCAGAGTGGGTACGAGATAAAGGTCACATGATAAAATCGCAAGTTTCAGCGGCTTCAGGTGCGATATTTCTTAATTGAGCTATTTATCTCAATTTGAATTTTCAATTGAACCTTACTGTGTAGCTTACTGTTCGCCTTATGTGTAGGTGCTGTGTCTTTGATTCAAATACAAGAGGAGGTGAATAAGTTAAACCAAGGAGAAAACAAGGAAGAAACGGTAATTAAAGCTCTTGAAGAAAAGAAAGATGCAATGGTTCAGTCCCTTTGGCAGCTTAATGTGGTAGATATTGAATCGACTTTATCACGCGTCTGCCAAGCAGTAAGTTCCAGCATTGTCTTCTTTAGCTCAAAAGATAAATAGCAATATTTTGGTGATTGTAGCATGTTTTTTAGGAGTATTATTATTCTACTGTCTATATTTATCAAAAATAAAATAAAAATTTTCTGTAAGTCAGGCTGGCCTACAGACTTGGTTAATACAATTTCTTACAAGTTTCACCTTAAAATTACTTATCAAAAGGAGCATGGAAGAAATTTCAGAGAGTCAAACGGATGGTCTTTCACCTTTAAGTTCAACAGATGGTCTTTCACCTTTAAGTTCATCTCAACCGAAGCAGATCAAGCAGGTGCCCCGGAGCCCCTTATGCTCATCATAATCTTTCTTAAAAGTTAAAAACAAGATAGTACCATATTGTTGCATTTCTTTTGATTATCTATGGCATATTTTATGGACATTGTGAACCCTTGAATTTGTATCTCGTCTTTGGACTACTATAGACGTCCTCAGCCTGCTATACCTTGAGATTGAAGTATGCCTGACATGTAAACGGAATTGACATACTATTAGGTGATTAGGTCAAATTCTATTGAGATCTGCCTTGACATGAATTCATTTTTTCATAAAAATGAATATACAGAAGATCTGTGAGTAAATTAAAACTATTCTTCATATCAGGGGCATTGTTTGTGTATGTGAATTGTCTAGGTCGATTTTAAGTATAACATGACCTTTCATTGGCAATTAAGTATACCATGTCTGCCAGCCCCAATCTCTTGTCTGTTGAGGTCCATACTGGTTAATGGCCTTTTTTTATGACCTATAAACTTATTTGCATATTACGGAAATGATGGTTGCTTTTGTTCCACTTCAGGTTCTTAAAGATACTACTGTCTCAAAGGATGTTCTCAAGCAACGGGCCAGTGCAATGAAAAAGCTTGGAACGATTTTTCAAGTAAGCATTGGTGCCTTGACCATATCTCTATGCGACTCGTATTGAAATTGAATTGGTCTTGCATATTAAAAAATTCCTTCTATAAGATTTGTAAAAACAAAACCTTGAAACTTTCTCCTCCTGCTCTTTTTGCTCATTTATGAGGTTGATATGAAATTTCTCCTCTAATATTGTTAATTGATGTACGTCTTAAAGGACTATCTGAAGAAGTTAAAAATAGTAGGACCTTTCATTGGCAATAAGGAAACTAAGGAAACATGAAGGAAGCAAAAATATACTCATAGCAATAAAAATGAATGTCAGCTCTGTCACTTCTTCCCAAATGAGTGTCATATTGTCATGTTTCAAAATGATATGTAAGAGGTGAGTTGTAAGATGTGTGAGTGACACATTTAGGTTGTTTTTGTATATGGAGATGTGAAATAAACTGAATAGGAATAGTAGTATAGAACTAGAAATTTCTGTTTTAAGCTTAATGTTACTTATCCAAAAATAAAAGTATGTACTAACCTTAATCTGGATTTCAACCACATGAGTGAGTGAATTTGAGAGCTTTCTATGGATAAATTTGAAATATTATTATAATGGAATTACTTTTACATCCTTGAAGGAATCTTCTTGTACAGTGAGCATGCCAAAACATTTTTATTCTAACTTTTTACTCTAGTCTTTCAATATCCCTTTTTTTATGTTTTCCTAATTCCATCATTTTAAATCCATGCATTTTGCCATATGGAACCATACATATTGTATTTTTCATATATTTTTCTTTCCCAAAATTGTGAGATGCTAAAGAGTAATTTTGGAAAAGTCAAAAATAATAATTTAGTATCCAAGTGTGTTGTCTGAATGCCTTAAAATCTGTGGTGAATGCACATTTTTTAAGATGCACTTGTTTTGGGCACGTGGAGTAATAAATAAGGAATAGAAGAAATTTAAAATTTTCCTATTATAGGTAGTAACCTTTCCCCAACAGGTGTGGTGGGTGGAACCTTTGACCTCGAGATTGTTTCTTTAAGGTCGAAGGCTCTCAGCCATTTCACCCATGGCTTAAAGTAATAATAAAAGATATTATGATTTGTAGACAGTTCTGTTCCTCAATATTTTCGTTTTTAAATCTGTCAAAACAAAATTTTCATAATCCCTTTCTATATTAACGCTCTTATTAGTTTGCTTTATAGTAAAGGATTTTTCCTAAGAAAATTAGTTGAATTTCGTGTTGGGGATATTTAGAGAGTACTAAATGCATGTGAATCAATATCAGCACAAAAGACTTGAATGCAATACAAATGAATGAGTCTATTGAGCCTATTTATGACTTGAATTTTAATTATCTGTTTACCCCCCTCCTCTTTCCCCTGTATCTTCTCTCTCTTTTCCCCTCTCCGAATAAAAAAAAAGAGATTCAGTTATCGACTGACTTTGACTAAATTTTATGAATGTTAGTTCTTTTCTTTATGCCATCTTTAGGTTGGCTTCTCTTGTAGAAGCAACTATTTTTATTGTCCAGAAATAGCTGATCCATCCGGAGGCAGCAAATGCCCCATATAAGATTTACAACATGTTCAGATTTTACGAAGTTGGTTTCTTGAAGATGTTATATGCTTGACCTCTAATTGTGCAAGTTAGTTGTTATCTTTGTAAATATTGTTATTGAAATGATATTTTCTGGTTCATAAATGTTAAATGTTCAAAGATTGTGCCTTGTTACTATGGAAAAAAAGAAAAGTAGAGCACAATCTATACAGCATTTACAGCACAATTCTTTATTTCTTATCAGGGTGCCAAGGCAATTTATAGCCGAGAAAACAGTCTCCGCCATGAAAGCGATATCCTTGTGGGTAGTGCTACTTAATCCAAGTGATGTTAATCTTCTTCTGTTCCTACTTTAATGCAAGTGCCGTATGCTTTGTATGTTTGGTTTGATCTTCATACTCATTTGTTAACTTAAAATTATCCCTGCAATTTAGTAATGTATCTGGTATGAGGCCATGACTACCAACTTTCAATATGTTGTTGACAAATTTCACTTTTTTAATATTTAATTGGTAAAGAAAGAATTGACAAGGAAGGTTGGAGGGTTGGTTCTTTTATTTGCAATTTTGCTTTCTGTTTTATAATTTGTCCCTACTGTTTATATTTTCTGTCAACATGTGAAACTATGGGAAACTATTTTGCCCCTTTAAGTCGAGTAATGAAACCTACATGGGAAAAAGGCTTATCATTTCTAATTTTGCCAGTTGGCTTCAGTTCTTTTGAAAGCAATTATTCACAGTTGAGGCCATTCAAATGTTAATATTTTTTAAATAGTTATAAAAATATTGTTAAATGTATATTTGTTATGAGAATATTATTATTGTTTTCAAAATATTAATAATCTTTTTCCCCCTGGATGTGGTATTTATCGACAAACCGAGACCGCTAAGAGCTACAATATAATGAATTCTTTCTATTAAATATGATTTCTCCCTTATCTTTAAATCTTTTTTTTAGATAAAAAGTTTTGATGGGATAAAAGAATTAAATATAAATGAGGGATAATTTGAAAAATTGTTTTAAAGTTTGATAAATAACTTCAAATTTTAAATTATAATTTTTTATTGAAAAATTTAAATTGTTCGATTCCAAGAGTAAAAATTCGATTTGGTAGTTAAATAAAATTCAATTAAATCTTATTTTATATTGAGCAACTCAATGTTATGCTTGAATTGGTTGGATTTTACTTGAATTGGTTGGATTTACACCCTTAATTGAGAGGGAGGTAAGATTTAAACCCATGCCCTGCGGTAGCGGTAGTTGACCAGCACGCCTCTGGGCCAACACTTGGGAGAATTATTGAGTAGTTCCCTCCTAATTGTAAAAGTAGTAGTTGATTTTTTTAGCTCATTTGTCAACCAACTCAAGTAATTACACACCAGAAATAAGTATTTTAAGAAGTCGACTTTGACTAGAAACAGTTATTTAATCTTTTTACCTTCTTTCTCAAAATATTTCAATAACTTTATTTTGACTCGAAACAACGCTTTCAATTAAATTTTATTACAAGACAATGGAGAAAATGTTTATATACAAATACGTACACAAGAAATAAGCCAATTCGACAGCTTTTTTGTTCAGCTTTGGGTGGATTTAAGTAACATTCTCACAAGTGCTTATTGCCCATTCTTAAGCAGCTAGCCAATGGAGAAATTAATCTTAAAAACCAAGTGTCAAAGGATATGATCAAATTATGAGATGGCATTTACCATGGAAAGCACAATTTACTTGAATTAGGGGGAGCTGTCTGTCTTAAAACAACTTTACTTTACTAGAAGAAGAGGGTCAAAATTGATTAAATATTTTAATTGTCAGTGCTTCTCTTTATTCTCCACCAGTGTCCTTTCAGTGGTACTTATTTAATTTGGTGCCTTGTCCTTGTCGTTTTGGATATATTGAAAGCACTAGTCCCACAAAATACTATTTTTATGGCTACCTAATCTATCCACAAGGCACTGCAAAAGACAAACATCACCCTACTCACTTAGCCCTAACTCTTAGTGTGCAGTCCTGTTTTTCAGCTTAGTTTGAAAGCACTGAGCTCCAATTCATCTTTAGTGACGATAAAAACTGTCACTAAATCTCGTCATAGAAATCGAATCGAAATATATATGACGGTTCTGGCTATCGCAATAGATTCGAATTCTGTATTTATTGAATTTAACGACGATTTTATCCGTCATTAAGTGCAGACCACCCGCATAGGAATCTTTCTCTCTCTCTCTCTATATATATATTAATTGTATGATATTTATTCATCAATTCAAAACTTACACTTGACTAAAGCATCCCCATTAATTATTTTTTACACATTTGAAATTGAAAACAATAATATATTAATAGAATTATCATTAAAAAAATAATAGTGATTGAGTTTTGGCATAATTTTGTAAATTTCTTGAATACAATACTTTATATTGTTACAATAGTATATATAGTATTCATTTTTTATAATAATAAAATAAATAGCGAGGAGTAATAAATAAATTTAAGTATCTATTATTTTCTCTTTTGATTTCTCAGAATTCTTATATAGTGGAATCCTTGAGTTAAGTAAGAAACATGTTAACTGATCAGTCTACCTATAATTATAGTTTATTTATTTTTCTTTCGGCTAATCAATTATAGGCGAAGAAGTAAAGAATTAAATTAACTCATCCCTCTATTAGGTTAATTAAATATATTAATTAATCCACTAACTCCTATGACTTAGAGCCCCAACAACAGCAAAAGTGCTTTGCCTCACCTTTCCAACTTTAAAGTATAATTAAAAAGCAGAAGTAGGGATTGCATTCTTTTAATTAAAATATTACTATACAGTTGCACCTGCAGCTTTATGATCTCCAAGAATTCTCTGACACTGCAACTAAATATAATGTTCTACTAGTACAATTCTCTGGAGTACTGAGCAGAAATTAAAGCTGAGAGAGAGAGAGAGAGAGAGATTCAATCAAAATCTGTGAGCATGGGCAGTGTCATGCATGTCAAAAAGTTTTGTATCCTTTTCCTCCTCATTTCAGTGTCACTTCTATCAACTTCTTATGCAGGTAATTAATTAATTGGCTTCTGAATTAATTGATCAATAATATAACATTCTAGAGTGTTTATACTTCATCATGTAAAGGAGGAAAGAACATGCATGCAATAAAAAACTTCTAATAAAGAAACATTAATTTTCATTTGTTCTTTATTATTTTTTGGTTTTTACAAATTATATATCTTGGTTATATATATATATATATATATATATATATATATATGAAGGCATATCATATAAATGCATGTGATTAAAGTAAGTTTTTAATTCTTATATATAAAATTCATTAGATTTATGTTCTTAATTAATTGGTAGTGTATATATATATATATGTATATTATATGCAAGAAATTAAATGAAGGAGGATTATTTATTCATTAGTGTTTGAGTACATGCATTAGTTATTATATAATGCCTAAACTGGCTTCGCAGGCCGACGATTGAGGTATGTGAACAAGGGAGCTGTTGCTGCACCTTATAAGGTTTGTCAATCGTAATAACTAGAGCATATATATATATATATATATATATATTTATCATTTTCTTCTTCTTCTTCTTCTTTTTTCTCCCTTGCAAGTTGCATGTCTTTCTACAACAAATTAAGAGGTAATTAATTATGGTGTCAAACTTATCGTACTAATTACTTCAAATTCCGAACTGAATTAATTAACATAGATTATATATATATATATGATGCAAACCCTTAAGTTATATATAATAGGGTTGATTTAATTAGGTGTATTTTGCTGATTTATTTTGCAATTTCTACTTGATATATAGGGACATGAGCAATTGCACCATGAAGACATTAATAGTATCCGTGGAAGGCTTCTTAGGGTTAACACCAAAGATTATGGAACATACGATCCGGCGCCAACCTTTGTCAAGCCTCCTTTCAAACTCATTCCAAATTGATGGTTTAATTATGGCTGCTCAAGGTCGATCATAGACGGACAGTTTGTGCAGTATTATCTGAATAAATAAATAAATAAATAATGAGATCTTATATAGTATATAGTGGTATGCCTGTAGAATTATATACATAAAATGTTGTATATCCTAAGTTTTGAGGTGTTACTAGGGTTTCCAAAACCCTAGCTATATATATATATATATATATATATATATATATATATATATATATATATATATATATATATATATATATATATATATATTATATATATATATGTATTACTTACATTGTGTTTAAAAAGTGATTTCTGTGTAATTTTGGGAACTTTTAGACTTTATTTGAATCTTTTTAAACCGAAAATAAAAAATGATCATGCATATATCATAAACTAATTCAGAAAATATCGATATAATAGATTGCATATATATATATATATATATATATATATATAGGGTTGGTAAGAGTAGTGGATTTAAGAAAGAAATAATAAGATAAACCTTGTGTTTGTGATGAAATGCATGCGGAAATTTCTGTATAAATTGTAACGTAACCATATATAGGTATTCGTTGCGAGAGTTGATAATAAATTGACTATTTAAAATGATAATATATTATGAGATGTTCATATCTGATGAAATGCATGCGGTTTGATCATCTGATTTCTATATAAATATGTTAACGTAAGTATATATAGGTATCAAATTCGTTGCGAATAGTTGATAATAAATTGACTATTTAAAATACATGATAGAATATACATATACATATATGTGTGTGTGTGTGTGTGTGTGTGTGTTGTGGACCTTGTGGCTTGTGGTATTAGAGCGGAAAATTTCATAAGGGTACTGTTAATCCAAATGACCCACTCGATCCATATACTCTATATATTTCGCATATTTGCTTGTAAGATCAATAATTAATCTTTAAGCTGGTACTTAATTGCAAGTTTTGAACATATATATGAGAAGCATGCATGGACATATTCAGTCAAGGTTAATTAATTTGTTCAGCATGCATGGGTGTAATTTTAATTAATTAATTAATTGGTTGATCAACTCACATGCCACAAAATGTCACTCCTTCTGTCCAAGTTTTCTTGTCTTCATTTCTTTTTGGTTTGGATCCAAATTTATATGTCTTCTTCCAATATTAGACCTATTTTTAATCATTTTTTTTAAAAAAAATACTCCCTTCATTTTACTTTCTAAAAAATTAATTACATGGAAACCAACCGACATACATTGCAAAAAATAGCACTTGACATTAGAAACACAACTATACATTTTTTATCTCTCTCTCTCTCTCCCTCTATTTTATTATTCTAAAAAGAGTTAAAAATTAATTAAAACAAAAAAAATTGATATTAGAATAATTAAGATATATAATTTGAAAATAATTTTTTTTCTTTTCAAGCTAGCCATAACAAATAAATTTAGACGAAGGGCGTTCAATTTGTCTTCTTACTACTTGAAACACTTTCTCTTAAACTGGTCTGGGCCTTAAATGTTTGGGCCTCGAAAGTAAGTTTGTGATCCAGACTTATATTTTGAGCCTCAAAAGAAGTCTTCAGAGATGATTATAACATGCAGGCTAATGAATATATCTATTAGTATTATTATTATATATTTTGAAACAATAGGGTAGTGAATAATAAGGTTGAATTCATTTATTTTTTCAGGCTAATGCATGTTGTGACAAATTAAGTTTCTTAAGTTGGGGAGGAAGGTGATGGATTCGCATAAGGTTTATTTTGATGAAGATGACATCTCAACAATTAATATAGTCAATTAATCATATTTTGTGTGCTAAAAGAGCTTCAAAAATGTGAAGCCTTCCTTTTGTATATAAATTTAATAATAACAACTTGTCTCATTTTTAGTATTTTGGCTTTCTAAAGAGAAAAACTTCAATTAAGATATCTCATTAGTATGATAAGAAATTTTATTCCAATTTGGTGAGACTCGATTAACATCTCATTGACCATACTAGAAAATTTTTTAAGTATTTTTTTTCATTGTTAACCTATTCTCCAACGGTTGGGATTAATTTTATTCTCCATCTTTAGGAGATGAACTACTACATATCTTAGACAATGACTCTCAAGATAATAATCTTATTTTTTTCGAGCATATAACAATTTGACTACTAAAGCATTCGTTGTTTCTTGATTAGACAATCGGACTCCTCAATGTACTTCTATATATCTTAACGTAAACAATTATTATTTTGGGTATATACATATGTTTATATATTATAAAATATTTAAAACATTTCTTTGATTGATTAATTTAGTAGTTCTCATTTACGTGAAGAACTCAATCTCTAGATTTTATTTTTAATGAGCTTTAAATTCGCCTCATAATCCATTCAGCTTGTTGTGATTTAACCATGCATTTTGTATGATTCATAAAACTATATATTATTATATTTAGATTTGGGTATGTATCCTTTACCTTATTGGAGTAGTTATTTAAATAAAATGGGATTAATTAGTTTTATTTTAGCAGCTTAATTTCATTTTCTGTGATTGTTATGTCAACATTCTCAAAAAATTTCCAACCTTCCATGGAATCAGTCATTAGGTGAAGTTGACTTTAAGAGAAGATGATGTCATCTACAAATTAAATTACAAAGTAGGTTAGCCAATTAGAATTTAGAATCTCTCAACGTTTATTTACTTATTTAATTTTTTTTATTACTATCATTAATTCATTAAAATTAAAACTTCTTTATATATGAAAAGGAGAAATTATAAAATCATACTTAATTATACATGTGAGAATTGAACTTAAAACCTAATGATCTCATCTGTAATATATCGTTTACTGTTAGAAATAAAGTAATTCGACTATGTTCGTAAACTGTTTACGAATAGCTAACGATTCGAACTCGCACATGTGTGTTAATTAGTTCAATCATGTTATATGAACATGTTTGAGTTCAACTAATAGTGTTCGAGTTTGGTTCGAGTTCGTTAAAATTCGAATTGAATCAAATCGTTTGCAACTCTACTTATATAATTGCATTTAACTCGTAATTTATTTTGACCATAAATTTATTTACATATAAATCATTTCCCAATTAGAGATAGTCATATCGTGACTAATGATGACATTATAAATTTTAGAGAAGTAGAAGCAAAAGATGAGAATTGATATAAAGTCATTAAACTTGTTATTTTGTACAAAATTGATAAGAAAAATGTACTTTCTCATTAATTTGTAAAACAATTATAAAAGGATAATCTTAAAAAAAATAATCTGATGTGACACATGTTTATTTAAAGATAACTTGCTCTCTTGGTTTGTGTTATATAATAAATAAATAGAAAATAGTATTATTATACACACTCAAAAGTACTTATTAATCAAAAGAGAATTGTGGAATGGGCAATTAATTAAGAATCTTTCCAAAATTATATTCACATGAGATACTTCCGTGTGACATGAAAAGTAATGGAATGCGTACTACGCACTCCGCGTAGCATAGAAGGAACAAGCCACTCCCAATTCTTTTTAATTTTTACTTACTATATTTTTCTAAAAAAATTCTACATTTATTAATTATTTGATTAAATTATTCTAAGAAATATTTCATAAGGAAATAGAAAATCAATTTGTTTATTCTTAAATTGCATAATAATATCATACTCCTTCGTGTCTTAAAATATAAATAAATCAGGAAAAATGAAATGTATTTACAACCTTCATTAATAAACAAAGTTGCTTTAAAAATACTTCTCATTCAAGATAAGAAGATCATTATTTATTTTTTAATTCGATATGAAGAAATTGCAAATTCAAATTAATAAGATCTGTAAAAGATTTTGAAACAATAAATTTTATAATTTGTAATACTTTGAAATAGTAACCACTATATTTCATTATTATATCAACTAAAAATAAATCAATATATATCATTATAATTTGTAGTACTTTAAAATAGTAAACAAAATTCATTATTATATCAACAAAAAAAAATTTAATATATATCATGTATCTCAAATTAACTTGTTTTTATAAGAAAAAAAAATTAATATAATCCTCTTATATATTTATATAAGAAAATGAATATAGAAGATGAAACAAAATTATATTTATAATAATAAAGTTATAATTAAACTAATCCAATAGATTCTATTCCACATTTAAGAATATATCAATAAATATTCACGGTTTTCATCCTTATATAATTCTCTATTTTAATCCCTATATATGATTTGATCATGAGGGAAAAGATTGAATATATGTAAGATGACATTTTACAACCCTATTTATTGCAATTTTATGTTGGTTAAATGATCTTATCTCACTTAATTCTTTGATTTGGGTAAGTCAAATTTTGATTTTGATCATTTTTGTAAAAATATTACTAATAATTATAAATTTTATTATTTTATAATTAAAATAAAGTTTTCATAAACACATAATTATCGTTGCACATTTTGATTTCTAGCATGATATCTATTTTTAAATTAAAATAATTACAATTTTAAATTCAAACAATAATAATTTTAAATAAAAAATAGTTACAACGTTCAAAATATGATTTGACTGTTGGAACTTTCAAATTTTAACTTTTAAATTTTAATTTTAAATTTCAAAATTTAAAATTTAAGGAACCTGTTGGGTACATAGTGAAAAAATTGAATCCCTATCCTACATAATGATCCAATAGTAATGCAAAGTAAGGATAAAGATAAAAAAACTGTTGTGAATGCTCTAATGCTACGTTTGGATTGAATGAATGGAATAGAGTAGGGAATGGAATAGATGAGGGAATGGAATAAGGAAGGGAATGGAATGATTTTTTAATATTCCATGTACATGTTTGGTTGATGTTAGGAATACATCTAAGAATGAAATAAATAATTAGAAAGTGACCTAAATACCCTCAAATGTTTAAATTTAACTTAAATTCAATTTATATTAAAAAGTTAACACATATTTCATTCTTAAAAATAAAGGGGAGGCGTGGGGTGAGGGTGGGGTGGGGTGGGGGTGGGTTGGGGTGGGTGGGTTGGTAGGATAAGTGGGTTGGGGTGGTGAGTGGGGGTAGGTTGGTAGGGGTGGGGTGGGTGGGATAGGTGGGGGTAGGGTGGGGGTGGGGTGGGATGGGTGGGGTGGTAGGGGTGAGGGGTAAGTGGGGTGGGTGGGTTGGGGTGGGTGAGTGGGGTGGGTAGGTAGGGGGGTGGGGAGGTGGGTGGGGTGGGGTGAGTTGGTAGGTGGGGGTGGGTGGGGTGGGTTGGTAGGTAGGGTAGGTGGGTTGGGGTGGGTGGGTGGGGAGTAGGTTCGTGAGGGGTGGGGGTAGGTGGGGTGGGTTTGTAAGTAGGGTGGGTGGGTTGGGGTGGGTGGGTGGGGAGTAGGTTGGTGGGGTGGGGTGGGGTGGGGTGGGTGGGTTGGGGTGGAGTGGGGTGGGTGGGGTGGGTGGATGAGTGGGTGGGGTGGAGTAGGTGGGGTGGGGTAGGTGGGATAGGTGGGTAAGGGGTGGGAATGGGGGTGGGTGGGGGTAGGTTGGTAGAGGGTGGGGTGCATTTGGGTGGGTGTAAGTGGGGTACATTACGAAAAAATAGAAATATAGAAAATCCAGAAGAAATTATCAAATCTAAGCCTACTTCTCTATAAATGGTTTCGGATCGATCGAATTGAATGAATATGTAAAAAGCCCTATTATATATTTAGGGTATATTTGTCAATTACTTAAAAATAATGGATGAAATGATTTATTCCTGGCCACCCGTCAAGGAATGAAAATTAAAATTTTAAGTTAACTATCATTCCAGGAGGAATACATTAATCCGTTGGAATAAACAAACCAAACAACATTTTTATCAGTCCAATGAAATGATTCATTCTATTCTCCCTCCTATTCCATCAATCCAAACATAGTATTATATGTGGTAGAACGCTAATTAATTATAATTTAATATATGGTTTTGTATTTATTTTTTAACATTCATTATATTATCAGCGTAGCATTATTTTAGCCAAAATTTAGACGGCCACGTAAACGACATGCGTTACTGAACGCCGTCACCAAGTCAAGGCGATCACAGTACATTAAAACAGAAACTAACGGCGTTTTATAAACCGTTTAAAACGACCTCACTATTTCCCCTCTTTCTCTAGGAAGAAGAATCAGATTCCAACTCTCTCTCTACACACACACACACACACACGCACACACACATATATATATACATATCTTCATATATTCACACAGTTCTTCTTCTCTCCTCTCCGTTCTCTCTGTTTATGACGGCCGCGCTATGGAAAGGTACGGTTGGATCATTTCATTTTCAGTTTTTTTGTTTCGATTTGTTTCTATATGGAAAATATACGTAAAATAATGGATATATATGTGTATGTATTTATGAGCTTAGAGAGATAAAAATGGAAATTATATGGTTTTAGAGAGATAATTGGTAAATTTTTTTACTGTGATTATTAGTTTCTATTTTTTGGCCACTAATTTCGGATCTCTTTGGTATCTGCAGTATTTGATTTTCTTATTTTTAGGGTTTTTTCGACTCCGACTCACTCTTACTATCACTCCTTCAAAGTAGCAGATGAAATCGACTCAAGGTACCTTTGTTCTCAGTGTTTGTATTTTTCTTTGGATCAGTAGAACTGTTTTATTAGCTAGATTGGTTTGAGTTGGGTTTTAATTGAACAGTAATGTTTGATTTGGCTGTCATTGTTGTTATTGACTTGGAGTTTCTGTGATGTAATTTTATCATTATATAATAGTAACTTCATTTAATATGAGAAACCCGATCATTTTTTTCTTTTTTGTCCTTTTTTTGTAGAAGTGAACTTTTTGTTTATATAATGGTACGATAAGTTTTCATCAACTTTTTTGAACAGGTTGAACTTTATCTTAATTTATGAGTATGATCTATTTGTTACTGTAATTTTATTTTTGGAAGAACTCTCAGTACTCAGTAGCTAAGACATTAGTTGGGCTAGTGATACTGAAACTGTGAATGGTGGATTATAAGCTCAGTATGATTCGTTCTAGGGAAGAATGAGACCCTCCACATCCTCACCTTGATTGTAAGAATTTCAGGAGTAGTGGAGTACTTTTTCCATAATAAGTAATTTGGAATGATATTCCAAAGTATTGATTTGCTCTGCTATCTGTTTTTACATTCTACACTCATCTCCACTCTTATAAACAAACATATTCAAGCTTGATCTTCTCTAGTTTTTAATTGATTCTTAATTTCTTATACATGTAGTATGCAAGTTTGATTTATATATGTTAATGTATTTGTGCAGTGAATTTGTAATTCTATTTCTCTCAATTATATTGAGATTTCACTCTACATAATTGCAGAGAGTATTAACGTGGCCTGGAGTTGTGTTCCTGGAGTAATCACGGTAGGATTCTTGGTGCCACTGGGTTGTTCCTGCTAATTTGATTGTTCTATATAGTGAATGTGAGTGAGCATGGGGGCTGCTTGTTGCGTTGCTGCTAAAGATGGAACTATAACCAATGGATCTGGCAGTGAGATGTTACAGAGGAATGTTCGATATTCACCATCATGGAGCTTTCGGTGGGATAACCGGGGGCGAGTTGCTGGGGAAGAGACGTCTGTGAACTGGTTATCTGATGGAGTCAGCAGGAGTGATGGGTTGGACGTTAAATCTCGTACAACTTTAGAAAGTGCTTATGTATCAGAAGAGGGAAGTCCGTTGGACAGTTTTCGAACACTTGCATTACAGAAGTCCCCAATTCCTGAAGGAAATAGAGGGCTTATGAGTTTTCCTCGTTCAGGTAATCCTCATTATACTATTAAATATTAGTTTAGGGATTTAGGCTGGTAGAATGGAAAAAAGTTTGAAGCTTTTATGCTCTTGGTTCTTCTTCAGGTCTTTTTTTATGAAAAGCATGTCATTTTTCCCAGTTCAATTGGATTCATTGTATTAGCATCCTCTAAACCTGCTTCGTGATTTATTATCTGAGTGATCTTTTGTACATTGCTTGCTAGGTTATGTTTGACAGGTGTATTGCTGTTTTACATTCATTATTGTATTTGTTGTTACTTGTTGGAGAGTAGATTGTTTTCTTCTGCTATTCTGCACTATATTGCATTGCTACTAGTGACACGGCACGCTTGAGTGAGGTGTTCGTCGTTTGGATCGTTCTAGCCTTGGTTATGGGTGGAACATAAATGACACCTTGACACCTTGACCCCTCGCTTATATTGAAGCGGTAATTTTGATACAATCAACGGTTGATGTATGGTAGAAGACGCCACAAACACCTATGGATTGATGCTTGATAAGTCGGATTGATCGCAACGGACACACCGATAAGATTAAGAGTTCTTGAAAAGAACAAAGATAGAATACTCTTAAGTAATCTAAAAAGAAGAATTATTATTAAATCCATCAGTACCAAAACCCTTGGCCTTGAGACCTATTTATATTAGTACAAGGACTTAATTATGATAATAAAAACCCTAAAAGCGTTGCTTTAATTTTACCCTAGTAGAAGTATCTAGAATTGCAATCTAAATAAATCATAACCCCTCCTAGAATCATGCTAATTTACCTAAAACAAAAAGGAAAAAAATACAATATAGTCTGCCTAATATTATAGGAAATAAAATCTTCTCTAATTTCTGAATTGGACTTGTATCAAATTGATCCAAACTTGTGTCTCATGTTTCTTAGCCTTCTCCTTGGGTCTCCTTGAGTTAATTTCAGCCCAAGATCAATCCATTGAAGCCTTGTTTGAACCTCTTAGTTCTAGTCTTTGTAATTGGTTCAACTGACACTTGAATTGGATCTCCCCACGTTTCTTTAGTCTTGTTTGAATCAGCCCATGATGCAGAACACAAAGCAATAAGAGTTGCCTGGTAACCCTGCTATATTGTCTAGGAATAGCATGTCTAGAACAAGCTTCAGAGGCTCTACAGAAGTATTTCTGCCTAATAGGTAAATGTTTATTGAGCTATATGGCATTGGCAGAAGAAAATGACTCTTCAAATTAAGGCCTTCAAGATCATTGGAACGACTTCTTTTTAAATAGAAACAATACTTCAACATGATGTTGAGGAGAATTAATGAGGATGAAAAAGGGGATCTTATATATTGTTGGACAAAATTTCAACATAGTGGAAGAAAAGAAAACACCAGACAACAGATAACACAATAGGGGAAAAGAGAAAATTTTCAACATGATGGAGAAGCAAATAACTGGTTAGCAGCCATTGTTTTTGTAGACCACTGAGGGAACTCATACCTGTTGCATATGATGATCTTGTGAATCTTAGAAACGTAAAATTGGGTAAAGTTTATAATGTACCAATATAGTATTTGGTTCCAACGGCAGAGGTGGATGAGCTCGTCTCTTTTGGTAGGCAAAGTCCCTTTACAGGGGGGATGCGATGAGTTGGTGTTCCCTTAGATGAGTTGGTGTTCCCTTAATAGTCGCAAATTTTCTGCCCTTCTGTAGGAGTTTAGGGTGAGGAGCTGTGTGTATTTTCCTTGGAAGTTCTTTTGTGAGGTTGGTGTTTCGAGGAAGGTGGCCTTTTTTCTGTGGATGTCAGCATAATGATGATTTTGACACTGGATCATGTAGGGAAGATGGGAAAGTTGTTGATAGGTGCTTGTATGAAAGAAGGATTAGGAGTCGACTGATAATCTGATTTTACATTGCGAATTTGCTCGAAGTTATGTGGATGGTATCATCCCTTTTATGATTTGTCTTGGTTTATACCAAAGCCTTGTGTCTGCAGTTATGTGGTGCTCATATTTCAATGTAGAAAATATACTTCCAGCATAGGTGTATCGAGTTGGAATCCTGAATTGGGACAATAGAAAGTGCAATAATATACCTTGTTCAACTTTTTCATGCAGGAATAATAAGTCTTTATCATTTGACTCAGTGATGCACGTTCAGTTTGAGGAGTTTCAATATAATAAATATATGTGGCAGAGTTCCAGATTGCTTTGGGGAATGGCAGTTGCATATTATAAATTGTCATGATTAACTGTTTAGCACCAAATAGTTTGGCTTCTGATATGCATCATAGTCTCTTGTTATGTAGTGTCATGTATGACATTTCTCTATTTTCCTTTGCAGATCTGCCTATCTCCAGAAATTCCACGGAGGTAATACATGCTAATCAATTCATCGCTATTAAAAACATGCATTATGGCGTCTTTATAGGTTTCTTAGTGTTACATATTTCCCCTTTTTGTTCACTTTTAGGTGAAGGAGTCAATGGAATCCCCTGCTATTTCAGATTCATCTCCCACAAAGATGTCTCCTTCATCACGTTCAGTTTCTTCTTTGTCAACATCTCCCTTGTCATCCCAAAGTCACCTGCTTCCTGCTAGCTCAACTCCATCAAGGTGGCCTCGCACTGCTTCCAGGACACCAGCTATTATGCAAGTATCTGATAGCCGGATTCGAGGACTCAAGTCACCAAGTTTCTCAATTTCTGAAGAAGGGTCTTCTTTTGTGCTCCCTGGGTTGAGCAATGAATCAGTTGGAGGGTATCATGGTGGGTCTTCAGATAATTGGTCTATTCCTGGCTTTCCTGAGCTCATGGCAACTTCTCATAGAGAGAGGTGGTCTTTTGATAGCGAGTCATTAGGCATGATTCGTGGTAAGCTAAACCAATCTAGTGGCCGGAGTTTTTCTTCTCCCTGTACTGATATTAAAACTTGTGGGGTTTGCTCAAAACTTATAACTGAGAAATCTTCATGGGGAAGCCAGAAAATTATGGCCACTAATGAGCTTGCTGTGGTTGCTGTACTAATTTGTGGACATGTTTACCATGCTGAGTGCTTGGAGAGTATGACACCCGAAATTAGCAAGTATGACCCTGCTTGCCCGGTTTGTACATTAGGGGAGAAACAGACCTTGAAGTTATCTGAAAAAGCACTGAGAGCTGAGATAGATTTGAAGGCCAAGAGTAGCAAAAAATTAAGGAACCGGGTTGTTAATAGCGATCTTAATGGTGATTCTATTGTGTTTGATCGCCAGAAAAGTCGCGGGCACGAGACCAGAGGTTGTGTGATGAGTTCAAGTTCCAGCATGAAGAGCTCTTTGGGTAAGCCTTTCTTGAGGAGACACTTTTCATTTGGGTTGAAGGGGACTAAATCCTTATCGGAGAACCATTCTAGTCGAAAGAAGGGGTTTTTCTGGACAAAATCAAGCAAGGAGTGAGCTTTTCCGTTGCTGTGGAAAGAAGCACACAACTGTCTCCCATGCATGTAAGTTCCTTATTTTTCTGATACAGACCGAAAACTTCACGTTTTTTCTTGCATTGGCAACACCCTTGACTTCTCTAACTCCTTCGCTTTTCAGGCCTCAGCATTATGTCATATTAACTAGAAAAACTGCATTCTTATTTAATTCATTAGCTTTTCAGATCATGTTCCATTGATTCTGTTTGAAAGTTGGTGTAAGAATGTTTCTTACATTAATAAATTTATTCATTCCTTCTAATAACATAGCAACAAGGGAAGTAGCTGTGCGTTCTCAACTTTTTCTTAAGCTTGCTCTTTTTAAACCCATGTATGTAACAAGGGAAGTCATTTAGATTGTAGAATGTAAATGTCCAACCCAAGTATTAAATATATATAACCAGACATTAAAAACGTTTGATATGTTTGTAGTTTAATTGCAAGGGTAAACATATTCATGCCTTTTGTTTTGTACTTCATTTTTTTTTTTTTGGTTTTGTAAACATACTTGGAAGTTGTGGTATTTACACAAAACTCAATACTATTTCTTTCAGGTTTAAATATGATAAATATATGCAATACCTTGGTTCTGGCGGACAGTCAACCAGGAAGGATGGTCTTAATTAGGAAGTTCTGAATTCAGAGTCGATCTCAAGCAAAGCAGGAATAGGTTAGCAGCTGAAAATACACTGGAAAGGAGGTGAAACAACACAGTATAAATAGGGGAGG
Source organism: Panax ginseng (assembly GCA_020205605.1). Taxonomy (NCBI): domain Eukaryota; kingdom Viridiplantae; phylum Streptophyta; class Magnoliopsida; order Apiales; family Araliaceae; genus Panax; species Panax ginseng. The sequence goes on along the minus strand of CM035133.1, from coordinate 2,621,975 downwards.
GAGAAGCAAATAGTAGATGGAAATGAATCTTCATATTGACATCTTACCTTTATTTTGTAAATTTTAATTTGTTTTTTCTGAATTGATAAGTTCTTGGAATCGTCTTGAAAGATGACTGTCACGTACTGATTTTTATGTTTGTGATTTCTTACCACTATGCTTTTAAGAAAAGGTTCGGCATTTTAAGGGTTGGTACGTTGATGCCTATTTTCTCTCTTATTTTGGTACAGTAGTGCGTGCGTGATTTACCATTATTAAAAAATATATATATATATATATATATATATATATATATATATATATATATATATATATATATATATATGGAGAAGATCTTTAAGAGAATGGGTTTGACTTTATCAATATAATTTACTCGGAGTTTAGGGTTTATAATTATTTATTTGTAACTTGCCTTGTTTATAAATTCTAACCTCTACTTAATAAAATATTAACTCGTTTAATGTTAGTAGTGGAGTGTTTTTTTTATCGTCTGTTAGTATTATTAATAATAATAATAACGAATATCGATTTTTAATTTATAATAATTATTATTATTATTTATTTTTAATGACATAAATAGTGTATATAAGAATGGAATTTGATATCATTCATATTTTAATAATATTTTCGTATAAATAACAAGTGGATGTTACGCTAGGGAGAATTTTTTTGGGTTACCGTGATTTGTCTTGTCCTGATAGAGACACCAGGATGGAGGTACCTGTTAGTTTCTCAATGTTTCTTCAAATTTCTAATTTTATTTTTTTCTTTTCCCTTTTTTACATACTCGCGCCGGTTTTCACGAAGTACTTCATGATAAATTGATCAATTAATTAATACAATATTAATATATAGAAGAAAAAAAATTACCTTCTAAACTAAATATCAATATTATAATAATTAATTGACAAAAATTAACTTCGTACTAATCACTCTCATTCTTTATTCAACTCTGGACAGAACATCCACCCTACATAGGAGAGTAAATACTTTGTCCTCAATTTTTTTGTTTTATTTGTGTTCTCCCACTTAAATTTTTATACATGTCCTTTTATTTAATTTTAGAATTAATTAGTGTTAAGTAAGAGATTAGGTGTCAAAATTTAAGTGGAGGGACACAAGATGACAGAAAAATTAGGAACAGAGGATCTGCTCTCTCCTATATACTCCCTCCGTTCTTAAAAAATTGTTGTTTTAGAAGAAAAAATTTGTTCCAAAATATTTGTCGTTTATAACTTTCGAATAGAATAAATTATTTACTTTTCTATATTACCATTACCTTTTCTCATTGTCTCAAGAAATTCTTTACTTTGTATTAATAGTTTTTAATTTTTTATAAATGGGTAATGATGAAATTTCAAATAAATTTTACTTAGTAAATAATACTTTCTTAATTTATGTGTCAAAATCTTAAACGATAATCTTTTAGGAACGGAGGTAGTAGATGATAAATAAAACAATCATCTATCAATAGATGATAAATTAATCGTGACATAATCATTCAATCATTAAAATTGCATGCGTCACCTCATATATAATTGGTTTGGTTTTGACATATCATCCTAATCCATAACCCAAGATCAACATCAATTTTCTCACAACACGTGTATTAATCAATTTTCTTACGTGCCAAGCCAGCAGACACGTGTGAACACCTCGTTACATGCAGAAAAAGCCTTCAGCTAGCTAGCTTCACCTTCTTTATTTCTTATCCCATTTATAAAAATTCCAAACAAGCACTTAAAATTTCTGTTAGGTCTACTCTTACTTGCTTTTGATTTTGGAGTGAGAAAAAGAATGGCAGATTTACGTGATGAACATGGCAACCCAATTCAGCTAACTGATGAACACGGCAATCCTGTTCAGTTGACCGACGAGTATGGTAACCCAATGCACCTTAGCGGCGTCGCCGTCACTGCCGGAGCTAGCGGAGAAACAGATACCGCCGTGCATGGCCCCACCACTGGACTTGGTGGAGAAACAGCTGCCGCCATGCAAGGTGACTATGTACCGGAGAGAGAGGCCGGTGGTGATCAAGTAACAGTAGTTGCGACCGGTACTGCGCTAACTGGTGTTGCTGTCATGCTTGGCGTTGTAGTGGAGGAAAAGAGTACTGTTCCTCTAGGGGAGCAGCGTCACCGCTCCACCAGTTCAAGCTCTTCTAGCTCGGTTTGTATAGTAATCTTATATTCCATCCTCCAAAAATATTAAATTAATATAGGATTAAGTTCGAATTTTTAAGATTAATTGGAGATAATTAATTAAGTTTTCTTGAGTTCTTAATTATTTGTTTTTCTGGTGAAGTCCGAGGATGATGGACAAGGTGGGAGGAGAAAGAAGAAGGGACTAACGGCGAAGATAAAGGAGAAGTTAGGAAGAGGAAAGCACAAAAACAAAAACAAGGATGAACACCCCCACGCCGCCGCTGCCGGAGCTCATGTGGGGGCACATGAGCAGGAGAAGAAGAGTGTGATGGAGAAGATCAAAGAAAAACTACCGGCCCACCATTCTGGTCCTACTCACTAGCTAGATATATGTACGTACGCGGTACGTACGTTTGTTTTAAACAACAATTAATATTATGTACATTAAAATTTGGTCATGTACAATTAAGAGCTGTTTCTTAATTAGACCGAAACTAGTTTGCGTTTAATTCATTAGGGCTTTTTTCCTTTGATCAAATGTTGTAATAAATCCAGGGAGGATATACTTGTATATATGTGTGGCACCCGTGTGTTAACTATATAGTTGCTCCTTTATTTTATACCTTTGTGGTTTATTTTTGGTATTGTTTATTGCTATATATCTAACTAGTTTGAAATATGAGTAAATTTTAAATTTTGAAAAATTATTCAATTTTTTTAAATTATAATTTTTTATTAATATTTAAATTATATTTATTCGAAAAGTTTAACCGTTGTAGAATCGTGTTAAATTTGATAGTTAAATAAATTTTAATTAAATTTTATTTTATACTTAATAATTTTTATCCATTTTGTGAATTAAATTTAAATAACTCAATACCCTCAACACGTACAATTGTTTATTAATGAAATTGCATATGTTGTTTCTATATAATTAAACTCTTAGCAGACAGATTATGTACTAACGATCGATAAATTAATTAAGACTTTAAAGACAAGTATATATCATGTCTTTAATTCGTATCAGTGACTCTGATTTTTACAAAGCTACAACTATAATATAATTAACACCTTAATTGATTTCGATCTGTCGAGATGATTTGGCTGATAAGGACCTGTTAATATAATTAAATAGTAATTCGGATAAATTTAATATTCAATTTATAGCAAAGCTATATAACTAACCAACCACGGTTCTATGGAATCCAACTTTCAAGAATCCCATGGAGAATGCACTCCTAATAGAGGAGATGATTATGAGATTTGCATTTAGGCCGTAAAATGTAAGATTAGTAAATAGTTCGGTTTTAATTTGTACTTGATCATTTTTAGATTAAAATTCGATTTAAAGCAATTTATTTCAAAATATAAATGATTCAAATATAAAGCAAATTTTTAAGTTTCGATAAATTACTGAGCACCTCCTTAAAGTGTAATTTTTATTGATATTGGATCATATTCGTTTTAGAAAAATTTAAAACTGATTCAAACTCTAGATCACGTTTGACTTAGTAGCTAAAACAAGATAAGGTATTTCAATTTTAATCAAACTTATATTTTATATTTTTATTTTATTTTTCAATAGACTCGATAAATTTTATGATTTAATTGTTGGAGAATATTAAAATCAAATGGAGTAAATTCAATATTCCGCAAAGGAGATACAATCTCCGCAAGATTAGAGAGGCCAATGGAAGAAAGGTTCAAAAGTATTATTTAAAAGGTAAGTAAAAGGAATCTATGATACTTAAGTTTGACATCGATGAAATCGAACCAACAAAAAGAGAAAAGAGTATAACATGGATGTAATATATTTTCAAAAGCAAGAGAATGAATATAACGAAAAGACAAGAGGATGAAAGGATCATGATAATCGATCGCTAACATGGAGCTCAAGTAGTGAATATTACAAACAACGCAAGAAAGAAATCATGAAAAGAGAAAGCATAAGTCGTAGAATGTAATGGATTAAGCTCCGCCACGTAGTGTCCACAAGTGTTGAATAATATCTTCTTCAGCTTTTAGAATGAACTTGTTTATCCCTTTATGTGATGATTTGCTTCAATGAATTCAAGTAATTGTGGGGTACGCCACAGACACTTCTACAGCTGGAATCTCGCCATGTGTACTTAATTCATTTACAACTAACTATTTCTATCTTATATAATAAGTAAAATTTTATAGTGAATTTTTAGGTTCATAAATTACTCAAACCTCCTTAAATTTATAATTTTCTATTGATATTTGGATAAAATGTCGATAAATTTTATAAACTAAAGAGCAATTCAATATTGGACAATAAACACATTATAAAAAATCTTTATAATAATAAGTTAATTAAAAAGAAAATAAAGAGAAAAAGGAAAGGTCCTTGCTCTTCTATTTTGTTTGGAAAATTTTATAGTGAATTTTTAGGTTTTATTCCATTTGAAAATGTTAAAATAGAGTTGTTCAATTTCAATAAACACTATAAAAAATATTTAAGGCTCTCACTTTGGAAGGATGTCACTGCAAATAAATTTCTAAATTAACACAAGTTATAATTTTAATAAACTCATATTATATTCATACTTAACATTTATATAATACTTCATCGGTTTCAAAATATAATATATTATTATTAATTATTTTATGTAAATTAAAGATATTTTTTATCAAATTCATAATTTTTTTTTTTATTTAATAAATAATAAATATTAAAAATATCAAAAATTATAATAAAAAAAGTAAATTTTAAAATGAGTACTAGTTTTTATATATATGGGTTATCAATTTCATCATCCGATGGATTAAAATAAAATAATAATAATAATAATATCCGTTTTAAGTTTAAAAACATCTTATGTTAAACTTTAAAAAGGCAACAATAAACTCCACTCTCTCTCAATAAGTTTGGCCGGAATATAAACTCCGTCAGCTTACCATTGAAATCGGTGCAAACCACGTCAACCTCCACTCTCTCTCTCTCTTTAAAGCACAGAGTTCCGTCTCCAATTTATCATCCATTTCCGTCCTATTTAAAACCCTCAATTTGCAAATCCAAACCCCAATGGTTTCAAAATCTCACTTTCTCTCTCTAAACCGCCCAACTCTCCTTTCTCTCTCTCCAAACCCTTCAATACCTATCCACTGCAATCAGAGCACCGCTTTTGCTCTAAATTTCCCAATTTCTCACCGCCGAATCAAGTTCACATCCGCAATGACTTCAAATTCCTCTCTTTCCAATGGAATTGAAACCGCCGTTAGCTTAGATTTTGAAGATTCGGAGCTAGACGGGTTCGCCGCTGTCGGAAATAAGGTGGCTGACGCCGCCGGGGAGGTGATTCGGAAGTATTTCCGTAAGAGTTTTGATATTCTGGATAAAGAAGATTTGAGTAAGTTTTTCAAGATGGAATTTTTTTTTGAATTATTTAATTTGGGGTTACTTGCTGACCTTTTGTGGGTGTGATTGATACTTGTTTAGGTCCTGTGACAATTGCTGATCAGGAAGCTGAGGCATCCATGACTTCAATATTAGAAGAGAATTTTCCTAATCATGCAATGTTAGTTAATTGTTATTTTTTCTTTTAACATGAATGAAAATTAAGTAAAAAAAAAATAAACTTTGCTATGGCATACCCTGTGATTTTATAGTTGTTATTTTACTCTAATGAACTGTAAGAATATTTTTAGAAGATCGTCTTTATATTACTCGTTATGGGGGGTTGCTATGTTCAATAAACTTACACTATCCCAACGAAACGAAAGGATCATGCAACTCCTTCTGATATCCCATCTGGTTACTAAGACTAGTTGGTACTAGTTACTTTTGCTTTAATATTACTGATTTTTGCATTCATGCAAATATATATGGAAAATATCATCAATTCCAGCTAGGATGAAAGCGTAAAGCTCAGTTGGCAAAGTATTTGTCTTCTTTGGTTTTTCATATCATATGTGATTCTTGTTTTTGCTTCTTAACACCTTCAAATTGACAAGAAAAACCAATGTTTTTTATATACAATTCTTATGCCCAATTAGTATGAGAATACTTTTTAGTCTTGTTTTAGTTGCTAAAGTTATGAAGAATGTAATTACAGTTTTGGAGAAGAGAATGGATGGAGGTGTAAAGAGAAGTTTGCAGACTATGTTTGGGTTTTAGATCCAATAGATGGCACAAAGAGCTTCATTACCGGTATCTTTGTTTAGATTTCTTTTTAAGTCATTGTTGTAAAGTTTGAAATTTGAAAATTTACTTGATAATTCTCCAGGAAAACCATTGTTTGGAACTCTCATCGCTCTGCTACACAAAGGCAAACCGGTATGAATCACCAACCACCTAATTGTATGTCTAAAATGAGTGCATAGCCGTCTTACTGTTGCACTTAATTATCAAACAAGAAAGATATTCTCATTATTTATAAAGCGAAAAATAGCTGCCAATTTTTTGTGCACCACAGTCTGCTTCTCATCATTGAGCCAACACACGGTTTTAAATCAGCCAATCCTGACACTGGTAAACATTAAAATATGTATGCTAATTACAATCTAATCCTGATTTTTCAATCTTGAAAAGAAATTTCATATTTGCTCCTGATTCCTATAGCAGAATAATTATAAAACAATTTATTATATAATGGATTGAAGATTGTTATATGTCTCTTTCTGTTTCTTTTCTTCTGGGATGTGATCACCACTTTGGAGTGTATTGTTTAAGTTAGTAATGTTTCTGCTGAATCTGCTATCATCTAGGTATCAATTATCATCCTGAAGATGAATAGGCTGCACGTCATTTATATGAGATTTTAAATCGTTTTGTTGTCATTTGTAATGATGTTTGGCGAACTTAGTTGCGTATTGAGTATGGGTGATAGAGCAGTTTACTTCTTTACCTAAATTTTATTAATATCTTAAAGCATGATTTCAGATTTTCGGAATAATTGATCAGCCAATTCTAAAGGAAAGATGGATTGGGATAACTGGAAGGAAAACAACATTGAATGGACAAGAAGTCTCCACACGTAATTGTCCAAAGCTTTCACAAGCCTATCTGTATGTTTTTTCTTTCCAAATATATTCCTGTTATGTATTATAGGAAAAGAAACTGAAATGAATATCTAAGGATATGGGGTTGGGGTACAGCATATTAAATTATTAAACGTTCTCCAGTTATGACTTATGTAACCAAGTCATCGAATTTGTTGTTATACCCGAGTTTTTGAAAGAATATTTAGAGAATGTTAATATTTGGGCTTTTTCTCTAATCTAGGTACACGACTAGCCCACATTTGTTCAGCGGAGATGCTGAAGTGGCATTCAATCAAGTCAGAAGCAAGGCATGTAAATTTTTTCTGAGTTATAAAAGTGGCTTATCAAAAGAAAAGAAGGAAATGATAATAAGATATGAAGAATTGAAGATGCAACCTAATTGTTCTATCTATCTGTTCAAACCATTCTTACTATGTCTTCTTTTTAGAATGTTATTTTGCACCAGATTTATTTCGTGATATATTGCAAAATAATAAAAGAATTACTTTTAACAAGGTCTGTCCATTTTTTTTCTGGAGTCATTGTAGCTTGATCTTTAAGAGAAATCTTAAGCAGTTTGATTACTGTGTGAAAAATTACTTTCTGAAGAAAATTAGTTTTTCAACAAGTTAAGGTTAATATGTAGATTTTTCCTATAACATAATTTTAGCCTGTGGTTCAAAAAATGCTGTCTTAATTTATTTTGATTTAGAAAAAACTCAAAGTCCTACACCATTTCATCAAACAATAAGAAAGTGATGAATTTAGTAAGATTTTTTTTCTAATGAATTCTAATTCATTTGAAGTATAAACCTCCATTGGATTCTGGGACTAACTATGTAAGATTAGGGTGCAGACCTTCTCGTATTCCTTTGTCAAAGTCTGAAAAATTGGAATTTTAACTACTCATTTCTTCATCCTGTCCAGTAATGATTAACAATGATAGTTCCTGTAATAAACTTACTCATAAATTTCTTCTGCTTTCTGTTATATGTGGGATTGCACTATTGTTTTTGTCTCTGTTTATCTTACTTTGTATCTGCTGGCGTCAATATTAATGTGCATCTATCTGTAACCTCTTGCTGCCCAACATTACATCTCAATGGGTAAGCAATATCTAGTTCTTAGCTCTAGTAGTATCAATTCATTCATTTTTTTGTTAATTATACCTCCCTTTCAACGTGTAACATAAAAACTTAGGTTCTGATATTCAGCTATTATCTTTCATGTTTTTCTATTTTATTTGATTTTATTTATGGCTTTATAGGTAAAAGTACCATTATATGGCTGCGACTGTTATGCCTATGCCCTTTTGGCCTCTGGTTTTGTGGATCTTGTTATTGAATCTGGTCTCAAGGTAAGTGTACTCTTTTCATTCCGTAGTTTTCTTACAGGATTACAAGGCGCTTTTCTGGTCCCTTGTTCTCTGTAGAATGGAATAACTATGTTCCCTGAAGGGCAAATATATACCTACTGAAACAAGAGTAACCAGTGGCATTGGTAAATCTTCTTGTCTGCCTTGTTTGAAATCACCTAATTGCGCAAGAGGTGGTGCTTACTGAACATTTATGTAAAATCAACATTTTGTGTTGGCATAATTTTGAAACTAAGACCCTCAAACGAGCTATCATGACTCCATATGGACTATAATCAAACACAATTTATGCAAAACTAGCTCTTTAGGTGCTATATATTTTATTAATGTTGTCGGTTATTATTTTCCAGCCATACGATTTCCTTTCGCTGATACCAGTGATTGAAGGTGCTGGTGGAGTTATAACTGATTGGAAGGGACACCATCTTATATGGGAGGCTTCTTCAGATTCACGTGCACCAAGTAAAGTTTTTGTGTAGCTCACTTTATGTCTTGCTTGCTTTACTTATATCATGTGAAAAATGTGATTCAAACCTATTTGAAACACCAAGGAACTTTTGTCCTCTTTTGGATTCACTCATTTCCCGAAAATATTGATATCAATGTAGAAGGCTATGTAGACCTCTAGATACCTCTTTATATGGACCCCGCTCTAAGTCTCTTTTATTTGGAAAAGAAAAGGTCAATTGGGAACTTAGAATTACTCCCTCTGTTCCAATACTCTTAGTATTAGCTGAAGATTTTGTAATAGGGGTATGATGTAAGAAATGATGGTGTAAAATTAATGGCAAATAAGGAATATTATGTCACATTATAGTCCTAAAATAGAAATAAATCTCTTTTGTGGGATGGACTAAAAAGAATTTTGGAACAGAGGGAGACGAGTTGTTAAAAACTAGGAGCACAAAGGTTTGGGATATCTTAAAAAGAATGGGGAACAAGTAAAGTTGGACGGAATATGCTGTGCAACACTTGCCTGATATATGTTTCTTCTGTTTACAGGTTTTAATGTAGTGGCAGCTGGGGACAAACAACTTCACCAGCAAGCCTTAGATTCATTACAATGGGATTAATTATTGCATTGAACTTACAATTCACTACATAAGATGGTTTACTGCTTCAGCTTTGATTGTTAGATGCTTGGGCTCAGGATGAGTGATTGTTGCAGACAAGATGAACAGACAGAAGATCAGTCCATTATTCTTCTAGGCTTGAATCTTCCCATAATGTTGTTTTACAAGAAATTATGAAGGGCAGTAAAGATGAATCAAATGTATTAACTTTGTTGGCTTGGCCAGCGACATGACCTTTTATGTTGTACTGTCTCTGTCCATGATAAAAGTTCTTATTACTATTTTTCTCCCCATGTTAAATGTTCATTTTCCTTTAATAACCAAATTTTTACACATTTTCTATTATGTAGCATTAAATATCTCATAATTTTTTTATTCTAATTCTCTCTCTATATTTAATGATATTATTATGGGTAATTTTGTTATTTCATTTATCTTCTTAATATGCGTGAAAATCTATCGGGACTTTTATACGGATGAGTAACTTCAATGGAAGATGGTTCTCTCTCTCCCCCCACTTTTCTAATTCATTACATTGTAGTAGATATAAGTAACTACCAATTACATCATTTAGAATGTGTTTTAAATTAAAGAAAATAAATTTTAAAGATAAGTGAAAATTTGTCTTGGTATTAAAAATTTTAAGTAAATTTTTAATACCAAGTATTCCCTCACTTTCAAAATATAATATTAATCACTTTAATTTTTTTAAACTAATTTGAATTTCAGAATAAATTGATGCATTTAAAATCATTCCGTAAAATAATAAAATTATAATTAGGTTTATCTTGTATCCTCAGTATTTTTCCTCTCTATTTCTAACCTTATTTTTCCTTTCTCACTAGAAGCATAGAGCCTTGAGCAATTGGCAGCAAAGAACACCACAAAACACTTGAAAAAATTTGAAGTGTAATTTAAATGAAAACTCAAAGGAGGTTTGCAAAATACAGATCCACGCCAAACTTAATGGTGCAACAAACAACTGATTCCGACAGAAAACTCAAACTCCCTCCAAAGGTTTGCATATTGATATCATTATCCTTTGAGAACACATATACAAGCTTAACAGCTTCATTAAATAAATAAATAAATAAATAAATAAATAAATAAATAAAAATTAATGCAAAGCCAGGGTTCCTCCATGCTGAGAGATTCACCATCTTCAATGTAACAAACGGATTTCAATCAACTGTTTTTTACTCCTTTCCAAAATCGGCACTGTAATGAGCACTTGATTCAAGTTTCTTTGCTTCATCCAGTTTCCGAACAGCCTGAAGTCCATACAAAATAACTGAACTCATGAAGAATAACGACAGTTGACTCGTGTGTGAATATAAGCAACTGATTACCTGAAACATTAGTAAGAAATCAATTCATTATAACAAGATCAAGGCTCAGTAACAACTGGTTCATGACAACTCTGTCAGAACCTCGAGTTGGTAATTTATACAGAATGAATTCATAATTAAGAACTTACTGCCCCTAGATTAATCACCCCGTTAGATACTATCAAAACATCCATGCAGAGTTACCATTCAGTTCAGATTTTATGTAAGGCGTGAATTACCTTCATGAAATCTTCATGGATGACATAATCCCGTTCTGCACGTATAGCCGACATACCAGCTTCAGTGCATACGTTACGAAGGTCAGCTCCATTGAATCCCTGAAGAAAATGTAAATCATCAAAACTTTACTTGAGGAATTCGTGAAATAAATTAAAAGAAAATATATTCAACGCCGCCAACTCACCTCAGCAAGTTTAACAACTGCTTCATAATCGATCTCCCCATGTTTGGCAATTCCAGCAGCATGGATTTTTAGGATTTCCATCCTCGACTGTTCATTAGGCAATGGAATCTCTATTTTCCTGTCTAATCGGCCCGGACGGAGAGAGTACAATCTCATCCATGAAAATGATGCATGGCTTCACAAGAAAAATAAATTATAAGAAAATTTTCTGATGAAATACACACTTGTTTGGGATAAAAATGTCTAAATGATTAGAGGGTCTTCATGAGTTTTTGAGCCTTACTTGATGATCGCGAGCATACCCAAACATTTCCCTGATCAATCTAGCACTCTCGCCTATGTATTTATCGATTATGGCACTTGAAACAACCTGCATACATTTATCAAAACAAGTAAAAACTATAAAATCTAAAAAAGAGTTATAAAGGGAGCACAATAAGAACAGCTTGTCACCATATGTCAGAAAAGTCTTACCTTTAAGAAGTTGGCATCAATATTGCTAGCAATTGCTCTAGCTAATAATGTCTTTCCCGTTCCAGGAGGTCCATAAAGAAGAACTCCCTAAAACGAATAGATGAATGCTCGGCCAAAATACTTTGGATTCAGGGTATAAGCTGAAGCAAAAAATATTACCAAGTTTATCAAAAATTACCTTGGGAGGTTTAATGCCCACCCTTAGGAAGAGCTCAGGATTCATCAGAGGCAATTCTATAGATTCCCTCAGTTCCTGGATCTGATCTGAGAGACCTCCCACAGCGGAGTAGCTAACGTTTCCAGGATCTTCATGAAGCATATTATAAACAACTGGATCAACCTGTCAAACAAAGTTCATAGACAACACACATCAAATTCCTCATGATATGAACAAATGGCAAATGTTCAAATTAATACTCAATAAACAACCAATAGTAATTTAGCACATAAAAACATTATTAACTTCACGGGGTAACGCTCGCATAATTGTAAGAGTAGTCATATCAAGAACCACCCTTGTGCCAGCAGTGAGTTTTTCCTTGTCCACTTTACTGCGACAGCCAACCACATACCTCGGGCCACTACTGGCTTTAACTATCACTGGAATAGTAGATATGCTTAATTTGGTTAGAAAAAGAAAGTGGTATATGAACCCACATTAGATGTTCTATATGATGAATATATTATGAAGTTCCTAAGATTAATATTGAACATGAAAAATCAAACTGCAATAAAAAAGAGAGACTGTACAAGCAATAAAATTTAAGACAGATTACTTACGGCGTTCGTTGTCCAAAGGCCTTAGAACTTCACCAATAATCTGCCCCACACTCTGAAGTGACTTCAAATCATCTTCAGTTTTAGCATACTCCTTTTTAACAGCGCGCAAACCCTCTCTCACTACATCACAGCAACAGGGAAAATAACAAAATATATCAAGATAAATTCATGGCCTTCAATGTTCATGGATAAATTACCTTTTAAGTATGCAGACAGAAGGTCCACCAATTACAGACATGAAGTATTACGTACATTATACTCTTGATACTTTCAGAACTTAAAGAGTAAACCCTCCCTAAACTAAGCCTAAAAGAAACTACCTTTGGCATGTGTTACCAATTTTAAAACTAGCATCCATGATGAGAATTTCATTATCAGTAACCAAAATATGTAAATCGCAAACTTGTATGAATCCGTATAATAGTGAATGATTATTAGGTCCTAGACAAGTTGAATTACATAAGCGCAAGATTAAATAAGAGAAAGAAAAAACGGAGCTACGATTTTGAAATTGAAAGTGGATTTAACCTCCTCGAACACGGGATTCGAGTTCCTTATGCTGGAGTAGCTTTTTACGGTAGTCGGCCAATGCAGAGCGACGGCGAACGGCGTCTTCAGTCTCGCCCGACATCGGAATTAGCAGTCGTCGATTAAGATTTTGTGAGCAAATTATTGGCTTTATTGGTTCAATTACAGTTCTGTCCAAGCCCAAATCAAATCCCGACTCTAAATCTCTAATGCGAGTATCAATAAAAAAAAAATTATAATTTTAGAAGATTCGAATAATTTATTGAATTTTAAAATATGTTTAAATTAAAATTATTTATAATTTGAGTCGAGTTCGAATTAAATTTTTAATAGAAATAATATGAATTGAGCTCAAATTATTTGTTCATTTTACGCTCTTAATACAGTAAAAAAAATAAATGTTAAGGTTTGTGATCTAATTGGCTAAACATTCCCTTGACAATAAAAAAAATTAAAATTAAAAAAAGAAAGTCAGAGAAAGAGAACGCATTTCTCATACTAATATACAAATAAAGTACTCTCTCCACTTCAAAATGTGAGACTAAAATAAATCTTTTTTTTCTTTTAATTTTATGAATATAGTGATTTTTAAAAATTAAATATACAAGAGAATGCCTCATTTGTGAAGATAATGGTGTTTGAACTAATTATGAATGGACATGTTAGAATGAATTCTTGTTAATGAATATATTCAATGTATTTTAGTTAAAAAGTTTTGTTTTCCTACTTTCACTAGTAAGTTAAAAGTTCATACTCTTAAATCTACAAAATATCTTCTACTAGAAAGAGACATGTCTAATATTTTCTGATTTTTGTTCTTAAAATTAACTAATAATTAGACATAAAATTAAATTTGAATTCACCTATAAATTTATATTTTCAATCACTATTAGGATCAAAATAAAAATAACTGAAATTTAAATATATTTTCATGATCAATTTTGAACTAGAAAATAATTTTTTAACCATTGAGTTGGCATGTGAACAGAAATTAATCTATGTATGTATTGATATAGAGAATAGACAGAAGAGAGATGAATACATACATACATAGAGCTTGACTTGACTATTTCAAATGAGTCTAGTAACCATTGATATTCTTCTGGTCAAATAGTTTTTACTAAGAATAGGCGCCAAAGCTAACAGATTGATTATTGAACAACAAAATCAACCATCCAAAATCATGGCGATAATGTTGGCAGCCTAAATTGCAATGGGGATGCCGTATCACAATCACCCCCTTCAACATTTTGATCCAATGAAAATTATTATTGCCAATACTCCACTCCCCTTTCTTTGATCCAATTTTTTTCTTAATCTCTTCAATTTCTTTTCCTCATCCAGAAGGGGCTGGAGATGGAAAAGATACCTAGAGGACCTCCCCCAATTAATCTTCGCTCATGTTCATCATCTTTATCGTCGTCAATGGCGATCCTCGTGGTTCTTTTCTCTCTCTTTATTGCTGTCCCTTCCATCTCCTCCGCTCCCACTGTTAACACCGATTCCTTCACCCCACCTGATAATTATCTTCTTGATTGCGGTTCCCCCAAGCAAACCATCCTCCCTGACAAAAGGGTTTTTTTATCGGACGAACATTCGTCCAGTTATATCAATTATGATGGAAAAGACTTGCAAGTTTCGGTACCAGAGGCCGATGTTCCTCTTCCGATCTATCTCACTGCTAGTGTCTTTTTCTCAGATGCCACCTTCCAGTTTCACATGGCTAAAGCCGGCTGGCATTGGATTCGTCTTCATTTCTTCCCGGTGGCTAGCAATGAGGTCAATCTCCAACACTCAAAATTCACAGTCATCTCGGACTCATTAGTCCTACTCCATGAATTTAGTCTTGCCAGTAACCCCAGGTGGGTTGTCAAGGAATATCTTGTCAATGTCACGAATGAGCGTTTGTCCATCAGGTTCACTCCTATGAAGGGCTCCTCTGCATTCATTAATGCCATCGAGGTGGTTTCTGCACCTGACGTGCTGATCAGCGATACGGGCAACACTTTATTCCCTGTTGCAGAAACGTCTGGCCTGTCTCAGAACTCTTACCAAACTGTGTACCGCCTCAATGTAGGTGGTCCAGACATTACCTCACAAAATGACACCCTTGGTCGAACATGGACACCCGACAAGCAGTATCTTAAGCCTGAAACTGCTGCTAAGAGCGTCTCCGTGGAACCAAAGGTAATTGGTTATCCTGAAGGAGGAGCTACTCGTTGATTGCACCACCGTCAGTTTATGCATCCGCGATGGAGATGGGGGAGTCCAACACTATAAGTCCTAATTTTAATGTGACATGGAGTTTTGACATTGATACATCATTTGCATATTTAGTCCGTCTCCACTTCGCTGACATAGTGAGCAAATCTCTCAATGACCTATATTTTAATGTGTACATTGGTGGAAGAATGGGGATTTCTGGGCTAGATTTGTCAAGTATCACCAATGGTTTGGCAATGGCTTACTACAAAGACTTTGTTGTAAACTCTTCGATGGTTACCTCTGGTCCTCTCACCATTCAGATTGGTCCAATGAATGAAGCCGCAGGTACAAAGAACGCAATTCTTAATGGCTTAGAGATCTTGAAAATTAACAATTCAGTTAATAGTCTGGATGGTGAGTTTGGTTCTGATGGCAGGACTGCTGGAGGTCCAACTCGTGGCACGGTGGCTGCAGTAGGATTCGCAATGATGTTCGGAGCTTTTGTGGGTTTGGGAGCGATGGCGGTAAAATGGCAAAAGAGGCCTCAAGACTGGCAGAGGAGGAATAGCTTCTCTTCATGGTTGCTTCCTCTTCATGCTGGTGATTCAAGCTTTATGACAAGCAAGAATTCTTTAGGATCTCGAAAGAGCGCATTTTATTCATCAACAATGGGTTTAGGCAGGTTCTTTTCCCTCGCAGAGCTGCAAGACGCAACCAAGAATTGGGATCCTAATGCAATTATAGGTGTTGGAGGATTTGGGAATGTATACATTGCGGAGATTGATGATGGAACCAAAGTAGCAGTCAAGCGTGGCAATCCACAATCCGAGCAAGGTATCAATGAATTCCAGACAGAAATTCAGATGCTTTCTAAGCTTCGGCATCGCCATTTGGTATCACTGATTGGATATTGCGACGAAAACTCTGAGATGATATTGGTGTATGAGTACATGTCAAATGGACCTTTCAGGGACCATTTGTATGGAAAGGACTTGCCCTTTCTCCCGTGGAAGAAAAGGCTAGAGATATGCATTGGATCTGCTCGCGGGCTTCATTATCTGCACACAGGCTCTGCTCAGGGCATCATTCACCGTGATGTTAAGACCACTAACATTTTACTTGATGATAACTTTGTCGCCAAGATGGCTGATTTTGGGCTTTCAAAAGATGGTTCCACAGTGGAGGGGCAGGCGTACGTGAGCACTGCGGTGAAAGGAAGCTTTGGGTATTTGGATCCTGAGTACTTCAGGAAACAACAGCTGACTGATAAGTCTGATGTGTACTCATTCGGGGTGGTTCTTTTAGAGGTGCTTTGCGCCCGACCTGCTCTTAACCCAGCACTGCCAAGGGAACAAGTGAACTTGGCAGAATGGGCAATGCAGTGGAAGAAAAAAGGACTGCTTGACAAAATCATCGATCCAACCCTTGTTGGTAATATTAACCCGGAGTCCATGAAAAAGTATGCTGAAGCTGCTGAGAAGTGTTTGGCTGAATATGGTGTCGATAGGCCTACCATGGGAGACGTGTTGTGGAACTTAGAGTATGCGTTGCAGCTTCAAGAGGCTTCTTTACAAGGAAAGACTGAAGAGAAAAACAATGCATTTGCAGCCGCAGCTTCTCCTGCAACAGTTACCCCTGCTCCTGCTCCTTCAGTTGCAAGCCCGGACAACAGGCCCATATCTTCACCCGAGCAAAGTAGAAATCCGGCTGAAGTTCAGGTCATCGATGAGCACTCTGGAACTGCAATGTTTGCCCAATTTGCAGCGCTCAATGGCCGGTAAAAAAATATCCCAAATTTGATCGACTACTAGTTCCACAAGCTTCTGCCTTGGTACCAATATATCACTCCATATAAAGGTTTACTTTTGGTGGGAGATTGTTCAATTTTCACTACCCCTAAACAAACTTAATAATGCTTGTCCAGCATTTGTCTATTTCATGACACAAACTTAATGTTGTACTATTATTTTCATCTCTCTCTTAAAATCTTCATGGCATTGTATTATTGATGTACTTGTAAGGAGGGATGTAAATGGTCATCACTTGTAATTCTATTTAGTTATATTTTACTAGTAATTTTTAGTTTCCAGGAGATTTTTAACATTTTTCCTTCTTTCTCCTGTCTATTTGTGTTTGGCCAAAGATAGTCATACAGTGTGTTGAAGTTTACAATCTCTAAACAATACCTTCTTTACTGCCAGTTACATTTGCCATTTGGAACTTGAACAACCCAATAGAAAGGAAAGGAAAGGAAAGGAAAGGAAAAAGGAAAACAATTTAAACGGTAGTTAAAGAATAAACCTTCCTACTAAACATAATTACATCTAATAATTGCAACAATTTATTTTAAAATCATTTTACAGAATCAATTATTAAAAGCAAAATATAATTTCATATATATATATATATATATATATATACACACACACACATAAGCGCGTACACACACTATAGTCTAATTGCTTTGTTTATCGTAATTATATAAAGATGTATCCACTCTGTGTGTGTGTATATAAGCACATACACACTGTAGTCTAATTGCTTTGTTTATCGTACTTATAGAAAGATGTATCCACATACTATGACTTCCTTATTCATTTAAAGAAGTTACAAAGGTTCCACATACTGACTGTATCTTTTTGTATAGTAAATAATACTAATATAGACTAATAAGTATGTGAGGTTTTAATTTAGTGGGAGAAAAAAAAAAGGTTTTAGTTTTGTAATTTTATATGAGTATTAAGGAAGGGTGGGTTTTGATTAATAGTATTATTTGTAAATTTAATAGTTAATAATTTCTTATTCTCCAGCTATTATAAATAATTAAGGGATTGTAATCTAGTTTTACATTCTTTAATTTAACCAGTCATCATATCAATGTGTATTACTTGTAAAGTTGTTTTTATTCCAATTTTAAACTTTTTGAGAAAGTGTATGATCAGAAGAAAACCATTATAACTAAATTGCCATCAAATTGTAACCTAGAGGGGAGGGGAGGAGGGAGGGAGGGGGAGGGGTGGAGGCAATAGAAAGGTTACTAAGCTTATTGATCGAATTAAGAGTATATTTTTTACAAAATTAATATTGATGTTATATGTTAGAACGCATCTGCATATAGGAAGGAGTATTTAGAAGAGGATGTTGTTTAAAATAAATGCCCTTAGCCTTAGATATTGTATTTGTATTACTCCTTCAAAATCGTGGCCCGTGGGATGCTAAAAATAAAGAAGTTCATTTCCAGAGGCTCAAAACCAACCCACCATTGTCGATACCCCAAAAAATGCCTACTTTTCTCCTATCCATGACATATGAGACCACAACTTAATAATAAATCCCCACCATTTTTTTCACATTCAACCGTAGTTCTGCTCTAAATCTGTCATCTTTCTTCACGGCGGCAGATATGAAAAAAGAAGCCTCTATGACCTTTGACATGGGTGCACTGATGATTGATCTTCCAAAAGAGTAAGAGTTCTTGTTTTTTTTTTTTTAATATGTTTATGGATAAAGGGAAAGGATTTTTTCACAAGAAACCATGTCATATATTATTTGGCATTCAGCAGGAGAGGTTTGTCAAGATACTACTCGGGAAAATCAAGATCGTTTACAAGTATGACCCAAGTTCATTGCTTGGAAGATCTCAAGAAACAAGAACACGCCAACATCAAAAAGAGGATAAAGTACTCAGAGAGACGACAACGAATGCAAGCTCCACCACCATTACCATGCTGTGGCACACCAAGTCGTGATCAATATGCTTCACCAATTATTGGGGTGTAGAGAAACAAGCTGAGTCTATGCATCATTTCATCTAATTTCAGCTACTTCATTCAGGTTTTGTACGAATGTAGGAGGCAGGCAGGCAGGCAGCCAGGTGTATCTGTTGGAAATTTTCTATTACTTCCAAGACTTTTACGAATTCAAACCGAACTAGAATAATACAATTTGATTTAAAAGAACATAAACAAATTCTAGATCTGCAACAGAAAATGTTTGAGATTAAAAGGCATTACATAATCACTAATCCAGCTTACACAAGACCCAAACAACGCATTTGTAGTTAGCTACAATGTTCGGCCAAAGTTAGACTTAAAATAGATACAAACTGTTGCTACCCTTTAAATGACAGGAGAAAACTGACAGATCAGATACATGTCTGTCTAGCTCAAGGGAAAACTTGATCTTAGCCTAACAATATTCACTTCTTAAGTTAAAAGAACATCAAAAGAATTGTGCTTCTCTCTAAAATGATACAAAAGTAAGATGTGATGTCTTTGCAATAAACCTCGAGCAGTAACACTATTGAAACCTCTTCTTTTTCCCGTTGTCTGCATCTGTATCTTCATCAAGCACAATAAGATCGCTATCAACATCAAGTTCTTCAACTTTCGTACTCTTCTCCTCACAAGTGATGCTCGGGATATCAGAACTAGCATCATTAGAAATTTCAGACATCTTTCTTTTCTTCCCAGAAGGAAGACTCTCACTTCCACCTGGAATGATTTCCAACTCATCATCCGCTTCAGTTTCTATCGTAATTGCTTGACTGGAAGAGCTAGCCCCATTGCCGACAGTAGTAACTTTACTGTTCTCTGTAGCAGGAGCTTGAGTCCACCCAGAGAGAATCAATCCATCAGGTTCCTTCTCCTCATCAAATTCCTCCCTGACAGAATTAAAATGTAATTCGCACTGTTAATATAACACATTCAAAAATGGAAAAAGAAATTATAACCCACAGCGTCATAAAAGATAAATCTTATAATAATTTTAAAATAGATGAAGAAAATTATTTCTAATCTTCCATTGTATGCTACAGATCAGATTCTGTGATAAGCTCCCAATATAATTTCTAAGAATATAAGATGGAGACTAGTAAACATAAAATTACATCTGCTTGGATAATATAGCCACAAGCTAAAATTTACATCCAATGTTCACTAGTATACAACTCCTGAAGCTTCAATTAGGAAAGAAATTTCATCTTTGTTTTCAATATAGATGAAACCCCTAGCTCTCTTCATAATCGAAGTTTGTAAATATGGAACATGTAGAAAGTCTGAACTTCACCAACTTGTAATGCATTTAGGGCTGTAAACGAGCTGAGACAAGTTTTGGCTTGTCAAAGTCTTATCCGACTAAAATTTAAATGAGTCAAATCAACTATGAAGGGAAGATTCACTTCCTCCAAGAGCATTGTACAAATTAACAAAAGGAATTTAGATAACTGCAAAGGTTCATATAGCAAGTTATAGACCTGTCAGATAGAAGAGAGTAGGGAGCAATCATCTACAATCATTCGCCTAAATACAAAAGATATGGATTGCTCAAATACATATACATCAACCATCTACTTAATGTCCTTTTATATGTTCACAATCACTAGACTAGATGATTTGCTGAATTCAAATTAGCCTTCGAATTAGCTAGGCTCCCAGTTAGTGTGCACATACATAAATATCCCCGTATAGCTGGGGAAGTCCAAAACTGTGTTAAAGCATTAAAAAAACCTGTGTTTGATATTAATTTTGCATGATAGCTCTTGCTGAAGGTCCTCAACTGTGAGAACTGTACCCCCAGTAACTGGAGAAGGAAGCTCAGATAGAACCTAAGGTAAAATAGAAGCACATTAGCTAGTCATCTAGGAATGCCGACAATTAAAAATTATGAAACCAAGGACATACTCAAAGAAAAGTACATATACCTTGTCAAGATTTGCTGCATAGTTGGCCGTCATTACTTCATCAAGATCATCACCAACCTCATAAAGAAGGGATGCACCATGCATAATCAATGGCAAACTCATGCCAAGCTTGGCTTTAACAATCTTTTCAACAATGTCTCTCAACTTTGAACGGTGAGTATTAATCTCAAGCGACAGAGGTGTCTGCTTTCAAATACGGTCCACCAGACCATAAGGGGGTTGCTGACCAAGTGAGAAATTTCCCAAAAAAAAAAGAAATATGATAACATCAACGCACCTTAGAACAAACATAGCAATTCGTGTTAGGCTCAAATGGCTCCACTGGCATAAGAAGCATCTTTCTTGATGGATGCTCAAGGCAGTATGTCATCCTATACAGATATTTTAATCATATTAATACATATTTCCCAGATAGCACAAATAAGTTTTCTAGACTTCAAGTCATTTTACTTAGAAACAACTAGCAAATCCCACTTACCTTTTAAGACGACAGCCGCTCTATTTACATGTCTACATATATAATTTATAAAAAAAGAAAAATAACTTCCTAGCTCACTTATACATCCAAAAACAAAAATAGCAACCTCAACTGACTAATCAAGAATTAGATGCATCCATCAACAAGAATAGCATGGGGAATCAAAAGAATTAGCAAAAATAGTTCATGACTCAACAACATGGGCTTATTTTCTTATCCAGTAAGAAAAGGCTCCTCAACTTGCAACTCAATCATTTTCCTTTTCCATGTTCTTTTTCAAGTTAAACATCTCACTATCTCAGTTTATTATGAGACAATATCAGCATACTGCATCTCATGGGGAGAAGATATATTTCTGCATCTCAAAGCCTTCATGAGCTGATCATGATGGAAGCATCTTGACATATTTCACAGGCTTCAGAAGTAACCCAGTAAAGTACATACTGGAAACAAGGGATTTAGAAATGCATGGGGAAAAAGCAAAGAAATGCTTTAGGGGAGAAGATTATAACCAACCTATAGTTGCTTGTGTCATTTTGCAACACCTTAATTGCCTCGATAACAATCAATCCAGCAACGATAGCATTTGTAGTTGCAACAGCATGTACAATATTACCAGCAATTCCCTTGGCTTCAAAAAGGCTATGCAAAGGAATCCCAAAGGAAGCAGCTCGAATATTAGCAGCAGCAGTAACAAATTCAACAGCTAACTGATCGTCTTTATCAAAACTTAAGTTCCCAATTTCCTGCAGGGGAGAGAGAGATGTTAGTGTTGGCGGGAATAGGTATATTCTCTGTAATTGTTTAGAAAATTGGGGCTGCAAGAAAACTCCTTGAAAATCAAGGGATCAACCCCAACCTTTTCTCTTTTCAAAAAAAACAACTTTAGTGCCTCAAGAAAGATTCGTGAATTTTCAACAAGGCCCCATATTTCCTGTGGATTCTTCAACCCTAGGGATAACATCGCAGACACTGATGATGGATCCTCTGCCACTATCATTTGCTCCACATTTCCATTCTGTTGAATCAATTCAGCCAGCAGGACATCTCTAATATAGATAGGCCTTGGCCTGTTTCGGTTTTTCCATGTCTCCTCATTAGACAAAGCTATTTCAATATTATAACCAAAAACATGATCATATACTCTCTTCCCATATTGGTCAATGTCTTCATCTGTTTTACGTACAAAAACATCTTTCGAATGTTCTGAAGAGGACCCAGCATCACTAGACCGCACATTGAGATCATTTTCCTGATTCTTGTCCCCAAAAAGCTTTGTAAAAAGCAGGTCCTTTGCCCATACAATACAATGAACAAACTGCAAGATTAAAGAATTTGATGTCATTGCATGCTATTAATGAGGTGCAGCAAGTAATAAATAAATGGAGAAAACAATATGTTGTCAAGTTCTTTTACTAGAGGTTATTCCTTTCAGGTATTCCTAGAGATTCCATCATCCACCATAGAGTGATCTATAGTATATAAGAAATCACAAACTTTATGCTTCCAATACATTAAAGCAAAACCAACTATATTGTATTCATTGCAGTAAAAGTCAACATACTACATAGCTGAGCTAATTCAAACCAAAAAAAGGTGTAGAACATTAGCTTTTTTGACATTTTTCCATGATCTACGAAATAACGAAAGAGAGGCAACCACAACATCACTACCAGAATATAAACTAGCTAGTGCTAAAGGCAAATAAATATTTTCACTACATGAGAGAGTGAGACACAATACCTTTGATGGAGTACTTGTAATAGTACACACAGGATAAGTTTTTGGAGCCGGTTTTGGCTGGCATTCATAACATTCTGTTTTACCCTTGACATGCACAGTTACCTGTTTCCAGTAAAATTGAGAGAGACAAAGGGAGGAGAGGAAAAGACCAACATATTCAATCAGAGGACAGGCACATAAAATTCAAGCCACAAATGTAAATACATTACAAGAATTGCTTAGTGACCAGTTTCATTAAATTGGAATAAAGAGGTGAAAGGGGAAGGCCATAGATCATTAGAATAATTCAGATAAATAGATTAGAATACTGAAAATCTCAAGTGTCAATAACACAGAGTCATTCAACAGAACTTTTAATATCAGTAACAACTACGAACTTTGTCGATTAGAGAAAACACGGCAGCGTATCTTTCAAACTATAGCAAAGCGGGGAGGAGTTTGGAGGAAAAGGGCAAAAAATAATACACTTGTAACAAAAATCACAGTATAAGTACACATCATAATCTGCCCATACCTCATTCTAATAAAATGAAATAATTTAAGCATTTCTTGAAACAAACTAAGACCTGCTTTCCTTATGAACCCACTGATAGAGTTAAGTGCGGACATAACCTCAACTATTTTAATAGTTCCAAACACCCGTAATTATCAAACATTAATAAAACATTTAAAAGTTAATCAAGTATTCAAGATATTGAGCAAAAGTCAGTATAAGCATCACAATCAGAGTCCCTAGCCTTCTACCATACTATTCATGTAAATAGACAGGGTCCCTTGCCTTCTATCATTACCATTGGTGTGAACTGGAAGAGCATGTTTCACTCAACTAATGGTATATAATAGTATAATGTTTCAATACGGTAGTATTCATTACACAGACCATAGGTTATCTTTCATTATATATAAAGAAATTCCAGTAATTTCCCCTAACACAAGGTTTAGTCGTCTTATAATTTAATATGTTTCCTTAGTAAGCCATCCGCCACCCTTCTCCCTATATTTGGTATGGTCACACCACAAAAAATTATGTAATAGATTGTTTGCCATTCCCCACCCTCATCCGACCTGTTTGTAGCTAAATTGTTCAAGGAAATTACCGCTACAATATACATGGTAATAAATGGATTGTCATTTTTTTTACAAGTAATGATAAATGGAAAATCATAAAATGGACAAGTTAATTAACAGAAATATTCACAATAAATACAACCTAAATTAACTGTCTAGCTACAAGAATGCACCCCTAACACTATGTAATATGATCTATACAGGATATCATACTTACGATGAAGTCTAATCAGCAATAGAAGCTAAAATACAATGGCATAAAGCCCAAAGGGATGCAAGGAAAATTACCCTATCCCCCAACAAAATGAAAGTTAAATAGCTCCCTTTAAATTATCCTCATTCCAAATTCCCAATATTATTGAGAAGAAAATACATTTGCATAGAAATTTTGCACCCTCTTACTTTCAAACCCTCGAAAGAGAGTTAACAAATATGGTCCATCGAAACAACTCACGCCCACACCTACAACACTCAAAAAATAGAGTTCCACAAGCTCCAAGAAATAG
Organism: Panax ginseng; assembly: GCA_020205605.1. Classification (NCBI taxonomy): domain Eukaryota; kingdom Viridiplantae; phylum Streptophyta; class Magnoliopsida; order Apiales; family Araliaceae; genus Panax; species Panax ginseng. The sequence continues at coordinate 2,597,141 of CM035133.1, read as the reverse complement.
GGCAATGAAGAAATAAATGAGTACGTGTCTCATTCGTCTCCCTGAATATTATATTTTACTAAAGGAAAACAATGCAAACCCATTTCACCTTATTCATAAATGTTCAGATATGTACTATATGTTCCATACACCAAACATAATCAATCTATAACAATATTGTATAAAAACCTCGTACATGCCATCAAATCACAAGTACAGTAGTACACCATACTGAAAATCAAGTCTTCCTAAAGAATGAAATAAATTTAAGTTTACCTGTCCCAAAAATCCGGTTGTCCCACTTTCAACCAAAGGAACATCAGCCGCTAAGCAGAGGCGGTTAACATGTCGCCTAGCATCCAAGTTGTCAAGCCCATTTAATACAACATGAAATTGCTTGAAAAAATCTACATTAAAGTCAGGATCTTTAACATTGGCATGGTATGGAGTAATGCTAATGTGAGGCCTAAATCTCAAAACAGCATCACGAGCAACCTGATCAAATATTGACAGAATAAATTAGAGGGAATACTGTCAGTGCAATCACAATAATAGGTACGTGGAAATTAGTCACTCACTTTAGCCTTAGATTGCCCAACATGAGATTGTCGAAACAAGAATTGTCTATTTAGGTTACTCACTTCTATTGTGTCCATGTCAATCTGCAAACAAATAAGGAACAACTTAACTCTATATCTCATACATGAACCTTAAAAACTTCCGCAAGAAGATACAAGTGTTACAGACTAACAGTCATGTAAGCTTAAAATATTTCTACCAGTTAAGGCATGCTCAGTGTAAATATAGGAACTATGATAAGATTATGTTTTCTGACCAGATATATAAGGAACAATATTTCAAACAACTAACATTATGAAATATAGTAAACAGAACTTCAAACAAAAGCTGCTTACAAGCATCATGAGTAGAGGCATAGGGCTCCTCGATATAAAGGTGAAAGGTAGAAAAAGAAACATTCCAGTTTTTAGATGAACATCGTGACAATGCATGGAACTTAATTTAAATACTTGATACTTTTGACGATTGAGTGCTGGATTTCTACAAAGAAGTAGAAGGCAAAGAACATAAAATACGGGGTAAAAACAGGTGACAATGAAGAATAATAAGAATGAAGGGATATGAAAAATGCATTAACAATATATATATATATATATATATATATATATACATCGGTATATATATAAGGACGAAGAGGCAAGGCCAGTTTCATGAAACAACATTTCAACAACATCAACTCATTCCAGTTCTACTGAGATAGAAAGTTGCATTTATAAAAACAAAAAAAAGTGTAATTCCAGAAACAATATAATTATTGCAGTAACTAAAAGGAATTGGTAAAGCAGCTTTTAGGTACACTCATTAAGAATCTCATTTTCATAAAAATAAAACAGATGAAGAGTAGGAACAAAGTAAGTAAACAGAAAATGGGCACAGTTCTGCTTGATTTGGTTTGTTAGGACAACCTCTTGTCCTACCTTTTCCTTTGTATATACTCTCTAGCCTAAATAAACTTCCTTCTTAAACCGTAACACATACTAATTATGCTAAGCTGGAGAGATGGTCGCAATAGTTCAGAGAATGCTTTAAAGATTGTTCAACTGTTAGGAACTTGGTCAGACCTTGCTTGGGAACAGAACACAAAGTCCCTATGATAACAATATGCTAGTACTAATAAATTCGATAAAAATGAATTAAAAAGTTTAATATATAATCATGAGTCAAAGAATTACCCGAAAATGAGACATAAGGAAAAATGAGACATACGGAAAAATCTCATCAATGTTTAGTTCATCGTCTAATAACAAATACCTCTTCAAGAATCAATGTGGGGAGTGAGCCAGACGATGGGTAAACCTACTCCATTGCTCACTTGCATGGGGCATGACCCAGCAGGTGGGATAGCTAGTCCAAATACCACATGCATCCGCATAACAAATCTCCCCATACATGCAACCCATTTCCTTAGTTACTTAATCAGAAGCAGAGCCCACCATAATGATGGAATCCAGGTTTAAGCCATAATCCTGTATTCCATCAACTGTGGAAGACTTTCTAAGTATTTACCAAGACCCCTAATTCCAACACTCCAACAAGTAAACAAGGACCCAGTAAAAAGCTCAAAAAAAGCCCTACTAACAAACCCTAACAGCTGAAACTAATTAAACCTACAATTACCGAATATTCACAACCCAAAACAGAAATTCATGACAAAAGAGTATAAACTGAAAAGACATTAAGCAAACAAGTGAACTCACTATATGAATGTCTTGAAAACCAGAGAGAGCGAGAGTTTTGAGAAGCTCGCAACCAATACCTCCAGCACCAACCATGAGCACTTTTTTGCCCTAAATGACAAAAATATGCTCAATTCCTACTCCACTCAACTAAATAAACACGTAAAAATCGAATAATTATACCTTGATTGCAGACAACTGTTGGTGAGTAGCCATTGAAGAGTGATAAATACTGATTACACTTCAAATACGTATATATCATATATATATATATATATATATATATATATATATATATATATAAGATGGTATGGTCCGTATGGAGAGATGAGAGTTTCGATTTGTGAGGACTCGAAAAGGGGATGGGGTAAAAATAGTGGGGAATCTTGAGGGTCTTGAGCCAATTGTTTCGAGGAAAAGGCGCCAAAAAGAAAATAATTCTCTTCCCCTCGAATCTAAAGAGGCAATATTGGTGGTGTTTGGGTTTTGGGGGTGAGATTTGTTGTTTGACTTGTAAACCCTCCGGGAGACTTTTATATGCTTTATTTAAGGGCAAATGTTCAAAAATACGCCTTATGTTTATTCCGATGTCCCACGTGTATTTTAAAAAAAAAAAAATTTAAAAATACTCTTAACGTTATATTTTTTGAATCAATTGTGTCCTTCCCGTTAAAAAAAATCCAGCTAGACAAACGGACGTGCTAGCCGATTGACACGTGACAAAAATATAAAAAAATTATGTTCTCTCTCTTCTCTCTTCCTTTCTTCTCCCTCTTTTCTCTCTCTCCTTTCTTCTTCCTCTATTCTAAATTAACAAAACTGAAATTACGAATTGAAATCACCAATCTCCAGCACCAGCATACTCATAGTAGCAACAAACAGTCATTGAACCACCATGAACGCCGATAAAGATAAACAAACCAGCATAGATCCGATCAACATAAACTGTTACTCACACCCAGACCAAAGACTATCAATTAGATCCAAAGGGTGGGCCAATTAATAGGATGGGAATGGAAGAGATATAGTTCACAACATAAACATCACAAAATTCAGCCAATTAAACCAAACAAAATCGGCAGTAACCCACAAAAACAAATGCCAAAAGATTCCAAACTGATCGGCAAAATAAATCTGAGTACTATCAACGAACAAAGCAGTAAAATCCACCAGCTCCTCCAACGACCTACCCGCTCCCTTTGGGTCCTCGAAAAACGACGACAGACCCGGCATCACACGCATCGAAGCCAACCCATCCTTCCTAAAATAAAATTATGGTGCCCCGTTCTTGTGCTGCCTCCATCAATCACAATCCCGAATTTCGGCGTCTCCAAGTTTCGGGAACTAACGAATAAGAAACAGAACAATGCGATACTTAGTGTGATCGATGCAAAGAATATTAGGCTTGATTTAGAGGTGTGTTTATTATTAGGGTTTCGAGAGAAGAGGTTTGTGGATCGATTGTTCATACGAAATTGAAGCTTGGCGGAGTCCATTGTGTTTTTGTTTGCGTTATTGCATGAGATAGGTGGCTCAGTTTTGTTAACTCGATTCCTGTTTGGGTTTTGTTATTTTAGAACAGAGGACGAAGAAAGGAGAAAGAGCGAAAAGACGGAGAAGATAGGAAGAGAAAAGAGAGAAGAGAGAGAACAGAATAAAAAAAATTATTTTTGCCACGTGTTAATCATCTAGCTCGTCCGTTTGTCTAGCTGAATTTTTTTTAACGGGAGGGGCACAATTGACTCAAAAAATGTAACATTAAGGGTACTTTTGAAAAAAAAATTAGTTTAGAGTGTAAGTGGGACATTGGAGTAAATATCAGGGGCATTTTTGAACTTTTGCCCTTTACTTTAATGAACCCATTATTTTCTTTTTTGTAATATTAATATATGTGGGGTTAGGTTGAAGATTTAATTGGGTAAATGGTAACTACATTTTTTATCTATTGGCTTTAATTCTTTATTTTTTTTCAATATCAAAAGTACAAATCTGCATGGTAAAACAATTTATTATTTTTATTTTATTTTAATGTCATAATTTACCGTAATAATTTATCCTAGCCTAAGAAAAAAGGGTTAGGTGGGGAGGACATAAATTAGAGGGTATTTGATAAAAACTGAATAAATCTGAATGAACTGAATCTGAATTTAAATGAAAAAAGTTATTTGAGAATTTACATGTCTGAAATATCTAAATAACATATTTTTATTATTTTACTCATTTAAAAAAATTTAAAATTGTTATAAATGTATTTAATATTACTTAATATAATAGCTAATATTGTAAAAAAAAAATTGTTCAACCAAAAAAATGACATTAAGGTGTTGTTTGTTTACCTCTTAAGAGGTCTTAATAGACCACCTCTTATTCGCTAAGAGGGTAAATGTTATTTTTTTTGTTACCTCTAAATGGTTGAGATAGAAAATCAAATCTAAATTATTCAGACATGTCTCTTAATGACTTTGTTATTTTTTAGACACAAATACCCTCTTCAATATTATTAATTTTCAATATTACCAGACCATCACCACCAGATCAAATCTTCGATATTACCCGATCACCACTAGACCATTAAATCGCCACTGCACCACGGATCTGCAGGGGGGGAGGGGGGGGGAGGAGGGTGGGGCATGGGGAAGCGATGGAGGAAAGGGAAGTGGGTGGGCAAGGAGATGAAGGAGGAAGGAGGTGGAGTGGAGGAGGAGGAGGTGGGTGGGTAAGGGGGGGGTAAGGGGGCGGGGGGGAAGGAGGAGGTGGGTGGGTGGGTGGGTGGGTGGGTGGATGGGTGGAGGGGGGTGGGATGGAGGGATGAGGAGGAGGAGGAGGAGGAGGGGTGGGGAGGGGGGTGGGGATGGGGAGAATGGAGAAGGAAAAGGAGAAGGGGGGGAGGGAGGGCAAAGGGGGGAGGAGGAGGAGGGTGGGGTGGGGTGGGGTGGGGTGGGGTGGGGTGGGGTGGGGTGGGGGGGAGGGCCCGAATGGGGAGGAGGGAGAAGAAAAAGAAAAAGAAGAAAGAAGGGTTAAAATAGTAAAACATGTTATTCAAACATTTTAAAACAATAATTATCAAACAATATTTTTTTTATTCAGATACAATTACATTTAGATACTCTATATTATTCAGATATCTAAACTATTCAGATCTTAACAACTAATTTTATCAAACACAACCTAAACCATTCAACCCAAATCGTCTGAATGGCTGACGAATTTAGCATTCAGACGATTTTTTTTTCAAAACAAATGCACTTAATGGCTGACCGATTCAATCATTCAGCCATTCACCTAAAACAAACAGCCCCTTAGTATCTTTTATTTTTATCGGTTTCTTTTTTCACCTGTATTTTGGAATAATTTATCACCTTCTTGATAAAATAATTAAACATGCTTAAATGTTTGTATATTTTTTTTTGGATCACGTGTGGTTCTACATTGTGTTGAAGTTAGAATGGCTATTTGGTTTGTTAAATTGACAAATTTGGCTTATTTTTGCTTGTTTTGTTGTCAAATTAAATTTTACTTTCACTTTTTTGTATTAAACAACATTAGTTACCAAGCATGTTTGTTGTTAGCAAATTTTTTATTCAAACAAACTTAAGTAGGAATAAAATTTAAACAACACTATTAATTGCCAAATTAGCCCCAAATTGTTGTTAAATATTAGTTCATGATATATCATAAGATCAATATTATTTGTGTGTAAAAATAAATACAAAGATGCGCAATATGAAATCATATACATATTAAATAAAAACATCAATAACATAACATTATTAGTATTACATGTATACATATTAAATATAAATATTTATAACATCATAGCATTATTAATGTTATTAGAGTCAAATGTAGTTTCAACGACATTTATTGATTCATTGACATCTCTTTTTAAAAAATTCACAAGCTTCGCAAATAAATTTGATATTTGTTGTTTATCTCTTTTTTTTAATGTTACGGGTCGGAATTGATATTTTGACAAATAAATTTGGTAGTTTCACAAACTTCTCCTAACATACGGGTGTAAAACGAGTCAAATCTCAGTGAACATCCTAATGTTCAGATTCGACTCGAATTCGATAAGAGATTTTTAATTTTGTGTCAGATTTGACTCGGATTATTACTCGGACTTACTCGACTCGTAAGTATTCGACTCGTTTACATAGAGAGTTACTCATAAGCCTTCAAATCGAGTTTCAAATATAAATTATTTTACTTAAAAGTGAACCACTATGTACTAAATTGATTACTGAACTAATGTTTATATATAAAAGTTTTTCACTTTTATTAATGTAAAGAAATTACGTATAATATAAGACCCCAAATTTTATGAAATAAAAGTATTCAATTTTTCTTATAAATATTATTCTAAATAGTAAGGTGATAATTTAATAAATGTTATAGTTATGGGTGATATGTGCAAATTTTACAAAGTAAGTAAGTTGTTATAAAATATTTATTGTATTGAGAAATATTCGTACGACGGCGCAATCATTGGTAGACTCCACAACAAAATAATTATCGGATATAGAAAGCGACAGAAATAACTTTTTTATAAAAATAACGCCAAAACTTTTACCATTAAATTGTTGAAATTCTCTGTGATAAAAGTACAGTAATGTGCGTTATTCCATAGTGGTACGCGGTATTGCACAGTAGCACACGGTATTTACAGTATCTCTGATTATTGATACTTACGTAAGAAGTCACTCAATTTCATTTAATAATTGACACAGTAGTTGCTATATAGTATCTCATACTCAATTATTGTCACAATATCATCTTCATAATATTTTATATTATTGAATCAATAATTGACACAACACAGTTATTCATATTATTATTTATATTATTGACAATGTCTAGAAAATTCTGTCGAAAAAATGAGTCATGTTATTTAATTGCGCCAATAAGGAGCCTTGTCGAAAAACTTACTCTTTTCTGGGAACGATCTGGTTGTCAATATTGTGAATTATAATATTAATTATGAATAATTGTAGAGAGATTAAAAACGTGTTGTGGTAATTATTTATTCAATTTTTGATATAAATAAAGGGTTTTGTCATGAGACGTTTGTTGTAAGTTTGGCTTATTATTCCATGGGGGACGTGCTAATTTTTAAGACCGTCGGTTAAAGTTTTAATAGTAAATTAATATGGACCGTCAGTAGTAAATCAATATGGATCGACAGTTGAAGTTTTAATAGTAAATCAATATAAACCGTCGGTTGAAGTTTTAATATTAAATCAATATTGACCGTCTTTTTTAATAGCAAATCAATCTGGACCGTCAGTGAATCAGTTATTATTTAGTTTATTCTCCTATAAATAGAAACTCATTTCTTCCTTCTTTCTCACTAATTCACTAAAACTATAGAGAGAGATAAACTATAGAGAGAGAATAAGAAAGAAATAAGAAAAGTATTCGGCTACTACACTATTGCAGTATCCAATCTCCTACTAAAATAAGGGGTATTATTTATTTCATATTCGTAAAGGATGTTATTTTCTTTATACTCATAAGGGTTGTCATTCTATTCCTTATTAATCTGTGGTAATAACATGTCTACGCGGATTACTGCGTGCTTGATGAATAACCCTTCGTATTCATTCTTTATTAAATTGTGAAAATGATGTCTACGCGAATTACCGCATGACGGGTGAAAATCTATTTGCAGTTTCATATATTATTTCATTTCATATTCCTAAATCTAAACTTAAAGTATTACTTTTATAATTCTAACTTTTTCATGTCGGGGTACTATTCATGTCGAGATACTATTCACGATAAAATTTGTTTTTTTCTGTCCCAATTATATTTGATATATAAATCTTATTCTTCAATTTGAATTCATGTTTTGATCATCATGTTGACCACTTGGTCCTTGATCTCACTTGATTCATTCTTTATATCATTGTCACAATCCTCACACTTAAATTGTGGTTAAAGTTATCTTTGGCCTGTAGTGCAAAGATGAACTGTTGATTGGTATGATTATGACCAAAAATTATGTATTGGTATAATCATGACATTTAATGTTATAGATAAATACTTGTGATGAAAGTTCTCTTTGGCCCGTAGTGCAAAGAAGAACTGTTCATTGATATCTTTATCCGTAGTGCAAAGAAGAACTGTGGATTGATATCTTTGGTCCAAGTACAAATATGAATTATCGATTAATATATTTGGCCCGTAGTGCAAATATGAACTATTAATTTATATATTTGGCCTGTAGTGCAAAGAAGAACTGTTGATTGATATCTTTGGCCCGTAATGCATAGATGAACAAGTGTTTGACATGATCATGACCACTGACGATACAAATGAATATTTTGCCCCGTAGTGCAAAAATAAACTATTGTTTGGCATGATCATTGATTTTACAGTTGAACATCTTTAGCCCGCAGTGCAAAGATAGACAATTGATTGGTATGATAATGACCTTTGATATTACAGTTGAATATCTTTGGCCCGTAGTGCAAAGACAGACAATTGATTGGTATGATTATAACCATTGTTGTTACATTTGAATGTCTTTGGTGTAGGGTGTAAAGACGATATGATTATTAAGTGTCTTTAGCATTTGTGGCAAGGCCATTGAGAGAAAATTCTATTAAGCCTTTGTGGGATAAACTGTTGATTTACATTATTATAAATATTAATTGTGAATTTAACTATAATCTTTTGTGGTTCAGGTGAAGACAAGTGATGAAAGTTCTCTTTATCTTGGATACAACAAATAACTGTCGATGGGTATTACAAAAATCAAATATTAATGATGAACTTTTAATTTGGAGGATATAGTACACATTATGTTTTACTTGACTCTTCTAATAAATTGTTGATTCTGTTGTAATTATGGTTGAACACTTTTATCATCTACCATATGTTCTAAATATATGATTTATTACTGATGAAGACTATTCATAATTTAATTATTTTTAGTCATAATACTCTTTACTGGGCTATTTGTGCTCACCCTTTTGCTTTATAATTCCTTTCAGGTAATAAGAGTGTAGCTGGGTCGAGCGGGAATAACAGGGGAATATAATGATGGTCTGTAACTGTTGAAGTTTCTTAGTACATTATAAAATAGCATGACAATATATAGTTGTATTGAGAACTTAAAATGTATGTGTCGTATTTTATACGTCATTTAATAGTTGGTTTTGGTAATCCAAATAGGGTGATGAGAACCCGACTTTTGAAGGGTCAAAAATACACCCCATTAGAATGACGAGGATAGAAATCTTCACGTGTTCCTTTGAAGACTTAAAATATTTGTTGATGTATTTTATATGGCATTTTAATAATTTGGGTGTGTATATTGTCGTATTATATTCACCCGGAGTACTATTCATGATAAAAATTGATTTCTTTTCAGTTCAAATCATTTTTGATACAATATCATTCTTGAATTTTACTCCACAAAGCAGTATCATGTTGACAATTTGGATATTTTTAAACTCTGGATAAATTTAAAGTCTTTAATATTTATGCTTGATTTCGTTTGATTAATTCTTATATCATTGTCATCATCCTCATGCTTATATTGTGATGAAAGTCATCTTTGGCTTACGTGCATAGATGGACTGTTGATACATATGAATATGACCAGGGATCATTCGGTATAATCATAACCCGTAATGTTACAAATGATGTGGTAAAAGTTTTCATTGTCCCGTAGTGCATTGATGGACAGTTGTTGGTAAGATAATGACGAGGGATTATTCGGTATAATCATGACCATTGATGATTACATGAATATCTTTGGCCCGTAGTGCACAGATGATTCGATGATGTGGTTTATTTATTAAGCTGAGTCTCAGCGATAAAGTTGATGAAAAACTTTTAAAATCATAGAAGATAATAGATATCATGCTCTACTTGGCTCTTAATGGATTCTTTATTAAATTGCGGTTGTTGTTACAAAACTTGTTGTCATTGTATTTATCGGTTGTTATATTGTTAAAGGCTAAGGATAATTTATTATTCGCATTATCTTAGTCATAATATTTCTTATTAAGATAATGACTAAGATAATACGTAATAAATTATCCTTAGCCTTCAACAAAGATAACAACTAATAAAACATAACAATCAACAAGTTTTAGATCAACAATCACAGCAAGAATAAACAATCAATTGTAAGAGTCAAGTAAGCATAAAATCTACTATCTTCTATGATTTAAAAGTTTTTCATCAACTTTATCACGAGACTCAAATTTTAATAAATAAAATTGAATCATCCCCGCACTCATGGCCAAGGATATTCATGTAATCATCAATGGTCATGATTATACCGAATAATCCTCGGTCATAATCATACCAACAACCATCCATCAATGAACTACATGTGCTAATGAGGACTTTTACCACATCATTCGTTACATTACATCATGATTATACCGAATAATCCTTTAGTCATAATCATACCAAGTCCATCTATGCATCGCGTAAGCCAAAGATGACTTTCATCACAATATAAGCATGATGATGATGATGACAATGACATAATAATTCAATAAAACAAGTTCAAGGATAAATTTTAAAGATTTATAATTTAATTTATCTAGGTTTCAATAACGTCCAAATTGTCAACATGATACAACTTTGTAGAAGTAAAATTCAAGAATAATATTCATGTACCAAAAAATAATTTGGATGAAAAAGAAATATATTTTCGGTGAATAGTAGACACGTGAATAAAGACTTGAGGAATAAGATCTCGTGAATAGTACCCCGACACAAAAAGTGTCCCGAATACCCGAGTGAATGATACTAGAGTGAATAGTAATCAGGTGAATAGTAACCCGTGAATAATACTCCGACACAAAAAGTACCCCGAATACCCGAGTGAATAGTAACCGGGTGAATAGTAACCCATGAATAATAACTCGTAAAAGAAAAATACCAAATAAAATGATATTCCATTACGAGTACAAAAGAAATGATATCTCATACGAGTATAATAAAATATACAAAACTGCAAATGAATTTTCAACCGCCATGCTATAATCCACGTAGACAGATCATTTCCACAATTTTATAAAGAATGAATATGAAGGATCATTCACCATGCATGTGATAATCCACATAGACAGGTTATGTTGGGTTTCGGCACAGAAAACGCAGCGGAAATTGAACAATTCAAAGTAATTTCTGAAACCCCAAAACAGGATCCATGCGAAAATCAATTAATTCAAAGGATATAAATTTTACCGATTTGATTTGCTAGAACCGATCCGATTCGAATCTCCAACTTAATTCAAGTGGAATTGCGTCTCTCACTAGTATCCACACAAACGCTTATGCAGATAATCGTCCTACGATCTGCGGAAGAAGGAAGTGTGGTACTAGCCACCAAGGATGGATTTCGATTTTTTCTCTCTCTCTCTAAAAGAGTGGCTGGGGTTTGGATTAATGAAGTGAGTTCTATCCAAAGTGGAGGCTACATATCATATATATAGCGAATTAAAATCACTATTCAAAACCCTAATTTGTAAAATCCGATTTTATATATATATATATATATATCTTAATTAAGTCTTACTTAATTAATATACCTATATATATAAATTATCCTATTAATTTAAATTAAGTAATTTAAATACTATCAATCACATTGATATATTTAAATCCTTTAAATTAATTCCCTTTTAATAACGTTCATGTGTGTGACCCTATAGGTTATTATTACGTTGGCAATAATTTTAAAATCATATTATAAAATTATAAGCGGTGAAATGGCATCTAGTAATGAATCATCGCTACCCAAGTAATAATAAGATCGATGATTCGATGCAACCTTTTCGTGACCAATGTTTCAATGTAATCTAATCCTTTTAACCTTAATATCCAAGATTAAACTCGAGTCATGGAATCGCCATACTCTTCATAATTTAACTGAAGTTTTCTTGATCAATGAGTGTACTATATGAAACAAATCACTATTTGAGCATGGTTATGCATTTCATAGTCCTACTCAATCAAGAGGCCTATGGATATCATCACTAATATATAGGAAGGTTAAATTCCATCTAGATCACTCATATTCCTCACACGATTCATGATGTACCCAATAATCACCTTTATAGTCCACCCTTTTAAAGGTGACATTTGATGATATCAAAGTACATAAATTCCCGTGTAGTAATATAGTGATTTCAGTTGGAGGACCATTACATCATTGTCACTATGAGAATTGCCAATGACATTTTACAAAATATTCCACATAGAATTCTCATTGTGGGTCCGCCCAAAGACATCGTTCTCAACATGTACTCTACGCATTGACTTAATATCTCATATATTTATGACCATTGAGATTTGGCCATCGATCCACATCTTAGTCTCAATGCATTATTGTTGTCCCATCAACAATAATACTCGATTAGGGACATTTAAAACGTTGATACTAATAGTAATTGTATAATCTCATGTTCAAGTCATATCTTTTAACTATATAATTTGTATCACTATTCTAAGGATTTTATTATGTTGTCATTTATATAACGCAAATAAATAAAATCATAATAAAAGCATTCATTTATGCAATCAAATGTAATATCAAAACGTTAAGCAATTATATCAAATAATTGGCCTCAGGCATAATTCTAACAAAAGTTATTCCAATGTAATAATAAAGAATGGAAAAAGCGAAGAATTCACGGGCATGCGATGAAATAGACAAACAAGTTATTCCAAAAGAATAATAAAGAATGGAATAACAAAAGAATTCACCGGAGCATGCGATGACAGCGCAGATGAGGTTATTCCAATGAGAATAATAAAGAATAGAATAATGTAAGAATTCACCATGCATGTGGTGGTAGTCAGCGTAGACAAAAGTTATTCCAATGAGAATAATAAAGTATGGAATAACAAAAGAATTCACCGTACATGCACGGTAGTAGTCAGCGTAGAAAAAGTTATTCCAACGAGAATAATAAAGAATGGAATAACAATTCTTACAGTATTGAAAGAAAATAACTCTCTTCATGAATATGAAATAAATAATACCCCTTACCTGTAAGAAAGCGGATATCTTTGGAATAGTGAGGTAAGCAGACTTACATTCTTCTTTCTCTCTATAATTTCTCTATAATAATTGCTCTTGTGAAACTTAGTGAATTGCGAGAAATAAAGGAAGAATGAGCTTCTATTTATAGGAAAATATAGTTTCAATAATTGCACATTTTGGGGCTCGAAATATTACAGTATAATACATTCCTCTTTTTCTTCCTTTTTAATTTAGTCCTGCAAGTATTATCAAACTTGCACCACCTCCCCTAATAGTAAATCATGTGAATTAATAGTATAATCATGTGACTAAATAGTATAATCATGTGAAAAAACTAATTACAGTATAGTACCTTCATCTATACCTCCATTTTTAATTTAGTCATGCAAGTATTATCAATCTTGCACCAACTCCCCTAATAGTAAATCATGTGAATCAATAGTACACACATGTGAACACATAGTTATAAGCATGTGAATTAATAGCAATTAATTATTCATTTATCCGGTTAATTACCCGATTGGTCAATATAACTTTCAAACATCAATAAATATCAATTTTCACTAACACTAATAATTCCAACACAATAGAACTATCAATTTCATCTTTAATCAACACGAACTTATTCATCATTAATATTATAACGCACAATATTTAACAACCAGGTCGTTCCTAAGAAAGAGGGGGCTTTCCGATAAGGATTTCTCCTTATTGGCGCGCAATTAGGTGACCAAACCTCTATTTGACAGAACTTCTAGACATTGTCAATATTACAAATAATAATATGAATAACTTTGTCATCTCAATTATTAACTTAATAATATAAAATATTATGCAGATGATACCGTGACAAAAATTGAATCAATAATATGAGAGATATGATGCAAAGAATTACTATAAAGAATAATTGAGTATAAGCGGTGACTTCTTATGTAAAGATCAATAATCAATACTGGTGTCTTGCTTAACTATCACAGCATATATCAGATTCTTTTACTTTTTTAGGGTAGTTCAGCGGTTTTAACGGTAAGAATTTCGTAGTTATTTTTATAAAAAGATAATTCTGTCATTTTCTAACTACGACAATACTTCCGTTGTGGGGTCCACTAATAATTATGTCGTCATACGAATATTCCTTGTTAAAACGAATATTCCCCGACACAACGAATATTTTATAACAACTTGCTTACTTTACAAAAAATTTCACATATCACCCTTAACTTTAACCTTTTATCAATTTATCCATTTACGAAATAAAATAATAATTATAAGAAAGCTGAATAGTTTCAATTTTATTCGTTGTGTCGGGGAATATTCGTACGATGACATAATCATTGGTGGACCCCACAACGGAAGTATTGTCGTAGTTAGAAAACAACAAAATTATCTTTTTATAAAAATAATATGAAAGTGTTAGTTAAAACTGTTGAACTACCCTAAGTAGTAAAAGTACAATGTCTGGCGCCAGTGACGCCCCCAAAATAGGTCCATTCCATCAAACCCATTCTGAGTCGCCAAATACATGGTACAGAAACAACTACAATTTTATTAATACAATTGTCGTGCAAACTACGACAACACATAAACTATGAGTTTAAATACAAATATTGTCATCTAGACAATATTCACACCCCAAATAAGTCCTCATACAATTATTGATACACTATTTTACAAAATGGTGAGGACTACTAAAACAACTGTCTTGAACCATCACTCCACACCCCAACTAGTTCCCGCTATGTTCTCGCCTCCTGAGAAGAGAAATGGAAGAAAAAGGAAAAGGGTGAGCTTAACTAGCCCAGTAAAGGATATTATGACTAAGATAATGTACAACAAATTATCGTTAGTCTTTAACAGGAAAAAATCTGATAGAATACAATAGACAACAAGTTTTAGATCAACAACTGCATAATGAAATAACAATTCATTGTAAGAGTTAAGTAGAGAATGAAATCTACTATCATCTATGAATTTAAAAGTCCATCATCGATATTTTATCCCTGTAACATCAATCAATATACATCTTGAATCAAATAGTCATCTTTGCACTACGGGCCAAAAATATTAATCAGTCGGTCATGTTCATCTCAACACCTGTTCATCTTTGTACTGCACTACGGCCAAAGATATTCATCGAAAATCATTCATCTTTGCACTACGTGCCAATGATATTTAGTTATATCATCATTTAGGACTGAGGATGATGAAAAATATTTTTTAAAAAAACGAATCCAGTGAGACAAAAGAACAAATATTAGGGATTCGTACTTTAGACAATCCAAGTTCAAAAATACTCCATAATAAACTATTACGGAGCAGAATTTAAAAATGAAGATCAAAACAGTGATTCAATCAAAGATAGGAACCATAATAGACAATCTTGGACACAGAAAAAAAAATTTAATTTTTCTGTGAATAGTGTCGTATTCGTGAACAAAGGTCAGTATATGTTAATAAGACTCAACACTAAAAGGTAGAAATTCACAAGAAAAAATCATCATGCTTCGTGAATAGTATTTCGTGAATAATAACTCATGAATAGTAACTCGACATAAAAAGATCGAATTTCACAAGAAAAATCTTACCAATATTCCTAAGATAATGATATTGAAAGAAATAATATCATTTTTTAAAAATATAACATCCCTTACCTCAAAAGAATAAGATTTCGGGTCGAATATCGATATAATCAAGGAAACTTGCATCGTATAGCAACACTCAAGATATCAAAATACTCACAAGAATATTTCGATAATATAGAAAAACTTGATTTACGGTGTGATTTTCAATTCTAACCCAAGCACCTATTTATAGAAAATTCTTGTAACACCAAAATGTAAAATTTAATAAAATATTAATATATATATATATATATATATATATATATATTTTCAAGCCCACCTTAGAAAAAATCAATTTCAAACCATTTAACACATGCCCACAAATGGAAAAAACGTTTTTCTTACAAAAAATAATTAAAACTTCAAAAATCAATTATTCTGGAACTTCGGAACTTCAATAATTCATAATAAATAGCCCTTTTATCAGAAAAATTCGAATCTTATGTCCTTCCCATCGAAAATTCCATTCTCTACAACTTTACAGAAAAAAGTTTTTCCAAATTCCAAACAAAAATTGACTAAAATCCACAAACAAACGATTTTACAGGCTATAATCAAATTTCAGTCAAGAAATGGGATCCACAAATATGAAAAATATATTTTTAATTTTTATTGTAACAAAAATATTCTTCCTCCTTATTTATTCACATATCACACTTTCATTATAAAAATATCACCATTATTATATTATGAAAATATAATAATATATTTAAATAAATTATTTTATCATAAAAAGATAAAATATCAATTTTCAACAATTGTCACATTAAAAATTTTCTCCATCTTTATCCACATAAAATGAATATTTTTCTTATCATATAAATCAATAATTAATTATTCACAAATAATATTACAGAATCACAATAATGACAACTAGGAACTTCCTAGGAAATAGGGGGCTTTCCTATAAGGATTTCTCCTTACTGGCGCGCAATTAGGTGACCAAATCTCTTCTTAGACAGAACTTTCTAGACATTGCCAATAATGTTATCTAATAATATTATTCCAATAATATGAATTATTGATCTGATAATAAAAAAACATGCGTTGACAATTATGAAATAACAATAATATAAAATATCAACGTAGCAATTATTGAATCAATAGAATAAAATATTGAGCAAGAATTATTGTAACAATTATTGAGAAGTGCATTCTTACGTAGAATCAATAATTGGTGCAATATGTGCTATCCGTGTTTTAACCATCGAGTATTCCAACAAGATAATCTGGTAATAACTACGCCAATTATTTATAAACAACTTATACTTGTCATTTTCTTCATCCAATCGCTTTCCGTTATGGGGCCCACACAAGACTGCACCGTCGTACGAATATTTCCCGACAGAAAAAATATTCCACGACCAAATAAATATTCTCCGATAACAATGAATATTTTATAACCACTTGCTTATTTAAAATATTTGCGCATTTTACCCATAACTAACCACATTAATCAAATCAACCCTTTACTATTTCAAAATAATAAATAGAGGAAATTCCATTTTATTTAAAAAAAAATTGGGCTCTTACACGCATGGTTGCATAGTAGCACACGGTATTGATTATTGATGCTTACGTAAAAAGTCTCTCTCAATTATTGCTACAGTAATTGCTGCATCATATCTCTCATATTATTGATTCAATTATTGTCACAGTATCATCTGCATAATATTTTATATTATTAAATCAATAATTGAGACGACAAAGTTGTTCATATTGTTATTTGCAATATTGACAATGTCTAGAAGTTCTGTCAAGGAGATGTTTGGTCACCTAATTGCGCGCTAATAAGGATAAATCCTTATCGAAAAGTCCCATCTTTCCTGGGAACGACCTGGTTGTTAAATATTGAGAGTTATAATATTAATGATGAATAAGTTTGTGTTAATTAAAGATGAAATTTATAGCTCCATTGTGTGGGAATTATTAGTGTTAGTGGAAATCGACATTTATTTTGATAATAATTGATGTCTGGAGGTTATATTGACCAATCGGGTAATTCACCGGATAAATGAATAATTAATTGCTATTAATTCACATGCTTATAACTATGTGTTCATATGTGTGTATTATTGATTCACATGATTTACTATTAGGAGAGTTGGTGCAAGATTAATAATACTTGCATGACTAAATTAAAAATGGAGGTATAGAAGAAGGTACTATATTGTAATTAGTTTTTTCACATGATTATACTATTAATTCACATGATTTACTATTAGAGGAGGTGGTGCAAGTTTGATAATACTTACAGGACTAAATTAAAAAGGAAGAGAAAGAGGAAGGTATTATACTGTAATATTTTGAGGCCCAAAATGTGCAATTATTGAAATTATAATTTTCTATAAATAGAAGCTCATTCTTCCTTCATTTCTCACTAATTTACTAAGTCCCACAAGAGCAATTATTATAGAGAAATTATAGAGAGAAAGAAGAAGAGAAGTCTGCTACCTCACTATTCCAGTATCCAGTTTCTTCTAAGGTAACTTGTCTGTGCGGTCTATCGCATGCCTGATGAATTATTCTATTATTTCATTCTTTATTATTCTGTTTGAATAACCTGTCTGTGCGGTCTATCGCATTCCTGGTGAATTCTTTTGTTATTCCATTCTTTATTATTCTGTTAGAATAACCTGTCTGTGCGGTCTATCGCATGCCTGATGAATTCTTCTATTATTCTATTCTTTATTATTTTATTAGAATAACATATCTGTGCGGTCTATCGCATGCCTAGTGAATTCTTCTGTTATTCCATTCTTTATTATTACATTGGAATAACTTTTGTCTGCATGGATCTATCGCGTTTTTGGTGAATTCTTCGTTATTCCATTCTTTATTATTTCGCATTGGAATAACTCGTCATGTGGATTACCGCATGCATGGTGAATGATCCTTCGTATTCATTCTTTATTAAATTGTGGAAATGAACTGTCTACGTGGATTACCGCATGGCGGGTAAAAATTCATTTGCAGTTTTGTATATTCTATTATACTCGTATGAGATGTAAAACCCCACCTTTTTAATAAAGATAATTTTTTTATAAATATCATTTTTATATATTATGGAATGAATTTGATATAATGTTATAGTTGTGGGTAATATTTATAAATTTTGTAAAGTACGCAAGTTGTTATATAATATTCGATTGGTCGGGGAATATTCGTTTTAACAGAGAATGTTCGTACGATGACACAATCATTGGTGGACCCCACAAATGTAATTATTGTCGATTGAGAAAACGATAAAAATATTTTTATGAAAATAACGACGAAAGTTTTACTGATTAAAAGCGTTGAACTACTTTCAGTAGTAAAATACAAAGAATCTGGCGTGGTTACATAAGAAATACCTGCGGTATTGATTATTGATGCTTACGTGAGAAGTCACCGGTTTTGTTCAATTATTGCTTCGAAGAATTGTTCGTGATAGTATCTCACGTGATTTTATTCAATTATTGTCGATATTTTATATATTATTGAATCAATAATTGAGATGACAGAGTTATTAATATTATTATTTGCAATATTAACGATGTCTAGAAGTTCTGTCAAGGAGAGGTTTGGTCACCTAATTGCACGCCAATAGGGAGAAATCCTTATTGGAAAGCCCCCTCTTTCCTGGGAACGACCTGGTCGATTAATATTGTGAATTTTAATAATGATAATAAATATTGTTCAAAATATTGAAAGGATTTTTATGAAGTCTTTGATATAAATTTTGTTTATTATTTAGATTCCCATTTGCCCATTTTTCAAAATAATCGAAAGAAAGTTATAAAGTATATATATATATATATATGTATATACGTATCATATAATATTTATATATATATAATTGTATAGCATGTGGGTGAGTGGTGGTTTATCAGAGGTTGACCTATCTTAGGGTTACTCTCGCGACTTTTTAGCATGAAGGTTCCCAGATCATCGCAATCTATTGGACGGGAAGTTAATCCGATCTTTCAACTAGAGCGAATCTGGGTGGTGCCTTTCCTGAGCCCCGTTGGAATTATTCTTCCTACGAGTCCAATAATCAAACACCAACAGGATAGCCTCCTGGTGGAGGAACCACACAACATACATTCACATACAACGTGTCTCACCGTTTATGCAAAATGATGACATGTGCGAAGCACTAATATCACAGATAGATATTCAGCAGTAAAATAAATAAGATGTATTAGTACACATTCATCATAAATATAAATGCAACATTCACACATTAGAAAATAACAGTTTTGAAAAGCTTGTAATAGCGGCTTAAGCCCTCTTACTAGAGTCCCCAGCAGAGTCACCACTTGTCGACGTCGTGATTTTTAAGTGTCCCTTTTCGTTACTTGTTCTTTGGTGTTCTCATGTTAATGTGAGATTTATTGGAAAAAACAAGTGAAAAAGGTCCATAATATCGACGGTTTGACTTTAAGAGTCGCCAGTTGGTGTACTTAACTGGTTGCACCAATGCAATCGAAAAAGGTTTGCACATTGACCCAGTGATGTGACACTGCTAAATGGGTCTGTGAAACCGAGATTCATTTAGGTCCGGGGACTTGATTATACGGAGAGAATGTGTTAGGCACCCCCCGACATTCGTGTTGCCATGGTGACCGCCACTTTTCAAAGAAACTGTTATATGAATGTATGTGTGTGTGTGTGGATCAATGTGCAATTATTTGGAAGTAGTGATGTACCTCGTTCGCACCTATATACATAGGGTTTGAATTTATAGAAAAATTAAATTTTAAACATGATATAGCAATGACGTTTTATAAAAAGAGGTTTTTTAAACCCTGTGCTCAATAATAATTGAGGCCTTTGATACTTCTATTTTATTATTAAATGTTTGGCTTGTTTGCTTTAATTTTCGAGATGCGAAACACATATCTTCGAGAAAATAATATACAGCAGTGCCGAACTCCTCATGGGCATGACAACCATCCAAGGAAATTTAGACACTGTAAATAATGTACAAGCTGCTTACAGCTGAAAAATGTCCATCATGGGAACCATATCTAGATTCAGTAAACTGAATCTAGATCACATGATTCCTAGGCTCACATGATACTGCAGTTTATATGGAAAGCGATAGCGATTATATATATATATATATATATATATATATATATATATATATATATATGATCACCACCACAAAGCAACTCCAATGGGGATCGGAAAAGTAATATATAAAAGTCGTAAATATATATATATATATATATACGCATGATCACCACCACGAAGCAACTCTATGGGGGATCGGAAAAGTAAATAAAATTGTAAAGCGATCAACCGCTACGTAAGTAAACTCCAGTGGGACGAAATGTAAATAAAGTAGAAAAAGGCCCTAAGTAAACTTCAAATTCGACGTAAATGTAAATATATTGAGCGTATTTCTTTAGAGTTTTCGGAAGCTTTGGCGTAGAAAAGCAAGACAAGTTTTCTTCAAGAATATCCTCGCTTCTACCAAATTGGAATACTCTTCTTTTACGGTAAGGGGTATTATTTCTTTCTTTCGTCTTCATGAAGAGAACTTATGTTATTCCATTCTTTATTATTATGTCGGAATAACCTGTATATGCGATGTACTGCATACATGGTGAAATTCTTCTGTTATTCCATTCTTTATTATTCTATTGGAACATCATGTCTGTGCGTTACGCATGACCTAGTTCCATTGTTTATTATTCTGTTGGAATATCCTGTCTGTGCGTTTACGCATAACCTGGTTCCATTATTTATTATTCTGTTAGAATAACCTATCTGTGCGGTCTATCGCATACCTGGTTATTTCTTTTGTTATTTCATTCTTTATTATACTCAGTTGGTTAAAGTTTTGACTTTTATACTCCATAAAATTAGTGGAATATCCTTGATATTTGCGCTTCATCCATTATCTTTTCATGAAAATATTCTTCTGAGCATCCTTGAATTTTACTCTACAAAGAAGTATCATGTTGACAATTTGGACGTTATTAGTTTCTGGATAAATTAATTCTTGAACTTTTTTTATTGAATTTTTATGTCATTGTCATCATCCTCATGTTTATATTATGTTGAAAGTCATATGTGTTTCTGTTGTGCATAGATGGACTTAGTATGATTATGACCAGGATTATTCTAAGATAATCATGACCGTAATGTTACAAATGATGTGGTAAAAGTCCTCATTGGTCCCGTAGTGCATTGATGGATGGTTGTTGGCATGATCATGACCATTGATGAATACACGAATATCCTCTGGTCGTAGTGCATGGATAATTTGTGGTTGTGATACTAATGAATATCCTTGGTCGAAAAGATACGGGGATGATGTGGATTATTTATTAAGCAGAGTCTCAATGATAAAAGTGATGAAAACCTTTTAAATCATAAAAGATAGTAGATTTTATTCTCTACTTGTCTCTTTTAATGGATTGTTTTATTCTGTCGCGATTAAACATGATGTCTATTGTATTTTATCGGTTTAACATTGTTGAAGGCTAATGATAATTTATTCTGCATAATCTTAGTCATAATATTTTTTACTGGGCTAGTTGAGCTCACCCTTTTACTTTCATTGTTCTCTTCAAGAAATGAGAACATAGCAGGGACTAGTCGAGGAACGGAGTGACGGTCCAGATGATAGCATTAGTAGTCCTCACTATTCTATAAAATAGTGTGTTAATAAATGTATTGAGGACTTATTTTGAGTTTTAATACTGTCTAGAAGACAATATTTGTATTAAAACTCACAACTCATGTTGTTTATTTAAGATTGTATTTGTATTCTGTACCATGTATTTGGCGACTCAGAATAGGTGATGTATACCTATTTTGGGGACGTCACAGTTGGTATCGAAGCTTAGGGATATGATCCCTGGCTAAGATGTGAGACAAGAACTAGGAGGGTAGAGACGGGAAATTCCTTCGCTAGTATGACCTACCTAAGTTTATTTGGTATTTAATTGGCTCACGTAGTATAGGATAATATGTGATATGTTAATTAACCCTTGTTTTGTGGCAAGATTTGAAAATGACATCCAAGAATGTTGAGAACATCAATGGAGCACAGGAGACCGTTGAGTCTCCACAGATCAATAATCTGGATAATGTGCATCAGGAAGGCGACAATCCTCAGGCAAACAACAACACGGACCAAATGATGAACGATGGAATGTTCAGAGGCTTTATGCAATTCATGCAACATCGGCCAAGAAGCGACTCATCCAAAATATGGTGGAAACACCTGCAACTCTTGACGGTCATCATAAGCGATTCAAGGAACTGGGACCACCGGAGTTTTTTTGAGAGCCAAAACCACTTAAGGCGGAGACGTGGATAAAGAATATCAACAAGATATTTGATGTCTTGGGATGCTTCGAGGAGTAAAAGGTTCTCTTTGCCACCTTCATGTTACGAGCAGAGGCAGATTACTGGTGGGAATCTGTAAAGCGTACTCAACCTGCCGCACTAAAGATGTCTTGGGAGAAGTTCCAACAATCGTTTGTTCAACGACAAGTACTTTCCGAAAGTATTCGTCACATGAAAGAGGTAGAGTTCATCAAGTCGGAGCAAAACAACATGACCGTGTCGCAAAGACGAAGCCAAGTTTGCCGAGTTGTCGGTTTGGTCAGGCCTCATTTGGTTGATAATGAGTAGAGAATGACGCGAATGTTTCTAAGAGGTTTAAAACCCGAGATACGTCAATATCTTATCTCTCATAAACTGTATTTGTATTAAAATGTTGTTAATCAGGGCTAAGTTATTGGAGCGCGATAATGAGTCAACCCAACCAAAAGAGAGCAACCGGCAAAATGATAATACCAGTGATAACATTCATCGAAGCGGTGACAATAAGCGTGGAGGGAATCAACATGTCAGAAATGGTAACCACTTCGGTGGTAATCATGGCCAAAATAATAAGAATGAACATTTCAAGAAGAGGAGATTCAACAATGATAGAAAGACGTCAGCATCAGCACTTATCATTAAGGAAGGAGAACGACCACCTATCATATGCTTCAAATATGGAGGAGAGGGACACATCAGTCCAAACTGCACGATGCCATCCAAAGCATGTTACAATTGTGGAAGAGAAGAACACCTGGCCCGATTTTGTCGTGCACCGAAGACAAGTCCAGCTGGGATGAAGGCATCAAAGGTCATTCTAGACAAGACAAAATCGGTAGTTCAAGGGAGAGCGTTTGTCGTGACCTCCCAGAAAGCAAGGAACCCGAACGAGGTCATCACGGGTAAGCTTATCATAAACTCTAGCAAAGTATATACCTTATTTGATACCGGTTCTACCCATTCTTTTATTTCTGCTACTTGCGCTCAACGTTTAAATTTGACTCCAGAGAAATTGGACTTTAACTTATCTGTTAAAACTCCATTGGGAGAAACCTTAATTATATCCACTGTTTATAAGTCTTGTTTGGTTCAAATCGGTACCATCACATTACCTGTCGATCTTATTTCATTGAAAATACTTGCATTTGACGTAATTCTAGGGATTGATTGGTTAACTACACATTATGCAAAAATTGATTATTTTCATAAGGTTGTTAGCTTTCATATTCCTAACCAACTATTATTACGCTAATTCAAGAACCAAACCTTTAAAATCAATCATCGCTATCTCAAGCCATAAAGCTATTCATTTATTGGAAAATGGATGTCAAGCTTTCTTAGCTCATGTCTCCGATTTAAATAAAAAAAATATGGGTTTTGAATGATATCTCTATTGTTAATAAAATTCTGACGTATTCTCGAAGAACTTCCTACTGTAATAACCCGAGATTTCTATATAAAATAAATAAGAAATTTTGCATGTATAAATTTTTATTTTTATTATTTAATGATGAGACTAAGTGTCTAGTAATGTGAACGATAAATGCGAATATATTTATTACTTGAAAAATTAGAAATAATTTTGGAATAATTAATTACTACAAATTATATTTTTATGGTAATTAATTTCGTAGTTAGAAATGTTTTTATTAATTATTTTCCATGATAACATGATTGGAAATAATATATGAAGTGATAATTAGAATTATATAATAAATATTTTATTATATGAATTGTTCGAATATTTAAATCAAGTATTTTAACTTGATATGCGAAAGAGAAGTCGATATGAGATCCAAACCACGAATTGGGATTGTGATCAAGAGATGAGAATAATAATATTATATTATTGTTATAATGATTTTACAAAGACAATAATTATGTATTGTGATATGTGACAGATAATAATATCAAGAACGATGACGGCCAATTAGGTCATAAAGATATTACCGTGTTGTGAAACCCTAATTATTAAACTTAGTTATGAGAAATGACCGAGTAGTGACTATGTATATGAAGTTTTTATCGTGTATGTGAAGGTTATGTGTATAAGATGCCGGTAATTGTAAGAAAACCCTAATTATTGTTAGATGTGTCGATAATCAGACAAACCCTAATTATTACAACCCTAATCGGTTGAAGTTAGAGACCGTAATGACTATGTTAGAACATACACTGATAATTAGAGAACCCTAATGGTCAATTAAAAACCATAATTGATGGCGTTAAGAAACCCTAATTTTAGAACCCTAATTTTTCAATCAAAAACCCTAATTTAAAATTATTGGGTTTAATTACGATGTTAATGTATAAAAATTTTAATTTACCAAAGGATAGAATTAATTGGTAAATGATAAGAATTACCATCTAGTGATTAAATACTACATTTAATTGCTATGTACAAAAATGCCCATGAAATTATATGCGAAATTACCAAAATGCCCTTTTTGGCTTATTAGTGTATTATTAGTGTATTATTGGAGGAATCTTGCTAGCAAAGCATGGCAAACATACTTACCCTACCAATTAAGCATCCAAGACTCAATTATGCAGATTCAATCAACCATTGAGTAGCATCCAATGCATCTAACTTGATTTATATATAGATTGGAGAGAGATAATATATTTTGTACACTAAAATTCATCCAACTCTCATCCTTAAGCTTCTCTCTCTAAAACCTATTTAATTATTGTAGCATATCGGTCCCTAAACAAAGCCCAACCATCACAAACAACAAATCGAAGCATCAAGAAGCGTAAATTAAAAATCAAGCTTGAAAAGGTAGGAAATCCTAAATTCTAGAAATCCTTCGATTCGATGTTAATTGATGCAATTGATTGTTTAAAGTAGTGTAATAGAGAGTCTATTAATGTTCGGGTTGTAAAATCATGAACCCATAACATCAAAGTGCTTTAATTTGAAGATTTGAGCAAGTTGGAAAAAACCGAATTCGTGATTTTTGGGCAAATGTCAAGACTTATATCTCTGTGATTATTTCTTTGTTTTTGTTGTTTAAAAGTTGTTAGGTGTAGCTTGTTATGTGGTCTTTAAACTCCAAAAGGAATCAGGTCTATATCTATTGTAGATCGGAATTTATAAGCGGTCAAAGTGGGTTGACCAAGATTGATCGGTGTTTTCAAACCCAGAAAATATTCTAAGTGTCCAGATATTTTTTTTGGCAAATGTCGAGCCTTATATCTCTGGTCATATTTAATGTGTTTTGTGTTCTAAAGGTTGATATGTGTAGCTTGTTATATGGTATTTAACCTCCAAAAAGAATCAGGTCCATATATATTACGGATTAAGAGTTATTTAAGGTCAAAGTGGGTTCAATTTAAGATTGATCGTAAAAATTCAGGCAAATTGTAATTTTTTAAGTGTTAATTTTTCCGACAAGGTTTGACCATACTTTAAATGCTTGATTTATTGTTGTTATGATGATGTTAAGTGTTAGAGTTGTAGTCCTACATGTTGTCTACATACATAATCGGAATTGATAGATCACATAAACGTTACACGATCATCAAGTTATAGAGGTCCAAAGTAGGCACTCTAATCGTTTCTTCGTGAAGAACAACTTTGGTAGCTACTTTGATGGATGATTTATCCCAGATCTGATGTTTGTTTAGAGGTTATGATTGTTGGATCTTGTAGTATTGTATTTCCTCTACTAGACCCAATTTATAGATTGTCCAAATTCGTTAAGATGAGAGAGTTATTCACGGCCAAAGTAGCTACCTTGGTTACGCCTTATGAAGATCTGGGTAGGCTCAAGAACACCTATAATGATTTTGCCTCGTCACTATAGGAGCCTTTAGCTTACGCTTTTAATTATTTTAATTTCGATTTTAGGAAATTAATTTAAAAATTAGAAAAATTAGTTTTAATTATTAAAAATACCAAATAAATTATGAAAAATTATTTTAAAGTCCTAAAAATAGTTTTTAATTATTTTGAGTATATTTCATAAATATTTAATATTTTTGGAATATAAAGGTATTTATTTATTTAATTATAATATTAAATAAATGATTTAAAAATAGTTTTATTTCATGAAAAATCATGAAAAATTATATTATGGTATAAGAAAATATTTTAAGTTATTTTCCATGACTTTTAATATTTTGTGATGAATTTCATTAATTAATTATATATTAATGATATTAAAGTTATTTATTGATTATATTAAATAATTAGTTAAAATGATTTTAATATTTTAAAAATCATTTTAAATGAAAATAAAGTATTTATAGATATTTTGAGTTATAAAATATAACTTTTAATATTTAGAAGATAATTTCATTAATAATTATATATTAATGATATTTAGTTAATGATTTGTGATATTAAGTTTATTTAATATTTATATTAAATAAATAGTTTTAAAATGGTTTTATTTATTTAAAAATCATTTAAAGAGGATATTAAGGATTTAAAAATATTTTAAGTTATAATTAATGACTTTTAATATTTGGATGAATAGTACATTAATATTTATATATTAATGGTGATTATTTAAAATGATTTTAATTGTTTTAAAAATCATTTAAGGGTAATATAAATGTTTTAAAAATAGTTTGAGTTATTATAAATAACTTTTATATTTTGGCAATGGTTTCATTAATAGTTTAATATAAATTAATTATTAATGATAATGGAATTGTTTAATGTTTAAATCATGTAATTATAATTCGTTGTTTGAAAGTGATATTCTATCAAACTAGCTGACTTGAGAACCGGTTATGAAGTCCGAGATTTGATGAAGAGCACCCATAGTAACATTTATGTCACTATAGGCCCCAGAGTGACAGATTTGAATTATTTTAAATTTTTCAATTTACGGAAAATTCAAAAATGATTAAAAGTAAAATGTCCGATATTTACGAGATGTTGAGGTATAGAATAAGAGTCTTAGACTCATGATTTTACCCGATAAAGTCATGCGATGACGTACCGACAAATTTTAGACCCTATAATGTAAAGAAAAGACTTATGTAAGAAAGCATGGATGAGATATTTGAAAATGTATAAAAATATTTCAAGTATAGAATATGAACTAAAAGTATGATCACCGCGATTATGTGATGACGTGATTAGACTATGTCTCAATTTGTAATGATATGCGATTTATGTGTTATGATATATTGTTCTAATCGAAACGAATGACCGCTTATTGATAGGTTGTGATAAAGAGATAAAACCTAAGTTGAGATTTGTAATCAAAGAATCAGTAAGTATCCTACCTTTGCATTTTCTTTATGCAATGGACATGAGTAAGAAGTTTCGTAATTATTCTATTCCCGCATGCATTATATACGCTTTGATTACCAACATGTTAGCTCGGATATATATTCATTAAGTTGATTTCTAAATGGTTATACAAGTGTCCCCACTGGATAATCATGGCATTTATTCACATGTTGATATACCTTTGTCAATTACCCGTGATACATATACGTTGAATTACATATTATTGTTGAAAGCAACATTAAAACCTTCGGGTTTGGGAACCGTGCGTATATGAACATCCCGATAATGGAAAAAATTTTACGCGCTTTACGGACAAAAAGTGAGGTGGCGATGAATTTCGTTTCAAGTTATGTAGTATTGATCAATCACAGGTACAACTGGCCGATCACCCTCCGCGTTCTAGTAAGTTTATGATTTGTTTCATGGATGAATTTCGCTAAACCTTTTCGAAAATGAAAAAGAATGTTCATAGTATGTTTTTAAACCCTATTCATGGGTGGAGCCTAATTTCAAGAAATTGAAAGAGAGTGGTTATGTGAATCTTTTATCAAGATGACATTACTTCACAACTTTTGATTCATTGTAGAAGTGTTATGTAAAGAGAATACTTATATTCTTTCAAATTTTTATATATATAATTGTTATTATCATTGGCACTCAAATGCTCATCCTCGCTTAAACTAAATGTTTTCGAAGACGCACGATCGATTGAAGGCTCGTGCACTAACAAGTGGAAAAGAAAAGTCGTTTGAATGAGATTTAGTATGAGTTAATGGTTATAGTTAGTAAGACAATGGAATCTATTGTCGAATTGTAAGGAATGTATTTCAAGGTCACGCATGGGAAGTAAACTTTGATGTATGTAAATTAAGTTCGAATGTATTATTATTTAGTATTATTCAAATTTTAAAGAAATGGTATCGTGGAGAACCGAAGTTCGGGTTGCAAGTACCGGATTTGGGGTCGCCACACTACTTACCCCCTGAGCATGAAATTGAATTTTGTATCGACTTGAACCCGCAGACAAAACCTATTTCCAAAGCCCCATATCGAATGACTCTATTGAACTTCGGAGTTAAAGACCCAACCGCAGGAATTGTTAGACATCGGTTTTATTCGGCCCCAAGACGTCTCCTTGGGGTGCTCCTGTTCTATTCGTGAAAAGAAAGATGGGAGTATGCGACTTTGTATTGATTATTGGGAGTTGAATCATGTCACCATCAAAAATAGGTACCCATTGCCACGTATTGATGACCCGTTTGACCAGCCATAAGGAGCCAAATTCTTTTCAAAGATTGATCTTCGTTAGAATATCACCAATTCAAGATTAGAACCGATGACATTCCAAAGATGGCTTTTAGAACTTTGGTACGGGCATTATGAATTCTAGTCATGTCTTTTGGATTGACTAATACTCCCCGCCGCTTTCATGGATATGATGAACCGAGTATTCAAGGAATATTTGGATCACTTTGTGGTCGTCTTTATTGATGACATCCTTATTTATTCCAAAAGCCATGAAGATCATGAGCAACACTTGAACCTGATACTCCAAAAGCTTCGTGAATATAAGCTTTATGCCAAGTTGAAGAAATGCGAGTTCTAGCTTAAGAAAGTAGTATTCCTTGGGCATGTAGTATCAAGTCATGGAATATCTGTTGACCCAGCAAGGATTGAAGCTATTCAAAGCTGGGAGCAACCTAAATTAGTGACCGAAGTACGTAGCTTTCTCGGCTTAGCTGGTTATTGTCAAGTCGGGCATACCAGGCTTTAGCCTCTCCGGTGAGACTCTTTTAAAAAAGTTGCATTATGATGCTTTCATCTTCAGCATAAGACCCCAGTTCGCCAATGTATACTTTTAGATGCGAATAGGGATCGCCTTCCCCATTGTACTTTTCAAACTCTGGGACTTTGAATTTAACAGGATAGCGAACCCCTGGGAATATGCAAAGATCTGAATAGGTGACACTCCCATAATTTCCAGTCCCTTTGATTGACCGGATGGTCTCCTCCATTTGTTGGACTTTTTTTCTTAGATCCCGGCTCGATCATCCCTGAGATTTGTGATTTCTTCATTGGAATGAGGTTTAGGTATCTGGGTTTCCATCTTTTTGCCAATACCTTGACTGCCCCCTGGTATGAATGACTCGGATTTAGTAGGCATTATTTGGCCCTGGGTTCCTCCATGTGCAGGGGATTCTATGTGGATGGGTATTTGTGGACCCTGAGTAGATTGGTGTTGTTCCTTGAACATAACAGCCAACTCTGTAATTTGATAGCTTAATCTTCCAAACTCCTCGCGAGAGACAGGGGTAGGATCAGGCTAGGCACTTTTATCCATGTCTGACTGTAGGCTTAATGCCCTTTTGGACTTTGAACGGGAAATAGGATCAATTAATTCCCTACAAAAGACTTAAGTAGTTTAGTCTTAGGGATAATGTAAATGTTATCATAACATGTCCGTTTTAGGAATATTGTCCTGCAAAACCGGGTGTTAATTGATAACATGCATGCACAGATAATCTTCATATTTTCCATTACATAAAGATAAACATGGAATAAAATTACAAGTAAATGCTTTTACAAGTAATTGAAAATGGAAAGCATGAAGAGACTTTCCTCCGCGTTTGGTTTATCAGAGGTTGACCTATCTTAGGGTTACTCTCGCGGCTTTTTGGCATGAAGGTTCCTAGATCATCGCAATCTATTGGACGGGAAGTTAATCCGATCTTTTAACAGGAGCGAATCTAGGTGGTGCCTTTCCTGAGCCCCGTTGGAATTATTCTTCCTACGAGTCCAGTAATCAAACACCGACAGGATAGCCTCCTGGTGGAGGAACCACACAACATACATTCACATACAACGTGTCTCACCGTTTATGCAAAATAATGACATGTGCGAAGCACTAATATCACAGATATATTTAGCAATGCAGTAAGTACGATGTATTAGTACACATTCATCATAAATGTAAATGCAACATTCACACACAAGAAAATAACAGTTTTGAAAAGCTTGTAATAGCGGCTTAAGCCCTCTTACTGGAGTCCCCAGCAGAGTCGCCACTTGTCGACGTCGGGATTTTTGAGTGTCCCTTTTCGTTACTTGTTCTTTGGTGTTCTCATGTTAATGTGAGATTTGTTTGAAAAACAAGTGAAAAAGGTCCGACATGTATAATGTCGACGATTTCACTTTAAGAGTCGCCAGTTG
This sequence comes from Panax ginseng, assembly GCA_020205605.1. NCBI lineage: Eukaryota > Viridiplantae > Streptophyta > Magnoliopsida > Apiales > Araliaceae > Panax > Panax ginseng. Next base: position 2,565,479 of record CM035133.1, on the reverse strand, counting down.
GTGTATTTAATGGTTGCACTAACATTAATCAAAAAAAGGTTTGCACATTGACCCGATGATGTGATAATCGCTAAACGTCCGTGAAACCGAGATTCATTTAGTCTTGGGACTTGATTATGCGGAGGGAAGGTGTTAGGCACCCCCCGACATCCGTGTTGCCATGGTGACCGCCACTTTTCAAAGAAACTGTTATATGAATGTACGTATGTGTGTGTGTGTGTGGATCAATGTGCAATTATTTGGAAGTAGTGATGTACCTCGTTCGCACCTATATACATAGGGTTTGAATTTATAGAAAAATTCAATTTTAAACATGATATAGCAATGACGTTTTGTAAAAAGAGGTTTTTTAAACCTTGTGCTCAATAGTAATTGAGGCCTTTGATACTTCCATTTTATTATTAAATGTTCGGCTTGTTTCCTTTTATTTTAGAGATGCGAAGCACATATCTTCGAGAAAATAATATACAGCAGTGCCGAACTCCTCATGGGCATGACAACCATCCAAGGAAATTCAGACACTGTAAATAATGTACAAGTTGCTTACAGCTGAAAAATGTCCATCATGGGAACCAAATCTAGATTTAGTAGACTGAATCTGTGATCACATGATTCCTAGGCTCACATGATACTGCAGTTTATATGGAAAGCAGTAAGAAGTTATATATATATATATGTGTGTGTGTGTGTGTGTGCTGGTCAGCCACCACGAAGAAACTCTATGGGGGATCAGAAAAGTAAATAAAGTTGTAAAAGCGATCAACCACCACGAAATAAACTCCAGGCGGGACGAAATGTAAATAAAGCAGTAAAAGGCCACGAAGTAAACTCCAAGCGTGACAAAAATATAAATATATATATATATATATGTATATATATATATATATATAAAAGCAGTAAACGCACCGGATATAAATCCAGGCTCATCGGATATGTCCGACAACAATTATATATATAAATATATATATATAAACAATTAAACGCACCGGATATAAAATTCAGGCTCATCAGATATGTCTGACAATAATTATATATATATAAGCAAGTAAACGCTCCGGATGTAAAATTCAGGCTCATCAAACAGAGTCTGACAACAGTTCATGTATATAAGTATATATATATATAGAAAAAGCAAGTAAACGCTTCAGACATAAGTCTAGGCTCAATCGAGGCATAACTCGATAATGCTAGTCCATATATAAAATATATACATATATATAAGTATATATATACAGACAGAAATGAAAAAAACGGACCGAAGTCCGGGCATACACACACAACACGACTCTCAATGGGTATAATAGTGTGTGCCAATATAAAGAGAGAGGCTTTAAAGAGTATAAAAAGGCTTATAGTAGGCTGCCAATGCAGACTTTTATGACTCTAAGTTGATAAACACTCAACTCCCACCGGTAAATATATGACGGTATATGGGCTAACATGTGTTTAAAAAGAGCAAGCACTCAATATAGGGTGTGTATAAAGCCAATTGGACCGGGCTTCCTCGCCTTTTCTCCCTCTAAAATGGCTAGCCCAAGCCCCATATATATAGAACTGTTGGCCGCAGATGTACCTGCGGCAGCTTCTGTTACACCTGTGGCTACCCGAGCTGCCCGGGGTTCCACGGGTCCCGTTGTCTCGAAGTACGTGCACTCGTGCAATGTAATGTTCGCTCGAACTTGCAGAACTTCAATCCGAGCATCCGAACGAGGTGTACAAGACCATCTTCGGACTGCTTTTGTCGAGAGTTACACAATGACATGAGATTTGCCCTTTTGATTCGGGAACATGGGTCCGTGGTCCACGATCAAATAAAGATTCTTGGGTGAAATTGTTTGCGTAATTTTCATTCGGGTTAAGATATGAGTCTTGTGGGACTAATTTTGAATCAATTTGAGTTGACATGAGTGTATTTGATTTGAAGTGAAGTTGAGTTGGCAAAATGACCATTTTGCCCCTCCCAGGGTTATCTCCTATTTTCGCACAGTTGTAGCAGGTTTTTCCCAGGGTTATCTCTGAGATGGTCATGCTGTTGACTCTGAATGTACTCAGGGTTATCTCTGAGGTTGGAATTGATGTTGTGGTCCTCCAGGATTACCTCTGGAGTGTGAAAAAGACATTTTTGCCCTCCTACAAAGTTAGTAACAAGAAAAGAAAATTTCGAGTGTCTACATCTGTTATTCTATTCTTTATTATTATGTTGGAATAACCTATCTATGCGAAGTACCGCATACATGGTAAAATTTTTCTATTATTCCATTCTTTATTATTCTGTTGGAACATCCTGTCTGTGCGTTATGCTTGACCTGATTCCGTTGTTTATTATTCTGTTAGAATATCACGTCTCGTAAGGCTACGCACGACTGGTTTTATTATTTATTATTACATTGGAATAACTCGCTTTGCGCTTATCGCATCGCATGCTCGGTGATTTCTTTTGTTATTCCATTCTTTATTATACTCGGTTGGTTAAAGTTTTGACTTTTATACTCTATGAAATTAGTGGAATATCCTTGATATTTCAAGGCTTCATCCAAAGATCTTTTCATGGAAATATTCTTACGAGTATTCTTTAATTTTACTCTACAAAGAAGTATCATGTTGACAATTTGGACGTTATTAGTTTTCGGATAAATTAATTCTTGAACTTGTTTTATTGAATTCTTATGTCATTATCATCATCCTCATATTTATATTATGTTGAAAGTCATCGTGGGTTGTTGTGCATAGATGGACTTGGTATGATTATGACCGAGGATTATTAAAATATAATCATGGACCGTAATGTTACAAATGATGTGGTAAAAGTCCTCATCGCCCAGTAGTGTATGATGGATGGAGGTTGTTGGCATGATCATGACCATTGATGAATACACGAATATCCTTGGCTATAGTGCATGGATAATTTGTGGTTGTGATACTTAATGAATATCCTTGGTCGTAGTCTGCAAGGATGATGTGGATTATTTATTAAAGTCGAGTCTCATCGATAAAAGTGATGAAAAACCTTTTAGATCATAAAATATAGTAGATTTTATTCTACTTGACTCTTTTAATGGATGCTTGTTCAACCGCAGATTAAACTTGATGTCTATTGTATTTTATCGTTTAACATTATTGAAGGCTAATGATAATTTATTACGGATTATCTTAGTCATAATATTTCTTCTTGGGCTAGTTGAGCTCACCTTTTACTTTCATTGTTCTCTTAGAGAAAATGAGAACGTAGCGAGGACTAAGAGGGAAGCGGAGTGATCGGTCCGCATAATAGCATTAGTAGTCCTCACTATTCTATTAAATAGTGTGTTAATAAATGTATTGAGGACTTATTTTGAGTTTTAATATCGCTCTGCAGAAGACAATATTTGTATTAAAACTCACAAATTTCATGTCAGTATATTTAAGATTGTATTTGTATTTTGTACCATGTATTTGGCGACTCGGAATAGGTGATGTATACCTATTTTGGGGGCGTCACATGAGATATCATTTCTTTTGTACTCGCCATGGAATATCATTTTCTTTGGTATTTTTCTTTTTGAGTTCTTATTCACGGTTACTATTCATTCTAGTATTATTCACTCTCGGGTATTGGGGCACTTTTTAGGTATGAGGAGTATTATTCACAAGTTACTATTCACTCTAGTATCATTCACTCAGTATTTGGGACACTTTTTCGTGTCGGAAGTACTATTCACAGAGTTCTTATTCCCAAAGTACTTATTCACGAGGGTACTATTCATTAGAAAAATATATATTTCTTTTTACGTCAAATTATTTTTGGAACATGAATATTATTCTTGAATTTTACTCTACAAAGCAGTATCATGTTGACAATTTGGACGTTATTGAAATCTGGATAAATTAAATTATAAATCTTTAAAATTTATCCTTGAACTTGTTTTATTGAATTATCATGTCATTGTCATCATCCTCATGCTTATATTGTGATGAAAGTCATCTTTGGCTTACGTGCATAGATGAACTTAGTATGATTATGACCAGGGATTATTTGGTATAATCATGACCGTAATGTAACGAATGATGTGGTAAAAGTCCTCATTGGTCTACAGTTCATTGATGGACAGTTGTTGGTATGATTACAACCAGAAATTATTTGGTATAATCATGACCATTGATGATTACATGAATATCCTTAGTCGTGGTGCAGGGATAATTCGATTTTATTTATTAAGTTGAGTCTCAGCGATAAAGTTGATGGAAAACTTTTTAAATCATAGAAGATAGTAGATTTTATGCTCTACTTGACTCTTCTAATGGATTGCTTATTCCGCTACAGTTGTTGATCTAATACTTGTTGACTATTATATTCTATCAGTTGTTATACTGTTGAAGGCTAAGGATAATTTATTCTGCATTATCTTAGTCATAATATTTCTTACTGGGTTAGTTGAGCTCACCCTTTCTTTTATTGTTTCTCTTGAAATGAGAATATATTTGGGGACGAGTCGAATAATTGGATTGATTATCCGGATGGTTGTTTTAGTAGTCCTCACTATTCTATAAAATAGTGTGATAATAAATGTAATGAGGACTCCATTGAGTGTGGATATTGTCTAGATGACAATATTCTTATTGAAACTTTTAGATTATGTTTTGTCATATTTTACACGACTGTTGTATATTTAGGTTGTATTTGAATTTTGTACCATGTATTTGACGACTCAAGATGGGTGATGTATACCTATTTTGGGGCGCCACTGGTTAATATCAAAGCTTAGGGATATGATCCTTTGGTGAGAGATATGAGACAAGAACTAGAGGGGAGAGGCGAGGAATTCCTTCACTAGTATGATGACCTACCTAAGTTTATTTATTATTTAATTGATCAGTCATAGTATAGGGATAATATGTGACATGTGTAATTAACCCTTGTTTTGTAACAATGTTTGAAAATGGCAACTGAAAATGTTAACAATGGAGTGAATGAGACTTTTGAGACACCATTAATCACTAACTAGGTTAATGTGATGTCGCACGAAGAAGAAATTAGAGATATCTACTTGGTGAGTGAAGAACTAATACAGACTCGAGCTGAAAGCTAGTTGAGGTAAAAATTTGAGAGTGAGGAAGAAGAGGAAGAAGAGGAGAATTTATTAGAAGAATTTTATGATCGAAATTTAGAATTACAAAATCGTATTCATGAGTTAGAAGAGCAGGCTGACGAACGGCAGATGGTCGTGGAGCAAAGAGATGTAACAATTCAAAATTGTGTTAACCGATGTGCGATGCTTGAACAGAAGCATTCTTTGGCAGAGTATAAGATATTAGAGCTGGAATCTGAGAATGCTATGATCAAAGTTCTAATGAAAGAAGAAGCAACTAAACGAATGAGAATAGATAATGCATGTGTAAAAGCCGCACGATGCGTAGATATTGTAGAAAAAGACATCTGATCCAATAAGGCCAAAATATATGAAATGGATTTTGCTTTTTGGACAACAATTGGGAGAATCCAACATCGAATTCAGAATTACCCTGTGCAAAGCGGTCAACCCCAATTCGATATGGATCAGAGAGTAATGATTCGAATCATGGATTAGGAATGTGACGAAGCAATTAAGGGTGGAATGTACTCTACAGCAAAGTCAAATCCGGTAGTTTAAGTGAGAGCGTTTGTCGATAAACTCAAATGAAATTATTATGGGTAAGTTAATTATAAAGTCTATACCTTATTCGATACCAGTTCTACCCACTCTTTTATTTCTCCTACTTGCGCTCAATGTTTAAATTTGACTCCAGAGAAATTAGACTTTGATTTATCTGTTGAAACTCCATTGGGAGAAACCTTCGTTACCTCCACTATTTATAAATCTTGTTTGATTCAAATCAACACGTTCACGTTACCTGACGATCTTATCTCTTTGAAAATACTTGTCTTTGATGTGATTTTAGGAATCGATTGGTTAACTATTCATCATGCTTTTCGTAAGGTTGTTAACTTCCATATTCCTAACCAACCTATTATAAAAATTCAAGCAACCAAACCACTAAAAGTCAATCATTGTCATATCAAGCCATACGTAAATAGCCCCGAGCCTTTCGCTGGTGACTTCCTTGTGTGGAATGCACCGAAGTCGAACTTTCCGTAGTGGACGCGTGAATAATAGTGGCAAGTTAATAGGTATTAATGTGACGTGTTATCTAAGTCTTGGATGAGAGTCACAGTTTTGAATGATATTTCTATTGTTAATAAATTTCCTGACGTATTCTTGAAGACTTCCTAGCCTACCCTAGAGCGTGAAATCGAATTTTGTATTGACCCCAATACAAAACCCATTTCTAAAACCCTTAAATATTTCTTCAACCAAAACGAACGTATAATTCGCCAAAGACGTTGGCTCGAGCTGTTGAAGATTACGAACATACCATTCAATATCATCGTGGAAGAGCGAACGTGGTAGCTGACGTATTGAGTAGAAGATCGTATGCATTTATGAGTGCGATGTTATTAACACAAAGACCCATTTCGTATAACTTACAAATGATGAAGATAAAGTTAAAGACTCTAGGGACCCACACGAAGATAACAAATATACGATTAGAATCGACTTTAATCGATAAAGTTAAAGCCGCTCAAGCTACACACCCGAATCTGATGAATGTGAAGAAGAAGGTTCAAGAAGGTGTTATCTCAATCCTCGATTCATTGGCCCATTTATAATCCTCGATCGAGTAGGAACTGTGGCCTATAGACTCGCCTTACTGCCAAGTATGTCTCGTGTTCATAACGTTTTTCACATATCTATGTTACGTATATATGTGGACGACCCGAACCACATTATTGAATTGGAATTAAACGAGATAGCAGAAGATTTAACGTATGATGAGATATGTGTTAAAATCTTTGATAAGAAGGATCACATTCGACACTCAAAGGTTATACCTCAAGAGTTAAAATTTGAAATGAAGTCAAGGTATCCTCACCTATTCGGCATACCAGATACGTACGTAAATTTCAAGAGCGAAATTTCATAAGGAGGGGAGATTGTAAGACCCCGAATTTTATGAAATGAAAGTATTCAATTTTCTTATAATTATTATTTTATTTTGTAAATGGTTAAATTGATAAAAGGTTAAAGTTAAGGGTGACATGTAAAAAAATTTGCAAAGTAAGCAAGTTGTTATAAAATATTCGTTGTGTTGGGGAATATTCGTTTTAACAAGGAATATTAGACGACGACATAATCATTAAGTGGACCCCACAAGTAATTATTGTAGTTTAAAGCGATAGAATTATCTTTTATAAAAATAATAAATGAGTGTTACCAATTAAAACAGTTGAACTACCCATTAGTAAAAAAATAATGAATGCATGTGGTTGCATAAGAAGAGCACCGGTATTGATTATGATGATACTTATGTAAGAAGTCACTCGATTATACTTAATTATTGCTACAAAGAATTCTTTGTGATCATATCTCTCATATTATTGATTCAATTATTGTCACAAAGATTATCATCGCATAATATTTTATATTATTAAATCAATAATTGAGGCGACAAAGTTATTCATATTATTATTTGCAATGTTGACAATGTCTGTAAGTTACATCAATAGAGAGGTTTGGTCACCTAATTGCTTGCGCCAATAAGGAAAAATCCTTATCTGAAAGCCCCCTCTTTCCTGGGAACGACCTGGTTGTTAAATATTATGCGTTATAATATTAATGATAAATAAGTTCGTGTTGATTAAAGATGAAATTGATAGTTCCATTGTGTTGGTATTATTACTGTTAGTGAAAATCGATATTTATTAATGTCTAGAAGTTATATTGACCAATCGGGTAATTAACCGGATAAATAAGCAATTAATTGCTATTAATTCACATGCTTATAACTATGTGTTCACATGTGTGTACTATTGATTCACATGATTTAATATTAGGGGAGTTGGTGCAAGATTGATAATACTTGCATGACTAAATTAAAAATAGAGGTATAGAAGAAGGTACTATATTGTAATTAGTTTTTTCACATGATTATACTATTGAGTCATATGATTATACTATTAATTCACATGATTTACTATTAGGGGAGGTGGTGCAAGTTTGATAATACTTGCAGGACTAAATTAAAAAGGAAGAAAAAGAGGAAGGTATTATACTGTAATATTTTGAGCCCCAAAATGTGCAATTATTGAAACTATATTTTCCTATAAATAGAAGCTCATTCTTCCTTCATTTCTCACTAATTCACTAAGTCCCACAAGAGCAATTATTATAGAGAAATTATAGAGAGAAAGAAGAAGAGAAGTCTGCTACCTCACTATTCCAGTATTCAGTTTCTTCTAAGGTAAGGTGTGACGCCCCCAAAATAGGTCCACACGACCCATTCTGAGTCGCCAGATATCACATTATAAAAATCAAATACAAACTTCATTTATACAACTGTTGATCTGTCGTGCAAAATGCGACCACAATTAAACTATGAGTTTTAATACAAATGTATGTAACTCTCATGGTGCCTCGACCACAACCTTATAATGGTACTTTACATAAAAGTACAGTCAAAAACTGTTTTAGAAATTAAAATCTTTGGAAAATGCTCAAGGAAACCATCGTACATGGGAGGTCATGAGTCTAGTTTATGATAGATATCATATGTCTATAGAATTATCCTTGGTTGACCCAATTGTCCCCAAAGAAAAACAAGAAGATTGCTATCATCTTCTTTCCAATGATGAGTCTTCTCTTGACATATAATTATCTCCATTTTCTCCAATTGAGAATTATATTTCAAACAAACTCCAAGATTATATAGGTAGTGTTCGTAGATATACTCAGCAAGTGGATGTGCACAACCCTGTCTTATGATAACACGAAGTTGTATGCCATTAGACATCTTGTATGATAGTGGCAAAACACCCTTCTAAATTTGGGTTCACCTCACCCTATTCGGTTCACCAAAATTAAATATCAAATGACGTATACAATATGACACACTTATCTAAAGTTCTCAACAAAATTATTTTCATACAATTTAGGGAGAACTTCAACAGCTATAGACCACCGTTCTATTCCCCTGTTATCCTCGCTCGACCTGGCAACACTCTTATTACCTGAAAGGAATTGTGAGGCAAAAGGGTGAGCACAACTAGCTTAGTAAAGAATATCATGACTAAATATAATTAAATTATCCATAGCCTTCATTAGTAATAAATGAGAGATTTAGAACATATGGTAGATGGTAAAACTTTTCAACCATAGTTGCAGTGGAACGAGCAATCCATTAGAAGAGTCAAATAGACCATCAGGTCTATTATCTTCTCTATATTAAAAGTCCACCAATAATGTTTTATCCCTGTAACATCAATCAACAATTCCTGTCCACAATCATGTGAATAACTCATAATCATAATTGTGATTCTAAATTCCTCTTCGCACTCAGGACGAAGATAATTTTCATCACCTATCTTTACCCGAAACATCAAAAATCATGGTTATACCAAATCACAATTCTTTCTCGTAATCATACTAATAAATTCACCTTTACACTACGGCCAAAGATATTCATTAACAATACATCTTTGCACTATAGGACAAAGACATACAACTGTATTTTAGAAGAGTCAAGTAGAGCATGATATCTACTATCTTTTACAAATTAAAAGTGTATAATCAATATTTTATCGCTGAGACTCAGCTTAATAAATAATTCACATCATCAAATCATCCCTACACTACGGCCAAGGATATTCATTAGTATTATGACCACGAATTATCCATGCACTACGGGCCAAGGATATTCGTGTTTTCAACAATGGTCATGATTATACCGAATAATCCCTGGTTATAATCATACCAACAACTGTCCATCAATGAACTACAGGCCAATGAGGACTTTTGCCACATCATTCATTACATTACAGTTATGATTATACCGAATAATCCCTGGTCATAATCATACCAAGTCCATCTATGCACGTAAGCCAAAGATGACTTTCATCACAATATAAGCATGAGGATGATGACAATGATATAAGCAATAATCAAACGAAATCAAATCAAATGAAATCAAGAATAAATATTAAAGACTTTAAATCTATCCAGAGTTTAAAAATATTCAAATTGTCAACATGATACTGCTTCGTAGAGTAAAATTCAAGAATAATATTTATGTACCAAAAATAATTTGGACAGAAAAGAAAAATATTTTTCGGGTAAATAGTACCCCGTGAATAGTACTTCAGGAATAGTACCTCGTGAATAGTACCCCGGCATGAAAAGTGTTCTGAATACCCAAGTGAATAATACTAGAGTGAATAGTAATCGGGTGAATAATAACTCATGAATAGTACTCCGGCATGAAAAGTGCTCTGAATACCCGAGTGAATAATACTATAGTGAATAGTAATGGGGTGAATAGTAACTCATTAATAGTAACTCGTAAAAAAAAATACCAAAGAAAATGATATTCCATGACGAGTGCAAAAGAAATGATATCTCATACGAGTATAATAGAATATACGAAATTGCAAATGGATTTTCACCCGCCACGCAAAGAATCCACGCAGATGATCATTTCCATAATTTAATAAGGAATGAATACGAAGGATCATTCACCATGCATGCGGTAATCCACAAAGACAGGTTATTCCAACAGAATAATAAAGAATAGAATAATAAAAGAATTCACCAGGCATGCGATAGACCGCACTGTAAGACCCCAAATTTTATGAATAAAGATGAATTTTCTATAAATATCATTTTTAAATATTAAGGTGTGAATTTGAAATAATGTTATAGTTGTGGATAATATTTATAAATTTTGCAAAGTACGCAAGTTGTTTTATAATATTCGATTGGTCGGAGAATATTCGTTTTAACGAGGAATATTCAGACGACTGACAAGACAATCATTGGTGGACCCCACAACGGAATTATCATGATCGAGAAAGCGACAAAAATATTTTATGAAAATAACTACGGAAGTTTTACCATTAATTTGTTGAAACACCCAATGTTAAAAAAATGCGAATGTCTGTAGCGTAGTTAAGTAGTTACACCAGTATTGATTATTAATGCTTACGTGAGAAGTCTTTCGTTTTGTTCAATTATTGCTACGAAGAATTGTTGCGTAGTATCTCACGTTATTTGATTCAATTATTGTCAATATTTTATATATTATTAAATCAATAATTGAGACGATGAAGTTATTAATATTATTATTTGCAATATTAACGATGTATGTAAGTTACGCGAGGAGAGGTTTGGTCACCTAATTGGCGCTTGATAGGGAGAAATCCTTATTGAAAATCCCCCTCTTTCTAGGAACGACCTGGTCGATTAATATTGTGAATTATAATAATGATGATAAATGTTGTTAAATATATTGAGGTGTCTTTTTATGAAGTCACAAAAGTTTATATATATATATATATATAAATTTTATTTTATTAGTATTATTAATGTAATAAAAGCAGAAAAGCTTTTTATATAAAATAGAATACTTTTATAAAGTTATTTATTTTATTAGACTATAAATAAAATATATTATATTCTATTACGTATAGTATTTTGCATAGTAAAATCTTTTTATATAAAAGCAGAATACTTTTATAAAGTTATTAATTTTATTAGACTATAAATAGAATATATTATATTCTATTATGCATAGTGTTTTGCATAGTAAAATCTTTTTATATAAAACAGAATACTTTTTAAAGTTATTTGTTTTATTAGACAATAATTAAAATATATTATATTTTATTATGCTTAGTTGTTGATCGATTTCACAATCAAAACAAACGGTCAAGTATACACGGTCAACAAGTAATAAAGTAAAAGTAGAGTATCGTTCCCACGAGAAATTATTTAATAAAAATTACCAAGTACTAACTCTTAACCAAATCAATTTTATTTAAACAATTGCAAAGTGTGATTTTTATAATTAAGAAAACTAAATTAACTAATTAAACTGAATTGCTTTATAAATGAATTCAAATAAATAAAGATTAAGACTTTAATATCCCCAATTATGAACTATAAATCAATTATTCAATTATCCAAATTATTATGCCTACTGAATTGTTAACAGGAATTCTCAAATGCCAAAAGTTCTTTTCCAAGTGATCAAATGACTCCTATTTAATCCAGATTAATCTTGTTATATTCCTTTGCAAAATAATTGAATTAAACTCCTTCAATTCCAATTCTTTATGTGTTACATGCGGTGAACAAATATTTCCATTCAATTCACGAACCTAATTATTTGTCATGCAAATAAATAAGTCACGTGTTATCATGCCCAGTTCTAACCCTAGATCTCCTCTTTCAATTCCTTTTATAGTAACAAGGTAATTACTGATCAAATAATTAATCAATAAGCATAAGACAAGATAAACAATTCACTTTGACACAAATAATTGGAATAAATTGAATAACTAATTTATAGACATAAAAGGTTTAATTGAAATCTTAATGAAAGAATTAGTTCATTATCATTGAATTAAAATCAATAATCCACAACTAAATAGACATTAAAAGATAAAAGTATGTCCATGTCACACTGGTAATCAGCCGCCACTAACTAGTTACCTTGAAAGCGGACGATTATTCTCTCTTTGTCTAGTTAAGTGAGAAGGATTTTCTAGAGTAAGATTCCATAGATGGGCAAAGAACTCCAATAGAAAGACCTTAATGCCACATCTAAAAGAATATTTGTCCTAGATTCATCCCCATATGGAATAATTTAAAAGGGCCTAAAAGCTCCTCAAATGACCAAGAAGAAGGAACCCCATCGATCGAGAAAGAAATCGGTGGTCTATCGATTCGAGAGCTACTAGTCAATATAGCTTAGCTTATCAATGACATATCTGCGAACGACCCGATTTTAATAATCCCCTATTGCTCTCGCTTCTTGATCTCCAAAGTGTTCTTCAAGTTGCTTCAATCTCCAATGGCTAATAAGAACTAGGGTTTATGTTATAATCTAATGGAGTGTATCTCTAATCTAATCTATGTATTCTCCCCTTATTTTATGCCTTATATCATGTATTTATAAGTTACAAATCCAATTTTTAGCTTAGGAACAAACTCAATCCAATTTGGAGTAAAAAAAAGTGTCAAAATTCACCCCAAAACGCGTCCAAGCTTGGATAAACTCTTCTTCTCGGTAGCCTTTGGCTGGGCATGGTAATCGAACATCGCTTCTAAGCGCCCTTTGCACGAGCATAAACTTATAATGGGCGGCTTCAATGGCTGGAACATTTTTGGAAATTTTTTACTCCGACGTCCTTTGGGAAAATAGTCATAACTTCTTCGTCCAAACTCCGATTTCGATGATTCAAGATGTTACGGAAAGAGGAGACGTAGATCTACAACTTTTATTCTTTGAGATTTTTGAAATAAGGTCCGTAGCAATACTAAAATTGGCTCTGAAGTGACTGTTGTGTAAATAGCAAGCCGAAAACGCGAATCTAGTCACCCCGAACGTCGATCCAAGTAACTTTTGTCCCAATTCCTACAAAACAACATAAAACATGCATGAATAGACATAAACACTTAAAATTAACCAAAGATTAAGCTCAAATGAACTCAATTAATGTGTATAAAACTCACTCATCAATAGTATTTGCATAGTATTTGCATAGTAAAATCTTTTTATATAAAACAGAATACTTTTATAAAGTTATTCATTTTATTAAATTATATATAGAATATATTATATTTTATTTAAAAGATTTTGTTTTATTAGAATATTTTATTTATACTGCATAATAAATCAATATGGACCGTCCGTTTAAAAGTAAATCAATATGGACTGTTCATGAATTAGTTACTATTCAGTCCATACTCCTATAAATAGAAGCTCATTCCTTCATTATTTCTTACGAATTCACTGAAACTCTAGAGAGAAAAAAGAAAAGTATTCTGCTACTTCACTACTCCTATATCCAATTTCTTCTAAGGTAAGGGGTATTATTTATTTCGTATTCATGAAGAGAACTTATGTTATTCCATTCTTTATTATTCATTGGAATAACTCAGATATCTGAAGCCTACCCTATACTTAGTGAATTTCTTCTGTTATTCCATTCTTTATCATTATGTTGGAATAACCTTTCTATGCGAAGTACCGCATACATGGTGAAATTCTTCTATTATTCCATTCTTTATCATTATGTTGGAATAACCTGTCTATGCGAAGTACCGCATACATGGTGAAATTCTTCTGTTATTTCTTTCTTTATTATTCTCTTGGAACATCCTGTCTGTGCGTTTACGCATGACCTGGTTCCGGTATTTATTATTTTGTTGGAATATCTTGTCGGTGCGTATTACACCTGACCTGGTTCCATTAATTATTATTTTGTTGGAATAACCTGTATGTGCGGTCTATCGCATGCATGATGATTTCTGTTGTTATTCCATTCTTTATTATTACATTGGAATATCCGCTCGGTCTTAATTTTTGCCCGACTGGTTCCGTTATTTATTATTACATTGGAATAACTTTTATGCATGCGGTTTATCCCATACCTGATGATTTCTTTTGTTATTCCATTCTTTATTATACTCAGTTGGTTAAAGTTTTGACTTCTATACTCCATGAAATTAGTGGAATATCCTTGATATTTGCGCTTCATCCAGTATCTTTTCATGGAAATATTCTTTTGAGCATTCTTTAATTTTACTCTACAAAGAAGTATCATGTTGACAATTTGGACGTTATTAGTTCCTGGATAAGTTAATTTTTGAACTTGTTTTATTGAATTCTTATATCATTGTCATTATCCTCATGTTTATATTATGTTGAAAGTCATCATGGCTTTTGTAGTGCGTATAGATGGACTTGGTATGATTATGACTGAGGATTAATCGGTATAATCATGACCGTAATGTTACAAATGATGTGGTAAAAGTCCTCATTGGCCCGTAGTGAATTAATGGACTGTTGTTGGCATGATCATGACCATTGATGAATACACAAATATCTTTGGCCCGTAGTGCATGGATAATTTGTGGTTGTCATACTAATGAATATCCTTGGCCGTAGTGCATGGATGATGTGGATTATTTATTAAGTTGAGTCCCAGCGATAAAAGTGATGAAAAACCTTTTAAATCATAAAAGATAGTTATAATCATGTGAATTAATAGCAATTAATTGCTCATTTATCCGATTAATTACCCGATTGGTCAATATAACCTTCAGACATCAATTATTATCGAAATAAATGTCGATTTCCACTAAAACTAATAATTCCAACACAATGGAACTATCAATTTCATCTTTAATCAACACGAACTTATTCATCATTAATATTATAACTCACAATATTTAACAATCAGGTCGTTCCCACGAAAGAGGGGGCTTTTCGATAAGGATTTCTCCTTATTGGCGCTAATGATTAGGTGACCAAACCTCTCCTTAATGTAACTTCTAGACATTGTCAATATTGCAAATAATAATATGAATAACTTTGTCATCTCAATTATTGATTTAATAATATAACATATTATCACGAGATGATATTGTGACAATAATTGAATCAATAATATGAGAGATACGACATCGCAATTACTATAGCAATAATTGAGTATAATGAGTGACTTCTCACGTAAGCATCAATAATCAATATCGTGTGTTACTTATGCAACCACGCCAGACATCGTATTTCTTTACTTAGGGTAGTTCAACGGTTTAACTAAGTAAAACTTTCGTGCCAATTATTTTTATAAAAATATAATTCGATTAGTTTTTAACTACGACAATAGTTCCGATGTGGTGTCCACCAATGATTATGCCGTCATACGAATATATCCTATGAAAACGAATATTCCCCGACTAATCGAATATTCCCCGGCACAACGAATAACAACTTACTTACTTTGTAAAATTTTCAAATATCATCCTTAAATTTAACCCTTTCTCAATTTAACCAATTACTATATAAAATAATAATTATAAGAAAATTGAATATTTTTATTTCATAATTTCTGGATCTCACATAAGGGGTATTATTTCTTTCGTATTCATGAAGAGAGTTATTTTCTTTCAATACTCGTAAGAGCTGTTATTCCATTCTTTATTAATCTATTTGGAATAACTCACATCACACGGACTACTGTGCACGCATGGTGAATTCTTACGTTATTCTATTCTTTATTATTACATTGGAATAACTTTTATGCATGCGATCTATCGCATGCTGGTAAATTCTTACATTATTCCATTCTTTATTATTTTGTTGGAATAAATGCATGCATGCATGTCTATCATCGACGTGCACGGTGTGGACGCCTACAAAATAGGTATATATCACTATTCGAGTCGCCAAATACATGATGCGAATACAAATACAATCTTTAATATACAACAAGAAAGTTGTGAGTTTTAATACAAATATTGTCTTCAGACAATATCCTCTTTTAATAAGTCCTCATTACATTTATTGTCACACACTATTTAATGAATAGTGAGGACTACTAATACTATCATCTCGGACCGTCACTCCGCTCCACGACTAGTCCATTTACGTTCTCATTTTCAAGAAGATAACGGTGAAAGAAAGGGTGAGCTCAACTAGCCCGTAAAAAATATTATGACTAAGATAATGCAGAATAAATTATCATTAGTCTTCAACAATGTTAAACTGATAAAATACAATAGACATCAAGTTTAAGCGGCGCTGAACATGCAATCTATTAAAAGAGTCAAGTAGAGAATAAAATCTACTATCTTTTATGATTTAAAAAGTTTTTCATCACTTTTATCGCTAGGACTCAGCTTAATAAATAATCCACATCATCCCTGCACTATGGCCAAGTATATTCATCAGTATCACGACCACAAATTATCCATGCACTACGGGCCAAAGATATTTGTGTATTCATCAATGGTCATGATCATGCCAACAACTGTCCATCAATGCACTACGGCCGGTGAGGACTTTTACTACATCATTTGTAACATTAATTACCATGATTACACCAAATAATCCTCGGTCATAATCATAACAAGTCCATCTACGCCTTCTACAAGGCCACGAGATGACTTTCAATAAAATATAAATATGAGGATGATGACAATGATATAAGAATTCAATAAAACAAGTTCAAGAATTAATTTATCTAGGAACTAATAACGCCCAAATTGTCAACATGATACTTCTCACAGAGAGTAAAATTCAAGAATGCTCGGAAGAACATTTCCAAAAAAATCATTTGGATGAAGCGCAAATATCAAGGATATTCCACTAATTTCATGGAGTATAGAAGTCAAAACTTTAACCAACCGAGTAAAATAAAGAATGGAATAACAAAAGAAATCACCGTGCATGCGGTACTTGCATAGACAAGTTATTCCAAAGAATAATAAATAACGGAACTGTGTCAAAGAGAAATTGCATGCAGATGAGGATATTCCAATGAGAATAATAAAGAGCGGAACCGAGTCGGCCGTAAAAACGCATGCGAGGATATTCCAACAGAATATATAAAAAGGCGAAACCAGTCCGACGTAAAACGCACAAACAGGATGTTCCAATGTAATAATAAAGAATGGAATAATGGAAGAATTTCACCAAGTATAGGGTTTCGGCAGTATCTGAGTTATTCCAATGAGAATAATAAAGAATGAGATAATGTAAGTTCTCTTCATGAATACAAAAGAAATAATACCCCTTACCATAAAAAGAAACTTGATATCAGAGTAGTGAAGTAAGCGAATACTTTTATTCTTTCTCTATAATTTTCTCTCAGAGTTTGATGAAATTGTAAGAAATAATGAAGGAATGAGCTTCTATTTATAGAAGAATGGACTGCGTATAGTAACTAACTTATAAAGCGGTCCGATTGATTTACTTTTTAATTGGATGATCCATATTTAAAGCAAAATCTTTTAAATAAAATATAATATATTCTATTTATAGTCTAATAAAACAAAACTTATATATATATATATATATATATATATAATATCAAGATCTGTGATATATATATAATCTTGAACACAACTTAATTTTACAAGCACCAAAACATTTTCTCAACTTGCTTGATAAGTTACATGAACCTTCCAAATCTTTTCATCGTAATATGGCCAATGAGAAAAACTAACACATGTCATTATAAAAGCCTTGACCAATAAAGAGATACCCTAGTGCACAAGTTATTAATAATAATGCCTAATTTGAAAAGTTTGGCCAAAATGTCAAGCTTTAGCAAATAATCACATAACCTGCCAAATAAAGCTACCGAATGGTATTCTTTGAAAATGATTGAGGGTGGTCCACCTTCATAATTTAATCTGTATACTTAAAAATCAAATAGAACTAATACCAGTTTTAACAAAATAATTGAACAAAACTGAGTGACTTCTCACATAAGCATCAATAATTAATACCGTGTGCTACTATGCATGTAATACCTGAGAAATTCCTCATATTATTAAATAAATATGCTAATGAAAGTAATATTTATATGAATAAAAGTGTTAACATTTTATTGAGATCAATTGATTCGTATTAAATCAATGTGCATTGAGAAGCTTAGTTTAAGCTTGGAAGATTATGCCTAGTGTGGCATTGAGATGTAAATAATTATTGCATATGATGATAAGCTTAACTTATACAATTTATTATATGAGTGGAATTATTAATTGAGGGATAACTTAATATTGGATCTAGGATTATCCGAGCCCAACCTTAGTATGTGGATTGGGAGTCTAGCCCAATAACTTAATTGATGGACTTTTGAGTTAGCCCAAAAACTTGGAACATTTAAAGACCAATTCGGAACCCAACATAACAATTGGTACAAAGGTTGACTTTTTAAAATATGGCGTAGGGCGGTGTGCTGACCAGACCACCCCATGCTTATGTCCCAAATCGCTTCTCTTGTCTCAAGTTAGGGGTCACCAAGTACAAAGGACAGTAGCCTAGACTCTCTTTTTTCGTAAACTTTCAAGCTGCTAATCCTAGGTAATCATGGCTAGCTGAGTGGCTGGCATGAAGTGGTTAAACAACTCCTTAAGCAACCATTGTTCCTTTCTATTGCGCCATGGATCCCCACATTGTGTAAAACAATGGTCTAGTCCATGCTTTCCTCTATAAATACGAGCTGCCTTTGCAGTCTGTTATATTGTTAAGAGTATTGGAGACATCTAAGTGAAGAATTCTTAGTCGCTAAGCATTCCGAAGCCAAATCAGTGTGTGAGATATCAAGGTTGAGAAGGTAAAAATTTCTACTTCGTTCTTAACTTGAGTCTGGTTTGATCCTTGGTTTTTCCTAATTAATAGGTCAAGTATGATGAACTAGCATGTTATAAGGGGTTAGGAAGTTCACTTTCATGCATGAACACGTTACTAAAAAAAAATTGTTAGAATTAAAAGTTAGGACTTGATGCTTCTGACATAAGTCAGATGACACTCTACTTATCAAATCATAGTGTCATGTCATTTTGGTCTTTGGCCTTTTGGAAAACACTACGATTGCTCACTTAACATCATCAGAAATTATCGGACTACTCTCACGATTCTGGAAAGGTCCACCATGTAGATGACCACGACTAGTAGTAGAGTAAGATTGTTGATCGTAGAAGTGATAGCGTAAGAACCATTCTGACCAAGTAGAGTAAGATTGTTGATCGTAGAGTGATAGCGAACCGACACACGACCGTAGAAAGAAGATTGATGATCGTGAGAGTGATAGTTTTAATCGACTACGATCGTAGAAGTAAGATTGTTGATCGTAGAGTAAATGGTGATTGTCGACCGTAGAGAGTAATATTGTTGATCGTGAGAGTAACGTAATAATTGGGTTTGGGCGTTTGAGGCCATGAAACAAAGTGTTGTCTTCGGACAAGAAGTATTGTCTTCGGACAAGAAGTGTTGTCTTCGGACAAGAAGTATTGTCTTTAGACAAGAAGTGTTGTCTTCAGACAAGAAGTGTTGTCTTCGGACAAAAAGTATTGTCTTCAGACAAGAAGTATTGCCTTCGGACAAGAAATTTTATCTTCAGACGAGTCGTAACGTCTTCGGACATGGCCAGATGCCCTCGGAGATGAAAGGATAACCCGGGTTGGATAGGCGAGATGTCTTGGGACTCGGAGGCATGACACCATAACTTGAAATAAGGATGAACTTATGTATATCCCTTATCGTTATAAATTTGTTATCAATAGAACCAAAATGTAAAGTTTTACTAAGCCGGAAAATAATTCTAATACCCTAAAAACTGCGTAGAAAAGGTCATTAAATCGGTAGGTATGATTAAAGAGATGTTAATGGATGCAATATTCATAGATAGAAGAATGTATAATGAGTACATGTTATTTATATATATATATATATATCAAGTGTGTTTGGCTAATGAATACCTATACTTATGTAAATAGGACAACATAGTTCATCGAGGTGATTTTTTGCTATAAGTGGTAATCAAAGACTAAAGGTAAGTTCCTAACCTTACTCAAATTTCATTGAGCAAGTTTCTAAACCTTATCTTGTTACATTGAGCAAGTTCTTACCCTAAACTTCGTTGACCAAGTTTATTATCCCTACTTGTTATCGTTATATAAATTGATTGATTCATCTTTCTACATTGAGCAAGTTATCATTATTATAAATCTAGCATATCTTGTATATTAAAGTTTATTAATCCTTCAAGCAGGATGTTGTTATACAATAATTATTCTATTGTATACCTTTGAGATTTTATCCAAGTTGAATTATCTCATTATTGTTAAACATGGTTTAGGTAGCGAACCCCTATTGATTAAATACAGTCCATAGTTGATGAACGTTAAAATTTGAGAACCTTGATGAATTATCCAAACCAAACTTCCTTGGTGTGGACCCGAATGTTAAACCGAGATGAACAACCCTCATGGGAGGGAAATGATATGTTGTCGAAACCGACGCGCACTCTAAGTATGATTAAATGTTATGCATAACATAGGGTACTTTAAGGTGATCTTTGATGTACTCGTTTATTGTGGATTACAATGTGTCATTATTAATTCTAGTAAGAGTTCTTAGTCCTTAGTGATCTGCTCAAGACTCATTCACGATGAACCTCGAGAGGAGTAAATCTCGAAATTGTGATATACTTGATCTATAACGACACCTATTGAATACTCTTGATGTTTCTTGATATTACGGAACTACTTATCATTTTGAAATCTCGAGAATTTTAAATGCTATAAGCCCGCTTGTCCTCACTTCTTTGGGCAAATTTGTTGCTCATTCTTGCTTCCTAAAATATTACAACTGATTAAAAAGAAAGGTAAGTACTTGAGGAAAGGAAGCGAAAGGAAAGGGCAATGACAGAATAATTTAGCCCTTAAGACTAGAAGTATTATTATTATCGTTATTATGATGTATTCAAGAATGATTAAGCTATGTTAAGCTAATCACGTAATTGTAATAGTAATGGTTCTACGGTACCTTGGGGACGCAAATATTTATATTATATCAATGTAATTATTTTATTATTTTCGTTGTTAATGATTTAGCAAAATATTCGTGGTTATGCGTGATGCAATCAATTCGAGATATGGGTGTCTCGAATTTTTGGGGCGTCAACGCAACCACGCCAGATTCTCGCATACTTTTACTACTGAGAGTAGTTCAACAAAGATGATAACGGTAAAACTTCCGTCGTTATTTTCATAAAATATTTTTGTTGTTTTTTCAATCCGACAATAATTCTGTTGTGGGGTCCACCAATGATTATGTCATTGTACGAATATTCCCTGTTAAAACGAATATTCCCCGACCAATCGAATATTATATAACAACTTGCGTACTTTGCAAAATTTATAAATATTACACAACTATAACATTATATCAAATTTATTCCATAATATTCAAAAATAATATTTATAGAAAATTCATTTTTATTCATAAAAGTTGGGGTCTTACACTTGGTGAATTCTTCTATTATTCCATTCTTTATTATTCTGTTAAAATAACATGTTTGTGCGGTCTATCGCATGCCTGGTGAATTCTTTTGTTATTCCATTATTTATTATTATGTTGGAATAACTTTATACATATGGATTACCGCATTTATGGTTCGTATTCATTATTTATTAAATTATAGAAATGATGCATCTCACGTGGATTCTGCATGACGGGTGAAAATTCATTTCGATTTCAGTATATTCTATTATACTCGTATGAGATATCATTTCTTTTGTCTTTAAATCATGGAATATCATTTTTTTGGTATTTTTCTTTTATGAGTTCTTATTCATGGAGTTCTTATTCACCCGATTCTTATTCACTCTAGTATTATTCACTCTCGGGTATTCGGGGCACTTTTCGTGTCGAAGTACTATTCATGAATTACTATTCACCCGATTACTATTCACTCTAGTATCATTCACTCGGTATTCGGGACACTTTTCGTGTTGGGGTACTATTCCCGAAGTACTATTCATGGGATACTATTCACCCGAAAAATATTTTTTTTTCTGTCCAAATTATTGTTGGTACATGAATATTATTCTTGAATTTTACTCTGCAAAGCAGTATCATGTTGACAATTTGGACGTTATTGAAATCTGGATAAATTAAATTATAAATCTTTAAAATTTATCCTTGAACTTGTTTTATTGAATTATTATGTCATTGTCATCCTCATGCTTATATTGTGATGAAAATCATCTTTGGCTTACGTGCATAGATGGACTTGGTATGATTATAATCAGGGATTATTCGGAATAATCATGACCGTAATGTAACGAATGATGTGGTAAAAGTCCTCATTGGCCTGTAGTTCATTGATGGACAGTTGTTGGTATGATTATGACCAGGGATTATTCGGTATAATCATGACCATTGATGATTACATGAATATCCTTGGTCGTGGTGTAGGGATGATTCAATTTTATTTATTAAAATTTGAGTCTCAAATGATAAAGTTGATGAAAAACTTTTAAATCATAGAAGATAGTAGATTTTATGCTCTACTTGACTCTTCTAATGGATTGCTTATTCATTGCAGGTTGTTGATCTAAAACTTGTTGACTATTATATTCTATCGGTTGTTATCTTTGTTGAGCGCTAAGGATAATTTATTACGCATTATCTTAGTCATAATATTTTTTCTTGAGCTAGTTGAGCTCACCCTTTCTTTCTTTCCTTTTTTCTTTGAAATGAGAATATAAATTTGGGACGAGTCGGGGAGCGGATTGGCCGGTCCGGATGGTTGTTTTAGTAGTCCTCACTATTCTATAAAATAGTGTGACAATAAATGTAATGAGGACTCTATTGAATGTGGATATTGTCTAGATGACAATATTCTTATTGAAACTCTTAGATTATGTTTTGTCGTATTTTACACGACTGTTATATAATTAAGTTATATTTGAATTTTGTACCATGTATTTGGAGATTCAAGATGGGTGATGTATACCTATTTTGGGGGCGTCACAAGTTGAGCTCATCCTTTTGCTTTCATTGTTCTCTTCAGGAAATGAGAACGTACCCGGGACTAGTCGGGGAACGGAGTGATGGTCCGAGATGGTGTCATAGTAGTCCTCACTATTCTATGAATTAGTGTGATAATAATTGTAATGAGGACTCCATTGAGTGTGGATATTGTCTAGAAGACAATATTCGTGTTAAAACTCTCAGCTTATATTTTGTCGTATTTTATACGACAGTTGTATAATTAAGTTTTATTTGTATTCTGTACCATGTATTTAACAACTCAAGATGGGTGATGTATACCTATTTTAGGGGCGTATTTTGTGAGTATTTAGATACTTTGAGAGTTGTTATTCAGTGCAAGTTTTCTTTAGTATTACATCCGATATTCTAGTCAGAAGTATTGTTCTTTTGAGGTAAGGGATGTTATTTTCTTCGTAAATGATATTATTTATTTCAATATCATTATGTTGAAATATTGTTATAAATTTTATTGTGGAATTTCTAACTTTTTGTGTCGGAGTTACTATTCACGTATACGGCACTATTCACCAAAAAATAAAATTTTCTCTTCTTTGTCCCATATATTTATTACGGTTACTATCTTTGATTGTATCCATGTTTTGATATTCATTCTTGAATTTTACTCAATTATGATTTATTATGGAGTATTTTTAAACTTGAATTATTTAAAGTACGAATCTCTAATCTTTGTTCTTTTGTCTCACTGGATTCGTTCTTTAAAATATTTTTCATAATCCTCAGTCCTTAATGGTGATACTTGATGAATATATTTGGCCTGTAGTGCAAAAATGAATGATTACCTGATGAATATTTTTGGTCCGTAGTGCAAATATGAACAGGTGTTAAGATGAACATGATCAACTGGTGATACAAGTGAATATCTTTGGCCCGTAGTGCAAAGATGTATATTGATTGATGTTACATGGATAAAATATTGATGATGAACTTTTAAATTCATAGATGATAGTAGATTTCATTATCTACTTAACTCTTTTAATGAATTAATATTTTCGCTGCGAATATTGATCTAAAAACTGGTTGTCCATTATATTTTATCTGATTTGTTGAAGGCTAACGATAAATTGTTATTTTTTATTTTAGTCATAATATTCTTTACTGGGCTAGTTAAGCTCACCCTTTTCTTTTTTATTCCATTTTTATTCTCAAGAGGTGAGAATATAGTAGGAATGAATCGGGGTATAGAGTGATGGTCCTAGATAGTTGTTTTACCAGTCCTCACTATTTTTGTAAAATAGTGTATCGACAATTGTAATGAGGACTTTATCTGAGTGTGAATATTGTATAGAAGATAATATTTGTATTTAAACTCACAGTTTATGTGTTCTCGTATTTTGCATGATAATTGTATTAATGAAGTTGTAGTTATTTCTGTACCATGTATTTTGTGACTCAGAATGGGTGATGTATACCTATTTTGGGGCGTCACAATGTGTTAATTAAATTAAATTATTTGAATGAGATAGTCTTAATTACAATTAAAACTATAATTAAAATATTTTGTATTAAAAAAGGATAATTAATATATATATATATATTATTCATGAATTAAATTTTGATAACATACATGAGTAAATACGTAATTTTAATTATTTAGTCAACTCTGAAAATTTGCAAGGGTATTAAATGTTATTTAAAAAATTAGAGTGAATGTGAGTATTATTATAGTTATTTAGGTGGTGTGTCAGTGTATTTGAAAAATTATACTCAGGCTTAAATTCGATTCAACTCGAAAAATTAAATGTATATTTATTACTACGCTTTATAAATATAAAATCACAATTAAAATAAAAATAAAATAATAATAATAATAATTAATTATACTAATTTGATTTAATTTTGTATATAGAGTATCTAATTGAAACTGTATCAATCGAGTATATATCAAATCACAATATAATTCGAGTAGTTTGAATATTAAAATAAAATTATACTCATATTTTTATTCGAACTATTTTTTATGCTTAAGTTTAGATCATATTATTATTAACGAATCCGAATCACCCTCGTATTTTTTCGATTCGAGTCGAGTCTGAATCGACGCCTTAGAGGGTGTTTAATAAAATTGAATAAAATAATTATGAGTGTTTAAGTAATATGAATGAGAATTTTAAATAATAAATAAAAAAGATTATTTAATAAATGACATATGTGAAACATATAAATAATATATTTTTATTATTTTTCTCTTTAAAAATTTTCAAAAATATTATAAATTTATTTAATATTAGTTAATATATTTTGCATAAATTTTTTTCGCCAATTGACCAGTCTGTGTAGCTTGCTCTCAGTTTCGCTATCTTCACCCAGCAAAATTCATCTCCGTGGAGATCGTTCTGGAGCTTGGCATTGTGAGTAATTTTCGCTTAATTTTAAGTTTTTGATGCATTTTAGGGTTTTGATTTTGTTCAATCATTGTGCTATTCAGTACCAATGCAAATTTGGGCGTTAAGAATTACCCATAAGAGATAATTTTACTCAACGTGCTGCGACATTAGCTGTACAATCTCTGATATATACATGCATGTTTGTTTCGCTTCGAAATTTCACTAACCTGTGGATTTGTATTCTTCTTAGTATTGCTGAATTTAGTGACAATGGACACTACCACTCAGCGTTCGCAAAATAATTACGAAACCCCAAATCAATCCTTATTCCAGCATTCCACTGCCACCAGTACGCTCTCTCTCTCTCTGTACTCATATGTTGTATGTTTAAATATAAATTTCATACAACCAGGATATGAAATGGGGAGATCTCAGCAGTCCTAGCAAAAAATGGGGAGATCCTATGCTGTCACAATAGTTTGCAGTTCATATATGTTTACATGTATGAATACATTATATGAATGCACAAAGTTCAACATGTGATGACCATTTTCTTCCAGCAAACCCATATGTTATTATTGATGGGCGTGCATAAATATTACTACTTCTGCAAGAATTGAGTTTTTTCTTTGTAAGTGTGGCGTGCATTTTTAGAATATGCAGCAAATACATTATATGAAATAAATATACCATATATTTTCAACTTCATGGATAACATATAGTTTCTGCATGTCTTAAATTCTTGTCACATGTCCCAAGAAAAGGGAACTAGTTGGGACAGCAGTTTGTAGTCCAACTGAGAGTAAATACTCAGTAATTTGCATTTTAAATATACAAATGCATTTACTTAACAAACATCATTTTGTCGTGTGTCCGAAAATGAGATTTTGTTGCCTTGAATTCTCACCTTTTTTGACTGGAATTGTAATAGGTAAAAGTTTAACTTTCTATGTGTTATCATGATTTGATTTTGTCAGCAATAAATTTAGTCCAGTCTATCTTTTGCTCTTTAGTTTTTCTCTCCAATCTCCTGTATTTACATTATTGATATATCCATTAATCTAGTGAAATTCATCACTGTTTCAGCTGTTCTTCACTATTTCTGCATCACTACTAGTCTACTGCTAGTTTCTATTTCCATTGCTAATTACTGGGGGACAGTTGCATGGTGTGTAAATATTTTTTTGGGTTCGAATCATAAGCAGGAGTAGGATTATTCTTGACAATTTTGACTCCCTCGACTATTCCAATTTTATGTGCTTACATACTTCCCAATAAACAAATAAATTTATGTGCTAATGAAGTGATTTAATGTACATATAATTGGACTTGAGATTTTTACTGCGTCATCAGCATAAAGGAATTACTTATTCATATACAAATTTTAAAATTAAAATATCGAGCCTGAAATTCTTAGCAAGTTCATGAGATCAATAGAAATATAGCTAATATCCTGTAACCCAAACCACTTGACCATCTCTGGGAAGGATGATAGGCTCCTGCTAGCATGGGGGAGGATGTGCAATGCGTTAGGAAAATAACGACCTAGGGACTCTAGGTCGGCGAAACTACAGTACTTGTCCTGTGGTTTTGCCTTAGATGATATGGTCAATGATGTGATTAATTTTCAGATTTCAAAATTTGCAAGTTTGTATTCCGGATAAGGGTATAGTTATAAATAATTGTTGCCTCGGGGGATGGGGGATGGTGACAGTCATGTAAAGGAAAATCTTTATAACTTTTTGCCTTCTACATGGTGTCTTTTAATTAATGGTATCCTTGTTTATTTCTCATGTATCCTATATAGGTCTCTACTTGCAAACCAAATTGCAATACTTAACACTTGGTAGGACAATATTTCCTTATCTATATGTTTTTGGGAAAGAATTGTTCAGTATGTTGTAGAAATAATTCAGCAATCTCAATTGGATTTATTATCTATCCATTATATATGCATGCTTAAATATCTTTCGCACCATCATGGTTACTTCCTGTATCTCTACTAATTCATTTACATTATCTTATTAAAAGCTACCTCACATCTGCTGCTTTTGAATGTTTTGGACATTCAAATGACATGATATAATACACCCATAATATCTATCTATATTATAAAGGGAGAGGGTGGAGGAGTGGTTATTTTTGGGAAAGTTGTGGACAGTCGAAGATAAATTATAAATATTTTATACTTATACTATTTATTCCTTATCTCCTAATTTCTCTCACATTTCTTTATCTACCAAAAATTAGTTGTCAGTTTTTTACTTTCAGACAGGTACTGCGTGCCAAAGGAGGACTAATATATAATTATGAATCAGGATATGAACTTCTTAGATGTTCAATATTAGTAAGTTTCTGCTCAAATCACATGTATCAGCTTTTGTTTTTGAAAAATCCTCATTAATAACTTTAGTATACTCAAACAACTATTATATTTGCAAAAATCTTTCTTCCAGATTTTGTTTGTAATATTTTTCTACTTGAAAACAGAATTTCTTATGATGCTCTGAAGTCAATATTGCATCCTTTCTTCTAATTTTTTTAACTAAAGTTATCATAGTGTTGTTACTTTAAAAAACAAACTGTTCGCATTTGGGTTATTTCTTGACAATATTTTCCGCAGATTTGTATTCGAAGGGGAGGAAGAGGATGAAAATCAGCGAAGACAGAGAATATGTTAGCACTTCAAAAGTTTATCATTACGATCGATTTACAGTAGCTGATTACTTGCAAGAACTGGAGTCTGGGAAATATGGAAGTGTAACAAAAGAAATCAAAGATCTTTATGACCGCAGTATGGATTTGCTGAAGCCAAAGTATGCAATGTATCCTTATCTTCTATACAGGTGCAGTACTGGGAGCTCTATGAATGAGGATATGGATCAATCGGTTGCAGTTCTTGGAAGTGATATCATTACATTGGAAGATAATCATGTTTATCAAGGCATGAGAGCGGCCCCTGTTCTAATAATTGATTCAGATGACGAAGAACCTGGAGATCAGAGGCCTTCTCGTCCACACCAAAATATTGTCTTGCCGATGGCTGGTGTTGGTTATCCTTTAATGGATTCAAAGGTCAGTTGCCTTGCTTGGCTGGTGTTGGTTATCCTTTAATGGATTCAAAAGTCAGTTGCCTTGCTTTTTCATTAGGAAAATCATATCGAAGAACATAGACAGTAAAATCTCTAGCAGCATGGCAATGTCAGAACTTTTTTGTTGTTGCTACAACTAAGCAGCTGAAGAATCTTTAAAGTTTGGTAGCTTAAAGTTTTGTAGCTTCTTAGACTGGTAAAGTCAACCCGCTCATTCACATAGGCACCTAGACATTACACATAAATAGAAGGAACTTTGCTAGTTGTCACTTCTAATTCCATGGAAGTAAATAACTGCAAACTTATAAGAAATGTCTGCTTTTCTATCTAGTTCCCTTGAACTATTTTCAAATACATGTCTAAATTGTTTGATTAGTGGCATTTTGCATATAGAAATTGACGTATGCCTTTTCCATTTCTTCATCACGGTGCTCCTTGTTCAATCTCTATTAACATCTTCCCGGAAGAAAAAAAAATGGCTGAAATGTGTCCCTCAAGACATTATTAGTTATCTTTGTTCCTCGTAAAAGTATGTGGTGGGGATCATTATATAGCGGAAGCATGAGTCTTTGTTTAATTTGAAGTTGGTAGTAAGATGTTAAGTTCTTTGGAGCATCTTTTGTTACTTTAGTTGTTTATATTTCCAAATAAAAACATTGTGTTACCTACATGTTTGCAGTGGCGTTTCTGAGAGCATCATAAGCATGACAAGCTTTTAAAATCAATCAAATCAGGCATCTTGGCGCTGTTGAAGATGATTAACCATTTTAGGTTTTGGAACTTTCACATCCTTGGGCTTTAGGGATTTAGGATTATTCATCTTCTGAGTAATAAGTGTGACAAATGAACTTGCAATCCCTACTATGGGAAGACAATATTGCAACCTAATAACCTATAACCTTCCATTTGAGATTAAAAGGTCACAAACTCGCAATGAACTTAGTTATGTGGACCTGGAAAATGGAACGGATCTGGTAGGATGCTAGTTTGGCATTAGTTCTTGAAATAGCAACCTAAATTGTTGTTATGGGTGCTCTTATGGGTTGAGTGGCTTCCCTTGGTGGTGCAGTGCTATTATTAATTTTTACATTTGTAATAAAATTAATTCTATTCTTTTGTATTTATAATAACAATGATGTTTATAAAAAGTGAAAGTTTAGGGATTCATCTAAAATATTTTCAAATTAAGGAGCCAAATTTGAATTTTGATATAAATTTGAGGCACCTAATAGTAATTTTAGCAAATTAAAAGGATAATATCAAATGTTATCCCATCCTATCTGTTATAATAACATAAATAACATCATCACATATTCTTTAGGGAAGAGGAGAAGGAAATAAGTTGCAGTGGTGGTGGTGGATGTCGGGGTGATGGCATTACATGGTCAGGCTCAGGCGGCTAGGCGGGCGCCTAGCACCTACTTTCCAAGGTTGGGCAGTGCCTAGCGCCTAATCTATGCCTACTACACTTCACTAACCCAAGGACCTTTACTTGTGTATTCGCACCTCACTACCCCAAGAATTTCTCAACCGTAGAAGACAAGAAATAGCTCATAGCTCAATATCAGCAATCAAATTTTTTATATAATCTTATGGGCATTACATTACTAGAGACTCAACACCTTATATTACTTGGGAAACAATAAAAGTACTAAACTACTAAAATACCCTAACTAAATAGTAATATTTCTTAATATCCTAAATCCTCACTAATAAATGATATATGTAATTACATACATCAATTTCTTCAAAATCAAACATAATAAAATTGTCATAACATAAATGTATATTTATTCTCGGTTCTAGATTTGTCGTCCCCATCAGAGTGCTCCTGGTTTTGGTTACTAGAAATGCTGCTGGTTCTGAAAGTATCACATATACTCTCTACTGCAGTGGAATATCTTGCATGACTTTGTAAACATCCAAATGTAATTGGACATATGAGGCCTCATCACTTCAGATGAGATAACTGCAGACGATCTTAAATAAGATAAATAGCCTGTTAAGTTTTTCTCAAATAATATTGTTATTTCCGCGCTTCTCTTATCTATAGTGCAAACCACTGTCCACTGATGACATCTCATTTGTTCTTATTGTTACAACAATGAGCAAAATAAGTTAAACTGATTATGTTGGTAAGGATTCTTCTATTGAGTGCTATTTCAGATTTTAGCTTTATTATTATAAATTGATAGAAATTTGAGAGAAGAAGAAAATTGGAGTAAAGCTCAGTGACAGTGAGCAGGTGCATATCAACTTGGAATTATCAAATTCAGCTACAGAAAACATTATACATTAACCCTAGGCAAAACATAACATAGAACAAAATTATGCTAAATTAGGGACAAAGAGCAGACTGACTGATGCATGACAATGAAAGTAACTAGTATTTAGGCTCGGTACCTAATCACTAGGATCTTGATTATGGCTAAGATGATTTGCTTTGCCCAATAGAGGATGAGCCACCCTGCAGGATGTATTGAGATGACTCGAGATTACCCGCATCAGCAGACAATAGATCTCGATTGCAACTATATTCTCATTTTTATTTAAACTATTAATATTTCATATGTTAAACAATTTTTGGTGATTACAAACTATTTAAAAAGAACCAAATCCTAAAAATAGTGGAATTGGGAAACAAAAGCTTAATGGACTAGGAAATCCAAATTAAGAATGGAATAGAGTAACTAAAACCTTTATATCATTATAAAACCCTAATCACTAACTTAATATTAAAATCCTTTCTATTCTTCACCCTAAATCCCCTATTACTTGATAAAATACTTAAATCAATTTCTACCAAGTGTAAGATCTAAAGAACAAATAACTAAATCTAGGGCTATTTTTCGTCATCACAGGCTGCTCATAACCTAATAATACCAGTTCTTTCTGCTGTTGGGCATGTCAGAGTGAGCTACCAGTGAGGAGCTGGCTGGCCACCTAGGTCATTCCAGCTGATTTAATACTAAATCCCACCACCACACACCTCTCTTTAGTAACAGTTATCTTATAATTTTTATGGCTTTCTACAACCTTTAACTTGTTTCACTTTGTTGTAATGATGTATGTAACAGAAATGATACCTTTATATTTCATTAAGTTTGTTATATTTTGCATCGTGCAAATGTTATTCTTAAGGTGATTCCAAGATGACAAATTTATGGGAAAATATAGGTTTCTGGGAAAGGTGAATGTGATACACTCTAATTAGGAGACAAAACTTTTAATCTTAATTTTTCGTCTAATTTTATTTCGCTGGATCTGCTTTTTTCTTGGTTTCTTACTATATAGATTGTGGAATATGCACAGACCCAAACTTTGATACTAGGAGATACAAGTCTTGCTGGTGAAACTGATGTCAGGAAAGATAGAGGCATTTATGTTGGTGTGGAAGATGACTTGATGGAGGAAAGTGATGAACAATCTGACGGCAATTGTGATGGTCTGGCTGATATCTGGCAGGAGTTGACAGTTGCAGTAGAATGTTCCAAGGTACTTTTGTTTGATGTCTCAATCTTTTATAATAGCTGAAGTTTTCACTGCTATATATTTCAATCTCAGTTATATTTATGGCTGTCCATATCAGGGTTTATTGTAATTTTCTAGGACAAG
Organism: Panax ginseng; assembly: GCA_020205605.1. Classification (NCBI taxonomy): domain Eukaryota; kingdom Viridiplantae; phylum Streptophyta; class Magnoliopsida; order Apiales; family Araliaceae; genus Panax; species Panax ginseng. The sequence continues at coordinate 2,533,003 of CM035133.1, read as the reverse complement.
CTACTACATATTCTTCGGCATGTGTAGCTTAGGAGATGCAATCATGCATATCAGCTTTATTAGTATTTTTGCTGGATGACAAGCTGTTCAAATTTTAAAACTTGTTGGGCTATTTTGATTTGCATTTTTTTACAAAGCTTTGCATTCTTGACATTTAGAACTTTCTCGTAATAATGTATTGGTTACAGAAAAGGATTCTTGGGGGAAAAGCTGGGAAGGTGGGAGAAGAGGGTATTGTAAAAACTGTGTATATGGTGTAGTGTGTACAATCATCGAGGCTGATTAATTTGGTCTGAGATTTTCCATTCTCTTACTGGTTTAGTATCTTAAGAAAAAGTAAAAGATCAGGAATTAGGGACAAGTCACTTAACTCATTGGGTATTGGGATCAGTTTAAAAGATTAATTGGCTCATAGGGAGATAGTCAACCAACGTATTTAGTGAAACATATAACACCCCCTCATTTTCACTGACTAGATTTATTATCTTATTAATAGCAAGCATTATTTCTTTTTCCTTATTAATAGCAGCATTATTTGTTTTTCCTCATTCAAATGTGTATGACATCTAGTTGTTTGTTATGATTATAATTGCAATAATCCTGACATGTTAAATACTAAATAGTTTGGTTGAGCACCTGTAATGTCACTTATATAAACCCGAATTTTTCTTAATTTTATATTTTATCATCTGATAACACTCAATTGGTGAATACTTTATGTCAACTCAACCAACCTCTTTAGACTATTTGTTTAATTCTCTTGCTTTGTTATATTAATTTTATTAAATTTGGAGGTACAAAAATTTTCTTCTACGGAATGCAACTAGTCCCTAAATTTGAACTATTTCGACGTGCTAATAGTAAAGTCTCAGCTAAGTCTCATAGAGAAGCAGCTTCCCTCTTCCCATTTCATTTCCCTACGGTCGAACTATTTCGAGTTTTTGAAGTGTTCAGAGTAAAGTCTTAGCCAAACCTTATAGAGATGCAGCTTTCCTCTACTCCTTTCGTTCTTTCTTTCTTTCTCTTTGAGAGACAAATATTCTGTAAAAGCATGAATGCTTTTTCTTTATATCGTAGACTATGTTTAACTTATGTTTTAACTCAGTCTCAGCATTCTGTATTTATTTAATTATTATATTAAATATTACATAAGATTTAAAAAAGCCCCTCCTCTGTCTCAACATTCTGTATTTATTTAATTATTATATTAAATATTACATAAGTTTTAAAAAAAACCCTACTCGTGGAATTTTCTGAAAGTATTACTGCATCAAGAGTTACTTATATAAGAAAAAAATATTGAATAAAGAGATACTATTTTAACAAGTTACTGCATCAAGATAAAGCTTTTGATAATTAGATATTTTATTAGCTAATTGAGTATTCAAGATTTATTTTCCCTACTGATTAGGGAAATATATTATTTAGTTTGGGTGTTTTAGTCTTTTAGTACTTTTATTGTTTCGTAAGTTGAACTAGGGTTTTGTTTCTTTTGAATAGTGGTGTCATCCTCATAAGTTGATATTGAGGATTTATAAAAGTGGGATTCGATTGTGATTGATTTAAACATTGTGCAGGGTGTTTGATTTCCTTGCGTTGATTGACATTTCTATCTTGGTAGTGACCAAGAGACCCTAGCTATATTTTTCTGTTGTTCTACATCATTGCTGTGTTGTCGTGCATCGTACTACATGGATTGAAAGGAATCCCTGTGGATCAAGACTCTCCTGCTCCCTTAGCAAAAATGTTTTTGATTTAAAGTGCAGGGCACTTCAAGCCTTCATGAATGTAGTTGACTCTAATTGTTGTCTGTTGATGTCAGTGATTGCATTACAGATTATGACTTCACAATTTAGAATCATTTAGTAATTTATACACCTATTCTAGTAATTTGGACCTCAACGAACAATATCTGTTAGTGATACATATGAAATAACACCTTTTAGGCTTGCTTCAAAATGTTGAGTTTTTGGTTTTATATTTGGTACATACTTGTGAATCATTCTACTAGTTTACTTATATCTAGCTAAATATTTTGAAATTGCTTGTTATTGCATTTTTTACATCTTTATCAACAGTGCTAAAATTTTCGTTTCTTCTCAAGTTTTCTGCTATATCAACTTAAGCTTTTTATGTCTGTAGGAAGCTGCTGTAAATCCTTCATATGATGAACACATAAACGAGGATGGAGAAGAGTGTGAGCATTCTTTTCTTTTAAAAGATGATCTTGGCTATGTTTGTCGTATCTGTGGAGTTGTTCAGAGAGGAATTGAAACCATTATTGAGTTCCAGTATGCAAAGGTATGGGTTTTTCTCTGCTGAACTTGGCAATAAATCTAATAATGGAGCCTATATTAATCACGCTGTTGATAATGTTTTTACATTATCTTATATTCATGTATAGAGCTTGTGTGTTCTTTGCAAAGATCTTCTAAGTATGACATTTTTGACTTGGATTCCCTCCCCTGGCATGTAAAGATTTTTTGTGTTGATGCAATTTATGTAGATTGTGGAGGTTAAGTAGTTGAAGAAACTAAAATTCAGATGAAGCTCAAGCAAAAAGCAGGGTTTCAAAGTCATGTCTAAGTCGGATGTGCTTACATCAAAGATAGGGAGGTTACTAGTGATTTAGTCAGAACTTCTGAACATGGTGTACTTTTCTAAGAATGATATTCACCTAAATATGCCAATGAACGGCTGTTTGAATCTTTAATTTCCATCTACTTATATCTGCACGATGCACTTTGTTATATATAAGCTGCTTCAGACATTAGTTTGGTCACCCACTTCTGTAATTTAGTTCCGAGTAGAATATAGATGTTGGTTTTTCTGTGGTCAAATTCTTGTATGCTACGTACGTGTGTTCATCAAAAATCTTTGGCTACTGTTGGTCTTAGTGATAATATGCAAGTGGGGTGCTGAACTCGCAGCGAGTCTAATATGCTCTTGTTGACTTCAGAATACACCACATTTCTGTACTAACTACTAAACACTTGGTTTGAACTGGGTGCATGTTTCTTTCCCTCTTGAACCTAATGAATTTTTATATTGGTAGATTGGATTAGCTGTTCCATGCTTCCTTAACCTTGAAGGAAGTTTGCTTACTTATGTAATACAATATCACATACTACAACCTCACTTCTAGAATAATACTCAGTTGCAGCATGATCTCCAGCGTATATATGAAACACTAAACTAGAGATACGTGTAGATAGTAAATTCTTGTGACCTAGTGATTTGTAATATGGATCACATGATCTCAGTTGCAAATTTCCCTCTTTCACATGACATCTAATGATGTTAAACTTTCTATTTGTTTGTTCTAAAATTTGTGCTCACACCAAACTGTGTGATATCATGTACAATGTGGGCTTTGTGATGTGTTGTACTTTGTTTTTGTTAATCAGTCTTGGAATAATCAGTTGCTGGGTGCTTGGGAGAACATCTCCCTGATGGGTAGCAGTATTACCTTAGAGCGTGCCATGTGTTTGGATAAGAACATAGGGGGTTTTGTAGTGAGAGTTTTGAGAACGTCGTTCTTGTTAACCTTGTAGGCATTTAATACCTCATCCGTCCAACAATTGCAGTGCTATTTGACTTTTTTAATGCATATTAAGGTTTGCATAGGACACACTTTACAAACTTCTCCTTGTTTTTCATTTTAATTTAAAGTTGGTCCTAAATATCTGAAAGTTTTAAAGAAAAAGTGTATCCTAGTCTCCTAGGCAAACCTTAATACTAGTATTACAAAAAAGAGTCTAGAAGTAAAATTAGTCAAACTAGTGAGTTTCTGCATTTTTTGATTTTCTGGTTTGTGCACATAATTTTTTTTTAAAAAAAATTAACTACACAGGATAGAGGTGCATATTACACCGAAGATTTTTCGAAATACGCCTTCTGTATCAATATTGAATGTATGAACTTCTAAACTTGTATCTTTATGTTTTTTCTTTCTATTTCTCCTTGGTATAACTTCTTTCATTGGAGATTTTGCTCAACTGAAAGAAGAGCATTCTTTTCCTCAGACATTTTGTGGATACTTTTGTCTGTGCATTTCTTTTTAGGTGAAATTTTAGAGAAAGGGAGATAAGAATTTTGTGGATGCTTTCAGAGCTTGCACGTTGGCCTAAGTCGATGCCACTTTGCGAAGGACTTTACAGAAACTTATCTAAAGAAAAGGACTCAAAGAAGAATAACAATATTTTCAGTTGTTTTATATGGGGCCAGCTTGTTGACAGCTAATAACTGTATATATAATTGGACTAATTGACACATCCATAATTTTTTGAAAATTATGTAGATTAATGAGTTGCAAACTCCAAGTGGTTAATGTTTGCTAAAACAATATTAGTACCCATTTGTTGACCATTGTAAGATTCCCTTGCAGTGTGCGAATTGACTTGCAGAGAGGAAAAAGTAGATTTTAGTGGTCACTCTCTTCTTTTCTTGGATTCAATGTCCTTTTTATGCTTCCATTCGGCCTCCACAATGGGATCTTTTTGAAGGGTCTTATTTCGGATTCACCAGGATTGGAGGAATGTCCTCCATTGAAGGTTTTTTGAAATGTACCATTAGTCCCACCCCACCCCACCGCCCAATTTGCATGAGGACTTCTTGTCCTCCATCTGCAATCCATGTCCTTTCTGTTACAATTCTTTTTATCCAGAAAAGAAAAAATCTTGCTATATCTAATGCTAGGTTTTGACATATCTTTATTAATGATATGTTTTCTTCGGACCTAAATTTTACAACCTGTTATTTTGTACTAGATTTTAAATATTATCATTATGATAAAATTATTCAATCATCTGAAAGAAATGCATGTATTTATTTTAATTTGAAAGCTTCTTCCCCGGTCTTTATATATACTTGAGTTAACTTTAGGAAACTCGGTATTAGGTTCGGATGCTGAAGCATAAGCAGATTCTTAAACGTACACGAGCTAGGCCTCATGCGAATGAGCTCACCCACATGGCCATGTGTGTATTTCATCTTCTTCCTATGTGATATATTACTAAGGAAAAGATACTATTTGGGATAAAAAACTCTTTACTGCATGGTGTTTGTAAGTTGTCACAGCAATGCTGTATACACACATACATTGCTTCCAAACACATAGGAATGCTGAGGCTATGCATGGACTTACTATTACCTTGTACAAAATATTTCTGAAGAAGCAGTGAAGTGAAGTGAATGAGCGAAATTTGTTCCAGAAAGGGTTATGTACTTATGTACAAGGCTGTAACTATGTAATACTATGGGGTTTCTAGTACTACCTTGTCTATCTGGTTCCTTTGTCCAATCCCGGCATCAATTATGCATGTTGTTCCTCATATAAACAAGACTTTACTAGTTAGTAGTTACACAATTCGCACGCAACACATGCTTAAGAAGCATCATACGATATCATGAGGGAAACACATCTTTCAGTCGGATAAACTGCTGTGCATTTAAGGCATAATTAGCTTGAGCTTTTGTATCGTGCCTGCCTTGATTTTGATTTGAAAAGAATGTTAAGGCTGCTTAATTGCTTTAGCTGTTAACTTATATATCTGAAAAAACAGAAATCCCTTCAATCATTTTCTGTCTTCATGTGCTTTTGGGTTATAGTGATAGATGGCCTGTGGAGACTGCTTAGTATTGTTCTCCAAAACTTTCTGCTGTGCATACATGGGAATTGAACTCTAATTATTTTGAAAGCTGTTGATCATTCTTTCAAGTCTTAAGAGAATTAGACTATTAGTCGTTATTCCAAAATATTGCCCCCTGATGTAAGATGACTGCCCATTAACTGGCAGCGCTGCCAAGGTATTAACAATTGTATATGGCATTTCTCCAAAATTTGGTATATTAGAACTTACAGCCTTTATGATATTGTCCATTAATAGTTGTTACATAAGTTCTGATCACTTTCATCCTAGCTGACTTGGTTCTCTTTTGACATTCATAAGTTGATAATATATTATAAATGGTAGCCTGTTTGTGACTTTGTTCTTCCTTTGAATTCATGTTCCAAAAATGCTTTTTGTTTGTCGCTAGATGCCTTGTCCCTTTCATTTTTATGGAGATATCTTTCCCTGACATGCTGATCTTACTTTTGGTTTAGAGCACAAGGAATACCAGAACTTACAGGTATGAAGCTCGGACTGGCAAAGATGACGAGGTTACTGAAATTCTTCCTGTTGGAATGAGATTGCCTGGACATGATTTTCTCGCTACTGAAATTTTTGCTCATCCTAGGCATAGCAAGAAAATGAAACCCCATCAAATTGAGGGCTTTAATTTTCTGGTGAGTAACAACCTGGTAACTGATAATCCCGGGGGTTGCATCCTTGCCCATGCTCCAGGATCTGGTAAAACTTTCATGATCATCAGTTTTATTCAGAGTTTCATGGCGAAGTATCCCTTCGCAAGACCACTTGTAATACTCCCAAGAGGTATCTTGCCGACTTGGAAGAAAGAATTCTTATTATGGCAAGTGGAGGACATTCCTTTACTAGACTTCTACTCTGTAAAAGCAGATGGTAGGGCTCAGCAGCTGGAAGTATTGAAACAATGGGCAGGGGAAAGGAGTATTCTCTTCCTAGGTTATAAGCAGTTTTCCTCTATTGTGTGCGATAATGATACCAGCAAGATCTCTACTGCTTGCCAGGAACTCCTATTGACCCACCCTTCCCTTCTCATCTTGGATGAAGGTCACACTCCAAGGAATGAGAACACTGACCAACTGGCTGCCCTTGAGAAGGTTCAGACACCTCGAAAAGTTGTGCTTTCTGGCACACTTTATCAAAACCATGTCAAAGAAGTCTTTAATCTTTGAATCTTGTACGGCCAAAGTTTTTGAGAATTGAAAGCTGCAAGGCAATTAAAAGGCGTATATTGAGCAGAGTGTCTATTTCTAAGAGAGGAACATGCTGAAGAAGGGCGATAATGAATTCTATGAACTGGTAGAGGAATCTCTGGTGAAAGATGACAACCTAAAGAGGAGGGCTATTGTCATACAAGATCTGAGAGAGATGACTAGCAAAGTTCTTCACTATTACAAGGGGGATTTCCTGGATGAATTACCGGGCCTTGTTGACTTCACAGTATTTCTAAATCTCAGCCCAAGACAGAAACGTGAAGTTGTAGAATTGAAGAAGTTGGGAAGAAAATTTAAGATCAGTTCTGATGGCAGTGCACTTTATGTGCACCCACAATTAAAGCATCTTTCAAAGAATACTTCAGTCAAAGACAGAGTTGATCAGGTAAGGATTGACGAAATGCTAGAGAAATTGGATGAGAGAGAAGGAGTAAAAGCCAAATTTTATCTTAATCTGCTCCGCTTGTGTGAATCAAGTGGTGAGAAGCTCCTAGTTTTCAGTCAATACCTTTTGCCGATGAAGTTCTTGGAGAGATTGACAGTAAAAGTCAAGGGTTGGAGTCTAGGCAAGGAAATATTTGTGATCACTGGTGATTCAGAGAATGAGGTCCGAGAGGTGCACATGGAGCAGTTTAACAACTCCCCAGATGCCAAAGTTTTCTTTGGATCGATCAAAGCATGCGGTGAAGGAATTTCACTTGTTGGGGCCTCGCGGATAATTATATTGGATGTGCATTTAAATCCGTCAGTCACTCGCCAGGCAATTGGTCGTGCATTCCGACCAGGCCAGGTGAAGAAGGTGTTCACCTATCGACTGGTTGCTTCAGGCTCACCCGAGGAGGAAGACCACTCCACTTGTTTCAGGAAGGAGTCTATAGCAAAGCTGTGGTTTGAATGGAACGAATGCTGTGGTCCACAAGACTTTCAGATGGAAACCGTTGATGTGAAAGACTGTGGTGATTTGTTTCTGGAAACACCATCCCTAAATGAAGATGTTATCTCACTTTACCGAAGGTCAGCAAAATTTATCCTCGCATTAATTTTCATGTTCACAATGATCTAGCCTAAAAATTCTTGTTACTTGATTTTTTCAGGTAAATAGTGACAAAAGCATAGGCATGGAATAGAATGTTGATGACAAGGGAAGCTTTGACCGCCTACCAATCAAAAATCTGGCTTTGTTTTGAAAAGAATGATCTGTATAAATTGAATCCACTGTTGGACCAGAAATTTTAAGGTTCTGTGGAGACTTGTAGGAACTTGTGAAGAATTGACAATGGATTGTTCAATGAAGTCTTCTTTTTTATTGTCTGAAATTTCTATTTACTTTGCTAGTAATGCACAATTTTTGTTCCTTTTATTGCTTTCAAGTTCAGGCAAGCTTTCCTAGTAATATGAGCAACAGATGCTTGAGTATTAAAATGATATAGCAGCTGAAGCTATGGGAGTCTTAATGTTAGCATCTTTTGCCATGGAATTGAGAGTTACTGATGACATGGTTGAATCAGACTTGAACCAACTTAACACAGGTTCAGGGTATCTTTCAAACATTGGCAACCTTGTTGATGATTGCTGCCTAATCCTTATGCAGTCTGTTGTTTTCCTCTTTTCAGTTTAATTTTGTTCCAGGGGGTTTTTTTTTTTTTTTTTTTTTTTTTGTGCGCTAATTTGAATTGACATGCGAAGACTTGAACCCTCAACGTCATGGTTAAGGTGGGTTGGTAATTCCCCTCGGCGGAAAGCCTTCGGTATAAGTAGGGTTATTAGCTCATCCTCTTGCCAAGATGTCAATTTTCTTTTATCGTCTTGTATAGAGGAGGTTACACCTCACTGTATCATACTATCATATACTCCCATATTCCAAATTATAACATCAATATTGATTTTTTAAAAGATCAATTTGTGATATTTGCAAATTCAAAATTGACATGATTCATTTAAGTTTTAAAAACAATAAATTTTATAATTAATAGTATATTTTAGATAATTTATGATATTCGTTTGAAAATGAATTTTAAAAAGTTAATATTAATTTGAAATAAAGGGAGTATGTAAATAGTCCTCCCAAACATTATATTGTGATATTATCACACCTTTTGGCAAATTGGGTATCCTGGAAAAAACTTGTTGCGTTTGTGTGAATCAAGTGGTGAAAAGCTCCTAGTTTTCAGTACCTTCTGCCTATCAAGTTCTTGGAGAGGTTACTAGTGAGGGTTAAGGGCTGGAATCCAGGTAAGGAGATATTTATGATCACTGGAAACTCCCCAAATGCCAGGGTCTTGTTTGGGCCTCGAGGATTATCATATTAGATGTGCACTTGAACCCCTCAGTTACTCGGGCAGGCATTTCGAGCAGGACAGGTGAGAAAGGTGAACACATATCGTCTAATTTCGAAGCTGTGGTTTGAATGGAACGAATGCTGTCGTCCACAAGAATTCCAGATGGAGACTGCTGATGTTAAGGATCGTGGTGACGTCTTTTTGGAAACCCCATGGCCATGCTTAAATTCTCTCTACAAATGTTTATCCTCTCGCATTAATTATAATTTTCAGTGATTTAGCTTAAAATTCTTGTTACTGATGTTTTCAGGTGAATGAATGGTTACAATTAACAAATCAAAGTAATGACAGGAGAAGCTTTGATCGATTGTTATTTTAGGAAACTATTTTGCTTTACCTACTGAATCATCCAAGGATTTACCAGTAAGTTCTGGTTCTAAGAGGATAATGCTCATGCTTATTTATGACCATGATGCACTCTGCCACTCTCCTTAATTTGCACTGAATTTTCTATTTTTCTTCCTGGCGGATGCATAATTTTCATGCCATTTAGTTTTCTTTTACCATTGATGGATTATTGCTTTGCTGCGGATTGGAATTCTTGCTCAGGTAAGCTTTGACGTACAGGATATTTTGTATTTTGGCAAGTATTATTTTTAACAGGATTTAGAGCTCTCTGTTTAGAGGGCAGGGGAGCCTTTGTTATGGCTTTTGTCTGTTTTTCCCCTGGCATCAGGTGTGTGGCCCTTTGTGTTTCAAGGACAGACAGACTTCACCTCATAAGGGATGTCACAACAGCGCCGTGCAAATGTCTATCTACAGATTTAGCCTATATTCATTCTTGCCTCTCAAGTCTCAACCCACCCCATTATGGGTTGCAGTAAATATTGGAGCCCAGATATTTAATGCTCGAAGGTGCATTAAAGTGTTGTAATACTTCAATGTACTTCCGTTTCGGCCATCTATCATATTTTTGCCCAGACATATTTCAACGCACCCACTATAGAAAAAGGGAAACAAGGTATTTTTACAGTAAAAATCTGGACATTATTTATGAAGATTAAAGAATTGACCAGGTATCAAACAACCACTCAGATGTTCTTGTGGACACTAAAACATATGCCATCAAAATTATAATTGGCCAAGTCCCACATGTCTTTATTTCAAATAGAAGATCCTCTTTTTCTTCATTACCAAACTATTCTTACAATATCATTCAACATCTAAAACAAAAAATAAAATAAAATCAGGCATCTTATCTTTACAAATATGCCGACTTTCAAACAAATATTTTTACTATATTACACTTGTGTTTCATATTTAGAGGAACATGACTTCTAATTGGACCATCTGAACGAAGAGGAGTATTCATCTTGGGATCATTCAAGATCTAGCAAGTTGTGTCACCAATCCTTCTTCATGACAAGAATAGCTCAAAAATCACCACAAAAAAAAAAAGAAAAAAAAACTTATCATGCTACAAAGTCATGTAACATATGAGAGGAACCAAACCTGTGCTGCTGGTTTCCGGAATCAATACAGTCAAAATCCACCGTCTCAGTACCAAGAGAAGGGGCTGCGGGATCATAAACATTCTTTCCTCTCATGGTGACAAAATTGTGATGAGTCCCAACAGACATGGGTATACTACCATCCTCACAGTGCTGTAATCCCAATGTGAGTGATACACCGCCCCTATTTCCGAACCTCCCCAACTCTGATATGTGATACGGAGCCATGAACCTCTCGCTGCTCCCATTTGGCTGAACCATTGTATCCGAAAAAATGTTGCATTCAGTTTGGTCCCCCCTTGGTTTTCCTAATTTATATTGAGTTTCAGTTTCTCCTTGACTTACAATATGAAAACCGGATTCAGTACATGGTCCCACCATTTCCACATCAGGAGCATGTCTGGACTTTGGCTCAAAAAATTGTCCAGTGCTACATTTCTCAGTTGCTGTGGAAGTTGCACTATTTTGCAAATCATCCCCTCTATCCTCAGAGGTCTTTACATCCACTTTTGTAGTCTTTGGAGCAATGTCTGATGAGGAATTAGAATCCATTTCAGCATCGCCAGCCTCTTCTTTATACATTTCTTCAACCATGGGTTTCCACAACCGCACACGTGCATTTATGAACCAATTCGAGACCTGAGCCAGACCGGAAATACATCAGCACATTGCAGAAGTAGAGCAAGTAATATGGAAGCAACACCAATCTTATATATATATATATATACACACACACACACAAGTCACATAGTGAGCATCACAATGACAATTAAAATTTGTCATCAAGCCCGGTAATAGAAGGGGGTTTTTGTTGATACCTACGACTTTATAGATTCTTCGAATCTGTAAGTACAAAAAACGGTTTTCGTGACGAAAACCAAGAAATACCCAGCATGAAGCCGTTATTGACTGGACAACTTAGAGAAAATCTACTGAATTGCGTAAGATATCTTAGCTCATTTTAGGTAACTTAATTGCATGATTATTCAAATGAACGAAACTTTCTCTAGCTCAGTTCAAGTGACCTAATACAATATGATTCACGCAAAAGGAAAATAGTTTCCATCCATGATCTTCTATAGATGGCTCGTCTTCTTTAACAATCATAAACAACACTAATGTTTCTCTAAAATACTTTCAAAGAAAAAGTCTTTTCAAAAGCTTATGTAATCCCTCACAGGCATATCTAGTCCAGTAAATCTAGTCTTCGTTTCATTAAAATTTTCACTATTATTGATTACTCTTTTTCTTTTTCCAGAGTCACCAGCAGCAATTACCATTCAGGTATGCACTGGGTAAACCTCGCCCCAAAGTGCCTCTGTGGAGTTTTGAACCTAGAATGTGTTATACTTATCATGTTGCTCGCTACCACTTAAATCTAGACTTCCAGTGTTAGCATGATTGATCTGGAGAGAAGTAAGCTTAACTAATGAAAATGAGCATCCTCTATGTGCCTCTATAAACACATAGGAATACATGATCAAACTTACTAACTGCCATATGTAGATAGTTCTGTTTACCTGACTTCTTGTCAAGCCTGTCTGCCGTGCTAGCATGATCTTATCAGAATCCTTAGGGTAGCTGTTTAACAAGGAAATATTAATATATCAATCGAAGAGCACAATGACCATGAATAGTACAATTGAACGGAAATAAACAAAAAGGAAAAGAACTTTTGAAGGTTGGAAACGGAATTTACGGATGAAGAAAATGTTCGAATAGCCAAGCGCGCAGAACCGTAACAGAGCTTTCAGGAAGCCCCCTCTGTGGCCTCCATGTGTGTTGTTGCATCATACCAAGCTGCTGAAGGGCTCTTTGTTGTCTAAGCTGCTGGTCTACATAACGAAGTCGAGATATTCCAACCCCCTTGCTATTTGCTGAACCATCTTGTTCCCCGAGGTTTCTTTGAGTAACTCGGATTTGTCCATTTATTGCATCACGCAAGCAACGGAAGTGACGTGAAATTGTTTGTAGAGCAAGCGCTGTGTAGGGTTTAGCTGCCCCACATCCTGCAATCACATCAAATGAAGATACCACAATCTGCATCTGATGAAAATACTGTCTGTATCTTCTATCAACCTTTCATAATAAAAATGATGATCATCAGTTATTGAAAGAGAAGTAAAGTTCAAATTCATTTGGAGCTTAGATGGAGATCATGTTCATTGTATCTAGACTTCATAATTTTCCAAGGCATATAGTCCGTCTAGGAATTTTTCAAGTTTGAGAATAAAAACGAAAAACACTTCATATGTACATGTAAACTGTTTCAAGCGAACTACGCTTTCCATATGCAGAAATGTTAAGATATTCTACAACCTTTTTTAATGCCTTTGTCAAGCAGAGGGTATAGTTCTTTTTGACATCTACTCTCTGTAGGACAATACACTATAATAACACTGATAGTATGGTAGGAAAGGAGTCATATATTTCTTTCTTTACATGAATATAAAGGCAAATATTAAAATGACATGGATAATGGATGAACGGGTCTCTACCATATAGAGCATTGTTGACTTCTTTTATTCTGGAAGTCCATAACTTAAAAGGTGCTCTTTTGAAGGTAAGAAATAGATTTCTACATTTTCTATCAGGATTTGTATTACTCGGGCTTCAGTTCTAAGGCAAGACCTCCCTCACGACAGAGACTAATGGTCAATAACAATTTTAAGCCCCAAGATTAAATCTCAAAATTCTAACAATAAGTAGATATATATCTATGAAATGAAGACATCATCCGATTAGAGAAAAAAAAACATGTTCAAGCAGCACAACCTTCGTAGCTACAGAAAATGCCTTCAAGGATTAACAAATTTGGTTTATAAAAGCAACAAACAATCCCCTAGTGCTATATAAAATAGATTAAGAACACTCTCAAATTACTTGCATGTGTTGCTTCCATAAGAATTCACTCATGGAGACACCAAACTTTTATAGGGTAATCAGTTGTACATTAAAATCCTGCAATTTCATGTTAGACCCTTACCTAATACATAATAATCTCACTTATGTAATGACCTGAGCCTGAACCCAAGTTTGAGATCAAGGATCAATCCACTATCCCAAGAGTACCTAGATCATCTTGGCCCACCACAAGTGACTCGGAGGCTTGTGTCGGTAGTCAGGGAAAAACTACACATACAAGTTAAAGAAGGGTTTGAGTTCCAAGGAGCTACCAGAGCAGGGGTTTTAGGCCTCAATATTTATAACGGTCTGGTGGCCAAGGGTCAAGATAAAGAGTCTAGTATATTCCCTATGTTTCAATTTGGGACTAGTAAGTTATGTCCTCAAAATTGAAGGAAGCAAATTTGTAGTTTAGCACTGCATTTTTTTTTTCATGCAGTAATCCTGTTAAGAGAAGGTGTATCCAGATCTCAAGAAAATTCAGCTCCCTTTATATCTCTTGCTTTCTTAAATGGAATTTCTATTTCCTAATGTTGGAACCTCACTTCTCACAAAGAAAACTGAAAGAAAAAAAAAGTCATATGCTGAATCTACATAAAATAAAAGATATGAAATAAAGTAGAAATGCTTGATTTGGGTTTCAGGGTAAGGAATTAAACCAGCTAAGCCATATTTGCAACTAGTAAGGTGAATATGGAGGTAGATAGTTAAGAGGAGAAAATTAATTGGCAATGAAGTAAAGGAAAAAAAATATTACATGAATGCTAACATTAAAATTAGCCTCACCTCATCCAGCATAGACAAAAGCTTTGACATCTTGTTTTGCATTTCCAGTTTTTCAGATGCTGAAAGCTCACTTGGAGCATTGCTGGTTAAATCTTGTGCATTTCCTTTTGATGCCCTCTCAATTTCTTTGGGATCCCTCACTGAATCTTTCTTGAAATCATGCTGCTTCAGAGCTGTCCGCACATTCACAACTTCATCAAGCAGCTGTTGGGCTGCGTTTAGGTACTTGGAGTTGGGAATGCTTCTTGCTATATTTGACATTACAAATGGAGAAACATCCCCTTTCATTAAATTTGAACTGCTTCCTGGAAAATCAGCCTGCATGTATTCAGTGTTTCTCGATTGTTTACTTCGGGAGGCCTCATCATCTCTAAAAGATCTATTCCTCCCAACATCATCCCCTGAAACTGATATGTTTGGACCCAAAAATGAAGAGAAGCCTGGGTTAGGATTCCTGTATTGCATAGAAGAAATTTGTATTCCAGATGGAATTTGTGGACTGAGGCTGAGGGATAATCCCTGACCCTGCAAGTTTTGACTACCATGAAGGATGCTGGTGGTTCCACCCATTGGTTGCATCAATAGCATCTCACTTCTGCCATCCCTCCATGCGCTGAAATCGTGCTCACCAACTTGTGACCCTCCAAGATTTGATAGGAATTCATTCTGTGAGATATTGGAATCTGAAGCTCCTGCATGAGGAATATCAACGCAGGTGTTCTGCTGCTGGGAATTTGCAGCCAATGTATCTGAATATGATCCAGAAGAAGACGCGTAGTTCATGTACATCATCATCCCTGGGAGAACTGGTGCTTCGGAATAAGAACCACGCAAAGGTTCCCTCATATAGTTCATTGGTGCCGCATCTCTTTCATTGTTTGAACTGGGGAAATAAGTGGACATCACCCCCTTTTGTCTTTCTTCAAACTTCACCTAGTTTCTTCAAGAACTGAAACCAACCATTGGAATGGTCGTCATCAGTTGCTGTCAAGTTTAACAGAGAAGTACCCCAAAACAACCAAGAACAACATTTGAAATTGGTAATAAATTCTTGAAAATAATACTTTATGCACTATTGAAAATAAATCTATTAAGTCAATATTTGATGCAGATTAATTAAATTGAGATTTCCATAACAAAGTTTTAGGTAAGAGAATGCATGTTGCTGCTTATAAAAGGAGCAAATAACATTCTTAACTGCTTAACAAAGTTCAAAGAAATAGCCAGAAGTAGATTACAGGAACGGCCATAAGCAACACACACATCACATTTTGCCGATAGATATCTTGGTTTGCCGACAAAGCTATAATTGTATTCCACATCCAAAAATATATAATTTATTAAAACTTAAACAAACTCACTTTCAGCACAGCCAAAAAGAGAGGAATAGAGAAAGGGAAGAAAGAATCCCTTTTACTAGCTTGACTAAATAAATGAGCAGTGATGACAGAAACCTAGGGGAAAATCCAGTTGGTAAAGTACCCAAAAAATAATATCAGAAGATAAAGCCAGACAAATACACAATTGCCTATCAATGTAGATAACCAAAAATAAAGGAAAGCAACATTTTTTAAGATTTTATCAAATATAAATTGTTCAAAAGCAGAGATAGATTAAAAGAAAAGGAAGTATATGGAGCAAGATTGATAACCCAATAATCCAAGAAATTTACCTAAAGGAATTACAGCCATCAACTCTTAATTTAATTATCATCATGTATCCATCGTCTAGTTCAGAGAGAAAAAGATAGCATATTCTCTATCACAACAGCAGAAAAGATGATAAGGAAAACAAAGTCAGACAAATTAATAATAATTTACTAATAAAATAATAAAAATACCTGAAAACCAGTCACAGTTGTGTGTCTTGTGGGGAACAGAAAAGCTCCGATCGGCCAAAACAATCCTACTTGAATGGAAACATACCGATCCCAAGATACCCAGAGAATTACCTTTTCACTAATTAATCTCTCACACACATAAACACACACCAAAATTCAAAACAAAATAAAAAGGAAAAAACAACAACCCAGAAATGAACTATTGTAGCTCAAAGTACATAATAAATCATCATCTCTTTACTCTCCTTTTCTTATCATAAGTATATATTCTCTATCCCATCATTCCATCCATACCCACCTGAGATAGCTACATAAAAGACTCGTCCATCTCTCTCTATACCTATCTGATTGCTCTGTTTCTTTTTTTGTCTCACAAGCCCAAATTCTTGCTTAAAAAACTATCTCCCATTTAATGGTTTCTCTTTCTAGATTTTCTATGATTTCTATCAGCTAGTTGTTACAATCGTTAGTGTTGCTTGACTTGGTTCTTGCTGTTGATGGTGTTTGGTTAAAGAGTGCAATCTCTAACTACCAGTTGGTAGACCTAAACCTCCCTTAAACCTCCTCTCCTCTCTACTCTCTCTCTCTCTCTCTCCAACCTTTGGATGTCTCTCTCATCTTAAGGATGAATGGAAGGTCTGAGTTGCTGCAATATCCACCATATTTGTAATTTATTTGTTTATTTTATTTATTCACGTCTAGGTGAGCAAAATTTTAAAATCCGGAACGGTTATTGCATCGGGTGGGTGGGTTACAGTTCAAACCAATGATCAAATTGTTATTAATTTAATGGCATCGTTAATATATAAAAATATATATTATTGATAATTAATAAAGTTTTTTAATCGTTATTTAAGGAATTTTTTTTTTATAATCTTATAAAGTTTATAACGACTACCAAACTTTATAAAGGTACGCATATTCTATGAGATTGACAAAACACCAATATTAAATTTAATTAATCTCGTTTTTCATATATAATTTTCTTTTCCCTTCATTAATTGTGTTATAATATTAAGGGATTTTCTCTGTTTAAACTATAAATTAAGTGGGATTAAGATTCCAAAACCTATACAATGTTCAAAAAAAGGAAGACTAATGACAAATTCAATCTAGAATAAATGTTTTTCCAATCTTATTTTCTTTAATTTAGATCAAATTGAGGAACAAAAAAATAAGAAGAAGAAAGAGAATAATGGCTTACCACCTTTATAGTTAGGGTGGTATTATAGCATATTTTAGTAGTTTGTTTGCATTACCAAACTTTTGGCTGAAGACTACTAGCCTGTTAGGCAGTGACTTATATTCTCATGTTTGATAATTACTTATTTTTTTACTTGTAACTTAATTTTAAGTCAAACAAAGAAGAAGTAAGTATTTGTAAATGAGTTAGTTTGATCAAATATAATACTAAGCACCTATTTTGGCCCTATTTTTATTAATGTACTTTTTAGTAATATTTATATTTTGATTTTAACTTATAAGTCATCATGATTCGAACATTTTCATAACTTGTTTTAACTTATAAGTCAAATTGATCCGAACGTTTTTAATTATAAGTCATAACTTCAAGCAATTTATAAGTCAACTTATAACTTTAAGCTATTTTAAATAAGTTGTTATGTATACCTGAAGCAACCTCTATTCCTATATACTAAAAGCCCGTAGAAATGACAATGCATCAATTGTTTGTACTCCTTCCGTTTTTAATATATAAAAGAAATATTTTTGTCCATTAATATAAGAGAATTTCAAAAATATTAATTGTTTAGTTTTTTAATATTATTCCCAAGTATTAAGTATAATTTTGGTTCTCTTACTATTTTTTACTTAATAATTAACATTCTCTTTTTCCAATACAAAGACAGTATAGGATATAGATAATTGATATTATATAATTATTTTTTTAATATTCATGCATAATTTTAAAAAATCTTATATTAAGGGACGAGGGTAGTAGTATGCAACATTTGTCAATTGAGGGAGGCAAAATATTATTGAGCAATATAATAATGAATAATACTATTGAGTAATCAAATTATTGGTTATTTGAAATGTAGATGTGTGTTAGAATAGTTCTTCTATACTTCTATTATTGCTCATTATAATGTAGTACTACTAGTTCAATAGTTTTAACATTTAAAGGCATTAACAGTATGACAAGCAGCCATATTAAATTTTCATTGACCACAATGTATATTAATAGTAGTAGTAGTTCATGTCTTCCATAAGTACTCCACAAAGTAAGAGAGTCATCATGGAATTAAATGTAAACTTACAATAATAGTAACATTCTTTTTTGTCATTTATTATCTTTGTCTAGGAGAAGATGTCACACTTGTATTTTACTTTCCTATTAGCACCTCTTTCGTCTCATGTATGACGTTTTAGAGTTGTGTATAAGAATTAAAATAATAATTATATATCATTAAATATAATATTAATTGTTTATAATATCATTTATCATTTACTTATCTCATACTCTCTTTCACCTGTAACATTTTCTCTCATCATGAGGGTAATTTTAAAAAGATTGTGGTTAATTCTCCTAAATTATATAAAACGTTAAATAATTTGAAAAAAAATAAAATAATCTAAAACGTCATATATTATGTCCCATAAATAACTCAAAATGATCATTTTTCTCGCTAATACTTTGTTAAATTAAATAAAATTATTTCACGTTTAAATTTTTATGGTAAAATGAAAATTAGTTATGACATTATTTGAATGAGGAACGTAGTTGTGAAAATATAATAACTCTATTTTTATGCATAATAAAATAAAAAATAGTATAAATTTAAACTAGTGATGATAATTTCAACAAATAACAATGCAAATTAAATAAAAAACAAAAATACAAACTAATTACAAATATATGATAGATCCAACCAAAAGTAAATAAATTTTTAAAGAAAAAACTGATGGAGTACTAGTGTCAATTTATTTTCCCTTTTTGCAGGTTGAAAAGATCAAGGGTCACTGTCTCTTTATGATTCAGACATAGAATTTGGTAAGCAGTGGACCCAAACATGCTATATGAGGCATTTTGGATGATTATTGATGATATTATTGCATATGAAAAGTGTAGCAAGTAGCAAAAGTTTGTTTGTAGGGTTGATGGTTGAAGTTATGGCTGCAATTTTCATCATTAATTCTAGAGGTACATTTATCCATGTGAGGAAATAGGATTACAAGGTATCCTTCATATAAATACAACATTTGATTGTGGGGATAAAGGTGCAAAAAATCTCTCCGACATTTTTTAATGTCTCTCTAAAGATCTTATATATTTTTTTGTTCAAAAATATCTTAGCGTTTACAATTTTTTGAATTAATTCGTGCTTTTTCTAAATTAACAATAATGTCTTAGGCCAAGTAAACAACGACGATGGCGTGGCGAGGGCATGAAGGGTTAAATATAAAACATATTCTAAATAGAATTATATATATCATTTAATCAAAAAAAAAAAATACTAAAATTCAAAAAAAAAAAAGCATAACATATTTACATCATTTAATCAAAATACTAAAATTCAAAACATAACATATTTACATCAAATACTAATTAAAAAAATACTAAAATTTTATTTTAAAAAATACTTAAATATTAGAAAAAAAAATCAAATTAAAAAATACTAAAATACTAAAATTTAAATTATGTTGTTAATTAATCAAAACAACAAAAATTCAAATTACATCATTAAAATACTAAAATCATAACATTAATATTTTGAATATTACTAAATAACGTTATCAATTTTTTAATATTCAAAATATTCAATTTTAGTAATATTTTGAATATTTTGTATATTCAAAATAACGTTAATATTTTGGATATTTTGTATATTACTAAAATACATGACTAAAATATTTTGAATATTAGCGTTAATATATTGTGAATATTAAAAAATATTTTAGTAATAATGTTATTTTAGTAATAACGTTGAATATTTTGAATATTACTAAAAATAATGTAATATTAATATTTTGTAATATTAACGTTATTACTAAAATAACGTTATTTTAGATTATATAAAATATTCAAAATATTCAAAATTTTACTAAAATAATGTTATTACTAAAATAACGTTATTTTTTGAGTAATATTTTTTATATTCAAAATATATCAATATTAACGCTTTTATATATTTTTAATTACGTTAATTAAAATAGTATTTTATGATATTAGTTACGTTAATTAAAATAATATTTTATGATATTAATCATAACATAATAGTAATTTTGTAATATTTACATTAATATTAAAATAGTATTTTATGATATTAATGTTATTTCTTGAAATACTATTTTGAAATACTATTTTAATTAACGTTAATGAAATGTTGTACAAAATATTAATGTTATGATTTTAATATTCAAAATATTACAAAATAATTAATGTTATGATTTTAGTATTTTAATGATGTAATTTGAATTTTTGTTGTTTTGATTAATTAACAACATAATTTGAATTTTAGTATTTCAAAGTATTTTTTAATTGATTTTTTTCTAATATTTTAGTATTTTTTAATTAGAATTTTAGTATTTTTTTAATTAGTATTTGATGTAAATATGTTATGTTTTGAATTTTAGTATTTTGATTAAATGATGTAAATATATTATGCTTTTTTATTTTGAATTTTAGTATTTTTTGTTTTGATTAAATGATATATATAATTCTATTTAGAATATGTTTTATATTTAACCCTCCATGTCCTGCCACGTCATCGCCGTTTGTCTAGTTGGCACAAATTGCTTGCAAGAAGTAGGGCAAAAAATATTAAAAAATTATAACGTTAAGGGTATTTTTGGACAAAAAAAAGTATAGGGTGCTCGGTAGACATTAAGAAAAATGTCAGGAGCATTTTTGGACCTTATCTCTTTGATTGTGACCTAGCCCATCATCTTATCTCAAATTCTAAAGTGGTTAGAATGAAATTTATTTTTGAATAAGTTGATTAATTGGCCAATAGAGTGCTGACACACAAACAAGACTCTATGTGTGTCGGTATTCTATTGATCAATTGACCAAAAAATAAATTTAATACTAACTGAATCCCTCAAATTCAAACCTAGCTCTTAAATAATTTTAGGGGTGGTTAGCATGAAGTGAACTTCATAGTATGTTCACTTCAAGTCTAATAAAATGCTGACACGCAGGCGGAGAGATCACCCTCCCACCTGTGTGTCAACATTATATTAGACATGAAATGAACTTACCATGAAGTTCACTTCATACTAACTGAATCTAATAATTTAAATACATTATCATAGGGCTCGAATTAAATTTGAATAATAAATATTTAAATTTAGTCAACTTTAAAAATAGAATTCAAATTTGAGTCAAATTCAAGTAGGAGTTAATTGGTTTTCAATACATTAGGACAGGGATTACATCAAATTCGAATAATAATTATTCAATTTGTGTCAAATTTGAACATAAGTTTTTAAATATAATTGAAATTGGAGTCAGAATTCTGGTAGGAGTTAATTGGTTTTGAAAATTTTGTATATTAAATTAAATGCCCTGGGCCTGGGCACTGAATATAAAAAGAGAGAGATAAGGCTGGTATGGTAACTGGTAAGGAACAGAGTAGCAGGGTTTGGGGAGCAAGGGGCCCCTTATCAACTTGAGATTTGGAATCTTAGACTGAGGGGGTGAGAGGTGCAGCTGCAGCAGAACAAAACCCCTAAACCTTGGGATTGGCAAAAACCAAATCTAAGGTTATATATGTACAATATTACATGAAGGATATAAAATAGAGAATCTAGTGGTTATGAAGACTTCAAAGGCCAGCTAGGATTGAGGAAAAAAAACTAATAAAACCAATTTTTTTTTTTCAATTCAATTATTCGATTATTTGGGTATATTCAGTTATAATCATTTTATATTTTGGTTTTCAATTTCGATTTTGAATATGAAAATTAGAGTATTCGGATAACCGATTAACTAAATTAAAAACTTAAAAAAATAAAATACTGTTTTTAATTAGAATTTAATAGACTTTGTCATATGAATTGTGTACTTATGTATTGTTAATTTGAATTTATTAAACTAGTTTATGAATCATTATTGTTTCGGATTGTGGTTAAATATTGCTTGGAAACTTTAATGTGAAAATTATGAATTTTTTTGTTTTATAAAATTAAGTTCATATTTCAGTTATTTGGTGAATAACCGAATAGTATAATTCGGTTATTCGAGTTTTGATTATTCGGTTAGAACGTATATATATTTCAAATACTTATTCGAACAATAAAATTATATATATTCGGTATTCAATTATAACCGAATAGATAATTCGATTCAGTTATAACCACATGGATTAGTGATGGTTTCTCCAGTGCCATATGCTTTTGCTTTTGACAAGATGCACTTGGTTATCCCATTTTAATTCAAGCCCGAGTGATATTTTTATACTCTATAATGCGTCTTGAATAAATAATAAACGAGTCTTATATTTATGATTATAAATGATGATTTGACAATTTCAAGTTAAATCGACAAAATGTTTCAAACGTTCTTAAAAATTCTTACTTCCATTGTGTCATTTGTATTTATATTTTTCAGGATCTCGATTCATAAATATTTTGATTTGAGATAATTAACATTGTCCCAAAATTTCTAATAAAATCACTATCTCTCTTTTCGTATTCCTAGAAAGACAAGACTTAGTTGGAAGTGTCATTCTTTATACGTAGAAATATAAATTTACTTGATCCAAGCCTTTAAAAGTTAAAAGTTTCATTACGTATGTGAAAATGAATGGCAATGGCAATATAAGGTTAATTCCCAATTGTACCACTACTAGTTATACTTGTGATGTAACGTTGGTTGAGTCATTTCCACCAAACTCCATTATATTATTGTTTAAAAATAACATATTATTGTCAAAGCTTTAAATATATTAGTATTTCTGTAGTTTTATCCTTTTTATTTTGCTAGTAAACGATATCTTCAAATGTCTATCAAGTTTGCCAACTGTAACCATTAAAAAAGAACACACGATTTAAGAAAATTGGCACGTGCCACTAGTCATTACTATAATCGATTGCCATATTTTACATTACAAATTAAACCAACTCATAACTGAGAACAGATCATCTGTCCTAAATTTTCTGTTTTTCTTGTGTCCTCTCACTTAAATTTTAACACATATTTTTTTATTTAACTTTAGAATTAATTAATATATTAAGTAAGAGACTGATGTTAATATTTAAGTAGAGGGACACAAGAAGACACCGAAATTGGGGGAACAGAGGATTTTGCTCTCCCCATAAGTTCGGCTAACACGTGTAATATAAGTGTGAAAAAATTATTTAAAATGGTAATTTTAAATTACACAAAAGTATGAATAAAAACTCTTTTATATCCAAATAAATTAACCCCACCCACTCCTTTCCCAAAACAATAAAAATATAAGTTGATATATAAAACAAAATTGTTTGGAAATTCTGGCATGGAAACGTGGGCCCACTATAGCGTTAAAATCAAACTAAACATATTAAATTAGATTTGATGGTGTAGGCTTATAATAGAAGAAAGAGAGCTTATGTTCCATCATCCTTTGATGGTGGAAGCTGAGAGGCTGTGACATGCATGTTTTTGTTTATATCACTTTTTTTATTAAAATAATAATGTTTCTTTTCTCTTTTTTTATTAAGACAACAAAGTTCAAAGAAGTGTTATTATTTCTGAAGGACTAACCCAGCATTAAACTGGCCCATCCCAGTCCAGCCCAGCCCAGCCCAGCTTAGCTTACTACATTATTATGTAGTTTAAATTAAACCCTATATAAACCTTGTACATATTTACTCCATATAAATGAAAAACATGAAATTTATGTATAAAACAATTTGATTAGGTTCGATAGCCTCTCGCTCTGCAACTCCAAACTACAAAGAAAGATGGGAAAGAACAAGAACAAGCCGATGAAGAAGAAAGAAGGTGGCGATAGCCAATACAGTCCTGCCACTATTTTCGTTGCTAACTTGCCTTATTCTTTCACTAATTCCCAGGTTCAGATTCTCTTTCTCTCTCTAAATCTCTTTATTTACCATACATGAACAAATTCACGAATATATTGTAATTTGTGTGTTTAATTTCTCTATATTTCAGCTTGAAGAAACTTTTAGTGATGTCGGACCAATTAGGCGATGCTTTATGGTTACCCAGAGAGGTAAGCATTTGAATCATTGAGTTCTAGCTCAGACTTGTTTCGATTACAGCTCGTTTGAACTTCCATTGCACCTTTTTTTTTTGATTTAGGAAAATGGTTAATGCTCCTAAACTCTGCACTCACTGAAGTGCCAATGGTAGTATTGTTGAGATTAACCGGAAAGTAGGTACCTTTATGTGCATAAATTAGGTGGCTTGATTTTATGCTTAATTTAAAGTACTTAGGTGGTGTTTGATAAACTGAGTGTTAAGATCTGAACAGTTAGAGCATCTGTTCACAATTGTGTCTGTTTGATAATTAATTTTTTCAAAATGTATGAATAACAGTATTTTACCATTTTAACCTCTGAACAATTTATGCAAAACCTGTTTGATAATCAGAAAGGTCTGAATAGTATTTTAAATATATGTTTATAATCATTTTGCTCCGTTTCATCGTCAAACATGTTATCTAGATCATATCGAGC
This sequence comes from Panax ginseng, assembly GCA_020205605.1. Classification (NCBI taxonomy): domain Eukaryota; kingdom Viridiplantae; phylum Streptophyta; class Magnoliopsida; order Apiales; family Araliaceae; genus Panax; species Panax ginseng. The sequence continues at coordinate 2,508,172 of CM035133.1, read as the reverse complement.
AAACAATTCATCATCAATGTTATACTTCCTTATGAAATTATGGACTGCGAAGCAAGTGATAACTACGAAACTGCATTCCTTATGCTTTTCAAAGGTAAGGTTGATAAAATAATTATCAGTGTGGAAGTCAGTATTAGAGATGACAAATATATAGTAGTTTTGACAGAATTCTTGTTTCCGAACACATGAATATTGATTACATAAATAGAACTGTATTAAAAAACTAATATTGTTCTTCGCGAGGCTAATTTCTAAATATTTATCAATGAATTAAGATACACAATTTGTAGGAATGAAGATTGTCATCTCAAATTAAGTTATTGTGGGTATCCATGCACCATTTTACATCTATCAAAAAATCCAATTGAGCTGTCATAATTTCAGATGAAACCTTTCTGATTATGAAGCATTTATTGTGACGCCCCCAAAATAGGTATACATCACCCATCTTGAGTCGCCAAATATATGGTACAAAATTCAAATACAATTTAATTATACAACAGTCGTGTAAAATACGACAAAACATAATCTAAAAGTTTCAATAAGAATATTGTCATCTAGACAATATCCACACTCAATGGAGTCTTCATTACATTTATTGTCACACTATTTAACAGAATAGTGAGGACTACTAATGCTATCATCTGGACCGTCACTCCGTTCCCCTACTAGTCCCGGCTACGTTCTCATTTTCTGAAGAGAACAGTGAAAGAAAGGATGAGCTTAACTAGCCCAGTAAGAAATATTATGACTAAAATAATGCAGTTATCATTAGCCTTCAACAATGTTAAACTGATAGAATATAATAGACAACAAGTTTAACTGCAGCGGAACAAACAATCCATTAGAAGAGTCAAGTAGAGCATAAAATCTACTATCTTCTATGATTTAAAAGTTTTTCATCAACTTTATCACGAGACTCGACAATAAATAAAATCGAATCATCCTCGTATCACGGCCGAGGATATTCATGTAATCATCAATGGTCATGACTATACCGAATAATCCCACGATCATAATCACACCAACAACTGTCCATCAATGAACTACGTGCCCGATGAAGACTTTTACCACATCATTCATCACATTACGGCCATGATTATACCGAATAATCCACGGTCATGATTATCCGAGAATAATTCTCGGTCATAATCATACCAAGTCCATATACGACGTAAGCCAAAGATGACTTTCATCACAATATAAGCACGAGGATGATGACAATGACATAATAATTCAATAAAACAAGTTCAAGGATAAATTTTAAAGATTTATAATTTTAATTTATCCGAAATCAATAACGCCCAAATTGTCAACATGATACTTCTTTTGTGGAGTAAAATTCAAGAATGCTCGGAAGAATATTTTCATGAAAAGATATTTAGATGAAGTGCAAATATCAAGGATATTCCACTAATTTCATGGAGTATAGAAACCAAAACTTTAACCAACTGAGTATAATAGAATATATGAAACCCATGAATGGATTTTTTGCTCGCATTATGCAGTAATCCATGTAGATGAGATCATTTCCACAATTTAATAAGGAATGAATACTAAAGATCATTCACCATGCATGCGGTAATCCACGTAGAAAAAGTTATTCCAATGTAATAATAAAGAACGGAATAATGAAGAATTCACAGCGTGCGTAATCGCGCGATGCATGTGTTATTCCAACAGAATAATAAAGAATGAAACCAGGTCTAGCGTAATCCGCACCGATAAGATATTCCAACAGAATAATAAAGAATGGAATAATGAAGAATTTCACCATGTATGCGGTGCTTCGCATGAGCAAAGTTATTCAACATAATAATAAAGAATGGAATATTAACTCTTACGAGTATTGAAAGAAAATAACTCTCTTCATGAATACGAAAGAATAATACCCTTTACCTTAGAAGAAACTGGATATTGGAATAGTGAGGTAGCAGACTTCTCTTCTTCTTTCTCTCTATAATTTCTCTTTATAATAATTGCTCTAAAGCTTTAGTGAATTGGTGAGAAATGAAGGAAGAATGAGCTTCTATTTATAGGAAAATATAGTTTCGATAATTGCATGTTTTGGGGCTCGAAATATTACAGTATAGTACCTTCAACTTTTCTTTCATTTTTAATTTAGTCCTGCAAGTATTATCAAACTTGCACCACCTCCTCTAATAGTAAATAATGTGAATCAATAGTTCAATCATGTGAATCAATAGTTATAATCATGTGAAAATACGAATTACAGTATAGTACCTCCATCTATACCTCTATTTTTAACTTAGTCATGCAAGTATTATCAATCTTACACCAACTCCCCTAATAGTACAAGAATGTGAATCAATAGTACACACATGTGAACAAATAGTTATAATCATGTGAATTAATAGCAATTAATTGCTCATTTATCCGATTAATTACCCGACTGGTCAGTAAAACTTCCAGACATCAATTAATATCGGAATAAATGTCGATTTTCACTAACACTAATAATTCCAACACAATGGAACTATCAATTTCATCTTTAATCAACACGAACTTATTCATCATTAATATTATAACTCACAATATTTAACAAACCGTGTCGCTCCTCAGAAGAGAGGGGCTTCAGATAAAGATTTCTCTTTATTGGCGCCTAATTAGATGACCAAACCTCTCCTTGACAGAACTTCTAGATATTGTAAATATTGCAATTTAATAATATGAATAACTTTGTCGTCTCTATTATTGATTTAATAATATAACATATTATCGCAGATGATATTGTGACAATAATTGAATCAATAATATGAGAGATATGATACAACAATTCATCAGAAAGCAATAATTGAGTATAAGCGAGTGACTTCTCACGTAAGCATCAATAATCAATCTGTGTGCTACTTATGCAAACCACGCCGTATTCATTGTATTTTTTACTACGGGTAGTTCAAGCAGCTTTTAACAAGAACACTTTCGCCGTTATTTTTATAAAAAGATAATTTCATCGTTTTCTTACTACGACAATACTTACGTTAGGGGTCCACCAATGATTGTGCCGTCGCATTTAATATTCCCTATTAAAACGAATATTCTCAAACCAATCGAATATTATATAACCACTTGCTTACTTTGCAAAATTTATAAATATTACCCACAGCTATAACATTATATCAAATCCATACCATAATATTCAAAAATATATTTTGAGAAAATTATTCTTTATTCATAAAAGTTGGGGTCTTACATTTATGGTCATCTATATTTGTTCCAAAGTTCTCCCTTTTGTTTTTGGCACAATGATGATCACAAATACAATGGCGAGTAGATTTATCATAGCATAAAGAATATAAGTTCCTGAAATTTCATAAAAAGAAAAGTGTAAGTTTTAGAATCAGTCAAATTTCCTGATATCACAAATTGATATATAACAAAGATTCTAACAAAAGCTCCATTAATATGTTACATATATTTACCGTAAGAGCTCCAGCTAATGTGAAAATTGAAGGTGTAGGATACTGCCCATGCACTGAACCAATTCACTAGTGTTGCTAGGCTTCCACCAGCTCCTTTGATATTTATAGGAAATATCTACAAGAGAATGGAAATTCTCAGATTTGTGGCATGAGAAACTTTAGAAGAAATTTATTGACTTGGTATATTTTACTTACCTCAGACATTACAACCCATGGAACTACTCCCATTCCTACCAAAAAAGATCCTATGTACACCTGGGATCATCAAACAAAACAATGGTGACAATCTGCAATTTAAGCTTAACGAGATGCCCACTTTGCGATTTAATATTTCAAAATCCATATGTTAGATTGGTTCCAATTTTTAATGTTATAAAGGGTATTACATAGTATATTACAAAAATATATCCCAGCAAAAACGGACATCTTAAACAGTTTTTGCAAGGTTTTAAACTGCCCAGTTGAAATAGTTTCCTACCAAACTCAACTTGCTTAATTTTTTACAAAACAGACTATCTTCAAATTAATTTGTCTAACCCACTTAATTCACTTTAGAAAACATGCTTAAAGAGTTTATGGCTCAGAAGCTTGACAAATTTCCCTTATTAATGCTGACAGCCTCTAAGACGACTTTTATCAAACAAAACATAGCCATTCATTTTTGGGACAGAGGTCATAGATGTTCATACATACAATAAGCTATGTTTTTCCTCCCTTATTACTCCACACAACAACTAGTCTCCTTCTTGCTAATTTATAGATATCACAGCCACAATTCACATTGTATCACATATAACTAACCAATTTTAATAAAACTCATAAAACTCATGACATACCTTCTATGTGCTGCAGATTTTCAGTTTGATAATGCTTGATTGTAGCTTTAATGTTAGTAAGAATCTTCAATTTAGCTGCAATTTCAATTTATTGGAACTTCTATTCTCTTCTAGCCGAACCAATGGTTGCTTTTATTGGAACTTCTATTCTCTTCTAGCCGAACCAATGGTTGCTTTAAGGAGTCATGAACTTGTTTTGGGTCGAATGAAGGGTGCATATGTTTGGTAGGTAGAGAATAATGAAATGGAATGGAATGGGTAGAAGGCAAAAATGGAAGGAATTGATAAGGATCCTACCCATATACAAATATAAGACCTTTCAAACAGTATCAAAATATTATGAAGCCTCCTAGCCTAGTATGCCAGTGCATCAGTATCGTGATTCAGGTTGCCGACAAAAATCAGAAGGGCAAAAAAAAAATCAGATGAACTCCGTGCAATAGATGAACAATAGATGAAGAAGGGAGAGAAGATTACCAACGAAAGAAGACAAAGGAGCAGCAACGATTCAGCGAGGGAGAAGAGCTGCAACGATAGCGAGGGAGAAGAGCAGCAGCGATAGTGAAGGAGAGAAGAGGCGATCTAGGTTTGATTTGGGATAAAAGAGGGAAGAGGTTATTATTGTCCCCAAAAAAATTTTCTCGCTCAGAGGCTCCTCTGGATGCTATAGATTTATTTTTATGTCTAACTAATTAAGAACTATTAAGAGGCAAAATTTTTTTGTTAAACAAGATTGCCTCCTAATCGCTTACTAGTTTGCTTTGCAAAATGAGAAGTTTTGATGTAATTTAATTTCTCTGTTCTCAAACTGAGCCTTATCTAGCTTATTTGAAGTGGAATGCTATTCTTTTTACTGAATACTTTTTGGTCTTTCAATGATTATAGGGTCGACTGAACACCGTGGCTTTGGATTTGTTCAATTGTAAGTCTGTCTTATTTTTCTCAGACTGTTCTTTATTTTTGCTACAGAAGACAAATTTTGCTGTTAAGAATTTTATTGGTTCTAATTCTTCCAATATATTTGGGTGTACTTCTACAATGCATGAATTATATTGCGTTTTTATTATTTGTAAACCCAATTTCAGTTGCACCTGACAGTACTTTCATTCTCTTACAAATATATACTCCTTTCTTTCCACAAAAGGAGTCCTATTTGATTATTTACCTATTCAAAATTGATGTGAATTTATTTGATATTGATTAATGCAATAGTTAATATTTTTTAAACTACTTAAAAAAGTATCACTAAATGTAATATTTCTCAAATTAACTATCAAAGCCAAATGGGACTCTTTTAGGGAGTATAAGATCGAAGTATCTCTGAGGCAAGGGCACAAGTGCTTTTTGCAAACTCCTGCCAATACTCAATAATTCTTCTTGTTCATTTGCATTGTATATTGGTTTCACATTTTACTATGTTTTGAATGTGATTATAGTGCCGCTACTGAAGATGCCAACCGTGCCATTGAGCTGAAAAATGGTTCATCTGTCGGAGGTCGAAAAATTGGAGTTAAACATGCCATGCATCGAGCTCCTCTTGAACAACGTCGATCAAAAGGGGATCAAGGTATGTACTAACTATTTATGTCAATGATTCCGTTTATTATGTTCTTGCTCATTCAACCTTTTTTTCTTTTTTTGGTTTTTGTTTGAGTGTTCTTGCTCTACAATCACACTATTTTCTGATAAAACTTTTCTTTCGTTACGCGGTCATTATATATAGTGGTGCACTTGGACGCTGTTGTCAAGACAAAGATGGTCAAGGATGACTTTTCATCTGGGGTTGTCAAGCATGAACAGACTTCAAATTCTCAAGAATTAGGTTTTGTGTTAAAATATCCTATAAATATTTTCATAAAGTTGATATTTATTGTTTATCTTTTTTAATTATGAATAAATGTTACAGAGAAAAATGTAGATAAATCTGTGGAACCCAGGAAAGCAATGACAGTTTGCAAAAGTGTATCTGCTGAAGGAAGTTGCTCAGAAACGCAGAGGTGTTAAATCATCTCTTAGATCCTCCTTTGCGTTCTTGTACTAAATTGTGTGGGTCCATTGTGTTTTCCGCTATGTGAATATGTGTCATCAGTGAAAGAAATATCATGTACTCATAATTGTTTATGAATTGTGTGGGTTCATTGTTAGATTTTTTAAGCTCATGATCAACCTCAATTTATTATTGTATTTGATTTCAGCTCCATATCGACTTAGATAGTATGGCCTCTAGAGCAGATATTGAAAAAGTAGTTGTTGCAGTTGTTTAAAATTTAAATTTTGAAGTTCTAAGTTTTAGATCAACAGTTTCAGTTGTCGAATCTTCCTGAGTCATTAATCCTTGTTCATGCTATATTACTTGCATTAAACTTCAATTCTTTGACTAACTGGCTCATCATGTATTCATCTCTGTTTATGTCAAAAAGGGTTGCTAGGACAGTTATATTTGGTGGGCTTCTTAATTCTGATATGGCGGAGGTTGTTCACCGTCAAGCAAAAGAGTGTGGCACTGTATCTTCTGTAACTTATCCTCTTTCAAAAGATGAGCTTGAACATCATGGTAAGAACATTTCTCCATTGATGTTATGTTTCTGTCAACACATCCTGCGGAATATTGATAGTTTGTTTTGCTTATGAAGTCTACGCTTTTTCCAAGAAAAAAATGGAAATGTTTTAAATGTGACAGTTTGATGTGAAGTGTATATATTTCTTTGTTGTTTATGTGTTATTTTTATTTTTTTTATGATGTAGGAAACACTTATAACCGTCTCTTTGGTTCTACGATTTCATAATTAAACTTGTATATCAGAATGTGGTTATTGAATTTATCAGGTTTAAGATACAGGAAGAGTAATAAATGTAGTTTTTGTTCTTGATTGAATATGTAGCTGAAATAGCTATGAGAAAGAGAAATTTTTGTAATGCACCTATTTAGTAAGAAAGAATACCTCAATCTCCACTTTCCATATAAGTGTTAAAGTGTATAACTGTGTAAGGACTGAAGATCAATTGGAGGTCCAAGTGTATATATGTAGCATTTTCTTCTTTAATTAATGCTGTAAACTCTTCTAGTTGACTTCTAAGGAAGGTTTTTACAACATTTCTTTGTTAGAACTTCCCCCCAAGTTTCTTTGAATAACATCCCCCTTTGCCTATAGATTTTAGTTTTTCTCTTCTAGTTTGATTTATTTGAGGGGTGTGGAGTCCATATTTTTTTAATCTGAAATATTTATCCTGATTTCTTAGAATAATAGTTATGATACATGCCAACTTTCCTTGAGGAATCCTGTCAATTATCACTGTCCATTGACTTCTAAACTAAACTGGTTAACTTGTTTCAAGTGGATCAACCATCAACTTGTATATGAAAGCTCTTTGTGCAGCTGGTATGATAATCTATGATCCTGTTGTGATGCTTGTACCTTGAAGTTAAATACCTAACTGCGGTGTTCTTGTTCTTCATATTATTTTGTTTTTTTCACTTTATACTGACTATTCTGATATGCTAGCTTGACAATAATCTTTAGTCTTTGCTATGAAATGGCAAGCAACGGGTTCTCCAATTTTAATGTGTAGAGATACTTTGTATACCCCCTATAAAATTTTTCTCCTGCTTAAAATGTAACAAGACCATGAATGTGTGAATTTTTCTCAGGCCTTGCTCAAGATGGATGTAAAATGGATGCCTCATCTGTGCTTTATACGAGTGTTAAGTCCGCTCGTGCTTGTGTTACAATGATGCACCAAAAAGAGATAAGTGGGGGATTTGTTTGGGCTCGCCAGTTAGGTGGAGAGGTAATGTTGCTATTGTTTTCAGTGACACATAATTGATTTAAACTCTGACTAAAGGAATTCATCGATCAGCTATGAAATCATAACTGTTAAGTCTCACATGTCACGCACTAAATGTTATGCCAAAGACCCAAGTTTTGACATTTGACATAAAATTATGTTGCCAAGTATTAGTATTCCTGGTCTTCCAAAGTAAATTCAAAACCTTGGTTGTCATTGCAAGTTTTCTCTTATTGTAGTTTTCTATGGCTAAAACATCAGCTTCCTACCTCATTTTATTGTTTATTATATTTATGTTTAATATATGTTTATTTATGTTCTTATACTTGAGTTCTTAGTCTTCCTTTTACGATTGAACTTGTGGACCAGGGCTCCAAGACTCGGAAATGGAAACTTATTGTTCGGAATCTTCCTTTCAAGGTTTTTCTTATATTAACCATGTTAATATTTAACCTATTTCTGTTACCTTTTGATATATCACTTGTATATATGTATACACTGAGAAGCTGAACCTTTAACTTACATCACAAATCACAATGCAGGCTAAAGTGAATGAGATTAAAGATATGTTTTCATCAGCAGGCTTTGTTTGGGAAGTATTTATTCCACAAAATTTTGAGACTGGGTATATCTTTAGAAACGTCTGATAACCTTTTTTTGTTGTTGATGAAAGATCATATTCTTACAATTCTATAAACTTGATTTCGTCTTTGACAGGCAATCTAAGGGATTTGCATTTGTCAAATACACATGCAAACAGGATGCAGAAAATGTATGATACATGTTATATAATGTGCACCAAGTGCGCTAAATATAGGTTTAGCTTTAGCTTTCATCTTTTCAAGTCCGTCTAACATTTTTTTTATTCTCATCTTTTCTTTCCCACCTCCAGGCCATCAAGAAGTTTAATGGAAATTCTTTTGGTAAAAGACCCATTGCTGTTGATTGGGCTGTTCCCAAAAAAATTTATGCTACTGGTGCTCAGCCTGCAACTGCTTCAGAAGATGGTAATCTTGCCATGCTATTCTCCACTTACTATATTTAGCATTTATTCTCTTTTCGTTATTTGTTCCCCTTATTATGAAGTTTAGAGCTCGTATTCTTGTTTTTCAGTTATGAAATGAATAGTTGGTAGTGTAATGGGACTTTTGCAAGTTCTTTTGCAAATTAAAGAGAAAGAAATTGGTCAAATGCAAACCTCATGTGGAAGGGGTGGGAAGGTGGTAGAGTGGGGATTCTGTTATCATAATCTCAGATAACTCAACAGAGAATAATATACAGATTGGATGCCCATACTAGCTTTTGTAAAGGCGTTCTAAATGCTTACGTATGATGGTACTAAATATCCTCACAAGAGCTCATATTTTTGTTTTTTAGTTATGAAATGAATAGTTGGTAGTGTAATGGGACTTTTGCAAATTAAAGAGAAAGAAATGGGTCAACTGCAAACCTTATGTGGAAGGGGTTGGAAGGTGGTAGAGTGTGTTGGATTCTGTTTTCATAATCTCAGATAACTCAACAGAGAATAATATACAGATTGGATCCCCATACAAGCTTTTGTAAAGGTATTCTAAATGCTTACGTATGAATGGTACTAAATACCCTCACATTGCTAACATTTAGTTATATCATGGAAGCAAGTGGTAGTAAACCCTCTATTTACTTATCAAAAAATATATAAGGATTTATACTACGGAAGCAATTTATGTGGTGAATGATTTATGTTTGAGACAAAAATTATATTAAATACCCTCACATTTATAACATTTAGTTATATTATGAAAGGAATTTATTTGGTGAGTGATAAAATGGTTTGTGTTGGAGATATAAGTATTTAAGTTCGTTCTGATTGAAGCCATTGATTACATTAAAGTCAGAATGTCATCAAACTTTGACTTTTCAAAGTGTACTATGACTTTGAGAAGTTAAATATCTGTTTGCTATTATTAGGGAAAAAATTCTTCATATTTACCATGTCCTCCTATCAAAAAATCCTGACCTCTTCCCTGAAGTTATATAAATTTCAATCCATTGCACATGTTTCGATATGTGTGGCTATTTCCAATATGGGACACATATCAACTCACCCGTAGGATCTACCACACTTCTGTGCCACGTGTTCCCTCATAGGACCATACGGTTTGTGGGTTGGCTCGGCTAAGACCCTAGCCTGAATTTAGCCTTGATCCAGGCTAAATTCACTGGACCAAGAGCTACCTGGGTTATCTTGACCCATTACAAACCCACCCAAATGTTATGACAAATTATTGATACTCTTTGAAGTAGAGTTGAGATCTTATATAGATTTCAGTCCATTCCGCATGTTTTGATGTGGGAATGGGGTATTACAGTAACTTTCCATATTCTTAACAATAACTCTGGTAGTACATTCAACAGAGATACTTTTATGCTGAAAAACACTGCACTTTCCATTCTGTTCTGTGGTGCTTTTCATTGTCTAGGTCAGCCTTTAACTGGATCCACCTTGTTGTTTTTACAGGACAGAATGGAAGTGATGAGGAAGATGATGATATGAGTAGTGATATAGAGGATGATGACAAGGATGTTGAAGTGAAAATTACAGAACCTAATCGGGCAGATGTTGTTCCTGATAACTCCTATTCAACAGAGATAGAAGGCATTCCTACAGAAGTTGATTTTGAAGAGGAGGCAGATGTTGCAAGGAAAGTTCTTAATAATTTGATTTCATTAACTTCTAAAGGGACACCTATTTCTCCTGAAGATAAATCAACTGCAGCAAAGAGTGAAAAGGATGATGAAATTGTTACAATTCCCAGCAAGCCATTTGACGGGTCTACACAATTACCACATGAAACGAAACAAGGCAACTCCAGAAAAAGTGATTTGGAAAGTAAAAAACCTGTTGAGGAAGAAGAAGATCTGCAGAGAACAATCTTCATTTGCAATCTTCCTTTTGATATTGATAATGAAGAAGTGAAACAACGTTTCTCTGGATTTGGTGAAGTGCAGTCCTTTTTCCCAGTTCTTCATCAAGTCACAAAGTATGAATCTATTTAGGAATTGTTTCTTTTTAGTATTCTTTGAAATTCATATATATATATATATATATATATATATATATATTTAATTCATTTGTATAGGCGACCGAGAGGAACTGGATTTCTCAAGTTCAAGACAGCTGATGCAGCTGATGCTGCATTTTCAGCTGGCAGTGCTGTAGCTGGCTTGGGTATTGTTCTCAAGGGCAGACAATTGAAGGTTTTGAAGGCTTTGGACAAGAAATCAGCACATAATAAGGAATTGGAAAAGACCAAGAAGGAGGATCATGACCACCGCAATCTGTACCTGGCAAAGGTTGGTTTTCTATCTCATCAACCCCATCTCATTCCTTAGCGCTGAGGGGTCCAATGTTGTACTGTTGGTTTTTCAGCTTAAGTTGGTTAATGTTGAACCTATTTAATTTATAAGTTGTTTAATGTTGATCCATGTCTGATAGGTTACCTTTATCTTTGATTGTGATAGGAAGGACTTATTGTTGAGGGGACTCCAGCTGCTGAAGGTGTTTCAGCGACTGATATGTCGAAACGTCAAATGTAAGTACTAGGAGAAATATTTAAATGTGGTTAGAAAATATTATATTAGGAAGAGAAGAAACCCTTACCCTTTTAACATGTGAATGGAGGACGTTTGAGAACAACTGAATGGGTCTTCCTCGGGAATTTCATTTGACCAATCCTAAGTGATAGAAACTTCATCCCAAATTACTAGGTACTAGTGAGTCTTAGAGTCAAAAGTCGGATAATGGTAATACCAAACAAACTGTATTGCATTGTCTGATGTAGCTTTGGACTATGGTGGAGTGCTTCATCCTTGCCTTCTTATTTTCTTCTATTTCTTGGAGGGTTGGCTGGATTTATTTTGTTGGAATCACTAAATTTCTATGGCTTTGTTTGGTTTTCACTTCTAAATGCTATGAAGGTTCCATATATTTAAGATGGGCACGCTAGTATGCTCGCTATCAGAAGGCTTCATTTTGATCCTTCGGACTATCCATGGCTATATCTAAACTTCTTTGTGTTCCTTGTGATTCACTAATGACGTCATGTGGTGGAGAAGATTCATCTGCGGGTATGTAAGAGAGAATGAAGTACTAGTATGCTCTCTTCTTGGCAAAGCTTTTGTGGACTAAATTCTCTTACAATTCAAAAAGATAATCTTGAAATAATAGTTTTAAAGTTGGTAAAAATATAACTCCTTGAGTGTACCCCTGCAAATTGCCAACAGGGACATCCAACAGCTTGTGCTAGATCTAGCTTTTAGTGTCGTTTTTTTGGGATTCCTTTATAAAGTTGTGCTTGCTAGTTTTCCTAGTCATATATTGTTTTATACTGGCCTTTTGATGAAGTTTCCTTTACACAGATTTGCAATGCTAATTCTGCAGGTTGGAAAGGACTAAAGCAATTAAGCTTCAATCTCCAAACTTTCATATTTCAAGGACAAGACTCATCATATATAATTTGCCAAAGTCGATGACTGAAAAAGAACTCAAAAGACATTGTATAGACGCAGTTACCTCTCGAGCATCTAAGCAAAAGCCTGTGATTCGACAGGTCAGCTATGCAGATGCTTGTGTCGCTTAAGGTTTAAAGTTTACCATAATATTCCCTCCCTTCAAAAATATAAGATTAGCTACTAAAAATTGTCAAAATTAAGGAATACTTTGTCCTTTCGAGACTTGAAACACTCACTCGTGTTTTTAACTTCCAGAAGTCATTCTGATAATTTATTTTGGAACAAAATCTACTAAAAATTGTCAAAATTAAGGAATAGCTTGTCCTTTCGAGAACTGAAACACTCATTTGTGTATTTATATTTCCAGAAGTCATTCTGATAATTTATTTTGGAACAAAACTGAAAACATTTTGATCTTATATTTTTGAACGGATGGAGTATATTTATGTGTCCATGCAATACTATGTATTTAAACATGTGTTGCTTCTTGCAGATAAAGTTTTTAAAGGATTCAAAAAAACGAAAGGTAGTTACGAAGAATCACTCTCGTGGAGTTGCTTTCGTTGAGTTTACGGAGCATCAACATGCTCTTGTGGCTCTGAGAGTTCTTAATAATAATCCCGGTATGTGTTTCTTTAGCAAGTTATATGTTGTCTTCCATGATTTTGGTACACAAGTGTTTGACATCATATAGTGTTACTATTGTAGGGGCTTGCAGAAAATGTTATTTCCATGCCCTTAATCTGGGAAACGTGTACTGAACTATTTATTCTAATAAGTTTATTCTATTTACAGAAACTTTTGATCCTGAGCATCGCCCAATTGTGGAGTTTGCTCTTGATAATATCCAAACACTGAAGCAGCGCCAAGATAAGCTCCAAGTCCAGCAGCAAGGTTCCCGTCATGATGCTAAAAATGTGCGGCAAAGTTTTGAGTCCCATAAACTTGACGCCCAGTCGAACTTGTTGAGGAAAAGAACATTTAGAGGTGACCTTGCATCATCAAACACTTCAGGAACTACACGTGAAAATGAAGTGGAGCATGACCTACTTGAAGGCAAATTTAACAAGAGGCATAAGCCTTCCCCTTCTAGAACAAAAGAAAACAAGTTTGATTCAAAGAAGAAGAACAAACAGGAGGCAATGATTCTACAGAAGGGGAGAAAGCCTGATGGTGGACAATCACTCGATGCTGTTAGTGAGGCCGTCACACGTAAATCCAAACCTTTGGAGGAAGCAGAGGAGCGAAGGAACAAGAGGAAATTGCAAGATCGAGCACAACAGCCGAAGGAAGATTTCAGTTCAAACAGAAAAAGGACTAAAAAGAACAAAGACCCTTTGTGCCGAGATGCAGAGGATAAACTTGACATGCTTATCAAACAATATACATCCAAGTTATCGCAGCGTGAGGGTGAAAATCAAGGTCCTCCTAGACAACTTAGAAGGTGGTTCCAATCATAATTCTGTTATAGGTTTTGCAAGTTCAAAAAATAATTCCCCGCACGAGAATTTTGTGATCCTATTAACCTAATGTTTGTGGCATTGTGCATCATTAAAATTTTGTCTACTCATTGCAACTTAAAGTGATGGAGTCTATTCTGTTTTTAGTTTCAATTCTGTGGTGTCATGGTTTCTATTTTCAATTTTGCTAATGAGGTGGTTCAAATTAGCCAGAACCAGAACCACACTCAATAATCTCTGATATGGGGATGGCTGACCTGTATATACAAGATGGCCTTTAGCAACATTCTTTTGAGATTTTGAGATAAAACAATTATTAGGTAGTGAATCCTGTCTTGTTTAACCACAAATGGAATTTTGGTATATCATCAGACATTATTATTGTCAGCCATTGGCAATTTACTATTATGATAGATAACACATCTGGTGGGATAGGTAGAAAAGGGTATAGAACAAACGCATTTGTTGAGATCACATGATATTCCTTCTCCTTTTTTCTTAATTTGGATGGTATTAATAAGTTATCAATCAATGTCCAATGATGCCATGCCATGCCATGCCTTCCTCTTTTTCCTTTTCTTTCCCTTTTCACGTACCATTATTTAAAATACTCTGTCAAATGATCACACACCTAATTTTGCAAAAAATAGTTGATCCGTTATGGATGTGTAACACGTAATTACTAATATATTTATTGATCGTTTAGGTTTACCTAACCAACCAAACAATGTCTAAAATATAAGTTTTGTTGCATTTACATTTTACAAAGACGAGTAATATTATATTTTAAAATAGAAGAAATATTAGGTTAGCATCATCCATCCAATAATGTTAGTTAAATAGACAAAAAAAAAAAACATATCTATCATTAATCAGTGAATTTATCTCACTTCAATTAATCGAGACTAAATCTCTTCCAGAGATGCACCCCCACATCGGTCTGGTACAAGGATAAACCTCCTTAACCACCGGGTGGACCCCTCGGGGGTGGTTAGTTGTTATTAGTATAATAGCAATATATAATAAAGTCACGGAAACATAATGTAAAACAGCATAGCATATTATGACACATACTAGCAGTCATGGAAGCACTGGCAAGAAAAGGAAAGAGGCTTACAAGGCAATGGGTTCTCACAGCACATGAGGCGTCTTATAGTGGATGTGTGGGTGGGTCACATTCATAGCCTGGAGTGGAGACCAAAAGGCACTCTCTTCTTCCTCTCAATGACAATGAGCCAAAGAAATAACAAAACAAAGGATCCTATGCTTCATTTTCACATCTTTTCTCATATCACCACCCTGTCCTTCCAATAAAATCATATCCTATGAATTATATTGCTTTAGAATGTTGACAATTGTGACAACCCCCCCTAACAGAAAAATAAAATAAATTACTATAAGAGTCCCATTCCAAAATATATGCATTTTAGAAAAAAGGTTAGGAGATTCTATTTAATTTTCTACCTCAATTTGAATAATGTTATGTAAAATCGATTTTTGTTGACGCTTCAAACCACAGTTTAATCCATTTTTTACAAGAGAATTCTTATTTTGGAGCCTGCCAAAATGAAATTGAGACATTTTGGAATGCAAGGGTATTTAATCAAGGAAACTGATAAATTCACAATAAAAAAATATAATATAAATATTTATATAACAATTTAACACTTTTATTTATTAAAAAATATAAAAGGGTTGTAAAAATATCAATTCCCATATATAAAATTTTCCTTATTTCTTCAAAATTGGTGACATTGACAATGCATAAATTCCTTCACATGCTCTATTTCTTGTTTCCATCTATATCAAATTTTATTTTATTTTCCCCATCTTTCCAAAAAATTTCTGACCACTTGCCCTTTATTCAGGCTCCAAGAAATCAACAAAACTATATAAATCAACTTAACTTGGTAAAATATATATGAAAAAAAAGAGCAAGTGACCTTGGGTTCCAAATGAGTTTAAGGGATATGCTATTATATTGTTTTGTGCTTAACTTGGTGAGTGAGTACCGAGTCATTCATATTCCAAACTGTGCAAATGATGCAAGTATATGTTTTACCTTTGGAATTTCTGCATATATTCTATAGACAAACCCAAAATCAAATATATAAATGAAGCCTTGCACTTTAATATATGGTGATGGGATGAGTGGCAAATTACATACTTAAATTGGGGAGAAAATGAACATTAGATTGAAATTAACAATCTCTAGCCATATCACACTTTGATCATTTCAATGATTATGTGCATGGTAGGTAATTCACACTTTTAATGTGACATTATTTGGATAAATCTTCAATAAAAAGTAAGACAATAATGATGACATTATAGACAAGAATTAAGAAAATTGTATAATTTGACGGTTAGTATGAGCCCTTCCCCATTGCATGACTGAGTCACATGTATGTTGTTGTGACTTGTGAACATGTAATTATGAATGTGACATCAAGACTAATGATAAATAATTATTTTCGTAATGGTCAAAAGCTTGATTCTTTTCAACATATAAGCTTTATTGTGTTCTGACTCAAGGTGATAATTTAGTGATAATTTTTTTATTTTATTATAGAAGGTCACATGTTTAAATTTATTTTTAGTAATAATCAGAATCAATTGTCATCATAGAGACACTCCTCTAATTTTCTTTCTGTCCATCTTCCCAAGTTCTCTTTAGACGCTGAAATGAAATGTGCCCGTATAATTGAAATGTAATAATACATGTTTTAAAAAAACAAAAAAAAAAACTTTATTGTGATCATAAAACAACTCGGGTCAAATTCTAAAAATAAATCTTGGATCAAATTCAAAGTTTAAATCGAATTAAATCTATCCGAACAAGACTTCGAACAACTTGAATCATCTTAGCCCAATACAAAATAATAAAAGTAAAAATTGATCTAATTATGGAATATATTTAGTGAGAACCTTAATAAAATTCAAATGGTTATAGAAATTTACAAGCAGATGTTGTACTATGAAAGATAACATGGGGCATTCTAAAACAGAAAGAAATCCCATTCTTGGTGAAGTTCTTTTTATGAGTCTAAAAGAGAAGGAGTTAATAAATAAATGATCAATTGATCAATAAAAGTTCTATTCGATATATTGATCAATTGATCATTCATACTAATCTGGATACCAAAGTTACTATTCCTTTCCACTCCATTTATATGGATCCATTT
The DNA here is from genome assembly GCA_020205605.1 of Panax ginseng. Lineage (NCBI taxonomy): Eukaryota > Viridiplantae > Streptophyta > Magnoliopsida > Apiales > Araliaceae > Panax > Panax ginseng. Next base: position 2,490,968 of record CM035133.1, on the reverse strand, counting down.
CTAGTAGTATAAAAAACAGAAGGCTATTCAGCATTATTTTCTTTGTTTTAACCATAAAAAAAGGAGGTAAAGTCATTAAGTTCTTTAATAATTGTCACTAATAACGAGAAAATGGAAAAATCTAAATTTTCATTGATTCTTTGTCAGCTTCATAGACTCATAGCTAATTATCTATCAGTTCCTCTGCCTTTTACAGGCTACAATCTTCTCCCCACAGTTTATTATCTCTCCCTTTGTCTTCTTGTCCCTGGCCAAAAGAATTTCTTCTCTCTCTCTCTCTCTCTCTCTCTCTCTATATATATATATATATATATATTTCTCTCTCCACTAACCAAAAGAAACTCTCTCTGTCTCTAGAAATGAAAGAGGAAATGCAATGTTATTCAATTTCCAAGCAGATTTTGCTCTGCATGCTGTTAATATTGAGCATTCAGCTAACAGTATGCAGTGTCACATACGATAGGAAGGCTCTGATCATCGATGGACAAAGAAGAATTCTTTTCTCAGGCTCCATTCATTACCCAAGAAGCACCCCTGAAGTACCCAACTTTTTTTCTTCTTTCCTTTTTCTTATTCTCGAGTTTCTTGGGAAAATGTATTTTCTTGTAAAATGATAAAAAAAAATGAAATGGGAATTATGCAGATGTGGGAAGATCTTATACAGAAGGCTAAAGATGGCGGGTTGGATGCTATTGATACATATGTGTTTTGGAATGTTCATGAACCTTCAGCTGGCAATGTAAGTATCTTGCTTTGGCTAAACCCCCTATGTCCCAAAATGAGGGCCTAATTTCTTTTTGTTTTTGGGCATGTTAAGGTTTCCATTTGATAAAATTATGTTGTAAGTGTATTACTTACAGATCTTAATATGCCTCTCCTTTTGGGACAGAGGGAGAAATACCCTGTTTTATTTCCCCTGTTTTCTTTAATATTCCAAGTATTTTCTCCAGATTATGTAACTGGTTCTATGTATTGATGGGTTTTAATATGTGGGTTTATAGTATAACTTTGAGGGAAGATATGATTTGGTTCGGTTCGTTAAGATGGTCCAAAAAGCAGGGCTATATTTACATCTTCGCATTGGACCTTATATTTGTGCAGAGTGGAATTTTGGGTAGTAAATACTTTTACCCATTTTTCTATATAGTTTGATGTAATGGGGGTTTTGCTTTTATATGTTCAATAATGTGATTGCATATTTTTCACCATAGGGGATTTCCTGTTTGGTTGAGGTAAGTTCCAGGCATCAGCTTCAGAACAGATAATGAACCTTTCAAGGTTCTCCATCTCTCTCTCTCACACTCACAATCTTTTTGTATGTCTTCAAAGCATAGTAAAATGACAACATTTCTATTACTTTCTAAAAGTATAACTTCTCTCTCTATTTATTTTCTCTATTACTATGTGCAGTATTCATAGTTTTTTTATGAGTTATTTTAAGTGCTTTTTGGTGTTTGCAGATAGCAATGCAAGGTTTTACCCAAAAAATTGTCCAAATGATGAAGGATGAAAAGTTGTTTGAATCTCAAGGTGGCCCTATTATCCTCTCTCAGGCATGGTTTATGGTGTTTACTTTATATTAGCTTTTTAAAAAAACACAGATTTATTAGGTTTCTGTTGGTTTTGTTAGTAACTTGTAGTTTGGGTTTATGTAGAAAAGATGAGAATATTTTGAGCACCCACTAAATTCTTGTACTAATTTTGACTGTCATCTTAAAAGAATTTCTTGTATGTTGATTTATGTTCTATGCAGATAGAGAATGAGTATGGGCCAGAAAGCAAGAAATTTGGTGCTGCTGGTCATGCTTACATGACCTGGGCCGCTAACATGGCGCTTGAATTGGGCACTGGGGTCCCTTGGGTTATGTGCAAGGAAGATGATGCTCCAGATTCGGTGGTATGAAATTTTGTACTACTTTGCAGTAAACTAGTTTTAGCTAGAGCTACATCCATACTTTATCAGTATTTGCTATTTAGTAGATGCTATATGCTTTAAGAGTTTGGAGCTTTCCATGAACTATGGAAGTTTCGCTAAATTTGTAGACTGGAAAATAAGATAACATTGACTTTAAATTGCTCTAATTTTGGATACAGATAGACACATGCAATGGTTTTTATTGCGAATATTTCTCTCCAAATAAGCCTTACAAACCTACAATGTGGACTGAGGCTTGGACTGGTTGGTAAGTTAAGCCTCTACTGTCACTCTTGAAACCATACTACTTACTACATATGGTGTGTAAATATAAATTTACACTTGATAGTTGTCACTTTTAAAGGTTTACAGATTTTGGTGGCCCAACTCACCAGCGGCCTGTTGAGGACTTGGCTTTTGCAGTTGCTCGATTTATTCAAAAGGGAGGCTCCTTTGTAAATTACTACATGGTCAGTAGTCTCTCAAGTTTCTTCTATACTCATAAGTCAAAAATCACAATTACATCCTGACACCATGGGGAACTATACCTATGAGCTTCCAAAATTATTGCTTTGATGTTGAGAAATTATAATTATTATTAGGAAGTCTTCAATAATCCATTTGGTTGATTAGAAAATTATCATCTCAGAACTTGCAGAATTTAACCCAGAACAGTTCATATACTCGTAGAACTTAATTTTTTGAGAATTTGGTTTAGCTAAATAAGGCTTCACTGAAGCTTACTCGGCTCATGCTATTCTTTGCTTCAGTAGTAATAACTGTTCTTGTAAAGTTGGAAGCTTTACTCAACAATCAAACTCATGTTCCGCTGTTTCTCGACAGTATCATGGAGGAACCAACTTTGGGAGAACAGCTGGTGGTCCTTTTATTACTACCAGCTATGATTATGATGCTCCCATTGATGAATATGGTAAAACAACAATGGTCATACTTATTTTCCAGTATTTGAGAACCCAAAATTTTGACTTGTCATTTTGTTTGTTTATTATTTATCGTGGGGGATTTGCCAACTAATTGATTCACCATGCAAAATGGATAGGTTTGATTAGGCAACCCAAGTATGATCACTTGAAGGAGCTTCATAAGGCTGTTAAGTCATGTGAGCAAGCTTTAATTTCTGCAGATCCGACTTCGACATCCTTGGGAAACTATGAACAGGTTTGTTTTCATCTTCAACTATACAAGGATATTGAATTGAATCCACATAATTAACTGTCAGATGTGTTTTCAAATAATAATAATAATAATAAAAATATTCTTGCATCACTACATAGAGTTTTCCCATCCTTTCAAAATGACCACTTGTACTCAGCTATTGCAAATCATTTTATTGGCCTGTACATAGAAAAACAATTTATGAAGTTCTTAGAACTCATCCTTGCAGTTATGGCTAATTCTGATGTCTGAGCGTGCCTTATTTACTTCTTTGAGACCATATTGACTCGTTACTTTACATATTCCAGGCACATGTATTTTCTTCCTCAGCTGGTTGTGCAGCTTTTCTCTCAAATTACCATTTAAATTCAGTTGCAACTGTGACATTTAATAACAGGCGCTATGATCTGCCTCCTTGGTCCATCAGTATTCTTCCAGATTGCAAAAATGTTGCCTTCAACACTGCAAAGGTAAGTAGAGCGGATACTAATAATTGTTCAAGGTGACATCTTGTTATGCAGAATAGAGTCGCTTCATTTCTCTTCTATAGGAAGTAAATATCTGGAAATAGTCTCCTTCATTATCATCTTAATGATGCACGTCTTCCAAAACAAAAATGCATAATTATTTCATTTAAATAATATTCTTTCAAAATAAAGAGTTCTTAGCACTGATTTCTATAATATTTTGTACTTGTTACCAAGTTCTTCATACATCCTAAAATGACAAAATGAATTCCATCCACCCTTCGGCAGGTTGGAGTTCAGATATCCGAAGCACAGATGTTGCCCACGAATGTTGAGTTGCTTTTGTGGGAAACATTTAGTGAAGACATTTCATCAGGTGATACTGATTCAAAGATCACAGTTGTTGGTCTCTTGGAGCAGTTAAATGTCACCAGGGATACTAGTGACTATCTCTGGTACATGACCAGGTGAGAATGAGATTTAATTGATGTATTAAAGTCAGAGTTATTAAAAATCATATATCGCACCTATTTATATTGATGAGCTTTCTAGCATCAATGTAAGTCCCTCCGAATCTTTTCTGCACCAAGGACAAAATCCAACTCTCAGTGTGCAGTCAGCAGGCCATGCCTTGCATGTATTCATCAACGGACAACTATCAGGTATGTTGCTGCATTTGTATTCTTATAAAGCAAAATCCAATATTATATGTTATTCCTTGCTAATCAATCATGAAATGGAATACTCAGTATTTAATAACTCTGAAACGGTGGGAAAATTTGCCAAAAGTGCTTATTATTTTATTTCAATTGCAGGGTCTGCATTTGGGACTCGGGTAAATCGAAAATTTACGTACAACAGAAATGTCAATTTGCAAGCTGGAACGAACAAAATTGCACTACTTAGCGTAGCTGTTGGATTGCCAGTTAGTTCTTTAACCCTTTCTAGTCTCTGTCTGCTGAAATATAAATCTAGTTTTTAGTGCCTTTAATGGAAAATTTGCAACATAGCAGCAAGTGTTGCTCCATATTAAAAGCAAAAAATAATTTTTTTTGACACTTCCAGCACTTTTTTTAAAATTGGATTTGATTTCTTTTCCTGTTTAGATCTTAGCTCTTGGAGCTACTAGTAGTGTAAAATGGTATTTGCTTCCAATTTTCTGTAATCCAGTTGTTCCTTTTATATCACTCCCCAGCAATAATGGGGTAGGAATCAAAGTGGGGTGGGTTTATACAACTACTTTAGACTAAGAGTGTAAGATAGTATAAGGGTTCTTTTCTACAAGGTCTTTGTTTCAAGTATTTGTGTCTGTATTTGGTTGCATATTCTGCCTATTTGTTTTGATTATCTTTTTTTACATCTTGTCAGCCTGTTTTTCCTTTATGTGAATACTGTGCTTGACCTGCTGGTTGCAGACAAGAGAGTTAGAAGCTATACATTTCTATTTGTATTAATGAGAGACACTGCATAACAGAGAGCGTGAGAGAGAGCAGAATATGACACTATAGGCTGATGAAGAGACAACAAAGAGTTATTAAAACCAAAATATTTCTAAGCTCTTAACAGTTTCTCAACCAGCAGTAGTAACTAAATACATAATGATTGTTTCTGCACCAAGTACTCTTATATAACTGCTTATTGTTCTAACTGTTTATTGTTCTGGTTGAAGAACAATGGGCCACATTTTGACACGTGGAACACAGGAGTACTTGGACCAGTTGTTTTAAATGGGCTAGACCAAGGAAAGATGGACTTATCCTGGCAAAAATGGTCATACCAGGTAACGAACTGTACTTTTTCTTTCCTATGTAAGTTGTGCAATTTTTCCCCATAAAGTCTTTCCTTGGGAGTGTTTCCATTGCGCAGACCGGTCTCAAAGGAGAAGACATGAATCTAGTTTCTCCAAGTGGAATTTCGTCTGTTGATTGGGTAAAAGTGTCCTTGGCTGCACTCAAACAACACCCGCTTACATGGTATAAGGTAGGTATGGGGTAGTAGTTTACGCTTTCATATATGATAGGAGAGGTTCATAAGACTGGCTGAATTGATTTGTGGGTTAAGATTTTAAAGTTTTCTAATAGCCACTAGCTTTGGAATAATGTTTGAAGGCTTATCTCAGATTTTGTGAATCTTATAAGCAATTGTTTCTTAAATAATACTAGTAGTTCTGAATGTAATCAATTGAATATGCTGATAGCCTGATGTCAAATTCGTAGTCTTTCTTGAAGTGCTAGCGCTGCTTCTCTTAGAAATCACTTCAGCAGTTAGACCAGTTCAAACTGATTAGTAGGTAGTGGACTCCTAGGTAGAAACTTATCATGGTATACAAGTTTTGTTCTTTTTAGGAGAAACTTGTAGCAGTTCAAGGGTTCTGATTTCTTGTGCGCGTTAAATTGTCCTCTTTAGAATACACAGAAAATGGTGGAAGATAACTGCTTAGTTAGGATAATAAATATCAGTGGAGAGAAGAATTGAACTATTTTAAAAGTAATAAATTGCAAAAGGAAAAAAGGAAAAATCCAACTAGTAACGTATTTGTTTTATCTTTCTTTCTTAGTTCAACGTGAAGATAATTTTGGCTTTCTGACAGAACTATTAAAAGGGATCAACCACAAATGAAAATTGACAAGATTAGTGTTTTTATGTTTGCTATTCCATAGTGTGGAACCATAATGATGTAGTTTGCTTCTGTCTCTATCTAATAATACATACGGCCTTCAGGGCTGCATCTCGAAATTCTGGTTTAAATTTAATATTACGTGTTGATGAGTTATCTTGTAACTTGCAGGCTTATTTTAAAGCACCGGAAGGAGATGAGCCCTTGGCGTTGGACATGAATGATATGGGAAAGGGTCAAATATGGATCAATGGACAGAACCTGGGAAGATATTGGACTGCTAATGCTAGTGGTAATTGCAGTGGCTGCAGTTACAGGGGGTCATTTCGGCCTGCAAAGTGCCAATTTGGCTGTGACCAACCGACTCAAAGATGGTATAATAAACTCTCTGGAACAACCATGTCTTAAACTTGTCAAACTATTTTTAAGCCCTTTACTAAATTTTTTGATGTTCAGGTACCATGTTCCTCGGTCTTGGTTGAAGAAGCCAACCCAAAATGTATTGGTAGTTTTTGAGGAAATTGGCGGGGATGTATCGAAGATTTCTCTAGTGAAAAGATCATTGATTATTAGTAAAAGCTGAATTGAGATATAAGTTTTGGACCTGGACCTGGACCTGGCAGTGGTTGATCACATGAAAATGCGCTCCGAGTAAATACTACTTGTTTAGTAAAAGTAAGAGCTCTAAATAGTTGAAGCTTTTAGTGGAAGTGTGCTCCTTGTGTACAACTACAACCCAATTTTGAGGGGAATGGGCAATGCCATTATATATGATTTTGCTAGTAATTATGGGGAAATCAGACTACTAAGATTGTACTATTATTTAAAGCAGCTTCTCAACCATACTGTCTCACTTGGTATTTATTACTCATTTAGAAAAAAATCAAGAGATTTAAAATGAATTAAATAATTATTATTTATTATGATAAAATAGTTTAATTAATCTTATTGAATTTTAAACCTAGTATACATTAAATTCTAAGTACACAATCCAATTTTATGATAAAAATGACTATTATATCCTTAATGAATGAATTTACACGCGGCACATATTCGGTTTTCCAAATTCTTGTTATTGTCATTTTTATATTAAGTTGCAGGAAATCAATTTACGATTATACATGACAAAAGTGTAACCTAATTTTAGAATATTAATTTTTTCCGTCTCAAAAAAAATAAAATGTTTTTTTACAATTAAAATTACTGGTCGTCTTTGGGACAAAAATACCCTTATCATGCAAACTTTTTTACTTTAATCATTATCCATTTTAAAGTAAAATCCATTTAATACGGTTCCAACTTAAAAGCCGTTTTCTAATTTTTGAAAAATTTAATTTTAAAAAAATTACATATCGGATGTGTTTGAAATAATAGTTAACAAATAAGTAAGTAGATAAATAAAAAATATATGTACATATAAATTGTTTGTGAAGGCTCTCTTTCAGTATTTACTTTTTAGTGTCCGTCCTGCGAAAGCATGTACCACTAGAAAAATCATAGAACCATTCTCCATTAAAGCTATCAACAAAATCGTCCGTCGTAAGTCTCTGTACCTTTCTCATCATTTTTCTCTCTTTCCGCCGGCGTTTCAAACTTATGTCAACTTTTTTCTCTCTCAGCCGGCGACTGTGGAATGATGAGGCTGTCGGAATCCTCGAAGCCTTCCTACGCGGCGAGGATCGAGAAAATAGAGTCCGACGGTAAGGCGCAAATGTTAGGTTTTACGTCCAGTGGTATTACCAGCCGGAGGAGTCGCTCGGAGGCCGGCGCCAGTTTTACGGCTCGAAGGAGCTTTTTCTCTCCAATCATTATGATTATCAGAGCGCCGACACGATTGAAAGTAAGTGTACGGTTCACAGCTATAAGAGCTATACCAAACTTGACGCAGTTGGAAATGATTATTTTTTCTATTGTTTTGAGTATAATTCAACGACCGGATCTTTCAATCCTGACAGAGTCGCTGTGTATGTTGATATTTTATTCATATTTTGTTTTCGTAATTTGAATAATTCGCAGTTTGTTGAATGTTTGTTCCTCGTCTTAGTTTTTTGAATTCAAATGTGGATTAAGTTGACATTAAAATTCTTATTCACATTGTTTTGAAGTTGATGATATGGGAGGAATTGGTTCTTTTTCGCTTGGTTTTTGATTTGCATAGTTCCATGGAGTGTTTGTATGAAGGAAAATGTTTTTTTTATGCTTTGTAGGTAATGAATTTGAAATTTATATGATATGATTAATGATCAGATAGCTTAACATTGTCGAGAAATAATTAGCTGTTGTTTTTTGCTACTTAAAATTGTTAGTAATAGTTGTTTGATTATTGTAGCTCATCTCACTGTGGCAGGTACTGTAAATGTGAGATGCCGTACAATCCTGATGATCTAATGGTTCAATGTGAAGGCTGCAATGATTGGTAGGTTGAATGTTTTTAAAACTATCACTTCAGCCACTCCTTTTGTTCTGTAACTTCTGTTCCATCTCATGTTTGGTTGGCGTTGAATTATTCTAGAGAAATTATTATCTGAACAAATATAATATTTTTTATAGAGTTTCATCGCGGAACTCTTTTAGTTCATTTCGAGCTTGAAGTTTATCCTTTTTATATATGTTTCGGTAACCATGACTAGTTTTAAATTTGGTGACTGCTTGAAGATAAAACTGTAGCCGACTCCCAATAGTAGTATATGGATTCGTTGATGTTTGGAAGTCTTGCTTGCAGCGAGAGTCCTGTTGTTACAAATATTCATCAAATATTTTGTTGTCAAGAGGTTTAATTTCTTTTGGAAAATGGCTTGTGTCTAGGTATGTTAAGTCTTTGAATTTAGTAGAGAAGCTAAAATCTGGAACTACTTTGTATACAAATATAATTGCTTGATGACCCCCCCCCCCCTTTTTATTTAACAAGTCATTTCTTGATAAGCCTTAAAAAGAAATATCTACTTCATCAAGGCAATACAACACTATACGTATTCATGTCTCACCCACAGATGCAGTTGGAGAAAGGTTTGAAACAGTTTGTACCGAGTTTTATATAGTTGTTATTAATTCTGGAAAACTTCGCATTCCGAATTGAAGAGAGAAATGCATGGTATAATTGTTATAATTTGTATCAAAAGAAAAAAAAATACTCTAGAAACAAGAAAGAAATTTATCTGTACAAGTTGCTTACTTAAGTTTTGTTTGCTTGTTGATTTGCTTGATTCTGATTATAATTGCTGTTGCAACCAGAAATGTAGATTTTAACATATTCAATTGGTGTTTGTGATTCAGGTTTCATCCTACTTGTATAGACATGACCGCAGAGGAGGCCAAAAGGCTTGACCACTTTTTCTGTCAAAATTGTTCATCTGAAGAGCAAAAGAAGTTACAAAATTCCCATGCTACTTCCAGACGCTTTGATACTAAGGTAATCCCATCATTACCAGTAAACAAGTGTTTGCTCATTCGGTTTAGTGCTGTATCATTTCCTGAACCAAGCCAGCCAGCTTGCAGGCCCTTCTTCAATAAAATTTCATTCTTGATCCATAGTCTTTCAATAACTTTTCTTAAAAAATAAAATAATATTCATTGATCCTTTAATGTGCCTACAAAAGTAAATTATTATAAGGTGTACCATATCTGGTGTATAGTGTCAAAACTATGAGAAAATACAAAGAATAACATTACGTGAACATAATTCATGCACTTAATTTCTTGATAGTATTAAAAAGGAAAAAAGTTCCTTGAAATGGTGCCAAGTAGTTGGCTCTGCCAAGTACATCTACATGAAGCACTGAAATGAAAATTAAAATATTCTCTCCTAATATAAAGATTGTTGCCTTGGGCTATTTCCTTATATTTCTCTAATAATTATGTTATGACTTTAAAAAATGTCTCTTGGTTGTCCCAAATTAAGTGAATGAGTTTCTATTTTGGGAAGTCGCGACAAAGTGATTTGATTCAATCCAAACCGTTTCTCTATCTTTGTCAAAGAAATATAATCCTCCCTCAGTTTCACAAAAAAGGTCTAATTTACAAAATAAAATAAAAATAAAAAAAGGTTCCACAAAAAGAGTCCTTTTTTTATTCATGGTAGTATATAATGACATAATATCCTCAAGTTTAACAACACATTCTCACTATCATGCCACCACTACTAAACTAAACACATTAAATTTAGGGATAAACATGAAAGAAAAAATTATATCCTTAAAGTTTACAAATCTTACAATTTGGACTCTTTATGGTGTGTTTGTTTAGAGCTGAATGGAGTTGAATGGCTGAATGACTGAATGACTTAATCGGTCAGTGCGTTTGTTTTGGTGAATTGGTAAGATGGACGAGCTGAATGACTAAGTCAGATTTTTTTAGCTAAATGGCTTAACGAAGTAAAAAAAATTAAAAATTAAAAATTAAAAAAAAAATATTAACTGTTATATTAAGTAATATTAAATAAATTTACAACAATTTTGAATTTTTTCAGAGAGGTAAAATAATAAAGTTTTGTCATTCAGATGTTTCAGACATGTCAATTATCAAACAGTTTTTTCCATTCAGATTCAGATTTAACTCATTCAGATTCAGATTCAACTCATTCAGATTCAGATTCATTCATTTTTTATCAAACACCCCTTAGTCAATACTTAATTTGGTAGGGAGGGAGTAATTTAATTATCCGATTCCTACAAAGGAAGAATAAAATAGTTTCATTACTCTGTTTCCATATGAAGTTTTTTCGGGATATTTGTCTTCGACAATATACTTGACACAATATAGTCAAATGAAATTTTATTTGCAAGAGTGTATATGACCCGACAGATTTGGTTCTTAATCCACGAAAGCCTGAAGTTAAAGCTTAGTTCAGGTAGAATTTGCTCAGAAGTTAGACAATCATTGACATTTAACTTATAGCATTAGGTCAAGTGATCTTTGACTGAGTACTGGTTAAGTATCAAGGAGTAAACTTAGCCCTGCGGTGGCAAGATTCTAATTTTACCATCTGCATGGAGGTTTCCAAGGGATGTCTTCCCTGAGATGTAATGATGATACTTAATCTGTGTGAGGTTTGGATCCATTTAAAATTTGCTTGGCCCAATTTAGGAGCTTAGAAACTCCTAAGCCACGATGTTATGGTAATGGCAGATCTCACCCCACTCTAGTGATTCTAACTGATTTATGCAAATATATGTGTATGTATTAAAGTGCTTAAAAGTAAATCTTTGCTTTGAAATCACTTGCACTAGTAATGTTTTTCTATCAACTGTACAATATTTATATATCTTTGGGATGTTCAGTCGGATACCAAACGTCGTAGGAGATGACAAATATAGGGAAGGGATTTGGATTTGGAGGTCTCTCATTTGATATTTTCTTCGAAGCAAGCAAATATGGAACCAATGGTTATCTACAATCACAAACAACAAATAGCTGATGTGAGAGGAGAGCTGGTATGCAAACTGTTTCCTGATTGTTTGCAGGTCAAGGATGTGTTTTAGTTGTCCGTAATTATGCATGTAAATATGGTGTTTTTTTTTTCTTCATTTTTTTCCCTGGCTGCTGAGTTTTTTATTAGAGTCGAGAATCTCTGTCTAGTGTCCACATAATTCTCTACTTCTACAAGTGCAATAGATCAAAGGAGTAATTTCTTGTTTTTATTGTGTCGTCTTTGCAACAGATGTCATATTGTCCTGGTAAAAATAACTGAATGGAAAATGCGTTGGTAGACAATATTCCCGGGGTTAAATGAAACAGATGCGAAAGGTTTGTGCGGCCTTAGTTCATATTAGGTGTTCACAAACTTCCTCACCATGCTCAAGTCTCATTAGTGGAAAGGGAAACATGTACTATATTTTTTGTGGTATAGGGAACGGGGTGGAACTATCCAGAATGATTATTCAATAACTGAATGGTCTCGTAATCATCTATACTCTCTCGGTTCCATAATAAATATCTTTTTAGAAAAAAAAATTTGTTTTAATTTATTTGTCTTTTATAACTTTTTAGGCGAATAAATTATGTATTTTCCTATATTATTTTTAATTTCTTTCATTTTTCTAATAAATTTTCTCCCTCGCGTCAATAGTTTTTAAATTTTCTATAAAGGTATAAAGGGGTAGTGATGAAATTTTATATAAATTTTAATTCTTAAATAATAATATTAAATAATTTTTTTAATCGAAAAAAAAGTTATTATAAAACCGATAAAGTAAGAGTTAGTGTTACACGTCACTTAAATTAACAAAGCCAATATAAAATCTAGATAATAGGGTTTTGACAAAAAGAACATGCATAAATTAATGATTATTTCGGGGTCTAAATGTCTATTTGATTTGTAGGTAGTAATAATAGTATCCCAATCAAATGATGACGAAAGTAATAGAATCTACTCTATAACAAATTAAATTACTTCATTGTTTTTTTACATAAATTAAAAAAATTATTTAATATTATTATTTAACAATTAAAATTTATTTAAAATTTCATCATTATTCTTAAAAATTATTAATACAAGAGAGAATTTCTTGAGACAGTGAGAGAAGATAGAGATGATATAAGAAAGTAAATAATTTATTCTCCTAAAAAGTTATATACTACAAATAAATTGAAATAAATTTTTTTTTCTAAAACAACAATCTTTTAGAAACGGAACAGAGTATAGGGTTTTGTATACAGTTTTTATGCTCCCCAAACTAGAACTTTGGATAAAGAAGTAGATTCCTAGGCCGTTCCTCAACCCCCATATTAACTACTATCACTTCCATGGAAAAGCTTTCGTTCGAAAAAGGTAAAAAAATTGAACCCAAATGATCATGGACTTTAGGCTCGAACGGAAGCTAAACTTCAAATGATTCACCATGTTGTGTCGTTAATCTTGATGCCATAACTAAGACTTGAGAGGGTAACATTCGCAATTGGTATTTTACCAGAAACTAATATGAAATAATCTCAAAAACAGACTTTAATAAAATATGATTATACTCTGCAACTGCCAGGGTTCATAATGCGCAGAGACCAAGGGATTTGGGTCAATTTCATTTGTGAGGGATAGTGCAGATATGACGCATAATACACTGATTTCATCAATTTCAAGGCAAAATGTTGCACATTAACAGCCAAAGCTAGCTTCTGCAATAATTTGAGATGAGCTGGAAATCTTTAATTTCAAAAGCTACCTTGCCTCCATCTATCTTTAATTTCAATAATTTGTCAACAGGTGCAATCTATCTTTGACTACATTTAAAGGACATCGAAATAATACATTTCTCGTAATATGCCTCACAAGCAGGAATGGTTTCTTCTTGATGTAACCTTAACTATTTAGGATAAACTGTTAAACCACACATAACAAATGCTTTAGCCTACAACAAAAGCAAATTAATTTTCAATATCTATAAAGAACAAAAGGATACAACAAGTTGACGACGAACAATGCAGACAAAAGGAAATTTCCACTCCATATATGGATGGTTAATCTACAAAATTACCAATCATGTTTATATAAATGCATAATAAACAGCATGTTCCCATGTTGATATAACGGTCTACCATAAGAAAAGAAAGAGAGGGGGGGACGGCATTGCTGATCTGCTACTGGTAGGGGACCAAGAGGTTCAGTTTGTATAACAGAAGAAACAGGCACCATCTCTTGAAGACTTTTTAAATTCAAAGATCTTATCATATAGTATTAAAAGAATTTTTTTAATGCAACGAATAGAGTTCATGTCATTCAGGTTCCTAACCTCTTTGATACATCTAACTCAGAAACTCCTCTGACATACTATGATTTTTCACAACTTTCACAAAAGAATGGAGGGGACAGGACAAGGAAAAAGAAAGGTCCTTGCACAGCTCTTCAACGTATATGTTTTAAAACTTTACCTCTGAATATAACAGATTTAATTTGTTTTTGCTCTCTTCCATACAATAACGGTGCCACCAAAATCCGAAGAAGCCAACAAGTTCTCTCCATGATTCCAAGCAATGCCTATAACTGCATAACCGTGACCCTGCGGTCGTAAAATTTCCAATCAGTTATAAGAGAAGACATTGGTAATGTAACAGAACCTTGTATGCAAATCAAATAGACCTGTAGCTTGTTTACGCATGTATGCTTTGGGCGAGTTAAGTCATAGAAGTAGACATTTGCATCCTCACTTCCAGCAACTTCATAGAAAGAGATTCAAAATGTCAGCCAGATCAATAGTCATTAGAAGTCAAAATTGAACTGGTTCTCAGGTAAGTTTTAAATTGTAACCACTAAAAATATTGAGCAAACCCATGCTCAATCATTTCAATAATTTATTGTGAACATCTTTGAAAGTTCAATATTCAATATGGGCATTCTGAAACTTTTAGTGTTACCTCACAAGCTTGGGTTGCTTTCTCATTTCACTATTTGTCTTTGAAAAGCAGAAACAGAAATTAAGATTTTAATTAGTTTGGCAGGGGAAGAGTACATCTCTCTATTTCTACCTCCCCCTCAAATCTAAAAAGAAGAGTGCTTCCGTACCACCATCTTTCAAGAGTAAGGCTCCTAACTAGTAATCTATGTAATTTATAACTACTTCTGGAAAATCCATTAGAACAAAACCTTCTATTGTAGTGAAGTAAAGAGAAAATAATAATTGTTAACTGAAGTACAAACCTATGTATTCTCCTTTTTCAAGAGAAAGCAGTGGGCAAAAAGAAGCACGAATGCTGTGCAGTCGTGGAGCCAATTTAAGTGAGCAACGGAGAGTCAAATAACCTTGTATCTCCAAAGAAACACTGAAAAAAAACAAAATACAACTATTCAGACATTGCTTTAAATTAAGATATGGAGTAAAGTGAATATTATCTGGACAGACCTGAAGAAAGACAAACTTCCATCTCGAGTAAGCGAGAGCAGCACAGGACCTCGTGCCAACAGAGAAAAGGTTCTGTACTGCACAGTTGTGACTGGAGATTTGCGTTTGCTAGCACTTCGATTGCGGTGAGACCGAGACAAGGTACCTGTGTGGGAGTTCATTTTGACTGTGTATATACAACCCTGCACATTCAAACAGTAGACAATGCCTAAGAAATTTTTAAGAGTTCATCAGATGAAAGAGGAGAAATTAATAAGCAGGCACACACCTGACCATCGCCACAGAAAATAAGCTGGCCAGTGTGGTCATGGTCCATAGAGGTAACCTCACTGTCAAAGACTGTTTTATTGATAATTCTCCCAGTGCTGAAATTGAACACCTGGAATACCAAAAACATACATAATACCTGTGAGAGAGGGATCTAGTAAAAATGAAAAACGAAGGCTAGAGACAGACGAAATATTGCATGTTACTTGACTGAAAACAAAACCAGGAAAATAATTGCAAGGATCAACATTTCGTGTGTAAATTAGTTGACTCAGCTTGGAAACAGAAAACACAAAGCTTTAACCTGTTAAGGTTGTCTCAGGAAACTACTGGTCGTAATGCACTAACAATACCCTAGAAGTTGATACTAGATGAAGCAATATTATTTTGTGTTGTAATATTCTCATGATCAATCCCCAATGAGAGAAAGGGAGGGGGAGAATTCTACTAATCATACTTGAGTTAAAAAGAAAGGATTATGAAAGAAAATGTCGAAAATGCAGTTATGACTAAAAAAACAATCCAAGAATTATCATGAAATTTTTCGCAAGTAAGATTTATATCCAATGCAAATACGATATGCAAAATGTATGTCATTACATTGATTTCTTTGTTCGCATTTCCAACTGAAAGAAAGTTATTATTCACCTGTACAAGAAAGAAGACAGTCAAGACACAAGGAAATATTAGCTCGCTATCCAGTCAACTCAAATATTTGATGTGTATATCACTTTTATGAAATAAGTCATACATGTAAGTATGTACTTACAGGGTGAAATCGGATACACAATTGTGGAGAGACTCCATATATTACTCGAATACACAGTCCTTGGGATATATCCCAAACTCTCACAGTTTTATCCATCGAGGATGATGCTATGTACTGATTGCTCAATGAGAAGTCAAAATCTGGAAAAACTATCATTTTAGAACAGACACAAAATAAAATTCATTCAAAGTTTTAATCTAGGAGACACTTTAATCAATTGTTAATTCTCCACCAGTTTACATACATCAATCACTTAGGAACCAAGTTATCATCCAATAGAGCTTTGTGTGATGTATGTACAAAATGTCACGAGACAATTTGTTCTTAGTGTTCACGTCTAGGTAGAAATTCTAAACTGCAAGAAAATGGATCAGCAACAAACATGTTCAAGGCAGAAAATGTAAACTACAGCAGATCCCTCTGTGTTTTCAAATTTTTCCGTGCACTCAATTCAAAAGTATAACTTTCACCTTCTCAATTTATAACTGGTCAAGTCAAAACAATTTCCTTTGGCACCCTAAGAAATAGGATACATGATCTTATAGAACTAAGACTTTCTGTGTCGGTATGCCTGGCCAGTTTAGGTTAAAAGATATAAATATAATTGGTGAAAATATAGGTCTTATTATGGTCTTAAGATCATAGGATGTATTTCGGTGGGATTTTCCTGAACAAATTCAAAAGGCTTCCCTAGGAAAAACATGAAAAAGAAACACAAACATGATAACAATGCCACAAGATAGCTTGAGGAATGTAATAAAATGCTTGAACTTGGCATCCGGTGTCCACTATGAGGCATATTATAATGTAAGTTATTCTTGTTAGTACATGAAAATTAACAGACTAAGTCATTTTAAGTTCTTACTTCAGAAAGGAGTTTATCAACAAAGTACTTCAGCATCTAGAAAGACTACAGAACCAATACCAGTTAATCCAACCTGTGACATCTTTTGAGTGCCCTGTTAATTGCTTGATAATAGAAGGTGGCTGGGAGACAGTGCACACAGTCAAGGTTCCATCTGATGCTCCATATGCTAGTAAATCTGAACTCATATGCCCAAACTTCAAGACTGTAACTGGAAATGAAACCACAAGGTTCAGTTACCTTAGCAAAATCTGAAATCACGACTAAGGGGAAGATTGAACAATGAAGTGAGACCAATCTAGCTTTATCTTAAAAAATTACCCATGGCTTTGCATTGATCAAAGATGCAATGCATCCCTATAAAGGAATATGCAGGTTCAGCCTTTTTACGTGGGTGATCAATATCACTTGCATTTGAGCTGAAACTTGCGCTTTGACTTAATGCTTGACTTCCACTTTGTACCTCCTGTAAAGGAAACAATAAACTGTTTGGCAACTAAACGGAAAGAATTCAGGTAAATTAAACATGCTTTTCTGCTTGAATAAAGGTTTTGAGTCTAAATAAAAAAGGGCCACTCGAGAAGGAGATATTAGCATGCTTCTCAGAGATTAGACTTGGAAGCGAAATACTTCAACATTAGAAGACTGACCAATTTGATAAACTAAGAGGAACAGCATTCTCCATTTAACACTCTACAATAAGTCTATAAGTAACGACCATGACATAATTAAAAATCAATCTAGGTTATGCATTGTGGATGAATACAAAAGGCATCATTAATATTCTCAAGTACTGCACTGTGCATGGGCTAAATATTAGTATGGATGCATGATAGTCAAAAGAAGCATTATTCAATATAAAGACGCACAATGAATTGGAAAAATTGACACCCAATAAAGGATAGTGTGGGACATACCCTGCTTGTACTCCAGCTGTCCACCTCAAACAACAGGGAGAATGGACCTGGAGATGATATCAACCGACCACTGATGCATCAACCAGTAAATTAACCTGATGTCAGACTCGTATGAAGACATAAATTTGAATAACACTCATCAATAACTGCATATAAAAGCTTCTTTGCAATTTTTGTTTATATAGTAAAATATATCAATTTAAAATACTTCTGAAACTCCATAGAGGGATATGAAGAAAAAGAAGTGTTACTTCTCAAACTTTGTCACTCATTTGAGGAAATCAAAAGTCTTTGGTGTTGAAAAAAGTTTTCTTACTACTTATTTCCTGTTGAATCATTGTGAATATGATCCAAAACAAATGATGTAGTGAGTCTCTAAATATGATCCAAAACAATACCTATAACATCATTACACTCGGATTTTGATAAGTAACTATACCGTCACTACATCATGTGCACAACATGAATATCCATTGTTCTATTTGGAATAAACATGTGCACATTCTCACTTTAGAACCTAGACATGAGTATATGACATTTCTTGCTTGAGAATGATAGTTTGGGCGACCAAGTGTGATAATAATATCACAATTCTCACTCACTCAACAGCGCCTTTTATCCCAAACTAGTTGGGGTAGGTTGGAAATGAATACCAATGAAAGCTAAAAAGTAGAAAGACAATAATTATATCACAATTCTAACAACATACAAAATAAAATCAGTAACCTTTGTCCAGGAGTGCTTGAGTGGCTTGGTATTTGTAAACTTTCCCAATTCCTCGGCCTGTTAATGTAATTGCGGAAGGCCACGTAACCTTTCCCATTGCATCGCCAATCCTTGAATATGAAAACCAATGGACTAAGTCATTTCTCATATAAACAAATATACTTTAACCAGCAACCAAAATGCGTGAATATAAAGCTTAGCGATTGTTGAACACAATTTTTTGTGTGTGGAATTAGCTTTAGAGCACATTGTACATAAAAATTTGTTTCCATTCTCATACAGACGTGCATGTGTGAGTGCAGGCATGTATGTTTACTAATATGTATAAGCATACCTTACAGCGAAGTAAGAATGTGCATAGCAAGTAAAAAGATATATCTAGACATATATGCACACACATTACAAAGCAGCGTATCTTCAACACCATGCTCTAACTAACAACCTAATTATGTGAATATATGGTGCCTGTGAAATTTCAAAGAAAGCAGCTTTTAAATATCACAAGCTGAAGTATAAGCATATATTTCTAGCAAACATACACACTCGCACATAAATAAGCAGCAATTCCTCCACACCTACCAGAAAATAGGCGAAATTATAATATAATATAGGATCACTTTGTTTCTATTTATTTATTCAAGTAACACGTATGCTCAAGAGAATATGATCATTTTTTTTGTGTGTAAGCAGGCAGCTAAGTCAGCATGTGAATGAATATAGTGCTCAAGTAGTTCAACTAATGCTGCATCTGAGCATATGCATATTGATATATGTATTGAATTCACAATTATTCAACAGAAATTTCTTTTTGATAAGTATGAACAACAGAAAATTCATTCTACAATAAGCTTAAAGTACACTAGTCATTTGTTTTTGTTTTTACATTCCAATATTTAAGCATAGATCGAATGATATATGTGTGCTTATGCATATAAGTATACCTTGCGGCGAAGAACGCCGGACTCAGCCTTGCGATAGAGCAGAAGGCGGCGGATTCCGATGTAATGAGGATCGGAGTCAGCGGGGGAAGGTTGAAGCATACAACTGAAGTATTCAGGATCTCTAGTTACGTCTTCTTTTTCCTCTTCCTTCTTTTGATCAACTTCAGGCGAGCAATTTTCCGTCATCTGCTTCGCCATTTTCACTGATTTTCTGATGAATCTTTCATCTGAGATAATATAGTAATTCTGCTCAAACACATCTCAGGTTCGATATCAATGTTATAACTCGAATACTACTTGAGATCAGAGGATTGAATTTTGGACAATGTGATTGTACCTTCTCCCTTCAAATTTAGTAATATTTTGCGGATCAAATTCTGTATGTGGATTTGGAATTTGTTCGAACGAGTGGAGTAATTAAAAGTACAGAAATTAATTTTCTTTTTAGAGTTGAAAAATATATATATTGGATTTTGAAAATGGAGTCAGTCATGTGCCACCGAGCAGCGTGACCAGATGTTGTGTTATTCTTGAGAAGGTGTTTGGTGACAGGTACATTAATATCCCCGAATAAAATTTTCTGTTTTTAGGTTGTCTAGGTTTAACAAAAAAAAATTGAAATTAAATAAATAAATAAATTCAATTTAATTGCCATAGAAATTAATATTAACTGCTATAAGTAAATGTAATTATTGAAATTGATGCTCCATTTTTTATTTTTTTTAGGTTAACATAAAAAGTGTGTTTTCCAGTTAAATTTATACTCCAATTTTAGTGATTATCCTATCCTCTCCTAGTAGCCCCTCCCTCAAACTTTTTTCCTTTTTGGTTTTATTTACACATGTATAGTCTAATTCAATTGATATCAAGTCATACCAAAGACATTCATTAATCAAAGCTTAATACAACACTTGTTGGAGCAAAGTATTTCAACTATGACTAGATGGTAAGTTACAATTGAGCTTGGAACAAAGTTACTAAATAATCACACAACTATTTTCCCAACCAAAGGAGGGAACCTCCTGCCCAAGTCCAATAGCAGGCCATTGCTTCTGCTAGAGTAGCCAAAACTCGAGCATATAAACGGTAATGCAATGAAAGTGAGGCAAAGAGGTGAAATTTGACGAAGAAGGTGTTTCAACCTTTTATTTTCACATTCGAAAGCTGGGTAATTATTCTAGTCCCCGACAGAAAATAAAAATAAAATTTTGTCAACCCGAATGGATAGTCGTGGAATCATCTATCTGATGCCAAAATCTGTTGTAAAACCATAAATCATCAGCTTTCACAGCATATCCATCCTGATTACGGTGCCAAGCATAGTAAGCATGGGTTCGGTTCTTGATATCTAAAGTGGCATGACCAAAACTGGCCTCGCGAAAAGCTGAGTACTTTGGCTGTGGCTCTGACATACTGGATCAAAGGTACAAACTGAAGGTTAGTATCAATCTAGGCCTAGTCTAAAACATGTATGTTAATCTTACTTGGTTGCCAAGCCCTCGAGATTTCCACCATCACCAATGGTTATGTACACTGGTGCGGATTGGTCACTTGCAGGATTGCAAATTCCATTTACAATGTTATAAGCAATGTTCGATACACGTTCCTGTGACAAATATGCATCAGGTATCAACTAATGCTGACAAATGAAAATGTTGCTCGTAAATATAGATGATATCTGTAAAGAAATATATAAATCAGAAGGTTTCATAATTAGTTCGACATGTCAAGCTTTTGATATTTTGACCATGATGTCGATCAAAAGTTTCAAACCTATAATGTTTAATCACATTGAAGATTTCTTTTGTCTTGTTCCTGCATTGTGACTTTCAATATATTCACAATCTCAGGAATGTAAAAAATTACTTTGGAAGTTAAATCAGAAAGTAACTTAACTCGTTAAAGTAGAGATGAAGCACACTTACTGATCGCTCATAGGCGTGAACATGACCAGCAAACACAAGATCAACTTTGTATTTTACAAACCATGGCTCGTACATTACTCTTATGGTTTCACCTTCCATATAGTGATAATTGTAGCTATTATACCAAGGGGAATGCATAAGAACAATCAACCATGGTGTCTCACTCCTGTTGACTTTTGGTAGCTCTTTCTCAAGCCATTTGAATTGAGGGGTGTATTTTCCTAGAAAAACATATATATAAATATATATATATATGTATATAACTGTTCAAATTCCAAAAAAATTTATTCTATAGAACATAAAGACTTTTTCCTTGAATGATGACAGCAGTATTGCACAAAAAAAAATGCGGTCGTTACAAAAAAGATAAAGTTGCAGTGTGTCATGTAATTTAAAAAGAAAGATGGCCTGATTCTAATAAGTTAAGCATCATACATCTGTTTGAAAGGAAAGGTAGCCACATTTTCTAAAGATATCACCATTCACCATCCTAACCAGAAACATTGTCAACCACTTGTTGTGCAGATCTTATGTGAGTTAACCTTGTGCCATCAGATATTTTCAAACAGCAACAGAATGTTTTAGACTACCAATTTTTAGATAGTTGGTCTGCCGCATGTATGTGCATTTTTAGTGGTATGATTCATATTAATGAAACTTGAATATGCATACATTTCCTTACCATATGCTGAATATGAGGACAACACGACGATGTATGCTGAAGCTCTCTTGATTGAGTACCAAAATGGAGCAGTACTGTCTGATACTTTATAAGGGGTACGATAACGATGAGTATAAGGCTTAAAGGGTTTGGTTTCACCCTGCAATAGATCACGAAGCTAATATCACAATTATGTATTTGAAGAAACATTTGAAGGGGAAAAGGTGCAATTTTTTTCATATTCATATGTCATTTCATTGTTAAGACAACACTCAAATGCAGTTAGTATCATGATTTGGAGCAGTGATACTGCCCTTGGAAACCACTACGAGCACACTTGTGTAGGTAGTCCAGGTAGCTTGTTTAACATTTCAAAAGGGGATAGAAATCACCTTTCAAGCAACTAATCTATGATGTTAAATCAATTTAAAGAAACTGACAGATAGCAATTAAGGATGCTTACGATTTCAGGGGCAAAATCTATCTCGTGATTTCCTGCAGTCCATATCCAAGGTTGATATGCAGTACTTCTCTCGACAAACCTTCCCCACATATCCCACCTTGTATTGTCATGATTGGGGTAGTTATCTGCATATGAAAGATCCCCGACAAACAACACAGCTTTTCCTTTCGTTGGATTTAGCTCATAATGGGTAAGTGTCTGATTTGAATCATAACTCTGACCAAGATCCCCTACAATAAAATTCTTAATAAAGTGAATAAAAGGTATATAGACAACAAAAAATGTCATATAGATTTATGATGTTACATCGCAACTGTGTTTTCCCTTCTGAGATTCATCTAAACATTCAAACAACTCTAACAATTAATCTAATTAAAGTTTCTTCTTATTCGGTACTTCTTTATTAAGTCCAGCTGTCCAAGGTATTACACTACATTCGCATTTATCCAATTCAACTCTTTCAAAGGAATTCGCCAACAGGACAGAAGATCATTGAACAAATGTCAAAACTTTATTCATTAGCCCATCGTTGCAATGCTAATACAGGAAGAGCAGTTTACCAATGAGGCCAAAAGTATATGGGACATCAGGTCCAACTGCAGGAGGAGTGAAAAACCAGAAAGTTCGTGGAGAATGTTCAATCCCAACTTTGTAGTAATACTTGGTATCAAACTGCCAAAAAGCAGTAACGAATTAGTATTAATGCTTGATCACATTCATCATTTTTGTGAGAAATCCTCCATAATTCCAAACATATTTCATACCAAGAAGCTCAAAAGTCGAAACTGTCCATATTAAAATGAACCATGAATATAAAGAAACCACAGGAAAGCCAGAACATCCAAAATAATAGAAATTTACCTTCAAATTATTAATGGTGCAGTGATGGATGTACCCAGAAGTATAATTGTAGTATTTATAGGTTGTAACCTTGCCCTGTGCCTTTTTGCTGTGATTGCTGTTTTCACTCCAATAAAGAACTGTGTTAGAACCAGGTTCATCCATAGTAACCCATGACACTATCATTGCCTTCCCTACATGATCTCCTTGTGTTATATGAACCTTCAAAAATCAAAACAAAAACCCACCAAAAATAAAATAAAATGAAACAATTTAATCCGAAATCAGGGGAAAATATTGACAAATACAAATAATAAAATCTAGGAAACAATTGATTGTTGTAGTTAATTAAGGAAACCCATTAAAATGAAACAGCCAAAGGACAATCACATAATACAAAATTAGCTGATATGCAATTAGATCACTAAAAACTAAGACAATTTGAAGGAGAAAACAAAGACAGACCTGTTGTGGCGCATTATAGCCTGGAGGGGACTTGAAGACATCACTATCAAGAGGCATATCAATAGCTTTTTCAACCTTCCTAACAAAAGAGCTGGTGATTCCTCCATTGCACAACACTGCTGCATTCAACACCAAACCCAGAACAATGGCAAGAACAGAGCACCAAAAAAGCACTCTGGGTACACCCATCTTATCCTCCCAGCTTAACCTAAGCACACCCCTCTCCTTCAACTAAGATTGAAATATTCTCTCTCACAAATATAAACATACATAGACATACACTTATATGTTTATATACTAGTAATACTTATAATGTGTAGCTGATATTAGCCTAACTTTACGGGGAATATTCAGGACTTTATACGAATATACAGGCCAGGGGTAAACGCCACCTGAATATATGAATCTGGACTCTCTCTTTTTCCCCTGGTTTTTACACCAGTTGGGATTGGGAAGAAGGCTAGATTTATATACACAATAAAATAATAATAATAATACTCCCTCCTCCTTTCTACAAAATTACAATTGACATTTTTAATTTTAATTAGTATGATTATTAAATACAGATGTATGCAGGTAACAGTTGACTTAAAAGAACGAAAAGTGCATTGTTTGACTGTGAGATTAAGATATGACGGGGATAAAGAAAGCGGGCAAAATTAGGAGGATGGAGAGTGAAGGGATAATAACAGAATAAGCTTTTGTGGAAAAATTGAACTCTGAGTCAAACAACTACATATCTTCAAAATTAGTATAATTTATAAAATTTTAAAATAAAATAATTTTTGTCATATATCATATAATTATAATAATTATATCAACTAAAATTAAATAAATTAACATTAATTTAAATTTAATATATCGTAAAATTTTGAAAAAGATAAAATAATTTTTATCATAAATTATCTTTTAGAAAAAAAAATAAGTAGATAAACTATATATAGAAAAAAATAAAAAAATTTGCATTAAATTTGGTACGTTTCATCACGTTAATTTTTATTTTTGTTTTTTTGTAACGGAGAAAGTTTGAATGAAACACATATCATAGTAGGGGCACTGAATTGCTAAACTCATTTGAGATAAACATGGTACATTACAAAGATGTAGGATAAAAACAGCGCAATGGACCAGGATAGACGAGCGTGGCTGAACTAGGGGCATTAAAGTTTTCCAAGTAATTGACTTTGGCAGTAAAATGAACTAAATTGTTCGCGCTTAATTCATATTCGCTCGACTAAAATTTGTAATTGAGTTCGATTGAAATATAAATAATTTATATATGATCTAATTTTAAAAGTCAATAAATTATTCGAACATTTTTAAATTATAATTTTTTATTGATATTTGAATCATATTTGTTCAAAAAATTTAAACTACTCAGACAGAATTTAAAATCGTACTCTATTCAATACATAGACAAACTTTAATTAAATTTTATTTCAAACACCATAAATTTTATGAACTAGTCGATTCATTTACGACCCTATCCTATCCCTTAATAATGACTACCGCTCAAATGGTCCCAAAAGACTAGTCTCCTAGTTGTTGCACGCCGGGTATAAATTTTTATTTTATTTTTATGTGTGCTATTTATTACCTTTTTATCTCTTTTCGTGAGGCTCGTGTTCGCATACAAATATATAAGTGTAAATGAATCAAATTAAGTTGAGTATTGAATTGTTCAGATTTTGTTTACAAAATTTATTGAATATAAAATAAAGTTTGATTGAGGCTCATTCAGCTACCAAATCGAACACGATCTCGAATCGAGCCTGAACAGTTTGAACTTTTCGAACGAATATGATCCGAGTATCAATAAAAAATTGTAATTTGAGAAGATTCGAGTAATTTATCAAATTTTAAATTTTGCTCATATTTGACTCATTTATATTTCGAAATGAAACTTGAATTAAATTTTTAATCGAAATGTAGCATTTAATCGTTCTCGAATCTATTTGAAGATTTTTTAATCTTACAAATATGTTAGCTCAATTTCTCCCTAATTCATTCATATTCTTAATAACAATTCACCTATATAGAGCCAGCGAATTAATAGTCCATTTTTTGTGAGAAATACAGACGGATGTAACGGTATTCAAATTATTTGACTACATGATGAAAAAAAATATATACATAAACTACTTACTAGCAGTTTCGTGTAAATTCTGAAATATTTTCTTAATTTTAATAAAACAAAATCGAATCAAATATGAGTTGTCAATCAGAACATATATATATATATATGCACAGAACTTATAACGATTCAGTTACATAATGCAAAACCATTAAAGGAGACCATTTTTGCAAAAAAGAGTAACATCTATATTGTAATTTATCACACAGAGAAAGAGAAGAACTACTTATAGATATTAGGATTTAAATTATTTTTTTAACATTGAACATAATGTGCTCCCTCCATTTCGTTATTAATTAATAATACATGTTATAATATAATTTTTTTATGATTATATATATTAAAAAAATCATAAATTCATAACACTTAAATTTTTTAAAAATATATAAAATTAACTCTGAAATATTAGAAACAATCCTATATTTTGAAAGTGGGAAAATGGTAGTCAACCAAAATTATTTTACGAGTTAATACACGTTGTAACAATTTGGGTGATAATTTACTAGTAGTTGAAACCAGCTACTGATTTCAATTACTTTCAACTGAAAATTTTCCTTCCCAAATACTTGAAGAAATTCACGATAAATTAATAATCTCTTTAAAATAATATTTTTTTTAGTCCCGATTTGGACTAATAGAATAAATTAATAATTTTAATAAAATAATAATTTTTAAAAAGACTCTTATATAAATATATAGTCCCATTAAAATTATAAATTAATAATTCTTTTAAATTACAAATATATTTAAGATCATCTTGTCTCGTTTGTTTTGTCTTGAATTTCAAATATAATTAAATTTTATCCTTAATTTTTTTCATTGCGTCCAAAAATTTAAGTGTTGCATTCTCAAATCGTAATAAAAACTTGTGAAGAGTTGTTGACGCTTATTAGTAGTCTTCTTCCTTTCAGCGTTATTGACTCCAAAGATATTGTATCATCCTCACAAGTATAATACATTAATTTAATAAGTATGATAAATTGTATAAAAAAAATGATATAAACATCAATAAACTGTAATAATTTTAATATAATTAAATTTATGTTCATTAAATAAAAAAATATTCTTTAAATTAATAAATTATTAATTTATTAATTAAATAATAACTCTCAAAATTAATAAAATTTTCTAATCTCAACTGTATTAATTTATAGAAGTTCTAGTCTACGCAGTCTTTTCTCCACTTTCCGCAAATGGAATTCGTATATTATTGAATTAATATTTATTCTAAATATGATATAAATGTAAATACTATAGATGACTTAAAAGTCAAGAAATTTATCAAAAATATCCCTCTACAAATGATCAAATTCTCAGTATTTTGATTTCATATACAGAAATCAGAATGGGAAACGCACAGCAAAAATTACCCCTAAACCCAGAAAAAACCCAAGAAGAAGAAGGAGAAAATGGCTCAATCTTCACTTGCGAAATTTGCATTGAACCCATTTCGTTATCAAACAAGAAATTCAAGAACCAAAGGAAATGCGTCCACCCATTTTGCCTAGATTGCATAATCAAATACATTACGGTGAAAACCCAAGAAAACATTTCCCAAATCAAGTGCCCAGCCTTGGATTGCAAGCACTATTTTGATTGTTTATCTTGCAAACCCCTTATCCCCCACCAACTGTTTGATAAATGGTCCGACTTACTTTGTGAGTCTGCTCTTTTGGGGTTTGATAGGTGTTATTGCCCTAATAGGGATTGCTCGGCCTTGATTGTGAATGAATGTGGTGGAAATGTGAGAAAATCCAAGTGCCCCATGTGTAAGAAGTTGTTTTGCTTTCGCTGTAAAATTGTTTGGCATGCAGGGTATGGGTGTGAAGAGAGTGGGGAGCTGAGAGATGGGAATGATGTTGCTTTTGGAGTGCTTGCAGAGAGGAAGAAGTGGAAGAGGTGTCCAACTTGTCAACATTTTGTTGAACTTATTGAAGGTTGTGCCATTGTTAGATGCAGGTACTCTCTACATACATGTGTTGTGTAAATGCAATACAAATACACCAAATGAGTTCTTTTGTTGGCTTCACCAAATTAAATGCTTTTTTAGTCATTAAACAAACGTCCTATTTACATTTTCATCATTGAACTGAATTATTTTTCAACTGATTAGACTATAAATTTTTTATTCATGCTTGAAAATGAAAATGCATCAATTTCTAGAAGAATAACGCTTAAAATTGGGCTTTCATTGGCATATACTGATAGTTAAAATTGGGTGGGAAGCGATCAAGGTACCTTACTGATTTTACTTAAAATGTGGGTTCTTGTTGACTTCTTGTTATTGGTCTGAGACTCATGGGCAGATCCAGGCTAGGGCAGTGGGGGCAATTGACCAACTAAATTTTCAGGGGGTCATATTTTTTTTATATGGTGTTTAGTGAAAATATGAAATTTTAAACTCAAAAACTACTAAATGTCTCAAATTTCTACTCACACCGTCACTTCACTCTTTCTCATTGTTTAGTAACTTACATCGGACATAATATTTTTTGAAAATGAGCCTATCATGTACTGCAACAGTTTCAAGCAATCAGGCCTTGAAAAATGTTGTAAAAAATATTTGAGCAATATTATTTAGTTTTGTAATTTATTTTATTGTATTTTGTTTCTTTGCTACTTTTTTTTGTTAAAATTTGACCCCACTTCACCAAGGGGCTGGATCTGATCAGTATAACTGAGGTTGCATTAATTGGTTTATATGGGTCTATTTATGCTTGATTGCCTAGAAACTTTTTGGCTGGCATGTAATGATCTTAAATTGTGAAACTTTGGGATCTCGGGGCTTTGGATAATTACCGACTCAATAAACCAAGTTTTTTCAGCTAGTTTGGCTTGATTAAGATGATTCATTTATTTCAATATTATGCCTCCAAATCTGAAATGTGGAGTTTTGACAAACGAAACAGGGCAGTTCACTGTATTTGACTTAACTATAGCTGTTAATTTTGAGATTTCATGCTCTGGAAGGTAGAATTTGTTGAGGGCTAGACTATGGATATGCGCATCTGCTGAATTGGAATATACTGGATCCTTCCCGGATTCGGTTAGTCTTAGACTCTTAGTCTCTTAGCGGCTTAGTCACCTTGATCATCAATATTTCCTCTCCAACTTCTTTAAAAATTTCTTCACTTTAGTTATTAGTTGTTATTATATGCCATTCTCTGTCTGGTAGTTGAAAAAATGAGAAGAGGTTAACTATTAAGTTGTAGACCTAGAATGTTTTAACTGTTGAGGCTTAGTAAAACAAAGTGCCTGGCCATAGCTCAATCTCATACCAATATTTGGCTTAATTGAGGTACCATTTTTTGTTTTCCAATTCAAACCAAACATAAACTTTAACTGCTAACGAGGGATTTTGTTGTATCCCCACTGAAGCATGTTCTGCCATGTTGCAGTTCACTCTGAAAAATAAGGCCATATGAACCCCAAACTGTGTATCGATCTCCTTTGTTATTTTCTAGGTTATTTTGATTTCCAAACAACAGTGAAAAGGAAAACATATTTATGTTATGGCTAAGAATTAGTTATCTTTATTTTGGATGTAGATGTCGAACTGATTTTTGCTACAATTGCGGAAGAAAAGTTAATCGACATTGGTGTGGATGTCAGAGAATCGTTACGTGCTACAATTTGCTCTTCAGATTTTTATTGGTTATTGTGCTTTTCACACTCGCCGCTTCTCTCTACTTATTTGCTGCGAAGATAGGCCAAACACCCTAGCACTGTTGCAAACATCTCCTCACTCTAGCTCTACGGTGGAATGCATGACATCAGTTCTTTATTTTGAATATGTATAGGGTACTTAGGTAGAGGTACTTCCTAGTTTATATTTTCTATCTTAAAATGCACATGATAGATTTCTAATCGGATGTATAAGGCTCTTAATGATTGAAAATTATTATATGCTATGCAGCAGCTTATTCTATGTTTTAAATCACACTGAACTACTTCTCACTTCTCAGTGGAAGTTTGTGTCTCCAACTTTCTTTCTTCCTTCACCCCTCCACCCTGAAAGATTGTGCTTCTCAATTTCACCTATCCCATCCTTTTCACTGAACCTACTTCAGTTCTTTTAGCATGTATGTTTGTCGCGTGCTTCTGTTTTTACCTATATTTAAAAACATGGTGTACCATTTCAGGTACACAATACTAGCTGCAACATGGCAATTCAAACAAACAATGGTTGTAACGGTAAGTTTCGAGCCTTGGCAAGCCGGGGTGGGGTGGGGTGGGGTGGGGTGGGGTGGGTGAGGTGTGTGAGTGTGTTTAATTCGCAAAAAGAAAAAGAAAAAAAAGAGATAATTCTTTTTATTTAATGTCGTTTTTGATTGCAAATGTATTAAAAGTTTTTAGGTAAGTGCCATTGTTAATGGTGGCTGTTTTCCTACGTGTTACCAAAATGTACACGCCATAAGGGGAAAAAGGAAAAAACAAACAAACAAACAAACAATGGTTGTAAGTTTCAACAACCATTCCTTACCTTCATGGGTAATCTTAAAGGACTTTAGTAAAGAAGCCAAGGAGTGAAAGGGACGACGAGTATATCATTTGAACAAGTAATGAACCCAAAGGAGTTGCCAACTTTTGCAAGCCTTAATAATATGATAACTAAGTGTGTAAATGAACTGAGTCGATTCGAGTATTGAGTTGCTCAGATTTAGTTCATAAAATTTATCTAGTTTAAAATAAGGTTTGATTGAAATTTCATTTATTTCTACCGTAAGTAATAGCGATTAGAATCGAGTCCGAGTAATTTGGACTTTTTAATAGAAAATTATAATTTGAGGAGGTTCGAGTAATTTATCGAACTTTAAAATGAATTCATATTTGACTCATTTATATTTCGAGTCGAGCTCGAATTGAACTTTTAGTCAAGCGAGTACGAATCGAGTCGAACTGTTTGTTCATTTTACAGTCTTAATGATAACAAGTTGGAGTCTTTTTTTTATCTCCCAAATTTTATAATACGACTAGTGAGACTGAACTTGGAAAGAGCATGGCAAAGGAAAAATGAATAGACTAAAGAAAAAAAAAAATTAATAATTGCCCACCATCTTAATAAAAATAAATCCAACTATATATTGAAATGAGCATACTATAAAATAAATGTCCAATCAGGTGTAATGAGATTTTTGAAATTTATCTATCTTTTGATGAATAAAAAAAAGATTATAGCAACTATCCCTTCTCGAGACCCATCCGACTTGCGCATATTTATCAATCGTAATAATAATAAAAAATTATTCTGCCATACGCTTCAGATAAATTTTTTTTTGTTATCTCCTTAAAAATAGAAAGTCAAAATTAATTTGAACTGCACAACGTCCATAATTGAATTAGATTTGATTTTCTTAAAAATGTGAAGTCAAATTAAAAAAAGAAATCATAAGTCAACCAGAATCATTTTTTTGGAATGTTAAGCCTCTTAATTGAAATATTCTGCCACATGGTACAAATTTCACCGAATTACCCTCAAAATTATGCCCCAATAAAATAAATGTCTCATCAAGTGCAACGAGATTCTTGAAATTTATATATATTTTAATAAATAAAAAAAAGATGAGCTCTTTTAGATGGACATAAAAATTAAACATGAGTGTATTTGAAATTCACATATTTATATTTTTATCTACCATTGGGGTCAAAATATAATTAAATAAAATTCAAATACACACATGTCCAATTTCTATCTCCACATAGAGTTTTTGAAAAAAGATTGTAATTTCATAATATTTAGGACAATTTCTTCTCCAAATCATTGAGAAAGCATCTTACTTGCATTAAAAAAAAAAAAATTAGCACAACAAATAATATTGGGAGAGGGAGATGATGACATATCTATTAATTTAATATACACTTGTGAATTGAATAAGTGTATTGAGAAATTATCAAGTTCTAATGTGTGTATTTTATTTATGATCAGATTGACTCGGATTCATACTCTTCTAAAGAGGCGAACACTAATTCATATCAAATAATTAAATTATGAGTTCGTAGGATGTTAATAATTGCTTACGAAATTCTGTAAAAGAAAAACCATCCTTATTTTCTTTACATCTAAATCCTATACTCATTTAAAGAGGTTGACCTCCAATTGGATTATTGTTACTATTCCAATAAAATATGGAATCAATTAGGCGTCACCTATACTATATGTATGAGGTTCCAAATCCAAAGATTTGTTCGTTTGTTTGTTATATACATAAAAAATTTATAATAATTGGACATAAATATTTTATAATTTTATATGTTTATATTTTTATTTTATTAATATTAAAATATAAATAAATAAAATTATAAAATATTTATATTAAATTTTTATGTTCAATTATGATGTTGTTCTACATTCATACGTAAGAACATAGACTGGTCTATGCTTTTTCCTTTTCTTTTGGACTGTTTTTTAGTCCATGAACAGTCCTTATTCCATCACAAATTTCTAACCCGGTACAAAATAACCGACATAACCAAGCAACTTCCATCCTTCAAGCAACTACCATCCTTCTACCGTTCTACGTATCGATCTCAGCCACCTGTCAATACCCCATTGGTTCGCACATCCTCAGCCTCACCATCATCAAGAATAACCTCCCTCTTAAACAAGACATCGTCTCTCTATATAAATACAATAAATCACGAGCACCAAGCTGTATAAAGTAAATGGATTGCAGATTCTATCTCCTCTTTGTTTTCTCGCTCCTCTTCGCGTCGTCTTTCGCCGGCGTTCCGGTCGACGATGATATTATCATCCGTCAGGTCGTCGGCGAGGATCACTTGTTGAAGGCTGATCATCACTTTTCCATCTTCAAGAACAAGTTTGGAAAGTCGTATGCATCCCAGGAGGAGCACGATTACAGATTCTCGGTCTTCAAGGCTAACCTGCGCCGCGCGCAGCGTCACCAGAAGCTGGATCCCTCGGCGGTCCATGGCGTCACTCAGTTCTCAGATATGACTCGGGCCGAGTTCCGGAAGAATCACCTAGGTTTGAAGCCTCTCAGGCTTCCTGCCCATGCCAATAAGGCTCCGATCCTTCCTACGAACAATCTCCCCACAGATTTCGACTGGAGAGATCATGGTGCTGTGACGGCCGTTAAAAATCAGGTATATAGATAGTACAATATTGTTGCAGATATTTTGCTTAATATAAAATCTCAATACATAGTTCGCTGCGTACAGATTAACTACCGTGTGATGGAATAGTATGTAAAACTTTTATTGGCCTACTAAAAGATTGATGTTAGTAATATTTAAGTATATTTTTGGTAATTAATCTGTAATTAGTTAGTAATGGACAATTTTCAAAGTTGTAATTGTTGATTTGTTTGTAAATTAGGGTTCATGTGGGTCGTGCTGGTCATTTAGTACAACCGGGGCATTGGAAGGTGCGAATTACCTTGCAACCGGGAAACTTGAGAGCCTGAGTGAGCAGCAGCTTGTTGATTGTGATCATGAGGTTTGAATTCTACTAATTTTCTTGTTTTGTTTATTTTGGTGGTTTGTGCGGATTTATACTTCTGTATGTTAGATAAGCTGATAGTGTGTTGCATTAGTGCATAATATTAATATATTGTTTGTCCATTTTGTTTTGGTGGTATTGTGAGTGATGATGATTATGTGCACTTGATTAGGGGTCAGAGGTATTCCTGAATTTACATTGTGTCATGTATATTACATTACTAGTTTAAAAAAGTTTTTGCAAATATGACTCTTTCCCTAGAACATAGGGAGTTTTAGTTGTTCTTGTAAAGTTGTGATGGCTAGGATTATTTTTAAATTAATTATAAATTTCTTTTAATATTTAAAATTATCTTTTCGAGCCGAGCTACAATTATAAGTATAACTCCATAAATGAAACTCCCTCCATAACATCCATGGATTTTTATGCACGTAGCATCATCAAATATCTCATTCTTATATAATTTTTGTCATTTATATTATCTTCCCAAGGACTTTTATAAAATGAGAATAGTCCAAGTAAAATGTATTACAATGTTTACTTTTTTTTTTGTTTAAATCACATTTGGGGGGGGGGGACTACAAAAGATTTGACACTTTTTCCCCACTATTAAATATGAAATCAGTTTCTTTTATTGAAAACGTTTTTTATTTAAACATTTCTGCACAATGAAGAAAAAAATTCTTCCATGTAGTGTACAAGTTCATTGAACAAAACTGCATGTATGCTTTGGAAATTCTTTGATGTCAAACATGGTGCACTGGATGTACATGATTTGGAGAAGAATAAGAGTGGTTCCTTGCTATATATGTCTTGTTAATTTGAGCTTGTACTATTTGCAGTGTGATCCAGATGAACCTCGTTCATGTGACTCTGGGTGCAATGGGGGGTTGATGAATAGTGCCTTTGAGTACACACTGAAAGCTGGTGGACTTGTGCGAGAAAAAGACTATCCTTACACTGGTACTGACCGTGGAACCTGCAAGTTTGACAAGAGTAAAATTGTTGCATCTGTTGGTAACTTCAGTGTTGTCTCTTTGGACGAAGACCAGATTGCTGCAAATCTTGTCAAAAATGGTCCTCTTGCTGGTATGTCACTCATCTAACTTCTGTTTTGTTTTTTTTGTTAATTTAGAATTCCTTAATGTTTCTCTTTTTAAGGACAATAAGAAGTTTGGCTTGTATAGGCAACAATCAGCTTGGTTTATTTGACTGTGATCTCTTGATAATCCTTAAATATGTTTGGATGCAGTGGCTATAAATGCAGTATACATGCAAACATATGTTGGAGGAGTTTCATGCCCATACGTATGCTCGAAGCGGTTGGATCATGGTGTGCTATTGGTGGGTTATGGTGCAGCTGGATATGCTCCCATTCGAATGAAGGAAAAGCCGTACTGGATCATAAAGAACTCTTGGGGAGAAAACTGGGGAGAGAAAGGATACTACAGGATTTGCAAGGGTCGTAACGTTTGTGGAGTGGATTCCATGGTCTCGACTGTCGCTGCAGTTCATACTACCTCGCATTGAGGATATCTTTAGTATTGAAGGGATTCATGCTATAGTTGCAATTACAGTGTTTCAGTGTACATAAATGACTGTAACAACATAAGCAACCCCATATTTGCTAAAACGCTGCTCTCAATTGTGCTCAGGGTATGAACGCTCAAATTGTGGTGTGTTTGTGATAAAGAAACTGAAATGCCACTTATCTCTTTGGATTCCAAATATTTTATATTTGTTTCACCATCTTTTATATTGAATGCATCCAGTTTTCGGTTTAGGCTTTGAGAAATAGAATTAACAAAACTTTAAATCTTCCACCTGTTGTTACATGTCATGTTTTTTGCATTCTTCTCTCCCACCTCCCTCTCTCTCAATACTCGGTAACATGTTTCATGCTTCTGTTGTCCTTCCCTGTTAAGGGCATGCAACACGTAGTTTATATTTGATGGCGGGGGAGTAAAGCAAATAACTTGCAGGCCTTCAACTTCATGCGTAGTTGGTTTTTTTTTTGTTGCTGATTTGTGTAGTTAGTTATGTGTTTGCAGGCCTTTAGATGGTGATATGGAAGAGCACTCAAATAGAACTGTCGGACCAACCAAAGCTTAAATCATAATAGAACTGTTGGGAAAACATTTGGTTACTCTTGCCAGAAACGTCTCGTCATTCATGCATCTTTCTTTTTTATTTTCGTTATAAAGTGAAAAGTAGGGGTCCCGGATTCTTCATTGAGAATGTTAAATATACTTACGAATCATTAAATATGATAATACATTAAATACAGATGCATACCCCAAGGCGTCGTCAGGGGCTGCTGCTTATTCCTCCTATAAATACAAACAAGACAACGGAAAGGTAAGGGGTAAAGTGCACAGTACAAAAGCTCCTTAATCCCCCTCGCGTACAGTACAGCGCAAATTGCCTCCTCAAAACATTGTTGATCCAAATGAAAGAATTAATAAAAATTCCCTCATCTCCACACTAATAAAGCAGAGCACACATTGCCTTCTCTAAGCATGGTGATCCAAGCAAAAGAACTGATACAATCTGTGCTTAGCACACTTAGAAAAGCTTCTTTGACGGATCATTCCTCCTCATCACCAACTAATGCAAATGAGAATGGATAGAACTTGTAACCGTCCCCCTCATAGAACTTGTTTTGAAACTCCACCCAGTGGAGACGTAATGCATGCAGGAAAGCACTGAGTGTCTCCATCACAAGCAATACGCCGACAGTCGCAAAAATGAACACAATAATGCCAACAATAAGGATAATGACATTGTTGTACCTGTGCACGGAATATTAAATCTCTGGTAAGGCAAATCTTTGAGTACAAAATCTCCTGCAAGTCTAACAGCCTGAATGCAGAAACCAAAATGCACTAAGATGTGCCAGTGGATATGCAGGGTTGGAGTCTCTTCCCCTAACTATAAAATGTCCTTGATTGTACACGGAAAAAAGAAGCAGATATAACTAGTTAAATGCAGAGAGTCATCGCCAAGCAACAGGATGCAGTCAGAATAGTAGACGGGTGATCAATGGATTTGGAAATAACCTACTCCAAGTTAGAAGACTTGATGCATAAATTAAGCGCTTTTTGGCTGCATATAGATGTATTGATATTAAAAGAAGCTAAAAACCAGTAGCATGAAATGAATCAACTTACCCCCAAGCAAGAAGAAGAACCTTCTCATAGAACACACTAGACAACTCGGAATGGGCAAGGCTGAATAAAGTCAAAGAACAAATTAGTTGCATAATTAGCGTGTTTATACAACAAGGTTCTAATCATATATATAAAGGTAAAAGCTAGGGAAATATAAAAAAATAACTCTATGCTAGTGTGGCGCTTTTATGCCTCGGAAATGTCACCAGAATAATGATGTCAAGATTGCATTCACAGACACAAAAATTACTTAACTTTTTAACAAAAGAAAAGACAAGCTCAAATATAGGCAAGCACACTTGTGCACATCTAGTCACCTATAATGACAAAAAAGGTAATTCCTTGATATAGAGTAGGAGTTTAAGTTAACGAAATCATCATTATATTCACTTTCAAAATTATTGAGCTTAAGAGGTTCCAACAGATTTCAACTATAGCATACAACCATAATTATAGTATCTCAACCCTAGAATGGAGAATCAATCATGCTTGTTGTAGCATACCTGAGGGCCCACAAACGAAGGTAAGAAGCTGTGTTGGAAACTGCCCCAAGTACAAACTCTATCGTATGTATGAGCTGATGTACAAAAACTTCACTAAACTCAAATTCATCGTGACCATGGGAATCATGATTTGTCTCCAACTGCAAAGATTCATCTGTGCCTTGAATGGGTATGTAGGACTGATCATGCTGCCTCTGAACAAGAATGACAT
This sequence comes from Panax ginseng, assembly GCA_020205605.1. Lineage (NCBI taxonomy): Eukaryota > Viridiplantae > Streptophyta > Magnoliopsida > Apiales > Araliaceae > Panax > Panax ginseng. The sequence continues at coordinate 2,453,649 of CM035133.1, read as the reverse complement.
TCAGAGTGGAAAATAGGACAACATGGTCTTATATAACTATGCATGGAATTTAAGGGTGAACAAGTAGGGGGAAAACAAAAGGACATACATTATTGTGTTGCAACTTCAACAGAAAAGGCTTTGGAAGCAGCATCCATGGGACGGAAACAAAGGCCAAAAGTAGTAGCACAAGCTAGTAATGGAACACATGGAAAGTGGATGTCACTCGTATCTTTTACTCGAGAAAAGAACTCTTTTCTAGTTGCTTCAAACATGGAAAAATTAAAATAAATGCAGCAATGGAAAAGATTATACCTGAGTTGTTTTCTGCCCATTAAAAAGCTGGTTCTCGCCAAGATCATCCGTAGGACCAAGGAACATGTATATCATTACATGGTATAAATCAGCCTTTGAACCAGTACACCACTTCATAATGATTAGAATGGAAAGGTAGCCAAATAGACTGTTCAGAAATATTATCTGAGGAATAAATTGGCACCTGAAAAATGCGAGATTAGATTCTGCAATAAGGTGGCAGGCAAAGTAGATTTAAGAGCAGAAGCAACTATATTCTCATCATAGCATTTCCAGATTGCAAGTAACAATGTGCAAAAATATAGTAGTTACACAAGTTTTCGTTCATGTGCTATATCTGGCTAGTTGCTTAGAAAAATATCCTAGCAAATCTTGATACATAATAGACATACAAACAAGGAATGATAATATTAGCATATAAATTTACCAAATATTGACGCCATTCAAAGAATTTGGCATTGAAAAAGCTCAATATTATACCAAGATTCATTTGAGCTACTCCAAGGAGAATTGACATTTTCATCTTCAATGAGTTGAGGTATGGCAACTCACTCGAGAACCATGCCAAGCCGGATCCACACCAAATGGATAAGTTTCACGAACCTTAATCAAGCCTATAGTAGTAGCATCCCTGCAGCAAAAGTGTTTTTACATATACAAAGAATATGCAATTAAAAATACCTACAATATGGAATGTCTAAGGTTTCTGATAAATACCCGCAGGAAGGATCACGACACCCATATGCTGAGCGACTGAATAATTCAAATGGGACTGAGAAGAACTCATTATAGATTAGACCGGTGTAGATTGAGAAGAGTGCCATCATCAGAATGACATAACGCCCGCCAAAAGTCATTTCCATAATGTCTCCAAGTTTCTGAATGCCAGCATTGAAATACAATCAGGAAGTTTGAAGATAAAACATTGAAGATCTAGAAGGCTAGAATTACAAGAACGTGATGAATTCATAGACTGAGTGGGTTGGGAAAATCTAGAGATTTCTAATACGGAAAATCTATGACTAAAAAGAAATATGGGTTGATTATTATTGCTATCAAATTGGTCATTACTAATTCGAGCACATTAAAGTGAAGTTCATAGATAAACATGCCAGTTCATATTTAGGAAAGATGGAAAGTACAAGGATACAATGATGAAGAATAACATCAGGTACAAAAAGAAAATTAAATGGAAACAAAAGTGTGATGGGAAAGAAAATCTAGTTATAATATTAATCCCAGGAGTAATGTGATTTTGTTTATTAACATTTCTACGGCAACCTGTATCTTCACAAATCACAATGACGGGACAAGAAAACTTGGTTTTTCTAATATCATAGCCTCCATGAATTAAGCTCAACCTTTAGTATTGACCATGTAAACCAAGGGCTCATAGAAGGTAAAAGTTGGGCACGGATTGACTTCTAAGGTCCCGTAATCTAAAATCCTTCAGTGTTGACCATGTAAGAAAGGTGAAAACAAAGTGATTTCTAAGGTCCAATAACTAATAAACTTCTGCTGATTTACAACTCTAATTCCATCAACAAGTTAGAGCTAAACTCATACCAGTTAATCGAGTAGATAAGCATAAACTATCATCAGTAGTTGACAATCCATGCAGATTGATATTGATATTGATAATATATAAAACAGTATGCATTATTAAGAGCAGGACTTTTCCACCAGAATCCCTATGAAGTACAGGTGCTGTGAAGTAAGAAGATTTGATACCATATGTACCAACACCCCCTCAGAAAAAAATTCCAAAACAGCATATTAGCAAGATCACCATCAAAATTAGAAAAGTAGTCATTCTCTTATATTAAGAAATATTATTAGTCCACGGTAACAAGCTTGAAGTCAATAACTAGCATGAGGAATAGTGTTTATTCCATACAAGTAATGTTGCTTCAACAATTTGTAAAAATTCCACTCCAAACAAGCGTATGGCTCAAACTTCAAGTTTGAATTTGAATGAAATAAGATTTAGCCCATATAAAGTTCCTTTGGGAAATACAGTGTAAAGTACAATAATGAATCGTACCTAAGAAGTTGCATAATTGTTTCTGGTATATAAGCACAATACGAGATGATAAACAGTGAAAAGACATCTTTTGTTATTCTCATCCCCGGAAAGACAGAATATGTTAATTAAATTGCATGGTGAGGTTATTTATAATAATGGCATTTATTCAAATTATAGTACATAACACAAGTACATGACCATGAAGTGAAGATATGCCTATACTATCAAGTTCAACAAGGTATATTGTGATTACCTGGCTGGATAATTTCTTTTCCATGATTATAAAATACAAAGTCGCCAATAACAGGCATATGCCATGCCCCCAATCACCAAACATTACAGCAAAAAGAAACGGGAATGTCACAATAGTATATACAGCAGGATTCGCTTCTTGATACTTGGCCACCCTACATTTTTTTAATAACACAGTATTTCAGCATAATTTCAGTGAGGAAATAAACGTCAACCTGTGGAAGTTGATTATGAACATATAAATGCAGAAATTAAGCCAACATATGAGCACACTCGTATAATAGGCCATTTTCAACTGAGATTATTTCAGTCGACAAATGTAGATTGGCCAAAATACATAAATGATACCAATTTCCTAAACAAATTAAAAAGGAAAAATGAAAGAAATTGGAACTAGTCAATAAGGAAATTCTGTCTCTCGTACTCACAGAAATATTATAAAGCTGGTGTATTTAGTAACAAAGTTTGATCATACTCTACTCACCCATATGCATCAACAATCTCTTGAAAAGATGAAGTAAATTTGTTTGTCTTAAAATAAGTTGGTGGTAACTCTATCGTATGTAAAACCCGGAAAATTCCACCAACTTGTGAATTGGAGTCGATTGTTGCGTGCTGAAGTGCATCTTGAATCTGCAAAAATCAAATCCCATCTTGTTAGTAGTACTATATTGTTCCATGCCACATTAGTAACCATCAAATGAAGTAGAAAAAAGTAACATAGGATTGTTCTTTCTTTTCAACCAAATAACTAATATAAGATTAAAAAAATACCTGTTTTGTAGCAAAAATAGGAGTCCACCCTTCTGCCACAAGACACTTCTTCGTCACATCAATGCTGAGCATGTTCAGAGTGTGATAAATGGATTTCTCCCTCCTCACCTGCATGAATCCAAAAAGATATAACTCATTGACTGGACATAGATGTTAAACATAGCCAAACAAAGCATCCAATATATTTATTTTTGTAAGCATCATGTACAAGCACATAGAAATAATGTCCATGCCAGAACATCCAGGAAAATGGTAAAAAAAACGAATTTCTAACTTACCAAAAGGTTCCACTCCTCATACTGTTCACCAATATCTTGTAACAAATTTCCACGGTGTAATAATCCAGCATCTATCGTAGTTTTCAGCTCTGAGAGTTTTTCAGAGACCTAACAAATGAAGGAAGTGTACCATCAGGCAGATACACATGATAAAGGTACTAATGAAAACCTTCTTTTAAGGCCCAGAAAGCATTACAGATAGGTAGGCACCATCATATCACCACAAAGTCCATTATGAATTTATTTGGGAACAAGGTTTTGACAAACACTCTAAAACATATTTTATCCTGAATTATGGCCAGACTAATGGTCAAAGGAAGACAATATCACTAGAGAAAGTAAAATAATGGGGAAAGCTTTCCCTCGAATGGGCAAATCTGAGGGTGTAACAGGTATTCATCCAAAATAAGACCTAATTACCTACTCCTGATACAGACTGTCATATAGTACACTCGTCATTTATGGCATCTATCACATGTCTAACTTATTCTATCTTATCATTTTGTCCCATTATATTAAAAACACGCTATTCAGTGCCAACTTACTTTGTCTCTCTTTCTTTCCTAGTTGTGGCAAGGAAGAGACTTGCTGAGCTAAGAAGGGATATAATGTGGAAAGCAATGAGAAGATTCAAGTATCACCTTGTTAACAGGAAAAGGTGTGCTCCCTTGTTAAGAAGGGAAAATTGGGTATCAAGGCTCTTAAGTTATTCAAGCAGAACCCCTTGGATAAGTGGTTATGGAGATTCGACAGATAAGACAGAAGATCTTGGAGCAATTGATGGAAATCAACAAGGTGGGAGTGGTATGTTGTTCCTTTGTGCCTGATGTGGTCTAATGGCAAGCTCGAAAGATAGACATTCAAACTGGGACGGTGGGACCGAGAGAGTACTTACAAAAATTAATTTTCCTAACAGCAAGATCTTTGGCTGGTGAAACTGGATCTGTACACATGAATCAGTGGAAACGGTGCATCTCTCTTATCCTTATCATTACTGGATCTTCAAGAATCAGCTCATGTTATATAGACTAGAAGATCCGTAATTATAATTATTTCCAAAACTCCCAATGCTTCTAGATAGGGACTATTAACTGGATGGTCAGCTAACCCTAGAAAAGATATATGTAACTCATTTCACAAAATAAATTATCAAAAGGAAAATAACAATCTTCCAAACAAACTTGAATTTTGAACCAAAATTTTCCATGAAATTTATACAATTAAAGTTTTTGAGGATAAAGCAATACAACCAGAGAACAAATGCAGGTGACTGTATTTGAACAAGGCTTTTATTTGATTTGTGTTAGAGTTAACATGGTAGATTGAGATGGTTTATTGAGTTGGGGTTGTGTCCCTGTTTTACGGGTTACCGGGGGTGGTTGTCCATGATTTTGTATACTCTGCATGTGCCGGGTTGGCAGCTCCTTTTGATGCCTCTGTTAATATACTTTTACTTATTAAGGAAAAACAAGTCTCTATTCAAGTTGATACCTATGATAAATATAGATCATCCATTTAAGTCGAACTAAATCTAGTTTCCTTCTGTGCCTAACCCGACAACCAGTCTAGCCATGGTGAATAAGGAAGATGCACTCATCATGAACAAACAGTCCTAAGGACAATAAACCTCAAAGAATAATATAGCTAGGAATGCGCCAAGATACTAGAAAAGGTCAGAGTGAGAGAGAGGACATCAATGCCGGTTGTACAAGACTACAAGTACACAAAGAATTGAAACAAAAGAATGATGCATACCTCAGTTACAATTTGAGCTTGCTTGGCCATGTCCTCACTAAAAGGATAAAGGTTTGCTCCAAAAGCTTCACATATTTTAAGAATTTTTTTTCTTGCTATTTCTCCAGAGAAGAAGACTGCAAAAACATTTTTCTCAACCTGTAGAAATAATTCTTAAGATAATTTACACCAATCTTTTCAAATAAAAGAAGATTTATTGTAGAGAAGAAGAGAGAAAACAAAGGGAGGAGAAGGTGTCCTCCAAAATGAAACATAAGGTTACATAATTGGAAAACCCCTTAATGGTGGGGAGTCCCATATCCCGAATATAAATCTGAAACAGTTAACACCAAAAAGAAGCCATCACCAAAACTCAATTGAATACATTAAATGTCACTTGATCTCATAGACTTGGGATGCATATCATGATCACTAAATACCTTTAATTCCCGATAATATTTTAGAAGTCTAGACAAAAGGAAGAAGAGCTCAAGCTTCATGACCCGTCCCTTTAGGCTGTACCCAGTCCCCTTTACATGAGTGCACTCTATCGTGCAAACGAAAAGCAATCCATAGCAAGCCCAAGAAAGGGGACAAATAAAGGATTAATCAATAGGGACTGAAATAAAGAGAAGTATCCATAAAACATGCTCTTTTCTTTCCTTTTCAATTTCCCACTCCAAAAAGTTTTGGGTTAAGTATCAACTTACACAAGCATTGGTGATACAACTACATAGTACATACAAGTAAGGGTGTAAACGAGTCAGTTAGAGAGCTGCTTAGATTCGACTCAAAAAATTAAATTTATATTCAAATTCGAATCGGATTCGAATTGTATTTAAAAAACTTTACTCATATTCTACTCGACTCAACTCAACTCGAATATTCATTACTCTGAATTTGATACAACTCGGGTCGAATTATATTCAAACTACTCGCGAATTCGAGTCGCCGCATAGTAACTACCTTTATATTAGATATAATTATAAATTGAATCTATTATTTTACTTAGAAATGGAAAAAAAAATTACTATTACACTTTACGAATATTAAATCACAATTAAAATTAAAACAAAACAAAATAATAATAATAATAATAATAATAATTAATTATCCTAATTTTATTTAACTTTGTGTATAGTTATATAGGGGCGTAAATGAACCGAGTCAAACAGATTATTGATAATTAATTATGTATCGAATCACAGTCAAGAATTCGAATAGTTTAAATCTTAAACGAGTCAAGTATAATCTTGCTCAGATTCTACTCGTATTTTTATTCGAACTATTTCTTGTGCTTAGATTTGAATCATATTATTAACGAATTTGAGTTTCACTATCATTTTTTCAAGTTGAGCCCAAATCGAGCTTGAATCGTTTGGTTCAATTTAGAGCCTTACATACATGTCAAGGTTTGCACAAAAAAAAGACATACAAGTGAAGGTTTAAATGAATAGGTTTAATAAAGGGTGAGAAAACTTCAATTCAAGAACAAAACTCAAATGCCTGATAAGGTGTTACAAAACCACTCAAGTCAAGGTTTAGATGAAATGGTTCCAATTAAGAATGAGAAAACTTCCATTCAAGAACAAATTCAAATGACATCTTCATTTATTTCAGATAAAACAAAAATTCTTAGCAAAAGCATTTTCCACCAACAAAGTCAATAAGATCAAGTAATCTCTTCTCTACTTCTATAAACAAAGATGCAACTGAAAGTAGATAAGATGTAAAATAAGCTATGACCGAAATATAATATACATTACACACTACATGCTCACTTATAACAAATCATGGATTTGAATGTTTATCATGAGAAGTGCATAATTAAAACTTTCCCTAAATTTTCTCAAGTAAAAATAATCAAACTTAATGTGATGAAAGTATTAACCTTCTCCCCTGAAACAGGATCAGTGACAGGATCCTCAACAGCAGCCTGATTCAGAAACACATTACCCCTGGTAGCACGAAATAGAATCCTTTCAAATGCCATAGATTTTCCTTTAGGAACAAGGCCAGTTAGAAACCCCAACTTAACTTGCTTCGATTGATCAGTAGTCTTTCCCTACACAAGTGATTCACCACAATGAAATATTATGAGAACCAAAATATGTCATCTAATACAAAAAACAAAGATAGAATTTAAAGTCTGTACTTGCTCCTCTAACAGAGGTGTTTCCAAGGACTCTTCACCACTCTGAACTGATTCAACTTCCCTCTGATGAGCTGTAGCACTGCTTACGGCTGAGTGAAAAAATTCACCAGCCTGAGCAAGGAAAAAGCAATTATATAAGGAATGACAGTTTTGACAGCTTCAAATTTAGTGAAGAAGCCAGAATACATTGCTCAATAGTCAGTGGAGGATGGAACAATGATAAACAAGAGACTGTATTAACTTATGGTAGGGCTACTCAAATAAGAAATTAATTAATTAATCAATTAAAAGAAACATAATTGTGACTGACAAATTTCTACATAACGTAAGGAACACCAGAAAATCCTCTTCATAGTGTATAATCCAAAAAGTCATTATACACCCCCTATTTTTGAGCAACTTTGTCTGTGTACAAAACCAAGGCAAACCTAGATAAAGGTCACTAATAAATATGTTGTTTTCTATAGTATGTACCAAGTATCAACAAGATTAATCTTCTATATATGATTTTCAGCCATTAGTCAAAACAAAATATCAATAACTGTAACAATAAAATCCTATGTACTATCAATTTCAAGCTATTCATATGAAAATCAGACAAAGATAGAAATATCATGTGTTTGTTTTTTGGTACTAAATGCACCCCTATGCATTTTAAATGGAGAAACTCAGTAATTTATCATTATTATCAAACACATTAGACAACCATTATAAAAAGAATCAATCAATGTTTTTTTTAAATTCATTTTCCACTTTTTTTTAGTGAATGATCACACGACCACCATCTTGATCAACTAACTAATTGTATCATGTAAGTGAAAATAAATAAAAAAAATTGCAAACCAGTTATCAAAATTGAATTTTACTAAATATGATTTTTTTTTTGGCCAGGAACCCAACACGTGACCTAGCAAGCAGAAGAACTTATACCTTCTCCAACACAAGCTTATACTCTACAAGTTCGCTGTAACCACGCTGCAATTTTTCACCATTTGCATTAATTTCAATTAGCTCAGCTTCAAGTTCTCCAAGTTTTCCCTAACAGATATCCAAACAAAACAGGATTAGTACATAAGTTAAAGAAATATATTCAAGTGTAGGAATTAATATCTATATACCTCCAGGGCATCCACATCAAGATCAGCTTCCGTCGCGGACATTGCTGAAGGTGTCAAACCTGTCTTCGACATTTGATCTCTGAAAAATCGTAACTTGCGTGCCATCTCTCCACATCTTTTAATCTTCAAAATATAAGCAATTTAATTCATACTCAACCACACATGGACTTTAAAAGTGAGACCTAAATTGAATATTTTTAGCACCAAAATGCTACTCCCTCCGATCATGACACAAGTACAATTTTCACATGTATTAAGTCTTAAAAAAATCAAATTAGAGGAAAGAACATAAAATGTCCTCCAATTTTGCCCATAGTGGACCCACTAAAGTAACACTAATAAATCTTTTACTTATTAAATTAGTTGACCCCATTCTAAGTACACTTTTGAGGTTAAAATAGATTTTGCATCACTTTTTTCATTTGAATTTCGTACTAGTGAAATCCTTTGGTGGACGTTTTTGTGTGCATATGTCATCCTTTGGTGGAGTATATGTCATTCAAGTTGTGTATCTAGTTAACAGATAGGATGGAATATATATGGTGAGACATCCTCAACTCAAGAAAGTCCTTCAAACAAAAATGTTAGTATGCTTGTGTATTAATCTCGTTCTGTATCAGACATCCAATCCAAGCATATAGCACAAATGGCAATGACAAGCTATTTGCCACACTATAATTATATTTACAGATAGCTGAAAAAATTGCTACAGGTATGTGAAATAAGATTTCCAATCAATATATGAGTAGACAGAAAATCATGGTATCTTTGATCAACCTATAGAAACATAAAAATAAAAAAGTGCTGTCAGGCACCACAAATTTACCTGATTAGCATATGTTCGCTGGAACGGACTTTTATCAGCATTCAGCTGGAGAAGAAGATCAAAATTAAAAATTGAAAGTCAAAAACTTCATTTAGTAGGAACTGAGAAATAGCAAAAGTACAAACTTCTCTAGACAAAACAGCATTTAGTCAACAACAACCCTCCCTCTCTGAAACCACCCTCGGGTCTTTTCTTCAAACAAAATTGTCGCCAAATGACTACATAGTAAAATTCATATTAAAACACAACATTATCTTCTGCTCACCTATTCTTTCTATGTTTTGCTAAGGTAGGTAATATTATCAGCATTACTTCATCTCATCAGCAATTCACTATACCAAATCAAAAGTTTAAATATATAGCCAATCACTACAAAGCTGGTCACAATTGATTTAGGACAAGGTGAAAAAGAAGGAATAAGAACCTATCCAAGTAGGGAATCAGTAGATAAACACACAGAAAAGGCTCAAAGTTTTACTCTCAAATCAATAAGAATTCAGTTACGACAAATAATAAAAAGTGCATCAACTATCAAAAACAGCTTCTAATAAACTCTTCTATTATAAATTTACAATTAAAACTTCTATAATAATCTACGTAATACAATAACTAAGTACAACAGCAATATTTAATAATAATAATAAATTAATGTATTATCTTGATCCATATCACCAATGCATGAATGCTCATGGTAGAACTACAAGCAATAAGAAAAGTTGATAAAAATTACTTCTTTATAGTGACATCAACATTTTTTCACAGCTAAAAAATTTACAGCAGGGAATTTGAGACCTCTTTCGGTGTGTATTTACAAGCATACCAATGGATGTGTGCTTGTGTAAGTTCAAGTAGCAGAGTTTCAAAAATATAATTAAAACTAAAAACTCTTTGCAAGTAAATAATTCAGTAAAAACATAATTAATTGAGTAAAATTTAATCATATTGCGGCTCCTATAGCCTCCTAAACTCGCAAGTTGAATTTATCAAACTAATAGAAGCTAAATTAAAAGAGAAATATAACTTCAGTAATACAAAGAAGCTTCTTGTCTCTGTCACTATGTCTCTAGCATAACTGATAAAGTGAAACATGGACCTCGTGAGTCGTGACTTAACTGATAAATCCAATTTAACAAGCAGAAAAAACCTCAACTACGTAGAAAAACTGCATCAAAACCCTAACTTCGATGCTTCAACTAGAATTCCCATCTCCTGTTAAGAAATTTCTAGCGTAACCAACTATATGCGTCAATAATTAACACTCACTCGATAAACAATTATGATAATTTTCTACAAACAGAGATAAAGTACGGACGTCTTTGAATTGAATGATGCCGAGATCACCAAGGTAAGCAATGGCCAAATGAGCGGACTCGACGGGGATAATTAGTTGAGTCAGATGCATCGGCTCTGACCGGAACAGATCCATCGGCGGGCAGCAACCTCCACCACCACTCGCTGACATTTTCCGGCCGTTCAATTTTCTCTCGCTAGAAATCTATCTCGTCTCTAACTGATTGATCACTCATTCACTGTCACAGAGGAGCTCATTACTCAAACCACAAGCTTCCAGACTTCCGCATCAGTGATCAGTCACGTTATTGAACTTTTGTGATTATTGCATTATGATCCCTGATATTTTCTATTTTTGTTTATTGCCCAATAGTTTCTGTATTTCTATGTTGGACTGGATTTAATTTATTTTCTTAGACTAAAGTGGCTAACACTCAAATTTTCGTAATAATTAATAATTATTACTTTTTCTATGAGAGAATCTTGACTTTTTTAAATAATTTACAAAATTTTATAACTTAAAATTGATGTGATTTATATTCTCTCTGTCTCAAAATAAATGTCCTAAGTTCGGCACGTTGATTAATAATATATATATTTTTTCTAAATTGTCCTTTTGAATTATTTCTTCACTTTTCTATGAAATATTACTTCTTCTCAAGTTAATTATGTAAGACCCCAACTATAACACCTCCAAAATAAGTATATATCACCCATTTTGAGTTGTCAATAACATAGCCCAATAAGAAATATTATGACTAAGATAATGCAGAATAAATTATCATTAGTCCTCAACAGTGTTAAACTGATAAAATACAATAGACATCAAGTTTAAGCTGCAATGAACATGCAATCCATTAAAAGAGTCAAGTAGAGAATAAAATCTACTATCTTTTATGATTTAAAAGATTTTTCATCACTTTTATCGGCCGAGACTCAAATTTTAATAAATAATCCACATCATTCATGCACTACGGCCAAGGATATTCATTAGGGTCACGACCACAAATTATCCATGCACTACAGGCCAAAGATATTTGTGTATTCATCAATGGTCATGATCATGTCAACAATTGTCCATCAATACACTTCGGGCTAATGAGGACTTTTACCACATCATTTGTAACATTACTGTGACACCCCCAAAATAGGTATACATCACCCGTTTTGAGTTGTCAATAACATAGTACAGAAACAACTACAACTTTATTAATACAACATATAAACTGTGAGTTTAAATACAAATATTGTCATCTAGACAATATCCATACCCAACTAAGTCCTCATTACAATTATTGGTACATTATTTTATAAAAATAGTGAGGACTACTAAAACAACTTCTAGAACCATCATTCCACACCCCGACTAGTACTCGCTACATTCTCGCCTCCTGAGAAGAAAAATGGAACAAAAAGGAAAAAGGGTGAGTTCAACTAGCCTAGTAAAGAATATTATTACTAAGATAATATAGAAAAAATTATCGTTAGTCTTCAACAGAGAAAAATATGATAAAATACAATAGACAACAAGTTTCAGATCAATATTCGCAGCGGAAATAATAATTCATAGAAGAGTTACGTAGAGAATGAAATCCACTACTATCTATGAATTTAAAAGTCCATCATTAATATTTTATCGCTGTAACATCAACCAATATACATCTTGAATCAAATATTCATCTTTGCACTACAGGCCAAAGATATTCATCAGTCGGTCATGTTCATCTCAACACCTGTTCATCTTTGCACTACGGGCCAAAGATATTCATTATAAAATCATTTATCTTTGCACTACAGGCCAAAGATATTCAAGAATATCATCATTTAGGACCGAGGATGATGAAAAATATTTTAAAAAAGCGAATTCAATGAAACAAAAGAATAAATATTAAGGATTCAGTATTTTGGTTTATCCATGTCCAAAAATACCTCATAAATAATCAAAGTGAAGTAAAATTCAAGAATGATCAAAACATGGATACAATCAAAGCTAGTATCCATAATAGATATTTTGGATAAAAATGAAAATTTAATTTTTTTACGTGAATAAGTGTCGATTCGTGAATAAGGTCGTATATGTGAATAAGATCGTATACGTGAATAAGAACCACGACACTAAAAAGACAAGAATTCCACAAGAAAAATCTTACCAATATTCCGGCATAATGATATTGAAAGAAATAATATCATTTAAAAAAAAAATATCCCTTACCTCGAAAAAGACAATACTTCTAAAATTTGGAATCTGAGGATATAGTCTTTGAAAGGAACTTCAGACCGTATAACAACACTCCAAGTATCAAAATACTCACAAGAATACGCTCAATATATCGAGAGAGAGAGAGAGAAGATCTCGGTTTCGATGTAATTTTCTATTCTAACCCAAGACCCTATTTATAGGAAAAATGCTTATAACACCAAAGCGGAAAATTTAATAAATTAATAATATTATTATTCCACATCTTCCTACGCACACCACCAGCTGAAATCAACCACTAACACATGTCCCATAAGTGACAAAAATATTTTTCATGCAAAAGTTACATAAAACTCCAAAAAAAATGATAATCAATTAATCAAAAACTTCAATAATTCATAACAAATAGCCCTTTTATCAGAAAAATTTGAACCTCATATCTTTTTTCATAGGAAATTTTATTATCTACAACTTTGCAGAAGAAAGTTTTTTCAAATTCCAAAGTGGTAGAAATCCACAAATGGGTGATTTTACTGTTTATAATCAAATTTCAGTCAAGAAATGGGGTCCACCGACATGTTTAACATGTTTTTAACATTTATTGCAATAAAAATACTCTTCCTCCTCATATACTCATATATCCCACATTCATTGTAAAAAAATATTATTATATTATTAAAATATAATAATGAATTATTTTATCAGAAAAAGATAATATATTAATTTTCAACAATTGTCACATTAAAAATTTTCTCCATCTATATCCACATAAAATCAATATTTTCCTCATCATATAAATTAATAATTAATTATTCACAAATACTATTACAGTAATCACACAATCGACAACTGTGGCAATTCCTCAGAAAAGGGGCTTTCCAATAAGGATCTTTCCTTTCTTGCCGCCAAGCAATTAGATGACCAAACATCTCCTGTATGTAACTTTTTAGACATTGCCAATAATGTTATCCAATAATATTATTCGAGATAATATGAACTATTGTAGATAATGGAAAATATTGTGTAGTGATATTATTGAAACAACAAAGAATATAAAATATCAACGCAGCAATTATTGAATCAATAAAATAAAATATCGAAGCAATAATTATCGCAACAATTATTGAGTAGTGCGCCTTCACGTAAGAATCAATAATTGGTGCAATACCGGTGTCTTCTTGTGTTTTAACCACCGAGTATTTCAACAAAGATAATCAGAATAACTACGCCTGCTATTATTTATACACAACTTATATTTGTCGCGTTTTCTTCATCCAATCGCTCAAGTTATGGGGCCCACATAAGGTCGCTGGCGCCGTCGTCATACAAATATTCCCCGACAAAGCAAGAATATTCCACGACCAAACGAATATTCCCCGATAAAAATGAATATTTTATAACCACCTGCTTATTTGAAATATTTGCGCATTTTACCCATAACTAATCATATTAATCAAATCAACCCTTACTATTTCAAAATAATAGATAGAGGAAATTAAATTTCATTTATTAATAATTTGGGGTCTTACAACCTCCCCTCCTTATGAAATATAAATCCTCAAAATTGACGACGTATTACTTAGTGTTTCAAAAGATGAGGATACCTCACTTTCATTTCGCATTTCCAACTCCCGTGTCATTTCTCTATAAGCATGGTTCCTTCACAAAACTTTGACTTGTGGTATGACCTTTGTGCGTAGGGACACGCTCCTTCCTATCCAAGATCTTGACAGTACCTCCTCACACGTTAAATCTTAATTTATCTCGTCCTGGTTCTAACTCAATAACGTGGTTCGGGTCTTTCACATATTCTGAAACACGGATATATGAAAAATATTATGAACACGAGACATACTTGAGGTGTAGCAGTCTATAAGCCACATTTTCTACTCGGTCAAGAATCTGAAATGGACCAATAAATCATGGATTGAGCTTTTCTCTTTTCCCAAATCTTGTAACTCCCTTCCATGGAGCAATACGCAACAATACATGATCCCCAATACTAAATTCCACGTCCCTTTCGATGAAGATCCGCATAACTCTTTTGTCGATCTTGTGGTCATACGTTGTCGAATCATTTGGATCTTTTCTCGTAGTCATACGTTTAACTCGGGGTCCCAACAATGTTGCTTCACCCACCTCATCCCAACATATTGGAAGCGACACTTAGATCCATACAATGCTTGAATGGGGCCACACCTATACTTGCCTGATAACTGTTGTTGTAGGAGAATTCCACCAATGGTAAATACTTATCCCAACTCCCTTTGAAGTTTAGGACACAGAGTCTTAATAGATCTTCAAGAGTTTGAATAGTCCTCTCTGATTGTCCGTCCGTTTGAGGATGGTATCTTAGAACTAAATAAATAAATCTGTGCCCATAGCTTTTTGCAAGCTAACCCAAAATCTTGAAGTGAATCTTGGGTCACGATCCGAAACTATGGATACTGGCATGCCATGCAACCTCACAATCTCGTTCACGTACATACTAGCAAGACGTTCAAGGGTATAAGTCTCCCGTATCGGCAAGAAATGAGCAGACTTGGTTAATCTATCAACAATAACCCAAATAGCATTTATGTCTTGAGAAACTGTGGGAAGACCCGTAACGAAATCCATGGTAATATGTTCCCACTTCTATTTCGGAATCTCAAGTGGTTGCAATGGACCCTTAGGCACTTGATGCTCCGCCTTTACACGTTGACACGTTAAACACCTCGAGATAAACTTCGTGATCTCTCTCTTCATGTTGTTCCACCAAAATGTATGTCGAAGATCATGATACATTTTGGTACTTCCAGGATGGATTGCAAATGGTGTATTGTGTGCCTCCATCATGATCTTGTACTTAAAATCAAGGTCGTTAGGAACACAAAGTCTGGAGTGGACTCGAAGTATTCCTTCTTCATCGATTCTTGCTTCTGGAATAGCACCTTCTTGTACTTTCTTCTTCATAATCATCAGCTCCGGGTCTGTGGCTTGAACAACTTTAACTTTCTCGATTAAAGTTGGTTCTATATGTATACTTGACATCATTGCATGGGTCCCCGGAGTCTTGAATTCTATCTTCATCTTTTGTAAATCACACAAAATGGGCCTTTGTGTTAACAACATCGCATTCGTTCCCGCGTATGATCTTCTACTCAATGCGTTAACTACCACGTTCGCTTTTCTAGGATGGTATTGAATGGTGTGGTCGTAGTCTTTCAATAGCTCGAGCCAACGTCATTATCACATGTTAAGTTCCTTTTGGGTGAAGAAATATTTGAGGCTTTTATGGTCTGAATATATCTCCACTTTTTCCCCATATAGATAGTGCCTCCAGATCTTTAGCTCGAAAAGCATTGCCGCTAACTTTAGATCATGAGTAGAATAATTCCTCTCATATTCTTTAAGTTGTCATGAGTCATAAAGGCTATGACTTTCCATGTTGCATGAGAACACATCCTAACCCCTTTGCTCGAAGCATCGTTTATAGATAACAAATCCATCCGAACCGGATGGTATTGTTAGAAACAGTCTTAGAAATGAGTCTCTCTTAAGCTCTTAGAAACTCTTCTCGCATTCCTCGCTCCATACAATTTTGTATCCTTCCGAGTTAGTGAGTTAATGGAGTAGCGATTCGAGAAAATCCTTCCACGAATCTCCGATAATAACCAATTTAAGCCCGAGCTGCGTCTTGGTCACCGTCTTCGGTTGCTCCCAACTTTGTATTGCTTCAATCTTTGCCGGATCAACAGATACTCCATGTTTTGACACCATGTGTCCAAGGAATGCTACTTCCTCAAGCCAGAACTCGCATTTTTTCAACTTGGCATATAGTTTAATTTCACGAAGCCTTTGGAGTACCAGCTTCAAATGGTGTTCATGATCTTCACGGCTTTTGGAATATATGAGGATGTCATCAATAAAGACAACAACGAACTGATCCAAATAATCCTTGAATACTCGGTTCATCATATCCATTAAAGCCGCAGGAGCATTAGTCAATCCAAAAGACATGACTAAGAATTCATAATGCCCGTCATCCAGGAGTCCCGAAGGCGTCTTTGGAATATCCTCGATTCTAATCTTGGTGATGATATCCGAAGCTAAGATCGATTTTTGAAAAGAATTGTGCTTCTCATAATTTGGTCAAACAAGTCATCAATACGAGGTAGCGGATACCTATTCTTGATGGTGACATGGTTCAATTCCGATAGTCAATACAAAATCGCATACTCCCGTCTTTCTTCTTTACAACAAAAGCAGGAGCATCCCGAGGAGATGTCTTAGGGCGAATAAAACCGATGTCCAATAACTCGTAGTTGGACCTTTTAACTCCTCGAAGTTGATAGAGTCATTCGATATGGGGTTTTAGAAATGGGCTTGTGTGCATTCAAGATCAATAAAGAATTCAACTTCACGTTAGGGGTAGAGGCGAGAAGTTCTTGAAATCGTCGGGAAAGTCAATAACAACGGGAATATTATTCAAATTTGGCGTGTCTTTATTCAAATCCATAACATGGGCTAAGAAAGCTTGACATCCGTTTTTTAATAAACGAATAACTTTATGACTTGATATGACAATGATCGATTTTGGTGGTTTAGTTGCTTGAATTTATACAACAAGTTGATTAGGAATATGAAAACTAGCAACCTTTCGAAAACAATCAATTTTGGCATGATGAGTAGTTAACCAATCAATCCCTAAAATCACATCAAAAGCAAGTATCTTTAAAGAGATAAGGTCAACAGGTAATGTGATGGTGCCAACTTGGATCAAACAAGATTTATAAGCGGTGGATGTGATGAAAATTTCTCTAACGGAGTTTCCACGAGATAGGTCAAAGTCTAATTTCTCCGAGTCAAGTTTAAACGTTGAGCACAAGTAGGAGAGATAAATGAATGGGTAGCACCGGTATCTAGTAATGTATAAACTTCGCAAGAATTTATGATTAGCTTACCCGTAATCACCTCGTTTGGGTTCCTTGCATTTTGACCAGTCACAACAAACGCTCTTTCAAGAACCGTTGACTTTGACTTTTACGGGATGACCTTTTGAGTCACCATCCCCATTTGGGTGGGTTTACATTCTGGTGCAATCTCGAGCAATATGTCCTTCCTTTCCACAATTATAACATACCTTAAACTGTTGTGGGCAGTTTGGGCTGATATGTCCTTCTTTCCCGTACTTATAGCATACGACCGGTGGTCGAATTCTCCTCCCCTTAGAACAAGTTCTTTCTTTGGTCAGCGACGTCTTTGCATTGTCGTTGTTGTAACTTCTCTTTTTAAAATCTCCTCCTGACTCGCTTCTTCTATTCTCATGGCCATGATTACCACCACAGTGGTTGTCGTTCTTGTCCGTATTCTTCTTTCTCCGCTGGTTATCGTTGTTACGATATTTCTGCATCCACCGATATGATCCTCAGTTATAGTCCCTCGGTTGAACGTCTTTCGTTATCTCATTTCTAACAATTGAGTCTCGTTGACAACATCCGAATAGAGAGAAAATTTATGAGAAATGAGATCTCGGCGTATGTCGGAGTTTCAAACCTCTCGTAAACATCCGCGTCATCGTTCCTCATTCTCCACCAAATGAGGTACAAACCTTGATAACTCAAGTAAACTTCGCCTTCGTCTTTGGGATACCGTCATGTTATTCTCGCTCCGTCTAATAAACTCCACTTCCTTCATATGACGAACACTTTCGGGAAAGTATTTGTCATTAAATAGTTTCTAAAACGTCTCCCAAGACATCTTTGGCCTTGCAATTTGGATGGTACGCTTCATGATTCCCACCATGAATGCGCACGCCACGAAACATAAAGGTAGCGAATGGAACCTTATGTTCCTCCGTGCATCCCAAGACATCGAATATCTTGGTAATTTGCTTGACCCACGTCTCCGCCATGATCGGATCTGGCTTTCCCTTAAATTCTGGTGGTCCCAACTCTTTGAACTGCTTGGCTGTGACAACCCGTGAATTGCTATCATTTCCTCCTATGTTTTGAACACGAGTCTCCCTCGTCTGATTTTGCATGAATTGCAAAAAGCTTCTAAACATTTCGCCGTTCATCATCTGCTCAGTGGTGTTATTCACAGGAGGAACATTGCCAGCCTGTTGCACGTTCTCTTCGTTTTACTCCACTGTTAACATTCTCAGTTGCCATTCTTAAATACTGCCATAAAACAAGGGTTAATTAAATAGATTAACAAATCACATAATACCCCTATATTATGACCAACCAACAAATAAGCTTAGGTAGGACACGCTAGCGAAGGATTTACTCGTATCTCCCTCCTAGTTCTATTCCCCGATCTCCGCCAGAGATCATATCTCTAAGCTCTGATACCAATTGTGACACCCCCAAAATAGGTATACATCACCCGTTTTGAGTTGTCAATAACATGGTACAGAAATAACTATAACTTTATTAATACAACATATAAACTGTGAGTTTAAATACAAATATTGTCATCTAGACAATATCCATACCCAACTAAGTCTCATTACAATTATTGGTATATTATTTTACAAAAATAGTAAGGACTACTAAAACAACTTCTAGAACCATCATTCCACACCCCGACTAGTACTCGCTACATTCTCACCTCCTGAGAAGAAAAATGGAACAAAAAGGGAAAAGGGTGAGCTCAACTAGCCTAGTAAAAAATATTATGACTAAGATAATATATAACAAATTATCGTTAGTCTTCAATAGGGAAAAATCTGATAAAATACAATAGACAACAAGTTTCAGATCAATATTCGCAGCGGAAATAATAATTCATTGAAGAGTTACGTAGAGAATGAAATCTACTACTATCTATGAATTTAAAAGTCCATCATCAATATTTTATCCCTGTAACATCAATCAATATACATCTTGAATCAAATATTCATCTTTGCTTCTGAGCCAAAGATATTCATCGATCGGTCGTGTGTTCATCTCAACACTGCTCATCTTTTGCACTACGGCCAAAGATATTCATTATAAAATCATTTATCTTTGCACTAGAGGCCAAAGATATTCTGTAATATCATCATTTAGGATTGAGGATGATGAAAAATATTTTAAAAAAAATGAATCTAGTGAAACAAAAGAATAAATATTAAGGATTCGTATTTCGATTTATCCATGTCCAAAAAATACCTCATAAATAATCAAAGTGAAGTAAAATTCAAGAATGATCAAAACATGGATACAATCAAAGCTAGTATCCATAATAGATATTTTGGATAAAAAAACAAAAAATTTAATTTTTCTGTGAATAGTGACGTATTCGTGAATAATTATGCAGTATCACGTGAATAAGGTCGTGTATACGTGAATAGTAACCCGACACTAAAAAGACAAGAATTTCACAAGAAAAATCTTACCAATATTCCGGCATAATGATATTGAAAGAAATAATATAATTTTTTTAAAAAAAATAATATCCCTTACCTCGAAAAGACAATACTTTTAGCTGGAATACCGGATATAGTGCTGAAGGAAACTTGCATCGTATAACAATACTCCAAATATCAAAATACTCACAAGAATACGCTCAATATATCGAGAGAGAAAGAGAGAGAAGATCTCAATTTCTGATATGATTTTTTCAATTCTAACCTAAGCACCCTATTTATAGGAAAAATGCTTAGAACACCAAAGCAGAAAATTTAATAAATTAATAATATTATTATTCCACATCTTCCTACGCATACCACCAGCTGAAATCAACCACTAACACATGTCCCATAAGTGACAAAAACGTTTTTCATGCAAAAGTTACATAAAACTCCCAAAAAAATGATAATAAATTAATCAAAAACTTCAATAATTCATAACAAATAGCCCTTTTATCAGAAAAATTCGAACCTCATATCTTTTTTCATAGGAAATTTCATTATCTACAACTTTGCAGAAGAAAGTTTTTCCAAATTCCAAACAGAAATTGACCGAAATCCACAAATGGGTGATTTTACAAGCTATAATCAAATTTCGAGAAATGGGGAAATGGGGCAGACATGTTTAACATGTTTTTAACATTTATTCCAACAAAAATACTCTTCCTCCTCATATACTCATATATCCCATATTCATTGTAAAAAAATATTATTATATTATTAAAATATAATAATGAATTATTTTATCAAAAAAAGATAAAATATTAAATTTTAACAATTGTCACATTAAAAATTTTCTCCATCTATATCTACATAAAATCAATATTTTCCTCATCATATAAATCAATAATTAATTATTCATGTTTTATCCACATCCAAAATACCTCAAAATAATCATAGTGGTAAAATTTAAGAATGATCAAAATATGATACAATCAAAGCCTCAGTATCCGTATTAGAGATATTGGACGAAAAGAAGAAATTTCATTTTCGTGAATAAGCCGTATTCGTGAATAAAGGTCATAGCATAAATAAGGCAGTCATATACGTGAATAAGAATCGACACCAAAAGATAGAAATTTCATAGACAAAAACATCTTCACGCTTTCAATGAAGCACTCGTGAATAAGAACTCATGAATAAGAACTCATGAATAGTAACTCGACATGAAAAAAGTTCCAAATTTGATAAAAGCTCCAACCAATATTTCTCGTAAAGATAATGATATTGAAGAAATAACATCATTCGAGAAGAAAATAACATCCCTTACCTCGAAAGACAAGATTTCTAAATAAACATCGGATATAGGCTATGACTTGAACTTTCACCAGATAGCAATACACTCAAAGTATACTCAAAAATACTCACAAGAATACGCCGCTTTATAATATAGAGAGAGAAAACTCAGCTTTCGTGATTTTCAATTCTAACATAAAGACTTTATTTATAGGAAATCGCTGTAACACCAAAAGCGTAAAAATTTATTAAAATAATAATATATATATTAAAATTCTCTACACAATCTTCTTTAACTGAAAATCCGCATTCAACACATTCAAATCACATGCTAGACCAACAAAAAACGTTTATATTTAAATTATTTAAACTTCCAAAATCAATTATTTTAGCTTCTAACTTCAATAATTCACAATAAATAGCTTTTGCCAGAAAATTCAAATTCGCTTGTTTTATAGAAAATTCAATTCTGCCAACTTTACGTAAGAAAGTTTTTCCAAATTTAAATGTAGAATTGACCAAATCCAAGAAATGGGCTGGTATTTTACGTGCTATAATCAAATTTCAAATAATAAATGGGTCCACCGGCATGTTTAATATGTTTCATCACCAATTATTGATTCTTACGTAGAAGGCACTACTCAATAATGGTTACGTAATTACTTTATTCAATATTTTATTTTATTGATTCAATAATTCTGCGTTGATATTTTATATTGTTGTTGTTTCAATAATTGTCATTATACAAAAGATTTTTCATTATCGAACCAATAATTCATATTATCCTGAATAATATTATTAGATAACATTATTGGCAATGTCTAGAAAGTTCTGCTCAAGGAGAGGTTTGTTCACCTAATTGCGGCGCCAAGAAGGAGAAATTCTTATTGGAAAGCCCCCTCTTCCCCACAGGAACTACTGTTTGTCAATATTGTGATTACGTAATATTATTTGTGAATAATTAATTATTGATTCATATGATGAGGAAAATATTGATTTTATGTGGATATAGATGGAAAATTTTTTATAGTGACAATTGTTGAAAATTAATATTTTATTTTTTTTGATAAAATAATTCATTTAAATATATTATTTTAATAATATATTAACGATGATATTTTTACGATGAATGTGGGATATATGAGTATATGTGGAGGAGGAGTATTTTTGTTACCAAAAATGTTTAAAACATGTTAAACATGTAAATTGGACCACATTTATTGGTGAAATTTGATTATAGCTTTGTAAAATCGCCCATTTGTGGATTTTTGGTCAATTTTTGTTTAGAATTTGGAAACACTTTCTTACGTAAAGTTGTAGAGAATTGAATTTCCTATAAAAACTGCTTGAGATTTGAATTTTACGGCAAAAGGGCTATTTATTGTGAATTATTGAAGTTAGAAGCTCAAAATAATTGATTTTGGAAGTTTAAAATAATTTAAATATGAAAAACGTTTTTTGTGGGTCTAGCATGTGATTTGAATGTGTTGAATGCTGATTTTCAGATTCAAGAAGGTGCGTAGAGAATTTTAATATATATATTATTATTTTAATAAATTTTACGCTTTGGTGTTTCTAAGCGATTTCCTATAAATAGGTGCTTAGGTTAGAATTGAAAATCACACGTAAATGAAGTTTTCTCTCTTTATATTATCGGCGTATTCTTGTGAGTATTTTGAGTATACTTTGAGTATTGCTATACGGTGCAAGTTCAAGTCATAGCCTTTATATCAGGTGTTTCAACTAAATCATCTTTCGAGGTAAGGGATGTTATTTTCTTCTCAAATGATATTATTTCTTTAATATCATTATCTTTGAAATATTAGTTGGAACTTTTTATCAAATTTGGAACTTTTTCATATCGGGGTTACTATTCATGAGTTCTTATTCACGAGTTCTTATTCACGAGTACTATTCAATGAAGCGTGAAGATGTTTTTTGTGAAATTTCTATCTTTTGGTGTCGAAAGTTACTATTCACGTATACGACACTATTCGCGTATTGACACTATTCACGAATCGACCTTAATGAAAAATGAAATTTCTTCTTTTTGTCCAAAATATCTATTGTGGATACTAGCTTTGATTGTATCCATGTTTTGATCATTCTTGAATTTTACACCACTATGATTATTTTTGAGGTATTTTGGGACGTGGATAAAACAAAAGTACGAATCCTTAATCCTTAATCCTTGTCATTTTGTTTCCTTTGGATTCGTTTTTTTAAAAAAAAAATATTTTCATCATCCTCTTAAATGATGATATTATTGAATATCTTAAAAGATGAATGATTTATGATGAATATCTTTGGCACTGTAGTGCAAAGATGAATGATTTCGATGAATATCTTTGGCCCGTAGTGCAAAGATGAATGATTTCGATGAATATCTTTGGCCGTAGTCTGAAGATGAACAAGTGTTTAGATGAACATGACCAAGTGGTGAATGTCCTTGGCACGTAGTGCGAGGATGAATATTTGATCCAGATATATATTGATTGATGTTACGGGGATAAAAATAGGCGATGAACTTTAAAATTCATACATAGAAGATAGTAGTTTGCATTCTCTACTTAACTCTCTTCTAATGAATTATTATTTCATTGCGAATATTGATTTAAAACTTGTTGTCTATTGTATTCTATTATATTTTTCCTGTTGAAGACTAACGATAATTTTATTGTATATTATCTTAGTCATAATATTCTTTTTGGGCTAGTCGAGCTCACCCTTTTCCTTTTGTTCCATTTTTCTTCTCAGGAGGCGAGAATATAGCGAGTACGAGTCGGGGTATGGAATGAAAGTTCTAGGGAGAGTTGTTTAGTAGTCCTCACCATTGTTGTAAAATAATGTATCAATAATTACGATGGGGATTTATTTGGGTATGTATATTGTCTAGAAGACAATAATTTTTTTAAACTCACAATTTTACTATTGTAATAATAAAGTTGTAGTTGTTTCCGTACCATGTATTTGGCGACTCAAGAATGGGTTGGATGGAATGGACCTATTTTGGGGGCGTCACGGTTGGTATCGAGCTTAGGGATATGATCTCTGGCGGAGATCGGGGAATAGAACTAGGAGGGGAGAGACGAGTAAATCCTTCGCTAGTGTATCTTACCTAAGCTTATTTGTTAGTTGGTCCAGTATATAGGGATATTATGTGATATATTGATTTCCTTAATTAACCTTTTTTTTATGATAGTTTTAAGAATGCATTTCTTTGAGAGCGTTAACAATGGAGTGAATGAAATCGTGGAGACACCTCTAATCGCTAATCGGGATAATGTGATGTCGGTGAAGAAGGAATTAGAGATATCCATGTGGTGAGTGAAGAATTGATAGTTTTTTTAGAGATAGTCGCATGAGAGGTGCTTGGTGAGAGTGAGGAAGAAGAGGAAGAAGAGGTGCAGGAGAGTTTATTAGAGGTATTTTATGATCAAAATGTAGAATTGCAAAATCGTATTTATGAGTGAGAAGAAGAAATTTGAAGAATTGCGAGAGTCGTGGAGCAAAAAGGATGCAACGATTCAAGCTTGTGTTACCCGATATGTGATGTTTGAGCGAAGCAGCACTCTTTGGCGAGTATAAGATGATAAAAAGTGGAATCTGGTGAAAGAAGAAATAAGCGAGCAGTGAGAATGAGTGATGCATGGGTAAAAAGCCGCGACAGCGTTGATATTATGGAAAGAGATGTCAATCTAAAAGAGAAGATTTAACGATGGACGGGAAGGCGTCGGCGGTGACATCGACACCAAACAACAAATTCTAGGGAAGAGAACAATCGTTGATTAGATGTTACGAGATGCGGAGATGAGGGACATATAAGGTCAAAGCTGTTCAAAGCCTTCTAAGGTATGTTTTAGTTGTGGAAAAAGCGGTCACATAGTTCGATTTTGTCTATAAGCGAAATCAAGTCCGGTTGGGACGTTGGCACGGAGAGGCGGATCTGAAAAGTCAAAGTCGGCGATTCTTTTGGAAGAGCGTTTTTCGTGACTTCTCAAAAAGCGAGTAACGACGAAGTTAGCAGGTTAGTTAATTATAAATTCTTCTGAAGTTTATACCTTATTGATCATCTGGTTCTACCCATTCTTTTATCTCTCTTGCTTTGCGCTCAGCGTTTGAATTTGACTACGGAGAAATTAGACTTTGACTATCTGTGGAGACTCAGATTAAGAGAAACTTTTATTACATCCGTTGTTTAGAAATCTTGCTTGATTTAGGTTGGCACTATCACATTACTGTTAACCTTATTTCTATAGAGATATTTGTTTTTGATGTGATTTTAAGGTTAACTACTCATCATGCCAAAATTGATTGCTTTTCGTAAGGTTGTTAGTTTTCATATTCTTAAGCAACCTATTATTGAATTCAAACAACCAAACCATTGAAGTCAAACTCTTTCATATTAAATTATAAAGCCATTTGTTTATTGAAAAGCGAATGTCAAGCTTTCTTAGTCCATGTTATGGATTTGAATAAAGACACGTCGATTTGAATAATATTTCACTGTTGTTATTGATTTTTTCGATGTATTTCTGAAGAATTCTTGGCCTACTCCCGAGGCGTGATATTGAATTTGTATCGACTTTAAATCCGGTACAAAACCCATTTCTAAAATTTCATATCGAATGGCTCTATTGAACTTGAGGAGTTAAAAACCCATTTGTAGAAGTTGATACCCAGAGCCTCTATCTGGTGACTTCCTTTGTGGATGCTGCCAAGCCGAGACTCTCGTAGGGAACACCATATTAAATGCGATAGTAAAGCGATAGGTGTCATTGTAACGTCTTATCAAGATTGGGATGTGAGTCACGATTGAGAACAACCTAAAGTCGGTAATCGAAATATGTAGCTTTACAGGCTTAGTTGGTTATTATCGGAGATTCGTTGAAGGATATTCTCGAATCGCTATTCCATTAACGCGGTGACTCGTAGAGATACAAAATTCGAATGGAGCAAAGAATGTGGGAAGAGCTTGAAGAACTCGAGAGGAGACTCATTTAAAGACATGTTACGACCATGCCATCTGGAAAAGCGAGCGTGGTAGGTGGCGTGTTGAGTAGAAGATCGTATACAAATCTGAGTACGATATTGTCAAAAACTAATTTCGTATAATTTACAAATAATAGAGATGGAAATGAAAACTCTAGGTACCCACGTGATGATATCTGAGTATAATCGACTTTAATCGATAAAGTTAAAAGGTATTCAAGCTACACAATCGAGGTGATGAATTTGAAGAAGGAGGTGCGAAGTTGTTATTTCAAAAGCGAGAATCGGTGAGGTAAGGAAAGCTCAAACCTTTGATTTATTAATCCATTTGAAATTCTCGATCGAATAGGAATTGTGGCCTATAGACTTCGTTTTTCGCCAAGTATGGCGCGTGTTCATAGCGTTTTTCACGTATCGATGTTACGTAAATATGTGGACGACCGAACCACGTCATTGAGTTAGAATCGGGACGAGATAATAGAAGACTTAACGTATGAGGAGGTACTGTCAAGATCTTGGATAGGAAGGAGCATGTCCTACATACGAAGGTTATACCACAAGTTAAAGTTTTGTGGAGAAACCATGCTTTATTGAGGAAATGACACGAGAGTTGGAAGCGGAAATGAAAGCGAGGTATTTTCATTTTTGAAACACCAGTACGTCGTCAATTTCGAGGACGAAATTTCATAAGGAGGGAGGTTGTAAGACCCCAAAATTTTTTAAATAAAAGGAATTTCCTTTATTTATTATTTTGAAATAGTAAGGGTGGATTTGATTAATGTGGTTAGTTATGGGTAAAATGCATAAATATTTTATTATTATCGGAGAATATTCGTTTGGTCGTGGAATATTAAATGCGTTGGGAATATATTAAATGCGGCAAGTATGACCATATGTGGGCCCCATGTGAAAGCGATTGGAGGAAG
Source organism: Panax ginseng (assembly GCA_020205605.1). Taxonomy (NCBI): domain Eukaryota; kingdom Viridiplantae; phylum Streptophyta; class Magnoliopsida; order Apiales; family Araliaceae; genus Panax; species Panax ginseng. The sequence goes on along the minus strand of CM035133.1, from coordinate 2,426,173 downwards.
AAAGCAGCAAGAATAAGTTGTTTAAAAATAGCATGGCGTGTAGTTATTCTGGATTTACCTTTGTTGGAATACCGGTGGTTAAAACACGATGTCTGGCGTTATTGCACGATAGCACAGTATTGCACCAATTATTGATTCTTACGTAAGAAGGCACTACTCGATAATGGTTACGATAATTCTTTATTCGGTATTTTATTTTATTGATTCAATAATTCTTTGCGTTGATATTTTATATTCTTTGTTGTTTCAATAATTGTCATTACGAGTATTTTTCATTATCGAACCAATAATTCATATTATCTGAATAATATTATTAGATAACATTATTGGAAATGTCTAGAAAGTTACATCTAAGGAGAGGTTTGGTAACCTAATTGCTGCGCCGATAAGGAGAAATTCTTATTGGAAGCCCCCTTTCTGAGGAGCTGCTGGTTGTTAATATTGTGATTACGTAATATTATTTGTGAATAATTAATTATTGATTCATATGATGAGGAAAATATTGATTTTATGTGGATATAGATGGAGAAAATTTTATAGTGACAATTGTTGAAAATTAATATTTTATTTTTTTTGATAAAATAATTCATTTAAATATATTATTTTAATAATATATTAACGATGATATTTTACGATGAATGTGGGATATATGAGTATATGTGGAGGAGGAGTATTTTTGTTACAAAAATGTTTAAAACATGTTAAACATGTAAATTGGACCACATTTATTATTTGAAATTTGATTATAGCTTTGTAAAATCGCCCCATTTGTGGATTTCGGTCAATTTTGTTTAGAATTTGGAAACACTTTCTTACGTAAAGTTGTAGAGAATTGAATTTCCTATAAAAAACTCGAGATTTGAATTTTACGGCAAAAGGGCTATTTATTGTGAATTATTGAAGTTAGAAGCTCAGAAATAATTGATTTTGGAAGTTTAAAATAATTTAAATATGAAAACGTTTTTTGTGGGTCTAGCATGTGATTTGAATGTGTTGAATGCATTTTTTAGATTCAAGAAGGTGCGTAGAGAAATTTTAATATATATATTATTATTTTAATAAATTTTACGCTTTGGTGTTCTAAGCGATTTCCTATAAATAGGTCTTGGGTTAGAATTGAAAATCACTTTTAAACTGAAGTTTCTCTCTTTATATTATCGAGCGTATTCTTGTGAGTATTTTGAGTATACTTTGAGTATTGCTATCTGGTGCAAGTTCAAGTCATAGCCTATATGTCAAGGTGTTTCAACTAAATCTTGTCTTTCGAGGTAAAGGATGTTATTTTCTTCTCAAATGATATTATTTCTTCAATGTCATTATCTTTGAAATATTAGTTAGAACTTTTTATCAAATTTGGAATTTTTTCATATCGGGGTTACTATTCACGAGTTACTATTCACGATTCTTATTCACGAGTACTATTCAATGAAGCGTGAAGATATTTTTTGTGAAATTTCTATCTTTTGGTGTGAAAGTTACTATTCACGTATCGACACTATTCACGATATCGACCTTTATTCACGAATACGACCACTATTCATGAAAAATGAAATTTCTTCTTTTTGTCCAAAATATCTATTGTGGATACTAGCTTTGATTGTATCCATGTTTTGATCATTCTTGAATTTTACACCACTATGATTATTTTTGAGGTATTTTTGGGCGTGGATAAAACAAAATACGAATCCTTAATCCTTAATCCTTGTCATTTTGTTTCTTTGGATTCGTTTTTTTAAAAAATATATTTTCATCATCCTCGGTCTTAAAGATGATATTATTGATGAATATTTTTGCTGTAGTGGCAAAGATGAATGAATGATTTCGATGAATATCTTTGGCCCGTGTAGTGCAAAGATGAATGATTTTCGATGAATATCTTTGGGCGTAGTGCAAAGATGAGCAAGTGTTTAGATGAAACATGACCAAATGGTGAATGTCCTTGGCACATAGTGCAAGGATGAATATTTGATCCAGATATATATTGATTGATGTTACGAGGATAAAAATAGGCGATGAACTTTAAAATTCATACATAGAAGATAGTAGTTTGCATTCTCTACTTAACTCTTCTAATGAATTATTATTTCATTGCGAATATTGATTTAAAACTTGTTGTCTATTGTATTCTATTAGATTTTTCCTGTTGAAGACTAACGATAATTTTGTTGTATATTATCTTAGTCATAATATTCTTTTCTTGGGCTAGTCGAGCTCACCCTTTTCCTTTTGTTCCATTTTTTTTCTCGGGAGGCGAGAATATAAGCGATTACTAGTGAGGGTATGGAATGAAAGTTCTAGAGAGAGTTGTTTAGTAGTCCTCACCATTTTATAAAATAATGTATCAATAATTACGATGGGAATTTATTTGGGTATGGATATTGTCTGAAGATGGCAATAATCGTATTTAAACTCATAGGTTTATATGTTGTAATAATAAAGTTGTAGTTATTTTACATACCATGTATTTGGCGACTCGAGAATGGGTTGGATGGAATGGACCTATTTTGGGGGCGTCACAATTCACGTATACGACACTATTCACGTATACGACACTATTCACGAATACGACACTATTCATCGAAAAATGAAATTTTTTCTTTTCGTCCAAAATATCTATTTGATTGTATCCATGTTTTGATCATTCTTGAATTTTACACCACTTTGATTATTTTTGAGGTATTTTTGGACTTGGATAAAACAAAGTACGAATCTTTAATCCTTAATCCTTGTCATTTTGTTTCACTGGATTCGTTTCTTTAAAAATATTTTTCATCATCTTGGTCTTAAATGATGATATTATTGAATATCTTTGGCACTGTCAGTGTAAAAGATGAATGATTTCGATGAATATCTTTGGCCCGTAGTGCAAAGATGAACAGTGTTTAGATGAACATGATTAATCGATGAATATCCTTGGCTTCCGTAGTGCAAGGATGAGTATATGATTCCGGATATATATTGATTGATGTTACAGGATAAAAATATTGATGATGGACTCGTTAAATTCATGGATATTAGTAGATTTCATCATCTACGTAACTCTTCTATGAATTAATATTTTCATCATGAGTATTGATTTAAAACTTGTTGCCATTGGATTCTATTAAATTTTTCCCTGTTGAAGACTAACGATAATTTGTTGTATATTATCTTAGTCATAATATTCTTTCTCGGGCTAGTTGAGCTCACCCTTTTCTTTTTGTTCCATTTTTCTTCTCGAGAGACGAGAATGTAGCGAAGATCTTAGTCGGGATATGGAATGAAGGTTCTAGAGAGTTGTTTAATAGTCCTCACCATTTTTGTAAAATAATGTATCAATAATTATGATGGGGATTTATTTGGTATGTATATTGTCTGTAAGACAATAATTGTATTTAAACTCACAAGATATATGTTGTCGTATTTTGCACGACAAATGTATTAATAAAGTTGTAGTTATTTCGCATACCATGTATTTGGCGACTCGAGAATGGGTTGGATGGAATGGACCTATTTTGGGGCGCCACAGCTTGGTATCGAGCTTAGGATATGATCTCTCCGGCGGAGATCGGGGAATAGTAACTAGGAGGGAGAGACGAGTAAATCCTTCGTTAGTGTGTCCTACCTAAGCTTATTTGTTAGTTGGTTAGTATATAGGGATATTATATGATATATTGATTTCTTTAATTAACCCTTGTTTTATGACAGTATTTGAGAATGTCGACTGAGAATATTAACAGTGAAAATGAGACTGTGGAGATTCATGTACTTACCAACGAGGAGAACGTGCAACAGGCTGGCAATGTTCCTCCTGTGAACAACACCACTGAGCAGATGATGAACGATTTAAATGTTTAGAAGCTTTTTGCAATTCATGCAAAATCGCATTTGAGGAGACTCGTGTTCAAAACATAGGAGGAAATGATAGCAATTACACGGGTTGTCACAAATGCAAGCTCAAAGAGTTGGGACCACGTAATTTAAGGAAAGCCAAATCCGATCATGCCGGCGGAGACGCTGGTCAAGCAAATTACCAAGATATTCGATGTCTTGGGATGCACGAGAGAATGAAGGTTCCATTCGCTACCTTTATGTTTCGTGGGTGAGGCGGATCATTTGGTGGGAATCGTGAAGCGTACCCATCCAAACCAAGGCCAAAGATGTCTTGGGAGACGTTTGAACTATTTAATGACAAATACTTTCCGAAAGTGTTCAGTTATATGAAGGAAGTGGAGTTTATTAGATCGGAGCGTAACAACACGATGGTGTCTCAAAGAGACGAGGCGAAGTTTGCAGAGTTATCCGTGTTTGCACCTCATTTGGTGGAGAATGAGGAACGATGACGCTGGATGTTTCGAGAGGTTTGAAACCTAAGATACGTCAAGATCTCATTTCTCATAAATTTTCTCTATTCAGACCGGATGTTGTCAAAAGGGCTCAATTGTTAGAGCGAGATAACGAGTACGGTCAACCGAGGGACCATAACCGAGGATCATATCAAGATAGCGATCATCGTAATAACGATAACCAATGGAGAAAGAAGAATACGGACAAAGGCAGAACTCACTCGGGTGGTAATCGTGGCCATGAAAATAGAAGAAGCGAAGTGGGAGGAGATTTTAAAAGAGGAGATTCAACAACGACCATGTGAAGACGACGCCGCCAAGAAGAACTAGTTCAAGGAGGAGAAAGACCACCTGGTCAGTATGTTACTGAAAATGCGGAAAGAGGGACATATAAGTCCAAACTGCTCACAAACTTTACAAGGTATCTTATAATTGTGGAAAAGAAGGTCATATCGCCGAGAGTGTATGGCAGTGAAACCCAAATCCAATGGATGGTGACTCAAAAGGATGTCCCGTAAAAGTCAAAGTCAGCGGTTCACGGAAGAGCGTTTGTCGTGACCTATTAAAATATCTGAGGAACCCGAACGAAGTTAAGACGCAGGTTAGTTAATTATAAATTCTTGCGAAGTTTATACCTTATTAGATACCGGTTCTACCCATTCTTTTATCTCTCTTGCTTGCGTTCAACGTTTGAACTTAACTCCGGAGAAATTAGACTTTGACCTATCTGTGGAGACTCCATTAGGAGAAATTTTCATTACATCGACTGTTTAGAAATCTTGTCTAATCCAAGTTGGCACCCTTATCTTACCTGTTGACCTTATCTCTTTAAAGATACTTGCTTTTGATGTGATTTTAGGGATTGATTGGTTAACTACTCATCATGCCAAAATTGATTATTTTCGTAAGGTTGTTAGTTTTCATATTCTAATCAACCCGTTGTTCAATTCGCATAACTAAACCATTAAAATCAATCAATGTCATATCTAATCATAAAGCGATTCGTTTATTACGGATGTCAAGTTTTCTTAGTCCATGTTATGGATTTGAATAAAGCCACGTCAGATTTGAATAATATTCCTGTTGTTATTGATTTTTCCTGACGTATTTCCTGAAGAATTTCTTGGCTTACTCTCAAAGCTCGATATTAAATTTTGTATCGACTTTGAACCCAGACAAAACTCATTTCTAAAATCTCATATCGAATGGCTCCTATTGAATTTCGTGGAGTTAAAATTCAACTATAGAATTTGGTACCGAGCCTTTATCCGTGACTTCCTTTGTGGAATGCACCGCCGATTTCTCCGTAGGAGACACCATATTCGTGCGATAGTAAACTGATAGGTGTCATTGTAATATGCTATCCAAGGTTGGGATATGAGTCACAGTTGAGAACAACCTAAGTCAATAATCGAAATACATAGCTTTCTAGGCTTAGTTGGTTATTATCGAAGATTCGTTGAAGGATATTCTCGAATCGCTATTCCATTAACGCAGCTGGCTCGTAGAGATACAAAATTCGAATGGAGCAAGGAATGTGGGAAGAGCTTCGAAGAACTCAAGTGGAGACTCATTTCAGCACATGTTCTGACCATGTCATCCTGGAAAAAACGAATACGGTAAAATGACGTGTTGAGTAGAAGATCGTATACAAGTACGAGTACGATATTGTCAAAGACTCATTTCATATAATTTACAAATAATAGAGATGGAGATGAAAACTTTAGGTACCCACGTGATGATATACGTGTATAATTGACTTTAATCGATAAAGTTAAAGTCATTTCAAGCTACACACACCGGGAGTGATGAATTTGAAGAAGAAGGTGCAAGAAGTTGTTATTTCAAAAATGAGAATCGGTGAGGTGAGGAAAGCTCAAACCTTCGATTTATTAATCCATTTAAAATTCTCGATCGAATAGGAATCGTGGCCTATATAGACTCGCTTTTACCGCCAAGTATGACGCGTGTTCATAACGTTTTTCACGTATCGATGTTACGTAAATATCTGGACGACCCGAACCACGTCATTGAGTTAGAACCGGACGAGATAGCCGAAGACTTAACGTACGAGGAGGTACCTGTCAAGATCTTGAATAGGAATGAACATATCCTATGCACCGAGGTTATACCACAAATTAAAGTTTTGTGGAGAAACCATGCTATTGAGGAAATGACCTGGGAGTTGGAAACGAAAAATGAATGCGAGGTATTCTCATCTTTTCGAAACACCAGGTACGTACGTCAATTTCGAGGACGAAATTTCATAAGGAGGGGAGGTTGTAAGACCCCAAATTATTAATAAATAAAATTTATTTTCCTCTATTTATTATTTTGAAATAGTAAGGGTTGATTTGATTAATGTGGATAGTTATGGGTAAATTACGCAAATATTTCGAATAAGCAAGTGGTTATAAAATATTCATTGTTGTCGGGGAATATTCGTTTGGTCGTGAAATATTAGATCGCTTCGGGAAATATTCGCATTTACTTGCGCTGCGAGTCTTTTGTGGGCCCCATAATAAAAAAGCGATTGGATGAAGAAAACGACAAATATAAGTTGTTTATAATTAATGCATGTAGTTGTTACCAAGTAATATTGTTGAAATACCGGTGGTTAAAACACACACTAATACGCGTTGTTGAATAAAGAAGACACCAGATATTGCACCAATTATTGATTCTTACGTAAAAGGCACTACTCAATAATTGTTACGAGAATTCTGCTCAAGATTTTATTTTATTGATTCAATAATTGTCGCGTTGATATTTTATATTATCGTTGTTTCAATAAATTATCATTACAAGATTTTCCATTATTCGAGCAATAATTCATATTATCTGAATAATATTATTTGTGACGCCCCCAAAATAGGTCCATTCCACCCAACCCATTCTGAGTCGCCAAATACATGGTACAGAAATAACTACAACTTCAATAATACAAATGTCGTGTGAAATACGATAATACATACTGTGAGTGTAAATACAGATATTGTCGCCTGATAATATCCACACGCAAATAAATCCCCATCATACTTATTGATACATTATTTTATAAAAATGGTGAGGACTACTAAACAACTCTCTCTAGAACCTTCATTCCATACCCCGACTCGATCCTCGCTATGTTCTCACCTCCCCGAGAAGAAAATGGAACAACAAGGAAAAAGGTGAGCTCAACTAGCCCGAAAGAAAGAATATTATGACTAAGATAATATACAACAAATTATCGTTAGTCTTCAACAGAAAAAATCTAATAGAATACAATAGACAACAAGTTTTAGATCAACAAATGCAATGAAACAACAATCCATTGAAGAGTCACGTAGAGAAAGAATTCTACCGCCTTCTAAGGTTTAAAAGTCCATCATCAATATTTTATCCTCAGTAATAACAATCAATATTCATCTTTGCACTACTGCATCAAAGATATTTATTTAAATCATCATTGGTCATGTTCATCTCAACACTGCTCATCTTTGCACTACAGCCAAAGATATTCATCGCTTAATCGCTCATCTTTGCACTATAAAGCCAAGATATTCATCAAGTATCACCATTAAGGACCGAGGATGATGAAAATATTTTTAAGAACGAATCCAAAGGAGATAGAAGGACAAATATTCGTGACAACAGTTTATCCAAGATCGATAATACTTCATAATAAACGATTTTGAAGCGTAACTCAAAAATAACGATCAAAAACATGGATACAATCAAAGATAAGTAAATTAAATAGACATCTTGGACAAAAAGAAAATTTTTATTTTTATTGAATAGGTCAGATTTGTGAATAAGGCCGATACGTGAATAAGAACTCGACACAAAAAGATAGAAATTTCATAAAAAAATATCTTCACGCTTCGTGAATAAGAACTCATGAATAAGAACTCGTGAATAAGAACTCATGAATAAGTAACCCCCATATGAAAAAAAAAGTTCCAAATTTGATAAAAAGTTCAACAAAGATTTTGGCATAATGATATTGAAGAAAATAATATCATTTCATGAAAGAAATAACATCCCTTACCTCAAAATAACCGCATTTCGATCAATTTTTAGATATAGTCTTGATGTAAACTCGCACCGTGATAAAGAACACTCAAAGTATACTCACAAGAATACGCCATAATATATAGAGAGAAAGAGAGAAAACTTAGTTTCGGTGTGATTTTCAATTCTAACTTAGCCCTCTATTTATAGGAAAATGTTATAACGCCTAAAAAGGAGACTAAATTAATAAAATATATTATTATTTATTCAAAATTCCTACCCACATGTTTTGAAAACTCTAGCATGCTTTCTTTGGTCAAAACATCACCACCCATGTGCCAACAACCACAAAAACGTTTTTCTTATATAAAATAATTAAAATTCCAAAAATCAATTATTTTGAACTCCTAACTTCAATAATTCATGATAAATAGCCCTTTTGTCGTAAAAATTCAATCTCGCGACTTTATATAAGAAATTCAATTTCTACAACTTTACAGGAATGAAGTTTTTTCAAATTCCAAACAAAAATTATCCAAATCCATAAATGAGCGATTTTACGCCTATAATCAATTTTGGTCAAGAATTGTGTCCACCGAACACACAAAATATATGTTAAACATTTAATGCCACAAAATACTTCCTCCTCCTCATATACTCATATATCCCACATTCATTGTAAAATATCACCAATTAATATATTATTAAAATAATATATTTAAATGAATTATTTTATCGTAAAAAGATAAAATATTAATTTTCAAACAATTGTCACATTAAAATTTTCTCCATCTATATCCACATAAAATCAATATCATATAAATCAATAATTAATTATTCACAAATAATATTATGTAATCACATTACTAACAACTGCAGCCTCCTGGGAAAGAGGGGCTTTCCAATAAGGATTTCTCTCATCTGGCGCCGTTAATTAAAGTGACCAAACCTCTCCTTAGATGTAACTTTCTAGACATCGCCAATAATGTTATCTCGATAATATTATTCAAATAATATGAATTATTGATCCGATAATAGAAAATACTATGCAAAGTTGACAATTATCAAACAACAAAGGATGATACCAAATATCAACGCAAAGAATTATTGAATCAATATAATATTGAACAAGAATTCATCGTGAATAATTATCGAAGTAGTGCCTTTACGTAAGGATCAATAATTCAACAATACTTGCAATACCGTGCATCTTTAACGCAACCACGATATTACATCGTATTTTAACCACTGTGTAATTCAACAATGTTAATTCAGAATAACTACGCCGTTATTTTTAAACAACTTATATTTGTCGTTTTTTTTCCTCCAATCGCTTTTCACATGGGCTCATACATGCATCTGCGCTTGGTCGCATTTAATATTCCCGACAAAGATTTAATATTCCATTTACCAAACGAATATTCCCTTGACAACAATGAATATTTTAATAACCACTTGTTTATTTTGTAAAATTTAAGATTTTACCCATAACTAACCACATTAATCAAATCAACCCTTACTATTTCAAAATAATAAATAAAGAAAATTCCATTTTATTTATAAAAAAAATTTGGGGTCTTACATTATTGGATAACATTATTGGCAATGTCTAAAAAGTTCTGTCTAAGGAAAGGTTTGGTCACCTAATCATGCGCCAAGAAGAAAAATCTTTATTGAAAGCCCCCTCTTCCTGGTGAATCGCTGCCTGGTTGTCAATATTGTGATTCTGTAATATTATTTATGAATAATTAATTATTGATTCATATGATGAGGAAAATATTGATTTTATGTGGATATAGATGAAGAAATTTTTAATGTGACAATTGTTGAAAATTGAAATTTATCTTTTTCTGATAAAATAATTCATTTAAATATATATATTATTATATTTTATTAATATAATAATATTTTTTTATAATTAATGTGGGATATATGAGTATATGAGGAGGAAGAGTATTTTTGTTACAATAAATGTTAAAAACATGTTAAACATGTCGGTGGACCCCATTTCTTGACTGAAATTTGATTATAGCCTGTAAAATCACCCGTTTGTGGATTTCGATCAATTTCTGTTTGGAATTTGGAAAAACTTTTTTCTGCAAAGTTGTAGATAATGAAATTTCCTATAAAAAAGACATGAGGTTCTAATTTTTCTGATAAAAGGGCTATTTGTTATGAATTATTAAAGTTCCGGATTAATTAATTATCATTTTTTTGGAGTTTTAAGTAACTTTTGCATGAAAAATGTTTTTGTCACTTATGGGACATGTGTTAGTGGTTGATTTCAGCTGGTGGTGTGCGTTGGAAGATGTGGAATAATAATATTATTAACTTATTAAATTTTCTGCTTTGGTATTCTAAGTATTTTTCCTATAAATATGGTGCTTAGGTTAGAATTGAAAATCATATCAGAAACTGAGATCTTCTCTCTCTTTCTCTCTCATTATATTGAGCGTATTCTTGTGAGTATTTTGATATTTTGAGTGTTGTTATATGGTGCAAGTTCTCTTCAAAGACTATATCCCAGATTCCAAATGTAAGATCATCTTTTCGAGGTAAGGGATATTATTTTTTTAAAAAAAATTATATTATTTCTTTCAATATCATTATGTCGGAATATTGGTATGATTTTTCTTGTGAAATTCTTGTCTTTTTAGTGTTGGGAGTTACTTATTTACGATACTGGCACTATTCACGATATACGATAATTATTCACGTAAAAATTAAATTTTTTTTTTATCCAAAATATCTATTATGGATACTAGCTTTGATTGTATCTATGTTTTGATCATTCTTGAATTTTACTTCACTTTGATTATTTATGAGGTATTTTTGGACATGGATTAACCGAAATACGAATCCTTAATATTTATTCTTTTGTTTCATTGGATTCGCTTTTTTTAAAATATTTTCATCATCTCATTCCTAAATGATGATATTCTTGAATATCTTTGGCCTCAAGCAAAAAAAGATAAATAATTTTATAATGAATATCTTTGGCCCGTAGTGCAAAAGATGAATGTGTGTTGAGATGAACACGATCGATCGATAAATATCTTTTATTCGTAGTGCAAAGATGAATATTTGATTCAAGATGTATATTGATTGATGTTACAGGATAAAATATTGATGATGGACTTTTAAATTCATAGATAGTAGTAGATTTCTCACGTAACTCTTCTATGAATTATTATTTCATTGTAATATTGATCTCAAACTTGTTGTCTATTGTATTTTATTAGATTTTTCCCTGTTGAAGACTAACGATAATTTGTTATATATTATCTTAGTCATAATATTTTTTACTGAGCTAGTTGAGCTCACCCTTTTTTCTTTTTGTTCCATTTGTCTTCTCAGGAGGCGAGAATGTAGCGAGTACTAGTCAGGATATGGAATGATGGTTTTAGAAGTTGTTTTAGTAGTCCTCACCATTTTTATAAAATAATGTACCAATAATTGTAATGAGGACTTAGTTGGGTATGGATATTGTCTAGATGATAATATTTATATTTAAACTCACAGTTTATATGTTGTATTAATAAAGTTGTAGTTGTTTCTGTACCATGTTATTGACAACTCAAAACGGGTGATGTATACCTATTTTGGGGGTGTCACAGTAATGTTACAAATGATATGGTAAAATTCCTCATTAGCCCGAACTGTATTGATGGACAATTGTTGGCATGATCATGACCATTGATGAATACACAAATATTCTTGGCCCGTAGTGCATGGATAATTTGTGGTCGTGACCCTAATGAATATCCTCGCAGTAGTGTATGGATGATGTGGATTATTTATTGTCGAGTCTCGCCGATAAAAGTGATGAAAACCTTTTTAAATCATAAAAGATAGTAGATTTTATTTTCTACTTGACTCTTTTAATGGATTGTATGTTCATCGCAGATTAAACTTGATGTCTATTGTATTTTATCGTTTAATGATCGTTGAGGACTAATGATAATTTATTTCGCATTATCTTAGTCATAATATTTTTTATTGGGCTAGTTGAGCTCACCCTTTCTTTCACCGTTTTCTTCGTGAAATGAGAACGAAATGGACTAGTCGTGAAGCGGAGTGATGGTCCGAGATGGTGTCTTAGTAGTCCTCACTATTCTCGTTAAATAGTGTGATAATAAATGTAATGAGGACTAAATTGAGTGTGGATATTGTACAGATGACAATATTTGTATTAAAACTTACAAGATGTATTTTGTCGTATTTTACATTTACATCGTTGTATAATCAAGTTGTATTTGAATTTAGTACCATGTATTTGGCGACTCAAGATGGGTGATGTATACCCATTTTGGGGGGCGCCACACGAAATCTTGAGGATGATGTGGATTATTTATTAAGTTGAGTCCCAAATGATAAAAGTGATGAAACCTTTAAATCATAAAAGATAGTAGATTTTATTCTCTACTTGACTCTTTTAATGGATTTGATGTTCACCGTAGTTAAACTTGATGTCTATTGTATTTTATCGGTTTAACATTGTTGAAGACTAATGATAATTTATTCTCGCATTATCTTAGTCATAATATTTCTTCGAACTAGTTGAGCTCACCATTTCTTTCACCTGTTCTCTTCGTGAAATGAGAACGAAATTTGGGACTAGTAGAGGAGAAGCGAGTGATGATCCAAATGATAGTATTAATAGTCCTCACTATTCTGTTAAATAGTGTGTTAATAAATGTAATGAGGACTTATTCTGAGAGTTGATATTGTCTAGAAGACAATGTTTGTATTAAAACTCACAGCTTTCTTGTTGTATATTTAAGATTGTATTTGTATTATGTATCTTGTATTTGACGACTCAGAATAGATGATGTATACCTATTTTGGAGGCGTCACAAATTAATTCTCTAAATCATTATTTTTGTTATTCGCACATTCTCAATAAGTACTAAAAACTATAATGAATAGAGAAAAATAGTCTAGAGAGACATTAAACAAAACACATGTTATAGCGGTAATATGAGAGATAAAGTAATATAATAAATTAATAATTCATCAGTTCCCAATGTAAGCGTTTTCTCATTTATTCAATTTCTAATAAAAGTTAAAGTAAAAAGATTATAAGCGTATAAGTGAAAAAATAGATTAAAAGGAGTTATAAATATAGAAATAAGATACTTTTTCAGTTCTATAATAACTATCTTTGTACATGAATTAAAAAAGTCATTTAATAATATCATTTAAAAATTAAAATTTGTATGAAATTCCATTACTACCTCTTTATGGAAAGTTGGAAACTAAATGCAGGAGATAAAATTTATTGGGAGAATGAAATAAGTTAGGGGTAATATAGGAAAATAAATAATTTATTCTCCTAGAAAGTTGTAAATGACAAATAAATTTGAACAAATTTTTTTTTTCTGAAAAGGTAATTATTATAAAACCGAAGGAATATTTATTATGAAAAATAAATTAAGACGTTTAATACATAAGGGAAGGAGTATAATGTTTCATAAATAGCAAATTGGTAACTAGTAAAGTTTTTAAAATGTGTCAAATTAAATATGATTGTATTAATTAATATTAATACTAAAACAAAGTACCTTAAAACAAAGTACCTTAGTTGCATATAATGCATTTATAATAGTATTCAATACAAGGCAAGTGCTTAAGTTAGTAAAGGAAATAATTGAGATATTCTTCTGTTTTGGTTAGTCTTCGTCACATTTGTAGCTTGTTTGGATAATAATAAATTTCAGCTGAAATAAAATACGGAACTTGTAAGATAGCTAAAACTTATTGCAAAAAATTGGTTTCGGATAATATATAATCTAGATATAAATAGAGTAAGCAATATTTGAATAACTTAAATTTATATTTAAAATATAATGTTTTCTGACCCGAATTAATTATTAAATTTAAAAAATTATTTGATAGAGGTTGAATCATTATTGAACATGTGGCATTATATTTATTATTAAATAATTAAATATATTTGTAAGTACTATATATTTTATTTAAAATAGTACATATGTTTCAAATTAAAACATAAGCATACTAGAGTTAATATTTTACCATATCAAATGATGTGATATTATGGAAGAGGGAGTAGTAAGTATTCTAAAAACATATGCATAAAATATTCTGACTCATAACCATAACACAACATTTATATATCCATATCACGTGTTATTATGAATCTTTATACGTCATACATTATTTATATTATTAAAAATAAGAATGAACGATTATAATTATAAATAAAAAATTGATGTTCATTATTATTAGTAATAAACGGTAAAAAACATATCATTTACTAATAATAGTAATAAATGATAGTTAGAATAAAATTTTGACTTGAATAATTCTCTTATATATATATTATAATTCATAATTAAAAATGTTTTACATCAATAGTAATAAAAATAATAATAATAATTAATATTACTATTATAAGTTTAATGATGATGTGCAACATTATTGTTATTACATTTTTTTATGCAAACTAAATAACTCAAACGAAAAGAAGAGAGAAACAAAATGTAGCTTAAGAATTACAAAAAAAAAGAAAGAATAGAAATAATTATTGCGTGTGTGCGTGGCATATGTTTCACACCAGCCCCAGCTACGGGCTACCTACTTCCAAAGAGATTAGGTGTACTACTTGTAATCGCCTCTCTTTTATCCTTTATTTGTCATTCATCTCCATTTTAATCTTATTCTTCCTCTCTTCCATACTTCTCCTTAAATCTGTGTAAGTAACCAAATTAAAACTGAAATTCCACTAAAAATTGTATAAATTGTACTAATAATTTCGACGTATGTGACGGTTTAAAGTGGGTTGAAAAATTAAATTTACGGTTTCGGTTTGATTATTAGCCAAAACCACTATAAAACCGAAACCGCATCAAATAATCATCATCATGTTCATTTGCTACGAGTATATATAATTCCTTTACTGTAACATATTCTCTTCATTTTATTTTAGAAGACAGATATTGTAAGATTGAATGAAGAATCAATAGTATCAATTATGTTTGTAAATCAAGAGTGGTTTGGTATTTCCTTAATCAAATGTGATAACAGAATATTAATCAACAATTGTTGATGCCTGAAACTATTTTTGCTAAATTAGATCTATGATTGTGTTTACTGCGTAATACATTTGTGGGGATGATTTCGATAACTATTTTACGATTTTGTTATTTCAATCGGTTTTAGAACCGAAGCCGCACTAAATAAAATCAAACCGCACGGTTTAAAATCGCACCGCATCAATCACAAACGGTTTCATATGTAATTTTAAATTTATTAAACCATACCTAACCGGTTTTGTGTACGATTTAAACCGCACCATGCTCACCCCTACTTCTCCCCAATTTTTGAAACTTTCTCCATTTACATCTAAATTCGCATACATCCAATTTATGGTCGCAGAATTTGAAATCCTGTTGGGCTATTTCACGATTGATTTTGATTTTTTTTTTTTTTGGAGATTTGCTACCAGTGGTCGAGAAACAGTCTAAATCGTCGACCGGTCACCGATTTTCCAATTTGAACGGTCCTACTTCTGGTCTACCCTTTTTTGAGCCTTCGGATTTGATGAGCATCACTGGATCATTTCTCTCACCGGTCTAAGTGAATATTAACATAACCGTATTACACTTGGCTTAACAAGTGATTATTCTCAAGTTTATTTAGATAATAAATAGTAATTTAATTAGAACCCAATATATATATGAGCTATATTTATATACATAGTTGTGTTATGACAACAGTTAAACTGTTGCTATAAACCAGAATATCTGTGATGACGGTTGAACTAAACCATCATAAACGTCTGTCCTACAAATGTGTATATACATTTTTCATATATATATATATATAAAGAGAGATTTCTTTTTCAACAAAACCAATCCCCTACATTACATGGATTCAACAGTTCTTCAGTTTTAGCATAAAACCAGCACTTTGATGTATAAATACAACTAATTAAAGAAGTAAACTTTTTGGCTAGTCCATCTATGCATGCTGTGATGCTAGTAAGATATATTCTAAGAGTACAAGAAGTAGGCCAGCAGTACAGCCTACAATGTCTTCTCTTCTACCTTTTTCTTTTGCGTAGTTGTGGCATGCATACGAGGGCAAACATGCTCTCAAGCCTTGTGGGCGTTGCCGACTTCATACTCTCTTTACACTGTCACCATGAACCACAACAAACCCCTCGCTTGCAAGAGTAGCAAGAGCATTTCGAAGCTGACATAATAAGGTGAATGGAATCCATGAGAACAGAACAGAACACAGTCAACACAAAGACATTGTACACAGACAGAGTTGGAGATCGACTTACATCACTAAGATGATATTCAGCACCAGAACTTTGCTTCTTCAACTCTTCCAGCAACTACAAAGCAATTTTTGCACCCATATGATTTTGGGTTATGTTGAATAATGAAAGCCTAGGACAAACTAAAGCAAGTTTAACACACCTCCAACAAGCGAGTGGAGGGTCCACCTAATTGCAGTTTCTCCATTATTATGTTGCGAGTAACCGATACCAAATTCTCCCTTCTCATCCTTTCGCTTGCGGAAACCCCAGTTGTGATGAGATCCATATCAATTGTCCCTGGTTAAGAAACCCCAACATGTATGCAAGTCACAAAAATTTGAGAGACCCAATAAGCAGCGAGTAAATAGTGTTTTAATAAATTGAAATGATTCCATTAGGATACTCTATCTTGCCTACATTCCTCGAGACAAATGAAAAAGGAAACACCAAACTTGATAGATAAAAAGTTAATAGTATAATTCATTTTGGAGAGCTAGAGTCTTGGTTTCTTTACAATAATGTACAGTTGTAATCTCGAGGAAAATGGAGAAGGAAACACTGAACACAGAGAAAGTTCATATTCTTCATTTTGGAGAGGCTAGAGTCTTGACTTATCTACTATAATGTACAGTTGTAATCTCCATGAGATTGAGGTAACTAACGACAAGGTTCTACCAAGAAAAATGATTTAAGGGGCTTCAAGAATTACCTGTGGAGTGGTCTGTGGCAGACTGCTGCATTGCAACTTCAAGTAGCCGAAAAGCCTCCATAACATCTCGTTTCTCAACCTGCATGCATCAGCTATATCAGTTTACAATCACCTCTTAACCTGCATGCAAGAACACATGGCAACTTGGCAAGCAAACCCTACCAATTCAGAGAAACGAATCCGAGCCAGGGCCTCACTAAGCCGTATCAAACTTTCGATTTGTCTAGGTGTTGCCGTTATCACCTGTTGATGATAAAAGGCGGTCAAGGTATATTGGAATTTATTACCCTTGATGAAAAATTCAGGATCTCAGCATTGTTTGGCCAGTAAATGTTCAGTTATAAAAAAAATATTAGTAAACAATTGATGTTAAAGCTAGGAGCAAGAAATTGATCAAAATTAAAAGGTATCATCTGCAAAATTAACAAAGGGGTCAAGACCAACCCTATTTGGGAGACAAAAGTATGCACGAGGGTCAAAGTTTACGAGTGATGTGGTGATTATAATATAGTAAAATCAAATTATTATATTCATTCACGAGTGCAAAGTTCAAACTACAACACACTCCCTCCTTCACAATTTCATGTGTCATGGTCAATTGGGAAAATTATGGTCTTTGGGAAAAATCTTTTTCTCCATTTCAAAAGGCTAACAAGTTCATTTATGATAACCCATCAGATCTTTTTGAAGGTCATGTTTACTAAATTACTCTGGTGTTTCAAACAAATTGAGAGTGTTGGCTCATGGCGAAACCGCCTCTCAGCCGGGCAATGGAGCAATCCATCAGATCTTACTCTTGCTATTGTGCAATTTTACGATTCTGCAATCGGCGTATTTGGATGTCATGCCAGCTGCTCATACTCTGAAATCTCCTTGAGGATGTGTATACTTGATACAACCCTAGGTTTTTATCACTCCAAAGGATCTTTGGAAGGTATATGGCAAGATTTTAATCCATTTATGCTGATTCAGGCAAACCTACCAGAATGGAATCTTCGAGTTGATGAAGGTTATCGACTGTAATTGGCTTTGTATTAAAAATGAAGACGAATCCCTCAAAAGATAAAAAGGTTAGCCGAGTCACATTGTATTCCCAGTATTATATGTTGATCCATTTATTATACACTATCGGGAATGACATTCCTTCATTATAAGTTCGTAAAAACATAGTTAGGAAAATGCTTCTCCGTAGAAGATTTGGGCGATGTTGCTACGTTTGGGTGCTCAGAAATTGCTCTAAAAAATTAAAACGACCAACATTTTACATCCCAAAACTAAGATGTGACGCATAAAATGGTACAGTTCCCAGTACAATATTTACTACCTTTTTGCTACTCCCTGGGAAATTGCCTCTTCTTCTCATCTCAACATAGCCACGTGTCAACTCTTCAGCAGCTTCATCAGATAACTGTGGATGTATATGTTTTCGGGCGTAGCTCACATAAGCTGTTAGAGTTGGAAGGTCTATGACATCCTGCTCTGAGTTCTGCAAACGCAACAAGAAGCTTGAAGGTCCAACAAACAGAAATTTCCACACGCTTTAACAAAAAAGAGAAGTTACAAAAAATCAAAGACCTCAGGATCTTCGAAGTGTAATGCAACAATGTGCTTAGCAAGGCGCCTATCAGTCTGCTCATCAGCCTTGTCCAGAATTAAGTAAATCAAATCAAACCTGGAAAACATTGATCAATCAGAGAGTTCTAGTTTAAGTTTCAGTATGATATGCTGTTGTGGGGACCACAACAATGACATTTCAACCAACATTTCTCAGGCATCATTGCATCAACAACTCTATATCAAAACATTGCTCATTGTCTACTATCGCAAACAAGTTAAAATTGTGTTATACCAAAAAAGGAAACCACAAATATCATACCATAACAATAATTAGAAACTATACAAGACAACTACGCTACCCTCTATTGTTATGTCAATGATCAAAAAAACTCATGGCATACACAAATGACAATGACCATAGTCATATAACATTGGCTTATTTGAAGTCAAAATATCAGACACCATATAACCATGAGCTCTTTTATATCATTTCCAATATTGGAAACCTTGTATACTGATGTTTTGTGGCAATGCATTTCGAGGGTATCTTCTGACCTGGATAACAATGTTGGAGGAAGGTGTATATTGTCAATGACAGATAAACGAGGATTATATCGTGAGCCACTTGGATTTGCACAAGCTAACACTGAAGTTCTTGCATTGAGGGAAGCAATGATCCCTGCCTTCGCTATCGATACAGTTTGTTGTTCCATCACCTAGGAAATTAAAGAATTATTTTTTACAAGCAGTTTAGAAATTTAAATAGATATAACAATTGGAGGTGATAATTTTAGAAACTAAAAATGTTGTATCTGCATTAGATTTTTAACTGCATATGAAAACTCTTAACAGAGTCAAGTTCATCAATGTTTTCCTTTAATTTTTTTTGTTCCATCACCTAGGAAAATTAAAGAAATTTTTTTACAAGCAGTTTAAAATTTTAAACAGATATAACAATTGGAGGTGATAATTTTATAAAATTAAAATGTTGCATATCTATTAGATTTTTAACTGCATATGAAAACTCTAGCAGGGTCAAGTTCATCAATGTTTTCCTTTAATTTGTTGAAAATAACTGAATCAATCAAAATGCAGTGTAAATAGGGAAAAGGGTGAACCTCATGTAACATGCTCCTTGCATTATCTGACATCTTGTCAAATTCATCAATACAGCAGATGCCTCTGTCACTAAGAACCAAAGCTCCACTCTCCAGAACCTACAAGTAGTTTGTGAAGTCAAATTCCCAGTTTTCTACGTTGTAATGAACAAACTGGATACCAAAAAATAAAAAAGTGTAAAACTAGCAAACTTACAGTTTCACCAGTTTCAGGATCTTTGGCTACATAAGCAGTCAATCCAACAGCAGAGCTCCCTCGCCCACTTGTGTAAATCCCACGAGGAGATAGCTTGTGTATGTACTGAAGCAGCTGGGATTTACTGGTTCCAGGATCGCCAACGAGAAGGATATTGATATCTCCCCGAAAGCTAGCCCCAGATTGCAATGTCAATGCACTCCCACCAAAAAGCTACAATGAATTCAGTTAACCAATATCCAGAACCAACAGAACGAATAGCAATAGATCAATTAGGTTTATGCTCAATAACAACAAGAATTAATAGCAATAGATAAATTAGATGCAAGTGCAGTGAATAGCACTAGATCAAACAAATTATCATAAATGTGATAGTGGAAACAAAATGTAATACCTGGCAAAGAAGCCCCTTCTTTATATCATCGAGCTCCCATATATTTGGTGCCAAAGACTTGGTTAACCTTTCATATATATCAGGCTGCCTTGATAGCTCTTTAAGTTGCTCAACCTACAATTGCAAGCACGAGTGTAAAGTAGAATATATAAATATAGTTGCTTGGCCAAGAAGAGAGAATGAAATAATTGCCTTGTCTTCATAGTTGAGAGGAGTGTCTTTGTCATTTCTACTAGAACCATTTTCAACTTCCATTGGGTCCTCTGCATTCATTCTTGACTTGTCTGTCTTCTTCAAATGAAGACAATCAATGTAAGTCTGCAACCAATGAACAAACTTTTAGTTTTGAAGCCAAATAACTCATCGAACAGCTTCAAAAAGAATGCAGGAGAAAAGGTGAAACCAGACCTTGAATAAAGATTTCACAGTCCTCTGTGTTGGCCCAACTCTTACACTCATAGCCCTATAAATCCCTGTGACCTAATGAGCAGAAACACAAATCAATTAAATTCTGAAAAATGGTTTGCAATCTTATTTCAGGTTTTGCTGGTTACTCAATCTATTACATAAGACTTTACCTCAACCCTGTCACCTGGCTTCCCAGCATCCACCAGCTTGTCGTGCATCAACAAGCTCACTGTGTGAGGGGTTCCTCCATCAGGGATCTCATCTGGTGTCTCCTGGAGTCTCACAATTTGCTTATCAGCGAACCTGTTTAAATCAGGAGTAGATAGCCATAAGTTTCTAGTTGTTAACTAGTTATTAAATGGTCACCTGGAAAAAGTTCTCCACTACTTGGATCCAATATTGCACATAAATTTAATTAATTTCAAGAATTATATAGCCTAGTAATGTACTTTAAAGTCTACAGATATGTTCCACAACCATTTTTGTATAATGGCACACTTCTATACAAACTTTTATCAGTTCTACATCTCCTCTTTCCAATTTACTTACTTCAGCTTTATTTCTCCTCCAAAATCTGGTTTGAAATGATTATCAAGTACTTTTCCCAACATTCTATCAATATAGACTTATAGATACAGATACTTGAACTTAAAGCTATGAAACAGACTACAAAAATTTCACAAAGCAAAAGTTCATTGGTGTTTAAGATAGAAAACACATACAACCAGACTCGCTAATTGTATCGTACACCGTCACAAGTAAATATTGCACGAGAAACAATTACCAAAATGGTAAGAATTTGGAATATCATTAAAACTGATAACCACAGCTTATATAAGGTACTCATTTTCCAGGACATTGGGTTCAGGGTACAGGGATTTCAAAATTGGAGGGTTAAAATGTGGATATCATAAGCCTTCAAGTAACTGCAGAGTGCAGACACTAGATACACTGCTGGATATGTAAGTGTAGATGGAGGAGAGTTAAAAAGTTCAGATCATAACATCATATATCAATCATAGTCAAACTATAATGGATGTTTACTGATGACATCTAAGGTCAATTAAAATATTACCTGCACCTATTGTGCACCAATGTCATGGAGTTCTTTGCGAGACATTCTTGCTTCCCACAAACTGTCGGCTCACTGATTCGTCCTGGTAACATCCAAATGCACTAATAAACTTCAAAGAAACCAACATATGTCATTAAATGCAAAACAATAACAGCTCACATAAACAACCTCTATCTACAACAATGGGGTCAGAGTAGTATCCACACACAAGACATCTGAATATTGCTTCCCTGATCTCTGGTATTATTGAACTACACCGAATAATCATCCCTTTCAGTGACACCATCTTCTCAATATCTAACCAAACAAACAAAATTCACACATTATCAAGTTAACAGCGAATTTATATTAAAGTAATGCTTCATAAAACAAATTTGTACAGGTAATTTATGCACCCCAAAAAAGAGTAACTAAAAATCGTAAACAATGAAACTAACCAGATGGGTTTAAATTCCTCATGGAGGTAGAGGCCTTGAGATTATAAATCCGCGCTTGAATGTGCTTCTCGAATAATGGATTAATTCGACTAACCATATCCATCAAAACAATATCAAAAATAGCAAGGACCTCTAAAGGGTACCTAACCATTTTGGTATACAAGTCAGTATCATAATCAAGCACATCCTGTGCATCAACCTCAAGTGACTCTCCTTCAACTTCAATCACATGGTGAATTGCTCTCATGTACTTCCCCTCTAAATTCGAATCTTTTTCACGAAAATTCCTAAGAAAACGAAGGATCGCAGCATTAACATCCTGAACGCTAATGTTGGTTCCCCAGACGAACATAGGCGGGGCCTCATCAGCATTGTCGAACTCGCCGCCTTCTGACGATGGCGGCGCTTCATCAGCGGAAGGAGTGGCTGCAATAGGGGTGGAATTAAGGTCCGGGCTTCTTCTTTTTCTACCTCTTCTGCTGGAGGGAGTAGGGGTTGCATCTGGGGTGGCGAATCGGGAATTTCGAGGCGGCGGTGGGGTTGCATATGAGGCAGAGGAGCGGAGACCTCGCCGGCGGCGCGTGTCACCGGGCGATGAGAATGTGTTTCCGATGGGGCTTGACATTGAATCATCGGGAGAGGAAGGCCCTGTTTGATTATCCAATTATTTGCAGAAAACGGAAATGAACTGAATATAGCATATCAATATAGATCTACTTAATTAAGGGGGAAAAGTGAGAAAAAGAGAATTACCTCTATGGATGTTGGCCGGAGAAGAATCGGAAGCCATGCTTTGAGGAGAGAGAACAGAGAGATTAGGGCTTGTTGTGAGGTTGCTCGGTGACTGCCGAGAATTGTGTTTCTTTCTGGATGAATTTGGCGGGAAATGGTTGTAGTTTTGGCGCCAATTCTATTACTGTGCTGTGTTGATTGCCGGGTTGGTTATATTAGTAGGAGGCCCATTATACTGGAGATTAAGGGCTTGTATTTGGGTTGGACTTTGTGCTTTTGGGTCACCTTTATTTATTTCTTTTCAATTTTGTTCGTTTGTTCTTTTTTCTTTTTTTTTTTGTGACAAAACACTCGAATAAGAACATGATATAATTCTCATTGATAGATGAGTCGAATTATAAAAACACTAGAGTTGATGTGATATCTCCTTCCGTGCCAAATTAAAATTTGAAATTTGAATATATATATATATATATATATATATATATATATAGAATTTAGATCTTAAATTCACCTCTTATCTGAGTTTAGATCCTAAGCTCACCTCTTATTCAACTCACCCGAACTCACCCCTATTTAGCTTGATTTTATGGACGACGATTGATTGACGATTGGTCGGCTCATAGCATAACCGTCGTTTCATACTTTTTTAGCGACGACAATATATAGCGCGTCGCTAAAAATATATGAGCGACGATTTATGTATTTAACCGTAATCAGTTGCTTCCGTCCGTCAATACAAGTGCTAAAGGGGGTGAGCTCAGTGAGTTTGATAAGGAGTGAGTTTAAGATCCTGGACAATATATATATATATATATATATATAGTAAAATCTCTATTTAGGAATAGAATTGAGACCAAACTATTTATATTCTAATTGAGAAATTATTACTAAATAGAGTATTGGAACAAAATATTTTATGAACACTCAAAAATATTCACTTTAACAAAAATATAGATTTTATAAAAAAAAATTAAAGAAAACATAAATTATTTAGATTTTCAAACTAGAAAAATATAGTCTTTATAGGAAATGTAGTATTTTATAGGAAATGTAGTCTTTTTATGAGAAAATGTAGTTTTTATAGGAAATGTAGTCTTTTATAAAAAATGTAGTCTTTTAAAATTAATATTGTCTCTCTCTCTATATATATATATATATATATATATATATATATATATATATATATATATATATATATATATATGAAACTATTACTATATAGTAGATATAGTTTCTTAATACGGAACTTAAAAAATATATAACATATTACAATTTAGAGGTTATTCCTACTTATAACTCATCTAAATTGGGACCACTTTTTTTTTATAATATTATAGAGGTTATTGTTATATAGAGTATTCCTAAATAGGGGTTTTACTGTATATATATATACGGTCTGGATCTTAAGTTCACCCCTTATCTAACATACATTGTTTACCTCTCTTTAACGACGGACTGGATTGACGATTTATCATTCATCCGGTCGCTATATGTTCGATTCCTGCCTCTACATATCGTGTCCGTCGCTAAAATCTAAGACTACAGTTCTATATATTGCGACGGATCGAATCGTCGTCCGGTCCGTCGCTAAAAGGGGTGAACAAGGTATGTTAGATAAGGGGTGAGATTAAGATCCGGACCGTATATATATATTCTAAAAAATAGATAAGAAAATACAGATTTATGAAAAGGAGGACGTCGTGATAAACCCACGCCAAAAACTAAATAGATCTGTTTTTATTGATTAATGTCAATCAAACTTCCTCCTAGGAAAGATCATGAAAAAAAACTTCGTATAATGGGAAAATATCAAATTAGGATTCGAAAAGGCTCCATAGATTGAAAAAAAAAAATCAAACTAGGAAAATTAAAATTCCATAAAAGGAGAAAATAAGACCAATTAAATAAAAGAACGTAAGAAAAAACTTAATTTTTTAGTGTAGATCAGAGACCCTCCCCATATTTTTCCCTCTTTTGATTGTCATATTTTCACCTCTTTTTATTATCAAATAAATAGTTTTGGGATTAAAAAATAGTAAAATAAAGAAAGATCATAAAAGTTAAGGAAAATATGATTGAAATTGAAATAAATAATTATTATTCTTTGTGACGTAGAAGAACATAAAAAGTGATTAAGAGAGGATACCAATAGGTGATCGTATGATTCGTATGACTAGTTCTTCTGAATTATTTATCGTGATATTAAAAGACGATAGTCTAACTCCAAAATTATTAATTAGACCACATATTATTAAGTTTAATTAAGATTACACTGATCGTATAAAGTTCTTGAATATGATCCTATTTATTTAAAAGCTTTCTATGCTGTATTTATAATTTAAAATATAGGGATATATTCTATAACTATTAAACTCTCAATCTTTATGAACTTTTTTTTTTTTGCATGTTATAATTATACTATTTTAATGCAATCAAATTTTTTAATTTTTAAAAACAATATATATTACAACTTTACATGTCGATTTTTTTTTATTGCAAGTTACGTGAATAAATCTAATTGGTAATACTTTTAAAGTGAGTAAAGTTTATAATTTTATTAAATCTCATGTGTGTATATATATATATATATATATATATATATATATATATATATATATATATATATATATATCGATCCTGATTTTTATTTTTCTTTATATCTAGCTCACCTTGTTCACCCTCCTTTAGCGACGGATCGATGACGATTTCGGTCCATCGCTATATGTAGAACCGCTGCCTTTAACTTTTAATGACGAAACAACATATAACGATGATGGATGAATATATAGGGATGGACCAAATCGTCGCTTGGCCCATCGCTAAAGGGTGAACAAAGTGAGTGAGCTAGATAAAGAAGTGAGATTTAAGATCTGAACCGTATATATATATATACCTTACAATAGTAATTCAGCTTAAATCTTTCTTTTAATAATTTTAGCGGGTAAAAAGAAGAAGAGATATGAAAAATTAGTATTCATTTTTTTCCAATTGTAAACATGGGTCATGGCTAATATGTCCATTTCTTCATGCTTTTCTAACATGGGTTTGTCCAGTGTTGTTGGTATTTTCTGGGCCGTACCCAATGGAAAAGTACATTTTCTCTTTGGCAAGGGAAGCTAGAACTAGATGAAAATAATATGACCTAAAGTAAAGATTGATGAGATTAGCATCCTATGTTATCTCAATTCATATTATTGGATGCATAATCTTTTACAAATTTTTATTCCCCTTTGTGCTTATTATAAGTGGGAGCAGCTAGTTGTCTATTTGTTAGGAGAGTAATTGGCTGTCGTATCGAGTTTGTGACAGTTAGTACAATCAAATGCGTCTATTATATACTTACATATCATATGTCATGTTATTGTTATTGTATTTTTTTTTTATGTTCATAGCATTACTCTTATCATAACAATCTAACTAATTAAATAATTAATAACGAATCCAAAAATAACATTTGTTTGTCTTAAAATGGGAATTCTATTGAAGAAAAATGCATCCACAAGAAAAGTTGTCAATTAGTTCTAATACAATAACTTATGAAATAGAATTATTGATAAGTTAAATTTAGAGCTAACCACTTTGCATTAATTAAGAAAAATTGGAACATCACCCACCCACCCTTCCTTGAAAGGATATTCTTGTTTTGGGACATATCAAACGTGAAATTGAGTCGTTTCTTCAAATGTTACAGCTTAGGATTCATAAGAAATGAAATAACTTGAATTTTAGTTTGAAGAATATCTGACAATTTTTTTAACCTAATGTATATATATATATATTAAATATTATCCTTAAAAACTGCCAAGAAGCTCTTAGAAGGAGAACATATTAATAGTTTTCCTGACCATGTTAGTATACATATTATAATATTATTGCACTTAAAATGTAATATCCTTAAATTATATATATATATATATATATATATATATATATATATATATATATATATATATATACGGTCCGGATCTTAAACTCATCCTTTATCCAACTTACTCGAGCTCACTCCCTTTCAATGATAGAATTACGACGACAGTTCAAGTCAAATGCAATCGTCAGCTCTATACTTTTAGTGATCACTACAAGAAAATGCTCTAACAATGACTAAACTTATCGTGACCGCATTTTGTGGTCGCAGATAGGATTTATAGCGACCAACATTAGCTGATCGAACTTGAATTTGGTCATTAGATATGTTCAATGACCGATCCCGGCCGCTATTCTATCCGCAGTTCATTTTACCTCCAAAAAATTGGTCGGAAATGTTGGCGTACTACTTGTTCACGACCATTATATAACAAATGATCGCATTGATCACCGATATTTCCACATCATTTAAAATCATTGATCGACGATCGGCACGATAGCAATCATGATGTATTTCAATAACCGAAGACGTCATTACCTCGATCCGAGCGTAAGAAAAAAAGAGGAGAAAGAAGAGGAGAAGAGGAGTAGGGGAGAGAGAAGGGAGGAAGGCTATGCCACGACGCCTTCACCATCGACATCACCTATTGACGCCTTCACCACCGCCGCAGAATCCCATGTTCGAGAATCTATTCGATTTCATAAAACAAAACTCGTGTGAGCCTCCTCCTGCTTACTCATCTCTTTATACATATACAATTGAAAATGTTATCATGCATGTTTAATTACTTGCTTGAAATGTTATCACCGCCTTAAACGTTTCTCACACTCGTCATCCACATAACTAAGCGGTGTTCTGGTACCTTTAATTATTATTTGTTATAGGAGCTAGGGTTCATACAATCTATGCAAATATGAAATATCCGAACATGTTTTGTACCAAAGACCGTGTTCAATTGGGTGTGGATTGGGATCCATATTGGATCCATTGTTTTTCGTTTTATTAAATTTTATTCTTGTCAACAGTCTTTGGAAATAAGTATGTTTGTTGATGTTTGATGATCTTGGTTGTTGTGTTTACATTTCGCTGCTTTTTTTTTTTTAAAAATATTACTCCTCCGTTCCTTGTTTTTAGACGTATACGCACAAGAATTAAAGAAATAATTGATAAGCATTAACTATATTATCAATTGTCTATAATACGCTTCACCTCACTTATCTCATAAATATGGATCAAAAAAATTAGGTGGAGTAATAAGGGTCAATTTGGGGAAAATAGTAATCAAATCTCTTAGATAAGCACAAACGACAAATAATTAGGAATAAAAAAAAAGTCTAAAACGACTCTACATATAGGAATGGAGGGAGTAATATTTTAGGTTTTATATTGGAGTGACTATAAGACATTGCTTTTCGTGGATTATAAAGTTGGTTTATTGAGGTGGGGTTTCATGGGTTGAACTCAAGGAATCATGGGTAGCTTTAGTGAAGAATCATCAAATATTATTTATGAAGATGAGGAGGAGATGATATTTATTTTTATTTTTTTCGTCAATATCTCGCTCCCCGAGTAGTTATATATTAATTAAATTAATATTTATAGTAGTATATATTACATAATTAAAATATCATTCCATGTATGTGTGTATATATTATTATTATTTGTTTTTTCTTAATCTTATCCAAATTTCTAAAACATGATTAAATTTTCGTATGATGGTATAAATTTTCTATGGAGGATTAAAATCCTCACAAAGACGAAAATGTAGATGATTATTAAAATTTAATCCCGAATGAAATGATGCGGGCTTGAAATGGAATACGATGTGTAATTGGGTGGCGCGCCCCATCCCATCCTTAACCTCTACTATATTCTAATGCCTTTGAAGTGAGAGACATATAAGAATAACTACCAAATTTATGCAGCTTCTCTTCCTATTTCCTAGAGTGACGTAATACTACTAGTGGTATTAGAAAGATTCATGTTTTAATATGAGATTATCCGAAGTTGGATAATTTTTTATTCTTGACTAACGATTCTTTGAAATTTGGAAAAATTTGAATACAACATTATCTTTGAATATATTGTCATTTGAAATTTAGATAAATTGTTGTTGATATTCTTTGAAATTGGGACAATTTTTGGGCTTCTTATTGTTGCTACTAATATTGGATTCTCCTAAATTATGCCTCGAAATTGGTCAAGTATGCATGCCCTCGTGCATGTGGATAATCCATATTATAGGGGAGACTACTTTAATTTTTTTCATATATAAGTCAAATGGCTATATAACTTGAACATTAGGGTTTTACCAAAACCTTGGTTGCAATATATGATCATACTTATACCAATCCAATAACTTGAACATGAGTATGACATAAAACATAACTAGGAATTAATTTTATCCATAATTCAATCAAGAAGAAGGTTCAAGAGATTCTTATACATTCTTGTTGCTCTTATATGCCTACAAATAGTCAAGTATGCATGTCCTCGTGCATGTGGATAGTCCATATTATAAAGGAGACTGTCGAAATTTTTTCATTGGTCGAGTAATTTAGACTTGTCCCAATGCATATGTTGAGCATGCATGATGCAATGATTCATATTTTACCCCTAGGAATCTATTGTCTTTAGGTTGTTTTGGTATTTATCCTTATTCAATTCCCGAATAATCATATTGAAAACTTGTCTCCTTGGATGTGTATGAAACAGCCATACTTGTTTTTTTCACTCGTGGTTACTGGTCCTAAGAGTCCTGGAAAGAACTTAGATGTTTACTTGAGATCTCTTATAGACGAGTTGAAGGTATTGTGGGAGGATGGAGTAAAGACTTGGGATGTTGCAACGAAAACAAATTTCAACCTTAGGGCAGCGGTTATGTGGACTATAAGTGACTTCCCCAACTTATGGTATGTTAATTTGGATGGAGTACACACTGGGAAGTTGGCTTGTCCGTATTGTATAGAGCATATACAAAGTCGTTTAATCTATCAAAAGGTCGAAAGCCTTGTTGGTTGGTTGATCGTCATCGATTGGTTCTCACTAGGTAGATCACCCGTTTCAAGAAATAGAGAACACTTCGTGAAAGGGAAAGTAGATAATGATATGCCGCATCGCGATTGTCGGGAACAGAGATGCGAGATCGTGTGATGAGATTGCGGTTATCCCATTTGGTAAGGTTGATGTCACAAACATAATCAATGGGTTTGGTGAATCTCATAACCGGGGTTCGAGAAGCATCTTTTGGGAACCGCCATATTGGTCTACAAATTTGATTCATTCATAATCTAGATGTGATGCATATTGAGAAGAATGTGTTTGACAATGTGTTTTTAACTTTGTGATGAATGTTACTGGGAAGACAAAAGATAACGATAAGGCACATTTGGACATGAAAGATATTTATAAGTGTCCTAGATTAGAACTTTATGAATCTCCTAATGGTAAGATTGTCAAACCGCATGTAAAAGGTACACATTGTCAAAAAGCAAGTTGAAGATGTGTGCACATGGGTTAAGTCTCCTGAAACTACCGGATGGATATCGTCACAAACATTGCAAAGGTGTGTTACTGG
Source organism: Panax ginseng (assembly GCA_020205605.1). Taxonomy (NCBI): domain Eukaryota; kingdom Viridiplantae; phylum Streptophyta; class Magnoliopsida; order Apiales; family Araliaceae; genus Panax; species Panax ginseng. Next base: position 2,395,491 of record CM035133.1, on the reverse strand, counting down.
TGGGGAAATTGCAAGGAATGAAGAGTCATGACCGCCATGTGTTCATGGAGAGACTCATGCCTATATAGCATTTGGGATCTACTTGATAAACCAATATGGGATGCTTTGACGGATCTTAGTCGTTTCTTCAAAGACTTGTGTTCAAAATCATTGAATGAGAAGGACATGTTTGTACTTGAGAATAACATCATAGAGATCACGTGTAAATTGGAAAAAATATCCCACTGGATTTTTTTGACTCCATGGAGCATTTGCAAATTCATCTTCCCTATGAAGCTCGTGTTGGGGGTCCAGTTCAATATAGATGGATGTACCTTTCGAGAGGGTGATGGGAAACCTTAAGAGGAAGGTGAAGAATAGAGCTTATGTTGAGGGGTCGATATGTGAGGCATACTGATTTCGATGAGATATCTACGTTTGTCTCGGACTATTTTTTGAGACGAAGTCTTGACAAAAGGCCAATCGAGTATCGAGACATGATGATGGGGAAAATGTTGAACTAAATGGTTTGGCTCTCGTATTTGGTTCATCGAGTCGCGCTTATGGAAAAGGAAGCGATATTCTCTCTACGAGCAAGAATTACATGTCGCATATACTTACATTCTTCTCAATCATGAGGAAATTGGACTGAATTTGTGAGTACACATGTAAACTTGATAATTTATCTTTTAAGTTGAAAATTTATTCCAATATGTTAATGTTTATAACATGGTATAGATTGCACGATGACGAGTTAAAAGTGAAGCATCCCTTATAACCGATAAAGATATTCAAATCAATGGGATAAAAACTTTGCATTTTGGCTAAATGACAAAGTAAGTTCAATTTTAAAGACGTAGTATATATATATATATATATATATATATATATATATATATATATATATATATATATATATATATATATATATATATATATATATATACTCCATGTTAACTATGACTTCATTTAATAAGATGGAGTTTTTTGTAGGCTTGAATTTGAGGATCAACGATTCCAACTAATGTACAAGTCCTAGCTATGGGACCAGACGGGGACCAAGTCACCCATAATGGTTACAAAATAAATGGTTGTGAATTTCACACAAAGGCATATGGGCGTGTAAAAGAACAACGAACTCTGGAGTGTGTCAAGGAGATTGTTACAATGAACTTGGTCGTGCTTTTTATGGGGAGTTGGAGGAAATCGTAGAGTTGTCGTACAAGAACGCACGTATGGGGGTTATATTCACTTGTTTAAGTGCCGTTGGTTTGATTGAGTAAAAGGGATACGTGTTGATGAGACATGGAATCGTCGATATTGACTCTCCATAGAGTCTGCGTACTCAACGAACCTGTTTGTTTTACCAACTCAAGCAAAGACAAGTTTACTATACTCCTAGTCTGTTAGGAAAAGGATAGACCACTTCTGATTGGCAAGTTGTAATTCATACTCCCGCCGTAGTCATGTCCAAGTAATAGGCGAGGATTTCTACCAAGAGGAAATGCTTGAGAGACCTCTATAATAAATATAGAGGACAATAATGATGTAATCCAGTTAGAGGGTGGAGATGAACCCGATGAATTGGATCCCCGAGATGATTATTGTGCCGGATATGATGGTGATATTGAGGAAGAGTTATTGATCGACACCCATACGTAATCAAGAAGATGGTTATGAATCTCCGATACTTGTACAAAATGATTCCGACTCATCGATAAACGATTTTCATTAAAATGTATGTGTAGTTATAATTTGTACAAAATGTATGTTTATGTTCATGTTCATGTTCATGTTTAGTTCATAATTATGTACCTTTCATTTATGTTCTCTATATAGGAATGTTCTCTATATCCTTAACTATATCATTTGTAGTTGTTTAGTTATAATTGTACAAAATGTATGTTTATGTTCATGTTCATGTTCATGTTTAGTTCATAATTATGTACCTTTCATTTATGTTCTCTATATAGGAATGTTCTCTATATCCTTAACTATATCATTTGTAGTTGTTGTAGTTAACTATTTTTGCAGTCATGTTTATGTATCTTTCACTTATGATAATCGTAGTTAACTATTTCATACAATTAATTGTCATTCATAATTTCATACTAACATCCTAATTTTTTATTTATAGATGTCTTTCGAACTGCGCAAAGACGAAAAAGCCTTGGGTTGGGTCTGAGAACCTAATCATGTGTCAAGGGCCCAATTAATCCGGATGATCGCATTCTTATCTGAGATCCATCCTCCTCCAAAAAGCATGTAAGTTAAACATCGTGTATATATAAGGGTTTAATATTTTCATTGTTATAAATATATTTTAATGTAAATTATCGATATTGTAGTGATTTTCATGATAGTAAAATTGTGAAGTGCATTTCACAATTATACTTCTGTAATCGGCCTTCACGCTGAGTTGATTACGGGCGAATGACACCTCTCGCCTATAAGGACTGATTTGATGAATTTTGTGTATGTTTTATTAATTATGATGATTATATTAATATAATATTCAAAGGATAATTTTTAGTAATGTTATTATTGTTGTTTTATTTGCGGAAAAGGTATCGATGGGAGGACGCAGAGCGGTGATTGAGACATTATTACAAGCGAAGTCGCGGTCCGCATCAAGGATAACTTAAATAAAGAACGACAAAAAGCCATTCACAATGCCGAGATCGACCATCCGTGCCGGAGAAGATTATATGCACGAAAGATAATGATCGGTGGTGCACCCAGTCCATATATGGGGTGAGATGTGTGCCCAATGGAGAGCCGAGAGTGGGTGAAAAGACGAAAGATTGCCGCCACCAATGAGCCTCGGGTGTATCCGGAAGGCTTAAAAAAGGCTAAAGGAACATACAAGGTGGCGGTGATTTCACGATTCTTGAAGATATCAACGCTGTGGTACGATTTACAAGTTTTAATATGTTTTCAATCATGAATTGTAGAAAATATATCCCATTTTACTTAGTAATATTGTGTTATTTTTGTATAGAGTCTCGGCCTCAAGGTCACCTATCCATTCATTTGGATGCAGACGCGGCCACCGTGATGGTTCCGCCCGAGGCTATCCAGATAGCGGTAATAAATTTTAACAACTTGATCTTTAATTAATGCTTACAAAATTAATTTATTTTTAACTATTTAATTGTTAACATGATGACATGCAGGACACTTATAAGCGTTTATTGAATGAAGCCAGCTTATCCTAAAGGCACTCCACGTCCGCTCATCGATCAAGAGTTGTGGGAGAGGCGTCATTGTTAAGAAGAACTACGTTAAAGGTCAAGGACAACGACGACGCCCATCCTTGATGGCTCATGCGTCGCTTCTTCTACCCGGTCTACACAGTCATCTAGCCATCCAAATTGCTCATACTCCTACCGTTGTGTGAGAGCTATATGTCAAGATCGGGATCTTCTGAAGATACTGGGCGGACATCTGGGGGCTCTGAAAGTCTTTGAGGAGTTAAATTGAAAAGATGGCGGCAGCAGAAAGATCACAACACTGGGGATGGCGTACGAGGTATAAAATCAATTTGTTGTATATTATCGTAATATACCAATATTAATATAGTTAGTAAATATTTATAACTTGTTTTATTATTTTGTTAATATTACAGGTGATGATCGAGGCGGTGATGCTTGATTAGTACCGCTTTAGATTAGTTTTATAGTTATAATATAAGTTTGTAGTTGTTTCATTCTTAGGATGTTTGTATATTTTTACTTAAACAATTTTTAAAATGTTATTATATTTATTCAAAATCATATTGGTTTTGAATGGTTTATATTCTAGTTTAGTGTATGTGTTATATGATGGACGATGGATGTTTATATTGTTGTGTATATTTCGTTATTGTGTATGTGTGTTGGGATAAAAGCAGTACAAAGCAGTGCATGTGTTTTTGAATTTATGCAAAAACAAAGAAGATTCTCGTTATTTTATTTTTAATATCAATCGCGACGCGGTCAGCCGATTCCAATCAATGACACGTGAAACACGTCGACTTTGGCTACGGCCCACGTCGATTCGATTTAGCGAACCGGATTTGACATTTTGGTCACCGATATCTACGCTAAGAATCGATCGCTAATAGTGGTCACGATGTGCATTTTAGCGACCGATTTTGTCTGCGACGCCTTTTAAGCGACCGCAGACGGTCGCAGATAGATATCAGCGACCACAGGTGGTCGCTGATAGGCGGTCGCTGATAAGCTTTTTTGTTGTAGTGGATGGACAACATATAGCGTCGCTAAAAGTATAGACGACGGTTGTATGACCGAACCGTCGTCGGGTCTGTCGCTAAAGAAGGGTGAGCTCGGATGAGTTGGATAAGGGGTGAGCTTAAGATCCGGACTATATATATATATTGTGTGACGCCCCAAAATAGGTATACATCACCTATCCCGAGTCGCCAAATACATGGTACAAAATTTAAATACAACAAATTATTTGACGACAAATGTGATAAAATACGACAAAACATATGCTATGAGTTTTAATACAAATATTATCATCTAGACAATATCCACACTCAATTGAGTCCTCATTACATTTATTATCACACTATTTAATGTAATAATGAGGACTACTAATTCTATTATCGGACCGCCACCCGCTCCCCGACTAGTCCCTCGCTACGTTCTCATTTCTCAAGAGAACAATGAAAGTAAAAAGGTGAGCTCAACTAGCCCAGGTAAAAATATTATGACTAAGATAATACAAAATAAATTATCGTTAGCCTTCAACAGTGTTCAACTGATACAATATAACAAACATCAAGTTTAATCTGCAGTTGAATAAGCAATCCACTAAAAGAGTCAGTAGAGAATAAAATCTACTATCTTTTATGATTTAAAAGGTTTTTCATCACTTTTATCATTTGGGACTCAATTTTAATAAATAATCCACATCATCCCCGCACTACTGACCAAGGATATTAATTAAGTATCACAACCATAAATTATCCATGCATTACGGGCCAAGGATATTCGTGTATTCATCAATGGTCATGATCATGCCAACAACTGTCCATTAATGCATTACGGGTCAATGAGGACTTTTACCACATCATTTGTAATATTACGGTCATGATTATACCGATTAATCCTCGGTCATAATCACACCAAGTCCATCTATGCACCTATGGGCCACATATGACTTTTAACATAATATAAACATGAGGATGATGACAATGATATAAAAATTCAATAAAACAAGTTCAAGAATTAATTTATCCAGGAACTAATAACGTCCAAATTATCAATATGATACTTTTTTGTAGAGTAAAATTCAAGAATGCTCAGAAGAATATTTCCATGAAAAGATACTGGATGAAGCGCAAATATAAAGAATATTCCACTAATTTCATGGAGTATAGAAGTCAAAACTTTAAACAATCGAGTATAATAAAGAATGGAATAACAAAAGAAATCATCGTGCATGCGATAGGATCGCAGATGCATAAAGTTATTCCAACAGAATAATAAATAACGGAACCAGTCGTGCAGAAACGCATTGCGCATGTGATATTCCAATGAATAATAAATAACGGATCGAAGTCAAAGTAAATTGCACCCGACAAGATGTTCCAATAGAATAATAAATAACGGAACCGTGTCATGCGAAATGCACGCATGACGAGGATGTTCCAACAAAATAATAAAGAATGGAATAATAGAAGAATTTCACCATGTATGCAGATTGCTTGTATAGACAAAGTTATTCCAACATAATGATAAAGAAAATGGAATAATGTAAGAATTTCACCAAGTATAGGGTAGATCACAGATATAAAAGTTATTCCAACAAAATAAAAAAATAGAATAATGTAAGTTCTCTTCATGAATATGAAAGAAATAATACCCCCTTACCTGTAACAAACCGGATATAGGAGTAGTGAAGTAGCAGAATACTTTTCTTCTTCTCTCTATAGTTTCTCTCTAGAGTTTCAAATTGAATTCGTAAGAAATAATGAAGGAATGAGCTTTTATTTATAGGAGAATGGAGTGAATAAGAATTAATTCTTGAACAGTCCAGATTGATTTACTTTTAAACGGACGGTCCAGATTGGTTTACTATAAAATATTTTAATAAAATAAAATCTTTTAAATAAAATATAGTATATTCTATTTATAATCTAATAAAACGAATAACTTTATAAAAGTATTCTGTTTTATATAAAAAAAATTTACTATGCAAACACTATACATAATAAAATATAATATATTTTATTTATAGTCTAATAAAATGAATAACTTTATAAAAGTATTCGCTTTTATATAAAAAGATTTTACTATACAAAATACTATGCATAATAGAATATAATATATTTTATTTATAGTCTAATAAAACGAATAACTTTATAAAAGTATTATGTTTTATATAAAAAGCTTTTCTGTTTTATTACATTAATAATACTAATAAAACAAAACTTCATCATCATTATTATAATTCACACTATTAATCGACCATGTCGTTCCCAGGAAAGAGGGGGCTTTCCAATAAGGATTTTTCCCTATTGGCGCGCAATTAGGTGACCAAACCTCTCCTTGACAAAACTTCTAGACATCGTTAATATTGCAAATAATAATATTAATAACTTCGTCGTCTCAATTATTGATTTAATAATATATAAAATATCGACAATAATTGAATCAATTAACGTGAGATATTATGCAACAACCATCAAGCAATAATTGAACAAAACCTGAGTGACTTCTCACGTAAGCATCGATAATCATATCATTGGTATAGCTCTTATGAATCACGCGTATTCTCGCATTTTTTAACATCAAGTGTTTCAACAGTTAACGATAAAACTTCCGCCGTTATTTTCTTAAAATATTTTTTGTCGCTTACTCAATTCGATAATAATTCCGTTGTGGGGTCCACCAATGATTGTGCCGTTGTACGAATATTCCCTATTAAAACGAATATTTCCCGACCAATCGAATATTATATAATAACTTGCGTACTTTGCAAAATTTATAACTATTACCCACATCTATAACATTATATCAAATTCATTCCATAATATTCAAAAAATAATAATTATAGAAAATTCATCTTTATTCATAAAAGTTGGGGTCTTACTGTAAAACCCCAAATAATTAATAAATGAAATTTATTTTCCTCTATTTATTATTTTGAAATAGTAAGGGTTGATTTGATTAATGTGGTTAGTTATGGGTAAAATGTGCAAATATTTTAAATAAGCAGGTGGTTATAAAATATTCATTTTTGTCGGGAAATATTCTTTCTTGTCGAGGATTATTAGATTTACTACTACCGCTTATATGGGCCCCATAATGGAAAGCGATTGATAAAAAAAATGACAAATATAAGTTGTTTAAAAATAACGGCAGAAGTTATTCTTATTTTTACCTTCGTTGGAATACCCAATGGTTAAAACACAATGAATACGCGTTGTTGACAAGAATATTACCAGATTGCACCAATTATTAATTTTTACGTAAGAAGGCACTACTCAATAATGGTTCTGAATTCTTCGCTTTAGTATTTTATTTTATTGATTTAATAATTGATGCGTTGATATTTATATTGTTGTTGTTTCAATAATTGTCATTACACAGTATTTTTCATTATCGAAGCAATAATTCATATTATCTGAATAATATTATTAGATAACATTATTGGCAATGTCTAGAAAGTTACGCTCTAAGGAGAGGTTTGGTCACCTAATCGCTGGCGTCAAGAAGGAGAAATTCTTATTGAAAAGCCCTCTTTCCTCTGAACCGTCTGATTGTCAATATTGTGATTCTCGTAATATTATTTGTGAATAATTAATTATTGATTCATATGATGAGAAAAATATTGATTTTATGTGGATATAGATGGAGAAAATTTTTAATGTGACAATTGTTGAAAATTAAAATTTTATCTTTTTCTGATAAAATAATTCATTTAAATATATTATTATATTTTAATAATATAATAATAATGATATTTTTACGATGAATGTGGGATATATGAGTATATGTGGAAGAGGAGTATTTTGTTACCAAAAATATTTAAAGCATGTTTTATGTGTAAATTGGACCCCATTTCTTGATCGAAATTTGATTTATAATAAAATTGCCCGTTTGTGGATTTCTTGGTCAATTTCATTTGGAATTTGGAAAAACTTTCTTCTCGCAAAGTTGTAGAGAATTGAATTTCCTATAAAAACACACGAGATTCGAATTTTCTGATAAAAGGGCTATTTATTATGAATTATTGAAGTTCCGAAGCTCCGAAATAATTGATTTTTGGAAGTTTAAAATAATTTAAATTAGAAAAACATTTTTGATATGTTTGGTGGGCTTGGTTGGTTGTTGAAATGAGCTGATTTCAGTTTATAAGAGTGTGCGTAGGAAAAATTTTATATATATTAATATTATATTAAATTTTCTACTTTGGTGTTCTAAGCATTTTCCTATAAATAGGGTGCTTAGGTTAGAATTGAAAATCACACCGTAAAAATGAAGTTTTCTCTCTATATTATCGAAGCGTATTGTGAGTATTTTGAGTATATTTTGAGTATTGCTATACTGTGCAAGTTCAAGTCATAGCCTATATCCAGGTGTTTCAAATTTTTAAATCTTGATCTTTCAAGGTAAGGATATTATATTTTTTTAAATGATATTATTTCTTCTAATATCATTATGCCAAGTATTGATCCGAACTTTTAATCAAATTTGGAACTTCGTCGTGTCGGAGTTACTTATTCACGATATCTGACTATTCACGATACGACACTATTCACTTATCATCGACACTTATTCATCGAAAAATAAAATTTTCCTTTTCGTCTAAAATATCTATTGTGGATACTAGCTTTGATTGTATCCATGTTTTGATCATTCTTGAATTTTACACTACTATGATTATTTTTGAGGTATTTTTGGACATGGATAAAACAAAGTACTGAATCCTTAATCCTTAATCCTTGTCATTTTATTTCACTTTGGATTCGTTTTTTAAAAATATTTTTCATCATCCTCAGTTTTAAATGATGATATTATTGAATATCTTTGGCAGAAAGTGCAAAGATGAATGATTTCGATGAATATCTTTGGCCCGTAGTGCAAAAAGATGAACATGTGTTTAGATGAACATGATTAATCGATGAATATCTTTGGCTTCAGAAGTGCAAAGATGAATATTTGATTCTAGATATATATCGATTGATGTTACAGGGATAAAAGATGAGCGATGAACTTTTAAATTCATACATAGAAGATAGTAGTTTGCATTCTCTACTTAACTCTTCTAATGAATTATTATTTCATGCATGAATATTGATTTAAAACTTGTTGTCTATTGTATTCTATTAGATTTTTTCTCGTTGAAGACTAACGATAATTTGTTGTATATTTTCTTAGTCATAATATTTTTTCTTTGGGCTAGTTGAGCTCACCCTTTTCTTTTTTGTTCCATTTTTCTTCTCGAAGTGAGAATAGAATATAAGCTGATGTAGTTCGGGGTATGGAATGAAGGTTACAGAGAGAGTTGTTTAGTAGTCCTCACCATTTTTGTAAAATAATGTATCAATAAATGTGATGAGAATTTATTTGAGTATAGATATTGTCTAGAAGATAATATTTGTATTCAAACTCACAGTTTTACTGTTGTAATAATAAAGTTGTAGTTATTTCTGTACCATGTATTGACAACTCAGAATGGGTGATGTACACCTATTTTGGGGGCGTCACACTTACAATCTCCTCTTCTTATAAAATTTTACCCTCGAAATTAGGGTATGTACCTGGTATGTCGAAGAGGTAAGGATACCTTGATTTCATTTTAGATTCTAACTCCCAGGTCATTTCCTCAACATCATGGTTCCTCCATAAAACTTTGACTTGAGGTATAACCTTGGAGCGTAGAATATGCTCCTTCTTATCCAAGATTTGAACAGGAACCTCTTCATCCGTTAAATCTTCCCCTATTTCGTCCGGTTCTAACTCAATAATGTGGTTCGGGTCTTTCACATATTTATGTAACATGGATATATGAAAAACGTTATGAACAAGAGACATACTTGGCGGTAAAGCGAGTCTATAGGCTAGAGTCCCTACTCGATCGAGGATTAAAATGGGCCAATGAATCGAGGATTGAGCTTTCCTCTCTTTCCAAATCTCGTAACTCCTTTCCATAGAGCAACACGTAACAACACATGATCTCCAATATCGAATTCCACGTCCTTTCGATGAAGATCAGCATAACTCTTTTGTCGGTCTTGTAAGGTTTTATACGTTGTCGGATCGTTTGAATCTTTTCCGTAGTCATGCGTACCAACTCCGGTCCCAACAACGTTGCTTCACTCACCTTATCCCAGCATACTGGAGAACGACACTTTCTTCCATACAACGCCTCGAATGGAGCCATGTGACGCCCCCAAAATAGGTATACATCACCTATTCTAAGTCGCCAAATACATGGTACATAATACAAATACAATCTTTAATATACAACAAGAGAGCTGTGAGTTTGAATACAAATATTGTCTTCTAGACAATATCCACTCTCAGCGTAAGTCCTCGTTACATTTATTATCACACTATTTAATGAGAATAGTAAGGACTACTAATACTATCATTCGGATCGTCACTCCGCTCCCCGACTAGTCTTGCCACGTTCTCATTTCTGAAGAGAAACGGTGAAAGAAAGGGGTGAGCTCAACTAGCCCAGTAAGAAATATTATGACTAAGATAATGCAAAATAAATTATCATTAGTCTTCAACAATGTTAAACTGATAAAATACAATAGACATCAAGTTTAACTGCAACGGAATATGCAATCCATTAAAAGAGTCAAGGAGAGAATAAAATCTACTATCTTTTATGATTTAAAAGGTTTTCATCACATTTATCGCTAGGACTCAGCTTAATAAATAATCCACATCATCCCTGCACTACGGCCAAGGATTCATTAATATCACAACCACAATTTATCCATGCACTACAGACCAAGGATATTTGTGTATTCATTAATGGTCATGATCATTCCAATAACTGTCCATCAATGCACTACGAGCCAATGAGGACTTTTACCACATCATTTGTAACATTACGGTCATGATTACACCGAATAATCCCTGGTCATAATCATACCAAGTCCATCTATGCACTACAGGCCACAGATAACTTTCAACAAAATATAAATATGAGGATGATGACAATGATATAAGAATTCAATAAAATAAGTTCAAGAATTAATTTATTCAGGAACTAATAACGTCCAAATTGTCAACATGATACTTCTTTGTAGAGTAAAATTCAAGAATGTTCAGAAGAATATTTCCACGAAAAGATATGGATGAAGCTTAAATATCAAGGATATTTCACTAATTTCATGGAGTATAAGTCAAAACTTTAACCAATTTGAGTATAATAAAGAATGGAATAACAAAAGAAATCACTATGCATGCGGACTTCCAGATAGGCAAAGTTATTCCAACGAATAATAAAGAATAGAATAACAACGAAATCACCATGCATGCGTACTCAGCAGACAAAAGTTATTCCAACAGAATAATAAATAACGGAACCAGTCCCACGTAAAACGCATGCATGAGGATATTTCAATGTAATAATAAAGACGAAACCAGTCCGACGTAAAATGCACAAACAGGATATTCCAAATGAATAATAAAGAATGGAATAACAATAGAATTTTACCATGTATGCGGTGCCATTATAGAGCGAGTTATTCCAAAGAGAATAATAAATAATGGAATAATGAAGAATTTCACCAAGTATAGGGTAGGCATCAGGTATACAAAAGTTATTCCAATGTAATAATAAAGAATGGAATAATGAAGTTCTCTTCATGAATATGAAAAAAATAATACCCCTTACCTTATAAAGAAGAATACTCCGCGGTAGAGGAAGGGATATACTTGAAGAAACTTGCACTACGCTCAAAGTTTTCTTAAACGCTAAAGAAATACGCTCTAGATTATAGAAGAATAATTCTCTCTACGCTTTCTCTAGAGTTTGGTGAATTCGTAAGAAATAATGAAGGAATGAGCTTCATTTATAGAAGAATGGGTGAATAATAACCAATCCATGAACGGTCCGGATCGATTTACTTTAAACGGAAGGTCCAGATTGGTTTACAATAAAATATAATATATTCTATTTATAATCTAATAAAACGAATAACTTGTAAAAAGATTTTACTATGCAAAACACTATCTGAGCACTATCGCAAAACACTATGCATAATAAAATATAATATAATCTAATTATTGTCTAATAAAACAGATAACTTTATAAAGTATTCTGTTTTATATAAAAAGCATTTCTGTTTTATTACATTAATAATACTAATAAAACAAAACTTCATCATCATTATTATTATTCACACTATTAATCGACCAGGTCGTTCCTATGAAAGATGGGGCTTTCCAAAGAGATTCTCTATTGGCGCGCAATTAGGTGACCAAACCTCTCCTTGACAGAATTTCTAGACATCATTAATATTGCAAATAATAATATTAATAACTCTGTCATCTCAATTATTGATTTAATAATATATAAAACATCGACAATAATTGAATAAAATTGAATGACTTCTCACGTAAGCATCAATAATCAATACCGTGTACTACTATGCAACCACGCGTATTACTGTACTTTTACTACCGAGTAGTTCAACAGTATTAACGATAAAACTTCCGTCGTTATTTTCATAAAATATGTTTTTGTCATTTTCTTAATCAAATAATAATTACATTGTGGGGTCCACTAATGATTGTCTTGTCGATGCGAATATTCCTCGTTAAAACGAATATTTCCCCGACCAATCGAATATTATATAACAAACTTGCGTATTTTGCAAAATTTATAAATATTACCCACAACTATAACATTATATCAAATTTATTCCATAATATTCAAAAATGATATTTATAGAAAATTCATTTTTATTCATAAAAGTTGGGGTCTTACAAGCCATGCCAATACTTATTTGATAATTGTTGTTGTAAGAAAACTCCACCAATGGTAAGAACTTGTCCCAACTTCCCTTGAAGTCAAGGACACGTAGTCTTAATAAATCTTCAAGAGTTTGAATAGTCCTCTACGATTATTCATTCGTTCGAGGATGATATGCCGAACTAAATCGTAAATTCGTGCCCATAGCTTTTTGTAAAATAACCCAAAATCGTGTAGTGAATCTTGGGTCTCGATCAGAAACTATGGATACTGGCATACCATGCAGTCTTACAATCTCGTTTATGTACACACGAGCAAGAAGTTGAAGTGTATAAGTTTCTCATATTGGTAAGAAATGAGCAGACTTGGTCAATCTATCAACAATGACCCAAATTACATCTATGCCTTGAGAAACCTTGGGAAGACCAGTAACGAAATCCATGGTAATGTGCTCCCACTTCCATTCTGGAATTCCAAGTGGTTGCAATGGACCTTTTGGTACTTGATGCTCTGCTTTGACTCGTTGACAAGTTAGACACCTTGAGAAAAACAGCGCTATCTCTCTCTTCATATTGCCCCACCAAAATGTATGTCGAAGATCATGATACATTTTGGTACTCCTGAGATGGATTACAAACGGTGTGTTTGTCTTGCGCCTCCATCATAATTTTATACTTTAAATTAGGTCGTTAGGAACACAAAGTCCGGAGTTGACTCGAGGTATTCCTTCTTCATTGATTCTTGATTCCAAGATAACACATTCTTGTACTTTTCTTCCTCATATGATCACCTCAGTGTCAGTAAATAGCTTGAGCAGCTTTAACTTTATCGATTAAAGTTGGTTCTACTCGTATATTCACCATCATCACATAGGTCCCTGGAGTCTTTAATTCTATCTTCATCCTTTGCAAGTCATACAAGATGGGTCTGCGCGTTGACAATATCGCACTTCAGTACTGCGTGATATGATCTTCTACTCAATGCATCATTTACTACCACGCTTGCTTTTCCAGGATGATATTGGATGGTATGATCATAATCTTTCAACAGATTCAATTTAACGTCATTTGTCGCATGTTGATTTCCTTTTGAGTGAAGAAATATTTAAGGCTTTTATGATCCGTAAAGATCTCCACTTTCTCCCCATACAAGTAATGGCTCCAAATTTTAAGTGCGAAGACAACAGCTGCCAACTCTAGATCATGAGTAGGATAATTCCTCTCATATTCTTTGAGTTGTCGAGAGGCATATGCTATGACTTTCCCATGTTGCATGAGAACACATCTTAACCCTTTGCTTGAAGCATCACTGTAGATAACAAATCCCTCCCAGCGGATGGTATGGTATCACGCGGTCTTTGAAATAAGTCTTCTCTTGAGTTCTTGAAAACTCTTCTCACATTCCTCGTTCCAACCGAATTTTATATCTTTTCGAGTCAGCTGAGTTAGGGGAGTAGCGATTCGAGAAAACCCTTCTACGAATCTCCGATAATAACCAACTAAGTAGAAAGCAACGTGATTTCGATCATCGATTTAGGTTGCTCCCAGCTTTGAATAACTTCAATCTTTGCTGGGTCAACAGATATTCCATGACTTGATACCACGTGCCCAAGGAATGCCACTTCCTTAAGCCAGAACTCGTATTTCTTTAACTTGGCATAAAGCTTATATTTACGAAGCTTTTGAAGTATCAGCCTCAAGTGTTGATCATGATCTTCACGAATTTTGGAATAAATAAGGATGTCATCAATAAAGACGACCAAAAAGTGATCCAAATATTCCTTGAATACTCGGTTCATCATATCCATGAAGGCAGTAGAAGCATTAGTCAATCCAAAAGACATGACTAGGAATTCATAATGCCCGTACCGAGTTCTGAAAGCCGTCTTTGGAATGTCATCGGTTTTAATCTTCAATTGGTGATATCCGGAATGAAGATCAATCTGTGAAAAGAATTTGGCGCCTTGCAACTGGTCAAACAGGTCATCAATACGTGGAAATGAGTACCTATTTTTGATTGTGACATGATTCAACTCCCGATAATCAATACAAAGTCGCATACTCCCGTCTTTCTTTTTCACGAATAGAACATGAGCACCCCAAGGAGATGTACTAGGATGAATGAAACCGATGTCTAACAATGTAAGACCCCAACTTTTATGAATAAAGATGAATTTTCTATAATTATCATTTTTGAATGAATTTGATATAATGTTATAGTTGTGGGTAATATTTATAAATTTTGCAAAGTACGCAAGTTGTTATATAATATTCGATTGGTTTGGGAATATTCGTTTTAACAGGGAATATTAAATGCGACGATATACAATCATTAGTGGACCCTACAATGTAATTATTATCGGATTAAGAAATGACAAAAAATATTTTATGAAAATAACGACGGAAGTTTTATCGTAATATCTTGTTGAACAACTTCAGTAGTAAAAATGCAAAGAATACCCGTGGTTGCATAAGTAGCACTACGGTATTGATTATTGATCTTTACGTGAGAAGTCATTCGGTTTTATTCAATTATTATCGATATTTTATATATTATTAAATTAATAATTGAGATGTGAGTTATTAATATTATTATTTGCAATATTAACGATGTCTAAAAGTTACGCTTAATGAGAGGTTTGGTCACCTAATCATTGCGCAATATAGGACAAATCCTTATTGGAAAGCCCCCTCTTTCCCTGTGAAGCGACAATTGGTCGATTAATAGTGTGAATAATAATAATGATGATGAAGTTTTGTTTTATTAGTATTATTAATGTAATAAAATAGAAAAACTTTTTATATAAAATGCAGAATACTTTTATAAAGTTATTCGCTTTATTAAGCTAATTGTAAAATCTTTTTATATAAAATGTAATACTTTTATAAAGTTATTTGTTTTATTAGACAATAATTAGATTATATTATATTTTATTATACATAGTGTTTCAGATAGTGCATGCGTAGTGTTCAGATAGTAAAATCTTTTTAAAAGTTATTCGTTTTATTAGATTATAAATAGAATATATTATATTTTATTGTAAACCAATCTGGATCGTCTAGGTTAAAGTAAATCGATCCGGACCGTTCATGGATTAGTTCTTATTCATCCATTCTTCTATAAATAGAAGCTCATTCTTTCATTATTTCTTACTTAATTCAATTTGAAACTCTCAGAGAGAGAAAGCAGAGAGAATTATTCTTCTACCTTGGCGTATTTCTTTAGCGTTTAAGAAAGCTTTAAAAGAAAGTGCAAGTTTCTTCAGTATATACCCGCCTACTAAGTGGTCGGAAAGTACTCTTCTTTATAAGGTAAGGGGTATTATTTTTTCATATTCATGAAGAGAACTTCATTATTCCATTCTTTTTATTCTATTGGAATAACTCAGATACGTGGCTACCCTATTCTTGGTAAAATTCTTCATTATTCCATTATTTATTATTACATTTGGAATATCCACGTTTATCGCTTTTACTGTGGGACCGGTTCCGTCTTTATTATTACGTTGGAATATCATGTATGCATGCGTTTTCTACTGGACCGGTTAAAATCTTTATTATTCTCATTGAATATATCACATGCATGCGTTTACATGGGACTGATTCCGATTATTTATTATTCTCATTGGAATAACTGCCTCACTGCATAAATACCGCATGCATGGTGATTTTATTGTTATTCCATTCTTTATTATTCTGTTGGAACATCACGCTTGCGGTGCATATTACGCTTGACTTTGGTTCCATTATTTATTGTTTCATTGGAATAACTTTTCTACATGCCAATCTTTGCATGCGTGATGATTTCTTTTGTTATTCCATTCTTTATTATACTCAGTTGGTTAAAGTTTTGATTTCTATACTCCATGAAATTAGTGGAATATCCTTGATATTTGCGCTTCATTCAGTATCTTTCATGGAAATATTCTTCTGAGCGTTCTTGAATTTTACTCTACAAAGTAGTATCATGTTGACAATTTAGATGTTATTAGTTCCTGAATAAATTAATTCTTGAACTTGTTTTATTGAATTCTTATATCATTGTCATCATCCTCATATTTATATTTTGTTGAAAGTCATCTGTTGTAAGACCCCAACTTATTATAAATGAAATTAAATTTCCTCTATTTATTATTTTTAAATAGTAAGGGTTGATTTGATTAATGTGGTTAGTTACGGGTAAAATGCGCAAATATTTTAAATAAGCAAGTGATTATAAAATATTCATTGTTGTCGGGGAATATTCGTTTAGTCATGGAATATTTTTACTGTCGAGGAATATTCGTACGACGACAGCCTTGTGTGAGCCCCATAATGGAAAGCGATTGGATGAAGAAAACGACAAGTATAAGTTGTTTATAAATAACGACGTAGTTGTTCACAATTATCTTGTTGGAATACCGGTGGTTAAAACACAAGAAGATACCAGATTGCACCAATTATTGATTCTTACGTAAGAAGGCACTACTCAATAATTTTTACAGTAGTTACTGTTCAATATTTTATTTTATTGATTCAATAATTACTGCGTTGATATTTTATATTATGGTTGTTTCAACAATTGTCACTACACAGTATTTTCATTATCAGATCAATAATTCATATTATTTGAATAATATTATTAGATAACATTATTGGCAATGTCTAGAAAGTTCTGTCTAAGGAGAGGTTTGGTCACCTAATTGCGCGCCAGTAAGGAGAAATCCTTATTGGAAAGCCCTCTCTTTCTTGAGAATGGCCTGGTTGTCGATATTGGGATTCTGTAATATTATTTGTGAATAATTAATTATTAATTTATATGATACGAAAAATATTCATTTTATATGGATATAGATGGAGAAAATTTTAAAGTGACAATTATTGAAAAATTGATATTTTATCTTTTGTGATAAAACAATTTATTTAAATATATTATTATATTTTAATAATATAATAATGGTGATATTTTTACAATGAATGTGGGATATATGAATATATGAGGAGGAAGAGTATTATTGTTGCAAATTTTGTTTAAAATATGTTAAACATGTCTGTGGGCCCATTTCTTGACTGAAATTTGATCATACTTTAAAAAATCGCTTGGTTTATGGATTTTTGGTTTTCTGTTTTGGAAAAACTTTCTTCTGCAAAGTTGTAGAGAATGAAATTTCGTATGGAAAAGACATAAGGTTCGAATTTTTCTGATAAAATGACTATTTATTATGAATTATTAAAGCTCCGAAGGTCCGAAATAATTGATTTTTGGAAGTTTTAATTATTTTATTTATGAAAAATGTTTTTCTTACTTTTTCTAGAAGGTGGGCATGTGGGAAATGCTAAGATCTGATTTCTAAGAAGGCGTATGACATTTTATTATTAATAATATTATTTTATTAAATTTTTTGCTTTGGTGTTCTAAGCATTTTCCTATAAATAGGGTGCTTAGGTTAGAATTGAAAAACACACCGTAAAGCTGAAGTTTTCTCTCTATATTATCGAAGCGTATTTTGTGAATATTTTGAGACTTTGAGTGTTCTATATCTGCATACAAGTCCCTTCAACACTATATCCGAAGATTCCGGTCGTAAGCAAGTCTTTTTCGAGGTAAGGGATGTTATTTTTTTAAAAATGATATTATTTCTTCTAATATCATTATCTTTGGATTATTGGTAAGATTTTTCTTGTGAAATTCTTGTCTTTTTAGTGTCGGAGTTCTTATTCACGATATACGACATTATTCACGCGAATCTGAGACTATTCACGTGAAAAATTAAATTTTGTTTTTTTGTCCAAAATATCTATTGTGGATACTAGCTTTGATTGTATCCATGTTTTGATCATTCTTGAATTTTACTTCACTATGATTATTTATGAAGTATTTTTGAACTCCGGATTGTTTAATGTACGAATCCTTAATATTTGTTCTTTTGTTTCATTGGATTCGTTTTCTTTAAAATATTTTTCATCATCCTCGGTCTAAATGATGATATTAATTGAATATCTTTGGCTGTAGTGCAAAAGATGGTTGAATTTCTTATGAATATCTTTGGCCCGTAGTGCAAAAGATGTACAGTGTTGAGATGAACATGATTAATCGATAAATATCTTTGGCACATAGTAAAAAAGATGAATATTTGATTCAAGATGTATATTGATTGATGTTACTGGGGATAAAATATCGATGATGAACTTTTAAATTCATAGATAATAGTAGATTTCATTTCTACGTAACTCTTACATGAATTATTATTTCATTGCGAATATTGATCCGAAACTTGTTGTCTATTTTATTTTATCGATTTTTCCTTGTTGAAGACTAACAATAATTTGTTCTATATTATCTTAGTCATAATATTCTTTCTTGGGCTAGTTGAGCTCACCCTTTTCCTTTTTGTTCTATTTTTCTTCTTGGGAGGCGAGAATGTAGCAGTCAGTACTATGAGGTATGGAATGAAGGTTCTAGAAAGTTGTTTAGTAGTCCTCACCATTTTGTAAAATAATGTACCAATAATTGTAATGAGGACTTATTTGGGTGTGAATATTATACAGATGGCAATATTTGTATTTAAACTCAACAGCTTTTTATGTTGTCTTAATAAAGTTGTAGTTGTTTTTCGTACCATGTTATTGATTGACTCAAAATGGGTGATGTATATCTATTTTGGGGGCGTCACATAATAACTTTGTAGGTCGTAGATGGACTTGGTATGATTATGACCGAGAGATTATTCGATGTAATCATAATAGTAATGTTACAAATGATGTGGTAAAAGTCCTTATTGGCCCGTAGTGCATTGATGGACAGTTGTTGACATGATCATGACCATTGATGAATACACGAATATCATTGGCCCGTAGTGCATGGATAATTTATTGTTGTGATACTTATGAATATCCTTGGCCGTAATGCAGGGATGAGATGGATACGCGGGCTACCCTATACTTGGTAAAATTCTTCTGTTATTCCATTCTTTATTATTACATTTGGAATATCACATGCATGCGCTTTTTCTGTTTGGACCGGTTCCATCTTTATTATTACATTGGAATATTCGTCACAATGCGTTTTGTGGGACCGATTAAAATCTTCATTATTACGTTGGAATATCCTGTTTGGCTATGCGTTTTGTGGGACCGATTCTGTTATTTATTATTCTCGTTGGAATAACCTATCTGCCAAGATACCGCATGCATGGTGAGTTCTGTTGTTATTCTATTCTTTATTATTACATTTGGAATATCACCCGCCTTGCGCAGACACGCCGACTTGGTTTCGATTATTTATTGTTACATTGGAATAACTCCGTCACAAGACAACACGCATGGTGATTTCTTTTGTTATTCCATTCTTTATTATACTCGGTTGGTTAAAGTTTTGACTTCTATACTCCATGAAATTAGTGGAATATCCTTGATATTTAAGGCTTCATCCAAAGATCTTTCATGAAAATATTCTTACGAGCATTCTTGAATTTTACTCTACAAAGAAGTATCATGTTGACAATTTGGACGTTATTAGTTCACGAATAAATTTATTCTTGAACTTGTTTTATTGAATTCTTATATCATTGTCATCATCCTCATATTTATATTTTGTTGAAAGTCATCTCGTGGCTCTGTAGTGCATAGATGGACTTGGTATAATTATGACTAGGGATTATTCGATTGTAATCATGACCGTAATGTTACAAATGATATGGTAAAGTCCTCATTGGCCCGTAAAGTGCATTGATGGACGATTGTTGGCATGATCATGACCATTGATGAATACACGAATATCCTTGGCCCGTAGTCGTATGGATAATTTGTGGTTGTGATACTTATGAATATCCTCGTCAGTAGTAGTGCGGTGATAAGGTGGATTATTTATTGTCGAGTCCCGGTGATAAAAGTGATGAAAAACCTTTTAAATCATAAAAGATAGTAGATTTTATTCTCTACTTGACTCTTTTAATGGATCAGATGTTCATTCGCAGCTAAACTTGATGTCTATTGTATTTTATCGGTTTAACTTTGTTGAAGACTAATGATAATTTATTACGCATTATCTTGGTCATAATATTTTTCTTTGGGCTAGTTGAGCTCTCCCTTTCTTTCACCGTTTCTCTCGAGAAAATGAGAACGCGTGGCGGGACTAATCGGGGAGCGAATGTGATCCGGATGATAGTATTAGTAGTCCTCACTATTACATTAAATAGTGTGACAATAAATGTAATGAAGACTTATTACGAGAGTGGATATTATGCAGAAGACAATGAGTCGTATTAAAACTCATGACTCTCTTGTTGTATATTAAAGATTGTATTTGTATTCAGTACCATGTATTTGGCGACTCAGAATAGGTGATGTATACCTAATTTGGGGGCGTCACAAACAATTCCTGCAGTTGAGTCTTTAACTCCTGAAGTTCAATATGAGCCATTCGATATGGGGATTTAGAAATAGGTTTTGTACCGGGTTCAAGGTCGATATAAAATTCAATTTCACGCTCTGGGGTAGGCCAGGAAGTTCTTCAGGGAATACGTCAGGAAATTCATTAACAATAGAAATATCATTCAAAACTGAAGTATTTTTGTTTAGATCCGTGACATGAGCTAAGAAAGCTTGACATCCGTTTTTCAATAAACGAATAACTTTATGACTTGAGATGACAGTGATTGATTTTAATAGTTTGGTTGCTTGAATTCGCATAATAGGTTGGTTAGGAATATGAAAGCTAACAACCTTACGAAAACAATCAATTTTTGTATGATGAGTAGTTAACCAATCAATCCACAGAATTACGTCAAATGCAAGTATTTTCAATGAAATAAGATCGACGGTGTAATGTGAGGTACCGATTTGAACCAAACAAGACTTATAAATAGTGGATGTAATGAAGGTTTCTCCCAACGAAGTTTCAACAGATAAGTCAAAGTCCAATTTCTCCGAGTCAAATTTAAACGTTGCGTATGAGGAGGAGAAATAAAAGAATGGGTAGAATCGATATCAAATAAGGTATATACTTATTTAGTGTTTATGATAAAGTTTTACCGTGATGACTTCGTTCGGGTTTCTTGCTTTTCTGGGAGGTCACGACAAATGCTCTTCCCTCGCACCATCGGCTTTGATTTTTCTGGAACGTCCTTTTGTGCCTCCATCCTAATTTGAACTTGTCTTCTGGTGAGCGACAAAAAATCCAAGTGAGTGACCTTCTCTTCCACAATTATAATATGCTTTGGACGGCATCGCTAGCGGTTTGGTGATGTGTCCTCCCTCCGAATTTGAAGCATATGATAGGTGGTCGTTCTCATTCCTTAACAACTGGTCTTTGGTCTTTGGCGTCTTTTCATCATTGTTGAATCTCCTCTTCTTGAAATGTCCATTCTTATTGTTTTGGCCATGATTACCCGAAGTGGTTACCATTTCGCATGTTGATTCCTCCACGCTTATTGTCACCACTTACACCGATCAGATCAATCGATATTATCATTTTCACGTTGCTCTCTTTTTGGTTGGGTTGACTCATTATCGCGCTCCAATAACTGAGTTCTATTAACAACATCTGAATACAAACACAGTTTATGAGAGATAAGATATTGACGTATCACGGGATTTAAACCTCTTAGAAACATTCGCGTCATTCTCTCCTCATTATCAACCAAATGGGACGCAAACCGGGATAACTCGGCAAAACTTGGCTTCGTACTGCGATACGGTCATGTTGTTTTACTCCAGCTTGATGAACTCTACCTCTTTCATGTGACGAATACTTTCGGGAAAGTACTTATCGTTGAACAATTCTTAAAACTTCTTTTAAGTCATCTTCAAATTTACTATTTTTATTTCATTCTTTCTTTTATTCTATTTTAATTCTCAATCTAAACATAGCATTTTGATCATAGTTGTAGTTCATAGATGTGATAATTCAAGCCATTTTCTTTTGTTTTTGTAATGCAAACTTTTGTGTTCCATCCAAATCTTTTCAATTTGTCACATCTTGTATTATTTTGGGTGTTCATAAAATTATTTTGGGAAAAAAAATTCATCACTTTCTTATTTAAATGATTTTTACCATGATAAAGGATACTATCTAATACAATAGGATTGATATTATATTATTATTGTTAAATGTTGATGATGAAACTCCACCAGATCTTGTAGCGACAGTATTAGTACTGGTTTAAATGACAATGATTAATATATCCAACTATTTCCAAGTACAAAGATTGAAGGAACTGTGTGCCGTACAAGCTTCAAACGCATCCATCATTGAATCAAAAAATAGATTATTGGTTCAATCATCGAATCGAATCGTTATTGATCCAATGACGTTATTAATATATTAAAAAAATATATATTATTAATAATTAATAAATTTTAAAAAATCTCATTTTTATAAACAAAAACATAATAAAATTGAATTACAATATTATTAAAATTGGTTAAGTTTAATATTAATATTTTTTTTGTAAAAAAAAAAACCGGGTCACATTAACGATTTAATTGAATCATCGGACCGACCGGTGAGTCAACTGAATTTTAGCCAAAATTGATTTTTTAATTCAAATTAACCGGACCGAAGTGCAGATCGATTCTAATTTTTACCAGTCCGTTCCGATTTTTAAAACCATAGCGACATAAACAATAGTAATGGAACAAATTTACATGTTATAGGGGAAACGCTTATTTTCTGTTGTCAGATTATTTTACTGTTTAATTAGGAGATACACTTCGTCCCTAATTAATTAATTGATTAATTATTGGTTACCTGTGCAAATTCTGCGATTTCATAGCAAAATTAATAAGCTTAGCTACTTGCACAAAATAATTAATTAGTTTTTGTTCGATATTTTATAGGTAGGTAGCATGCATGAGAATTGAGAAAATATATATATATATATATATATATATATATATATATATATATATGAAATGATAATAAAGGATCCCTTATTTTCTTAAAATGAGGACTTTTTTTAGTTTTTTTGTTTTTTTTAAAACAACTAAAAAAAGTTTAATATTTATTCTGAAATTTTTCCATAATACAATGTTTTAGGCGTGTTTTGAATACTTATACCAAAAGTGTGGTGGTGCGATGCACTTGGGGTACATACATCATTTGTTACGTTTCAAATCACACCCAAAAATCAGATATGAAAAAATTTCAGCCCAAAATAATAAACTTTTTTTTAGTTGTTTAAAAAAAAAAAAAAAAAGTCCTCATTTTAAAAAAAAAGGATCCGAATAATTCGATATATATATATATATATATATATATATATATATATATATATATATAGCAATGAGGGTAAAGTTGGTGAAATATGAAAATAATTATATAGATTACTTCAAAACTAAGCACATAATTGTTTTATATTTCGTGAATTGATATGAAATTAATTACTAATGAAACTATACACAATTTCAAAATTAATTATACATAACAAGTATTTTTATTTACAACCTATAAGCCCATGACTGCCACCTACTTCAACTACTACGTACATAGATATCAATAATCACCTTCAACATCCTTATAATAATGTTACAATTTGACCTAGCTAGTATATATATTTTTGATCGGCAAAATATCTTATTAATAACAAAAAGTTTACAAAATGTGTCATGTTCAAAAGCTTTGGAAAAGGTAACAGAGATTGATTACCCAAAATAAAATTTTCAAAAAAAGGGAAATTGAATTAAAGAACATTAATCACAATAACCTGAAATAAAATTAAATTCACAAACATCAATTCCTTCCCTTTTAACCTACCTAGCTAGCTTGTATATAAGCTTATATTTATAATTTGCTCTACTATGCGATCTAGCTCTCACATTTAAAATAGGCCGAAGGAAAAACAGTGTATATGTGTACAAGTATTATTTGCTAGCTAGGATTAAATACACTGGGAGATCTCCAAGGCCTATAATCGATATTTCACAAAGATGTTTCAATATTTTCATTATTTACTTATTATACAATATTTGAATGGTACTAGCTAGCTATAAGACTATATATGGTTAGACTTGATCAGTCATGTTCATGTATGTTAAAGCTCTTGTTAACCTAGATTGAGGTTATTCCATCAGGCATCAAGACCTCTATCAATATCACCCATACAAACCCTAGGGTTTAACTTATTAATTGTATGAAAGGGAGGGGGGAGAGAAAAGTAAAGGGCTTTAATTAGTTATCTTTGTGAAACTTCCATGTGCATAAAGTTTCACCAAGGTGAAAAAAAAAAAGGCTAATGTAATAAAAAGTAAGAACACTAATACATGAAATGGACGACCAGAAATTGAAGGATTGTTGTGGGGTTATTTTACCAAAGGAATTATATATGTAAACCTTTTGCTATGTATGTAGGTACTTTGTGAATACTACGTATGTTTGACGACTAACTAATTAATCCCTACATATATATTTCACTTGATAACTCTTTAATTATTTTTTCCTCTTTTTAGTAATAAATCATGGATCATCTCCACATACATACATTTTATCTAAAAGTACTAGTTGTTAACTATTTCATTTATAAATTTATAACTTGTCATCGATATAAAAACATTTGTATGCTATACACTTTATCCGTATGTCAAAAGCTATATGGGTAACTAGTGTATATATATACTTTCTATATATATATATATATATATATATATATATATATATATATATATATACACACACACGTCATTAGTTTCATCCCTTTTGAGAAAGCTCATGCATGGTTCCTATTTTCTTCAACTGAAAAGATGCAGAATATAGATGTTTATGCTAAAGCTCTTAATCATACTATAATTTAAAGAAACATCACTATCTACTACGCATAAAGTTAAATGGCTGCCCCCATGTCTGTCTAGTTCATGTATCTTTCTCCCCATTAGAAAGTACTTAAGAACCCTTCCATAATTGTAATAAATTCCATAAAAATATATTTTTAATTGACAAAATGGGAAAGTCGATCATCTAAAAGCTGCCCGTTAGCTAGTGAGAAACTGAGAATATTTTAGCGCACTCTGAGGATTTCTTAGCATGGTTGATATATATATATATATATATATATATATATATATATATATATATATATATATATATATATATATATATATTTAGTTGCATCTAAATTGATAAAACTATAGAACTACCTTTGCCTAATCACTTTTGTACTAATTAATCTTCTTTTCTTTCTAGTACTAGGGATATATTCCCCCCAGGGTTGTTTTTGGGGTATCCATCTTTTCCTTTGCTTAGTGTGAATGTCTCTTTAGCATAAAAGGTTAAGGTGTGGCTTATGTAGTGCCTTTTTTTGGCCTGAAAGTCACAATCATCTACAAATCACAAGATGCCCACCCAATCTTTTTGCCCTAAAATATTCAAGTTGAGGGAGTTATTTTTCCTTTACATATACTTGTATAGAAAATTGAGTTATTTGTATAGGAAATATATATATATATATATATATATATCTTAAATTAATATGATACAACGAGTACCTATATATATATATATATATATCTTAAAGATAATCAACGCTAATTCCTAGTGCTCAAAATAATACTTGAGAAAATCTTAGAGAACATGTTTATATATATATATATATATATATATATATTATCACTGTAATCTAAGAGTATTGATAATTTCACATATATTGAGTTCTTAAAAATAAAAATCAATAGACAATATACGCAACGGTATTGTGCCTATTTCTTCTTCTTCTTTTTTTGTTAATTTTCGCACATACACTACTCATCCAAAGAATACTCACATACTTAAAGAAATGAACCCTTGACCTCATGTAACCATGAGGCAAGAGTTACCACTGGGCCAAACCATATGGCTTATTGTACTAATTTCTCATGATCACGTGAAATCTTTCTCAGATATAAACACATTGTTGGATTGTCACCATTAAAACAAATATGTTCTAGAGCTCTTCAATATATATTAAGTTCTTAATTAATTTTTGATGCATGAAAATATATAAGGACATATATATCTCATAGGTAAGCCTTATTTCTCACATTACTGCAACAAACTCTTAATTAATACTTGCTTAATTTGTGTGTGTGAGAGAGAGATCTTTCACATGGTTGTATATATATATACATAATTAAAGATGAAACCCCTAATACCTCAAGAAATTTAATTATGCATATTAATATTTTTATATGGGCAGCTAGCTAACAACATAGTTGCAGATTATAACCTAGCTAGCTATATATTCCCAGCCAGCAAAGTCGCGGATAATCAGGAGAAAGGTGTTTTTGGAGCTCATAAACAAGCAGTAAACAACATTAGTTTGAAATTAAAAAGGTGAAAGAGTAACAAAGTTAGGAACTAGGAGACAAAAAATGCAACACAAAAACAATTTTAAATCATAGATAAGGTCAAATAATTCTTCATTGAAACGTGATTAAACAACAATAATTAATCTCTCTCTCATTCTACTTTCTCTTTCTTTCTTGTTCATTTAAATGATATTATAACCACATCGATAATGAAGATAATTTGAAAGAGGGACAGATAGAGCGAGATTTAATTTTAAATTAATTAATTAATTTAAGATTTAGGGAATGGTAAGAATCGTGTACCAGGAGTGACAAGATTAAATGGACCTGCAGCAGGATAAGAAGTAGTAGTAGTAGTAGTAGGGATAAGATTAGGGGGTTGGTGCAATATGATACCACCAGTAGTACCACCAAAGGAATTAGAGGATGAGCTGATCTCTTGAACTGCAGGGCCTCGATCATAAAGAATTCCCTTGAAGATATGGCCTTGTATGTTCACTGATGTTTGATATGCATACTGATCATCCACTGCATTATCATGATCAGACCTCACTCTTACGCACCGAAATGTTGCCGGAAAACTCACTTCTCCGGGAAAATCTACCCCTTCAAACCCTAGAAATTAAACACCAGTCCCATCATATCATCAAAAATTAACTAGGCCGATATATACTATATATATATATATATATTAGTACTTTTTTTATAATTAAATTTGTGCAATCGGATTTGTGTATATAAACAAACTTAAAATTGGATAGAAGTAGTTTGTTTCTCAATTACATATTTTCAAAAGTGATTAGTTGCTACCACAAGTAAAGAAAAAAAAGCTTCTAGGGTTTGAGTTTTTTTTTCCAACACTAGAAAGTGATAGGGCTTAATTATGTCTAGTACAAAAAAAGATTTCAGCACTTCTCTCTCTCAACACACAATTTTTGGCAGATTTTTCCCCCCAAAAGGAATGTGTGAGAGAGACTACTACTACTAGGCCAACATAGCAATCAAAAACCCTCAAATGTATTTAGGTGTACATATATAGAGAGGGTGTAGTCGCTAACTATATATATTGCTAGTTGCGTACCTGAAGAAGAAATAGGAGTGTTTCTATATCTTTTAGGGTTTGGTTCTTGAAGGTGCTGTTGTTGAACAGGAAGTAGCTGATGGTGGTGGTGCTGTTGAGGAAGCCTTGGACGCCTGGTGGACACGGGGACCCAAGTGCTCTTGACATGGGTCTGGCACTGAAAACCTCGGTTCCTGCAGCAACTCCTGCACCTCATGTATGTGCACTCCTTCTTCGCTTGATTTCCACAATCTTGGCACCTCATCATCCCTTGTTTTTCACCACAACTAGCTACTTATTTTTCACTAATCATCAACACTGATTAATTTGATTATATACCAACCTCAAATTATTTTCTTGCTAGCTATATATATATATAGCAACTAATTAAGTACATATATATATATATATATATATATATATATATTAGTACTAATTACTAACTACATAACTTGCTATATATATATATATACATACGTATCATGAAAAGAGATGTACAAACATAGATCTGGCCGGCCGGAGCCGGGCGCATGGGAGCTTTCTTTAATTATTTGTGCAGAGAAAATATTAATCCCTTTTCTGCTGCTTTCTTCATTTCTTCATATTTTTCTCAGTTTTTTTGGTTCAACACATTTTCTTTCTTTCTTTCAAGCTTTTTCTCTAGTACCCTTTTTTAATGGCAAAAGAGAAGAGAACACTATTTGGAACCCAAAAAGAAATCTCATGTGTACGGACGGACATGTACTTACTTTTACTGCATGCTTTGTCCACTTCACAAGTTCACAATTATTCACATACATATTAATTATTTACGCACAGTAAATATATATTCCACAAGTTATAGTATGAAAGTTATTAATGGCTTCCTCCAAGCTACTACTTAATATTGTCTGTTAGGGTTTGTTTGGTATAAATATTATCAAAACATTACAGTCAACCCATCATCATGCGTTTCCAGTAGTGCTAGAGATTTCATCATCCCAAACAGTTGTTTAACTCAATGCACACATCAACCTAGCTATTGCCTATTGATCAGTCTGACTTGATATATATATATATATATATATATATATATATATATATATATATATATATATATATGCTTTGCTAGCTTTGTACAAGCCGGAAAATCAGCGGCAAGAAAAGAGGAAGGAGATAAAATAAATTAAGAGACCTGCCG
The DNA here is from genome assembly GCA_020205605.1 of Panax ginseng. Lineage (NCBI taxonomy): Eukaryota > Viridiplantae > Streptophyta > Magnoliopsida > Apiales > Araliaceae > Panax > Panax ginseng. The sequence goes on along the minus strand of CM035133.1, from coordinate 2,366,063 downwards.
GGGAAATGTACAGTTACTTCATGCTAGCTAGCTCCATCATCAATGGGTAGAGTCTTGTAATCTGTACCATAGATTTGCTTCGTTCTGAAATATACTCCAATATATATAGCAAGCATATACTACCTAGAGTTAAAATTTATTTATTTTTATTTGTTATTTATAGATTTTGAGAAAATATTAATGTATTAATATTTTCTATATTATTCTTACATTAATTACTAACTTGTTTCTTTAATTTTTATCTTTTCTAATGAATTTTAGAAAGTTAATATTAAAATTTTATAACTATTTTGATCAATATATTCCATCAAATTAATTAAGCATTAATTGTATTTTTTTCAATTTTTGTATTTTCTTCTAAACAGTCAATTAAAAAGGAAGGGAGTATCATTTTGGAATTAATTGGTAAAAAGGTTTATGAGAGTTTGAGGAATTAATTGAATGATTTAATAAATTTGTTTGACTATGGCGAAGCCTAATAATTAGTGATGTATGGTGATATTTTGCACTAGTATAATTAAAGAATGTTAGCATGAAACACAGAAAAGTGAAAAATGGGTCTTTTATTTCTAAAAGCACGTTAGAGTCAATTATTGCTTCTTTCTTCTTCTCCTTCTCCTTCTTTTAAGTACAACTTTCTGCATGATTGGTTACCATCTCTGGTTTTAAATATATTTCAATATCTCCTATATTATTATCGTAAATAAAAAAATATAATAAATTTTATTAGTTGAACTCGACTTGTAAAATAAATTTTGTTCAGCTTTAACCTTATATTGAAGCACAAATAATAAATAGTATTCCAGTGCATTCAACCCTCCCTATTATTCTCTTAATTCTATAATAACACGTCTTAATTTGATTTTAAAAATTAAACTGACCATTTTAAAAATTAATAATTAAAAATATTCATATAAAATATTTAAATCACAAGACTTGATAAAGGTTGTAAATAATTAATTAGGATCATAATCTCTTGACGTATATTTAATTTTTATTTAATTTTTTTATTTTAAAAATGATTAATTTTATCATAAAAATTAAACTATGACATTTATTATAAGGTCATCGCTCACACAACTTAAAAGAGCCAAGTGTATGGCAAATATATTAAGTTTTGTCCAAATCTTTTGGTCTGTAATAAATTTAAAGTACCCAGAATGGGTAAGCTCACAAGCTGAGTACTAATTAATGCTTGTAATTAATGTGTTGTTTTATCTATTTATTTAATACTACAACTAATACTCTCCCGTTCTTTTTATTTGTCCGTTGTAAATTTTAAAAAAAATATTAATGATTTAATTTTTTATATTCTCTCTATATTAAATATTATTTTATTTATTTTTAATGAATTTTAGAAGGATAGCATTGAGGTTTTATAATTATTTTGGTTAATTATACAAAGTATTAATTGTATTTTTTAATATTTATGTTTTTTTTTTCAAAATGTAAAGTAAAAAACAAAGTGGGGAGTATATCTCAATTCTTCCATTTCCTTTATTGAACTTCATTTCAGGCTTGTCGTCCCTAGATGGACAAGATTCAAGTTTTCATTGATTTAATATTAACCTATTAATTTACTTGATTAAATGATTTTAAAAAAAATATATTAAATAAGAATTCAGTTTTAAGACCTCATTGACAATTAATGTGTTTGTGAGCTTAGAAACGGATATAAAGGAAAATTAGTGCTTTTTAAAACTTTTATTTTCCAAATCCCTTGTTGATTAATAAGGACTTTAATTTTTGGAGGAGATAATTCCCACTCTTCACAAAACTTAATTTGCTCAAAAATATCATTATATTGGTCTTCCAAATATAATTTTGCATTGTAATTAGGGGTAAAATAATAACTAATGTATTATTCTAATTTATACTTTCCTCCCAAATTAAAATTCATAAACAAGAGAAAAAGAAAGCTATATAATCATTTCATTTCCTTTTCTTTTCTTTCCAAACTTGCAAACAAAATATAAATACTGGATTTGACTTATATACTTTCCTCTTTAAATATGTCCATTAAGTTTACTAATGGATATTATAAATAAAAACACCTAAGCTATGTTTTGATTTATCTTATTGAAATGCATCATTACACCAAAATACATAACCATCAGACACTTTTTTACCATCCTACAAGACGTGCATATTCATTAAAAAAATTAACGGTTGAAATTTGATATTAGATTTTAATAGTAAAATTATTCTTAATGATTTCAGTATTTGTTTTATAGAAAAGTGATCACATTCTTGTAATCTTTATGTTATTTTTAGATATTTACTAACAAAATTATTATAATAAATATTATGTAAATTTGAGAGATATTTAAGTAAATTGTATTGGATAAGAGCCAAATTGGTGTAAATATGTGCACAAGGTAGAGAGATACACCCTCAAATATTTGGATATAGATCTTTATATATTTTGAAGTTTATTTTTTGGGTAGTACAATACCTAATAAATATTTTTCTCTTTGTTAAAATATTATATATATATATATATATGTATATTTACATCAATTTCTTTTTATTTTAAAAAAGATGAAGTATTAGAAGCTTCTAATTAATAAATATTATTACTGTGACAATTACTAGTCATGTTTGATCTTTTAACCTAAACAAACCTTAAAATGCTAAGAATAGTACGTGTGATTCTCGTTTTGGAAGGGGTGGATTATAAATCACATTATCATATGACGTCCCAATTGTATGCGGTCCTCCAAACTCAAGTACGGAAGTTTGACCAGCAGTACTGCCCCTAAGGGCTATGAAATAGTAGGGTTATAGGTGTTAGCTGCTCTGCTGCCACCAACTGATAGTACAAGGTAAATATTGCGTATTACTACCATTTACCAACAAAAAAAGAAGAAGTAAATAGTAAATATTGTGTAAACTTTTTACCCTATTTTCTCTTCTCCATAATGAAAATCTGTTACCAAATGAAATATTAAACATTATGTAAACTTTTTTACCCCATTAGTGGACTTCTCTATCCATGTTGTGTAGCAAATAACTAGTGCCCATGGGAGAAATCAAGAGTAAGCTCAAAACTTATGTCTAAGCCAGAGCTTTTTTTTTGACTTGATTTTGGGTCTACCAACAAATGGGTCAGCAGTGGTGCTTGTTGAGTGTGTACAGAGCTTAATCCTACAGGCCATAATATAAATAAAAAACAAGTATCCCACTTGCTTCCTTGGGAATTAGAATATCTTATAAAAGTTAAAGGAATTGAATCGGGTCAATTAATAGTCACTTTATAAGGCTATTTTTCTTTTTTGTTTTTTTTTTATTAATTTATCTCTTATAAAAATTAAACGAGTTGAATACGAGAACTTTTTTTTCCCTTTTTTTTTATTTATTTATCAATTTATCACTAAACTATCACATTTGGTCCTTAAACACACATCTGAAGTTGGTCCTAACCACAATAGCATTCTTTGGGCATCAAATATAGTCATAATTTTGGTGGTTTATAAACTACCAAGGCCAGCAGGATATATAAATATAGTTGCAAATGCAAAAATAAATACAAGTATTTTCTTTGCTTTTAAGATGCTCATAATCATGTCTTTTTTCATCGTCTTAAAACTCCACAATATAGAGACACACACACATCGATTGGTTTTTTTACAATTCCGTAGAAATATCTTGGCCCAAAAAACAAGATATACATATAATACCTATATATATATATAAGTTGGTTTACACAGAAATAGGCCCAACAAGATTGTCCAATGCACACAAAGGCACACCAATAGTCAAAAGCAATATGAAACCAATAGAAACTATAAATTTAAAAGTACAGTGAAGTCTTGAAATTGGAACCGAGAGCGATATTTTAACCAAATTTTAAGTATACAGAATTGCAAATGTGCATTCAGTTCCAACAAGGTTTGAATTTGAGTTGTCAAATTATATCTTAACAAAAAATTCAGGACTCATTTTGAAAGTCATCAAAACAAGAACCTGTTATTTATATGTGCATACATTCTCTGTGGCATCAGATAAAACAAGCAAGAGTTGGGTCAAAAGATTCAGAAAATAAACGCATGTACAGAAGATCAAACTTTGATCAAACCTACAATATATTGATTTTCTGGTTCTTGGTAATTCAAAACAACTGCACAAGGAACTAATGAATGACCAAAATGAGTTTTGCTATGTCAAACAAACTAGAATCTTCTAAATAGACCCCTAATTTATATTAGGCTACAAAATAGATGTATTTTCATACATACATCTAAAATCCAGACAAACACCAGTCACCAGACAAACACCTGAGATCAGGAAACCCAAGTTTAAATAATAAAACTACAAACACAAAGTCCCTCCCATACAACATTATAATAGAACAAACTGGAAAGGAAATGAACATCAAGAGCAAATTGGAATAGAAATGAACATCAAGACTAAATTGGAAAAAGAAATGAACATCAAGACCAAATTGGGAAAGAAATGAACATTGAGACCAAATTGGGAAAGAAATGAACATCCAGATCAAATTGGAACAAAAATGAACATTAAAAACAAATAGGAAAGGTAATGAAGACCAAGAACAAATTGCAAAAGAAATGAACAACAAAAAATTGGAAAAGAAATGAACATGAAGAACAAATCGCCAAAGAAATGAACATCAACAAAAAAGTGGAAAAGAAATGAACATCAAGTACAAATCACAAAAGAAATGAACATCAAGCTATCTTAAAACTTCTCCAAAATGGGTTCTAATCACCCATATGTTTTAAAGCCCAGTTGAAATTCGACTAAAAATTCTAACACTACAACACTACTATGCCACAAGATTAACTCAAACTACAAACTAACCACTCAAAGACCATAATTGTAACAATCCAGATCAAATCCCGAGTCCAAATCAAATCATTGCATAATAAACGCATATCTTCTTGGGTAATTTTAGCTCACCACAGACGTGACCGAAGGTATTAATCATAGCAGCTTGAGTTCTTATCTACACATCCAAGTATCCCACATGGTACTGTGGGATTAGGGTGTTACAATAATCATCCAAATCAACTAACTAGTTGAAAATGAAATGAATTAAAAAGATAATTCATAATTCATATAGACAGAGACATGTTCAAATCCACATAAACATCTAAACATAAAAAGAACTCAAATATAAATAAAACAACCTAGAACACACACCAAAGACCAAATTAAACAAGATCATAAAACTGAAATGCACAACCCAAACAAAAAGGAAACCCATATCAACTTGAACTAAAATCCTTCTATACACTATACACCAGGCAAGATCATCGGAGAGTCAAATAATAATCAAACTAACCATTCAAACACCAAAATTAACCTAATTGGCTAATCCAAACTGAAATGCATTAGATAGATAGCAATGATTCATATATACATCCAAATCAACATAAACAACTGAACATAAATACAGATCCCCAAATTAAATTAGCCTAACCTACTACATACATCATGAATTAAGATTAGATTAAGTCCAAGAACCAAACCCCGTCATATGCAAAGACCATAGCTTTCTGTCTCGTGTGACTAGATCAAACTGTGCTTCAACCCCAATCCATGCTTTCCATGAACACAACCAGGTCTACTGTAATTGTAAGTCAACCTTTTCGACTTTATCAATTTAGGGCAAGCCCTTTTCCCCAATTTCCTCATTCTTTGCCTCCCAAATTTATCATTCACCCAAAATGGAATCAATTCATCATCTAAATCATAATCCACCTCCTCCTGCTCCTCATCTTCTTCTTCATAATCATCCTCACCGTCCAATTCATCTTCCATGACGTCACCATCAACGGCGGCGAATTGACGGTGACATATGATCCTTTCGGTCAGATATTCCGATGAGATATCCGACGGTGGAGATTCCATCAACCTATCAACCAAATACTCTGATGAAATATCAGATGGTAAAGATCCCATATAAGTGAGATCTCTATCGTTTTCTTCACAAACACCATCAGTATTTTCATCGAACGAAGAGCCGCCATCTTCTTTTTCTTCTTCATCGGACCGATCGATGAATTCCCACGAAGACAAATCTTGCTGTTCATTTTCGTTAACATCGATGATGTCGAAATCAACGGCTACGAAACCATCTTCTTCCTCGTTGATGATGTAAGCCACGGAGGATGATCTGATCGCCATTTTCAAGTTTCTGATCTGCTTTTGTTTTTCGATTAATTTGAAGGGTCTGTTTCTGAATTGTTAAGAGTTTCTATCTGATGATTTGATTTCGTATGGGGAAAGGTTACTGTGCTTTATACGCACGGATGTGGGACCACGTGTACTACCCTGCAATGCTATTGGCTGAAATTACGTGGCTTACTTATACCCAAAGAAATCTATTTATCCCAAAATGCTCGGATTTTAAACAGTGCTCCACTATTTAGCCATTTTCTTTGTACCGACTACAGTAGTAGTATTTATCAACTAAAACCCGATTTTTATTCATAAGAAAATAATTCAATATAATCAATAAATGTCAAATTATTATTTAATTCTTTTTCAGATCAATACTTACGTATCACAATCGTCAATCAGAGCTTTATTACTAGTAACCTTATCATAAGAATACAATTTAATAAATGTCAAATTATTATTTACAACAATACTTTCCTAATTTTTCCTTTACCGGTACTTGATGACACAGGCAGTGTTTGTGTAAATTTGGAGTTAAATAAGAATTTTATAAAATTTGGAGGATTATATAAAAATATAAAAAATAATATAAAAATAATTAAATAATAATAGAATTAAAATTGTAGGGTTAATAGAGAAAAAAAAATAGTGCGACACAAATTCACTGTTGACATTAGTAGTTAGGACTGCAAATCTGAACTTTGTCGAACTAGAACACAATAAGTCGAATTCGAATATGTTCGAATAAAACGATTGAACAAACACACATTTGCGAGTTCGGATCATTAGTTGTTCGCGAACATAGACAAATATTATCATGTTCGCAGATATCATAATGTTCACGAACATCATCAACGTACTGAAGCAAAAATTAAGCCAAATATTGTAAATACTCGAACATTTCACGACCTACCGAACTTGAATTGTTCGCGAACATAATCGAACCGAACTACATATGATTCGTAAATATGTTTGATCGAAGCAATCAAAGCGTGATAACATATGAGAAATTCGACAAGACAATTCAATCGAACTCGAATCGAATCGAACTCGTTCATGAACGCTCGATTTATTTGCAGGCCTATCAGTAGCTCAAGAGAAACACTTTATAATAAGAGATATTTATTATTTCTTAAAAACAGAAATAGTTTTAAAATGACATAAATTTAATATTCTTTTTATTTTAGATTTAATAATTTTTATTTTCATTTAATAATGATAATGATAAAAAATTTATGTTTTTCATACCTTTTTTCTCCAACTTAATGATAAAATTTATGTTTTTTATCTCATTTTTTTCTCCATCATTTTTCTCTATTCATTTTAAAACTCACAAACACAATATTATTATTGTGAGTAGGAAACGCATATATATAAACATTTTTTTTGCAAAGAATCGTCTTTTTTATTATCAAGTGATTATTTTAGTGGATTCTTTACAATCTTATTCTATATATTTCGCAATTATAATTAATTTGAAATAAAAAAATTCAAAAAGACTAAGTTTAAACGAGAAATGCAACTGGTATAAAATTCGTATTTAAAACAAGATGTGTCCGGACATTTGAAAACAAGAATGGAAATAGATCAAATATCTATAGGGCGGATATGATATGGGGATTAGTTTCACCAGTGATGAACTGATCATTATCCTTCAACATGTTATCAAGCTCCATCACAAATCTTTCCATAGCAATGGCTGGTAAACAAATGGGCACCACAATTCCGTTCTCACCTTTTTTGTTCTTAAAAGGTATGTAAAAGCTTGCCACTCCAGGGATAGCACCCACTCCGCCCTTGGCCGGTCCGCCATAAGCTGGTTTGCCCCAACCAAAATCCACCTCTCCGAATCCAGCATGAGTTACATCCGATACGAGATAAGTCCACACAACGGTGAAATGAGGCCGTCCTTTCAAAACCATCAAGTCCGCCACCGATCTCATATATTCTTCAGTTACATCGGCTTTGGTTTTCCTAATGAGTTCCAATGCATATCCTATCGGGTTCTGACAAAGCTTCCCCGCTGTCGTCAACGCTACTGGGAACGCAAATGCGTTCCCATAGTATCCTGTTGGCAGAGGAGGGTTAAATTTTGTGTGCGCATTGACAATACAAAGCACGCGCACCTCCTCTCCAGAGTCTGGTTGTAGGGCGCGCGTGCGGCATCGCCAAAGGCAAGCAGTGAGAATTTCAAAGGTGGAACACTTGGAAAGGTGAGAAGGGACGAATTTTCGAAGGGCGTGAATTTCGTTGGGACCGAAAAAGAAAGAACGATGGGCCATGTCATCGAGGAGGATTATGGTCCCCATAGTGTCAGCAACTTCATCGTACTCGTGATGCTTACATTTAACCTGCGGGGAGTCCCTAGCGTTGAGAAGTTCCCTTTTCCACGCCGGAGGAATAGATGGGGCATGTGCACCTCGTGCCATCTCGCTTAAGGCGGTCATAAATTGCACAAGTCCTGCTGCATCGCTCATAGTGTGATTATGGCGCAAAGCAAGTATAAATCCCCCACATTTAAGACGAGTAACCTGTCAAAGTTGAGAGAATCTGATGATAATTTACGGTGACGAGTTGTTGATCATAAAATTTTATCTAGTGTTTTTAGCTAATTCAATATATTATGGTGCCAATTAAATACGACAATCTCATTCATAATTATAGAAATAAAGGTCGCACATTTCAAGTAAGAATGTAATATGGGACCTAAAGATTTAACTAAAATCTTATTTACATAAACTTTACAAGTTTATTGATCAATAAACGACTACACAAATATTGCAATGGGTGGTCATGAAAAATATCAAAACTTTTATAAAAGAAATAATTCTCTAAATTAAAAGTTAATAACAATAGAGTGGACCTCATAATATTAATATCCACACAAAATTTAAAGAATTAATACACAGTACAGGAAAAGGAAAATACCTGAATTAAGAGCAAAAGGGGTGTTAAGGACCCCAGCAGAGCCAGGAACATCAAAAAGTAGTTCCTCCAAGCATGGAAACGGAGGCTGAAGCGCATCACCAAAATGCTCAAGCGTCACATCCGCATCAGCTTCAATGAACATCACCCCTCGCCGGTGCACTCCACCATCAACTTTCGGCCGCTTCGTTCCTGGGAGCCGGCCGGCAAAAGGGTAGTAGAACACAAGAGTCCTTGCAATTGCCTCTCTAATGACCTTCACCGGGTCAATTCCGGCTCTCATCAGGAACGAATCCTTGCGATAAAATTGAATGACTGGAATTTGGAATCGGAGACCGTCTTGGTCGTCTATGTCGGAGAGAAATTTGTATTCGTGAGGCGTGGTCTTCGACGGAGCTATTAGCTCCGGTTCCCGCCTTCTCACCGTGAAAACTATAGAGTTTGGTTGTGCCATATATATGGATCAGAAGAGTGACTTTAAATTTAAGACAAGTATATAAATTTAGGACAAGATGAGAGTGAGAGAGTGTGGGTATATGTTTAGGACAAGTATTTGAGTTGGGCTTGTGTAATGAATAATGATTAGTGGGTGGCGAGAAATTTAGTGGGAAAGTCTGGAACTTTTGTTTTGATTTGAATGTGGTTGTTGAATGTAGAATGTTATGAAATTTTTTTCATTTATTTATTATTGATGTAAAAAGAATCTTACCGAACTATAATATCAATTTCCGAATTAAGACCAGATTCTCTGAATTTAATTACTTAAAAAAAAGTATATTTCTACTATTTTTGGCCATTTTAAATTATTTATTCATTTTAATTTTAATCATAGGCAATTATTAAAGAACACCAACCCCCCCCCCCGGACAAGTAAACTCATGATTAAGTCTGAATATCTTTTCTGGTACGTCTTCATTTTCAGAAATCACCATATATGATCTCCAATTTCATATTTTCAAACTCACCAAATTTTAGTTGTGTATCACAACTTGGAACCATCATTATCAGCTCATTAATTTACTGCGAAGCAAGGTAGGGAATCATTGGGAAAGTAATAAGTCAATTCCTCTACGCCGACTGGGAATAGCCGATCGGGGCAGCGATCGATCAATTTTTTTTTTTTTAGTAGTATTATTGAATTCTTATAGTGATTTAGATGGAAGGTACAGAGTAATAAATACAAGTCAATTCCTCTTCTTTATGTAAATAGTAGTATTTCTTATATAAGGAAGGTACAGAGTAAATACAAGGCAATGTTTGTTGAAGTGTAAATGCATGAAATTTCACTTTTCAAACTATTAGTATTTGATTATTATAATGCTTACATAAACAGTGAAATGTCTTTTCCATATAAGTTTACATCCATTTTGAAAGTTGACCAAATGAAGACCGCAAACTTGATCTAATTGCATAGAAATTGCTCTGAAAATTACAATGCAGAAATTGAAACTTTTTGATTTTAATTCTAATGGGAAAATGCCAAAGATTTATTGATTTCTCCAGTCTAGTGGAGACTGGAGACTCTTCCTCAGTCCAACAAAAGTTCCAAGTCTTCTAAAGTCGTGGTTTAATGGGAAGATATTAAATGGGAGTTGAGTTTTCTTTTAGAATTAGCTTCAAATTAAGAGCACCTTTAAAATCCTTTTAAAACTCTCAATTAGAATAGAGGGAATGATAGTTTAGGAGTTTAAATTTGATACACTAAAAATGTATACCCCACGGATCAACGGATCATTTAACACATCATTAAAATTAGGATAAATTTGTTTAATATAGGTAATTTATTAGTCATTCAAATTATATTTGTCATAATAGTTATGTGACATAACTATGTGTATAAACCGTTGATATGTGAAACTTTAATACATAAGTTAAACTCTAAATATCGCTAAAATTCTGAGTGTTAAAAAGTTTTAAACTCAAGATACTCTTTCATCCGCTCAATGAATCTTGAACCATTTTTTTTTATTGATTCAATGCACTTCTCTACCCTCGAATTTTATTTCTAAGTAAATTTTTAACTTACATTTGTAGAATGAACAAAGTTCATAGTAAAGGTAAGGAGACTATTAGGAAGATAGAGGCACAGTAAAATAAATTCCAAGTACTTTCTTTATGATCAAATAGAAAACATTATTATAATACAATACACTAAACAACAAAAAACTGGGAGCTTACAATCACAACATTCAACACCCTCTAAAAACCAAATTTTAAGTACAATTTTAACCTATTTTCATAAACTAATTAGATTAATTGGTGATGTTTATATATGAACAAAAATGGCTCCCACGTATTATTTATAGCGCAGACTTGATAAAGGAGGAAGTATCACCAATGCCCAATTGATCATTGTCCTTCAACATGCTATTAAGTTCCATAGCAAATCTTTTCATGGTAGGGGCTGGTAAACAAATGGGCACCAATATCCCATTTTCACCCCTTTTGTTCTTTAAAGGTATGTAAAAGCTAGCCAATCCACTAATGACACCGGTATAAACCGCTTTCCCCCAACCGAAATCGACATCCCCGAATCCGGTGCGTGTCACATCCGACACTAAAAAGGTATGTCGTAACGTAAAATGAGGTCGGCCTTTCATAACCATTAGGATCGCCTTAGCGATCTCATATATCTCTTGGTAACTTCCGCTTTGGCCCTTTTAATAAGCTCCACTGCGTATCTCAATGGACTTTGACAAAGCTTTCCTGCTGTTGTAATGGCTACTGGGAACGCAAATACGTTCCCATAATATCCCAAAGGCAGAGGAGGATCAAACTTTGTGCGCGCATTGGCTAAACAAATTACGCGCACATCCTCCTCAGGATCTAGTTGGAGGGCGCGAGTACGACATTGCCAAAGACAAGCAGTAATAACTTCAAAAGTGGAGAATTTGGTAGGAATATATTGTCCAAGGGCACGAATTTCCATAGGGCCAAAAAAGAAATATCTTTGGTCCATAACATCAAGGGCAATTGTGGCTCTCCCCCTAGTGTCATCGTACTCGTGATGAGGGTATGTAATTCGTAGTGAGCATCTCGCATTGAGTAATTCTCTTTGCCATACCGGAGGTACAGATGGGGCATGTGCACCCCGTGCAATCTCGCTTAAGGCGGACATAAATTGAACTATTCCTAACACATCGCTCATACTGTGATTTAGGCGCAAAGCAAGTATGAATCCTCCACATTTGAGACGAGTCACCTGTAAAAATTGAGTTAAAATTAGGATAATAATATTTTTAGTGTGTATATCACTTGTAGTATAACTAAAATATATTTTGGTACACTATCTGTTAGAGCATCTCCAGCATTGTCGGCGTGCACAAATCCTAGACTATATTTAGTTTAGGAACACAGATCTCGCTCCAGCAGATGGACTAAATATAGTCCGAATTTTTCGGCAAGGCACAAAGACTATATCAAGGAACAAGAGTTGATGGACTATAATTGTGACTATAATTTTTAATATATTTAAATGGGAGAGATGGCTGAAGAATAAGAAAGAAAATGAGTTTTTTTGAATTCATTGATTATTTTAGTATAGTCCACATGATAGTCTATCTGCTGAAAGGATTGAAGAGTAAAGGACATCGGTTGATGTTACTTTAGAAAAGTAAAGTTTGTTATAAAGCAGACACTATAAATCACTAGTTCTAACTGTCTATTTTAGTGAAATTAAAAATAATCATTATTAAATACGTTTTAATTTAGACAACTATTCATCCCTTCCCCTCTACATGTGCATATACACGAAATTACAGTATACATAGTACAAGTCCAAGTTGTATACAAGATACTCTATTTAGTGAAGTAGCATGATTATATTGGCTGTATTATTTATGAGGTCAAAGGGAACTTAATTGAAGAAATGCCTTCGTTTAAAAAATGGGTTGAATAAGTACATCATACATAACTATTTATTAAATTATAGTAAAACATATGGAAATATATAGTCAATTACTAGCTTTCAAAATCGAATCGCATATATTTGTTGGAAATGACTTTTGTGTCCTAAAAATCCTTGGATGTTTACCGGAGTTGGGTAAAAATGATTTTACTGGTTTTATATATAGAGTCGATTGAAACTAATTAAGCTCGAATGGTTAGTTTTGTCATGTTTTAAAATATTAAACCAGATTAAATGAGGCCTCCTGATTTGAGAAATTTTAGTTGATTTTTATAGAATAAATATAAACAATACTTTAATTCACCATCTCATAAAAAGAGTCTCATTTAATTTTGATCTTAATTAATTTGTTAAATCCTATAAATTCAATTTTGATGTGATTTTATTTTAATTTTTGAAACAACACTATATAACTAATAATATAGTTTGCAATATTAACTAATGAATTAATCAAATCAAATAAGTTCGTATCAATTTTGAATAAATTTTGTAGATTGGTTAAGAAAAATTTAAATAATATTATTTTTATGAAACAAAAGGAGTATATTAAATAACTTAAGAATTAGATGTTTATTTTGTCTCTCTTCCATTTTAGACCCGTAAATCTAGTTATCTTCTTTTGATCTAATAAATTATTTGCCTTTTTTGTGAAGTTTGTTTGTTTTTTTTTTTTGTGAGATTTATTTTCTAGATGATTGATTTATTTCTTTTTTATGATGGGATTTCAAAGAAGTAGATGGTATCTGTCTTATCACCCATAGTGAGTTATTTTATGAGGAAATTTCGTTATGGGAGATTTTACTCTCTTTTTAGGAGATATTTTTTGTTCATCAGACTTTTTATGGGGCATGAATTATTGAAGATAGTTATCATAGCGTTGTTCCTACAATTAACCCATTTTCTTGATTATATGTTATTTTGTTTGAAATAATTATTATTTCATTTATTTTATTGTTCCTTTCATATTTTATAACAAATTATAATTTTAATATATTTCAGTTTTATTGATTGTTTGATAAAAAAAATAACTTAAGAATTAATATATATCTTTATTAAAAATTACATCTAAATGCTTAAATTAAATCTAAATACTTTATAATTAATTAAGGAAAAAGAAAACACCTGAAAAAGGAGCAAAGGGCAATCAAGGATCCCACCAGATCCAGGTACATCAAAAAGGAGCTCCTCTATGCACGGAAAAGGAGGTTGAACCGGATCACCAAAATGCTCAAGTGTAGCATCCGCATCAGCTTCAATGAACATCACCCCCTCGCCGGTGCACTCCACCATCAGTTTCCGGCCGGCTCCTTCCCGGAGCCGACCAGCAAAAGGATAGTAGTATACAAGTGTCTTTGCCAGTGCCTCCCTAATCACTTTCACTGGGTCCATTTTTTGTCTCATGATCATGGAGTCATCATTACGGTAAAACTGGATGATGGGGATTTGAAAACGAAGACTTTGTTGGTCGTCAATGTCAGAGAGAAGTTTGTATTCGTGAGGCGTGGGATTTGCCGGAGTTATTAGCTCCGGTTGGCGCCTTCTCACTGTGAAAACTGAAGGGTTTGATTGTGCCATATAATGTGGGAAAGAGTGTGGCTAAAAATTCAGGACTAGGCGAGTGTACATGTGAGAGCCAAGTGACCTTGTTTAATGCATGGCAATGCTTTTATAGAGTAATTCTGTAACAGTCTCGCATTAAAATATGCAGATATTTTGATATATATAAAAAAATTTAATTACCTAATACTTATTTGATTGCATCATTTACAGAATAATGAAATTTTAAAAATATAATCCCTTTCGTTTCAAATTTTAAGTCGTTGACTTTTGAAAACATTTGCAAACTTAGAATTGAAAATTAAAACTTATGTAATAATAAATTTGAATAGTACTAATTAGATATATAGTTTACTATATTTATCATTGTATCGACCAAATTAAAGGAAATCATATCAATTCTTAGTTTGAATTTTTTTTAAATTGATTTCAAAAAATTAATAATAATATTATATTTCAGAATAAAGGAATATTTTATTTCATGTATATCTCTATAAGTAATAAATTATTTATTAGTAAATTAAATAGTATGTTAATAAAATAGATTCATTAATATGTTTTTTAAAACAGAATAGTGAAATTTTAAAAATATAATGAAATTATTTACAGAATAATGAAATTATTTACAGAATAATATGTTTTTAAAACAGAGTAATGAAATTATTTACAAAATAATGAAATTTTAAAAATATAATCCCTTCGTTTCAAATTATAAGTCGTTGATTTTTGAAAGTCAAAATAATAAGACATTTTTAAACTTAGAATTGAAATGATTCATTAAAACTTATGTAATAATAAATCTGAAATACTAGTTAGATATATAGTTTACTATATATTTATCATTATTTTCGACTAAATTAAAGGAAATCATGTCAATTTGAGTTTGAAATTTTTTTAAATTGATTTCAAAAAATTAATAAATGATATATATTTCAGAATGAAGGGATATTTTATTTCATGTATATCTCTATAAGTAATAAATTATTTATTTAGTAAATTAAATAGTATGTTAATAAAATAATGATTCATTAATATTTTTTAAAACAATACACATTGTAATTAGTACTACTATTTAGATAATTTACGAATTTAATAATCGTATTGTGTAAACAGAATTATATTTAAATTTAAAAATATCTTAAAATTTTAAAAACTAATATTAATATTATAATTTAAGACAGATGGAGTATAATTCTAATTTTGGAAATGGAGTAAGATGCGTTTAAGTGTGAAATTGTGAGGTAGTGAGTTTGGATAATGTGTCGTCCCATGATCTTAACGAAATACAAAACACCTACAATTTTTTACATTTTATTTACTATTTAATATAAACTCTCAATTTGTTTTTTCTCTAATTAATCCATCAAAATCAAAAGAGTACAATGTTGGAATAGTATTCATAGAATTCATCGGTCTAGACATCCACGAAAAGCTGGTTCATTCCCACTGCTATATTTTTGCTTCTTAATCTGATGATGGGAACCATTCTTGTCGGCAAATGCTTGTCCAATAAAGGATATTACCAAGAAGAAAACAAGAACAAGAATCTATTAAAATGACCCACAACCGAGCAACTGGAATTTATTAGTAATTTGGTCTGAGCCATGTTACAAGATGAAAATTTTCGGAATTATATTATTTAGTTTGAATTATTATGTGCAGCAGCAACAAAATTTCTAGTTTTTTTTAATAACTCCTTGTAAAATATTTATTCCAACTAAAATTTTTATATAAAAATCAAGAGTTGTACAGACTGTACAACCCTATTTTTTATATGTATTCAAATCACATCAAAAATGCTAAATTTTATAAAAATATTATATATTTTTTTGAGAGTTACTAAAAAAACGGTGACTAGACCGGTCACATTTCCCGGTCCCCCTAGCGTGCATATGATTACATCACAAGCACGACAAGTCACAATTTGGTGTGTCATTTATTTTCCCGTCGTGTATCATGTCATTTATTTTTCCATTTTAGTATGATTGTTTGCGATATTCGACCTTAAATCTGACAGGTCATTTCACTCTACTTGCCTCCACCCCCGGGTAATGATAGTATTTTACTAAAAACAAAAATAATATAAAAAAAAACATATACAGGTTTGGAAGCTGCTTTTTTTTATAGTAATGATCCATAATAATGATCAAAACTTTATTTTCTGAAGAGGATTTAGTATCGACTTTCTGGGAAATGGAGAAATTCTTTCTTCCATTATGCCCTCTAATATATTTGAGCAGTATAACTACCTTTAATTCTCATTTCCAGGTTCAATTGTGAACTGAAACTACTATTGTGTCTAGCCCTGAAGTACTTGAACAATCTCACCTGATCTTGATTGAATGCCTTTAAGATATTCAATAAGAATACGCTGTTCGTAAGAACCTCCTTCCTGATATATGAGAGAGTGAAAATAAATAAATAAATAAAATAAGAAGCAAAGACATAATCCCAAGAAAATGAATTTTTTGAAACTGGAAAGGACCATAAATCTAAAGGTGTGCTGACCGTTCTAATCAAAGTCCGTTCCATGCGTTTGTTGATGACAGCATACAATTCTTCCGGCGCAACTTTCCCTTTACCAATAGTCAGTCCATTAAGCAACAGCTTATTCCATTCTTGTTCTGGAGCTGCATAAAGTAAGAGTAATCTGTTCAATGTCATTGCAAAACTGTGCTAAAAAACGAGAGAAATATTTGCTTCACAAGAGAGTTTTTTTTTTGGCTAATCCATGGAGAGATTATTGGAGGTCAAACAACCTTCACATGAATTAGTTTGATTAGAAATGTTTAGTGATAAATGAAGCAAAAGATTATTCTGCTACAATAGGTGAAACACAGAAAAGAAGTACACTACTCCTTGGGAGAACCTATTACAATTCAGAAAGAAAGAAACACAGTAGAATAACCACAAAAAATAAAAGTTTAGCTTATGACATCATAGTCACAGTCCTTAAACCATATGAAGCCTACCAACCTTAAGTTGCAAGGACCTGGCCCAAATACATTGTATCAAGCTCTCAAGAGATGAAACACAGATTTAGTAATTAATAACTGTGTCATCCAAAGGACCAAACCAAACCTATCTTGTCACAAACATTAGGTAACCTCACTCATTGTGTTGACTTTAAAAATATTCTTAGCCCATTAGTAACCAACAAAATTGGTCCCAACTCTAAGTAATAGTGATTGATGAACCACCAAAACATATATATGTAGTTGTGCTTAAGAAAATGGTAACCACAGCCTTGCGCAGATAAATATTTCCTACTTCTATGGATGTAATCCAAGCACTTCTGACTCTTAAGGACTTGGGTTTAATCCCTGAAAAGCATTCACTCTTCAGTTCCGTTTCTTAAGCAGGGAAATCACTCTTCATAATTATTCTGCATTTCTAGCTTCTACTGTTCGCATTTTATATCTTAATTTAGATTTTCAAAATGGAACAACAGGGTACAAGACAGTTACTAAAGAATTATACAGCACGTGCCAGTACCTTGCATGCAATTGTCACATCCAAGGGACAACATGGTTCATACAGTAAAATAACAGGTAGTCAAACCTTACAGGATTTCAAAATCTGACAGGGAATTGGTGTTGTACAGAGGGAATGCCAACATTACTGTTCCAATTTGACGCTCCCGCACATACAATTGTAACCATAGTTCATATCATTTGGATTAGACTTGAGTTTGCCTCACTGCAGGATCGTATTGCATGGCAGTGACACTGGCTTCAATGTCCATGCTACAAAGAATTTAACCATTGGATTTTTCTGACCTTTTCTAGTTATAAAAACATGATCTCCTTACTCAGTTAAGCCAGACAGAAAAGAGCCATAAAAACGAGTAATGAAATATGCATGTTTAGCAAACATGATAGCATAACGATATAACTCATAAGTACCTTTGATTATGGTTTCAAGAAACTGCTCAGCTATAAGAACATCATTCCCTGCAGAAGAACAGTTGGAAGTTATTATCAGCTATATGATGTAAATCAGGTCTTATTTAAGCAGCGATAAGTGTCAAAGTGAGGAAAAAACACTATGAAAGAGGGGCTAAAAGGAGCAGATTATATAATAGAAGTTTTATGATAATTCTGTCTTATATTAACATCTGGTACAATCAACAACTCTAAAGGAGGTGGCAGCACTTGGCTATATGCTCCAACTTCTTTGCCCATCCAGGTACAAGCCTAAAAATAAAAACGTAAATGAAAACAGCAGTTGCATATATACATGAATATACATGCATAAAGATATTGGGAGACTATTCATTGATGACAAAGGTCTCTTGATGTCCTCTTGTAATATAACATCAATTAGTTCAGTATACTGATGCTTATTATTTATCCTCTTCATTCTTGTAACTTAACCAGGACATTTGAGAATTTCCATACTCATAAAAACATTAAATTCCTCCAGATGGTCTCCACCACAACATATCCTTCTTCTTAACTTCGTAATTGCTTATATCCGCTTCAACCACTCCATAATCATGATAACTCTATTCTGTACTAAGAAAGTTCAAGGTCCCAATGCAAATACATTGGGCCTTTTCGGTGAAAATTTTATATTCCATGTTTTGCACAAGAAAAACTGATGATTTTATTGAAAACATTTTCACCAGGTCTTTTATATGATTATTCATGTGATGACTGAAAGCTATCTACTCTGCATAGGACAAGTAAGACAGGTATAAATTAAATAACTGCTTTTAAACATAATATTTATGAATGATTTACCGTACAATCAAATTTACAATCAGTTCGATCTGTGGAAATAGTTTCATGTCTGATAAAAGCTTGATAACATTATATGAACTATTGACGGAATGAAGCACCTTTCTTGGCATAACTACGTTTTGAGAGGACCTTGGAAGCATAGAGCTGCAATACTTTTTGTAACATAGCCTCTAGCCCTGGCTTGTCCCCATCTTCTTTTGCCTGCAAATGAAAAGGAATCGGTAACTAAATCAGTGAGAACAATTTCAAGTGCAGAAGAAGCATAAGATCAGAAAAGGAGGATTTAATAAAAGGTCTTCCATGAAAATTTAAGCAAGAATCCAAGTAATCTGATGCGAACTCCATACTAGACCGTAAGGAATAGTCCCACATCGGTTGCAAATGCAACTTGATGTGGGTTGATATAGGCCTGCCTCTCCCCTTGAGTAGCTAGCTTTTCAAGGTGGGTCAAAGGGGCTAAGTTTTGTATCATAATTTAGAAGCAACAAGAATAAAGTGAATAAACAGTGAATTCAAAAGGAAAGTAAAAAACATGTGACCCGAATCAAAACTAGCAATGTCATTTGCATCACTGTAATTAATCAACTTCCCACCTGATGACTGCAGCACCATAATTTTAAGTTACATACTACGTGTTTTTGATCAATACCTGTACTAAGTTTATGTTTCAATAAGAAAAAGGAATGCCACATGTGACCCAAATCCGAATTACTTTCAGATCAAGCGACAACTAATTAGTATATGCAAAATTGGAAAAATATAAAGATCCATAAAATTAACCTGCCGTGAGTTGTGCACTAACTTCTGCAAGGAATCCTTCATCAAGTTGGCCTTCTTGCTCCCTTCGGTTTATTTCCTGATATTACAAGGAGAAGACTGCACAATTTAGAAGCGATCCAACAACAGATGTAAAAATCTTTTTTATTGCATTCAAAAATTAAGTGCAAGAGAAACTTCTATAAATGCTCCTACCTGAACTATCCCTGAATCCTTAACTAGGACGTTATAACGTTATAACAGTGTTATTATGAAACCTCACAGGTGATGGAAGCAGACACTTGCATGACTAAATTGCATATATTCCTTTTTACACTGTTCCACTGTATTATTGAATATCAATATAGTTTCAATCTAGTGAAACATCTACGGGCTAAGGACTGTTAAAATGAAAGGAAAACAAAAAGAATGATCGTCATTTCCCTGAACCTCATCATATAATTTTAAAGGTAAATTCAACTGAATAAAATATAATAACATACTTTCTCCATCTGATTGAGAGCCTCAGGGTCCCGAGGAGGCCAACAAATTTCTTCCACTTCATCAACTACAGGTTTTAAAATATCCTTAAGAACATCAGTAGCTGACTCTATTTTTTCCTGCAAACATGATTAAAAGAAAACAAGAATGTGTCAGTTCTAAAGAAACTATATAATAACCTTCCTAAGATAATGTAATGCTGAAGAGTATGTGCATGTGTGCCTTTGTTTGAGAGGAAGAATGAAAGAAGACTACCTTTGTCTTGTGAACAAGGAGATCCACTATGTTCATTACTGATAAAGCCAATTCCTCATAGTCTTTCTGCAAATGCAAGCAGGTACAAATGCTAATCTTACAAAAATTATGGAACCATCAGGGATATAAAAACGAACAAAATTCAATCAAGTCAAAAGTCATGCCTTATCATCCTCAGATTTGCAGGTATCCGTTCTAGCTGCAAGTCGTATCCAAAAGCTTTCATTGAAAGCAAGGACATTTTCAACGACAAGCTTCTGAAGCTGCTTTCAACAAGTAAAAGATGCTTATTAAAATTAATTTACATAAAAATTCAGAGAGAAATAGACAACTTCAAGTGATTGGACCATATCTACTAAAATAAAATAGATACCCACTCCTTGGCCATAAGAAGTATTTGCACAAGGAGTTCCGTACCAAAATAAAAATATGCCAGAAGGACTTCCAAATTTTCAATATTAGATATAGGGGAAGTGTTAATTTCCACAAGTAAAAAGTGATATTTGACTGCATAAGTTGATAAATCATACTAACGTATCTTTAGTACAATAAAAAAATTGTGGGATCGCATCTTTTACCTCATATGAGAACTTTTAGTTATGCGAAGAAATACAAAAGTGAGTCATTGCAATAACTAAACCTGGTCAAATTTTATTTGGAAAATCTTCCGCATTGAGTCTACAAATGTTTTCCATCCTGCACATGTCCTACCAAATTACATAGCTTGTAGAATTTTCTTTATAGGATCTATCTTATAAGTCCTTGAGTATCAAAATAAGAGCCTTCTTGCAGCAGCTTAATTAAAATGACATAAATAAGTATGATTGCTTACCCTGTCTATAAAAGTACAGAATAGATAAAATTATATAAAAAAAAATATAAAAAAAAAAACAAGTCAAATTCAAGGGAATAAAGTTTTGGAAAGATTAAGTTGGTGAAATGGTAAATTAAAAATAAAATTAAAACCCTCCACAAACTTACTTCTTTATTATCTGCATCCCTTAGCATATCTATAAGCCTGTCCACTTCCACTGTCTTTTTAAATGATTCTTCGGCCTCTTTACTGACTGCACAGAGCAAAGTTCTCCTGTTTATTATATGAAACACATGATTAAAATTATAAATAGCTCCACCTATTACCTGAACAGTGTAAATTAGAAATTAAAAATTAAAAAAAAAATAGGAAGCCTAACACAAAAATGGTTACATAAAATTAGCATTGAATTCTATACCTCCTCACAAAATTAAAATTCATGGAAGAAAACTGAGTAATTTTCGGAATCCCAAGATGCCCACTATTCCATCTGTGGAGCAATGATGACTACAATGAAGGAAAAACATAACAAAAATAAGTAACAAGAACATCTACCAATTAAGTCAGTCGAAACAATTCCACAAATAAATCCATAAATTATTCCTATTCCAAATGCAAATTCTCAATAAAGGCAAGAAAATAAAGAAATTCTACACATTTTTCTAGCAGAGCAAGAAGAATTAGAAAAAGAAAAAGAAAAAGAAAAAGAAGTACCGGGTAGCATTGGGAAGGAGAAGAGCATCTGAGAGCTGGAGGGGTAGCAAAGAATGTGGCCATTTGGGAGCAGAAGAGATGCAAATGGCGGGAGGGAGCAGAAAATATAGTTGGTCTTCTTTTATTTCACTCATCCCTATCCTTATTCCTGGACTATGTATTTGATTCAAGTAGTATACCTGGCAAATGGCCGGGTCGGGCCGGGCTGTTAACGAGTTGGGCTAACGGCGGGTTAAATCAAAATGGCCCGAGTTTTGATGAGTTGATATTGTGAAGCCCGTAGTCCGAGTTAGGCTGGCCAAATCAGTTCGTGGGCTTCTTTCCTTTATTTTTTTTTAATTTTTTACAAAATCTTAATACACCAATTCAATAATACATTTGTAGATGAAGGGACTAACCGGTTTACTTGCGGCTAAATTGCCTTTGCAACATATATTTTCACCCTCGGATATTGGATTACGACCACCACCACTCCTATACCACAAATTCAATATCTTTTGAAAATAATCAAATGACTCAAAATGTTGATATATGATAATATAAGCACAGTAAATTATGACTCCTTGGGTTCTAAAAAATGACGAGTTGATGTTTATGTTATACTCATCTCTCTTTTCCTTTGGAGCTCAACTGTTTGAGTCATCTTTATGGGAGACTTTATACAATTTGGTTGGATTATTGTTAGGGAAATTCATTATATTTGTACTTGGCTTTTAAAAGTAAAAATAAAAATAAAAATAAAATTTTAAATTAATGTATTGGGATGATGACTTTGATAAGGTAAAAATCATAAAAATATAAAATAAAACTATTGTAACTAGTGTATGTACCCTCCGCCCACGTTATATTTTTATTTATGTAATCGAAGTTGACACATAATAATTTTATATAATTTTTTATTATATTAATTATAAAAAAAATATTGTATTAACTAATGTAATAAAAAATTATAATACATTTAAAACAAACAGTTGTTGTAGGTTAGAGGGCCGGGTCGGGTTTCAATTTTCGTAACACAGTAACAAAATTCTTCAATATCGATATGTATCTAGATGTTTTTATATAATATAAAGAGTTACGCTATGTGTTGCGATAAATTTATATTAAATTATAATTATAAAATTTATAAATATCTCATGAATAGAATTATAAGAGGGTTCCATTATAAAATTATCACTAATACTTATTCATCTAACTCGTAATAAAAAAATCGACCTAATCATTTACAATATATGAAATAATATGGATTTATCCGTTTACCACATTAACTATCAAATTATTTTTATATTTCATTCGTTTATTGTTGTTGTGCTACTTTTATAGATTGGTCAATGACAAAAGCATCAATTATTTGATCAGAGACTTGAACCTTATTTTCATCCTTGTTTTTTATAACTAAAATCTTTAACTATATAAAAATAAATAAATTGTATCTTAAAAAAAAATTTATTTCTCCTCATAAAACTTAACAAAGGGAAGGGAAAAGGTTAGTAGTACTCTGGTACATATTGTAACTTAACAGTCCGAATATCTCAATTTGGGCCCCCACTTGTTTCAATTTAACAAGGCTTAGCCTATGTGTGAGTTAGTTGGATTGAGGCTCCGTTATTGTGGCCCATTTAATAATTAACTAGTAAAATTCAGCCAAGAAAACAATGAATCAAGAAGCATTTGAGACCATGTCTTCTAAAACTTGATTTTTTGTTTTTGTTCTTGTTTTTCTTCTAATTATTATTAATATTCTAAAACAGCTTATTTTCCTTTTTCTGTTTGTACATGTTTTTTCAACTCACATTTAGATTTTTAAAGTACGTGATTTCAGATTTAGATTTTAATATTTTCTAAATACGTAGAATTTTATTAAAACTACGATCGAATATATTTAGAGGATTATATCATAGATTAATTATTGATTATTGTTATACGCAAAGTACACACAAAAGAGTTCATTTCATTATTGTTAATTGAAAGTGATGCAAGTAATAGATTGACTATAAACTTTATTTATTTATTTATATATATAATAGATGTAAAAAAAGTAAATAAATTAATGAAGAACAAACTCTATGGTTTCTAATTTCTTGTACATCTACATTTGCACTTTTTGATCCCAAAATCCTCCGCCATGTGAGTTTAGCATTGGAACTCAAATACTTAATTGAATTATTCTCTCCCTATCTCCTCACTATTTCAATCAATGATTTGGACAACTTGCATATAATCTATATATACTTTTTGTGTTCTAAGATTCTTACGAGATCATCCATATCCCTTTACCAAAAAGTGTTATTTGTCATCTAATGCTTTAAGTACCCCTCACCCCTGCACCCCCTAACCCCCCCCCTCACCTCCCCCTCCCCCTTCCCCCCCTCTCCTCTCAACTTTCAGCAAGTTATTTTATATTCATACTTTTTGCTTTACCCTATCACAAACGGATAAATTTATAAGTACATCACTTTTACAACCATTTTTCCGAAACGTTAGCAAATTTGTTGTTTTGATCATATATCAAAAACATGCAAGATGGTTTGAATAACATGTCAGTTTATGTAGAAAAATGGATAAATGGTGGGGTATCTTCGTTTTGCGTATTTTTTAGTTTGGTGCAACTTACTACCCATTTCTCATTTTCTCCAACAATAAAGGAAATTTTAAACCCTATACACTAACACCCAAATACAATCTTCGAAAATAATATAATATAATATAATATAATATAATACAAAATAAATTAAAGTAAAAAATAAAACTAAATGAAATAACTTAAATTATATCTCATAATAAAATAAAATAAAATAAATTAAATTAAATTAAATTAAATAATATAATATAAAATAAAATAAAATAAAATAAAATTAATTTAGAATAAATTGAATATATAGAATAGTAGTCTCCATATTCAAATAAAAGTTTTCATGAACTGATTAGCATTTACTTAGTTGATCATTGAAAAATAAACTAAGTAGAATTTGTTTAATTTTTCACAATTATAATTAACACAAATTTTATTTCATTATAATTTAGTAATTAAATTAAATTAAATTTATTTTATTTTATTTTATCATGAGATATAATTTAAGTTATTTCATTTAGTTTTATTTTTTTCTTTAATTTATTTTGTATTATATTATATTATATTATTTTCGAGGATTGTATTTGGGTGTTAGTGTATAGAGTTTAAATTTTTTTTATTGTTGGAGGAAATGAGAAATGAGAAATGGGTAATAAGTTGCACCAAGCACTAAAAAATACGCAAAACAAGAATACAAGGATACCCCATCATTTATCCATTCTTCTAATAAACTGTCATGTTATTCAAACCATCTTGCATGTTTTAGTATATGATCAAAACGATAAATTTACTAGTATTTCAAAAAAATAATTATAAAAATGATGTACCTATAGATTTATCCATCACAATATAACGTGCCTTGGTCAATATTGTATAGCTTATGATGTGTACTATCCAACCAACCCCGATACCTTTTTTTGACATAATTATTGGATACTTATTGCATTAATTGCAAAAGAATGGATGTTTACCCTTAAAATAATCGTGTGGTGCAATTATTGGATAGAGTAGTACACTTGAATATTTATTTAAGAAAAGGGAAACATAAGAAGTTCGAATTGAATCTCTCTCCCTTGATCAAAAAGTGAAAGTTTGTCTCTATAGGATTTTTAAAATTAATTAATTGTATGACAAGAATCTTCAACGAGATCATTATTGAGAATGGTGTGTTAATAAAGAGATGTCACTCTTATTATTGGATATAATCAAATGGAAGAAGAATCAAGCCCGCATCATCAAAAATAATGTTACACCACTCCATTGTGTGATTTTAAAATTACTTTTAAATATATTTTTGAAATTGAAAAATTAAAATCAGACCATATATTTAACAATTTATGTAAAAATAAAGAGTAATATTAGTGGTTCCAAATTTTTATTCTCAAATGACATGATATTGAATATTTCAATAATAATTTATGATATAACCAATCACATGACCCAACCAATGTTATGGTGACACGCTTACACGACTTTCAAGGCAGAAGACTCGTGGAGGCGACTCATTTTGAGAATTGATTGAAGAATTAGATTGGTGACTATAAGGACACGACAATTTAGGCATTATTCGAGTAACTAAGTGTAAGACCCCAACTTTTTATAAATACAATTAAATTTTCTCTATTCATTATCTTGAAATAATAAGGAGTTAATTTGATAAAATGTTTTGGTTATGGGTGAAATGTGACGCCCCCAAAATAGGTCCATTCCATCCAACCCATTCTGAGTCGCCAAATACATGGTACAGAAATAACTACAACTTTATTAATACATTTGTCGTGCAAAATACGACAACATATATACTGTGAGTTTAAATACAATTATTGCCATCTAGACAATATCCACACGCAAATAAATCCCCATCATAATTATTGATACATTATTTTACAAAAATGGTGAGGACTACTAAATAACTCTCTACAGAACCTTCATTCCATACCCGATTAGTACTCGCATTACATTCTCGCCTCCACGAGAAGAAAAATGGAACAAAAAGGAAAAGGGTGAGCTCAATTAGCCAAAGAAAGAATATTATGACTAAGATAATATACAACAAATTATCGTTAGTCTTTAACGAGGAAAAAATCTAATAGAATACAATAGACAAACCGGTTTTAAATCAACAAGCTGCGGTGAAAACAACAATTCATTAGAAGAGTTAAGTAGAGAATGCAAACTACTATCTTCTATATATGAATTTAAAAGTTCATCGTCGATATTTTAACCTGTAACATCAATCGATATATATCGGAATCAAATATTCATCTTTGCACTACAAGCCAAAAGATATTCATCGATTGGTCATGTTCATCTAAACACTGTTCATCTTTGCACCTACACGGCCAAAGATATTAATCGATCGATCGTGTTCATCTCAACACTGTTCATCTTTGCACTACGGGCCAAAGATATTCATCAAGAAATCATTCATCTTTGCACTTCTGAGCCAAAGATATTCGATAATATCATCATTTAGGATCGAGGATGATGAAAAAATATTTTAAAGGAAGCGAATCCGGTGAAACAAAAGAACAAATATTAAGGATTCAGTATTTTAAACAATCCAAGTTCAAAAATACTTCATAAGTAATCGAGTGGAGTAAAATTCAAGAATGATCAAAACATGGATACAATCAAAGCTAGTATCCGAATAGATATTTTAGACGAAAAGAAAATTTTTTATTTTTCGATGAATAGTCACAGTATTCGTGAATATTATCAGTATCGTGAATAAAGGTGCAGTATCGTGAATAAGTAACCCCGACACTAAAAGTTCCAAATTTGATAAAAAAAGTTCAGATCAATACTTGACATAATGATATTAGAATAAACAATATCATTTTTAAAAAATAATATCCCTTACCTCGAAAAAGCAAAGATTTAACTGGAATCTTTGGATATAGGTTATAACTCGAACTTTCATAGTATAGCAATACTCAAAGTATACTCAAAATACTCACAAGAATAATTTCGATAATATAGAGAGAGAAAACATCGGTTTACGGTGTGATTTTCAATTCTAACCTAAGACTTTTATTTATAGGAAATTGCTTAGAACACCAAAGCAGAAAATTTAATATAATAATATATTTATAAAAAATTTCTACGTCATCCTTTGGGAATCTGAAATCAGCCACCTAGCATGTGATTAATGAGGCTCACAACATATAAATTTTTTTTTTGTTATTTTAAACAATTAAAACTTCCAAAAATCAATTATTTCGGAACTTCGGAACTTCAATAATTCACAATAAATAGCCCTTTTGTCAGAAAATTCGAATCTCGCGAGTTTTTATAGGAAATTCAATTTTCTACAACTTTGCAGAAGAAAGGTTTTTCAAATTCCAAACATAAATTGACCGAAATCCATAAACGGGCGATTTTACAGGCTATAATCAAATTTCAGTCAATAAATGGGGTCCACCGACATGTTTAACATGTTTTAAATATTTATTACAACAAAAATACTCTTCCTCCTCGTATACTCATATATCCCACATTCGTTGTAAAAATGTCACCATTATTATATTATTAAAATATAATATATATATATATATATATATATATATATATATATTTAAATGAATTATTTTATGAGAAAAGATAAAATTTTAATTTTCAACAATTGTCACATTAAAAATTTTCTCCATCTATATCCACATAAAATTAATATTTTCCTCATCATATGAATCAATAATTAATTATTCACAAATAATATTCTGAGAATCTGATATTGTATTGATGAGGTAGGTTCTAGGAAAGAGGAGGCTTTCAATAAGAATTTCTCCTTACTAGCGCGCAATTAGGTGACCAACCTCTCCTTAGACAGAACTTTTTAGACATTGCCAATAATGTTATCTAATAATATTATTCAAATAATATGAATTATTGCTTCGATAATAAACAATACTGTGTAATGACAATTATTGAAACAACAGCAATATAAAATATCAACGCAGCAATTATTAAATCAATAAAATAAAATACTGAACAGTAATTACTGTAACCATTATTGAGTAGTGCCTTCTTACGTAAGAATCAATAATTGGTGCGATACCGTATCTTCTTGTCTGCAACAACGCATATTCGTGTTTTTAACCAAGAGTATTCCAACGATTAATAGCGGTAATAATTCTGTAGTTATTTTTAAATAACTTATATTTGTCGTTTTCTTTCTCCAATCGCTTTTCGTTATGGGGCCCACACATGGCTGCGCCGTCGTACGAATATTTCTCGACAATACGAATATTCCACGACCAAACGAATATTCCCCAACAATAATGAATATTTTATAACCACTTGCTTATTCGAAATATTTGCGTATTTACCCATAACTATCCACATTAATCAAATCAACCCTTACTATTTCAAAATAATAAATAGAGGAAAATAAATTTCATTTATTAATTATTTGGGGTCTTACATGAAATGTACAAATTTTACAAAATAAGCAAGTGGTTGTAAAATATTCATTTCTGTCGAGGAATATTCGTTTAGTCATGGAATATTCTTTTTGTCGGAAATATCCGTACGATGGCGCAGTCATTTGTGAGCCCCATAACGGAATAACTGTCGGATGAAGAAAACGACAAGTTTGAGTTTTTATAAATAACGACGTAGTTGTTACCATTAACACTGTTGGAATACCCGATGGTTAAAATATAGTAATACGCGTGATTGCACAGTAGAACACGGTATTGCACAGTATTGTTGAATTATTGATTAAATGCGTAAAAAACTTTACTCAATAATTATTACAATAATTATTTGTTTAATATTTTATTGATTCAATAATTGCTGCGTTGATATTTTATATTATTATTGTTTCAATAATTGTCACTGCACAGTATTTTCCATTATCATATCAATAATTCATATTATTTGAATAATATTATTAGATAGCATTATTGGCAATGTCTAGAAAGTTATGTCAAGGAGAGGTTTGGTCACCTAATTGCGCGCTAGTAAAGAGAAACCCTTATTGGAAAGCCCCCTCTTTCTTGGGAACTGCCTGGTTGTCATAATTATGTTTCTGTAATATTATGACTAAGATAATATACAACAAATTATCATTAGTATTCAATAGAGAAAAAAATCTAATAGAATACAATAGACAACAAGTTTTAAATCAATATTCGCAGCGAAAATAATAATTCATTAGAAGAGTTAAGTAGAGAATGCAAACTACTATCTTCTATGTATGAATTTAAAAGTTCATCGTCTCATCTTTCATCCCTGTAACATCAATCAATATATATACGGAATCAAATATTCATCTTTGCACTACTGGGCCAAAGATATTCATCAATTAAGTCATGTTCATCTAAAAACACTGCTCATCTTTGACTACGGGCCAAAGATATTCATCGAAATCATTCATCTTTGCACTACTGAGGCCAAAGATATTCAATAATATCATCATTTAAGACCGAGGATGATGAAAAATATTTTAAAGAAAACGAATCCGATTGAAACAAAAGAATAACTATTAAGGATTAGATTTTATTTCAATTTATTCGTGTCCAAAAATATCTCATAAATAATCATAGTGGTGTAAAATTCAAGAATGATCAAAACATGGATACAATCAAAGCTAGTATCCGAATAGATATTTTTGACTAAAAGAAAATTTTTATTTTTCGATGAATAGTCAAGATTCGTGAATAATGTAGATATCGTGAATAGTGTTGTATCGTGAATAGTAACCCCGACACTAAAAGTTCCAAATTTGATTAAAAGTTCAGAGATCAATGCTTGACATAATGATATTAAAAGAAATAATATCATTTTAAAATAATATCCCTTACCTCGAAAGATAGTACTTTAGTTGAAACAGGATGGATATAGTTTATTACTTGAACTTGCAGACAGATATAGCAACAAAGACTCAAAGTATACTCAAAATACTCACAAGAATAAACTCGATAATATAGAGAGAAAACTTGATTTACGGTGTGCTTTTCAATTTAACCTAAGCACCTATTTATAGGAA
Organism: Panax ginseng; assembly: GCA_020205605.1. Lineage (NCBI taxonomy): Eukaryota > Viridiplantae > Streptophyta > Magnoliopsida > Apiales > Araliaceae > Panax > Panax ginseng. The sequence goes on along the minus strand of CM035133.1, from coordinate 2,335,178 downwards.
AATTCTTTAGAACACCAAAGTAGAAAATTTAATAAAATATAAATATATATATCAAAATTCCTACGCCACTCTTGAAATCTGATTTCAGCTCAATAATCACATGCCACCTTCTAGAAAAAGTAAGAAAAAAAGTTTTTCTAATTTAAAATAATTTAAACTTCCAAAAATCAATTATTTCGGAGCTTCGGAACTTCAATAATTCATAATAAATAGCCCTTTTGTCCTAAAATTCGAAACTTGCATTTTTTTTATAGGAAATTCAATTCTCTACAACTTTACAGAAGAAAGTTTTTTCAAATTCCAAATAAAAATTGAGTAGAAATCCACAAGCAAGGCGATTTTATAAATTTATAATCAAATTTCAGGTCGAGAAATGGAAATTGACACATAAAACATGCTTTAAATATTTTTGGTAACAAAAATACTACTTCTATACATATACTCATATATCCCACATTCATCGTAAAAATATCATCATTATTATATTATTAAAATATAATAATATATTTAAATGAATTATTTTATCGAGGAAAAAGATAAAATTTTAATTTTCAACAATTGTCACATTAAAAATTTCTCTATCTATATCCACATAAAATCAATATTTTCCTCATCATATAAATTAATAATTAATTATTCACGAATAATATTACGTAATTATAATATCGACATTGAGGCGGTTTAAAGGGATAGAGGGGCTCACTACCTGTGGCCATGATTAGGTGACCAAACCTCTCCTTAGAGCGAACTTTCTAGACATTGCCAATAATGTTATCTAATAATATTATTAGGATAATATGAATTATTGCTTCGATAATGAAAAATTGTGGAATGACAATTATTGAAACAACAACAATATAAAATATCAACGCAAAGAATTATTAAATCAATAAAATAAAATCTTTGAGCGATAATTATCGTAACCATTATTGAGTAGTGCCTTCTTACGTAAGAATCAATAATGGTGCAATGCATCTGTGTCTTCTTGTGTGTTAACCAAAGAGTATTTTAACAAGATTAACTTGATATAACTCTGTTGTTTTTTTAAACAACTTATATTTGTCGTTTTCTTCATCCAATCGCTTTTTCGTTTATGGGGCCCACAAAAAGATCATGTGGTCGCATACGAATATTCCTCGACGGCAGAAGAATATTCCACGACCAAACGAATATTCCCAAACAATGATGAATATTTTATAACCACTTGCTTATTTTGAAATATTTAAGTATTTTACCCATAACTATCCACATTAATCAAATCAACCCTTACTATTTCAAAATAATAAATAGAGAAAATTAAATTTCATTAATAATAAGTTGGGGTCTTACAAGGGATGTTATTTTCTTTTTAAATGATATTATTTTTTTCAATATCATTATGCCGAAATATTGGTGAACTTTTTAATCAAATTTGGAAATTTTTGTGTCGGAGTTACTATTCACGTATACGGCACTATTCACATATACGACACTATTCATGAACACAACACTATTCACCGAAAAATGAATTTTTTTTCTTTTTGGCCAAGATGTCTATTATGGTTACTATCTTTGATTGTATCCATGTTTTGATCGTTATTTTTGAATTCTGCTTCATAATTGGTTATTATGAAGTATTATTGATCTTGGATAAACTGTTATACGAATTCCTAATATTTGTCCTTCTGTCTCACTGGATTCGTTTTCATTAACATATTTTTTTATCATCATCAGTCTTAAATGATGATGTTACTGAATATCTTTGGCTTGTAATGCAAAGATGAATGATTAACTGATGAATATCTTTGGCCCGTAGTGCAAAGATGAACAGGTGTTGAGATGAACATGATATTGATTTGGTGATACAAATGAATATCTTTGGCGATGAGTGCAAAGATGAATATCTGATTAAAGATGTATATTGATTGATGTTACAGGGATAAAATATTGATGATGAACTTTTAAATCATAGAAGATAGTAGAATTCATTCTCTACTTAACTCTTCTAATGAATTGTTATTTCCGCTGCAGAATATTGATCTAAAACTTGTTGTCTATTATATTCTATCATGTGACGCCCCCAAAATAGGTATACATCACCCATTCCGAGTTGTCAATACATGGTACATAAATAACTACAACTTTATTATTACAACAAGAAAGCGTGAGTTTGAATACAAATATTATCTTCAGACAATATCTATACTCAAATAAATCCTCATCATATTTATTGATACATTATTTTACAAAATTGTGAGGACTACTAAACAACTCTCTAGAACCTTCATATTACATACCAGACTAAATCTCATTTATATTCTCGCCTCACGAGAAGAAAAATGGAACAAAAAGAAAAAGGGTGAGCTCAACTAGCCCAAATAAAGAATATTATGACTAAGATAATATACAACAAATTATCATTAGTATTCAATAGAGAAAAAAATCTAATAGAATACAATAGACAACAAGTTTTAAATCAATATTCGCAGTGAGAAATAATAATTCATTAGAAGAGTTAAGTAGAGAATGCAAACTACTATCTTCTATGTATGAATTTAAAAGTTCATCGTCTCATCTTTTATACCGTAACATCAATCAATATATATATCGGAATCAAATATTCATCTTTTTGCACTACATGCCAAAGATATTCATCGATTAAGTAAGTGTTCATCTAAACACTGTTCATCTTTGCACTACTGGGCCAAAGATATTCATCAAAAATCATTCATCTTTGCACTACAAATTTAAAGATATTCAATAATATCATCATTTAAGGCGAGAGGGTGATGAAAATATTTTAAAGAAAGCGAATCCAAAGTGAAACAAAATGATGAGGATTAAGGATTAAGGATTCGCACTTTATTTTATTCATGTCCAAAAATACCTCAAAAATAATCATAGTGGTGTAAAATTCAATAATGATCAAAACATGGATACAATCAAAGCTAGTATCCACAATAGATATTTTAGACGAAAAGGAAAATTTTCATTTTTCGATGAATAGTGTCGATATCATGAATAGTCTCAGATATCGTGAATAAGAATCTCGACACCAAAAGTTTTAAATTTGATAAAACTTCGGATCAATATTTCAAAGATAATGATATTGATGAAATAATATCATTCTGAAAAAATAATATCCCTTACCTCGAAAGATCAAGACTTCTAAATTTGAAACAGGATATAAGGCTATGACTTGAACTTGCAGTATAGCAATACTCAAAATATACTCAAAATACTCACAAGAATACGCTCAATAATATAGAGAGAAAACTTCAATTTACGGTGTAATTTTCAATTCTAACCTAAGTACCTATTTATAGGAAAATGCTTAGAACACCAAAGCGTAAAATTTAATAAAATATTAATATATATAATTTTTATTCAATGTACACTTATTTTGCTTCAAAACCTCAGCCACCAAACAGCCCACCTCACAAGACTTGCACAAAAACGTTTTTATTATTTAAATTATTTTAAACTTTCAAAAATCAATTATTTCGGAGTTTCAGAACTTCAATAATTCATAATAAATAGCTCTTTTGTCAGAAAAATAGAATCTCGCGTTTTTTTATAGAAAATTCAATTCTCTACAACTTTGCAGAAGAAAGTTTTCCAAATTCAAGCGAAGTTGCAGAAATCCATAAGCAAGGCGATTTTACAAAAGTTATAATCAAATTTCAATCAAGAAATGGGGTCCACCGACACATAAAACATGCTTTAAATATTTTTGGTAACAAAAATACTCTTTTTCGTATACTCATATATCCCACATTCGTTGTAAAAATATCACCATTATTATATTATTAAAATATAATAATATATTTAAATGAATTATTTTATCAGAAAAAGATAAAATTTCAATTTTCAACAATTGTTACATTAAAATTTTTCTCCATCTATATCCACATAAAATCAATATTTTTCTCATCATATGAATCAATAATTAATTATTCACAAATAATATTACAGAATCACAATATTGACAACCCGCGGTTCGGGAAGAGGAGCTTTCGATAAGAATTTCTCACTACTCTGGCGCACAATTAGGTGACCAAACCTCTCCTTGAGCGAACTTTCTAGACATTGCCAATAATGTTATCTAATAATATTATTGAGATAATATGAATTATTCTTCGATAATGAAAAATCTTGTGTAATGACAATTATTGAAACAACGAATATAAAATATCAACGCTTGCAATTATTAAATCAATAAAATAAAATCTTTGAGCGGTAATTAATTACTGTAACCATTATTGAGTAGTGCCTTTTTACGTAAGAATCAATAATTGGTGCGATCTGAGTATCTTCTTGTGTTTTAACCACCGAGTATTTTAACAAGATAATACTTAATAACTCTGGCAAATTATTTTTAAACAACTTATATTTGTCATTTTCTTCATCCAATCGCTTTCAGTTATGGGGGCCCACACATGGGTCGCTACTGGTAATTGCGAATATTCCACACAAAGATCTGAATATTCCACGACCAAACGAATATTCCAAACAATGATGAATATTTTATAACCACTTGCTTATTTTGAAATATTTTGCGTATTTTTACATAACTATCCACATTAATCAAATCAACCCTTACTATTTCAAAATAATAAATAGAGAAAATTAAATTTCATTAATAATAAGTTGGGGTCTTATATAACAGATTTTTCCCTGTTGAAGAATAATGATAATTTGTTGTATATTATCTTAGTCGTAATATTCTTTACTGGGCTAGTTGAGCTCACCATTTTCCTTTTTGTTCTATTTTTCTTCTCAGGAGGTGAGAACATAGCAGGATCTAGTCGGGGTATGGAGTGATGATTCTAGAAAGATGTTTTAGCAGTCCTCACTATTTCTGTAAAATAGTGTATGGATAATTATAATGAGGACTTATTTGAGTGTAGATATTGTCTAAAAACAATATTTGTATTTAAACTCACAGTATGTGTTGTCGTATTTTGCACGATAATTGTATTATTGAAGTTGTAGTTTGCTTTCTGTATTATGTATTTGGCGACTCAAAATAGATGTGATATATATATATTTTGAGGACGTCACACTAAGAGTATTTCTAAAATTTTTCACAAGGCCATATGTCAGGATCACTTTATTGGAATCTTTAAGAATACTCCATCCATTTTAATAAAATGAACCTTTTGATTCCCTCTGAATTCTATACATTAAAGAAGGCTTTTTGGACCAAAAATACTCAAAAAGACTATTGGATCTTAAAAGTTATGTCACGTATTACTAGAATAATTGTTCACGTGTTTTTTTATTCTGTTTTTTTTCTTGGACTCAAAGCCTTATGAGTAGTTGTTTTACCATTGAGCTAAGAGGGGCTTGATTTCTTCTCTCTTTTCAATGGCCTCTAATAATTTTTTGATCAAACATTCAAAAGACTAAAATATATAAAATTTATAATTTATCACAAAAAATAAAATGATTATAATAAAAGCATCATTTGAAATAGTAATTTTTTCAAACCATCCATCCCTTAATATAAGTTATTTTATAGTTATGCATAAGTATTAAGGAAATAATTATATATCATTAAATATAACATCAATTGTCTATATTGTTAAAAAAAATTTAAAAAAGAGAATATTATTTATTGAATAAAAAATAATAAAAGAATTAAAATTATATTTAATACTTGAAATATTATTAAAAATTAAGCAATTACTACATATTTACTTGAAATTTTCAAATAAGTTTTATTAAGAGACGAAAATATTGACCATTTATTCATCTCAGAATTGACCATTCGAAATGTTGGCCCATCAAAGATGTAAGCTCCAAAATAAATGAAAATTTGGCAGTGTGAAAGCACCCGGCTTTGGTCGCCCATAAACTGACACACTAAAGTGGATCCCTCTCCATATGCAGTCGTGCTTCCTCGGTTTTATTGACGTTTAAAAATTAATTATAAATATAACTTTATTTAATTTAAATTAATATAATTATCAATATTATAAACTATCAAAATACTAATAGTTATTAAATTAATTATTTTTAAAATTTGAATAAATCATGCATATTAATTTTAAATTTGATAATATCTTAAATTATTTTTTTAAAAAATTATTAATTTTATAATTTAAAACAGAAAGAATATATTTGTTTGTTCTATAATAAAATATATATTTTAATCTACCTATTTATATTACTATATGTATCTATATAAACACAAAGTGCACCAGACAGACATGTAAACATAAAGTGCACGACATATAAACATAAATTATTCAACGTGAGATAAGGAAGAGACAAAAGGCTCCTATGACCCCATGAGGATAGCACCCCCCAGGGACCAGATCACAAAGAAGTTTTATTTACACATTTTGTAAATATTTAAAAAATATATTAGTTTGTATACTTATCCCTAAAATCATAATAATATACGATTTAATAGTAGTGATATGATGATAAAGTTATGATAATAGTTTTAAAAATATTATGTTATTTTATATTATTAATAAAAAAAAAAAAAAAAATCTTTTGTGAAATATTTTTTTAGAGTTCTGTTGTATAGTGTAAAAAATTTCAACCGAATTATGATTGTTATGTATGTGTATACATGTGATAGGTAAGAAATAAGAAGAATTCCACTTTAATTTATTCAATCTTATCGCATACATTTTCACATTAATTACAATTCAACTCCGTTAAATATTTGTTAATATATATATATATATATATATATATTTATTATTGTTCCTTTTTTTTAACAAATAGAACTCTTTTTTCTTTTTTGAAAAAAACGAGGGAATATATTAATAGAATATAATACTTATTATAATGAGTGAAGAGAGACAGGTTTTTATAAGAAAAATTGATATTTTTGTACAAAAATTCTATATCAATATGAAAATTGGATACAAATGTATTTGAATTTCACTTATTTGTATTTCAGCCCCCAATAGTTGGTAAAAATATAAATAAATAAAATTTAAATATAATTATGTCTAATTTTTATGTTCGCCTAGAAGATTTTTTTCGTAAGCTTCTACTCACATGAATAGTGAATGAACCACATTTTTATATGAATAAATTTTTATGAAAATATCAATTTTTTATTTCTCTGAAGAGATTTCTAATATTCAGAGAATGAGTAAATCGCCTTGAAAGCTTAGCTGTGCTTTCCACCCATATGTCCCCATAATAATTCGTCTTCCCAATTGACTTTTACCAATCTTTTTTTATACTCCGCCTATTTTAAAATAGAAAAAAAAATTCGAACTTAAAAAATAACTTTTGTTCACCAATATTTTTTTTAATATAAATTAAGAAAAGTAGTGTATTTTTTTAAAAAAATCAATTGACTGCTTAATTAAAAATATCAGGTCATTTTATAATTTTTAAATTAAAATATATTTTGAATTTTAAAACAAATTAAAAAAAATATTTATAATTTTCGTACAGAAAGAATATTAATATTTAAAATAATAGTATTTTTTTCACGTTCCATCCCAACATTAAAATTATATAAATTTTGTTGTGGAGTAAAAGATAAATAGGAAATTTTGAAACATAAATATCATTTCACTATATATAGCTCTGAAAAACAACACGCAAGTACTGCAACATCTATAGAAGAAAGTACTATTGATTTGAAAAGAGGGAGAGGGAGAGGGAGAGGGAGAGAGAGAGAGAGGAGAGGAGAAGAGAAGAGAAGAGAGAAATAGAATGAAGATCCGGTGTGACGTTTGTGAGAAAGAAGAGGCCACCGTTTTCTGTTCTGCCGATGAAGCCGCCCTCTGCCGCCACTGCGACCGGCGAGTTCACCATGCTAATAAACTCGCCGGCGAACACCACCGTTTCGCTCTCCTCCACCCTTCCTTCAAAGACTCTCCTCGATGTGATATCTGTCAGGTATGTGTATGAATGATGAATCCATACCATACCTTTTTAATGCATGCTATTTAGGGGAGAGTAGAAAATCACAAATCAAACCGCAACTGCACCGCCACGACAAAATCCGCAAGCGCGGTGACTGTGAGATACTAACTACTTTTTATTTTTATTTTAAATTATAACAGGAAAGACGTGCCTTTCTGTTTTGCCAAGAAGATAGAGCAATTTTTTGCAAAGAATGTGACAATTCAATTCACAAAGCCAATGAACATACCCAAAAACACAACCGATTTCTCCTCTCTGGCGTGAAGCTTTTACCTGCCGAGGCTTCTTCTTCATACCCAACCTCAACTAATTCCTCTAATGGGTCCAATAATTTTTATAATGCTGGCACTAGTGAATCTGAATCCGAAATTAGAAACAAAAGCTCCTCTATTTCTCAAGAAATATTTAGACCCATTTCGACTCATGATCGTCAAAAGGCATTAGAAACAAAATCAACTCCTTGTAATGGTTTTATGAGCCAAGAATATGGCATTCCGAGTAGCATTTCAGAGTATTTGATGGAGACATTGCCTGGATGGCACGTCGAAGATTTTCTTGATCCATCTTCTTCTCCTTGAGGTTTTTCTAAGGTTTGCAATCTCTTTGCTTGTGTCATAATTTACTCATAAATATAATTATAAACTATAGTCTTTGTGTTCCATTCCAATTCGAGTGTCATAACTTAAAATTAGAAAGAATGTTGTATACGTTGGATTTAGGATCGAATATTGCAAACAACTACATACAAATTAAATATGAATGGAGAATAAACGATACAAGATATAGCTAGGTTCACCAAAATTGTGACTAGTATAGTAACTTAAAAACTCGAACAACTATAGCACGAGTTCAAACCTTGATTACCCTGTTGTAGCAGCTATTATGGCTCGGATCACTCAAGTATGAGTCAGTGTGTTTTATTTTAATAATACATTTCAAAAAAAATATTAAAATGTTGCCTTTTGATTTGAATGTCTTGAAATTAATATGTGAACGAATCACAATTTTCAAGATGACACTCAATTTGAAAAGAGGGATATGTATATGTATACGTGAATGATCTTGTTTAGCTAATATATATATATATATATATATATATATATATATATATATAGAATGGGGATCAGTGTCGGGCCTTTGGGACATGCTTAAAATATCTGATTTTTTTTTTGTTTTTTAAAAAAATAACTTAAAAAAATGTTTAATATTTTATAGGCTGAAATTTTCCATAATGTCTGATGTTTTGGATGTAATATATATCCAAATCATACCCAAAACACTGTATTATGAAAAAATTTCAGTTCCATAAAATATTATTTATTTTTTTTAGTTATTTTAAAAAAAACAAAAAAAAATCGGTATTTTAAGAAAGTCTGGAAGTCCGGATAGGAACCGGACTCTCTCTCTCAATATATGATTATATGTCGCGGAATATGGATAACGATGTTGAAGACAATTTGGGACAATTTTGGTCTCATGATCAATTTCTACCGCAATCTCATGATCATTTTTGTCAAACAGATGGTATTAAAAGGTCTGAAAATGTGAACAATTCCACGAAATCCAGCAGGAAATGTAATAAAGATGGTTCAGCAGTTAGGGGAATTCCCCCATCTACCAATAAATCTAGAAATTCTTGGTAGAATTTTTATACAAGCAAAGAAGATCTCTTTCTTTTGTTGTGTTTTTTTTTTATTATTTCAAATGTAAATAACCATGTCCATTTGTGTTTGTGTTTTTTTTTACTTCCAACTCCTTTGTAAGATCAATGAATTTCAGCAATCTTTCATTGTTGGTGCACACAAAAGTCGACGCTCTTAAATTCACTCATTTGTTTTTTATTTTTTTTAAGCAATTAAAATGCAAAAACTTATTAAACTTAGTATCTCTTACTCCCTCCGTTTTTTAATATAAGTCGTTTGAGAATTTCAAGTAAACATTAATTGTTTAGTTTCCAATATTACTCCCAAGTAATAAATATAATTTTGGTTCTTTCACTATTTTTTGTCCAATAAATAACACTCTCTTTCCAATACAAGGGCAATATAGACAATTGATAGCATATTTAATATTTTATAATTATTTCCTTGATATTTGTGCACAAATCTAAAACGACCTATATTAAGAAACGGAGGGAACGGAGGGAGTACTACAAGTCATAAGTGAGAAGTGAGATGATATGAATAGGAAGTGGTTAGTTCGACACACAAGTCGGGAGGTGATCTCTATGTCTACGTGTCAATACTGTATTGGTCAATTGATCAACTTAATGGTAACCGGATCCCTATGAATATCTTCCTAAACACTTTCACGAGCTTGGAGAAAGAAAAAAAGAGCCGATCCTTCCAAAACAGAGCAAAGAATTCAACGCATGGTTATAAAAACAAAGATTATGGTATTGTAGCAATAAACCAATATATCATTACTCATAAAACGTGTATCTTACAGGTTGGTACACCCATATCGACTGCTCATTACTACTATATAAATTTTGGTGGAGTACAGGATAAAACTACTAAGAAAACAAACGCCTACTCCTCTTTACATAAATAGAATTAAATGACAGCTATCATGCTGTCCAGTGTCGCTAGTATTCAATTACTACATTGAAATAAGATCTGAGAACCTATGCAGTTTTTTGCTTTCCTACCTCATAGTACGTGAAATTGTCAGAATAGAGTATTCCATCCGGTAAGGTGAGGCGTCTTAGAGCGACACTGAATCGGGACTGGATAATAATAATATTATAAAAAGGGATGAGCGAGCAATATTCATACAACTAATAAATAGAATATAATTGAATTAGTGCTTGGGAAAGCTAATTTTACCCATTGAAATGCTGCAAGTGCCCACCAGCAAACTGGCAAACCATTTCCTCTACTGGTCACGAACTGCAACACGTGTGAGAGCATTGTAAATTCCTCAACTCCTCAACAACAGTAATAAGAGTTGTAATACAAAGTACTTGTTGTAAATACATAAATGAAAAATATTAAAACATACCAGTAGGAGAAGAGCCCCAAAACAAACAATTCCGCTCATTGACAAACTAATAAATTTCAAATCTCGTACGGCCTGCATAAGCAAAGAGGACTGCTGATGCTAGAACAAAGATTCTGGGTATTGTTATAACACTAATGCACTTCCAGAGACCAGAATGGTAACAATTGCGCAAAAAAACTAGCTTGGGATTCTAAGAAGAAATTTTGATAGAACAGGTAGAAGAAACATGGAGTTCAATGTATTCTATCCTCACAATTGTATTTTATTTTTTAATTATTTTTATAAACATATTCTATCCGAACTGTATGAGATGGGACATAATAAGAAATCTTGGTGCACATACACGTATTGGAAGCAGAATTTTATTATTGGACAAGTTAGTAGTTATATAATTCCAAATTCAGCAAAATTGGACTAGAGTATCAAGTGATATGCTTGAACTTGGAGCTTGAAAGTATGGTGGAAGTATCTAATACCATATGGGGTGGACGGCTGGTGTTATATCACCAGATGCTTATATTTAATAGCTTTTTTTAGGATGTTTTACTTAGTTTCATCAAATTTGGATCAAGAATGTGTAAGTAAGAAAATTTAAAAGAGACCAAACAAAAATCTTGAGAAGAAGATCACTGAAGTTTGAATAGACTTACCAACAATGTCCCTTCAAGACTTGAGGTACTAGGTGTGACAATCAGCGTAATAAAGTATGGAATCAGCACTTTATGCATCTGCATGAAGGTAAATAAGATGTAAATATATGGTTTGAATTTGCACCAACTCGGTCCAATTATCTCATTTTAAGATAATTCACCACAAAATATATTGAATGATAACACAATCTTTGATCATATGTCCATGACAAATATCTGAAGATATAGCTATTCTCTTCCAGTTGAAAATTTGAGGCCTAAGACTAAGAGTCAATCTATTCAGTTTTTGAATGTAAGAACCAAGAGATAATAATTCACTGATTAAAACTAAAATGACCTAACCCCTCAATGTGTAAGCTAAAGTGGAAGTGAACTTAGTGATAAGTGTCTTTGCTGGCAAAGGTTATAGATTCAGTACTTTGCAAAATCAACGATCTCCTTAGGGTAACCCACACATAATTTACTATGTGGTTGTCCGGTGTGCATGGTTGGTAGGGTATTGCGCGGTTAGTCCACTGCACATCTTAAGGGTAGTAGCTGCAGGTGCAGCTGTCATCAAAAACTTGTTTTTTTTAATATATATATAAAAAAAATTGTACTCATTGCACAAGACTCCCGCAAATAGCAGGGATTGTAGAGAGTCAGATATATGCAGCCTTACCTCAATTTACTTTGTTTCCCCAACAAGGAAGATCAACTGAGTGAAGCCCTAAAAGTTAAATAGTTCAATACTACCCAAAAAAGTAAAAAAGAAAAAAACTGAAAGCATTTTTCTTTGGTATCCTTTCCTCATTTGTCATTTATCATACAATAACATAATAACAAATGAAGTGAAAGAGTTGCTCCCGACTTAAAGGTTAAAGTTAAACATATAAAAACTCTCATGAAAGATAAGAAAAGAAACCAAAACTGACCTCTTTTATGATCGCGACATCAGGTGAAAATGCTTGGGGAAACAACCAGGGTACAGATGTTCCAACGGATCCTAATATAATTCCACTCAATGCTCCAATGATGACCAAAGACTTGAGCAGCATTCTTGCCTGTTTGGTACCTTAAATCTTTCAGAAGACTATTCAGAAGCAAAAATCATACAGAAAACATGCTTAGCAAAATAATATTCAGCTGCTACCAAGTCCATCCACATTGCTAAGAAGATTAATTAGCCTCATAAACCCATTACTCTTAACAAGTACAAAAAAATTCTTGGAATTATCTCAGGCAGTAGTGAGAAACTAAAATTGCAGCAGCCAATGTCAACAAAAAATGGGCATCACTGACCTTTGCCAAATTTCGATTTGCTCCGTATATCAGCTCAGGCATAAATGATTGAGCTGTTTGAGCTAGAGGTTCTGCCCATACCGCACATATGAAGTACATTTGGATCATGACCTAGAACGATTGCCAATTTATCAAGGTAAATGTCAATGAGCTCCTTGCAGATACAAAGTAGAAGCAGGGAAAAAAAACTATAGCGCACTGCTAACTGACCTGATGAGCAGCAACCGTTTGTATACCCATAGACGTTGCAAAATACACAAGAAGAGAGTAAAACACCACCTAAAAACTTGATTTATGTTAGTAGGATCACATATGAGCATATACAGAAAAAGGATCAAGTAAGATGTCACCAACTTTTGACATCATTGTTATAAACACTGGAGCAGCAAGCATGAATATATGCTTTAATTAAGCAGCGATGGAACAGAGAGAGCGAAACCATTATATCCTTTCTTGTTCAGAGCTTCAACCATCATGTAAGCTGCAACAACCTGAAGCATATTCCAGTATGAATTACGATAAAGACTACTCAGAAACTAAAATATAAGGCCTAGTAAGCATACTTGTGATGCCATCGTTGCCCATGCTGCTCCTGCAATACCATAGCCTAAGAATGTGCATAGAACCACATCGCCAATCCCATTTATGGCACCGGCAACTGCTAAAGCCTTTAAAGGTCCCCAAGAATCTTTCATGCCCAGACTGTAGTATAATGACACCAACTAAAAAAGTTACCAAACTAAACTCATCATGTATTTGGCAATTCAGAATTTAAATAACACTGGTGTAAGTTTGCCCTGGTGCCTAATCATGTTTAACAAGGGCCTTCTCAGAAGAGACACAATCACTCTTCAGGGTATATATGCCCATTAGTCCTTAATATGTCTTTTATACTCGATATTCACTCCTACAAAAAAATTTGTTAATCACATCATAGAAGCAGATATACTTGTTTGCACCTTGCACTCTGAGCAACCCATCCAATAAGCACAGCAGGCCACGCTAAGCCTCGAATCTACAAACAAAAACACAATACTTTCAATTCAAAAGACACTAAAACATACTCAAAGCTGAATAAGGCATAATTGTAAGACTTAGTTTATCGAATTTATGCATGTTTGACTTAGCATTTCCCTACACGTTGCTACATATGATTGATTTACTGACATCAGCCTACCATCTGGTGGCTCACCTTAAATGCAAATTATGAACCATAATATTTCTTGTAGCTCTCTCTATCATGTTAATCTTTGTCAAAAATAAATGAAAATCTGATGCTTCTCTCTCATGGTAAACTTGCACCTCAGTATATCAATCTCATATCATAAAGCCATTTTCCCTTTATAGTAGTAATTAATTCCAAGCAAGATGGAAAAGTCTACTTATCAAGAAAAGATAGAATGTCAAGTCCAAAAAGGTACAAGAAAGCCCAATATTAAGTATAATTAACAGACAAAAATGACAAATTTCAACACCATAAAAATCGATATCAAAAGAAAAAGAAAATTCATAATTGATGGCCTGAAACCCAAGTAAATCAGATCATGGTCTAGCCAAGTCCATAGATCTAAATTTTTAGGAAAGATTTTCCACCCCATTCTTTATGCAGTGTGGGATTACTTAAATAATTCTAGCTGAATAACACAGAATGAAAGAAAATGGGGACACCTAAGGGAGAGGCTAAAAATTCAAAATGAAGAAACCAAAATAAACATTATCAAGTCTCTTTATCTTGGTAACTCCCTACCAGAAAACATAAAAGAAGAATTAATAATTCTCCTATTGCAATGCTTAACCATCAAACGTAGACATCTAAATCAGGTTCATATCAGAAGGAAAATCTCTTTTAGAAAGTGGATTTCATAGGAATGGTGCAATACTGCCCAACCAAACATAGAAAGCTAATACACACACACACATTTATAATCAGCTCCATAAGCTATTCTAGGAAAAAATAAGAAGAAGAATAATAATTATTATAATTATCCGCCACCTTCATGGGAGAGCAATACAAGAGGTTGACACATGATTATAAATCTGTAGGAGAGGTTGACAAAAAATTTGTTTGCTTTATATGTGTCCAACACAAACAGGTTGACTTTATCAAAGTATTAGTGCTTCTTAGGTGGTCATTCAATCAAGAATGATTTAAACTAAATCCATAACAAAGAAAAGAATTATTGACCTGCGTATTGCATGGGGAAAATAAAGAACTGAGATCAGAGGAAGGAACGTAATACGGGTTTATTTGATGTGAAAATGAACCTGAACATATGTGTTTGCTGCAGATATGATATCCGAATTCTTTGCCCCAGAGAAAGCTGGAAAACGTGATATTAGGAAATGTATAACTCACTGGCTAACATCTGATAATGACAAAAGATAAAACCATGAATGTATCTTCAAAGAGAGCCAAGACTCCACCCCTCCATAATATGAAAAATAAATGAGTACTATTACCAGTTAATGCCCATGCTCCCAGTAACCTTGTAAAGAGAAACATTAACACACCACAGCTCAACCCAATAAAAAGCAAGATAGATATTTGATGCTGCACTTCATCTTTATCCTGCACCAAAATATTGATTAGTTCAACAACGCTAGAAAGACATAAAAGAGCTACAATAACTTATTCAGGATATTATAACACCAGAAAAACTTGATTCTCTGAATTATAGCTCAAAGAAAAAAAGAAGTGAAATGATTATCAAAATTACAACAGTCTCCTGAACATGAGTAGAAAAATAGACATGTGAAAGTACTCTGAGGCCATGTTTGGAACTTGGAGAACTCTAGGTAAACGGAAGGAAGGACAAAGAAATGAAATTTTAAAAATTTGTTAGTGCTTTTTTTAATCATTTATTACACTATATTTTAACATTGTTCTTAATATTAGATTTCTTTTGAAGTATATAGATCATTAAATTTACTTTCATTAAGATAACTTTTCCTTCATCCAATTATTTTTGTTTTCCTTTCCTTACTTTTCCTCCGCGTTTTTCAGCTCCAACGTACCCTTAAAGAACAATCCGGGTAACCATATATTATAATTTTGTTATGCCTTCAAATAGGAACTACCATAAGACTGGGAAATTCACTATTCAGACCAGATGCACTTCCATACAACTCTTCAATAGGTAAATCGATATCTTCAGATTGAAGATTACTAATCCAAGAAAAATGTGAATGAAGTGAACTGGAAAAACTGGCAGACATATTGGAATATTCTGATCATCATTCACCAAAAGAAGGTTGCAGACGAGCTTAAAAACGGAAGGGGTAATATAAGTAAAGATGCGCATGTTACCTACCTTGCTAAGTCTTTTCTAGTTTAGTGCCTACCAAAACATTTCTCCTATCTCAATATTTAATTGCCTAGAGGAATTTAAAGACTAAACGTATGAGATACATAAGACTAGAAGGAAATTCAACTGCACACTTAAACTACTTTTATTAAATTATTCAATATGCAGCAATATAAAAACCAACATCTTGAAATTTAGGATGATAAGCTATACATTAGTTTGTATTATGAAGTGGCTTATAGTTATAACAAATTTACATCTTTCTTTGAGAAGAAAAATCACTGAACTTAACTTTTCAATTAAATTAAACAATACGCTCACATCAGTGGGTGTAAAATTTAGGAGTGCTCAGCACTTTCCATAAACTAAATACCCTTCCAGAACTAAAGAATAAACCTGCCCGGCTAGCGCAGTGGCAACCAAATTCGAAGTAGCAATGGAAAGGAACATAAATAAGTAACCTAAATCATCACAAAGCAGTGTCCCTGGGCCTACCAATTAATAAAAACAAGAAAGAATAAATAAAAATCATCTTCACAGCAAACAAAACTCGTAATTAAAATAAAAGTTCAGAGCATTCGCAACAGTTTCTTTATCTTTATCCTTACTATGCAGTGCAACAATTTTTCACAATCAGGTTCCTTATATTGATTCCTTAAATAATGAAAATTAAAAGTTAAAATTTGAAAGTTTTAACAGTCAAAACATAAAATTAATAATAATCTTATAATTTATAAGAGAGTATAATTTATCAATTGTATTCCACTGTAAAATAATTTTTATTTTATTTTAAATTTTAACTAATTTATGAAGTTAGTATTAAATGGATTGTAGCTGCAAATATACATAAAATCAATATTAATTTTTAAAAAGTTAATTTGTAATATTTTAAATTTAAAATTAATATGATTCATTTAAATTTTGAAAATAATAAATTTTATAATTAATAATATTTTTATAATATTTATAATTATATTGACATAAATTAAATAAATTTATATCAATTTTAAATTTGAATACGTTTGAAATTAATTTTTAAAAAATAAGTCAATATTAATTTTATAATTTAAAAATGAAGTAGTAAAAAAAAATGTATGTGTATGACTGATGAGTTGTCCACTTAAATAAGAGTATGAAATGTCATTTTGCATATATAAGGAAACTGTTGGAGAATGATTTATTGATATATTCTTTAAAATTAGGGATAGAGAATTAATCGGGAAACTGTTGTTAATGCTCTCATGCTCTCATGCTAAAGAACATAAATAAATGTAAATTACCTAAAGCAGCAAGCTCAAGTGAACTTGATTGACCAATCACAACAGTATCAATTAAACTCATCAAAGGTCCACTTAGCCAAAGCCCGGTCGCTGGCCCTGAAAACTTCACAATCTCCATCAGTTGATACCAAATGCCCTCATTTGCCGCAAAATCTCCTCTTTCCGGCTCAATAACTTCCGCCGCTTTTTCTCTCTCTCCATGAAATGACGAAACTGGATCAACATTGTGCTTATTTTCACTAACAATTTCAAATTCATCGCTTACGTTTTCTTGACCAGGACTAGTACAAGCAGAAATAAGTCGATTTCTCCTAGTATTTGCCAATTTTCGAAACGAATTGAACGAAATGCGAAGAAAGGATTGTTTGCATAACACCGGACGTGCGTAAAATAAATGTTTGGATTTATTAGGGTTTTGAAATGTAAAGTGAGAATGGTGAGCTAGGGTTTTAAAATCCATGTTTTTTTAGTTCGCGTTCGGACAATAGGAGTGAAAGAGAGAAGGGCGGGTGAGTGACTTGAGTTAGCTACGTGAAAGTTTCGCGGCTTTTCTATTTCGAGTGTGTATATATCTACATATATACACAGTTTTGATCACGTGGCAAGTTCTTGTTAAAAGTAACTCCACCATTCTTAAAAGTTAAAAAAAATCTCGTTTGTAAAATAAATAAATAAGTTTATTCCATAAAAATAGTTTCATTTCAATAATAACGAAATAAAATACTACAATATTATCACGTTTATCATCATAATTTTATCATCATATCATTATTACTTAATTAACAATTTGTTATGTTTAAGGGAGAAATGTTGAATAAAAATGCATCCTTAATATTCATAAAAAAATTCCAAATACAACTCCATTTATATAATGCTCTATATTATATATAAAAATATATACAATACTATTGAAAAATAATATTAAAATTAATTGAACAAAAAAAAATTATAATAAATGAATGAAAGAGATCCGATTACTATGAAGTTAACTTTATGATAAGTTGGTAAATTGATTAATCACAGTCTTGTCTGTGCAGAGAGATATCACTTTCCAAAACATTATTGTAAATATTTGTATTGATCAATTGAACAAAATTAATTTTATGTTAACCACTCTTAAATAAAAAATAACTCTTTTGCAAAACAAAAAAGATTAAAAATGAAACTCTTATTTTGGAAGGAGGGAGTGTTAAAGTTTTGCTTTTTACCAATCCAAATGAAACAACCACATAAAATAATA
The DNA here is from genome assembly GCA_020205605.1 of Panax ginseng. Taxonomy (NCBI): domain Eukaryota; kingdom Viridiplantae; phylum Streptophyta; class Magnoliopsida; order Apiales; family Araliaceae; genus Panax; species Panax ginseng. The sequence continues at coordinate 2,316,532 of CM035133.1, read as the reverse complement.
TCTCCCAAAAATATTTAATTTCTTCTCTCCCCAAACTCACGGGTAAACACTTCAGCATCAAGCACAGTGAAAGACAACACTATTACTTATTAGCCCATAATCTCGTTTTGACTTTTTAGGCCAGTAGCCCAATAAGGTTAAGTATTGCATCCAAAGGCCCATTAGGACCTCTTCTTTAGTCCTTTTATCTAATTTTAGTTAACTTGTTTATTTTTTTGTTTTTTTCTCGTGTTCATAATAAAAAGATAAATAATAAATAAAAATAGTAAAACTGCATTCACGAGCGAACCTCCACCATTCTCAAAAGCTCAATAGCATCTTTTTTCGTGGAAATGGGATATAAAAATGGAATATTCGGAATAAAGTTTGATTTTTAATGTGGAAGCATATGAATGATGCATTGTCCACAAATAGTTGAAGGGAATTGGCTAATGGACGAGGAGTATAAATGGGATCCTTGGCACAAATTTCGTCCTAATAAATTAATATAATTTTTCATTACATTGAGTATATAAAATATTGTATTAATTATTATATAATTTTTTTTATACCAAATATAATAATAAGATATGAAACTTACTAGGATCCGTAATGGGACTCCAAGAAACAATTAATGTTTTGGTTCATTTGGATTAATAGTAATAACATCATACTTTGATGTGCACAAAAAGATTTAATATTTATTAAACTAAATTGCTGCATACGGTGTACATTTGTGTAGGTCGACTCAATAAATATGTAGACTAGTCCAATAACTAATAAGCATGTTAGATATCTCTTTATGTATTTAAAAAGTTAACCTATTTGGTTGAATTTTCATCATACTTATTAACCCGTATACACTTTTAAATTTATCCGATGTGAGATTCATGTGAAATATTTCAACAAAAATTATCAAAGAAAATTGTCATATCTTGTGATTTTATATGTTGATTTCTTTTTTGTTACAAATTATGTGAACAATTATAATTATTAATATTTTAATGATATATTTAATACGTTGAGTTAACCTTATAATTTTACTCAATTTTATGTATTGATTGATATACATCAGAATCAGAATTAGTAGAAAATTTTCGCAATTCATAATGATAAAACAAAAGAAAATTTTAAAATTAAAAAGTAAAATAAGAAGAACGAATATGCGTGAGTAAAATAAGCAAAAAAAATATTAAAATTGAGGGCAAAATATGAAATGAGAAAACTTCAAGACAACATAAAAAAATATAAGAAGAAATCGAACATAATGTAAAGTCATGGCACACATCCACAAGGCTCTAGTAGAGTTTGAATGAGAGGCATTTTTCACATGTTGTTTGGAGGGATCTCCCTGGGCCCTGAAAAATTAACATTTTGTTGTAAATTGTGGTGTCATGTACCAAGTCGTCATTTACATAATATATATATATATATATATATGATTTAAAAGTAAAACCACATAAAATAATTTAGAAAAAACGTGGCATAATTTTTTTAATAAAAAAAATTGTGGTTTTCACTTTTTATGTCAATACAACAAAAATGAGAACCAGATGTTTTAAACTTTAATATGCCAGCCATTAATTTAGTGGGCAAATCAATTATTTGGATATCGACAAAAGTACCGAGGGTTGATGAGAGGCATATAGGAGTCCTCGCTGCAAAAAAACACTGTTAATTAATGTGATGAGAAGACAGTGTTTGGGCTCATAAAATAAAATACTAATTTAGTAACATTTTGTCATAAGCAATCTTGTATCTCTAGTCTCTAATTAATGTTTGTCTTGACTTAATAAAATAAATTTTATAAATAACAAAGTTCTTCGGATTAAATTTTAGTGTTAAAATAAAATAACAAAATCATTTTAATAACTAATTTATAAATCATTTAAAAATAAGTCATGCGGTGCAGTCTACAACTCCCATCTTCTAACGAGCAACTTGAGTTCCGCATTTATTTATATTCAAAATAAATAATTATTTCCTCACCGTTTCTTATCTCTCCGCTGTCTCCGTCTCTCTGTCGTATTCGTTTTGCATCTTTATCGAATCCGTAAGTCTCTGTCTTTCAATTTCCGTCTTCATTTTTACAAATCAAAATTCCTCCCAACAGAAATCACTAATTCTACCCCCTCAATATATATATATATATATATGGAAGGAGTACTAAACTCGTCCAAACAATAATCACTATTCCATTTCCATTTCACATTCCAACTGCAAATTAAGCAAGCTTATTATAAAGTGAGCAAATTCGTTTGAAAAATCTCAATGTTCTTTCTATTTATCATTCAATTAATTGCTTTAGATCTGTTCATTTCATTCATTTTTTTTGTGCTTGGCGAAACAGATATATAGAGAGAAAATGGGAAGTTTGGGGGCAATTCTGAAGCATCCGGAAGATTTCTATCCGTTGTTGAAGCTTAAATTTGCGGCTAGGCATGCGGAAAAGCAGATCCCTCCGGAGCCACACTGGGCCTTCTGTTACTCTATGCTTCATAAAGTTTCTCGAAGTTTCGGCCTCGTCATTCAACAGCTCGGCCCTCAGCTCCGCGATGCTGTAAGTTTCTACAAATCCACATTTTTGTATATATATATATATATATATATATATATATATATATATAATTTATACATATTGATTCAGGATATGTATACTCAATATATGCTGGCTTATTTAGGCAAGGCATAATCTTAGCTAGTCGTGCAATACTGTTACGGAATTTTGAAGTTTCCTTATTGAGTTTTTCAAGTTCCTACCAATCCACATTTTGTGCATATACATATGTGTGTGTGTGTATATGTATATGTAATTTATACATATTGATTCAGGACATGTTATACTCAATATATGCTCTCATATGTAGGCAAGGCATAATCTAGACTAGTCATGCAATACTGTTACGGAATTTTGAAGTTTCCTTATTAAGTTTTACAATGAGTTTGAGCTTAATCGAGTTCTAGTCAAGGTCATTCCACCTTTCAAGTTGAGTTTGAGACTTGAGTTTTTATTGAGTGTACAAGATCAAATTTAACATAGATATATAGCTTGTCTATAATATATATATAAATTATTCTAAACGGTGCCCACACAATCTTAATCACGCATTCAAGGTTGTTTGTGATTTGTATAGTAATCTTGAGCCTAAAATCATGTTCAAACTTGATCGTTTAGATCTGAGACAATTTGAATTTTGAATTGAGCCTTTAGTTAGTCGTCGTCTAACAAGATGTATTGTATACATATGTTGTACGTGTATATATATTAGTACACATGCATTATATTATTTTATTTCTATGTGCATATATAAGTTCCAATTCAGAGTGTTTTTATGTTAATGTGTGTGTATATATTAGTATTTTTGTAAGCATGCAAATATTAGTACATGTATACTGATTAATATAGCTTAAGTTGAGTCATGACTTAGTATTGTTATGGAGAACAGGAGAAGTATGCTTCAGCAGTTGTTGATATTAAGTAACTGAGGAGAGAGAATCAGAAGATTAGACTCAGGACTTTATATATACACATATAAACAAAATAATGTGATGCTAAGCCTCTAATTTGATTCTGCGTTTGTGTATTGAGTAGAATTTTGTGCATCTATATGTTTATTTTATTTATAAGTTTATGTTTCGGTGATGCAATATACTCTGAATTCCTGTGTATACAATCCTCACTTTGTACAGGTATGCATTTTTTATTTGGTTCTTCGAGCACTTGACACTGTTGGTATGTTTTATAACCTTTACCTCTGTGTTTTTCTTTTTTAAGCGTTTCAATTAAATGCCTAACAAATTTTAGTTTTCTGATTGTGGTTGCATCTTCCTCCTTTTTTTTTTCCTTCCCTCTTCTTGAACTCTGTGACCTTGATACGTCATTTTAAAGTTTGATTCATTTAACACCAGTTATGCTTAAATGATAGGCCGTTATATTTATACACATTAGCATCTGAAAGTTAAAAACATCTTTTTCTACCATTAATATTTCAATCGGCTTTGGAATGAAGATATTCCTATCATACTTGGCATACTAGCCTTCTTGTGGTCTCTATATGACTTACTTTAATAATGTTCTTCATATTTGTTTGGTCGATCCTTCCATTGATTGCACGTATTCGAAAACCTATTTGATTTGGCAAGGACCTATATCAGTATATAATGATGTAGCTCTAGAATTGTTGAAATTGACCCATATTAGTAGTTCATGCATTAACTCACCACACCTTAAAATGAATCTCCTTGTCATTCTTCTACTATCTAAATGCATTAAGAATCTTGTTAATTAAAATTTTGTCTCTGCATATACAGGGATAAGTCTAGAAGTAGCCTAGTTAGTAACTTAGTATATGTTAAGTTTCATGTTGTAGAATGCATGTCTTCTTTGTTCTTCTAGCAGAACTTTCTTAAGTTCAAAAAAGTGTGGTCTGTCAAAGCCACTAACATAACAAAACTGGTCTTGAATTATATTGATATTTTTTCTTGGCACCAGTAAGATTATTGATGCAAGATACCAATAAAATTGCTAAAACAATACTATGTGCATGTGGCCTGTCTTTCTGAAGCTCTCAGCTTAAGGATGTCTAGTTTGTGACGATTCTCTGCTGAAAAGTGATATTTCTCTTTAATTTATCTTCTAAAATCACCATGGTGGTTATATCATGGCATATCAACTGCAAATACTTAGTAGTTATTCCTGAAGCAGTTGAAAAAGTCTCTTGTGCATTCTATATGTATAAGTTAATAGCATGCACAATTCCTCCTTAATTCCATATGGATCAGCTCTGTGAAGTGTTATTTTCTGCCTCGAGTAGTATTTACGTATAATTTTGTACTAGTGTGTATATTATCATTGATGAATTTCCAGTTTTCCACCCTTGTCAATTACATTTGTGTTTTTTCCCTTTGATAGAGGATGACACAAGTATACCTACAGAGGTTAAAGTACCTATCTTGATGGCTTTTCATCGCCACATATATGATAAGGACTGGCACTTTTCATGTGAGTATTTCGTTCTCCTACTTGTTAGTTTTGTAACTGTTCATATTTGTCAATTGATTCATTCCCCTAGTCTACATAACAACCGTCTTTATTTGATATTTTTACATTTTAGGACTTAACTTCAATGATTAATTTGAGTGGTTTCAATTTTCTACCCAAAGATGCAAAAGGGATGGAATTTTTTTCTTAATTTGATGGCTGTGCTTTACTAAGCCTGCAAATGAACTGAGTCGAGTATTAGTTGTTTGAGGTCAAGGCCATCAGCAATTGAGGGAATTCATGTTTGACTTGAGCTCAAATCCAACTAGGGAGCTTTTGTTGGAGCTTAGCTTGGCAGATGTTCAAACTCTGCTTCTGTACCAAGAGATGTTGGAAAAATGTGATCTCTCTTGTGCACTCGATCAATTACTGTTTTGATGGTCCCTATAACTGTAAACTTCAAATTAAGGAAGAACTGTCAAAGCTGACATCTTGCATTTTGTTTCAACCGAGTGAACCAGAAATTAAGTTAAATAATTGGCATATGTTGCTTGGCCACTTACCAGTCCCATGCTTTATGAGTTTAAGGGAATATACTAAAATCATTTGAAGGAAAGTGAAAAACATTGGCTGAACCAGTTCCCTCCTATTTCACCTGGAAAAATTATACACCAGATTATATGCTTCTCCTTCCCTCTTGCTGTTCATGTGTGTTATCAAACTAGAGTTACCTGTAGGAGAAGCACAAAGAAGTATACATGCTACCCAACCACCACACAACACCCTATACAAGAAAAGATAATAATATATAAGAAGCTTTCACAACTCTAAGCTCAAAAGTTATAATACTTTTGTTCAGTATTATCCTCATCAGATCAACTTGTGTACAACTAGACTTCTGCTTAATGCTCCACTTAGCTAGTAAGATGTAAGACTTCTTATGCCTCATAATGGTATCTATATGCTTATATAGGACAACATGTTATATATATAATCTATATTTGGTACCAATTTTGAACTTCTTGCTAATCTTACTTGTTACTTTGCTGTAAGGTGGTACGAAGGAATACAAAGTTCTCATGGACGAGTTTCATCATGTTTCTAATGCTTTTCTTGAGCTTGGAAGCGGGTACTTCTAATTCAACAATTATTTCTTTTTGAATTTGTGAACTAAATGGATGTGTTTATAGTTTGGGTATCTTGTTATATAATAATTGTCTTGTAACAGGAGATAGGTGTGATCTCATATAGGTTGTGTAACGAAAGGACAAATGCTCAATCATATATATGTTGTTGAATCTTTTCAAGTAACTATTCTTTTGTGTATAGAATCTTGGACGACTAACTGCATACTAAAAGCAGTGTCTATACTTGGATGCTTTAGATTCCTGTCACATCAAGAGGACATTTCAAGCAGAGGTTGAGAAAGTATATGCTTTTAACATATATATAGAAACAAGCAACCAACACATAGAGCAATATTCTTATCGTCAGTGGTTGTCTCTTTAGGAATATTTAAAATTCTTAATGCAAAAAGTGTTGATATTCAAGTGTGATGTGTTATAATTTTTCAAAAAGATAATCATGTACTTTTGGACATCTAGACCCAAATCGCTCTCTAATAGCAATGTTTGTTTGATTGCTTTGTGTGGCCGTGCTCCCACATGCCTTGATTACTAACTTTCTGTATCTTGAAATGGCCGGTAGGGAACCTATTTGTGTAATGATTCTTATGTATAATTGTTTTCCTCTTTCCTTACTATTAGTGAAGGTAATATGTCCAGTTATTTCGTGAATTATATTTGGTCTTGTTTTTCCATTTATGTTGCAGAATGCTAGCAACTAAAAGTCTTTACTTTTCACTGTAACTATAACTTTCTAAGTTATAATGCTTACAATTGAGCGGAGGTCAAGTTTGAGGCTCACGCTAAAATCTTAAATTGCCTCCAGGCCTTTTGAGTTTTTATTAGGTCCAAGTGGAATCAGTCCCTTGCGTGAATGTGTATACTTATCTGACTTATATAAATGGATCACTATTTATCCGAATTTCGTCGATCATCTTACGTCTGTATAAATTCAGACTTTTGGTCTCTGTGCTTTTTTTTTGTTTGGATTATAACCTACAGTACTCCTACTACTCTACAGTTACCAGGAGGCAATAGAAGATATTACCATGAGAATGGGTGCAGGAATGGCAAAATTTATATGCAAGGAGGTGAGTGATTGATATCACGAAAGGCTCTATTGGACAAATGCTATTTTATTTATTTTGTTGTTACTATTATTCTTGTGATGGCAATAATGCTCAAACATAATCATCAAACTTTTTAATATTAGGTTTCGTTGGTCTTGGGTTTGTAGCTTTAGAGTATAGCCAATGAAAAGTTAAACCTTCAGGGATCTCCCTTTATTTCTTTACCTGCCTGACAATACTAACCAAGTGTCTAAAGAAAATCCAGGTCCTGCTCTATTTCTTCCTCTATATATATGTGTGTGTGTGTGTGTGTGTGTATAAACACTTACACAAGGGATTATTATGTATAATCAAACTTCTACTATTTTTAAATTCTTTCTTCTCAGCTAGTATAGTCTAAGCTTCAGTTTTTCTAATGGTTATGTTTTGTTTGATATATCAGTTATTAGTACTATTGTCATCAATATCGACAATACGAAGGTTATTTTTATTCTGCTGTGCATCTTATGTATATTCATGATCAAATAATCAATATATTATCTAAGAAATACTTAAAAAGAAATAATTCAAGCAAAAATTTGAGGATGAACAAATCTTTTAGCTTCTCTATCGAGCAAGTGTCTAGTATATATTAATATATATTTGCAGGAAGTGTCAAACATGGCTGGCATATTTATACAGTATGTTTGTTTTATCATAATGAATTGAAACCTAAGAGATCAAATCTTTGGTGACGTAATGTGTTCAAAATTTGCAGGCCTGCAGCTACATCTAAGTTGTAGATTTTGTAGAATATGAGACATGTAAATTGTGTTATATCTGCCACTTACAAGTTCCTTGGCTTGCAGGTGGAGACAATAAATGATTATGATGAATATTGTCACTATGTAGCAGGACTTGTTGGATTAGGGTTGTCAAAGCTCTTCCATGCCTCTGGGGCAGAAGATTTGGCTACAGATTCTCTGTCCAATTCAATGGGTTTATTTCTCCAGGTTGTTTTCAACATGAATTTAAGATGGTAAAATATCTTGACTCTTTAATGTGCGGGACTCTAATGCTAACATTGTGTTTTGTACATTCAATATATTGCAGAAGACAAACATAATTCGAGATTACTTGGAGGACATAAATGAGATACCAAAGTCACGCATGTTTTGGCCTCGCCAGATTTGGAGTAAATATGTCGATAAACTTGAGGTTTCTCGTTCAAGCTTGATATCAAAATTTAGTTTCATTTTTTTAATCTACTTCTCTTTACCAGCCATCATGGATGATGTTAATCCAATTTTCAGTAAGCTAATTGCATTGTCCTTCGCTAAAAAAAATTGTATTGTTCATTATATTTTTATTTGGGCTCATTCATTTTATTGGCATCATAGTAAACTTATTATGCAACTTAGGACTTGAAATATGAGGAAAACTCAGCCAAGGCAGTGCAGTGCCTAAATGACATGGTCACAGATGCTTTGGTTCATGCTGAAGATTGCCTAAAGTACATGTCTGACTTGCGAGGTCCTGCTATCTTCCGGTTCTGTGCAATACCACAGGTATATTATCAGAAGAAGCTACTTTATCTTTTTTTTTTAATAAAAAAATACTTATTAGGAGGTTTTCAGGGTATAATAATTGTTTAGCTTGTGTGTAAGGTTGTACTTTTAAATTTCAGCGCCCCTATAGTTTAAGATCTCTGTTTAACTACCTATTTACTCTTTTCATATTCTTTTCTCCTAAATTTTTTTCTGTAGAAAATTTTCATGCATTAGTCATCCAGTAATCTAACCATTTATGCAACAAAAAATACTCTTCCTCCTCATATATACTTCATATATCCCACATTCATTATAAAAATATCACCGTTAATAATATATTTAAACGCATGATTTCTATATCTGCTATGCAGATGAATTAGTAGTAGTCAGTAAAACACCGTTTTTGCATGATTTACTGCGTTCTTGTTCTTGCCATTTATGCCTTTATGAAACATGCATCTGATTCAGAATTCCCTACTTTTCTAGATTATGGCAATTGGAACACTAGCTTTATGCTTTAACAACACTCAAGTCTTCAGAGGGGTAGTGAAAATGAGACGTGGTAAGATGACGATCTATTGCATGTGGCACTCATTGGCATATCATATCAGTAAAAATAAGTCTCTCTCTTTAATAGACTTAATGTTGTAGCATCTTTTTTTCTCTTCTAGATATTGCAAATGATTGCTGTTCTGGATACTACATTTACCAATTTCATTTCTATCTCCAAGGAGAAAAAAAATGACAAATAGCAATATTAAATTAGTCTTCAGGTTTCCTGCATGTTTGGGTTTAGATAAAACTCCCCCACCATGCACCCATTCACTGTGTATATGAGGTGTGTGAATAGGTGATACTTACACACATATAACTTAGGGGATGCCTTTAGTTTAAAGTCGTTTGTCAGGAGAAATCAGATGCTGTCAAGCAATTACTAAATTTCAACACCTTTCATCATTTCTCATCGATAGATATTCCAAATCAGGTTCAAAATATGTTTAGCAATTTATATTTTTTGTTGGTTTGGGCTATACATTATTAGAGTATGATGCATAGATGTTCATCAGGACAATCCTATTTCAGAATATGCTTTTCTTCTCGATATTTTAAGGTTCATATTCTTGTTTGTTATATGAATATAATCTGCCATAACTTGGAACGGGAAAATCATTGGTTCTCATCTTGTTTGAGTATAAATCTCTCTCTATAGTTCGTCTCTGTCTCAATATATATATAATATATATATATATATATATATATATATGTGTGTGTGTGTGTGTGTGTGTGTGCGCGCGCGCGCGCATGCACGTACCTATGCTGCTATGCACATGAAAGATCTAGATAGCAGGATAAAAAATATTGTGATTTCCGTTGGCTATTCCGTGGTGTATGTTACTAAGATGTTTGTAACAAGCACAGATATAGTTTGTGTTTAATTTCTTATTCCCTCATTGTGGTTTCTTTTCTAGGTCTTACTGCTAAAGTTATTGACCAAACAAAAACAATGTCAGATGTATATGGTGCTTTCTTCGATTTTTCTTGTTTGCTGAAGTCGATGCTAATTCTTTTTCTTGTTTGCTGAAGTCCAAAGGTATGCTAATTCTTAATTGCCAATCAAGATTTTATTTGCAAGAATGTATAGATTGAGGTGTTAACAATTACTGAAACTCATGCTGGTGCTAACAATTACTGGCATTGACTATTAAAGGTTGACAACAATGATCCCAATGCCAAATTGAGTAGCCGCCGTTAAAAAAAACTTTGAGCAGGCTAGAAGCAATTCAGAAAACATGCAAGGAGTCTGGAACCCTGTCCAAAAGGTTTTGTTCAAAATTTTATTTGTACCATTTGATTTTCCTCTTGAAACAATATTTTATAGAGTCTGACCTCTTTTGAGTTTGCACCAGGAAATCATACATAATCGAGAGCGAGTCAGGACACAATTCAGCCCTGGTGAGAATTTATGCTGCCTATTTTTTTTTAATTTATAATTTTGATAATAAAGGGAAATCGTCTTGTTTTCAAAATACATATTTTTCCAGAGAGACTTTTTTCTTTGGTCAATAGGTTGTCTTATTTGACTCATTTGAGAGAACCAAATCACGAAAAATCAAGAGAGCTTTTATGGCTTTTGACTTTTCTGTAGAGGTTGAAGACAAGTCACCTCACCATTTACATGTCATTTCCTTTTATTTTTTTTTATTTTAACAAATTTATAATAAAGCATTGAATGATCACTTGCAATATGTCAATGCAGATTGCTATTATCTTCATTATACTAGCTATCCTTTATGCATATCTATCTTCAAACCTACTACTGAACAAACAGTGTAAGTTTTTATCTTCAGGAGAATTTGAAATATACCAACCCAAGTAAAAATTTCTGGAAGACCTGAATTTTCCTTGTGCTTTTGTAGGAGAACCACAGTTCATGACTGGATGCACAAGCAAATTCCTAGTTTCTTCAGAGTAAAGCTTATTATATATACACTGTTAATGTTGTATTCTTGACTTGTAAAACTATTCATTACACATATATCTAATTCTCTTCAGTAGTTTCTAAATTGCATTCATTCTCTTGTTATTAGCAGTTTGAGAATCTCAATAACAAAATTTGATGAGCCAGCTTAACTTTGTACTTTATGGCACGCGGTTGTTGAAACTTGAAAGTGGGAATCCTAGTCGAAATGTTATACTCCCTCTATTCCAATTTGAATCTCATGGTTCAAAATCCCATTTGTGGAATGGGGTTCAAGACGTGTTGATAACACATTCAAATTTGAAGAAATAGTAAAGGATTTTCGTAACATTTTCTATATAGTTTCCTAAAATTTAAAATAACACTCTTCCCTTTAGGTTTTGACGAGGGGGATTGGGGAGAAGGGCATATAATGTACAATAGTTGGTAAAAACATGTTTGTAGGGAAATTGCACAACTATTTAGAAGCCCGTAGCCATGCCAATTTTATGTGAGACTATAAGCAGTGTATTTCAACCAAAAATCAGCAGCCCCATATCTGGTGGCCCAGCAAAAGGTCAATGAACCCAATTTCAGCCAATTGCTGGGCCAATAGAACCAGATTTAGCCCATTACAAAAATTGGCCTGCTATGGGCCTACCTTCTACCCATATTTAAACTACTACTCAATTCAGTTCAACTGAGTATATTTGTCCATCATAGTTCTAAAGGCCCAATCTGTCCCATTATGAGGCCTGATTGTAGGCCCAATGTATGCCCATTTACAAGACTTTAGTCCCAAAATGGACATAACACTAACCCATTAGCATATTAACCCAAATCTGGTCTTAAGAAAAGACTAGTCCAGCCCAGCCCAACCTGCACAGCCCAAAACTTAAAATTCAAGCTAGGCCCATTACAAAAAATGGCCTTCTGTGGGCCTACCTCTACACATCTTAAAACTACTACCCAATTCAGTTCAACTGATAATATTAGCCCATCATAGTTCTAAAAGCCCAATCTGTCCAATTATGAGGCTTGATTGTAGGCCCAATATATACCCAATCCCAAGACTATAGTCCCAAAATGGACATAACACTAACCCATTAGCATATTAACCCAAATCTGGTCTTAAGAAAAGACTAGTCCAGCCCAGACCAGCAGCCCAAAACTTAAAATTCACGTAAGGCCCATTACAAAAAATAGCCTTCTCTGGGCGTATCTTCTACCCATTTTAAAACTACAACCCAATTCAGTTCAACTGAGCTTATTTTAGCCCATCATAGTTCTAAAGGCCCAATCTGTCCAATTATGAGGCCTGATTGTAGGCCCAATAATGCCCATTCCAAAGACTATAGTCCCAAAATGGACATAACACTAACCCATTTGCAAATTAACCCAAATCTGGTCTTAAGAAAAACTAGTCCAGCCCAGCCTAAAACTAAAAATTTACGCTAGGCCCATTGCAAATAATAGCCTTCTCTGGGCCTACCTTCTACCCATCTTAAAACTACTACCCTACCCAATTCAGTTCAACTGCCAATCATAGTTCTAAAGGCCCAATCTGTCCAATTATGAGGCCTGATTGTAGGCCCAATATATGCTCATCCCGAAGACTATAACACTAACCCATTAGCATATTCATCCAAATCTGGTCTTAAGAAATGACGAACCCAGCCCAGCCCAGCTGATCTCAGCCTAAAACTTAAAATTCACGCTAGGCACAATTTTTAATTGGGCCTCAGGGTTGAGCAGGCAACCCAATAACAGACATCTCAGTGTGATTGTTACTGGCAGCAAATGCAATAAGGACAGCTATTTCTCTTCCAATTTTGTAAACTATGGGCACGCTAACTTTTCCCAATCGGTAGTTTAAAACATAGAACTCAGAATACAAAGTAGAGCACACTCGTAATTGAGCAACTTCATTTCTTCGGTTACAGAAAATTCGAGGAAAACTGGCCCAAAAAACAATTTCTACAAAAAAAAAAAAAAAAAAAAACTCTGAAGACCTGTTCGTTCACTCATTATCTAGACAGGCATAAAAATAAACCAAGAAAAATAAGTAACTGTTTATAGAAGAGCATATGCACATACAAAAACTTAATTCAATAAGAATGGAAACTCCGGATATATTTCACAACAAAAAGCAGGTTATTGTTGGAGTCCTATAATGGCAAGAACAGACGCATGCTCTCTACTCGTGGCCACGAACAAAGAATACATACAACCACTAAATTGAACAAAGCTGATATTCTAGAACAAATCAGCGATCTTGCTTGCCAGAACACGTTCCCGTCTTTCAATGTATCCAAATGGGAACCAACCTGCTTTCCCTTTACATTCACCTTCCGCCCAACCATTATTTGACACCTGTAAAAATAGCAAACATGAATTAGCAAATAAATCTATAAATAGGAATAATATTACAAGTTGCGAATAGAACCATGACTAAGATAATCAAATCTAAAGGGGAATACAATTGGACACGTTGTGCTTAATCATGCAAAAGTGAAAAGACATACTTGCAGCAAATACCAATGAAGTGGTGAATAATTAAATTATATCTTCTTTTGTGTAATCTTTCATTTTATTTTGTTGGAACGAATCTGAGTCGAATATTATCACAGGAAGTGGTCATAATCAGTGCCAGCTACAATAAGAGCACCAAACATTATTTGCTCCAAGAAACATCAATCCACTGGCTTTAACCTATAATCCCCATAATCTAGACACAGTAAGCATTTTCTACATTACCAAGTCCTCAAATTTCATGTGATTAAAGAACCTTAAAAACAGTAAAAATGTGCAGATCCGCTCAAGGACCTACTGTTTAGGTAAATATTTAATGCGTTCCCCGACCGGAGAGGTCAAAGCCAAAAATGGGATGAATAAAGGAGATCAGAGAGATATGTGGACAACTTGACTGTAGTATGGGTCAGATGTTTTCGTGAGTAAAGCAGCAGATCTCCCCTTATTTCGGGAAAGATGGTGGCCGCAAATACTCTGATTCTTCTGCAGACCAGAACTAAATTTTTAAACCAAGGAATATATTGTTTTCCCTCCCCCAAAAAGGTAAAAGTCACTTCCTATTTCAGGATGTCTGGAATTGAGAAACCACTATCAAAATCAGTTTCACTAAATCTCATTATATTTAAGTGAGTTGTGATTAAGTCAAACTTTTCTTAAGAACTTCAACTTTTCTATTAGTGCTCTCATTTTGGGAGGGAAGTAGCATGTCACAGAATAAGCACGTTTCACGTTCTTTTCTGAACGGTAAGTATTCAAGCTTTTTAAAAATTTAAATTGTACTTTTGGTGTAAAACTTTGCGAAGACATTCTCAATGAAACCGTTAAAAATTATATAAACATAAAACTAAATTAACAAACAATATAGACTGGAGCACCATTGGAGATGTTAATTGCAAACCTTTCGAATAACAACGTAGTCACCAATAGACAAATTGAGCTCCACATCAGATTCAGCTTGATACGAATACAAAGCCTACAATAAGATGGGGGTTAGAGCAACGAGCACAGTAATTTAAAAAAAAGAAGGTAATATTAAGTAGTCATCATAAAGAGTGCAGACTCATCACTTGGTCAATCAAATTCATATTAAAAACAATTGTTATAATTCACTTACTTCTCCTAGAAAGTAATCCATGCCATCAGATGATCCATTATGCATTGCAGAAGTAAAAACAGTATTTACTTCTTCATATGATGGCGGTGGAGAACTATTGTCTACACTTTGAGTAGGAGGAGCTGCTTCAATTCGTTGTCGCTCTGACATCATCTATTACAAATAGGAAAAAAGAATTATCATGTCATCATCATAGGAAGTAGAAAAGGAAAAGGTTAAAAGAAACAACTCAAAGAAAAAATTAACTTGGAGTTACTTATTCGCATAACCTCTCCACCTCTGAGCAGGTGGCACATGACCTAGGTCTCATAAGAGTACAACACCTATTCTACAATTAAACTAGTTTGCAGCCTCAAGCCAACAAAATATTCAATTGATGATTTTATAAAATACTTAAATACTTAAGATTCATATATATTGAAGAAAGCAGGGTAGTGTTAATAAATTATTCAAACTAGGTGTCTGTTAAAGTTGTTCCTCTCCTTATTATCTACTTCAATTTGAGACATCACATATGATGGTTAGCTACAGGCCTTGGCCAGCAACAATTTTTTTCTTGACTCTGAGCCTATTTTATAACTAAGCATCAGTTTGAGACAGAGAGAATATGAGAACAGTAAAACTCTTTTAAGCCTCCAGAAAACCACCTGGGTACCATGCAACTGTCTATAAACGTATCTCCTATGTTTTATATCCATATTAAAATTTTGCCTAATACATAATTAGTGAATTTCTTCCCCTGATAAAGAAGAGCATAACGCTATGTGGAGTTCCAAAAATGAAATTTGTCTATGCTATCAAGTATCAACAACATCAATAGAAGACCTTGACTAAGCCAATACCAATATGAATCCCTAAAAGGCTACAATTATTAATGCACCACTCGTTTCAATCAATCACTAGGTTCACCATGATGTCAAACCAGACAACCAAACTAAGTTTTGACCTGACAAATCATTTGATTATGACTTATGAGGGCTAACTGCACATAAACATGTTTAAATACTCAATTTAAATTTGAGCGGTGTTTTAACATATGCTCGACTAGCCTGAACCCCTGAGCTTAATTCAACATAGAAAATTTTATTTAGCACATAGTATTGCTGTATTTCAATTTTCTTCAGATTCAATCTTTCATCTAATAAAGCAAGCATGTTAAATTAGGCAATCAATTGGGTCACGCTCTTTCATGACACTAAAAAACTACAAAAACCTAATTCGACTTGTAAATTGCTGCAACAAAGTGGTGCTAATGATGTATAGCATTCCATATATCAGTAACTAAATTTCGACAAGTGATGGTAAAAGTTAAAACGAAAGTTTTATTTAACTTGACTATGATTAAGTCCAATAACTTGAATTTGGGCCTGCTGGAACTCATATTGTGAATGTTGGTTTATCATTTAAGTAACTAAGTTAACTTAGCTAATTAGCCGGGCAATATACAGCTTTCACTACTAGACTATCCCCCAAAATCAAGAATTCATACCTTTTCATCATGAATCATTAGTGCAGCACTGCTGAGTGTACCGGTTCTTGCTAAAGACGACAATCTTTTGCCTTATCAAGTTCATTTGCTTGGTCTGATGATTGTACAACTTTAAAAGCCATCATTGATATATCTACTTACTCCTTTATTAGTTAAATGGGTGAAATGGAGCCTTCATTTCTTATTAAACATCCTGGGGGTAATTAGTTTGTTTGTCTTCTAACAGAAATTAGGGTAAAATTTTACTTTGATTGCCAAACTTGAAGCTGTTTTGAGTGACACTCCCGTTACAGTCAAGAATTTCTTGCTAGATATCGTTTCCTGAAAATACTTTCATGCATTTTATAGATCGGAAAAATGTGGCACATATACAAGCCCTCTCATGAAAAGCATCAGTGACACAATTACATACCTCGCCTTCAAGCTGGTCAAGTATCTGGAGAACTTTCTGATGGTAAGCACGTTCTGATTCAACCTTCAATACAGAAGAAAAACCATAGGACAAATTTTCAAATCTTATTCCTGATGTAAGATGAATTTATATACAATCTATTAGACTTAGCCAGCAGGTTATTTACCATGGAAATGAGTCTCTGGAGTGTCAACCTTTGTTGTTGAGCTTCAACAGCAGCCATTGCTGCAGTAGCTTCTTTACCCAATATTCCCATGTTTGATTTTAGATCTTGAAGCTTTGACTCTGCTGCTTCAAGTTTCAAAACAATGTCAGGATTGCCTGTTCCTTCTCGCACTTTTGTTTGGCGTTTTGAAACTTCAATAGCCTATCTAGGTTTGAGAGAAAAATGAAATTAAAAGCTTGGAGGAATCATGCTGTTCAAAGAAATTTTGCTATTACTGTTAAAAAAAGTATAGCAATTGATATATAATAAATTCCATAAAAAACTATTCATATTTGTGAGCACCAGGGAACCACAGTATACTGTATACACTGGCAAGAACAAAGTTTAAGAAGATAACCCAAGACAGACGGAATTTTGGTATAATTTTGTGCATTCCATACTGATGTAGAATTGAAACAATAAAAAAATACCTGAGCTTCAGCCTCTTGTCGCATTCTATCGTAACGTTGAGCAAGATGTCGAGCATCCTCTAGAGGAGCTCCCATTACCATTGCTCTTAATGGTTCTGCGACCTGGTAATTGCCAAAAGAAGCAAAGCAAAGATTCAAGCACAGTGCTGAAATACCTATTAATTATTGCCAATAAGACAAGGAAAAGGGAATAACCTTTAATGAAACTAGTACAGTCAAAAGTTGAATAACAATGCCAAACCATTAAAGGAAAAAGAAAAGAAATAGAAAGAAAAAAATAAAAATAAAAACAAGGTTTCAATAGTAAACTTCAAATCTCAGAGTACTTCTCCCATGGCTCACCAATCACCAACCTAAAACCAGGTTATCAATGACTCAATGCTATTATTCCCTTTTATCACGCGGCCTTTTACATTATTTATAACAAACCAAAGTGATTTAATATAAGCTATGGTCCCCTTTATCAAATGATCTTTTGCATAAATCATCAACAGAAAATGAACCAAAGTGATTTAAAAAATGTATAATTTACTCTTAGTGAAAGGACTTTGGTAATTTATCTAATCTTACACAGTTTTAAATCTCTAATGGTGAAAAGAACTGTTTTTTACTTGCAAAAGGGGAAAAAAAAAAGTCAAACCTAACATCTAAAATTTGTTGAAAGAAGAGGAGAAGGGGTGGGGGGTGGTGTTCCAAAAATAGGCTGACCTTGCATATTTTGATTTTCTGGTGCTACTTTCATCATAACCAGTGAAATTACATTAATACATCTAGGCAAGCATTGAAGATTTTTTTTATTTATATTTTTGGTTTTATTAAGTTAAATTTCATAAGACATTAATTTGATTATCATCTCTGCAACACCAAAACTAGAAATTATTTCCATTTTATGTTGTAGTACCTAGAATTAATTTAACCATGCATTAATTTCTTATGATAGAACTTCAAATGGATTATTACAACACCCCAAAACCATTGCGATAAAGAATTGGGAACATGGTGGGTATAAAATTCTCAACAAAATACAAGCTCTTTTCTTTTCATGAGATGTAACAAGCTTAAGTCATGATATCTGAATTTGGGGTGTCTAACATTTCGTTAAGAAGAAAAGACAAAATTAATCCAACCTGTGTGCCAAACGCTTTTAACAGATTTCCACGTTCCTTCTCCATTTGGGCACGAGCACGTCCAAAACTTAGTGCAGCTTTTGACAATGTGCTGCCACTGGTACATGTATTCTCAGCACCATATTTCCTGCTATCTTCTGACAGCTTAGTTCCTGTCAAAAAAGAATCAGCATCAAAGCATATCTTGCTGAATGAAACTAGAATGCCTAGGCAAACTCACCTATTTCAACTTGCTTGGACCCAGTTACAATATAACCTTCTACACCACGAACAATATCCCTTTGAAAATGCTGGGAAAACAAAATTGTGAGCACTAATAAGCCCGGCAGAAAAAAAAAGTGGATCATGAATGTCTGCATCCCATTGAGACTTGTAAGGGAGATAAAATAGATGGAACTTCAGCAAATAATAGTAATCAGAGAACTCAATAGAATATATAACTATTATAACAAATTAACAATAATGTAAATTCAGCCACAACTTCAAAGCCACATATTTGGCTGAATCAGCGTCAAAAAGAAAGTTCATACTGCATAGAGTTGGCAAAAAATTGCGAGCACTAATAAGCCCAGGCAGAAAAAAAAAGTGGATCATGAATGGTCTGCATCCCATTGAGACTTGTAAGGGAGATAAAATAGATGGAACTTAAGAAAATAATGGTAATCAGAGAACTCCATAGAATATATAACTATTATAACAAATTAACAATAATGTAAATTCAGCCACAACTTGAAAGCCACATATTTGGCTGAATTGGCGTCAAAAAGAAAGTTCATACTGCATAGAGTTGGCAAAAAAGGCCTTAGATCAGTTTGCAAAGTTAGGACACGGTACGTAGGAAGAAACTCAGTGGGATATCAAGCTCAATTCATGATTAGTTAGCTTCTGACAACCAGGGGAAAATAATATTCTCCCAGGCTTCTATTTTTCCTGATCCAAGATTTTCAAAGCCAAAAAAGGAAACTGAACAGGAGGAACAAGCAACCTTGGCAGCGCGTGTTGAAATATATAGTTTCTCAAGTTTCTGGTGCTGCTGAAATTCTGCTCCATCAGTAACGAAATCTGAACCTCCATAACCCCCAGCGCCAAACTGCTTAAGGACGGCCTGATATTGAAATCAATTACAATTAGATGCATGTATTATGGGAAGAAAGATTGTACACATTCATATAACGAAGATGGGAAAAAATAGTTAGGCATTTTAATAATAAAAAGAAATGTTTTAAAGCAGCTACGGGACAAGATAAAAATAGCATAAACTAATGATACGAAAGGCATGAGTGCTTATTGCAAGAACATAAGAACTGTGTATTATCAAGTTGATGGCAATACTAGCGGATTGATGCGCCATGGAAGATGATACGTATTTATGATAAGCGAGGAAGGGAAGCGAGTTTAGACTCGATGGATAATCTAGGGCTTTAATCATAATGCAATGCATAATCTAGGCTTTCAAATTTTTACCAAAAGAATTTTAGTAATGCAAGCAATTTTTAACTTAATTATCTTGGTCCAAAATACAAGTGTTGTTTTATTTTATGTTTGGTTGGCTATAGCTTATTATATAGTATATTGGGAACTTGAGATAAATTGAATATTGTTGTTGTCTCACTCCCCAATTTTCTCTCTCTAATTTTCTCTTATATATCCATTGTGCTACACTACAAGTACATTGGCGAAGAATATACAAAAGCAATCGCCTGGCCTAATCATGAAGCAAACATCACAGTTTGGCCAGTTTACATTATGAGCTACAGCTTACTTATCAAAGAAAAAAAAAGGGCTGCAAGCTCACCATTTTATCTTGCAAGATAACATTTCTCCTCCACCAATGTATACTTTACAAAATCATTTCTTAGAATATAGTATCCTCCCCTTCCTTTTGCAGTCTGATGATCAAAGCTTTCCTGCCCTTATTGACATGAAATTCAGCACAAAGAATTGGGAGTGCCCTTATTCCTTCTTGATGTCTTTATGTAATTTATGTGCTATTAAGTGTATGAAGCTTCAATAAGACCACTGTTGGGGAATGGGTTTTAGGGCTCGGTTGGTTCGGTGGGCCCCAGGCCACGTGAAGGAATCTTTCCCACATAGGAATAAATTATGGGCAGTAGGCAGAGTTTTAAGGAATCTACGAGTCCTAGTTGTATTTAATTTCTAATTCCTAAAGAAGGATCATGATTAGATTCGACTCTTTTTAAGGAGAGGAGATCGATTATGGTCTGTCATGATAAGGAGTCTTATTCAATTTGGTAACTGTCATGATAAGGAGTCCTATTCCAATTCGGGGACGGGCATGGAGAAGAATGTACACAACATTATTTTTGAGCACTAAAGCATTAAGCCTCCATTGTTAACATGTTTTTAGCCTATACTTATTCTCACACCAGATCTACCCCCAGCGGCCCAACCCGTCAAGTTTCTACGTGTGGTTTCGTTTCTGTGCAGGATTGTACGCATTATTGGTGATTGGACGCGTGGAAATTTTAACGTTAACAATGGCGCTAGAAAAAGAGCTCTTTATTGCTAGATAATTATTTTCAATCTCTTAGAATTTTAATCGGAGTTATGACGACGAGCAAGGCGTATACAGTTTCAGCACGGGACAAATCAACGGTCAACACATCTTCTCAATCCGGGGGGTCGGTCAAAGACAGGTTGGGCCCTTCAATTCATGTTTTGGAAAGACTCAGGCCCAACAGTCATTCTATGGGTTCAACAAAGGGTAAGACGACCCCGATCAGACGACAACTATTATCTGCGCGCACGAGAAGAGTGTAGTCCCCACGGTAGTGTGCCGAGGATACTCGATTTTCACGCACACGATCGAACTTCAAGCATGATTGTCAAGACAAAAACTCGAAGGGTGATGGTCGGAGAATAAGGATGTTATAGAGGCTCTACGCCTTTTTGCGGAGGGAATGAATTTTAATAGCCATCTTATCGGGAGGAATGAAGTTTATTCTAGCCATCATCGAGCGCCGGAAGGACGACGGAGGACGATCCAAGACACGTCGTTCGGACGGTTCTCAACTCGAGAAGAATAGGCGTAGGAGTCTCTCTCGGGAAGGCAGTAGTGAAGGGCGAGGGAGGTCAGGACGAAGGTGGCCTCTCCGAAGCATGATTGGGATAGGCACAGGTCATCCCCGGAAGGATGAGTCTGACCCTCTGGCACGAAGAGTAGCAGAGCTAGAGAAGAAGCTGACAGAGGTCAATCAAGAAAAAGTGGTGCCGATTGATCCTCCCTCGCCCTTCTCTCCGAAGATCGATAGGATTCGGGTCGACCCCAACAAGAAGGTTCTGCATATAGAGAGTTACGACGGTACTGACGATCCTATGACCACACCCAGGCGTATGATTGGCTCTCAAATACTTTACCACGAGGTTGGATGTGGTGTGGTCAAAGAAACTGGTGAAGGATATGATGTTTAACGCTCCGAAGGATCTCGCTGAAGCATACGACCGGGCAAAAAGTTTTATCGTGATTGAAGAGGCTATTGAGAGCTTAAGGCCGAACACTCAATCTTCGGAGAAGCCTAAAGATCGTGATAGGAATAACCATCCTTGGTTAGATAATAACCAAAACAGTTGGACAACCAAACCAAGAGGAGTTTCAATAATAGGGGTTCGGGAAGAGGCCGACCGCCCTTCCTGAACCGTGACGTCAACAAAGTTCACACCCCTCTTAATACGGATCGGGGAAAGATATTGAAGGAGATGAGAGACAAGTCTTATTTTGAAGAATGTCCGGCCAATACCCGTCCATGGAGAGGAAATCAGAATCGATACTGTGACTATTATCACACCTATGGGCAATCCACAAAAGATTGTCAAAATTTGAAGAATTTAATTGAGAAGAATATTCAGAGCGGGGAGTTGGTTCAATATGTCTCTGGGCGAAATTGTTAGAGAAGCAGAGCAGGCAACAAAATTCAGGAGCAGAATGCAAACCCACAACCACAACCACAACCACAATCTGAACAAGTTCAGCCGACCCGGCGTGTGGTGGATCAGTTGGAAAAATAACCGGGAAGAAGCGACGAGGCGTCTTGGATTCTATGCTTACTGTGTCTGAAGTCCGAACAGCCTGCTAGGAGGGATCTGTAGTACCCTGGTACGGTTATTTCTTTTTCTGACGATGATTACCCGTTTAAACCTATTGAGCAACATCATGAAGGTGCACGGGTTATCATGGCACAGGTCGGATCGATAGATATGAGGAGGATTATGATTGACAACGGTTCTTCTGTTGACATACCCATGCATACCAGAGGATGGATTTGTAGGGGCGTAAGATGGACGTCGGGCAGGAGCCCCCTTGTATGGATTCAGGAAAACGATCCGGTTCGGGTGGCGGGAACCATCAAACTACCGGTCGTCTTCAATACGGCTCAGCAAGTTGAGGTGAACGTTAAATTTTTTGTAGTGTACTTGGATTTGACGTATAATGCTCTCTTGGGAAGACCGACGTTGACTGCGTTGCAGGCAGTGACGTCTATATCTCACTTCAAGTTAAAGTTTCCTACACCGAATGGAATCGGCGAAGTTAAAGGTGATTTAAATATTGCCCGAAGGTGTTACACAAACTCTTTGATATCATCAGGGGTTGGAGTCGGTAAATAGAGACAGATCATGACGATCGAGGTGGAACCTGAGTACGGAACCCCTTGCTCTACCAGTCGAAGAGACGGAAGACATCAAGTTGATCGAGAAACGTGAGGATAAAAAGCGATCGAAGATGGGTCGTAAGGGAACACTTACTAATACCACATATACCCATGATTTTCATTAGTCGATGTGACTTTCATCATAATTCACGTAAATCATTTCCACAATTTAACAAGGAATGGAGCCTTTTCGTGAAATTTTGAAGAATAATAAAGAGACGGGGTATTAGCATGGATGCCCAAGGATGACATGCTATGGAAAATACTATGCATAATAGAATATAATATATTTTATTTATAGAATAAGGAGTTTTACATTTTATTACATTAATAATACTAATAAAACAAAACTTCATTTCACTTACTTTGAAAAAATTTCAAGCTTAGGATGATGAATCCGAGGTGGAACCCGCACTCTACTGAACATCGAGTTGATCACAGGGAAGCGAGGATAAAGAATCGAGCGGGATTGTATTAGCATGGGTGCCCATGACGACGACATGTTGAGGTAGATGGATTTGCACAAGTTGAATGTAGTCCGGCAAAAGAGGAGAATCTTCGCCCCCAAACGACAAAAAATCATTGATGATGAGGTGGCTAAGTTATTAGTAGCCGACTTCATATTTGAGATTGATTATCCCGAGTGGCTGGAGAATGTGGTGTTAGTTCGGAAGCGGAATGGAAAGTGGTGAACTTGCATCGATTACATAGATTTGAATAAGGCGTGCCCGAAGGATTTCTACCCACTTCCACATATTAACCAGTTGATAGATGTCACTTCGAGGTACGCTCTGCTAAGTTTCATGGATGCCTTTTCGGGATATAATCAGATTTCGATGACATCCCGAAGACGACCTTCATCATGCATCGGGTGATCTATGCTTACAAAAAGATGACTTTCGGATTACTGAATGTCGGTCTACTTATTTTTGAGCGAACAAGAAACATGGAGTTGTATGTGGACGACATGATCATCAAGAGTTTTTCTGTTCGAGGGCATCTGAACGATCTAGAAAATTATTTCTGAATTATCCGGGATTATAACATTCGCCTCAATCCAACTAAGTGTACTTCCGGCCTGGGTTCAGGAAAGTTCCTCGGTTATCTGGTGAGCAAGCGTGGAACTGAGGCTAATCCGGAGAAGGTCAAGGCTATATTGGACATGAAGTCCCCTCATACCTTTAAAGATGTGCAGCGGTTGACGAGTTCGATAGCAGCATTGAGGGGATTCATGTCTAAGTCTGCAGAAAGGTGTTTACAATTTTTTTTGACACTTTAAAGGGGTTGAAGAACGAGAAGACGTTTCAGTGGACTTCAGAGTGTGAAGACGCTTTTCAAGGGATCAAGAGATACTTGTCCTCGGCACCACTATTGAAAAAGTCGATCCTTTCGGAATCCTTGTACCTATATTTAGCAGCTAAATCACTAGCGGTCAGGGCGATTTTGGTGCGGGAGGCGGGAGGAAAACAATTCCCCGTCTATTATGTCAGTCAATCCCTTCGGGATGCAGAGACAAGGTACCCGAACCTGGAAAAGTTCGCCTATGCACTGATAGTGGCTAGTAGGAAGCTTCGACAGGGTCGGTTGATAGTGGTATATAATGATCAGCCCTTGAAGAAGGTGTTGCACAAGCCGGATGTTTCAGGACGGCTCACTGCCTAGGTTATGGAATTGACGCAATTTGTTCTGGAGTATTACCCTCGGACGACGATTAAGGGCCAGACTTTGGCCGACTTTGTAGTGGAATGCTCTTTTTTTGAACCCGACGCAACTAGTCAGTCAAACGTAGTCGTGGGTTCAGTTTTGGATGTTCGGCCGGTTCAGACTTTATGGACACTCTATGTAGATGGGTCATCAACTTCAGATGTCAGTGGAGCAGGGGTGAATCTAACAAGTCCAGAAAGGTTTAAGTGCAGCAGGCCATCCGATTCTGGTTCAAAGCAACTAACAATGAAGCTGAGTATGAGAAAATTTTGGTTGGGTTGTGATAAGAGCCTGGAGGTTCAGAGGTTGATCATCTTCAGCAACTCCCAGTTAGTAGTCAAACAAATTTCGGGAGAGTACAAGGCCCAGGGGACAAGAATGACTAAGTACTTGGTTGAGGTTAAGGATTGGCTCCATTATTTCAGTTCTTATACTTTTCAGGGGGTAGATCGCTCGAACAATACTATTGTCGATGCTTTGTCCAGGTTGGCTACGGCGGAGGCGAGTTCTTTCAGTGGCTCGATATACTTGGAGGTTTTGGATGTCCCAAGTGTTTAGAAGATAGAAGTGCTGGTGCTAGAGATCAGACTGTTGGCTTACGCCTTATATAAAATATCTAAGTGATGGTGCTGGCGAATAAGATAAAATACAGGAGTTCGAATTTTGTTTTGAGATTTGTATCGCCGTGCATTCTCTTCACCTTTACTGAAGTGCTTGGTACCGTCTGAAGTATATTATGTTCTTCGGGAAGTTCATAAAGGAATCTTATCACATGGGTGTGAAGGCATTAGCATATGAAGTAGTTCTTCGGCAAGGGTATTACTGACCAACAATGTTTAAGGAAGCTAAGGAGTACGTCAAGAGGTGTCTGAAGTGCTAGTTGAACAACCTTGTTCCTCATCAGCCGCCTGAAGAGCTGTTTCGATCTTGTCCCCGATTCCGTTCGCTATGGGGGATCGATATTTTGGGCCCGCTATCGAAGGCAAAGGGGCAGGTAAGCTTTGTGATAGTGGTCATTGATTATATAACAAAGTGGGTAGAGGCCAAATCTCTTCGAGCTTTCACTGAGCAGGAGCGTTTGAAGTTCTTTAAAGAATATGTGGTTTTTCGATTCGGTATTCCTATGGTTCTGGTATCTGACAATGGAAGACAGTTCGTGGGGTCTAAGTTTGAAGAGTTTCTGAAAGATTTGAGCATTTAGCATCGGGAGACTTCGGTAGCACATCCACAATCTAACAGTCAGGTAGAGGTTACTAATCGGATCTTGCTTAACGGGATTAAGAGGAGGCTAGACGAAGCTAAAGAAAGATGGCATGAGGAACTACTTAGTGTTCTATGGGCGTATCGAACTACTCGGACAACAACAGGCGATTCGTTGTTCAGGTTGGCATATGGGACCGATGCTCTTGTTCCAATCAAGATTGGGTCTCCTTCACTTCGGGTCAGTCAATATAAAGAGTTATATAACGATGAAGGCCTTCGCCTTGATCTAGATATGTTAGAAGAGGTTCGGGAGTCGGCACTGATAACGCTATCAATCTACTAATGAAGAACAACACGACATTATAATAAGGGTGTCAAGCAAAGGAGGTTTGAAGTGGGTTATTTAGTTCTTCGGGAGGTGGAGGCTTCCACGCCCCAAAGTGTTGGAAAGTTGATGCCAAATTGGAAAGGTCCCTATGAAGTTGTTGAGGTGTCGAAGCCAGGAACTTACCGACTTCGAGCTATGGATGGATCAGAAGTCAAAGACACTGGCATGTTGGAAGGCTTAGGATGTATTATCAATTATACATGTTAAGTTGTTTGTTTTTATGATATTGTAAATTTATCAAGTTATTCATGAGAATGAACATTTAGTTTTGCTAAAAGATGTTTTCATTAATTATCAATATTTGTACATGGGGTTTGGTTAAATGATAAAAAGAGGAGGGTTATCCTCGGCTTCGGATTCATCATCAGAAGAATTCAATTTGAGTGTCGAACCCGGCCGTCAACATCTTCACCCTTATTCTTTCTTTATGGCTTTGGTAGCCTTCGGAGAACTGGGATATGATTTTTTCGGTCAGTTCTGGCGATTCTTGATAATCCTCAATGATTTTCTTTTTAGCGGCCTCAGAGATGGTTGATTTTTCGTTTTTCAGCCGTTCATAATCCTTCTCCAGGTCTGAAGGCGCCTTCAACAGGTTTCTCATCTTATGGTGGAGTTATTCAAATTGACCTTCAAAGGTTGTGTAGGCCTTTTGCAACGCCTCATTGTCTTCTTTCAGCTCGTTCCATTCCACTAGAAGTTTTTCCCTTTGCTCTGAGAGCTCGTTGAATTACCATTTTAGCTCTTTTATTTCTGGTGATAATTCGTTGGAGTGGAGCCAAGCCTCAATATGTTTCCCTCTCTCTTCCAACAGGTCGGATGTGGCAAAGCTTTCGGCTCTGCTGAAGAGGTGCTCAAAGAATGGTTTCAAGCTCTTTCTTTCGAGCTGACATCTCCTGGACTCGGATCGACTGAAGGATGACAACGCCTGAGAATGATGTAAGTATGTTAAGTGGTTATGTTAAGAGCATGGAAATTCTTAAAATAGAAAAGGGGAAATTAGTTGTCCTTACCCGACCCTGATGGACGGCAGTGGCGATTACCAAATCTTCGGGTTTGAGGCCCTCGAACTTCTCGTCATCTCCTAGCAAGACGAAAGCGTTGAAGTTTTCATAGGGGAAGTTGTGAGGCATATCCTGAGGCCAGGCGGTATTCAAGAATCCTCGAGGTGGAATCGTTGATGATGCGGGCTCTTTGGAGGAAGGGGTACAGGGGGTTTGAGTTGGTTTCGCTTCGGGCTCTTTTCATGGGACGTTCAGTTGTGGTTTCTTCGGATTGATTTTCGGGAGGAGTTTTTTGGGAGGTTGTGAAGTCGGTGGTTGGTGAAACGAGATCGGTAGAAATAGGGGCATCAATGATTAACGTAGGGGCATCAAAGGTTAAAGGAGGGGCTTCGGAGGTTGAAGTGGGGAGTTATGTTTCTTTTTCATCAGAATTACTTTCTCCGATCTAGTTATGTCTAAGGATTTTTGGGTTGTTAGCGATGTATGCATGGGGACAAGTAGGGGGACGGTTTGTGATGATGGGTTCAGAAGTTTTTCTGTGGAGATTTCTATTATAGGAATTGTTTCGTTTTCGGGAATCTCGTCAGTAATGGGTCGAGGGATGGCTTCGGTTATGGGAAGAGGTTGAGAACTGGTTTCCTCGAGGGTTTTCGATTTGATAATTGATACTGCACACACAAAATGAAATTTCTTAGAAAACAAGTAATCACAAGTTAAGAGTAAGGAAGTTGAGATGGAGCTTACATCCATGTTGATAGAGTCAGGTGGGGTCGGATAACACTTCAATGGCCCAGTCAACGTTCTTTATTTTATTGTAAAATGCTCGGAAATCATCTACTCTATTTTTAGGGAAACGAGTAACCTTGACGATAGGGTCTTCAGTGGTGGCCCAGTTGGGTAGAAGTTGGACATCGATGCCTTTGATGTAGATCCATTGAGACTGCCACCCTTTATGCAGGTGGATTTGCCTAGTTGTTTGTTTAATTGACGAAGGTCTGGTTCCTTGGATAGGCCTACACTGAACAAAGCAAAGAAAAAGTTAGCCCGGGGACGATTTTGTGTTCGTGGCAGAAGGCTATGAAGCTGATTAGATGAATATATGAGTTCGACACCAACTGTGCGAACCCGATCCCTACAAATCCAAGGAAGGAGGCAATGAATTCGTGCAAGGAAAATCGAATGACATATTTTAGGGCCCAAAGGGGGACGGCGACCCATTCTCCCTTCGGTCGCCAGTACTCTCGAATAGGTTTGAAGCTCGAAGCTCGTATTCATTCGAGATCTGGAATTGTTTTCGGATATTGGCTAGTTGATAACTTTTAATGGAAGTTCTGGTGTTTATATGGGTGTAGGCTTTATCAGACGAGTAATGGTTCCAGATTCTTATTTATGTAAGCTCGCCTAGTGGTGGAGTGGGGGTGCTTGTCGATGAAGAGGTAGTTGCTTCTGTAGGGTGGTGATTGTGGTAGTGATTGGTTGTTGGAGGTCGACGGGAATGAGATCACTCGTAGAATGGTGGAAGGGGTGATTTAAGTGGATGTTTGGTTGGGTGGTTGAACAGAAGAGGGAATGGAGATCGTGTTATCTGGGGCGGTGTTGTCTGCCATTTCTCAGCCGAAGAATGTCGAGTTGTTGGTGCAGTTTCCCAGAGGAGGAGTTGCAGAGGGAGGTTGAACTCTGGGGAAGCTTTTTGCAAATTCGAGCTTGAGAGGAAAAATTGAAATTAGGTGACAAAAGTGTGGCGGCCGATCTTTTGTTTTGGGGGTGCAGCGCGGTTATGATTGAGGTGGGGCCAGCATTACCACGTGGGGTGGGGTGTGACTTTTGGTATTCGTATCTGACTTAAAGGTGATTTTTGTATTTTCTTGTTAAATGTTTAGTATAACAAGAAAGTGGGGGGCAATGTTGGGGCATGGTTTTTAGCAATGTTCTAAAAGGCGCTAGGAGGGAGGCGGGCGGCCGAGGGGGGCCTAGCGCCTAGGGGCCTAGGCAGGGCCTAAACGGAATTTTTTATTCTAAGTCAATTTTAATATTTTATCTCACATTTATCCAAACAGAACAATAATATAAAGCAAAACAATCTATATTAAAGATAATAAAGGTCTTTGCTTAAAGTTCAAACACATCCATATTGCTAATGTCAAAGATCAAACACAAACATGCAATTGTTCAAAGTTCAAACATATTTTTAACGTATTAGTTTTATTCATAAACAAGATTGCTATTAAATAATAAAATTTAAAATTTCAAGAATTCAATATTAAAACATAAGAAACTAAACATAAATTTAAGAATTATATTAAATTAAACTAAATATTACAAATGTATCATCATTTATATAATTTGAAGTTGGCACAAATTTAAAAAATTACAATTATAATAAAATTATCAATTTTGACTTGATATTGTTCATTTCTTGTTGTGATTTGATATACTACAACATGTATTATGAATATGGTAAATCATTAGAAAACTAAATACAATTAATGCTTCAACAGATACCTTCAAACGAAAAAAGGCACCTTATATACAAATCAGATGAAGATGCAAAAAAAGTAAGCAAGCACACAACAAAAAGTTGAAGAACACTTAAACACCAAACTCTACGATCTAGAAAGAAAGCTTGCTCAGCTACTCAGTTCTTTCAAACATATGCTTAACGGCAACTGAGTAGCACAACTCAAGAACTCAACTCTCAAAAAGTGAAGTCAGAAGTTCCAAATCTGCTGGACTTGAAGAGTTCTAAGTGAACTAAGAAGTTCCAAGACTACTGGTCTTGAAGAAATCTAAGTGATTCAAAGATTGTAAAGACATCCTTAGTGGATTTCCTACTCGAGGAATAGAAGAGTGGACTAGGAGCCTTGAGTGCTCTGAACCACTTAAAAACACTGTGCCTTTAATATTCTTGCTATAACTGCTATATCTGTCATAACTGCTTATCACCTATTAACTTGGTTTATCTTAAAGGGAAACAAACAAATCTCGAATTCCGCTGTGATTAAATCATTAACAAATCTGACAAGTATTTTGTAAAAGAAAATTTTAAAATATCTATTCAACCCCCTTCTAGATAACTATTATGCCTCTGGGAACTAACAAATTATAAATACAATTTGTAAAATTTAAGACGTAAAATTTATAATTTGCAAGATTTAAGTTGTAAAATTTATACATACAATTTGTTAAATTATAGATACAATTTTAAAATTAATTTTTCTTATAAACACAATATATGTATTAACTACTGCTTGTTTGAAGAATAAAATGGAAAACGGACAAAAAAAAGTGTTGTTAGATAAACTAATTAACTACTATTTGTTTGAAGAATCTTTTAACTAAATAAAAACATCTCACTTTCCAAATCCAAGGCACTGAAAAAAATTTCCAAATTTAAAGGAACAAAACAATTTAGAGGATTAAGGAAGAGGGGGAGAGGAGAGAGAACAAATGAGTCTTTTTTTTTTCTTTTTTCTTTTTCAATTTTTTTCTCCTTTTGTATGCTCTTCTAATATAAAAGAGTATTATTTAATTAATTAAATTTTGGGCACTTTTGTCAATTGTTTAAAAGTTTAATGTTATTCGTGTTAAAAATATAATTTGTATGTTTAAAAGTTTATTGATTTTTTTGGTAATTAAGTCTTTTTTAAAATTTTAAAATAAAAAAAAATATATTTGAAAATCTTTGTATTAATATTTAATTTTAATAATTTAACATATAATAATTATTTATAAGGATTTATACAGATTTAATACGTCAAAATAAGTATTTATACAAATTTTATACGAATTAAGTACTTGATGTAGTAAATTGTGAATTTGGTGGTACTTGATATAACATAAGTGTTATTAGTGTATATTCTATATGGTCAAACCGTATACAATTCTTATCTGACCGGAAAATTAGGTATTCCGGCCAAAAATTGGCCGGATTCGGAAATTGGGGAGTAAATTGTATTAAATTAGACACTTGATGTAGTAAAGTGTAAACCCAAATTCTTTGGGGCCTAATCATAAATATGATGATACTTCATGTAGTAAACTGTATTTAGCCCTTATAAATACAAAGCTATATCCTGATTCGCAGGAACACAACATTATTTTTGAGCACTAAAGCATTAAGCCTCCATTGTTAACTTGTTTTCAGCCTGTACTTATTCTCACACCGGAGCTATCCCGGCCGAAGCCGTCAAGTTCCTACGTGTGATTTCGTTTATGTGCAAAATTGGACACGTTATTGGTGATTGAACTCGTGGAGAATCTTGACGTTAACATTTCTTAGAATATAGTATCCTCCCCTTCCTTTTGTAGTCTGATGATTCAATATAACAGCTCAAAGCTTTCATGCCCTTATTGACATGAAATTCAGCACAAAAAAATTGGGAGTGCCCTTATTCCTTCTTGATGTCTTTCTGTATTTTACGTGTTATTAAGTGTATGAAGCTTCAATAAGACCACCATACTTTGATTACTTTCCTACAATCCCAACTTTCTGCCAAAGTCCTCGCATCTATTTTACATTTTCTAGTATCTGTGGCAGGAATGAAATCAGGGACCTTAGGTAGTGAGGAATTGTCTATATTATGAGAGAATAGTCATGTCTTACATTCATTGTTTTTATAGAAACGATTTTGAGGCAGGGTTCTGTTAATCTTTTTTATTTTTCTTTTCTAGAGAGGCACAGACTAGGATGGGACTATAGGTAGCTGAGATTGGCAATTTTTGTATGCACGTCTTGAGTTGAGGATAGGCTAGTTTTTTTGATATCTAATTTCCTTGTTTATATAGAAAAAAGGAAGCAGTGAGTTCTAGATTTATTTATTCTTTACCAGGCTGAGACTACAAGTAACGTAGTAATGAAAACAAAATTATAGGAATATCATTCTAGGAAAATAAGAAAGAAAAATGACACTAGCTGTTACTAAATTCACACAATGGTTTACAAAGAGTGACAGCTATATAACCTAAATATATGTATAAGACCAACTCTATGGATCTCCCCCATCACACCAGAATCCAGAAGTCGTATCTACTAAAGTGCAAGGGAACTCCAATTCATCATTAATTTCATACCAAACAGAACTAAGACGCTTATGCAATTTTTTAAAAGTCTAAAACAGTAATTCGCCATGACAATTGGATTATAAATTCAAGTTTCAATACTATTCAAACCTTAAGCCAAAAACCTTGATTACTATAAGGATAGACCATATATGTCACTTTATGCCATTTAATTGAGTCCAACAAACCACACTTCACCTTCCAGCTTCCACCCTATTGACGTTTGACAAAATCACAATTTTTCTGTAGAACTTTAAATGAACAAGTATAGCCCGTGACTCCAATCCTGACCTAACTGACCTTAGTTGGACATGAATTTAGAATAAATTATTAAACAAAATAAATTTGACTCGACTCATCTAAGCTTGATTAAGCTAGTATAGACTCTCTTGAGAACTAATACAGAAACAATAAATTATAATTTTATCGCATATGCTTTGATAAAAACTTTAACTTGACTCATATATCTAATAAGCTAAATGAACCAAGCTTCGTTTAATTAACCATTTTAGGGCCACAAGAATCTCAAATTCCACAATTTCACCAATATAACAAATCCACACCTCATTGCTAATTATTGGATTTTGTTCTATTACAATTTTTTTTCTCAATGTAAGAATCCTAGCTAATCCATCAAATGTTTTCCATAGAGCCAATACTTACGGTCAGGGTACTTATGGTCTCATTACAACAAGCTAATCAAATCCATAAGAACAACCTAATCAATTGCAATGAAATCAGCCAAGCGAAGTCCATTGCCACAAAATGAAAACTAAAAGTCACCAAATCGCGGTCATGAAATCGATAAAAAATTAATCTAGACACGCTGAAATGCATACACCAGCAACAAATTAGGCTATATAAAGTAAATTAATGTATATCAATCATTTTCATTTGGTCGATTGATGTACAAAAATACGTACCTGTTGTTGCCGGGCGACCTGTTCCCTGAGCTTCGTGGCTTGTTTCCTGATTGCTTCCATTCACGAAGGAACAGACGACTTTATAGTTCAGACAGATCGGAATGTGTTGCGCACGTTGAGTGAATCGTCGGAGTTTTGTACAGTTCGGACAAACAATTGCTTTTGCTTATAAATGCTTGATTAGGAAAATTTTAAATTGACACCCCTTTTCTGGAGGAAAATGATATAAAAACTCATTAAATTAAATAAATAATTATTTATTTACTGACATAAAAACATTGAAACTTCTTGGTGTGGGTAGACAAAAAAAAAATAAATAAATAAATAAAATAATGATAATTATAATACCTCATTTCATAAAAAAAATACAAAAATTCAAGTTTTTTGAATATATATACACACACATTT
Organism: Panax ginseng; assembly: GCA_020205605.1. NCBI lineage: Eukaryota > Viridiplantae > Streptophyta > Magnoliopsida > Apiales > Araliaceae > Panax > Panax ginseng. The sequence goes on along the minus strand of CM035133.1, from coordinate 2,282,729 downwards.
TTCCGTATTTATTGATTATTTATTTCAATGTTGCTAACATAGATAGTGAAATTTATCGATAAATTTGAGGATAATATGTTATTTTATATTAAAATAATAAATTAATTCTTTTAAATATTTATTTTTCTTAAATAATTTTTTTTTATGGAATTGAGAGTAATGATTAAAATCTCTATGTATCAGTATAAAGAGAGAATTTCATTAACATTGATTTTTAAGATGAAATTAGGAGTTGTTTATTTAGGACTCAATGATTGAATCGGTCAGTTATTAAATGCGTTTTAAAAAAAAATTATCTGAATGGCTGGATCGTTTAGTGTCCTTTTTTTGGTTGAATGAATTTTTTTTTTACAATATTAACTATTATATTAAGTAATATTAAATACATTTATAGCAATTTGGAATTTTTTTAGAGGGATAAAATAATAAAAATAAGTTATTCAAATATTTTAAATATTTTTTTATTCAAATTTAGATTCAGCTCATTTAAATTTAAATTTAAATTAATTCAGTTTTTATCGAACACTTCTTTAATCTTAAATCAAATAACTAAATTAAAATAAATATATTGGATTTTTTTTTGAATTTTAAGACTGAGACTTTTCAGGCCCAAACCTAAAACAAATCGAACTTTTCCAAACTTTTTGCAGACGGGATCCAGTCCACAGTGGCCTTTTGTTCATGCCTTGTAGCAATTAGATCCTTTCATTCATGCTGTGGCTAGGGAAATTCCGATAGTCCTGTTTTGTTGGTAGTAAAATGAGCAAATAATTTGGGTTTAATTTTGTATTTGTTCGATTAAAAATTTAATTTGAGCTCATCTCGAAATATAAATGATTCAAATATGAGAAATTTTTAAAGTTCGATAAATTACTCAAATCTCTTCAAATTGTAATTTTCAATTAATACTCTTGATTATATTCGCTCGAAAAGTTCAAATTGTTCGGGCTCGATTCAAGATCGTGTTCAACTCGATAGCTAAATGAGTCTCAATCAAACCTTATTTTATACTCGATAAATTTTGTGAATCAAATACGAGCAACTCAATTTAAAATCATAATTCAAAATATAATATCATTATTGAATTTTTAAAATCAATTTAAGACATTTTTAAACTCAAAATTAACATTGATTCCTTTCATAAGTCAATACAATGATGAATATATCGTAAACTATTTAAAATATATTACTCATTGTATGATTTATTATTTCATAATTTTGACCGAATCATCTCAATTTTAAGATTGAAAATATTTCAAATTTACTTTGAAAAGTCAGCTATGGTCTTATAATTTAGAATGAAAGGGAGTATATTTAAAATTTTCCAAAAAAACATGAAAACATAAAATTATTGAATTTTGAGAAGAATGTAGTAAGAATTTTCTTTTTGGAATATTTGTTTGGTTTGAATGACACTTACTATTGAGCGAGTTTACAATGAAAAGTATATTTGTTTCCTAGGTAGGAATTATTTACAAATATAATTTATTGGATCAAAAACTCCAGCTTATTTATTATCTGATTAGTGATACTTTGATCAATTGGCTTTATTTAATGGTTCAATTTGAATCATGATCTGTATTGTTGGATAAAATTGATCATAGGGCAGATTAATGATCCACTACATAATAAATTAAATCATTGATCATGTATCACACTTGATGAATCATATTGGATTAGATCTAATCTAACTCGTTGACAAACTTACTTTATACTAAGATTCATTTTTGAAAGGTCAAGCCATGCCGGAAAAAGTTGTTAACAAGTTTTGACCTATTGTTATGGAGAAGACATGTAATTAAGAATCTTAAGATACTATTGCTAGTTTAATCAACTCAAACTTAATACAAGACTATGGGATTTGGATCTTTTCATTACACATATTTTTCAATTTTCTCTAATTCACATTTATCGACACAAATATTACATTTAGCAACACTTTCAGCGATACAATTATTTGTAACATATTTTATTGTATCATTAATTGTTTGCGATGAATTTTACACCAATTGAGAGAAATCGAACTTAGTTGCATTTCTTAAACTCTACTCGAATTTACTCGTTGACAATGAATAAATAAATAACTAAAATTTGTGCCCCCTTCATGTGCATGTGTTATGATCTTAATTGCAAGGTATGAGACTTGTATCTCACATCGATGGTATGAGACTTTGATGTGGAATATTTATAAACTTTGGACTCTCCAACTTTAATAGCTAGTTTTTAAGGTGTGACTCTCCCATTGTTTGTAACAATTGGTATCAAAACCGTCCACTACCTCCTAGTTGCAATCGTGCGGCGAGGGTAGGTGTGGGTTCTCCCATATCACTCACATAATTGTTAAAATACAGTTGCCAATTGAATTGAAAGTCGTCCTTTTTCAAATAAAAGAATATGGGTGCTCGTTCCTGATGATCCTAATTCCTCCATGTCAAAACTTTAAACTTTGATCCCTCCATTCTAAGATAAGAGCTCTATTTGAGTTTTTATTAAGTCAATTTATGATATGTTAAAAATTATAAATTAATATAAATTTATTAAATTTTGGTTTAATGCAATGCTTAATATTGTAAATTACTTAAAATGACTATCAAGTACAAATTATTAGTCTGAAAATTATAATAAATTTATTCTCAATTTAAATTTTAGAAATTCACAAATTAATTTAAATTAAAACAGAAAGGGTATAATTTATCCGTTGACATCTTGGATACACCCGTTGGGCACCAACGATAATAGGAAAAGTCTAGGGGGGACAACGGTTGCTTACCCGGCAATTTTTTTTTATGACTTTCAAACAATTTATAATATTTATTGAAATTGAAATTTAATATTATTTTATAAATTTTTTTTTGATTATAATCTCTTCACCTATATTTTAAAAAAAATAGTAAAAAGATTAGTTTTAAAAATGGTCAATTTGACTTTAAAAAGTCAAAACTGAACAATTAATTTGGGACAGAGGGAGTAATATTTATTATAATCTTATTTTTTATATATATCAAAATGACACCTTAATCATTGAATTCTGTAAAAATTTCAGTATATATAGAGTTTTTGAATTTATTATCTAACCATCTCTTACAAATTTTAGAAGAAAATGATTCAAACGTCGTGATAAAATTTTGCCGCCCAATTTGTTAAACTTTCAATTTTTTTGTAATTAATAAGACAAAAAAAATACTCAATCAAAATCTGGCCAGTGCTTCTGTGGTTGAGATTTAATTAGTAGGTTTAACCTAAATAAATAGTATTCAATAAGTTTACAGTGACCAGCGGTTCCGACCGGTTGGTTTTTTTTTTTCTTTCTTTTGACTATCAAATAATTAATGTAATTTATTGAAACAGTATGTGCAATCTTATTTTTTATATTTATCCAAATGACATTTAAATTACTGTATTTTATAAATATTTCAGCTCTAATAAAATATATTAATTATTTAGAAGTCAAAAACAAATAAGTATAAAATAAATTTCCGGCCGGTCGCCACCCCGGTCGGAATTTCCTGTCGCGGTAGAAGAATTTAATAGTATTAGTAGTAGTTGAAAGGTTTAGGTTTGTCTTACTCTTTTACTTAAAGTGCCATAAAAGGGTAAACAAGTTAGAAATTGAAATATATTAATAGAAATCTGTAAATTGACACTTGTTCATCACCCGAAAGGTCAAAGTAAAGTGGGTGAGTTTTTGGTTTAATTCGTTGTCACAGGGTCCACGTCATACCACGACGGATTACTTAAATTACACGGAAGGATAGATTTATTGATAATTTTTTGGATTACAAATTTCAAACTTAAATTTTTTTAATAATACACTCGAGAATTCGTAAAATTATGATTTATACACAAATTTCCTTATTTCTCAGCATATGATAACTAAAATGTTATTAGTAATCCAACACTAAAGTACAGTTTAAACTTCGAAATTTATGTGGTTAACCTCAATAATTAGAACAATAGTTTAAGGTCGTCTTAAGATAAGTCATAAATTCGGATATCTTAAATTTGACTCTCACTTGGTACAATTGTCAAGACAAAAATATTCATGGGCCAGTGCAAATTAATTCAAAGAAAAAATTAGTTCGGGTTGGGGAGATTAGTCCTATTACAATTGGAAAACTCTTCATTATCAAAAAGAAAAAAAATATGTGTGGTTGCCGAGGTTTGCTCCGTAATATTAAAACGTATCCCATGAGAATAAAAAAAATTAAACCTACAATTTATAATGTATTTTGACCAATTTAAACCTTGCAATTAAATACATTTTAAACATGAGAATACAAGACTCAACAACTACAAATTTTATCTTCCAAACTGTATTTTAGTCGCAATCTAATAACAAAAGAGACTGAAAAATATTTGGAACATATAATATTGTTTTGTGTATATTTGATTTAGTATTATTATTTAATTTAATGAACATTTCAATTTGAAGTGCCATACAACTAGTGAACTCTACCTAAATTTACGTCTTGATTAGTCATTGTCGGTTAGTTAAATGAAGAAAAAAATTCTACATTAATTAATTAGGACTCGCGTAGTATAAGAAATTGAAAAAACCGTCGTTTTGAGACAAATTTAGTGAGAATTTAAAAAATTACTCGTAAATAAGAAAATAGTGAAATCTATCAATTGAACTGTCACGTATGAAACAAGAAACGACTGTGGCGGTAGCACAATTTTTAAGCCTTACTCGGTGGTTACGAGTCCAATGTAAAACAACATGATTATAGTAGATATGCCACGTGGAGTACTTACGAGCAACATCAATACATCCTGTTAAACAATATGTTACTGTAGTCGGCCTTAAACATTTAAAAACTTCACTTTCATTAGAATATGAGATCACACACACGCACACAAATAATAAAAAATTAAGAAAAAATACAAGAGATTTACGTGATTTTTCAATTTGGGTACTTCACAGGCGGCTGGTTGTTTATTGATGATTCCTTAGTCCCTTAAGACTTTACAATAGATAGTATTTATAACTACTAATCCTATTCCAACCATACTTCACATTATGTCTCAATTACCCATAATGTTCCTCTAATAAAACAACTCAGATCAGATTTGGGGGACCTTGACTACCGAAAGCTCGCTTCATTCATTCGCATTTAGGCTCCGTGACTAGCCTTTTTTTTTAGCTTTCATATTATGATAATACAAGTTTCCAACAATTTCTATTATTATAATTAGTGAATAATTATAATAGGTGAATTCACCAGCTGATTATGATGAATCAAAATCATACATATTATCTCATTTTGTATCTTATTTTTATTTATAATAATTTTTAGTCATAATATTATTAAGTAGTATAATGGGGGAAAAAAATCTATAATGATAAGATAAAATTCAATTTAAATTTAGGCGAGAAAACACAAGAACGATTTAAATTTATTTAAATTGATTTGGACGAAAAAATACAAAGACGGTTTAGATTCATTCTAATTTTCAAATTGTTGAAACGAAAAAAAATGAAGAATTTCGTTACGCCAAGCCAAATAATTACTAGTTACTAATATTACTACTACTAATATAAAGTTGTAGATTTATTTGATTTTAAGGGGAGGATACATCTTTTTCTTGAATCGGGAAAAAAAAAGGTGGTGGCGCGGGAAGGGGGCGGAATTGACGCGGGCCGTAAATAAGTCAAAAATCCAACGAGGGACGTTGTTACTTCCTTAAGAAAATGACTATTACATGGGAAGAAGAACAAATTATTGGTGGTTTGGTTTTTCTCATGTCTGACTTTTATATATTACGGTTTCGTTTTGAATAATCTTTGCTCTGAAAGGTCATATTTTCAGCCACATGACAGCTCATTTTTGTGAACAAAATTTGAGAAAAATAATAACCTTTTTGGATTTGATTTTTCTTCAATTCATTTATTTTTCAATTCCATTCGATAAATTTAATGTCATTAAGAAATATATCAATATATATATATATATATATAGAAAATTATAAGAATTTTTTCCCCAAAAAATTGCTACCAATATTTATTCACGTAACGTAAATATTCACAATGTTTATTATTATTATTTTTTATTATAATTTGCTTTTACTCTTTCATTCCTTTTTAATTAACGTTTTAAGAGGTAGGTAAAACAAAGATTAATTAATATAATTAATACTTTGTCGGATTAAACAAGTTAAATATAAAATCTAGAATTATACTATATATTTGATTTTTTTTAATTACGATTTTGACGTATATTAATATATGAGATTAAATAAAATTATAAAATTAGTCCTTTGTATTTATATGAGATTAAATAAAATATAAAATTAATCAATTGTATCAAATATATCGTATAAATATTATCAATTAAATTTATCTACATAATTCACAATTAAAAAATCCACACATAAAATCGCAATATATCATTTTCATTTGATTAATTAGAGCTATCCTTCAATCTCATACTTCCATATCATTAATTCCTATGATATTGGTTTGAACAATTTGAATGAAGTTTGTTATCCATGAAATCTATATAAATTTTTTTTTACAATCATTTTATTTCTAATGAATAAATAAACTCCAAAGAGATAAATAAACAAACCTATTAAATATATTTATATTTAATTTGTATGTCCGTCTAGAAGAGTTTTCTAATTATTAATACTGCATGACTATATTTGGAAATACCAAAAAAACAAATAAACGCATACTGTTATTATACCGTCAAATGTCAATTGAACAATACATATCATATTAAATATTAATTTATTATTAATCCCATCTTAAAACATCACTGCACCGATTAAAAAATCAAAAGGCGGCCAAATTTGTGTTTGGAGCATATGGCGTAACATCCAATTCAAAATTTAAAAAAATCAATTCACAAACGAGGCAAAAAAATAGAAATGAAAAATCCATGCAGAAAAAGAGAAAAAGATTAAAAATAAATAAATTCATATGAAATTATTAATTTCACAATTTACTTTCTTGCATAAAAATGGATTCCATTTATTATTTATGTAAAGAAAAATTTATGAAATTATCAAATTTATTTGTTAAAATTTTAATTTTAAAAAAAATTGACAAAAACATTGTGACGAACCAGCTGTAACCGTAGGAGGGCTCCTCCTTATATTGAGCATGTCGGAATTAACGCGTGCCTGGTTTAGTCAATGACTTGATGCTAATAAACACACATTCTACACAGTTAAAATCTGCAGATTCGGTCACAACAGGCCAACCCAAACAGGACCTAAGAATAGTCAGTCACCTTTCTTTTCTTCTTTTTCTTTTTCCCATAAAAAAAATACAGACTTAATATAAGATGACCCTCATAATTTCATACACTAATACCAGTTTCAAAATTAATACCAGTAATTTGGCGACTAAAAAATATTTATAAAAATTAAATAATATATAGTTATGATTAATTATAATTTCTGGGCCTACAAATATAATGAAGCATTAACAAATTACTAAATTAGTATAATTTAATAATTATTTCAAAAAAAAATTAGTAAAGAAGAAGATGAGTGAGTGTGAAACCGAATATAATAAAATGAGTTATTGTACAAAAAATAACGTTTTACGTAATTGAATATAGTGTCTTGCATGTTTTTTGTGAATAAGAAGGTGTTTTGTAAAATTTTAAAATAATATTATTATAAGATACCGTTCTCACAAAAAGCGTGAATTATCTCTCCTCTCTCGTGCCATTATTTTTTATAATTATATTTTATCACTATTGAATTACTCGTTTCAAAATAAATGTAGTAGCAGATAGAGAAATATATATAGAAGAAAAAAGAACAAAGGAAAAAGAAACCCATTAACTCACCCACCAGTTTCGCCCACAAACCAGCCCTCGTTTTATTGCTTTACCCCAGAACTCTTTATTATTCTTCCTTTACCTTTTCCATCTCCTCTGCAAAATTTTCTCTCTTCAATCCTGTATCTATCAGGTACGCACATATATATATATATATATATATATATATAAATTGTATCTATAAATAACCTAATATATTTATTTATATATGTAGTGATTGTTTTGACCTTTGGCTTTGTATTTTGGTGTTTGAATTTTTAAGGGGCATAAAGAAAAGAAAAAATGGAGAACTGCATGGAAGCCAGAGCATTGAAGTCAAGTTTTCTGTCAGAGACGGCCATGAAATCGACCCAACAAGTTTTTTTTGATGATTGGTGGGGTGTGAGCGGAATTAACAACGTTAATTGTGATGATTTCTCGGTGGATGATCTCCTTGATTTCTCCGATAAAGATTTTAAGGAAAGTTTTCTTGAAGAATCCGAAGAAGACGAAGAAAAAGATTCCCTCTCTGTCTCTTCTCAAGACAGAGGAGTTGATGATGATAATAATTCTTCCAATTCCATCACTTCCCAAGGCTCTGGCGTTTTTGGGTCTCTCCCCGCTGGCGAACTTGCCGTTCCGGTAACCATAAAAAAATTAATTTTTTTCTGCATGGGTTTTTATTTGTTTGATTATTTATATAAAGATTCAATTTTTATAGGTTGATGAAATGGAGAATCTTGAGTGGTTATCTCAATTTGTGGATGATTCTGTTTCTGGGGTGTCTTTGTTGTGCCCTGCCGGAAATTCCAAGGAGAAAACCGGGAAATGCTCCGGTGACGTCGTTGAACCGGAGGCAAAGAAGTTCACGGTTCTTGGTTTGCAGTACCAGGTTCGCACAAAAGCAAGAACTAAACGGTCTAGGTCAAGTGGACGAGTTTGGTCCATTGGGTTGCTTTTACTCACGCAATCGTTTTCAACGTCATTATCTAAATCTTCTTCACAAGACTCATCAGCGGAGTCATTTGGCTCTTTTCAAAAACCGCCGGCGAAGAAGCAAAAAAGAAACCCGGCTATGGAAACCGGTTCACATTCGAGTGGAACCCAGACCATACGTCGGTGTAGTCATTGCCTTGTTCAGAAGACCCCACAGTGGAGAACCGGTCCTTTAGGTCCCAAAACGCTATGTAATGCTTGTGGTGTCCGGTTCAAGTCCGGTCGGCTGTTTCCGGAGTACAGACCGGCTTGTAGTCCAACTTTCTCCGTTGATGTCCACTCCAACAGTCACCGGAAAGTGTTGGAAATGCGCCGGAAGAATCAGACGGTTGAATTTGCGGAGCCCGGTTTTACTCCAATGGTTCAGAGTTTTTAAGGTGTGGCTTAGATGGGAAACCGGAAATTTGAACCGGTTTCGATTATGCCGGTTCAATTGTACAATTTTGGTTGGTGTTTGTTGCAGGCTTGCAGTCTTAGATATGTAACGGAATTTAGGGAGGTTATTTAGGTTTTAATTTTTCTTGTAATCCAATTAATTTGTAGGTTTTTAATTTTTAATTAATTAAATGAAGGCAGTGATAGATATAAAATATGAAGTAGGTTTGATTATCCATTAATTACTCTTTTGTTATATTCTTGTCTTTTTGTTTCTTTTATTTATTTTGAAAATTTCAAAACGATTGAGCGGTTTCTTATGAGTTATGGATGGTCATCGGACTCTGCAGAAAGGCTACCAGTCCTTTCTTTTTATTTTAATTTTACTTTTGTTTAGTTTTTTTTTTCTTTTTGTGCAATTATTTTCTTTATGTGGGCCCTCTAAATATATGAAATCAGTCGGTTTCAAGAGCACTGAAGATGTGTGGTGTTGGCATGGTCTATGGGCTTGAAGAGAAAATATCTATTATATATAATGACTCATGACAACTATACTGGCTGGCTGCTGGAGTGCTGCTGACTCGGTCTATTTCTATTATTTCCTGACCTAGGAATTCTACAAAAAAATGTGGCCCATGTAGTACAATTTTTACATTTATAGGGCAGTATTTGTTGGGATTGTACTATATTTTCAGTGTAAGATAGCTTTTTTTGCTAGATTTGTTCGGATCATAGCTGATAATATTTCATGGAAATAATTATGTCGATAAACTTAATAATAAAATTGAATTAAGAGATAAGATTAAATAAATTAGTGGGGAGCTTTAATTAATTTCTATCTATCTAGTATCTATCTCATGTATTAACAAACAAACGTCTATCCAAATAATTTATCTTCATATCCATTGATTCCATAAGAATTCTCGACCCTTTCACCAATTAGCCGATAAATCACTCCCTCAACGGTGGAAGAAACTTCAAATGGTCCATGGAAGACATTTGGGCCCAACATTATCATCTGGCCAACGAATCATTATTTGGTTTGGTGGGTGGTTCATAAAGTTGCATTGAAGCAAGCCATGTGGGGGAGTGGGTAAGAATTAATCATTTCATTCCATTCCATTTTCGCCAAAAAGGTTTTCTTACTGTGAAGCAAAGAGCTTTGCAAGATGTTGAAAATAGAAAATAAACCAAAATGCGTGGTTGTTTTTATTATTAGCAATCTACAAAACTAGCCCATTAATTCAAAAACTTGAAAAAAACACCAACAAAAAGCCTAAGCGTGCTCCATTTTACTTTCTTGGAAGCTTTATTTTTTGATAGTTGACAGAATTATTTTGTTTTTTTGTCTTTTAATCACAAATATAGTGATAAGTAGTTTAGAAAATTATTAGTTTGCGTGGATTACTGATACACTTCAATGGATAATTTATACGTGAATATTATAATTTAATATTTTAAGTTAATTTTATAATATTAATTTCATATAATTCAGCAAAAAAACTCACATATACAGCAGGACTCGACTACTAAAATTCAATGCATCTCTAGTCTTTGAAATGGAACAAGATTTAGATTTCATTGCGGGAAGTAGGCATGCATATAATTGATTAGTTAAGTCCGGTTTCCTTGGATTAGTTGCTCTTAGCTGGGAAAAATTGTGCTAGTATTGCTCTTGCGTTTAAACATCAATAAATGCAGAAAGGTAGACACAGTACACATACCCGCGCTAACACGGAAAGTTTACAATAATAATACATCTAATTAATGTATAATCTTCTATTAACTTGTCTAACACTAAATATGTTGCCATGTTGTTATATCATCCACCAAAGAACTAGTCTTCCCTATCAAACAATTGACCTACATGTTTGTGTATATTTTGTATATGTATATATACAAACACGTTACACTACAGTGGTCAGTGGAGCTACTGTAGTTTATTGATGCAGATACCACACTAATAGGCCAAGCAGGTACATAGCAATACATGTTACACTTTGTAGACCCAGTGGCACTAAAATGTGCTTTGGGGCTGAGCATAGTTGTCACATGATTGTCCAATAACTTTGCCAAAATAATTGAGGCAAAAGTTTAACTAACATAGCCTCATCATAAGTTTGCAACACAGTAGTTTTAAGATTTGGACAGTGGTTCAGCAGCTATAAATCCTAATACATGTACTAAGATCAGCGAAGGACACAAGTACTATCTTTCACGTTATGTAATTAGACAGAAAGAGGGAGAAGAGAAAAATAGAGACGCTATCATAATTAAAGATGTTATCAGTTTTGTAACAAATTTTTACTCTTCATGGCATAAATCTTGGGTAAGAATCTTCTAACAGTAAATGATTTGGGAGCATAACCAAATCAAATAGAAACATTTCCCCGAGAAAGGCATCACGAAAAAGCATATGAAATGAGCAAATATGGTTACCTTTGTACTGTCGGCACTTTAGGAAGAAGAATGAAAATGCATCCATTAAAAGCACACCATCATACTGGGGGGAATCTTTTGTACCACAAGATAGGAACAATGCTATTGCCATAAAGATTTGGTTGTTCATTTATCTTCTGAGAGCAATTGGTTCAATTACAAGTTCCCTATAAACTAAATCTAGTCGTGACCTTGGGACCTTCAAGGTAAATAAGTTACAAAGGCATACAAAAGCATTAAGAGAAATAAAGGTGCACTAAGTTATCTGAAACAGTGAAACCCAATGAGGATAACTATTCTGTTGAACTGGAATTTTCAACTTTCTAAAACATGAACAAAATGGACAAAAAACATTGCCTAAACTTGATCCTGTTAATAATAATAAATGACCTTAAACGAATGGTAAAGAATTCTTTTTTTTGAAGAGTCACCTTTAACTGTTGAAGCTTTTACGCCTACATTAGGACACGGAGTAAAGCAAGACCAACTGCTGAGACAGAGACGAGGGTACCTATGCAGTATTTGATTATATCATACTTTGCTCCTTCTAACTGGGCCCTTATTCCTTGAATCTCCTGATGAGAGAATGAAACATTAAGAAATCCATGCCTTACAGAAAAAATAAAAATCATGTTAATTTTGCACGTGCACCAAGAAACTTACTCTGTCAATCTTGTTATTCAGGTTAGTGGTTTCTGCATTTTGATTGGCAAGCTCATCACGTGTGCGCCTACACTTGATGGCAACTAACAATTAGTGGAGATAAAGGGAATTCCAGTTAAAGCTGCTAATAATAGCAAGCACCATTAGAGGTAACAACTAAATGAAATTGTGGCTCCTTACCCTCTTTCAAGATTTAAATCTAAACGTTGACCTGCAGTGACCTTGTCAATCTCATACCTGTTTCAAACAGCAATAATCATGCCTTGAGAATATTATTCATGAACAATGCAGAAAGAAATCAGAATACGTTGAAAGGCAAACCTCAGTTCACTGCGTATTTTCCCTATATCATTCTTAAGCTTTTCTGTCTCTCGTTGCAACATAGAAAAATGATGCTCCTGCAGCACAAAATATTTACAAGAATGTAATGCAGACTGGTACATATAACCTGTATTGCTATCTAACTATTCTAGAAATCAAGAACTAATCGTACTAAAATAACAAAAACAAAATATTGGCTAACGGGTTACTTGTTTCAACATAATTAGAACCTATCAGTAGAGAGAATCTACAGAACACCCATATACCAAATCACCTTTGTCAGGGAGAGGGCATTTTGGGCAGCAAGCAATAAGAGTTAGTATATCTTGAGTAAGCATGTGAGCACATGAGTAGTTAGTGTAGGATAAGAGAATAAGGTGTAGGTTTACAAGTTTATGTAGTCGATAAATACAAGAGTGCTGTAACTTGTATTTTAAAAGTGATGAATATGAATTTCTGAGAAGCAATTTTGCTCTCACACCTATCTTCCTCCTATCTTCCCCCAAAATTGAGTCTGTCTATTCCTCTCTTTCCTCCCTAAATTCCTTCTATCTATCCCTCTATTTTCTGTCTTATCTCTGCAGATTCAAGTCAGGACCAAGGTGTGGCCTGGAAATTTGGTATAAGAGCTATTCCTTCACTGGAAAAACTCATCTTCATCATCATTTCACTACTGTTTCATCACCAGAAATTCATACCATAAAAGAACACTTCATTCAGCCACAAAACCTATTTAAACACATCACCTGTTTTAAACAAGCAAGGATCTGAGCACAGTAGTAAACCGAACTCAAAACTGAAACCTATATTAATCATCTTCTACTGTTAAGTTTGGTAAATTCTCTTCTCAATCCACTCGTTTCAGTTCATATTAACTTTCCCGATCATCAAATTAAGTTTCTATAACATCTACATTACAGATTAATTCTGTAGAATCATTTCAGTTCATACCGAGAAAAATCCAAAAATATTTTTATACCAGATTAGTTGTAATTGTTTTGTGTTAGATTAATCATAAAGTATCATTACGCACTACACTTAATCATCTAACATCAAACCAAGTCACTCTCACTCGGATATGTTCATCATTCCATTTTATATATACAGTTTTCTGCTATATTGCTAGTATTAGTGCTTGTTACTGCCTGGGTAACTTGTGTTAGTATTTAACTTGGATCCTTTGGTGCTTGCGCTTGTTTGTGTGCTCAGCTACTCTGTTAAAATTCAATTAAGCTATAGCTAGTTGAGTTTAAATTTTGTTCTAATTGGGTACTCAGTTTGCTTCACTGAGGAAGTTCATTTCCAACTTAAAAACCTACTTAAGTTCAATTACTTTAATATCAAGCAATAATGCTGCTACTTTATTGTTTTGTTGAACTCAAATCACAATTATTATGTGATTTACTTTCATTCTAAATTTTGAGAACCATGGCTGAACCTGCACACCAAATGTTTCAACAAGATTTTATGAGCTATAGAGATTATACCAATGAAAAGTTGCAGCAAATTAATGAAAAAATAGATTATTTCATAAGTCGTATGAACGAGTTATTGAAGCAAAAAGGCTTAGATTATGAGGTGTGTTTTGTTTATTCTGTTGCAGATAAAAGTAAGGGCAAGATGACAGTTCACATGGGCAATAGAGAAGATAAGAGATTTTTTTAGAAATCTCAGCCATGCTGAGAAGGTAAGGTCCAGAAAAAATGAAGAAGATGATGTTCAATGGAGGAGGAGGAACAACTTTGTTGAAGAAAATGAGAAAGGAAAGGAACTCAAGCATCACAAGCTTGTGTATTGAAGGAGATAATGATAGAAACTTGATCAAGGAATATGAAGAAGTAAATTGTGAAGGAGCTCCTATATATAATGAGTATGATGAAGATAAGGGGGACTAATATTTGATGATGTTCCAAGTAATGAGTGGCAGACTGTTATCACTGAGGGAACCCCCCCTATATACAATGATTATGTTGAGCATGAGGAAGCTCCAAATTATAATGATCCACCCACCTATGATCCACCACCACAATATGAAGGGAATTGTGTTTTTTATGACAAGGCTGAATTCATTGACAACATTCAACAAGGTACTACACAACCAGAATACGAAGAAGAGTTTTGCTATAATGAAGTCCTTGCATTTGATAATATCATTGAAGTGGAGCTAGGCTTCATGAAGAAAAAGGGAGTGTCAGAATTTATTGAACAACATCAGGAAGTTTTCTTGGTGAGGGAACTCCCATGGCAGCCTCACATGATGCAACTCAGGCTAGAAAGTGAGGATAAAGACACTAACATTACAGCTTCAAATGGTCCCAAGCCTTATACTGAACTTTTTGACAAAATGGGATGCAGTCAGGGTATTGTTTGTCATCTAATTCAATCCCAAAAGAATTGGTTTGCATCTTTTGAACCTTGGAGAGATAATATGGAGATGTCCAGTCAAAACATACAGTTAGAGAAAACCAGAACAACAAATTTCTCTCCAGATGCCTATCCTAAGTATGTTAAAAAAGCCACTAGCCTATATCTCCAACCTTATGATCATAGTAATTCCATTACAAATTTTGCAAACCAGCCTAGCTTCCTTTCCAATAAACATGACAATCAATCCCAATTCCTTATTAACAGTTCCACCTTCTCAAACAACCTTAAAACATCTTCCTACTTGTCCTATGAAAATGTTTCAAATCAAAGACTTGTAGAATGTCAAGGGAATTTGCTAAAGTGAGTTTAGCTTGGATTTCCTTAATAAGTATATGGATAATGCTGTGAATAGCTTTCAGGAAGCTATGATGTACAAGAGCACTTGCATTTTCCTTAATATTGTTCTTGTTGGTGACTACTGAAAATTCTCATGTTCAGAAGTTACTGCAGGACATTTTGAAAGCTAAGAAATTCTACGAGAGCATTTGATCAGGTTAAAGTTATGACAGGTTAAAGCAAGGAAAAGGTGACCTTAAAATAGGAAATTCTGCCCCTTAGTAACTTCAGAAGATATTCCCTATTCAAGTGAGAAAGGAAAACAAAAATTTTATGGGAACTTGTGTCATAGTTCCATTGATGCAGCACTTCTATCTTGTGATGCTTAGCCTTGAAAATAGCAAAAATGTGCATTTATGGTCCAAGAAGCAGTATCTTGTCTCTACATTGGAGGTATTTAAGCAAGAACTCCAAGATAGGTCAGTTTGGGATCAAGGTAGCTTGGAAGAACTTAAAGGAAAAGAGCATTGTATTAGAAGCAAGGAACACATAGAGGCTATCATCAGTTGAACCTTCCTCAAGCAGATCCAGATGGGGCAAATGTCATCTCAATAGGATGAGTTCGTGGAGTATTTTCATACCAGATGTTGCACTAGGGATAAGTGTTTATACTTGTGCATCAATAGGTGGAGTAGTTGGTGTGCAAAAGCAAGAATATCCACTGGTTTAGAAGGCAAAGGCTTCCAAATTCAACCTGGGACAAAATCTTTGGCAAATTATATGTACTTCCAAGCAATTACTATGCAAAGAGTAAATGTTTCTAGCAAAGTCAAAAGGTTAATTGGTGGAGATACGAATGGTGAAAATTCATCCTTTGGCAGCTATAAATGTTCACTTTTTAAATGGAAAATGAAGCAAGAAGGATGTGCAAATGACCTCAGAGTCTCTCCTTTTTAAACTATGGGGTATCCCTTGAAATTCACAAGGAACAACAACTGAAAATTCAAGAAGGAAATTGTAAAGCAAAAGTTTTCATTAAACATGTGCACAGACCTTGCAATAAAGCCAAAGTTTTAAAGAGCAAACTCCAAAGTTTCATCTTTGATCCTAGAGAAAATCAAGAAGAGACACCTGTCTGGTTTACAATTGTTTTGTTTTTACTACAAATTCACGAGGACAAGAATGCTTTTAAAGGGAAGGAATGTCAAACAGAGGGCATTTTGGGCTGCAAGCAATAAATTAGTATATTCTAGAGTTGGTATATTTTGAGTAAGCATGTGAGCACATGGGTGGTTAGTTATTTTGTGTGTAGGATAAGAGAATATGGTGATTGGTGTAGGTTTAGACTTCACTTTTTCAGCAAGTTTATGTAGTCTATTAATACAAGAGTCCTGTAACTTTTATTTTACAAGTGATGAATGATATTAAAATCTGAGAAGCAGTTTTGCTCTCACACCTATCTCCCTCCTTCTATCTTCCCCCAAAATTGAGTCTATCTGTTTGTCGATACTGAAGACATGGGCACCAAGCAAAGGTCCTGTATTTTACTTCCTATCAGGTTCCATTACATTATACATCAGCAAATGTTGGGCGGGAATCTTATGCGGATGAAGGCCAAAGAAAGACGAAATTCAAAAAACAAAGAAACTGAATTTGTTGAACTGAAAGGCAAGTAGAAATTGGTATTTGAAGACTTTCAAGATTTTTACATCTTTTGGTAACATGCAAGGATTTAGTTTATGAAGATTGATTGGCTGAGGTCTGGTGATTTCATAATTTTAATCTTCTTGGTCCTTACCAGGCTTCCAATAATTACCACCTTATCACCTGCCTGCTTGTTGGCAGCTTATTCATTTTCAACTACTTGTCACATCAACTGAGGAGAATAAATGTTAGCTGGTGTATAGAATTTAAAAATTAAAAATTAAAAAAAAAACTGATGACCCAACATAAAAATGTACACAAATCAAATATAAAATATGTATAAAGACTAGTTTACCCTCGAAAGTATACTTATATGGGGTCTACTAAGTTTAGAAAAGAAAAACTGAAAAAGATTCATTAGTATAGTTACATGGGGTCCACTATGGGTAAAAGTGCTACTTATTTTATTATCATTCCTCTACTTTAGTTTTGTTAATTTGTGTGAAATATATACGTTGGACATCTGTTTGAGGATGGAGGAAGTAGATATTCAACAGGAAAATCCCAGATCTATGGTTCCTCAGAAAAAATCTAGTTCTAGGGTTCTAGCAGCATTAGCTACCCGAAAGATGATATCTTAGTTCAGTGTCCATAGAGGTGAACTGGAAGGTGAAAGTGAATTAGAAAAGCTTCCAACCCAATCATTGCAAGAAGAGGAAATCAGCCTGGAGCAAATTCACCAGTCAAGGCTAGGTAGTCACTCCAAGTAAAGAATTTTAATAATGACGGGGGCTTCATTTTCAGAGTAAGAGACCTTCATTGATGAAAGAGTTTCCTCCAACTTAGAACAGAACGCTACTTCCGCAACACAAGGCCACACCCTCTCCAAATCAACCAGATAATATTTGGGAACCTCAGTTGCTCCATCCCCCAAAATCACATTGAAGTATTTTCAGGGATCATCTTGGAATAAACCAACTTGTTTTGGGTTTTCACAAAATAAACTAATTTGTTCGAACTTTCTAGAAATAGACAGAAAACTGCAAATCGCATTTAGCTATAGTAATAGACACAATTTTGCGACTCTTTTTATTTTTTCTTGATAAGTACTATTTTGTAACATATCGTTCCAAGAAATTTTGAAGGAATCAGTAAACCCAAGTGAAGTTGTTCTAATCTTAGAAAAAAATTACTTATTCCCTCAGAAAGAATACTTATTCCAGTGTCTCAACCACTGAAACCAAAATAAAAAATTAAGACTCCAAAAAATACACACTGCATTTACATAAAGGCACTTGGGCACAAACTACTACGCAACCAAACTGGAGAAAATTATACCTAGGTTGAATGAACTGAAACCAATCTTGTAAGAATATGCAAATAAAACTCCTACCATCTATATACCGAAAACACATCAACTGATAATATGAAAAGAACTAGGATCCATTAAAGTAAATGACCAATCAAGATATAACCAATACAGCTTCATTACTTGCTAAAAGAACCTAAATAGTCATTGTTCTCTCAAGCAACAAGTACAGTCCAAGGTAGTACATGTACATTTTATGAAATTTTAAAAACCTCAAGACTCCAGAAACAAACAAGATGCCAAGAAGGACTTCCAAAAGGTCTGGTTAAACTATATAATGATCAAGATAACTGGACAATGGAGAACACCAAAATATGTTCAACTGTCTCACAAATAGTTTCCTTTTACATTTACTTATTAGGACCCTTGCTATTCTAAAGCCTCCCTACTGATATAGTTTAGAAAATGAACAAAAATTAAGAATTTTATTTGACCTCTAAGGAGGCCAAGTTCTACAGTTGCAATTATGAGAACCATACAAGAAGTTCTTTCTCCTTAGGAGGTTCACAAGGATGCAATACATAAAGATGTAACTTAGACATATAAATAGAGGCTAGCCTCCCAATTGATATCTTTCATATGGTTTCTCCTATCAAGTTGCAATGCTTGAATCATCAATTCCTTGACAATATGTCCCATTTCATACATTACTAAGGTCATTAATGGAGAAATTTAAACGAATCCTCACCACCTAAATAAATCGGGAATATAAAGAAAATTGAACCTAAAAATTGAATCCCTAATAAATCAATGATTACAACAGCAAAGATTTAGTTGAACAAATACCCATTAGATGATAATCAGAGAGTTAATTCTGTATGCAATGAACTATTACCGTTATTGCCTCATTCCAAGTATCATACAACGAGCCTAAAAGCAAAACTGTGGTCTATCAAGTTAGTATCTCAAAGCTAGTGAGATTTTGCAAAATACATTCCCCATTTACCCTCTCAAAACAAACAGATTATAAATATCGAGTAAAATACTAAAATGTCAAGAAATTAGCAGACAACAGATATTTAATACTTGTAAAGTTGCTAATAAATGTAAATAAGATGGAAAAAGAAACTCAAAACCAGTTAGTACCTGTGAGCTTTGTATTTCAGCTTTAAACTTGGAAAGGTTTGATTCCTGAACCATCTCACTCTGCATAAGCAAAAGCATAGAAATATAGTTAATCATTCACACATCAGAAGCAAAGCAGCACATTTCTTGCTTTCACTATCTCAATATTTTTGTTTTCTTGCAAAATTAACAGAAACAACAATGCTCCAAATGACATACAAGAACCAATAAGTAAACAAGTGATGAAGTGTTACTTTCTGTGACTCTGCTTTTGAAACGAAAGCGTGAGCTACATTTTCCAAGCTGTCATTTAAAACTTCAGTAATAGCAGCTGTTATTGCCTCGGCCTGTTTAGAAGGGACTCCTTGTGCTTCTAACCTCCTCACCTGCCATAGTAACAAGCTCAGGATATATTTTCATTCAACAATTAGCTCAAAAGTAATGGAAGCAAACAAACCACTTCCGCCTCATTGCTTTGATTATACCATACTTGGAAGTTAGGAATTTAATTGAATCAAGAACTAAAAGCTAAGCCCCAAATTAAGTAGAGTAGTGCAATACAAAGTCAAAGATTAACATGATAAGAGAGAGGCAGGGAGAAAAAAGAGGCACAAAACAATAAGAAAAATGTTTTTTTTGGTACAATTTATTTTACTGATTTCAAAAGTCCTCGTAGAAATGTGGCTATCAATTATGAGCTTTCATGAAATTCTTGTTAGTTTTAATAATTATAGCATCCCTATAAACTAGAAAAGGAAAATCAAACATCATTCAAAAAGTTTAACAAGTGAGTAAAATAAAACTGTCTACTTTCCATCAATCCCCTCAAGTCCTCAACTATCCCAAACAATATCTCTTTCCTCTCCTCTCCTTTCTTTCATAGTTTCTCCTTATCCAGCCAGCTAGAACAGTTACTTTCATCTCTTACCTAAAATTAAGGACATAAATTCTTTCCTTCTCAAAATTGCTAATCCATAATTTCTAATCACAACAATAAAATTAAAAAAATAAATAATTAAGCACATAGTACTGTATGATGCAACATATATATTCCAACAATATATAAACCAGCTTACAAGAGCTAATGTATCAACGAGAAACGCACGGGATCCATTAAGGTTCACGAGCTGAGAGATATGCCGATAATCGAATCGACTGATACTAGAATTTGGAGATGAAGAGGTTGCGTAAAATTTCGCCGGCTCAAACTTCGGTAATTTAGATAAGCAAATCGCCGAATTAGCTCCTAACTTTAGCACGCGCTTACAAACAGCCATTAATTACCTCTTCTGTGCAAATAAATCTCCAGCAAAACAGTAGACAGCAAGCGAAGAGACGGAGGTTTTTGAAAATGGCGAGCAAGTTAAGAAGTTGATTGTTAATGGCGGGATTATAAGAAACAAGATTGAATCTGTTCCGATTTTCGCAATTTCTACACGATTGGACTTGGTTGCTTGCCCAAAAAGCATCTTATTTCTTTCCTGTGTTTTTTTATTTTATTTTGTTTATTTACTTTTATTTAAGTTGAAATTAGGTATGCTAAATAAACGACAGCGTAATGACATCGCCGAGGGAGATTTCCTGAAATATTTCTGAAAATATTCTACAAACCAGTCTTTTTGAAGTTAACTTCAAAAAAAAAATTCAAACTTAAAATTGATATTAATTTTTTTAATTTTATTCAAAAAATTATTGTAAAATATTTAAAAAGTATTATAAAATTTAGCTCAATTTTGAATTTAAAAATATTTTAAATTGACTTTATAATTTAGAAGTGAAGGAGTATAATTTTATGGATTATTTTCTAAATTTGTATGTCATTTATATTATTTTAAATCCTTTTCTTTTCCCCCATATACTCAACTACTCCAGTTTCAAGTTACTGCTAGCAGAGTGAGAGGCATGCCATCCTTGAAATTAACCCTGTTCACCTTTTGGATTAGATTATTGGCCCAAAATCTAATCCCTAATAGGCACCAATCCTTAATCTCTTACGATTCATTTGCCGTGGCAATAATAAAAATAAAATTTTATTATAAAAGCATTATTTTCACATATATTTTTGATATTTTTTACACGATTTTTCTCACGGTGAGACCCACTATATACTTGTGTAAAAGAGAGATCATGTAAAAATATCTAAAATAGATTAAAAATATTAATTCCCCTGCTACATCCTGCGAATTAAATATATTATTTGTTACGAGTAAACATAAGTACTTATTATGGCTTCTTCAAAATCCAATGTAGGAATGGAGCATCAGCTTTTCACCAAGTTACAAAAAAAGTAAAGAAGTTGTGCTGCTAAACTGCACAAGTTCTACAATTATGAAACCCAAAACCTATGGCAAAAGAGTCAAAACTGCCTAAAATGAAATTTAATGTACATAATCTATTTTGAGCTATGAAATTCCACAGTTAAGTGTGCTGAAATTTGCAAGAAGCTCCCCTCTTACAATGCCCATTCTGTTGAAACATATAGCATTGCCCTCTAGAAGATCCTCCCGATCCTCCACCTCCAAATGATGACTGCTTGTTCCAAGGCATACCACGCTGAGAACCCCGATCCCTTTGACCTGAGAATTTATCTCCCTTGTGGTGGTCTTCATTTCTCCGGTTGCCCTGGCTTCCTGCTGGTGAACCCCAACCTGGATTTGTGTTTCCTGATGTTGGTGCCACCCAACCTGAATTTGCATTTCCTGATGCTGGCCCCTGAACATTCGGTCCTAGATTCCCAGTTGGTGCTGGCCAACCTTGGTTTCCATTCCCATGTACTGGCCCTTGAGCATTTGGTCCCATATTCGTGGTTGGAGTAACCCAGCCTTGATTTGCATTCATAGGGCCAAGCACTTGACCAATAGCACCAGCATTGGCTGGTGGAGCAACCCAGCCAGGATTTAAGTTTCCAAGAACTGCCCCTTGAAAACCAGCTCCTGGATTTCCAGTTGGCAAAACCCAACCTGGATTTGCATTCCCAGGTGGTGCCCCTTGATCAGAAGCCATCCAATTCATATTTGGATTAGGTACATGTCCTCCCCATCCCATGTTTGGATTTACTGGCATCGCGACCCAACCAGAATTTTGATTTCCAGGCTGTATGTTCTGCGCAGAAGCGCTGTTCTCTGCAATGCCCATTCCCCAAGGTAGATTTAGTGGCGCAGGAGGCCGCATGTTGGATTGATTGTTAGAAATTGGAGGTCTCCAAGCATCAGGTAGTGGCATAGATGAGACTGCTTGAGTTTGAAAATTTCCAGCAGGAGTCTGAACAGGAGTTGATGGAACACTACCATACTGACCATAAGCGAGTTGTCCTCCAGACATATGAATTGAAGAATTTGCTTCCAAGCTCTGGGATGGGGCACTACCCCAACCATGAGTTCCAAAAGCAGGGTTAGGACTAGTAACAGACTGAACAACAATGGCATTAGTTTCAGGTGCAGGAATCATATGGTTCCGACTCTGTAGCCCTTGTGACTCAATAGTTGCAGTTAACTGAGAAGTTTGAAGAGAATTAGTAGAGCTTATAAGAATACCCTGTTCAGAGTTGGGTGGTACATTAAAACCAGAGCGAGAACTTAGAGGACTTTTCTCAGAAACCATTGTCAAGCTCCTGAAACTATCTGGGGTAGCTGCCGCAGGTGACTGCAGAGCTTCATTTCTGCCAGAGGGTGAAACAGCAGCTATGTCAGGGCCCACTTCTCCTCCAGCCCAACCTGCAGTACTTTGTCTTGGAGTAGGAGAAGGAAGGTTTATAGAAATGTTTCTGCTATCGTAAGAATTTATACCGTCTGCAGAAAGTATTGGGACCTCTGCTGAAGGTGCAGCCCAACCCTTCGATGCCGAATTAACATGTGAATCCATCACAACATGTTTCTGATTAGAGCTCGATTTCTCTCCATCTTGGGCCTCCCTTCCTTGCTGTAAGGAAGTTTCGTAAGGTTTCCCAGTGTGAGTGGATGGGAGATGAGGACTATGCAGAATATTAGCATTTGGATTTCCATTGTCCAGTGGTAATTCTCTCTGAAACTTCCCTGCCAATGCATCAGTCAAAAGTATAGAATCATCTTTGTTTCCATTAGTTCTCCAAATTTGGAGATCAGTAGGAAAATATCCAGTATTGCTCCATTTACGTAGCTGCACCATAGAAAATGGCCCTTGTACTTTTCCAGATGGATCCTGGTAATACCACGTTTTGTCTGTTTCACTGATGTCGGCAACAGTTGTAGCAACTGAAGCAGACCGAGATGCCGGAGAATTTTGTGTCACGGCATGAGAGAATGACTCAGATCTCACAACAGAATGTCTATTCAATCCAAAGGCTTCAGAACTAGTAGCCAAGCTTGGCTTCTCAAAATTATTAGGTTTTTCTGCGTCTTTACCCCTTCCTTGATTCCAGGAGTTGTCGGCAGATATTTCAATATTGAGAGAAGCATCTTCAACTTTGTTTGCACTATTTTTATTTGACAAGTTTCTGCTTAAGTCCCAACCTTTACCAGAATTTTTCCTGGCGCCACTCCAGGAATCTTTCAAATCTACTCTTCCTGGAGAAATTGGCTCCCTTCCTCTCCTACTAAAACCAGAACCTCTGGGTCTCATGTACACTTCTGCATACACCAAAAAGAGTTTTAAGTACAACAATATATACTCTTCCAGTATTATTTAGAAATTAAAAATGAAAACAGTAAACCTTGTTTGTTAGTGTCCATTTCGCTGTCATTATCCTCAGACTCAAAACTTGGATCCATATTTGGGTCTGCATGTATCTCAGGAACATCTTCCAGCCTGCGCCTACGCTCTTCAGGTGTCTTCAGAAGCTGTAAACTCTCTACGCATTCTCTAAGCGTGAAAGTCAGTCAAGGAATATATCAATGGGTCGCGATATCAATCGCAGAGTAATATATATAATGACAATAACTACAGATCAACAATAAACACCAATTATAAGGATAGGAAGTTATACAATAAAATAATTAATCTCTGAAATAATCCCTATTTTTTTTAGAGTTAAATTTATCTTCATTTATAACTATATCCATCCTCATTTCCAAAACAAATTAAATAGAAAATCTGTGATGGAAATAATTAACAATTCAGCTAAATCAAATGTAAGTACATACAGTTAGTACGATTAATTACTCAACAGTGAGCAATAACATATACTCCCTCCGTTCCAAAATTAGAGATACATTTTGACATTTTAGAGTCAATTCGGGAAATCTTTAAATTTAAAATTGATATGAAGTTATTTAGGTTTGATACAAACAAATATAATAATTGTAAACTAACTATGAACTACTACTAATTATCATCTTTGTTGTTTTCAAAATTTGAACAAAATTATATCAATTTTGAGTTTTAAGATTTTGTGAATCGACTCTAAAAAGTCAAAATGCATCACTAATTTTGAGATAGTATCTCATAAGAGCACATATGAAATATTTTGTCATTAAGGATGTGTAACTTCTATTCAAAATAATTGTATATGATGCTCAACAAAATACAGAACCCAGAGACAAATTGGATCATAAACTTCAACAGCAAAGGATATTGCTTCTTTTTGCCTAAATCACTTGCTCTATCACGGAGGTGACTAAGTCGCACAAGTTCTGATTCCAGCCACTGCATTACAAACACCGAGCATTATGCATGATATAATTGAAAAGCATACGCAATATACAGCATAGAAACAGTATAACTAAGAAAACTCAAATGGAAAAGAAAAAATACCACACAGTATAAATGCATAACGAAACTAACTTTATTCAACATAAATGGAGCTACAACAGGTACTTGTAGGACCAGAATTCAACAAGTGTTCCCTATACTGGTATACTAGAGGAGGACACTGGGGAAATCTTGATACGGGGATTCCTCCAAAAAACAAAAAGAAAGGTTGCAAATTTTCATAAAGCAACAAACTTTTGCCTCAGTTATTCTTTCTATCAGAATCAGTTATGAATCCAATTATTTTACACCTATAAAGGATCTATAAATAAAGAAGATAATGCATTGAAGGGAGCAAAGAAGTCCACCAGCTATTATCTCTAAAGGGATGGACAGGAAGATAGTGGTCCTAAGAGATCAAGGTGCTTCTCTTCATCTAAGCGCTCCTTGTGACACAAAAACAGTAAAAGCTGCTATCCGTTCTCCAGAACCCCAAAATTTTGACAAAGGGGACAGTACATGGAAAGATTAGTACATTTTCCAAGGGACAGCTTGCGCATAAAATCAAATCCAATGGAAGGGGCATAAAAACTGTTTGGGTCTGTAACCAATTGTTAACTTTGAGCATATTAATGACCGAAGAACAGGCATACTTTTTAATTTTGAAGGGATTTTGGTTTTCAAAAGAAGCTTGCCCGTGAAAAAGGAGAAGGAAAATCAGAAGGATCTAAATATGAAGCCAGAGAGCCAGGAGCCTTGAGATGGCCGTCTCCTGTCCCCTTGTCGATGGAGAATCCACTCCCCGGTTGTCTGCGTTTGGCCCGTCCTCTAGGCACCTTTGGAAGTCAGGGAATGTGACAACATACACGCTCCCTTTACTCCATAAGGCCTTCTCATCAGTTGCAGGGTTTGGTGGCCTGAAATTGACTTGGCTTTGACAAAGGCCTCAATTCTAAAAGCCCGGCTCGCGAGGCACCCCTCTTGTAGTAGGGTTCCAAACCTCACCTTGCTCTTGTGAGATGCTATGTTTTCCCTCTCTATTACCAAGTAAAGGGTGAGTCCCATGCGTCAGTTTGTGGATCGCGCTCTCACACACTAATCCCTACATCAACCCATAGTTGGTTGGCAGCCCTATCTAAACCAAACATCATAGGGGTCCTTAGGCCCCATTGCTGGAAAGGCTCAGGTTCAAAATCATACGTTGAGCTTCCGCCTCGTACAGCTCCTTTAGGGATGGAGGTAGCCCCGACCCAAGCTTATGTGGCTAAGGTTGTTGTGCACGATCTCATTAGAAAAGAGCAAAAGGTTAAAAATACAACAAAAGCAAACCACAACAAAAAAAACAAGCAGAGAAGAAAATTCCACGACTTCCTTGTGTAGTAACTTTCACTTGCTTCCTCTCAAGCTTCAGTCCATCGCTTTGATGCCTACTAGAAAGAAGTAGTAGTTTTAATCAATTGACTAGAAGCTTATCTCAAGCCCCTTCTTCCTAGTTCTAGTTGTCCAAGTCCAACCGGTTCTTAAGGCCTTTGAATAGATTAGACTAGAAACCTTTTTTCCAGAAAGCCGAGAACTACGATTTTGGAATAATAGTTACAGACCGAGGGAGGTTAGAACTCCCATAACCTCCTTCAGGTTAGATTCCATCTTATTCGATATATTATAATATAAAATTTAAGTTTCAGACTAGTCATCTAACTACGACTTTCATATCCTTTAAGCCTTTACTTCTTATATGAGATTTTTTTCATTGCAACTTCTAAATAGATTCTAAATGCTACTTATAAAGGCCTTGACCAAGAGAATCCCCTACTCTATAACTGTAACTCTTGAATTCACTCTAGAACTAATGGAAGTATAAAAGACTATTCATTCCTAAAATCAAGGAAGAAAACAAAGATGCACGAGCACCTGCAAGATGACTTAGCTCAAAGGAAAGAGAAAGAGAAAGGAAAGAAGAAGCCAATGATACAAGTAAGAATTGCCTACTGTATTAGAGATTTTGTGCTATCAAACAAGATAGTCCAACTCATTAAGTTAGGATAATAGTAAAGCTCTTGAAGGCCTATTACAGGAATACTAAAGTTAATAATTATCTTATTTTATGGGATGGAGAGAGTGTTGTTTCCCAAAGGCACTTACAAATCTAGAATAGATCTTTTAAAAAACTATTCTTTTTAAGGAAGAATTACCATATTATAAATTAAGCAAATTAATTTGAGCACGAATAACTCCTAGTCCACTCTTTTACTCCACGAGTAGGAAATCCACTAAAGATGCAGGGTGATAACTAAGATCAAATCTATTCTAACAATGAATCACTAAAATTCCTTCAAGTCACTCAGACTTGACAGTTGTCACTAAGACAAAGGGTCATTAAGACCAGTTCATTAAAACTCTTCAAGTCAAGTAAACTTGGTAACAACAGGTCACTAAGACCAATAAATCCCGAAGAGATGAAGTGATTTTCTTAGGTGCTACTAAGTGGCGTTATGCACAACTTCTAGAAGACTTAGTAGCAGAACAAGATGTTCTTGTACTTCGTAGAGTAGAGCTTTGAAAGACTTGAGCAACAATTCACGATTCAACTTGTAATTCATGATTTTTCTTTGGTTGATTGAATCTGCTAGCCTTTTATAGACGTCCTCAAGATTTTCTCGTTGAAAAGTTGTCATTGCTTCATTAAATGCTCCAATCCTAAAGAACTCTAACGTTGACTTTCAGGGTGTATATATCAGCTTACTTTTGGCTTAAATATGTCACATTAGACTGCAACAGTGATAGTCACGTGAGCGGTTGTCATTTCACTGAACTAGTTGTTAGACACATATTAGTCTGATTTTCTTTTTGAATTTTAAGGTAATCAACAACTTGTCTTGGGATCTACATTCTACTATCTTGACGTTTTTAATCAAGTACACTTCGATTTTCCTTATCAAAAGTTTTATGAAGATCTACGATTTTCCTTAACAAACTCTACGATTCTTTAAGCTCTACGATTTTTGTCTTGCCTTACGATCTTCAACGAGCCTTACGATCCTTTAGCAGATATAGTTTTACAACTTTTCGATAGACTCTGCGATCTTGAACTGAATGCTCTACAACAGCTTGGCTGACTCTGCGAACTTTAATAAGCTTTATAATTTCTCAGAGCAACTTTACGATCTTTTAATCAACTATATGATCGATTCAGTCCTATAATTTATACATTTGTTCAGCTCAATAGATCACCCTAACAAATTTGATCTTCTATTCTAAGTCCTTGTACATTATTTTCTCTTTTAAGGACTTCACAAAACTACCATTCACAAATATACATTAATTGTCCAAATATATTATCTCATTATCATCAAATCAAATATGTAATTGCTAACAATCTTCCCCTATTTGATGATGACAAAACAAGTAGTTTCAAAACATTCATCAATTCTACAATGCAAAATACTTTAAATGTAAACAAGACTAAAGTGGTGTTTGTTTACCTCTTAATTCTCTCTTAATCGAGAAGGTAAACTTGTTTGGTAAAATTTTATTTGCCTCTTATCGTCTCTTAATCAGTAAGATGAATATATAAATCCAAATCATAAATGAGAGTTCTCTTAATAAAAAATTTAAATCTATAGATCCTCTATAAATATTTTACTACCTCCATTTCAAATTTTAAGATCATTATTGATTTTTGAAAAGTCAATTTGAGATATTTTTTAAAATTGAATTTTCAATTTAAAAGTCATATTTTATATTTTTAGTTACAAAATGACTTTTTAAGTTCAGATATTATTTCACTCAAATGATCTAATTTATTAAGATATATTAACCATTTAGATCTTAATTACTATGTTTTATCAAACGCCACCTAAGATACAGTGAGTAACTGTATTTCTAAAGAAAAAGTATGAATTTATTGATGAATCAAAGAATGAGTTACAGAGTATATAAGAATTTTACATATATTATTTTACGAATACCTCCTTATTTACCTATCTTCTCCCCCTCTTGTTTCTCGGTGGGTCTATGTGCTCAGCTTCTCACCTTCTATTATAGTTCTCTCCCTTCAACTTCTTAGAATTTCTTCCATAGAATCTCTTGATCCAAGGTCAGGCATATCGAACCTTTCTTCTCCTTCAATGTGAACTCCTTAAAGATTTCTATTAATGAACGCAGGGTCACCAGATGGGAGTCGTGAGCCAGTAGGAGTTACTGAACTCGACGATCCTAGCCTTAAAGAAGATGGAACTTGGCCTATAGGAATGACTTGAGGTGCCGAAAAAAATCTTGAGGGAGGTTGAGAAAGTATTAATGATTGTTGTTGAGATCATATTTTGATCTCCCCCTTGATCTCATTTCTCCCCTTTTTGTTAGCATTTTGTTCATTGCGTAAGGCACTGAGAGCTGCTTGACAAAGATGAAAAGCTCTTGCATTTGGCTTCTTTACCTGGCAATGTCATCTCTGGCTTCTTGTTGTCTAGCACCAACTTGTTCTCGTTGATGATGAACAAGAGTCATGACATTGTTTGTACGTTCCATTAATTGCATTACCATGCCTTTGAATTCTAGCAATGACGAACTAAAGGAGAACACTTTGTTAGAGAAAAACTTGATGGATTCGGGAGAGAGCACAGTTGCTTTGTGATCGACAATCTGCTTGAAGAAGATTTCATCCCGCTTCTGGAGATTTTCAGCAATAGTCTGAAGTAGCTCTTTCATTTTCTTGCTGAACTCCTTTGACATTTCTCCACGGACTTTTGATGCGGTCTCAGCAATGTGAGCTGGACCTTTCTGAATCCCAATAACAGTCTCTTGAATCCCTTTTGTGCATTCGTCAGCAATGACATCCAAAATCTTTTCAAGTTGGATTTTGGAGGGTACTATTGAGACTTGTTCGAGGATTTGCTCCATTAAGGCTTCAACACCAACCTTATCTCCACGGTTAATTGAATTTAGCAGAGTATGCTCTAGATTTTGTGCATTGGAAGAGGAAGGTATATTTGTATATGTATGAGAAGTAAAAGGTATATGTACGAGTATTGGAAGTATGTACAGGAGAGTTGTGTAGAAAAAATGTGTATAGGAGACGGAGTATTCTGTACATCGATTGTGGGTTTTGAGATTACAATCGGAGAGTTAGTATTTTGTACATCAATGGGTTTTAGGACTCTATGATCGGAAAGTTAGGACTTTGTACATCGATCGTGGGGTTTTGGGACTCCACGATCGGGGATTGAGGGATTGGACTTTATGACCGTTCAACAATCGTAGTGTGGGACTCTACGACTGCTTCATAGCGAGGAAGAGGTAGAGTATTAAATAATAAAGAATCAGAGGTGAAGGTTATCTTATTATATATACCTGAAGAAGATTCACCATTGCAGATTGTTTTCAAGGCGTAGGTGAGAACCCTTGGAAAGTTCTGAGATAATACTCTGACATTTGGAAATTTTGAGAAGTTCCAAGTAATGAAGCTCATATCTCCATGCATCATTGCTCTCACCAAAGGCATGACAAGAAGGAAATGGAACAGCAAATCACTGTTCCTATTGTAGATAGTAATGCTTCTGTCTATTTCTTCTCCTGAACTCCAGTCGTATAGATCCTCGCTGAATACCACGCGCATATGCCCTGCTCCTGTACCTATATATTTTGAGGGGGTTATATATGAAGCTTTTGGTTGCTCCCCCTCGGATGAAAGATCTTCTCGTTTAACTGACAGGTGGGTTTGCCTCTCTTCTGATGTCTTGAACTACCGATTATTTTTTGTAAGTACCAGTGAATCATCGAAAGACCTAGGATGTGGATCTTGTGTCTCTCCCTCAGAAGTAGTTTCGATTGATGAGGCTAATTTTGGGGTTTTCTTTTTCATTTTCTCTGCATTTTTCACCTTCTACTCAGTCATCTTTATTAGTCTCCTCTTCTTTGGCTCAGGTTCATGGACCTTCACAGCCATCTCTCCATCATCTTCTTGTGGCTCCGACATATCAGCTATCCCTGCCATCTCATCACCATCCATTGGCTCAGGCTCAAAAGCATCCCAACCATCTCATCATCCTTTGTGGCTTCCGACCTTATGATCGGAGAGTTGGGATGCTCTACGATTGGCTCGTCAAACTCAGAATCTTCAATTTTAATAAGTCTGCCGGACTTGGCCATCTTGGTTGATCTTCCCTTCTTTATTTGCTTTTTACCCCCATTGAGCAAGGGATAGACCTTCCTTGGCAGCTGTTTCGGTGTCACGTCTGTCAAGTTCTTGACATATCTCTTCAGCTTGTTCTCTGATAGTCTTGGGAGGAAGTTGTCTTCTTTGAACGCTTGCCTTTCAATCCCTTCTAGTCTAGCTGAAATAGAATTACAGACTCCTTCACATTTTCCCTCATCTCAGTATCTTTTTGCTAGTCCTGGGACTCTGGCAGTCCCTAGGAATCTTCTCTGAATCATCTAAATCAACAAACTGATTATCACTAACTTTTATTTTCCCCTTCAAAACTTCTGCTTCTTACAAGGGAAACTAATATTTCGTTGTGCAAAGTTAAATTAACTTGCTTAATTTATAATATGGTAATTCATCCTTAAAAGATCTATTCAACCCCTTCTAAATCTCTAAGTGCCTTTGAGAAACAACAGAGAGTATATGATAATAACTAGTGAGAAATGAGACCTCAATGCACAATGTCGTTACAATAGAGCTACGTCCAAATATTACATATATATATAAACTTATCTGATTGTGTGACTCCTTCCCTCTTGCACATAGGTAGTAAAGTAAGATGAACCAACTTACTTAAATTTACAAGGTCATCTGCTCATTCACAGGCCTTTCCAATTTCAAATTAAGAGATAAGTTGGTCAAGCTTCATCACATTTTGAACCGCGTCAACTTATTGAGCTGACATAAAACTTGCTATTCTTAAATTCATAATCATCACAAAACAATAGAAAACACCGAATCACTTGAGTTTTTCTCAGTTAAAGCCTCACTCAATATCGGCATTCAAGTCGATCAAATCATGCACATGCTTAGTAAATCAACTCATTTTCACCCGTACTTTTAAGGACCCGCATATGGTTACCCTTAGAACCAAAATAAGTTTCATCGTTTTCACCCCTACTCGTAAGGACCAAAGTACGGTTACCCTTGGAACCCAAACCAACCACACTAATCCTTTTTTTCATATAGGAAAATAAAATTCAAATAAAAAACGCCAAAGAAGGGGGTGAGCCCATGTACATATGCTGTATACAAAAACAGGATAAATAAAAGGCTCTCTTATGATTAACAAAAAAAACAATAAAAACCTCCCTATACAAATCACTTCCATCAAAAAAAACGACTCTAAGAACCAAAAGCAAACTCCCTCAAAAAAATCCACAAAAGTGCACAATCGAACAAGAATACACCTCATGGTGCCAAAAAAAACAGGATGCTCAAGAAAAGAATAATTTATATCTAAGCAAGAAGCTTCTCTCAACCTTCGGAATAACAATTATTTCTCTCTTATCAAAGTGTCAACAAATACTATGCTGCACCAAGTCCCGCCGTCTCCTCCAATATTATTTGACTTGATGCTTTTTAACTGTTTTATATTTCATAAAGCTCTATCCATTACTGGTTTTGGCTTAATCTACAACAAGTAGTAAACTAGGGACTGGTTGGCGAAGTTTTTTTACATATATAGTTCTGTTGGTGCAATATTTTTAAAAGAGTATTGTTGTCCTAGAGGATACTTAAAGAACAAGGTTGAATAAAACAAGGAGCAGATTCCAGGAAAGATCCTTCTGATATAGTGATATTACTTTTCTGTTCTGTTGTAGTAGTCAATCTTCCATTTTGGGGAGCCAAAGATATAATCTTCAGGCATATACAACAATATAAACCCTAATTCCTCACAGCATTTGTAACTTAATAAAAAAAATCTCCAAGCTTTAGGCTGCTTTTTAGGCAGAAGACAAACTGAAAAAGCATAAATTAGGCAGCCAAACAATGAGAATGCACATAAATTAGATCCTTAAAATTCCAGAACAGATGCTTTTTTTCATTCATTATTGTATTACTTTGTGATTTCAATTCATTATTGTATTACTTCCACGTGTAAACTCGCCCCACACCACCCCAGTAGTGCTATAGGTATTCCTTAGTGGCATTCTTGTCATATATCATTTAACAATATCACAAAATAATACAATATAGGTATTACTTTGTGACAATATCTCTCAGTTAACAAAAAACTATATCTGAAACAATATCAGACACAGATTCACATGCACCATAATAAAGATTGGAAGATCACATGAGCAATACATACATCATTTACTCTTGCAACCTGGACTTCCATGGCCTTGTCAAGAATGTCACCCTACAAGCAACCACATATCTTCTTAGAACAATGAAAGAATTTATATTGAAGCCAAATAAAAGTGAGTGTATTGCACATAATTACCACAGTCAGCCGACTGATAAGTCCACATTTTATACTCTGGCGTAAGCGTTTGCATTCATCCTAAGAGATCAAACAAATATACACGTCAACAACTTAAGTTAGCAGCAATACACTCGTTTGCATAGACATATGTTATAATCCTTGAAAATAAAATGCGTTAACAGTTTGGGAGCCCTTTTCTCATAATAAGGAAAGTTTCTATTCATAAGCATTTGCAATCAAGCTTACACATACACACATTCAGTTTTCAGAAAGGGTGCAAGTACTTTTATTTAATGCAACAAATACTCCAGAAAGATTTTCCTTAAACTGCATGAAGAGCTGAAAAAAAACAGATAGGTTTATAGTGCTTTCAGCTTACTCACCTCAGTAAACTCCTGGTTTGAAATGGTATGGATTGGTATAATCTCAGTTTTGCTAAGATTTAATATTTCTAGCATGATATCAGTAGTCCTTTTGCCAACTTTATAAAGCTCGTCAGCTTTGCTTGTACCTGCATCAAAACCATTACAAAAATCTTTAAGATTCTTACAAATTTACAATAATCAAAATGCACACCTCTGAACTAAATACAGAAGGGGTAATGTTATAATTAGTTACCTACAACTTGGACTAGCCTATATATGTCTTGCTTTTGATTACTACCAGAAATCCTTATCCTCACGAAAGTACCAACAACCTTATCAGAAAACGTTTCTAAATCTTCAAGTAGATCCTCCATCAACTTTCGTTTTAAGTATATTAAGCTAATGTTATGGATATCAATGGCTGCATAATCCTCAAGATTATATTGACGTCCTCGGCCATCTTTCCTTCGCGTTTTACGTTTCCTATCTTTCCCACCCTTTGTTAGAGATTCAGTGTTCCCATCAGCATCCAGGTGGTTAACTTCAGTATCAACAACACTCCCTTGGACATCATCTATCTGAGCATCCTCCTTTATTAGGAAGTGAGATTCAAGAAGTTTTAACATTTCAAAATGGCCCACACGTGCTTTTCCAAATATATTTTCAAGCCTAGCATCACAAATGATTTGACTTTTTCGACGAGGATCACGAAGTTTATTTCTTTTTATATATTCAAGCAAGAGAGCCTGAACATCAAACTGAGATAAAACAGCCTTGTCCCCATCTTTCATGTGCATGACCAATTCCAGAAGCTCTTTTGATGCCCACTCGGTGTTTTTAGGTGTAGATGTTCCTGCAGCACCAGCTGCTACTGCTTCACTTGTCAACTGATCTTGCTTGGCACGGTGCTTCAGCCGTTTCTTGGCCTTTCTTCTTTTAGATTTACTTGCTTCTGGGTTATCAGATGCATTGTCAGAACCAGAACCTCCATCATCTTTAACATCAAGCAGCTCATCAGGGGATTCATTCTTGCCAGCCAATACATCAGATCCCTTCCATGGATTTTTAGCCTGGGCAAGTTCAACAGAGGATATGGATAACTTTTCTTTGAGATCTATCCAGTAATCCTTAAAGAGGTATTCCCAGCTAGTCTTGTCATCAAAATCTATCTGCGACTACAAAAAGAGGGAAAGATCAACAAGAGATTAACATTTTGAGCCACCGCAGATCAGATACCTCATTTTCACAAATCACTAAATGACAAAAAGATCGTAATTTTGGTACTCCAGACCACAACCCCTTGAAAACCAGTGAAGCTAAGACCATATATAAAACTTCAGAAAAATGATACATAAAATGCTTATGTCATGTACGTCCCATACAAAACCAAATAAGCTCTACTTAATTCTACAAACTGCACGAAAATACAAATACTTCTGTCTCATAAATCTTGTTGAAATAACTGCAAGTTCAACTCTGAAATTCTATCATATAACTAAGCGAACATATATATTATACAGAGTTCATCGAGATCAATGTAGAGAAAAAAGGAAGGACCTACAATCCTACATATGATGATATATGGAGAAGGCATATGACAATATTTCAAGAAGGGTCCTTTGATGGGTTCTAAAGAAGACAATAGTGTTTGCATCTCTGTGAAGTATGTTAATGTGATTAAGTATATGTACACAAAGACTTGTTATGGCACGTCAAGTGATTTCTCAATCACAATAGGATTATACCAAGGATCTTCGTTAAGCCCCTATCTTTTTGTGTTAGTAATGGATTAAGTAAAAAAAAAAGAACAATTAGGATGAGGTGTCATGATATATGATGTTTGTTGACATTGTATATGTGGTTTGTTGACGATATTATGTTAATTGATGAGACTATAGAAGGCGCTAATGCTAAGGTAGACATGCAAAAAGTACATTAGAAGCTAAGACGTTTAAATTAAGTTGGGAGTAAGACTGAAATATGAAGTGTGAGTTCCGCGATGTAAGAAGAAGAGATGCAGACACTAGTAATATTTCAGGACAGGAGGTACTTAATAAGGATGTATTTAAATACTACCTCCGTCTCCAAAAGAACGACAAAAGGACGATTTTCACACAAATAAAGATAGTCAAAGAGAGTATAAATTTTCTTTGCAATCTATCCTTATGTTTTGGCGGCTCATTTGTGATGTGAGTGGATGTATAGTCCAGGATAAATTAGTCCATATAAAAATTATCTAGTTGACTTTGCTCATCCTTTTGAGGACAATTTTTCATCAACTTAGCCATCCTTTTGGGATAGAGAGAGTACTTGAAATCAATATTGCATAAGTAGGGACATATTGATAAGGATATAAACCACTGGATTAGGTAATGATGGCTAAACGGTGTGGTGCATTGGGATTGTTATGTGATCATAAATCCTGCAAAGTTGAATAAAAAGTTCTATACGACGGCAATGAGCCCATCAATGCTATATGGAGCCGAGTGTTAAATGACCAAGAAGAAAATGTACATAAGATGGGGGTTGTTGAGCTGAGAATGTCAAGATGATTTGTGGGCATACAAGGTTGAATAGCATTAGAAAAGAAGACATTAGGAAGAAGGTTAGGGTGACACACCGAGGAGATGATAAGTGAACATCGATTGAGAATGTTTGGTTTGAACCTTTCTAATGCTACAAAGTTATATTATTACTTACTATCTATGCGGGGATAGAGAGTACTTGAAATCAATATTGCATAAGTGGGGACATATTGAGGAAATAAACCACTGGATTAGGTAATGATGGTTTGGCATTGGGATTGTTATGTGATCTAAATCCTGCAAAGTTGAATAAAAAGTTTATATTATGCAATGAGCCCATCAATGCTATATGGAGCCGAGTGTTAAATGACCAAGAAGAAAATGTACATAAGATGGGGGTTGTTGAGCTGAGAATGTCAAGATGATTTGTGGGCATACAAGGTTGAATAGCATTAGAAAAGAAGACATTGGAAGAAGGTTAGGTTAGGGTGACACTTAACCGAGGAGATGATAAGTGAACATCGATTGAGAATGTTTGGTTTGAACCTTTCTAATGCTACAAAGTTATATTATTACTATCCTATCTTGGGGATGCCCTTGGTGTGTGTTGTTGAGACTTGTTCGTTTGGACCGCCAAACTAGATGGTAGTGTGATCGAAGCCTTGTGTGATTGTTCAACGGGTACCGTGACGTGGATAGGTCTGTTCAACCATCCATGTTTTCCGACCGATGTCCGCTTTGGTGAGAGGTATGGCTGGCCAAGGTTGGGGGGCATTCAATTCCTATGTGAACACGAATCTTGATTCAGCCTTATACGGAGAGGGCTATTATCCCAGTATGTTAAGTCTGCTCCAGAGGAACTATCCAATACAACAGACGCATTCCCATTTGAACCAAGAGATTCCTTTTCTCCCGACCGCAAGGGAGAGATAAGAGGGAAAGAAATGTCAAAAGTTACTTGAGACAAAGTTGTACAAAAAGACTTGAAGGAACGGCATATAGCTGAGAATATGGCCTATGATAGGAGTGAGTTCAGGAGAAAAAGTTTAGGCGAAGAAGAAAAAGGTATAGGATAACTCACGCAGCACAGTCAATGAAAAGATGTATCACACATCAAATATAAAATAATATCTTCAACTTGCAAGATATACATATTGGTAGAGTATATATTTTGTCCCACATTGAATACCTTAAGAAAATATATCTAATATAAAATGAGTTGGGTCAACTCTTTTCATTGCCAATTAGTTTTAAGTTAGAGAGCTTGATGTCTTTATATACTAGACTTTGGGCCCATTTTATAAATCTAACACATATACATTATTACATTGTATACTCTCAGCTTTTACTTTCAAAATAATACTATTGCAATGTATATAGAGAACTCAAGACGGAGATTAAATAAGAGCTTAAGGACCAAGTTCAAATAGATGACTTGGACTTCTCTTTGGACTTGTAAAACCCAAATATATTATCAAAAAAACATGTCCCATAACCACAACGACCACTAAAGGTAAAGAGTTTTCATGAGAATGACTATATACCTTATTTCCCTGCTCACTATCTTCGATTAACAGCACAATTTTCATGCAAGCCTCACAAAAGCCTTTGTTTCCTCTTACGCATAAGATAACAGCGTCCTTAACACACCCCTTGCACAAGGAAAACGTACATGTATAACACATATAGTACGCATTTTTCTGACACTTCTTATTGCTACACTGGTGCCAACCTGAAATGGGATAAAAAATAATCTGTAACAAAAAAAATTGGAAAGTAGGTATAAATTTAACGAACTTAAAAGCACATGCGGAACATCCAAAATGGTACAACCAACTATATATAATGAAGAAAAAAAAGAAAAAGATGTAATGGAAATAAATTGAAGAATATCAAATAAAATCATGGAGTAGTCATCATAATGGAAGCCAAGCAGCATCTTTGAGCAACTTCATAATTATTAAAATGAGTGGAGCGCGGGTTCTCCTATGGTCTGATCCTTGCTAGCAGATCAGTGCAATCCAGTAATGCGGTAGAATTGGATCTGGTGTGTAACAAACATTTTTCAAAAAGCAAAACCAAAAACTTGACCGAACATGTAAAAACAACCCTCAAAACACAATAACTCTGGTGTTACCTGAAGGATGTGAATAATTTGATATATTTCTTTTTCTTTTTTCTCGTTTTCTTTTTTTGGACAAGTATGATGTGAATAATTGTTATTTTGTTAATGCATTAAAAGCCAATTTTTTATTAAAAGACAAATGTTTTGTTCTAAAAACTTACTGATAATACAATGTTGCAAGTCGGTTCTCAAGGAAAAACAAATTCCTACTAAACCTGACTTTTCCATCGAAAAATTGGCATTCTCATTGAGTCATTGTAGGGACTTGTCTAAATATTTAAAGGAAAATGGGATATCGGAAATGTAATTTTTTTTAAAAATGTGAGGGTTTGTAATAGGGATGCTTGCTTCCCATGCCATACAAAGTCTTCTGTAATTTATACGGAGCTTCTTGATTTTAAAAAGCCCATACTAACATTTAAAACTTGACGTCTTGAACTACAAAGCCAAGAAACATCCCAGAACTGCAATAAGTGCAAATAAATAAAGATGTTTGATACTCCCTCCGTTTGGTGGACTTTTCACGCATATTAAGAAGAGGAATGAAATAACAAAATTGCCCATATTGTTGTGTTTCCATAAAAAGTTGGCATAATTAATTTTTCATAGAGAAACTCCACATTCAATTCTAATAAAACTACTTCTAATAATCTATGCATGAATACAAATAGAATTTGGCGCACAATTTTTTTGAAAAACCAAATGAATCTATCCACATTCAATGTAATTTATTTTCCATAAAGCTTGCATGGATTATGCTCCACTAAAAAAAACCAAATGGTAGGAATAAAAAATAAATGAAACAAATTAAGTGCATGAGAGATTTCCAATGTAGATGAGAGAGTGACTTTTTAGCTTTTTAATTTAAAATATTTAATGCTAAGGGTATAATATGAAAAATTGTGTAAAAGTTTGGTTATTAAAGGAAAGTGGACATTTAACATGAGACTACCCAAAATAGTAATAAGGATTTTTATCCTGGGAGTATTTTGAATAGATACAAGCCCATCAAGCCATGCGAAGCAAGGGCTAATGTAGATTGTAGTGTAGAGATACTTTGAGAAGATTATTATTGAATTATAAGATTTTTATTAGATTGTAGATTTACCGGTAATTATTAAGGAAAGCAATTAAATGTAGTGGGCATTTATTCAGTTAGAACTCTGAAAATAATTATGTTACTATAAATTTTTCATTTAGGTAAGTAATGCAATTATATATTAAGGTTTATATTGCATGACAGTCTAAATAAAGAAGTTGCTTTGAATACTAAAACAAGTCGTTTGACCAACCAAGTTAAAGTTTTCAATTATATACAGAGTTTTTAATTAACCTATATAGAGTTTTTACTTACCTATATATAGTTTTCAATGTATTGAATTTTTACTATACAGAATTTTTATTAGCAAGGGAATGACCAACAAAATTTGGAGGAGTATAAATAGTTGCACAAAGTTAGAGATTTTAATTATATAGAGTTTGCAATAAACATATCTAGAATTTTTAATTACTTATATAGAAGAAACTTTAGTTATAGTACTCCCTTTGTCGCAAAATAAATGCCAAGTTTTGACTTTTTTGTTAAATTGACCATTTTTATAACTATTTTATGTACTACTTTTGACAAAAAGTTAATGATATATATTGTGAATGTTTTGCGTTGACTTTTGATGTTTAGGTACTACTTTTGACAAAAAGTTAATGACAAAAAGTATTAGTGGTAATATTTTTGGAAAGATGTGTAATAATTGAGGGCCCTCTTATAATTCCTACCAATCCATGTACTGATAAGTTTCACAATTGTAATTCGACATAAATTTATCGTAATACATAGCAGGACTCTTGACAAAATATACGTTAAAGGAATATAAACATAAGAAACTACATACAATTTACTACTAACCCCAATTTTTGTAATTTCATAAGTGAGTTTATAAATGCTTAATTATTAATTCAAAAACTAGTCAATTTGACCACAAAGTCAAAAAGGGGCAATTATTTTGGGACAAAAAGAGTAATAGATTTCTAATAATATGAAAGTATCAACCAAGTTAGAGGCTTTAATTATATGGGCTAACCAACCAAGTTAGAGTTGTTAATAATATAGAATGTTTATTTATGAGAAAACCAACCAAATTTTTTTGGAGTACCAACCAAATCAAGTTTGTCTATTTAACTATATAGTTGATTGTGATCATTAGACCAACTATTACTAGCATAAGATAGACAGCGTGTGTTAGTGTGTGCCCAACTCTTGTACGTATGAGAGAGACCAAACTTAGGTATTATACTTTGTAGAAGTATGACCGACAGAAACCACACAGTATGAGTCCGCCTATTTCAGGGGTTAAAGTATTGACCGACGCACAAATCCATCAGCTGATATTACTGGGTTGCGGCACTTCCCGAACTGAAACAGTGAAAATTCAAGGGGTACCCAACAATAGAAAGCGGGTGCCTGTGGGTAGTCCTATCAGCGGGAATCTCATCTCCTAAGAAGGTAATCAACCATGGCTCACCTAGGGTTCACATGATCTGGTGGGATGATTTCTATGACAACCTACCAACCTCTGAACAACCCCTCCTCCATTTATTCCCCGAAAGTCCACCAAGTTATGAATCCTTTACCCTTCTTCATATTCCTCAACCCTTTGATGAAAGACCTTCCAACCCACCACCCCGTCTTTTTCCAGTTGATGCAAGCCCTATAAGCTCGGATCTACAGACCTAACTCATACGAGCTGGATCAACACCACACAAATGATGATACGGATTTTTTTCATATATGAGGAGGCACAATAACCTGTGAGGGAAAAGTATTTAAGCCTTCACATCTCATATTTTATAACCCAAAGGTTGCAACTGAGGGCCAAAAGAAATTCAGGTGGCTGAAGAAGACAATGAAGTAACTAACGTTACTAAATACAATTCATAAATTGATTAAATTCAAGGGATACAATTCATAAATTCAATGCACTAACATAATCGTGGCAATATAAAACCGCAATATTGACCTATATAGCTGCAAATATGTTTTATACTGAGACAATGCCGCAATATAAGTCAATATGGTGTTAATTAATGCATAAACTGCATGAAACAACATAAAGAACACTGCTTTTTTACTTTATCGAGTTCACCTAAAATGGAATTTACCATTGAAAATTTCAATTTCATTTTAATCTGTTAATGTATAGATATATCAAATATCATATATGCCACTCACCACAATTCCAACGCCCCTTTGCCTGAAAGAATTTCTCATCGCGATTTACACAAGAAGGATGATAAGCCTTGGGGCAATTCCTACCAAAAAAAACAAATAATAAAAGTTTAATACACAATAAGCCCCAAGAAAACATCAACGCAATTGAACACACTTCCAAACACAAACAGTTTCAATTCCAAGTATACTCACTTGCGATCACATAGCACAAGGTCTCCACCATCAAAACAAATGAAACAAACATCCTCCTCCTCAACCAGAATTGTCGTCTTCTGTCCAGGAGCTTTTGCTGTAACCTTAGAATTCTTCCCTCTCTTTCGTTTCCCTCCACTGACCTTCACAGACTCAGCTGCATCAGTTTCTGTCTCCATTTCAGTGTCTCTGCATGAGGAATCTCCTCTTCCGCCATTGTTTCGTCCTCTTCATCTTTCTCTTCAGCTACAGCTAACTGAAAATCATCTAATTGAGGAACTGGCTCCCCTCCATCAACCTTTGCCTCCTCATCTTCATTTTCAGTTTCCATTTCATCTTCTTCATCATTAAACTCGGGAACAGACTCTGGTTCATCAACTTTTGTCTCTGTTAAAACTTCCATTGCCAGGTTCTCCTTCTCCAACACCGTATCTTCAGCCACATCTAAATCAGCACCGAGTTTCAAATTCTCCCTACCCATTATTTCTTCAGCAGCAATTTGTGACTCACTCCCAACTTCCTCACCTGATACTTTACTAATCGTCTCCCTTTTACCATCATCTCCCATCACTAGCTCCATCTCCGGTTTCTCCTCCATTCCCACGTCATCCTCTTTATCAGACTCTGGTTTCAATTTTGCCTCCACCTCGACCTCAGCCCCACATACAGCTTCAGCCTCTGATTCAACCTTGGAGTCGGCCTTTAGTTCCATTTCATTAGCATCTACCTTGGAATCAGCCCTTACTTCCATTTCATTAGCATCAACCTTGGAATCAGCCTTTAGTTCCATTTCATTAGCATCCTCCACCCCATACCCACTGCCCTTGACCTCACTCACCGCCTCAACACCACCGAATTGCAACTCACTCAACTTGGTCACAAAATTCCCGCCACCACCCACCACACTCGTTTCTCTCTCCTCCTCCCCTGCCACCTCCGTTTTCTCCGTACCCTCTATCCCCAAAATCTTCACCTCATGACCACCAACTCCAGAATCCTCCACCTCAGTTACCAAATTTTCCATTTTGTTCACGGCACTCAAACCCTCGTCCTCCTTCACAGGCACCGAATCCTCAACAACACTCACAAATTCATCCAATTTGGGAACGGAATCGGTACCAAAACCGCATTCGTCGGTGATTTTGAGTTCTTCGGTCTCAAACAAAGTGTCTCCCTTGTCAAAAACCGGAGATTTGTTCAACTTTGATGAAGTCTCTTCATTTTCCTCCATGGCTAAACACAAAGTTCGTAAAATCTAAACCCTAACCCTCGAATTAATTAATAAATATATACAGAATGCATAACCAATTGGTTATAATGCATTAGCAAATGAAAAAACTCTACTAGGTTTGTAGGTCGAGCAGGAGATTTCTTTCTTAAGATGAAGCTGATGGGTTGTACTAGGCTTTTCCAATGA
The DNA here is from genome assembly GCA_020205605.1 of Panax ginseng. NCBI lineage: Eukaryota > Viridiplantae > Streptophyta > Magnoliopsida > Apiales > Araliaceae > Panax > Panax ginseng. The sequence goes on along the minus strand of CM035133.1, from coordinate 2,239,451 downwards.
AGGGGTCGAAAGAGTCCCGGGTTAGCAGGGGCAAGTATCTGAAGAAGTACGGGTCAATCCAATTTTCATTCCCTTTTAAGTCCTGTAAACAAAGACTATGGAATATTCTTTTTAAAAATTAACATTATTAAATAAGTACAAATAATCTTTATCTCATTTATATTTTTGTAAATAAGTATAGCATTTGAGGACTTTTATTTCATAATTAGATATTTATTTAATTATTTAATTCCATATATTAATTATTATCAATTTTAAGATTATTTAATAGCTTAAAAGGAAATTATATGATGTCATCTCTCTACTTGAAATCATAATATTATCAAATGACATTAAAAAATAAAAATATAAGTGTCGATTTAAATAAATAACTAATTATAAAATAGAATAATTATTGATCGTATTAAATTAATATAAATAATTATATTTTATTCATCATTTTTTTAAACGAATATAACTTTAATGCAGGGATAAATAACGTTTTGGTCATTGTACTAGGATCCGATTTTCATTGCGGTTATCGATTTTTTTTTATTACAATCGAATAACTGTACTCTCAAAAACTTACCAAATAGTCATTCCGTCCGATTTTCGTCCAAAAAACGGACGGAAGTTGTGACGCCCCCAAAATAGGTATACATCACCTATTCTGAGTCGCCAAATACATGGTATGTAATAATCTGAATACAATCTTTAATATACAACAAGAGAGAGCTGTGAGTTTTAATACAATTATTGTCTTTTAGACAATATTCACTCTCGAATAAGTCCTCATTACATTTATTGTCACACTATTTAATGTAATAAATGAGGACTACTAATACTATCATCTGGATCATTACTCTGGTTCGACTAGTCCCCACGCCACGTTCTCATTTTCAAGAGAATGGTGAAAGAAAGGGTGAGCTCAACTAGCCAAGTAAGAAATATTATGACTAAGATAATGCAAAATAAATTATCATTAGTCTTCAACAGTGTTAAACTGATAAAATAAAATAGACATCAAGTTTAACTGCAGCGGAACATGCAATCCATTAAAAGAGTCAAGTATGATTAAATGCATTAATTAGTAAAGTGTAAACAATTTAAATAAAATATTTATAAGTTTAAGAAATGATTAAGATATTGTGGTAATATTAATAATATTAGATTATGAGATTATTAAGTGATTTATAACATTTGGATTAAGGTGTTATGAAATCCTTGATTTATGAATCTTACTTTTGAAATTAAATGCAGTTGTTGATCATATTGTTTTTATTATCATATATAACATTTTTATAATTTCGGTGATGAAATTTTTCTTTGACTTAAGTGTAAAGATGAGTAGATTATTGGTATGATCGTGACTATGGGTTCTCTTTGGCCGATGGTGAAAGTTGAATCGAATGATTTGGTATGATCATGACAATTGAATTTATAATAGAATATTTTTAGCTTAAGTGCAATGGTGAATGGATCAACATGATTATAATTATGGTTTATATAAATTCTGAAATGATTGTATGTTTCTTTGAGATATTAATATCTTTGGCCTGTAGTACAAAAATCAATTGTTGATTGAATATCTTTTGCATATAGTGCAAAGATGAACTGTTGTTGAATATCTTTGGCCCGTAGTGCAAAGATGACTTGTTGATTGAATATCTTTGGCCAATAGTGCAAAGATGAATTATTGATGAATATCTTTGGCCTATTATTGATGAATATCTTTGGCCTGTAGTGCAAAGATGACCTGTTGTTGAATATCTATGGCATGTAGTGCAAAGATGAACTGTTGATGAATATCTTTGGCTCGTAGTGCAAAGATGAATTTATTAGTATGATTATGAACATGAACTGTGATTTGGTATAACCATGATCTTTGATGTTTCAGGTAAAGACATGTAATGAAAAATATCTTCGTCTTGAATGAGAAGAGAAAATTAGAACTACAATTATGATTATGAGTTATTCACATGACTGTGAACAGGATCTGTTGATTAATGTTACATGATTAAAGCATTGTTGGTGGACTTTTAACATGGAGAAGATAATAGACTTTATGGTCTATTTGACTCTTCTAATGGATTGCTTGTTCCGCTGCAACTATGGTTGAAAAGTTTTATCATCTACCATATGTCCTAAATCTCTGATTTATTACTGATGAAGGCTATTGATAATTTAATTATCTTTAGTCATAATATTCTTTACTGAGGTAGTTGTGCTCACCCTTTTGCTTCACAATTCCTTTCAGATAATAAGAGTGTAGCTGGATCGAGCGGGGATAACAGGGGAATAGTGTGATGGTCTGAGACTGTCAAAATTTCTCAACACTTTATAAAATGGCATGACATACAATATATAATTGTATTGAGAACCTAAGATGTGTGTGTCATATATTATACGTCACTTAATAATTGATTTTGGTGAACAACAATAGGATGAGGTGAACCCAACTTTGGAAGGGTGTTTTGCCACTATCATACAAGATGTATAATGACATACAATCTCGTGTTATCATAAGACAAGGTTGTGCACATCCACTTGCTGAGTATATCTACGAGCACTACCTATATGATCTTGGAATTTATTTGAAATATAATTTTCAACTGGAGACAGTGGAGATAGTTATATGTCAAGAGAAGACTCACCATTGGAAGGAACATGATAGTAATCTTCTCATTTTTCTTTGGGGTCTATTGGATCAACCAAGGATAATTCTCTGGACATATGATATCTATCATAACTTAGATTCATGGCCTCCTATATAAAGGTTTCTCTTGAGCACTTCCCAAAGATTTTAATTTTTAAAAGCATTATTATCGATGTACCTTTATGTAATGTATCAATGTGAGGTGTTTGTCCATAGTTGGGACATGAGTCACAGTTGGTATTAAAACTCACAGTATATATGTTGTTGTATTTTACACGACAATTGTAGTAATAAAGTTGTAGTTATTTTTTGTACCATGTATTTGGCGACTTAGAATAAGTTGGATGAATTGGACCTATTTTGGGGGCGTCACAAATTCTCTTCATGAATACAAAAGAAATAATATCCCTTACCGTAAAAGAAAAGTATTCCGGTTGGTAGGGCGAGGATATTCTTGAAGAAAACTTGCACTACACTCAAAGCCTCTTAAAACTCTAAGAAATACGCTCAAGATTATAAAAGAGATTTTCTCTGAATTTCTGGTGTGATTTTCAATTCTATCTAAGCATCCTATTTATAGGAAAATAAAAAGAATACTATGCAAAAAATATTCTAATAAAATAAAATTTTTTAAATAAAATATAAAATATATTATATATATTATTTATATATATAACACATGCCAATTCTGATCATTCACGGGATGAATCCCGTGATTACTTCTTTCTTCCCACCACTTAATATATATATATATATATAATGAATAACTTCCTACCGGTTATTTTGAAAAATGGGTAAATGGGGGTTCATATAATACGCAAAATTTATAACAAATACTTTATAAAAATTACCTCAATATTTTTAATAACATTTATCATCATTATTATAATTCACAATATTAATCGACCAGGTCGTTCCTGTTAGGTTTTGTGAAAATCAAAGTAGCAATCAAATTGCAAAAATAGCGGAAGCGTAATAAAATCAGATTTTAAAATTTTTTCACAAACCAATTACCCGGATCATTCTTTATGCATATTATTAATTAAGCGAAGAATAAGAAATTATGAAATCATACCCTTGTAGAAACGAACTTCCTTAGGTACGAGTTCACCTCCCACTTCTTCTCGCGATCTCCTTGAATCTAAAGGGTAGATTCCTTCCTTTGATCAACGTAAGCCACCCAGTGTATGGCTCTCAGAGGTGATCCACCAAGGAAGAAGAATTTTCAAGAAGAATGGGTATTGGCTCAAACCCTAGTTTTTCCTATCTCAGATAGAAAAGGAGGCGTCTTCCAACTCTTGGGAATTACGTATGTTTCATATCTGATATAAGACTCATCTTATAAAGATATCATGTAACCCTATTTTAATTAAAAATAAGGTATTATTTATTTAATTAAACTCTTTTAATTAAATGGGCTCCCTAATCCTATTAGGGATAATTAATTAAACTCCTTTAACTAATTTTCCCTCCTAATCTAATTAGGAATAAATGAGAGTACTTATATTAAATTAATTCCTAAACCCTTTTAGAAATTAAAATAATAATAATTATAATAATATTAATAAGACTCCTCTTATTAATTTATATTTAATATTTCTAAAATATTAAATAATAAATATTAAGCTATTTAATTTATTCTATCACCATAGATTAAATTAAATATACTTAATATATTATTACGATTATGCCATTAACTTCTTAAATAATTATTCTTCCTTTTATGGTGTGACCCTTTTAGGTTCTGCGTATTAAATAGGTTGTGAATAAATCAATTAGAACAATTCTAATCTCATTTAAATAAATAAATTAAACGAATAATTTATTTAAATAAATAATATTTAGTATACTGATAGGGATAAGCCTCTCAGCGATCAACGACTTTCCAGATAATATAGATTTCAACATTAATCATAAAAGAACTTTTGAGTAAATAGTTCTACAGATAATTCAATCTTTCCACCATACAATGTCCCAATTAAATATAAGACATTGAATTCATCATCAAGTCTTATTTTATTTAATTATATGTATTTCGATTCCTAAATGCACAACTCCTAATGAATGCAAATTAGAAACTACTTTATAATTTCATTCCACCTCGCCAAGGATTCTCGGGTTGTCATTTATCGAATCACATAGGACATTTTTCTTCTTTTACTAGAAGTGGTAGATTCTTTATTGATCATTCATTATCTTCATATATAACTTATTACACCCAAGATACCTTTGATATACTACAAGAGTCTTAAGGAATAAGTCAAAGTGTAATTCATTATATATAAGATACTATGATGATCTCAAGTCTAAGGATCATTTGTACTACTATCACTTCAGGAATTCCTATTGACAGGCAAGTAAAACTCCATTAGGTATTCATTAGCGAGTCACGTTCAATTGAACTTATTCTCTAATAAAGACTCTACATACTTGCTTTAGTGTTCCACACAAATGATCATGAGATCAATCATCCTCATCCAATGAGAAAAACAACGACGTATTCAATCTATCCGGATTCACTAATCCCCTTTTAGTAATCCATTGATTGGGAACATTTTAGTTTTAAGTTTATCTAAGAATTTAGATCTCATTAGTATGATCTCATCATGATTCTAAAAGCATTGCTTAAAACTATGGGTTTATCGATATTATTAAAAACAAACACCATGTAGATAATAAATGCCTTTAATAAATAATTCTTTTATTAATAAATAAATAAATAAAATTGATTACACAAGATATGCTTTATCATCATTCATGATTTGGCAGATGCATAATACTTTCGGTTCCAGGAAGAGGGGCTTTCCAATAAGGATTTCTCCCTATTGGGCGCCGCAATTAGGTGACAAACCTCTCCTTGGCGCGAACTTCTAGACATCGTTAATATTGCAAATAATAATATTAATAACTCTATCATCTCAATTATTGATTTAATAATATATAAAATATCGACAATAATTGAATCAAATAACGTAAGATACTATGCAACAATTACTGAAGCAATAATTGAACAAAACTGAGTGACTTCTCACGTAAGCATCAATAATCAATACCGTGTGCTACTATGCAACCACACGTATTCTTATACTTTTAACACCGGGTGTTTCAACAGTTAACGATAAAACTTCCGCCGTTATTTTCATAAAATATTTTTGTCGTTTTCATAAAATACTTTGCAAAATTTATAAATATTACCCACAACTATAACATTATATCAAATTCATTCCATAATATTCAAAAATGATAATTATAGAAAATTCATCTTTATTCATAAAAGTTGGGGCCTTACAATCTCCCCTTCTTATGAAATTTCGCCCTCGAAATTAGGGCGATACTGGTATGTCGAAGAGATAAGGATACCGTGATTTCATTTTTGATTCTAACTCCGTGTCATTTCCTCAACATCGTGGTTTCTCCACAAAACTTTGACTTGAGGTATAACCTTGGAGCGTAGAATATGTTCCTTCTTATCCAAGAATTGAAGGAACTTCTTCATACGTTAAATCTTCCATTTATTTCGATGGGTTCTAACTCAATAATGTGGTTCGGGTCTTCCGGATATTTACGTAAACATGGATATGTGAAAACGTTATGAACACGAGACATACTTGGCGGTAAAAGCGAGTCTATAGGCCACGGTTTCTACTCAATCAAGGATTAAAATGAGCCAATGAATCGAGGATTGAGCTTTTTCTCTTTCCAAATCTCGTAACTCCTTTCCATGGAGCAACACGTAACAAACACATGATCTCCAATATCGAATTCCACGTCCTTTCGATGAAGATCAAGATAACTCTTTTGTTTGGTCTTGTGAGGTTTTTATACGTTGTCGGATCGTTTGAATCTTTTTCGTAGTCATACGTACCAACTCCGGTCCCAACAACGTTGCTTCACCCACCTCATCCCAAAGATAATCGAGAAGCGACACTTTCTTCCATACAACGCTTCGAATGGAGTCATGCCAATACTTGCTTGATAGATGTTGTTGTAGGAAAACTCCACCAATGGTAAAAACTTATCCCAACTTCCCTTGAAGTCAAGGACACAGAGTCTTAATAAATCTTCAAAAGTTTGAATAGTCCTCTCTCGATTGTTCGTCAAATCCGAGGATGATATGTCGAACTAAATCAGAACCGTGCCCATAGCTTTTTGCAAACTAACCCAAAATCGTGAAGTGAATCTTGGGTCTCGACCAGAAACTATGGATACTGGCATACCATGCAATCTTACAACCTCGTTTATGTACATACGAGCAAGACGTTCAAATGTATAAGTTTCTCGTATAGGTAAGAAATGAGCAGACTTGCTCAATCTATCAACAATGACCCAAATTGAATCGATGCCTTGAGAAACCTTGGGAAGACCAGTAATAAAATCCATGGTAATGTGCTCCCACTTCCATTATAGAATTTCAAGTGGTTGCAATGAACCTTTTGGTACTTGATACTCCGCCTTGACTCGTTGACAAGTTAGACACCTTGAGATAAACAACAGCTTATCTTTCTATTCATATTGCCCCCCCAAAATGTATGTCGAAGATCATGATACATTTTAGTACTCTGTGGATGGATTTAAAGCGGTGTGTTGTGCACCTCTATCATGATTTTATACTTTAAATCGTGGTCGTTAGAACACAAAGTCCGGAGTTGACTCAAGTATTCCTTCTTCATCGATTTTTGCTTACGCATAACACCTTCTTGCACTTTCTTCCTCATACGCATCAACTCTGTGTCTCAGAGCTTGAGCAGCTTTAACTTTATCGATTAAAGTCGGTTCTACTCGTATATTCGCCATCATCACGTGGCCTAGAGTCTTTATCTCTATCTCCATCCTTTTCAAGTCATACAAAATGGGCCTTTACGTCACTCGTACCCGCATATGATCTTCTACTCAATGCGTCAGCTACCACGTTTGCTTTTCCAGGATGGTATTGGATGGTATGATCATAATCTTTTAACAGTTCAAGCCAACGTCATTGTCGTATGTTAAGTTCCTTTTGAGTGAAGAAATATTTGAGGCTTTTATGATCCGTAAAGATCTCCACTTTCTCCCTATACAAGTAATGCCTCCAAATTTTAAGTGCAACGAAAACAGCTGTCAACTCTAGATCATGAGTAGAATAATTCCTCTCATATTCTTTGAATTGTCGTGAGGCATAGGCTATGACTTTCCCATGTTGCATGAGAACACATCCTAACCCTTTGCTCGAAGCATCACTATAGATGACAAATCCCTCCAAGCCAGATGGTATTGTCAGAACAGGTGTTGAAATAAGTCTTCTCTTGAGTTCTTGAAAACTCTTCTCACATTCTTCGTTCCAACCGAATTTTGTATCTTTCTGAGTCAGCTGAGTTAAGGGAGTAACGATTCGAGAAAACCCTTCTACGAATCTCCAATAATAACCAAATTAAACCGAGAAAAGCTACGTCATTTGATCATCGATTTAAGTTGTTCCCAACTTTGAATAGCTTCAATCTTTCTTTGGGTCAATGAGATATTCCATGACTTGATAAGACGTGCCCAAGGAATGCTACTTCCTCGCCGTAACTCACATTTCTTCAACTTGGCATAAAGCTTATATTCACGAAGCTTTTGGAGTATTAGCCTCAAGTGTTGCTCCTGATCTTCACGACTTTTGAAATAAATAAGGATGTCATCAATAAAGACGACCACAAAGTGATCTAAATATTTCTTGAATACTCGGTTCATCATATCCATGAAGCAAAGAGGGAGCATTAGTCAATCCAAAAGACATGACTAGAATTCATAATGCCTGCATCAATTTTGAAAGCCGTCTTTGGAATGTCATCTGGTTCTCATCTTCAATTGGTGATATCCGAGCTAAGATCAATCTTTGAAAATAATTTGGCGCCTTTGCAATCGGGTCAAACAGTCATCAATACGTGGCAATGGGTACCTATTTTGATGGTGACATGATTCAACTCCCGATAATCAATACAAAGTCGCATACTCCCATCTTTCTTCTTCACGAATGTAAACAGAGAGCACCCAAGGAGAATCTTAGGACGAATAAAGCCAATGTCTAACAATTCCTGCAGTTGGGTCTTTAACTCCTAAAGTTTAATAGGATTCATTTTATATGGGGCTTTAGAAATGGGTTTTGTACCGGGTTCAAGGTCAATACAAAATTCAATTTCACGCTCTGGGGGTAGGCCAGGAAGTTCTTCAGAGAATACGTCGGAAATTCATTAACAATAGATATATCATTCAAAAGCGGCGTATTTTTTGTTTAGATCCGTGACATGAGCTAAGAAAGCTTCGACATCCGCTTTTCAATAAACGAATAGCTTTATGGCTTGAGATGACCGTGATTGATTTTAATGGTTTGGTTGCTTGAATTCGCATAATAGGTTGATTAGAATATGAAAACTAACAACCTTAACGAAAACAATCAATTTTTGCATGATGAGTGGTTAACCAATCAATCCCTAGAATTACGTCAAATGCAAGTATTTTTAATAAAATAAGATTGATAGGTAATGTGAGGGTACCAATTTGAACCAAACAAGACTTATAAACAGTGGATGTAATGAAGGTTTCTCCCAACGGAGTTTCAACAGATAAGTCAAAGTCCAATTTCTCCGGAGTCAAATTTAAACGTTGAGCGCAAGTAGGAGAAATAAAATAATGGGTAGAACTGGTATCAAATAAGGTATATACTTCACTAGAGTTTATAATAAGCTTACCCGTGATGACCTCGTTCGGGTTCCTTACTTTCTGGGAGGTCACGACAAACGCTTCTCCTCAGACTTTGGCTTTGACTTTTTCCTCGAACGTCCTTTGGTGCCTCCATCCTAGTTGAACTTGTCTTCTTGGTGAACGATAAAATCGGGCTAAGTGACCTTCTCTTCCACAATTATAACATGCTTTGAACGGCATCGCGCAGGTTTGGATGATGGGTCCTCCCTCCGCATTTAGGCGTATGATAGGTGGTCGTTCTCCTTCCTTAACAACGCAGGTCTTTGGTCGACGGCGTCTTTCCATCATTGTTGAATCTCCTCTTCTTAAAATGTCCAATCTTATTGTTTTGGCCATGATTACCACCAAGTGGTTACCATTTTCGCATGTTGATTCCTCCACGCTTATTGTCACCGCTTCGATGGATCGCTTCCTTTGGTATTTTCATTTTGCAGTGTCATTCTCTTTTGGTTGGGTTGACTCATTATCGCGCTCCAATAATCGAAGCTCTATTAACAACATCTCGAATACAAACACGTTTATGAGAGATAAGATATTGACGTATCTCGGGTTTCAAACCTCTTAGAAATATTTTTGCGTTATTCTTTCCTCATTATCAACCAAATGGGATATAAACCGGGATAACTCAAGCAAACTTGGCTTTCAGATCGCGACACGGTCGTGTTGTTTTGCTCCAACTTGATGAACTCTACCTCTTTCATGTGACGAATACTTTCGGAAAAGTACTTGTCGTTGAACAATTCTTGGAACTTCTCCCAAGTCATCTTCAGTGCGACAGGTTAAATACATTTTATAAATTCCCACCAGTAATCTGCCTCTACACGCAACATGATAGTGGCAAAGAGAACCTTTTGCTCCTCGGAGCATCCCAGGACATCAAATATGTTGCAGATCTGCTTTATCCATGTCTTCGCCTTAAGTGGTTTTGGCTCTCCAAAAAACTCCGGTGGTCCCAGATTCCTCGAATCGCTAATGTATGATGATCACCGAGAGTTGTCGGTGTTTCCACCGTATTTTGTACTGAGGCCATTTCTTTACTCGATGTTGTATAAATCAGATGAAGCCTCGGAACATTTCATCGTTCATCATTTGGTCAGTGTTGTTGTTTGCATGTGGATTGTCACCTTCCGATGCACATTATCTTGGTTATTGATCCGTGGAGACTCGGCGGTCTCTTGTGCTCCATTGATGTTCTCAACATTCCGGATGTCATTTTCAAATCGCCACAAAACAAAGGTTAATTAACATATCACATATATATCCCTATCTCTGATTGACCAATTAAATACCAAATAAACTTAGTTGGTCATACTAGTGAAGGAATTAAAATCTCTCCCTCCTAGTTCTTGTCTTCATATCTTAGCGGGGATCATATCCTAAGCTTTGATATTAATTATGACGCCCCAAAATAGGTATACATCACCTATTACGAAGTCGCCAAATACATAGTATGTAATACAAATACAATCTTTAATATACAACAAGAGAAAGGCATGAGTTTTAATACAAATATTGTCTTTCTGCATAATATCCACTCTCGAATAAAGTCTCATTACATTTATTGTCACACTATTTAATGTAATAGTGAGGACTACTAATACTATCATTTGGATTTGTCACTCCATTCCCCGATTGAGTCCATTACGTTCTCATTTCCTAAGAGAAAAGTGAAATGAAAAAAGGGTGAGCTCTAAATTTCAAGAAGAAATATTACGACTAAGATAATGCATAATAAATTATCATTAGTCTTCAACAAAGGTTAAATTGATAAAATACAATAGACATCAAGTTTAATCTGCAGTTGAAACACGCAATCCATTAAAAAAAGTCAAGTAGAGAATAAAATCTACTATCTTTTATGATTTAAAAAAGGTTTTTCATCACTTTTATCGCTGTGACTCAATTTTTAATAAATAATCCACATCATCCATGCACTACTGGTAAAGATATTCATTAAGATCACAATCACAAATTATCCATGCGACTACTGGATGAGGATATTCAGGTATTCATCAAATGGTCATGATCATGCCAACAATCGTCCATCAATGCACTACGCCAATGAGGACTTTTACCATATCATTTAGATCATTACGGTCGTGATGATTAATTTGAATAATCCCCTGGTATAATCATACCAAGTCCATCCATGACCTTACTAATCACGGATGACTTTCAAAAAAAATATAAACGTGGGGATGATGATAAATGATATAAGAATTCAATAAAACAAGTTCAAAAATTAATTTATTCGAGAACTAATAAGTCCAAATTATCAACACGATACTTTTTGTAGATTAAAATTCAAGAATGCTCGGAAGAATATTTTTATAAAAGATCTTTGGATGTAAGCATGAAATATCGAGGATATTCCACTAATTTTATGGAGTATAAAGTCAAAACTTTAATCAACTAAGTATAATAAAGAATGGAATAACAAAAAAGAAATCACCATGCGCCAGACTTGATGTATACATATTATTCCAACGAGTAATAATAAATAATCGGATCCAGTCGGTGAAATTCAGACCGCAGGATGTTCCAATGAATAATAATAAAGACGGAATTAAGTCCCACAAAACGCACATATCTGAGGATATTCTAATAGAATAATAAAGAGCGGAACCCGCGTTCGACGTAAACGCATGCATGCATGAGGATGTTCCAACAAAGATAATAAAGAATGGAATAACGTAAAATTTTCACCAAGATAGGGTATTGCATGCAGATCAAGTTATTCCAATGAATAATAAAGAATGGAATAATGTAAGAATTTCACCAATGATATAGTGGTGAAATTTCACAGATCTGAGTTATTTCACTAAGCTTTTTTTCTGTTTTATTACATTAATAATACTAATAAAACAAAACTTTATCATCATTATTATAATTCACAATATTAATCCACCGCGTCGCTCCCAAGAAAGAGGGCTTTCCAATAAGCGATTTCTTCTTATTCGCGGCAATTAGGTGACCAAACCTTTCCTTGGCGGAACTTACAGACATTGTTAATATTACAAATAATAATATTAATAACTCGTAAATATCTCAATTATTGATTTAATAATATATAAAATATCGATAATAATTGAATCAAATAACGTGAGATAAGTATGCAACAAATTCATCAAGAATAATTGAAACAATGGTGACTTCACACGTAAGATTAATAATCAATCTGGTGTTCTACTACGCAACCACGCCAGTATTCTTATACTTTTAACGGGTGTTCAACGATTAACGATAAAACTCCCGCCATTATTTTCATAAAAAATATTTTGTCGTTTTTCAATTCGAATGATAATTTCGTTAATGAGGTCCAATTAATGATTGTGTTATCGCATTTAATATTCCCCGTTAAAACGAATATTAAACCAATCGAATATTATATAACAATTTACGTATTTTACAAAATTTATAAATATTACCCACAACTATAACATTATATCAAATTCATTTCATAATATTAAAAAACGATAATTATAAAAATTCATCTTTATTCATAAAGTTGGTCTTACTGAAGTCTTTGAGTTGGCGATTTGACTCGCTTTTTTTTTGATATATATATAATTTTTATATGATTATTATGCCACAAGACACATGCTTTCATAGATATTAAGAATAATTGTATCTTAATAATAATTTTAAAATAATAATAAAAAATAATATTATTAAGAATAATAAAAAAATAATAATAATAATTTCAAAATAATAAAAATAACAACAATAATAATAATTTTAATTAATAAAAATAATAATAATTACAAAATAATAATAATAATTTCCAATATGTCTATCTCACAATATTATTATTACAATTACTATTTCTGGTTACTGCCGCCGATATCTTCAAGAGGCTCGTCGTCTTCCTCTTGCTTTGGATTTTCCTGCAAAGAAAGTATCTGACGAACACCGTGAACAACTAGCCAATCACTGTAATACATGTCTGGAAAAGTAATCTCAACTTCATTCACCATGAAAATATCATTGGATATGGTAACAATCATATTAAATCCCTCCAAATAAGTTTGTAACTCTGTTCCCTCTTTAAGATTAGCCAGATCGGTCCATGAAAGCTTACAAGGAACAAAGTTCGCAGAAACAACGAAGAGTACTCCGGAATATCACCGATCTTTCCAACCATCACTTCATCAACCGGAGCAAACACAGTCAACCTCGGTTGACCGAGACCTAGCAACTGCAGATCCATAAACGACGCCATCACGGAATATCCCCTAGATCTCAGCGTTTCAGAAGGTACGCGAAACGAATAATCTCCGAGTGACTTTTTCGGATAACCTTTCCACACCACATCCGAAACTACAACAAAGGGGTCAATTTCTGTTCAACAATCCCCAAATCAATCGGGTCAATTAACTGCTTAGATCTGGTATATGAAATTGCTGGTTGGGGAGAAATGGAGATGTTACCTATGAAGATGAGGCGGGAGAACTGTGGGGAGTTGAGGAGGAGCTGGAGGTGGCCGGGTTCGGTGGAGAAGGTTCAGTTGGTTTCACAGCGGCTTGGGACGATCATGGCGGCTACTTGGGCGGAATTGGCGGAGGGTTAGATGGGTGAGTCGAGGACAGTGATTCGGAAGAGAGGAGTGTGGAAATGGAGACGGTAGGATTAGAGAGAGAGAGAAGATGCAGGATTATTATTATTATTATTATAATTATTTAAAATTTATATTTATTAAAATAATAGTAACGTGGCCTTCTTTCCAAAAATATCTTTTAATTTTTGACTATTTTAAAATTTTAATTATTTAAAATTTATTATTATTATTATTATTATTATAATTATTACAATTATTATTATTTTACAATTATTACAATTATTATTATCTCATCTTCACACGCATATAAAAGATCTTTAGGTAGTTTAAATATTAATTATACATAAATTCTAACATAAGAAAGGTGGTTTAAGTAATGATTTTGTTGTAATATAAAATTTCTAATTTGGGGAGGTCCAGAGTTTGACATTCTTTAATAACATTTTCTTGAAGAAAAATTTTAAGGCAAACCTTTTGCCCTCCACGTCAGCAAAAAAAATGGGTCAGTATGCATAGTCAGCATTTTCGTCCAATCGAACGGAATGACTATTTTGATAATTTTTGAGAGTACAATTATTCAATTGTAACAAAAAAAGTTTCGGTAACCACAATGAAAACCGAACTCCCAGTAGAATGACCAAAAAGTAATTTATCCCCTTTAATATGTATATAACTTACTTATATAATCACCTAGTTTTAAATTAATGAGATGCATGTTTGTAAATCTGAATTGTTAATATTCACTTATTGAATGTATATATATTTGTAAATATAGCACTAATTAATCTAAACTATGTCGAGGTGGTGCCCATCTAAATAAGTTATCTACTCTGACATACTATATGTTACATTCCCAATCTTTTTATTTTCAAAATTTTTATTAATGTTAGATAGATGGAGTTTGGTTTATGCCAAATTAATATCTCAATACAGTATTATTTTAACATGATATTTATTTATGTTTGGTTCACTTATTACATTACCCGCGAATGTTATTACATCAATTTTTAAAATTTTAATTACATCGTTCAATTGATGTATAATGTATTTGCCCATTAAGTTCATAATACAATAAGTCATAAAAAACATAATACTAATAATTACAACTTATTTGACATCTTAACTTATAATTTATTTTATTTATTAAATACAATTATAGAATTCAGCGAACCAGTTACAATATAATAATATTATAATTACTACATAAATATTAAGAACAAATTAAACAAGAGTAATGCTACAGATACAAACTATTTTATAAATATTTTACAAACTGCTGATGTGACACACTCCACATTAGCATTTTATGTGGGGCCGAACACTACATTGAAGCCATCTATTATCTATTATAAATTGCAGTACATAACATCATTGTATGACACTTGTCTTTCCCACATTACAACACATGTCCTATATAATTAATGTGATCCCACACTAACATATTTATTATATCATTCATAATTATACCTAAAATTATATCTTGTCCTACATACAGTTTAAAATATTTAAAACAATTATATCCTAAAATCACTACTTTTCTAATATTATATCATTCATAATTATACCATACATTATATCATACATGTATGGTATAATATATAATACACGTACGTAATATTATAATATTGTGTACTACTGTGCAACCACGCGTATTACTGTACTTTTATCACCAGGTATTTCAACAGTTAACGGTAAAAGTTTTGTTGTTATATCCGACGGTATTGCACAGTATTTCTAATTATTGATTCTTGCGTAAGAAGTCATTCAGTTTTATTCAATAATTGCCACAGTAATTGTTGCATAGTATCTCATATTATTGATTCAATTATTGTCATAATATAATCTGTACAATATTTTATATTATTAAATCAATAATTGACACGACACAATTATTCATATTATTAGTTAACATTATTGGCAATGTCTATAAAGTTCTGTCGAGAAAAGAGGTTAGGTTATATAATTGCGCGCCAATAAGGATAAATCCTTATCGGAAAGCCCTTTCTTTACTGGGAATGATCTGGTTGTTAATATTGTGAGCATATAATATTATTTATGAATAATTATTATGTGGTGGATATTGGTTCAATTTTGATATAAATTGAAAGAATTTATCATGAAATATTTGTTAAGAGTTGGCAATTATCTTCTCCGATAAAATATTCATTCAAATATATTATTATAATATTACATTATAATAATGTGATAATATAATAATATAATTTTTTATAATGGTAATATTTTTATTATATTATATAATTTTAAGCATGTGAATAAAAGTGGAGTGGAAGTCAGCAATTTGAATTTGAAAACTTTCCGTGCACTTCTATTTTTCCTAATGGGTGGATGGAAAAAGTTTCCTGCATATGTATGCTTTTGTCCTTTTTGGTGGATGGTCATTTCATTTCTCTTGCAAATAAATTTTCCAAATGTGTGGGCCCTCTCCCATAAGAAAATGAGAGTTAGGCGAATAAGTTAGGCACTGAGAGAGAAAAAAAACAAGAGAAAGTTAAGTAGTGAGTTAGGCATTCATTTATCATTTCCTCCGTGTTGCACTATAAAAGGGGGGTAACCCTCCTTCATAAACACACATTCAATATCAAAAATTCTTATTAATTCTATAGTATTGTGAGTATTTCTCTTGAGTATAAGGATACTTTGAGTGTAGCCAGGCAATATTTTCTCTAATAATATTCGATATTCCAATCAAATCCAGTTTTTTATTAAGGTAAATGATATTATTTTATTGTAATACTCGTAAGAAATATTATTTTCTTTCATAATCCATATTATTATGTAAGGTGTGACGCCCCCAAAATAGGTATACATCACCCATTTTGAGTCACAATAACACGGTATGTAAACAACTACAACTTTATTAATACAACATATAAACTGTGAGTTTAAATACAAATATTATTATTTAGACAATATTCACATCCAAATAAGTCCTCATTACAATTATTGGTACATTATTTTACAAAAATAGTGAGGACTACTAAACAACTTTCTAGAACCATCATTCCATTTTTCGAACTGTAACTCGCTACATTCTCGCCTCTTGAGAAGAAAAATGGAACAAAAAGGAAAATGGTGAACTCAACTAGCCCAGTAAAGAATATTATAACTAAGATAATATAGAACAAATTATCGTTAGTCTTCAACAGGAAAAAATCTGATAAAATACAATAGACAACAAGTTTCAGATCAATATTCGCAGCGGAAATAATAATTCATAGATGAGTTACGTAGAGAATGAAATCTACTATAATCTATGAATTTAAAAGTCCATCATCAATATTTTATCCCTATAACATCAATCAATATTCATCTTGAGTCAAATATTCATCTTTGCACTACAGGCCAAAGATATTCATCAGTCGGTCATGTTCATCTCAACACCTGTTCATCTTTGCATTATAGGCCAAAGATATTCATCAAAAATTCATTCATCTTTGCACTACAGGCCAAAGATATTCAGTAATATCATCGTTTAGGACTGAGGATGATGAAAAATATTTTAAAGAAAACAAATCCAGTGAAACAAAAGAATAAATATTAAGGATTCGTATAGAAGTACAGAATACAAATACAATCTTAAATATACAACATGAGCTATGAGTTTTAATACAAATATTATCTTCTAGACAGTATTAATACTCAAAAAAAGTCCTCAATACATTTATTAACACACTATTTCATATAATAGTGAGGACTACTAATCTTATCGT
Source organism: Panax ginseng (assembly GCA_020205605.1). NCBI lineage: Eukaryota > Viridiplantae > Streptophyta > Magnoliopsida > Apiales > Araliaceae > Panax > Panax ginseng. The sequence continues at coordinate 2,221,807 of CM035133.1, read as the reverse complement.
CTCGGGACCATTACTCGCTTCTTGATTAGTCCTGCTACGTTCTCATTTCTGAAGAGAACAATGAAAGTAAAAGGGTGAGCTCAACTAGCCCAAGAAGAAATATTATGACTAAGATAATACGTAATAAATTATCGTTAGCCTTTAACAAAGGTGTTAAACCGATACAATATAACAAACATCAAGTTTAATCTGCGGTGAACAAGTAATCCATTAAAAGAGTCAAGTAGAGTATAAAATCTAGTATCTTTTATGATTTAAAAGGTTTATCATCACTTTTATCATTTGGGACTCGACTTAATAAATAATCCACATCATCCTCAAGACTACGACCAAGGATATTCATTTAGTATCACAACCACAAATTATCCATGCACTACGGGCCAATAATATTCGTGTATTCATCAATGGTCATGATCATGCCAACAACTGTCCATCAATTCACTACGGGCCAATGAGGACTTTTATCACATCATTTGTAACATTACTGTGACTCCCCCAAAACAGGTATACATCACCCATCTTGAGTCGCCAGATACATGGTACATAAATTCAAATACAACTTAATTATACAACAGTCGTGCAAAATACGACGTCATATATACTATGAGTTTCAATACAAATATTGCAACGTATATAATACGACAATATTCATACTCAAATTAATACATGCCATATAAAGTACATCAACAAATATTTCAAGTCTCCAAAGGAATACGAGAAGATATATGTTCTCTTCATTTTACTGCGGTGCACTTTTGACGCTTTCAGGGTCAGGTTCTCATCACCCTATTGTTGTTCACCAAAATCAATTATTAAGTGATGTATAAAATACGACACACACATCTTAGGTCCTCAATACAATTATATATTGCATGTCATGCCATAGTGAGGACTATTAATGCTATCATCTGGACCGTCAGTCCATTCCCCGACTAGTCCTAGCTATATTCTCATTTCCTGAAGAGAACAATAAAAGAAAGGGTGAGCTCAACTAGCCCAGTAAGAAATATTATGACTAAGATAATGCAGAATAAATTATCATTAGTCTTCAACAATGTTAAACTGATAAAATATAATAGACATCAAGTTTAAGCTCGCAAATGAACAAACAATCCATTAAAAGAGTCAAGTAGAGAATAAAATCTACTATCTTCTATGATTTAAAAAGTTTTTCATCAACTTAATCGCTGAGACTTAGCTTAATAAATAAACCACAGTATCGAATCATCCCTGCACTACGGGCCAAGGATATTCATTAAATCATCAATGGTCATGACTATACCGAATAACCCCCGTCATAATCATACCAAAATTGTCCATCAACGCACTATGTGCCATCGAGGACTTTTACCACATCGTTTATAACATTACGAAGTCATGATTATACCGAATGATCCTCGTCATGATCATACCAAGACCATCTCTCGCGCGTAAGCCAAAGATATACAACTATAAAACCAATAATCAATAAATCCATCTTTTGCACGTAAGCAAAAGATAACTTTCATCACCATATAAACATGAGGACGATGACAATGATATAAGCATTTATCAAACGAAAGCAAGGATAAATATTAAAGACTTTAAATTTATCCAAATATTATCAACCACCTAATAAACTCATAATCTAATATTATTAATATTAAAACAATATTTTAATCAGTTCTTAAACTTATAAACAATTTATTTCAATTGTTTACACTTTACCACATAATGCATTTAATCATTCAAAATGCCATACTCATAAGATTTCATCACCAATGATCAAATCCCTCATCAAAAATCTGCATATACCCTATATAGGATTTTCAAGCCATAAAATCATATTTACCAATTTTTCAACTTCACATAACATATTTAACTCATATGTTCATAACTAAACTATTTTCATGAAAAATACCAAATCAGTCCCAAAAGAATTTCTTTTCTAGGATTTAGCAGAATATAGTCCCATAATGAACATATATTTTTCTCGAAATTTTAAAAATTCATTTACTATTTTTCAAAAATCAATTTCTAATTAATTTCTTAAGAAATTAGCTAACACGAGTTTAACTCCAGAAATTCCCAAATCTTGGCAGGATCTTACACATGCTAACGTGAGCTTCCAGTTTAAATTTCATGGTCATCGGAGTTATAGAACTCCGATTATAGCATTTTTCGTCGGAAAAAACCTAAATATTGAAATGGTTATAACTTGCTCATTTTAAGTCGGAATGAGCTCATTTTTTGACAGGAGGTTCTTTATACCATATACTTTTATGTCCCAAAAGGCCGGAATTTTTCTAACAAATTAAGTGGCCGAAACAACCCTTTTAAATTTCTGGGCAGTAGCTTTTTGCTATTTTGCAGCTTTTGACTCCTTTGCTAAAAATACTCCACACGAAAATCTACAACACCTTTTCCAGTTATTCCACTTGGATAAGTTATAAGACTCATAGTTCTAACTCTAGAACTTGACCACACCCAAAAAATTTGAAATATAATAGGAGATATGGTCAATTGAATTTCATGTTCTATTTTCACCAAAATATGATTTTCAACCCTTTGTGATTTCTAAGAAATTTTCATGTTTTCACATAATAACTCATCATAACTCATCATAACACTTACTAATACTACACATATCCATGATTTTCATCAGTCTGATAATTTTATTATGACTTTCATCATAATCAACAGTCCAATGCTTATATTATTACTTTCATCATAATCTACATAAATAGATCATTTCCACAATTTAATAAGGAATGAATACAAATGATCATTCACCATGCATGTGGTAATCCACATAGACAGGTTATTCCAACAGAATAATAAAGAATGAAATAATGAAGAATTCACCACGTAAATGCGATAGATCGCATGAATGCATTATTCCCAATAGAATGATAAATAATGGAACCAAGTCATGCGTAAACGCACAGACAGAATATTCCAAAAGAATAATAAATAATAGAACCAGGTCCGCCGTGAACGCGCTTGCAGATGTGATATTCCGGCGTAATAATAAATAATGGAACCGTGTCCCAGAACGATAGTATGTGAGGATCCTACGTAATAATAAAAAACGGAATAATAGAAGAATTTCACCATGTATGCAGGTATCAGCGCAACAAAGTTATTTCAACAAAATAATAAGGGATGGAATAACAATAACTCTCTTCATGAATACGAAAGAAAAATAATACCCCTTACCTCAAAAGAAGACTGGATATTGGAATAGTGAGGTAACAGACTTCTCTTCTTCTTTCGTTATATAATTTCTCTCTATAATAATGGCTCTAAAGCTTTAGGAAATTTGTGAGAAATGAAGGAAGAATGAGCTTCTATTTATAAAAAAATATAATTTCGATAATTGCACATTTTGGGGCTCGAAAATTACAGTACAATACCTCCAACTTTTCTTTTATTTTTAATTTAGTCCTGCAAGTATTATCAAACTTGCACTATAAGACCCCAACTTTTTATAAATAAAATCGAATTTCCTCCAATTATTATTTTGAAATAATAAGGTGTTAAATTGATATAATATTTTGGTTATGGGTGAAATGTGTAAATTTTGCAAAATAAGCAAGTGGTTATAAAATATTCATTTCTGTCGGGGAATATTCGTTTGGTCGTGGAATATTCTTGTTGTCGGGGAATATTAAATGACGGCCGTATAAACCATTTATGGGCCTCATAATGTGAGAATAAGCGTCGGATGAAGAAAATGGCAAAGTATGAGTTTTTATAAATAACTGGCGTAGTTATTACCTGAATTAACACCTGTTGGAATACCGGTGGTTAAAAATATAATAATCTGGCGTGGTTAAAGAAGACACTTACAGTATTGCACAAGTATTATTGAATTAGTGATTCGTGACGTGAAGAAGACACTACTCAATAATTATTCTGATGAATTCTTATTCAATATTTTATTTTATTGATTCAATAATTCTTCTGCGTTGATATTTAATATTATTGTTGTTTCAATAATTGTCAACGCATAAAGATATTTTCTATTATCGGATCAATAATTCATATTATTTGAATAATATTATTAGATAAACATTATTGGCAATGTCTAGAAAGTTACATCAATGAGAGGTTTGGTCACCTAATTGCTTGCCAAGAAGGAGAAATCCTTTCGAAAGCCCCTTTCTTTCGGGAGCGGCTACCGGTTGTCATAATTGTGATTCTGTAATATTATTTATGAATAATTAGTTATTGATTTATATGATAAGGAAATATTTATTTGATGTGGATATAAATAATGGATTTATTTATTTTATGTGGTTATTAATGAAGGAATTAATGCTGAGGTGTTTTATCAGTATTTTGTCGGAGTGGAGGTATTAAAAATCACCCGTTTGTGGATTTCGGATATTTTCTGTTTGGAATTTGGAAAACCTCAAAGCTACAAAGTTGTTGAGAATTCGATTTCAGGCAGAATGGACATAAAATTTGTATTTTTCTGATAAACGAGCTATTTTCTATGAATTACTGAAGTTTCGAAAAAGAAAACGATTTTTATTAAAATAGGGTGGGACCCACTTTTGTTTTAACAACATGTGGGCTACTGGAAATTTTTCAAAGGTGGCTGGCTACTGATTTCAAAGGTTAGGCATGCGTAGAAAAAAATACAAATAATATTATTTTATTATTTTAGTCTATACATGCGTTTCTAAAGATTTTTCATAAATAGAAGGCTAAGTTAGAATTGAAAATCACACCGTAAAACAAGTTTTTTCTTTCTCTCTATATTATCGAGCATATTCTTATGAGTACTTTGATACTTTGAGTGTTGCTTTATCTGATGCAAGTTTCACAAGACTATATCCAAATTCACCAAGACGATTATTTTGAGGTAAGGGATGTTATTTTCTTCTTAAATGATATTATTTTCTTCAATATCATTATGCCGAAATATTGGTGAACTTTTAAATCAAATTTGGAACTTTTTGGTGTCGGGGTTACTATTCACGTATACGGCACTATTCACGAATACATCACTATTCACCAAAAAATAAAAAAATTTCTTTTTATCCAAGATGTCTATTTTGGCTACTATCTTTGATTGTATCCATGTTTTGATCGTTATTTTTGAATTCTACTTCACAATTGGTTATTATGAAATATTATTGATCTTGGATAAACTGTTATACGAATCCCTAATATTTTTCCTTCTGTCTCACTGGATTCGTTTTCTTTAAAATATTTTTCATCATCCTCAGTCTTAAATGATGATATTACTGAATATCTTTAGCCTGTAATGCAAAGATGAATGATTAACTGATGAATATCTTTGGCCCGTAGTGCAAAGATGAACATGTGTTGAGATGAACATGACCGACTAGTGATATAAATGAATATCTTTGGCCTGTAGTGCAAAGATGAATATTTGATTAAAGATGTATATTAATTGATGTTACAGGGATAAAATATTGATGATGGACTTTTAAATCTTAGAAGATAGTAAAATTCATTCCATACGTGACTCTTTTAATGGATTGTTGTTTCCGCTGCAGTTGTTGATCTAAAATTTGTTGTCTATTGTATTCTATCAGATTTTTCCATGTTGAAGTGTGACGCCCCCAAAATTAGGTATTCATCACCCATCTTGAGTCGCCAGATACATGGTATATAAATTTAAATACAACTTAATTATACAACTATCGTGTAAAATACGACAAAATATAAACAGAGAGTTTAAACAATAATATTGCCTTCTAGAAAATATCCACTCTCAATGAAGTCCTCATTACATTTATAGTCACATTATTTAACTGAATAGTGAGGATGCCTAATGCTATCTCTCTAGAAATCACTCCGCTCCCCGACTCGTCCCAAATATATATTCTCGTTTCTCAAGAGACGGTGAAAGAAAGAAAGGGTGAGCTCAACTAGCCCAGTAAGAAATATTATGACTAAGATAATGCAGGATAAATTATCATTAGCCCTCAACAATGTTAAACTGATAAAATACAATAGACAACAAGTTTAACTGCAGAGAAATAAGCAATCCATTAAAAGAGTCAAGTAGAGAATAAAATCTACTATCTTTTATGATTTAAAAAGTTTTTTCATCACTTTTATCGCTGAGACTCAGCTTCATAATTAAAACACATCATCTAATCATCCTTGTACTACAACCAAGGATATTCATTAAATCATCAATGGTCATGACTATACCGAACAATCCCTGGTCATAATCATACCAAAAACTATCCATCAATGCATTCTGCATTAATCGAGGATTTTTACCATATCATTTATAAAATTACAGGTTATGATTATACCGAATGATCCCTGGTCATAATCATACTAAGTCCATCTATGCACGTAAGCCAAAGATGACCTTAAATAACAATATATATATGCATAAGGATGATGACAATGACATAACAAGTTCACGAATTAATTTAACCAAGAACCAATAACGTCCAAATTGTCAACATGATACTTCTTTGTAGAGTAAAATTTAAGAATGCTCAGAAGAATATTTCCATGAAAAGATCTTTGGATGAAGCTTAAATATCAAGGATATTCCACTAATTTCATGGAGTATAGAAGTTAAAGATTTAATTAATCGAGTATAAGAGAATATATGAAAGCTATGAATGGATTTTCGTCCGCCATATGCAGTAATCCACGATATCTGAGATCATTTCCACAATTTAATAAGGAATGAATACAAAGGATCATTCACCGTGCATGTGGTACTCCACATGACAAAGTTATTCCAACGAGTAATAATAAAGAATGGAATAACAATAGACATCACAAGGTATACCAGAATCACAGATACAAAGTTATTCCAACAGAATAATAAATGGAACTGTGTCAAAGTGAAACTTCAAGACCAAGCAGGATATCCGGCGTAATAATAAAGAACGGAATAATAGTAGAATCTCACCATGTATGCGGTACTTCGCATAAACAGGTTTTTCCAACATAATAATATAGAATGGAATAATTGAAGAATTTCACCACGTATGCGGTACTTCGCATAAACAAGTTATTCCAACATAATAATACAGAATGGAACAACAGAGGGTTTTCACCAAGTATAGGGTATGCCACTTATACAGGTTATGTACAGGGTATGCCACGTATACAGGTTATTCCAATAGAATAATAAAGAATGGAATAACATAAAGATTTCACCAAGTATAGGGTATGCCACTTATAAAGGTTATGTACAGGGTATGCCACGTATACAAGTTATTCCAACAGAATAATAAAGAATGGAATAACATAAGGATTTCACCAAGAATAGGGTATACCACTTATACAGATTATGTACAGGGTATGCCACGTATACAGGTTATTCCAACAGAATAATAAAGAATGGAATAACAGAAGTTCTCTTCATGAATAAGAAATAATAACACCCCTTACGGGTACAACAAATAATATCATTTACCTTAGAATAAGTTGGATACTGGAGTAGTGAGGTAGCAGACTTCTCTTCTTCTTTCTCTCTATAGATTTTCTCTCTATAGCTTCTATCTATAATTTCTCTCTCTAGAGTTTCAGTTAATTCTTAAGAAATAATGAAGGAATGAGCTTCTATTTATAGAAGAATGGAATGAATAGTTGTAAGACCCCGAAATTTTTTTAAATAAAAAGGAATTTTCTTTATTTATTATTTTGAAATAGTAAGGGTGGATTTGATTAATGTGGTTAGTTATGGGTAAAATGCATAAATATTTGAATAAAGCAAGTGGTGATATAATATTCATTATCATTTCGGAGAATATTCGTTTGGTCGTGGAATATTAAATGCGATTTAGCCAAGCAAATGCATGTGGGCCCCATAACTGGAAAGAGATTGGAGGAAGAAAACGACAAAAATAAGTTGTTTAAAAAAATAGCAGGCGTAGTTATTACTGATTTATAATCGTTGGAATACCCGTTGGTTAAAACACAAGAATACGCTGTTATCGCACAAGAAAGACACCAGTATTCCACCAATTATTGATTCTTACGTAAGAAGGCACTACTAATAATGGTTAAGATAATTATCGCTCAATATTTTATTTTATTGATTCAATAATTGCCGCGTTGATATTTTATATCGTTTGTTGTTTCAATAATTGTCATTACACAAGATTTTTCATTATCGAAACAATAATTCATATTATCCGAATAATATTATTAGATAACATTATTGGCAATGTCTAGAAAGTTACCGCCTAAGGAGAGGTTTGGTCACCTAATTGCTAGCGCAATAAGGAGAAATTCTTATTGGAAAGCCCCTCTTTCTGAACCCGCCTTGTCACAATATATTGTGATTCTGTAATATTATTTGTGAATAATTAATTATTGATTCATACGATGAGGAAAATATTGATTTTATGAGGATATAGATGGAGAAAATTTTTAATGTGACAATTGTTGAAAATTAATATTTTATCTTTTTTTCGATAAAATAATTCATTTAAATATATTATTTTAATAATATATTAACGATGATATTTTTACGATGAATGTGGGATATATGAGTATATGTGGAGGAGGAGTATTTTTGTTATAATAAATGTTTAAAACATGTTAAACATGTTGATTGGACCCCATTTATTCGACTGAAATTTGATTATAAACAGAAAATCGCTTTCGTTTGTGGATTTCGCCAATTTCATTTAGAATTTGGAAAAACTTTCTTCCGTAAAGTTGTAGAGAATTGAATTTCTATAAAAATTCGCGTGATTTGAATTTTTCGATAAAAGGTCTATTTATTATGAATTATTGAAGTTCAAGCTCAAATAATTGATTTTGGAAGTTTAAAATATTTTATTTACAAAAACGTTTTTTTCATTTGGTTCCCTCATTTAGCATGTGCAAGATGGGTTGAGTTTAGATTTTAGAAATAATAAGTAGAAATTTAAATAATATATTAATATTATATTAAATTTTTCTTTTGTGTTCTAAGCAATTTTTCTATAAATAGGTGCTTAGGTTAGAATTGAAAATCACACTAAGCTCAAGTTTTCTCTCTCTATATTATCGAAGCGTATTCTTGTGAGTATTTTGAGTATACTTTGAGTATTGCTATACGGTGAAAGTTCAAGTCATAGCCTATATCTGTTTCAACTAGAAATCACAGTCTTTCGAGGTAAGGGATGTTATTTTCTTCTCAAATGATATTATTTCTTCAATATCATTATCTTTGAAATATTGGTTGAAACTTTTTATCAAATTTGGAACTTTTTCATGCTGGGGTTACTATTCGCTTAGCTTATTATTCACGAAGTTACTATTCACGAAAGCGTGAAGATGTTTTTTGTGAAATTTCTATCTTTGGTGTTTGAGTTACTATTCACGATATCGATAATTATTCACGTATACTATTCACGAATCTAAGACTATTATTTAAAAATGAAATTTTTCTTCTTTTGTCCAAAATATCTATTATGGATACTAGCTTTGATGTATCCATGTTTTGATCATTCTTGAATTTTACAACACTATGATTATTTTTTGAGGTATTTTTGGACATGGATAAAACAAAGTACTTAATCCTTAATCCTTGTCATTTTGTTTCCTTTGGATTCGTTTTTTAAAAAATATTTTCATCATCCTCGGTCTTAAATGATGATATTATGGAATATCTTTGGCCCAGTAGTGCAAAGATGAATGATTTCGATGAATATCTTGGCCTCAGTAGTGCAAAGATGAATAATTTTCGATGAATATCTTTGGCCCGTAGTGCAAAGATGAATGATTTTCGATGAATATCTTTGGCCCAGTGTAAAAGATGAGCAGTGTTTAGATGAACATGATTAACGGGTGAATGTCCTCGGTCTCAGTAGTGTGCAAAGGATGAATATATGATTCCGATATATATTGATTGATGTTACAGGATAAAAATATTGATGATGAACTTTAAAATTCATACATGTAAGATAGTAGTTTGCATTCTCTACTTAACTCTTCTAATGAATTATTATTTCCATCGCTAATATTGATTTAAAACTTGTTGTCTATTGTATTCTATTATATTTTTTCCTGTTGAAGACTAACGATAATTTGTTGTATATTATCTTAGTCATAATATTCTTTTCTTGGGCTAATCGAGCTCACCCTTTTCCTTTTTGTTCCATTTTTCTTTTCGGGGAGGCGAGTAATATAAGCGAAGTACGAGTCGGGGTATGGAATGAAAGTTCTAGGGAGAGTTGTTTAGTAGTCCTCACCATTGTTGTAAAATAATGTATCAATAATTATGATGGAGATTTATTTGGGTATGTATATTGTCTAGAAGACAATAATTGTTTTTAAACTCACAGTATATATGTTGTCGTTTTTTTGACTACAAATGTAATAATAAAGTTGTAGTTATTTACGTACCATGTATTTGGCGCACTCGAGAATGGGTTGGATGGAATGAACCTATTTTGGGGGCGTCACAGTTGGTATCAGAGCTTAGGGATATGATCTCTGGCGGAGATCGAGGAATAGGAAGAGCTAGAAGGGAGAGACGAGTAAATACTTCACACTAAGGTGTCCTACCTAAGCTTATTTGTTGGTTGGTCATAATATAGGGGTATTATGTGATTTGTTAATTTGTTTAATTAACCCTTGTTTTATGATAGTTTTTAAGAATGGTCACGAGTAACGTTAACAATGGAGTGAATGAGATCGTGGAGACACCTCTAATCGCCAACCGTGATAATGTGATGTCAAAGAAGAAGGAATTAGAGATATCCATGTGGAAAGTGAAGAATTGATAGTTGCACTTTTAGAGATAGTCGTAGAGGTAACAAATGAGAGTGAGGAAGAAGAGGAAGAAGAGGTACACGAGGAGAGTTTATTGGAGGTATTTTATGATCAAAATGTAGAATTGCAAAATCAGATTTATGAGTTAGAAGAAGAAGTCAAGAATTGCGAAAATCGTGGAGCAAAAAGGATGTAACGATTCAAGCTTGTCTTACCCGATATGTGATGCTTGAGCAGAAGCACTCTTTCGCAAGTAGTATAAGATGATAAAGTCGAATCTGAAGTGAAAGAAGAAATAACCGAACGAGTGAGAATGAGTGATGCATGGGTAAAAGCACGATCGACGCGTTGATATTATGGAAAGAGATGTCCAATCTAAAAAGAGAAGATTTAACGATGACGGGAAGGTTTACAGAAAAGATCAAGACCAAAGAACAAATTCTTGTGGGGAGAGAACAATCGCCGATTAGATGCTACTGAGATGCGGAGATGAGGACATATAAGGTCAAAATGTTCAAAGCCTTCTAAGGTATGTTTTAGTTGTGGAAAAGACGGTACCACATAGTTCGATTTTGTCCTATAAATAAATCAAGTCCAATTGGAGCAGTGGCACCAAAGGCGGATACTGGAAAAAGACAAAGTCAATCTGTTCGGAAGAGCGTTTGTCATGATGGCCGGTCAAAATGCGAGGAACCCGAACGAGTTTAGACGGCACGGGTTAGTTAATTATAATTCTTGCGTAAGTTATATACCTTACTAGATACCTGGTTCTACCCATTCTTTTTATCTCTTCTTGCATTTCAACGCTTGAACTTGACTACGGAGAAATTAGACCTTGACTTTATTTATGGAGACTCAAGTTAGAGAAACTTTCATTACATCCGTTGTTTGGAAATCTTGCTTGATTCAGTTGGCATTATCACATTACCGTTGATCTTATCTCTTTAAAGATACTTGCTTTTGATGTGATTTTAGGGATTGATTGGTTAACTACTCATCATGCCAAAATTGATTGCTTTCGTAAGGTTGTTAGTTTTCATATTCTAAAGAAACCGATATTCAATTCAAGCAACCAAACCATTGAAGTCAAACTCTTTCATATTAAATTATAAAGCCATTTGTTTATTGAAAACGAATGTCAAGCTTTCTTAGTCCATGTTATGGATTTGAATAAAGACACGTTAGATTTAAATAATATTCCTGTTGTTATTGATTTTTCCTGACGTATTTCCTGAAGAATTTCTTGGCCTACTCCCGAGCGTGATATTGAATTTGTATCGACTTTAAATCCCAGACAAAACCCATTTCTAAAATCTCATATCGAATGGCTCTATTGAACTTCAGGAGTTAAAACCCAATCTGTAGAAGTTGATACCGAGCCTCTATCTGGTGACTTCCTTTTGTGGAATGCACCAAGCCGACATCTCGTAGGGACACCATATTAGATGCGATAGTAAACCGATAGGTGTCATTGTAACGTCTTATCCAAGATTGGGATGTGAGTCACGATTGAGAACAACCTAAGTTTCAGAATCGAAATATGTAGCTTTCAGGCTTAGTTGGTTATTATCGAGATTCGTTGAAGGATATTCTCGAATCGCTATTCCATTAACTTGGTGACTCGTAGAGATACAAAATTCGAATGGAGCAAAGAATGTGGGAAGAGCTTCAAGAACTCAAGAGAGACTCATTTCAAAGACATGTTCGACCATGCCATCCTCGGAAAAACGAGCGTGGTAGGCGGCGTGTTGAGTAGAAGATCGTATACAAAGACGAAAAACGATATTGTCAAAGACTCATTTCATATAATTTACAAATAATAGAGATGGAGATGAAAACTTTAGGTACCCACGTGATGATATACGTGTATAATCGACTTTAATCGATAAAGTTAAAGTTGTTCAAGCTACACACCGGAGAGGTGATGAATTTGAAGAAGGAGGTGCAAGAAGTTGTTATTTTAAAAGCGAGAATCGGTGGAGTGAGGAAAACTCAAACCTTCGATTTATTAATCCATTTGAAATTCTCGATCGAAGTAGGAAGCTGTGGCCTATAGTCTCGCTATACTACCAAGTATGTTGCGTGTTCATAACGTTTTTCACGTATCGATGTTACGTAAATATGTGGACGACCAACCACGTCATTGAAGTTAGAACCCGACAAGATAGCCAAGACTTAACGCGACGAGGAGTACCACAAGATCTTGGATAGGAAAGAACATGTCCATGATCGAGGTTATACCACAAGTTAAAGTTTTGTGGAGAAACCATGCTATTGAGGAAATAACTGGGAGTTGGAAACGAAAATGAAAGTGAGGTATTTTCATTTTTTCAAACACTGCAGAATACGTCACGCCAATTTCGAGGACTAAATTTCATAAGGAGGGAGGTCAGAAGACTCTCGAAATTTTTTTTAAATAAAAAAGAATTTTCTTTATTTATTATTTTGAAATAGTAAGGGTGGATTTGATTAATGTGGTTAGTTATGGGTAAAATACGCAAATATTTCGAATAAGCAAAGTGGTGATATAATATTCATTATCGTTTGAGAATATTCGTTTGGTCGTGGAATATTCAATCGCTTCAGAGAAGAATATTAAATTTGCCCTTGACCATGTGTGGGCCCCATAACGGAAAGCGATTGGAGGAAGAAAATGACAAAAATAAGTTGTTTAAAAATAAACAGAAGTAGTTATTCTTAATCATTGGAATACCCGGTGGTTAAAACACACGAATACGCGTTATCAGACAAAGAAGACACTCAGTATTCCACCAATTATTGATTCTTACGTGAAGAAAGGCACTACTAATAATGGTTATGTGAATTCTTCGCTCAATATTTTATTTTATTGATTCAATAATTCTTTGTGTTGATATTTTATATTTCGTTGTTTCAATAATTGTCATTACATAAAGATTTTTCATTATCGAAGCAATAATTCATATTATCCTAATAATATTATTAGATAATATTATTGGCAATGTCTAGAAAGTTCGCTTCAAGGAGAGGTTTGGTCACCTAATTACGCCGCCTAATAAGGAGAAATTCTTATCTGAAAGCCCCTCTTTCAGGAAGCCGCTCGGTCATCATTATTGTGATTCGTAATATTATTTGTGAATAATTAATTATTGATTCATACGATGAGGAAAATATTGATTTTATGAGGATATAGATGGAGAAAATTTTTAATGTGACAATTGTTGAAAATTAATATTTTATCTTTTTCTCGATAAAATAATTCATTTAAATATATTATTTTAATAATATATTAACGATGATATTTTTACGATGAATGTGGGATATATGAGTATATGTGGAGGAGGAGTATTTTGTTATAATAAATGTTTAAAACATGTTAAACATGTCATGGACCCCATTTATCGATCGAAATTTGATTATATACTGTAAAAATCGCTTCGTTTGTGGATTTCGCCAATTTCTGCTTTGGAATTTGGAAAAACTTTCTTCCGTAAAGTTGTAGAGAATTGAATTTCCTATAAAACACATGAGATTTGAATTTTCCGATAAAAGGTCTATTTATTATGAATTATTGAAGTTCAAGTCTCAAATAATTGATTTTGGAAGTTTAAAATATTTTTATTTACAAAAACGTTTTTTTCATTTGGTTCCCTCATTTAGCATGTGCAAGATGGTCTGAGTTCAGAATTTAGAATGTGTGCGTAGAAATTTAAATAATATATTAATATTATATTAAATTTTCGCTTTTTTGGTGTTCTAAGCAATTTCCTATAAATAGTCTTGGGTTATAATTGAAAATCACACTAAAAGCTCAAGTTTTCTCTCTATATTATCGAGTTTATTCTTGTGAGTATTTTGAGTATACTTTAAGTATTGTTATACGGTGAAAGTTCAAGTCATAGCTTTATATCCTGTTTCAATTTAAAATACGATCTTTCGAGGTAAGGGATGTTATTTTCTTCTCAAATGATATTATTTCTTCAATATCATTATGTGAAATATTGGTTGAAACTTTTTATCAAATTTGGAACTTTTTCATATCGGGTTACTATTCATGAGTTCTTATTCATGAGTTCTTATTCATTTAGTACTTATTCATTCATTTAAGCGTGAAGATGTTTTTTTGTGAAATTTCTATCTTTTGTGTGTGAGAGTTACTATTCACGATACTCAAGACTATTCACGATATCAAGACTATTCACACGAATACTACGCACTATTCAATCGAAAAATGAAATTTCTTCTTTTGTCCAAAATATCTATTATGGATACTAGCTTTTGATCAGATCCATGTTTTTGATCATTCTTGAATTTTACAACACTATGATTATTTTTGAGGTATTTTTGGACATGGATAAAACAAAGTACGAATCCTTAATCCTTAATCCTTGTCATTTTGTTTCAATGGATTCGTTTTTAAAAAATATTTTTCATCATCCTCGCCTTAAATGATGATATTATGGAATATCTTTGGCCCAGAAAGTCAAAGATGAATGATTTCGATGAATATCTTTTATTCAGTAGTGCAAAGATGAATAATTTCGATGAATATCTTTGGCTCAGTAGTGCAAAGATGAATGATTTCGATGAATATCTTTGGCCCAGAAGTGCAAAAGATGAACAGTGTTTAGATGAACATGACTAATTGGTGAATGTCCTCGTCCGTAGTCAAAAGGATGAATATATGATTCCGTATATATATTGATTGATGTTACTGAGGATAAAAATATTGATGATGAACTTTAAAATTCATACATAGAAGATAGTAGTTTGCATTCTCTACTTAACTCTTCTAATGAATTATTATTTCATCCATGCGAATATTGATTTAAAACTTGTTGTCTATTGTATTCTATTATATTTTTCCTCGTTGAAGACTAACGATAATTTGTTGTATATTATCTTAGTCATAATATTCTTTTATTGGGCTAGTCGAGCTCACCCTTTTCCTTTTTGTTCCATTTTTCTTTTCAGAGGCGAGAATATAGCGAAGTGCATTTAGCCTGGGGTAATGGAATGAAAGTTCTAGGGAGAGTTGTTTAGTAGTCCTCACCATTGTTGTAAAATAATGTATCAATAATTATGATGGAGATTTATTTGGGTATGTATATTGTCTAGAAGACAATAATTGTTTTTAAACTCACAGTATATATGTTGTCGTATTTTGCACTACAAATGTAATAATAAAGTTGTAGTTATTTCTGTACCATGTATTTGGCGACTCAGAATGGGTTGGATGGAATGAACCTATTTTGGGGGCGTCACAATAGTAACTAATTCATGAACGGTCCAGATCGATTTCCTTTAAAACGGACGGTCCATATTAAAACTTAAAGCAACGGTCCATACTGATTCACTATTAAAACTTTTAAACCAGTGATCCATATTGATTCACTATTATAACTTTTCCACCAGCTGTCCATATTGATTCACTATTATAAGTTTTCACCAACGATCCATATTGATTCACTATTATAACTTCAACCAACGGTCTGAAAAATTAGCACATCTCCTCATGGAATAATATTGTACCCAAATACCCGAATGCACAATACTAGAGTGAATAGTAATTAGGTGAATAGTAACTCGTGAATAGTAACTCGTGAATAGTAACTCGTGAATAGTAACTCGTGAATAGTAACTCATGAATAGTACTTCGACACTAAAAGTGCCCCGAATACCGGATTGAACAATATAACCTCCAGACATCAATTACTATCGAAATAAATGTTTAACACAAATAACTTCAACACAATGGAACTATCAATTCGTCTTTAATCAACACGAACTTATCCATCATTAATATCATAACTCACAATATTTAACAACCAGGTTGTTCCCAAGAAAGAGGGGGCTTTCCGATAAGGATTTCTCTTTATTAGCGCGCAATTAAATGACCAAACCTCTCCTTGACAGAACTTCTAGACATTGTAAATATTGCAATTTAATAATATGAATAACTTTGTCGTCTCAATTATTGATTTAATAAAATAATATATTATGCACATGATACTGTGACAATAATTGAATCAATAATATGAGAGATATGATGCAAAGAATTATCGTAGCAATAATTGAGTATAACCGAGTGACTTATCACGTAAGCATTAATAACCAATACTGTACAAGCTACTACGCAACCACGCCAGACATCGCACTTTTTTTACTACCGGGTAGTTCAACATTTTTTAACGATAACACTTCCGCATTATTTTCATAAAATGTTTTTTTCGCTTTTCTAACCACGACGCACCGCACTTCGTTGTGGGGTCCACTAATGATTATGTCGTCAGCATTTAATATTCTCAAACAAAAGAATATTTCCACCAAACGAATATTTTATAATAACTTGCTTACTTTGCAAAATTTTCACATATCACCCTTAACTTTAAACTTTATCAATTTAACCATTTACTAAAATAGAAAATTTGAATATTCTTATTTCATAAAATTCGGGGTCTCACAATCTCCCCTCCTTATGAAATTTCGCCTTGAAATTTTATGTGACGCACTTCGATAGTTCAAGAGATGAGAATACCTTGCGCTTTTCGGATTGTACCTTCCCGATTATATCCCTCCAGATCATAATTTTTCCATTACTCATCTCCTGTATTTCAGATATCATTCTGTAATATACCTTCAAAACAAATGTTAATCGACATATCACAAATTGTCAACTTATCAAGTAAAAATTTTTGGCTTAGGTAAGTCACACTTTAAAGAAAGTATATTATTCGCTCTCCTTTTTAGTTCTAGACTAATATCTCCGCTAAAGTGACTATATCCCTATAACATCAATCAACAATTCTCGCCCACAATCATATGAATAACTCATAATCATAATTGTGATTCTCAATTCCTTTTCGCACTCCAAGAAAAAGATAATTTACATCACCTATCTTCACCGAAACATCAAAATCATGGTTATACCAAATCACAATTCCCGCCATAATCATATTTAATAAATTCATCTTTGACTACTACTTAAAGATATACAAATCAGATAACCAATAATCAACAGTTCATCTTTACACTACAAGCCAAAGATATACAATCAGAAACCAATAATGCCGAGACTCGAACTTAATAAGTATCACGACCACTTAATTATCCATGCACTACGTGCCAGGATGTTCGTGTTTTCCATTACTACCATGATTATAAGAATAATCCCTGGTCATAATCATACCAAGTCCATCTATGCACTACGGCCAAAGATGACTTTTACCACATCATTTATAACATTACGGTCATGATTATATCGAATAATCCCTGGTCATAATCATACCAAGTCCATCTATGCACTACGGCCAAAGATAACTTTTACCACATCATTTATAACATTACGGTCATGATTATACCGAATAATCCCTGGTCATAATCATACCAAGTCCATCTATGCACTACAAGCCACAGATTACTTTTAACAAAATATAAACATGAGAATGAGGTGTTGACGTATATAGGGTTTCAAACCTCTTAAAAATATTCGCGTCATTCGCTCATCATTATTGACTAAATTGGATGTAAACCAGGATAACTCTGTAAACTTAGCCTCGTACTGCAATATGGTCATATTATTTTGCTCCATTGCTTATCTCAACATTTTTAGATGCCATTTTCAAACACTGTCACAAAATAAGGGTTAATTAACATATCACATATTATCCCTATACTCTGAATGACCAATTAAATACCAAATAAACTTAGGTAGATCATACTAGCAAAGGAATTCCCCGTCTCTCCCCTCCTAGTTCTTACCTCACATCTCAGCCAGAGATCATATCCCTAAGATTTGATACCAACTGTGACGCCCCCAAAATTAGGTATTCATCACCCATCTTGAGTCGCCAGATACATGGTACATAAATACGACAAAACATAAACAGAGAGTGATACCAACTTAATTATACAACTGCCGTGTAAAATACGACAAAACATAAACAGAGAGTTTAAACAATAATATTGCCTTCTAGAAAATATCCACTCTCAATGAAGTCCTCATTACATTTATTGTCACACTATTTAACAGAATAGTAAGGACTACTAATGTTATCCTCTCGATCGTCGCTCACTCGCTCCCCGACTCGTCAAATTTATATTCTCATTTTCAAGAAGAATAAAGTGAAAGAAAGGGTGAGCTCAACTAGCCCAAAGAAGAAATATTATGACTAAGATAATGCGGGATAAATTATCATTAGCCCTCAACAATGTTAAACCGATAAAATACAATAGTACAACAAGTTTAAGCTAAATGAAATAAGAAATCCATTAAAAGAGTCAAGTAGAGAATAAAATCTACTATCTTTTATGATTTAAAAAGTTTTTTCATCACTTTTATCATTGAGACTCAAACCTTCATAATTAAAACACATCATCTAATCATCCCGCATTACTACTACCAAGGATATTCATTAAATCATCAATGATCATGACTATACCTAACAATCCTCGGTCATAATCATACCAAAAGCGTCCATCAATGCATTATGAGATCAATCGAGAACTTTTACCATATCATTTATAACATTACAGTCATGATTATACTGAATGATCCCTGGTCATAATCATACTAAGTCCATCTATGCACATAAGCCAAAGATGACCTTCAATCATAATATATATATATATATATATATATGCATGAGAATGATGACAATGACATAACAAGTTCATGAATTAATTTAACCAGGAACCAATAACGTCCAAATTGTCAATATGATACTTCTTTGCAGAGAGTAAAATTCAAGAATGCTCGGAAGAATATTTTCATGAAAAGATATTGGATGAAGCCGTAAATATCAAGGATATTCCACTAATTTCATGGAGTATAGAAGTTAAAGCTTTAATCAATCGAGTATAAGAGAATATATGAAACTGCAAATGGATTTTTCGTCGCCATGCAGTAATCCACGATATCTGCATCATTTCCACAATTTAATAAGGAATGAATACAAAGGATCATTCACGGGCATGTGGTACTCCACATGCATGCAGAGTTATTCCAATGTAATAATAAAGAATGAAATAACAATAGACATCACCGGTATACGGTAATCACAGATATCAAAGTTATTCCAATGTAATAATAATGGAACTGTGTCAAAGTAAATTCAAGACCGATGTGATATTCGGCTGTAATAATAAAGAACGGAATAATAGCGAGAATCTCACCATGTATGCAGATTCAGATAAACATGTTATTCCAACATAATAATATAGAATGGAATAATAGAAGAATTTCACCATGTATGCGGTACTTCGCATAAACAGGTTATTCCAACATAATAATACAGAATAGAACAACAGAGGGTTTTCACCAAGTATAGGGTATGCCACTTATACAGGTTATGTACAGGGTATGCCACGTATACAAGTTATTCCAATATAATAATAAATAATGGAATAACATAAGGATTTCACCAAGTATAGGGTATGCCACTTATACAGGTTATATATAGGGTATGCCACGTGTACAAGTTATTCCAATGTAATAATAAAGAATGGAATAACATAAGGATTTCACCAAGTATAGGTACGCCACTTATATGTATTATATGCATGTGGTATGCCACGTACAAAAGTTATTCAAAATGTAATAATAAAGAATGAAATAATAGAAGTTCTCTTCATGATAAGAAATAATAACACCCCTTACGGGTACAACAAATAATATCCTATTAATCAATAGTTCAATCATATGATTCAATAGTTATAATCATGTGAAAATATAAATTACGGTATAGTACCCCTATCTATACCTCCATCTTTAACTTAGTCATGCAAGTATTATCAATCTTGCACCAACTCCCCTAATAGTATAAGAATGTGATTCAATAGTACACACATGTGAACAAATAGTTAGATAAGCATGTGGATTAGTAGCAATTAATTGCTCATTTATCCGATTAATTACCCGATTTATCATTATAACCCCTAGACATCAATTATCATCGGAATAGATGTCGATTTCCACTAACACTAATAATCCCAACACAATGGAACTATCAAATTCATCTTTAATTAACACGAACTTATTCATCATAAATATTATAACTCACAATATTTAACAACCATGTCGTTCCTAGGAAAGAGGGGGCTTTCCAATAAGGATTTCTCCCTATGGCAAGCAATTAGGTGACCAAACCTCTCCTCGATGTAACTTCAGACATTGTAAATATTGCAATTTAATAATATGAATAACTTTGTCGTCTAAATTATTGATTTAATAATATATCATATTATGCAGATGATACTGTGACAATAATTGAATTAATAATACGAGAGATATGATGCAACAATACTGAAAGTAATAATTGAGTATAACCGAGTGACTTCTCACGAAGATCAATAACCAATACCGTGTGCTACTATGTAACCACGCCAGACATCGACTTTTACTATCGGTTGGTTAGTTCAGCAGTTTTAAACGTGAATACTTCCTACCGTTATTTTTATAAAAGATAATTACATGCTTTTTAAATACGATAATACTTCCGTTGTGGGGTCCATAAATGATTATGCCGTCGCATTCGGATATTCCAAACAAAAAGAATATTTTATAACAACTTGCATTCTTTTGCAAAATTTATAAATATTACCCACAACTATAACATTATATCAAAGCAACACCATAATATTAAAAAAAATATTTTTGGGAAATTTAAATTTTTATTCATAAAATCTGGGGTCTCACAATTACGGCCATGATTATACCGATTAATCCTTGGTCATAATCATACCAAGTCCATCTATGCACTTTATGGTGCCACGTAGATGACTTTCAACATAATATAAACATGAGGATGATGACAATGATATAAGAATTCAATAAAACAACTTCAAGAATTAATTTATTCAGGAACTAATTACGTCCAAATTGTCAACATGATACTTCTTTGTAGAGTAAAATTCAAGAATGCTCAGAAGAATATTTCCATGAAAAGATACTGGATGAAACGCAAATATCAAGGATAATCCACTAATTTTATGGAGTATAGAAGTCAAAATTTTAACCAACTGAGTATAATAAAGAATGGAATAACAAAAGAAATCACCAGTACGCGATAAACCGCAGACAAAGCAAGTTATTCCAATGTAATAATAAATAACGAAACCGAAGTCAAAATGAAAAACGCATGTATGAGGATATTCCAATGTAATAATAAATAACGAACTGTGTCGAGCAAAATTTGACCGATAGGATGTTCCAACAGAATAATAAATAATCGGAACGGTCATGCGTAAACGCACGCACAAGATGTTCCAATGTAATAATAAAGAATGGAATAATGTAAGAATTTCACCATGTATGCAGATTTCAGATAAATAAAGTTATTCCAACATAATGATAAAGAATGGAATAATAGAAGAATTTTACCATGTATGCGAGATTGCAGATAGACAAAGTTATTCCAACATAATGATAAAAAATGGAATAATGTAAGAATTTCACCAAATATAGGGTAGGTAGATCACAGATACAAAGTTATTCCAATGAGAATAAAAAAATGGAATAATGTAAGTTCTCTTAATGAATACGAAAGAAATAATACCCCTTACAAGTATTGAAAGAAAATAATTCTCTTCATGAATATTTAAACAAATAATACCCTTCTTACCTTGTAACAACTGGATATAGGAGTAGAAGTGAAAAGTAGAATACTTTTCTTCTTTCTCTCTATAGTTTCTCTCTACAGAGTTTCAAAGTGAATTCGTAAGAAATAATGAAGGAATAAGCTTTTATTTATAGGAGAATGGATCTGAATAAGAATTAATTCATGAACTATCTGTCATTGATTTACTTTTTAAACAGACGGTCCATTGGTTTACTATAAAATATTATAATAAAACAAAATCTTTTAAATAAAATATAATGTATTTTATTTATAATCTAATAAAACGAATAACTTTATAAAAGTATTCATTTTTTATATAAAAAGATTTTACTATACAAAATACTACGCAGTAATTATCTGCAAACACTACGCATAATAAAATATAATATATTCTATTTATAGTCTAATAAAACGAATAACTTTATAAAAGTATTACATTTTATATAAAAAGATTTTACTATGCAAAATACTATGTATAATGTATATAATATATTCTATTTATAGTCTAATAAAACGTAATAACTTTAAAAAATATTCTGCTTTTTATATAAAAGCTTTTCTATTTTATTACATTAATAATACTAATAAAACAAAACTTCATCATCATTATTATAATTCACACTATTAATCGATCATGTCGCTCTCGTGAAGAGGGGCTTTCCAATAAGGATTTCTCACTATATTGCGCCGCAATTAGGTGACCAAACCTCTCCTGGCGTAACTTCTAGACATTGTTAATATTGCAAATAATAATATTAATAACTTCGTCGTCTCAATTTTTGATTTAATAATATATAAAATATCGACAATAATTGAATCAATTAACGTGAGAGATACTATGCAACAATTCATCAAGTAATAATTGAACAAAAGCGAGTGACTTCTCACGTAACCATTAATAATCAATACCGTGCTACTTATGCAACCCATGCGTATTCTCGCTTTTTTTAACAACCGGTGTTTCAACGATTAACGATAAAACTTCGCCGTTATTTTCATAAAATATTTTTGTCGTTTTCTCAATCCGACAATAATTCCATTCATGGGTCCACTAATGATTGTCTTGTCGCATTTAATATTCCCTGTTAAAACGAATATTCCCCGACCAATCGAATATTATATAACAACTTGTGTACTTTGTAAAATTTATAACTATTACCCACAACTATAACATTATATCAAATTCATTCCATAACATTCAAAAAATGATAATTATAGAAAATTCATCTTTATTCATCAAAGTTGGGGTCTTACAATTCATACTTAGTTGGTATGTTTAATAATAATTACCTCTTCAAGTTTTTACATACTGAGTTTTTTATTTACTTACATAATTTTGTTGCGTATAGCCATATGTTATTGGACAACTAACTGCGATAGGAAGTGTAGAAGTCAACACAAACAATGATAAACAGAGCAAGAGAGTTAATATTGAATTAATTGATAACATGTAACTTTTCAAACTATATTAACACTACTTTTATTAATAACTATGATCATTTAAATTAATCTTACATTGTATTTTTTTACAGTCATAATGTATTGAGCTGCACCTTGTGGGATGACTTTGCAAACCAGATTTGTTCTTTTACTGAAACAGAAAACCAAAATAACATTATAATTGTTTTACAGTTTGCAAAAATCAAGTTCTAGAAAGGTATTATCACTTTTATTTCAATGAAAAATATCTCTCCAAACACATAATTATTAACTATACAACATTTACCGTTAACTAGGTACACCAACGTTGCCAAACTCAATGTTCGGTTCGAGACTTCTTATAAATACAGATATCCCTGAGTTTGTTACTTTTAAAATAGGTATACTACATACTTTTCTGATCCCTTATTAAATTGTATTACTACTACAAGTTAATTTCCCCTTTAACTATCCTCACTGTTATCTACTAGCATTTGTGATGCAACAAATAATAAACTACGATAAATCATTTATCCAACTAGAGCACATTATTTATTCCAGATGAATTCTTCCAAATCCGTGATAGTAAAACTCTTGATGAGATACGGGATGCAACATAGGTAAAACCACTACTTTTTTATAACACCTTACTTCTTTCACAACATTATCTTATATTATGTTGCTCATTTTCTATTTAATATTCTAGGAGTCAACGTGTGTGGTACTTTCTACTATTTTGTGCATAGAATTGAATACAATTGGCCCTACAATTCCTGCAAAAAATGTCGCAAAAAAGTAAAACCTGATAGCGGAAAATATTTGAGTGATAAATGTTCTGACTATGTTAATTATGTTACACCAAGGTATTGTGATACAGTATTTTGTTATACGTTATATCTACCTTATGTTCATACTTTGTGCTCTCTGTTAATACTATCCAACTTCGTAAATGTAACTTTTAATTGTAGATTTAAAGTTAAAGTTAAAGTAATGGATAATACGTCCAGTGCATCTTTTGTTATATTTGATCGTGAAGCCCAATAAGTCATAGAAAAATCAGTTTATGAATTGAGGGAATAATTGATTAAGGTCAAATTAAAATAGAAAAAATTATTACATATTTAAAGTATACATTCTTAACCTTATGTACATAACTCCTTTTAATTCATGTTTTTTAAATATGTTAAATGATGGAGACTCTGATTGTTTTCCAGATGAACTCGATTTATTTTTGCAAAAGATGTTTCTTTTTAAGATACAAATATCATCTTATAATTTGAAGGGAAATTATGCGACATTCACAGTTGCTAGAATGACTGACGATGAAAAAAATAATTGAATCCTACACAAACTTATGTGATGAACCTCAAGTAATATCAATTTTACACATATAATTTGGTAACAATAAATATTACCTACATTACCAACTATTTCTTATATCGTTGTTTTAATTATGGTACTACAGTTTATACAGGGTGGTCATTGTCCGATGTTGTCAACTGTGTCACACCTATAAGCAAAAGGCCTATACATTCAATCAGCGATGATTAAGTACAAGGATCTCAGTCAACTGATGTTGAAATGTCAACCAACAAACTGTAAAAGAAGATCAAAATTGATAAAGATGACAACTTTACCGCTCCAAATTCTTATTTAAATAAAAAAATTGTACTTGAATTATAAACCTCTCTGAACCCTAACCCAATGCTCCCCCCCCCCCTGAAATATCTCCCTACTCCCACAAAAAGTAATCCCCTAAACCTCATAAACAAAAGGCTCTCATGATCCCCAACCATAATTTAGGTAATATTCATCTTCATCACCATCAATTTAGACTCTAATTTGCATATATTGTTGCAAGCAACTGCAAAATAAAGACATTCCTTTTGACCCTATCTCCTTCACTTCCACCTTCGATTTTCAATGGTTGCTCCAATCTTTGGAACTACATGAATCTATAAGCCTTATTTTTATTTATGTGTAATATGTACATTTATATTTTTTTGTGTGGTAAAAAAAATTAGTTACTTATGGCCAAATACCGTATTTCAGGATTATATGAGTAAAATAATGAATTCGATCCTTACCAAGAATTTGATTGCGTCATGTTTTGTGAAATTGATCGGATGAATTGGTATAACATTGTGTAATGTATTCATTATTTAACTATAACATTGTGGTGTGTATGACACAGTGCTATACTACTATATTTTTGGACATGGTGTTTGTTTGACATGAAGATCCAACATAATTATTAATGTTCGTGCTTTTTAGTTTCAGCATATAACATGTGATTTCCCTTCAGGTCTGAGGACCGAAACTGGGACATTATTCCGTTGTTTCCCCTTTCGTTTGGATGTTAGAATTATAGTGCAAGTAAGTGTATATGAGTCATGGACTCTTCAAAATGTATCAAATACACGTGTAAGATATTTGAAGCTCGGTGATGTTAGTGTAATATGTAACCGACTTTAAATATGACACTAGCAATTATATCAATATAACAACTCGATGACATCGTCCATTACACCTTTTTAATATTTGTTAGTGCTTTAGAATGAAAGATGTACCCATTTTTAACCCTATTGGTTACATTATAAACATTTTTATCAATAAATTAATATATATATATATATATATATATACATACACATACACACACACACAACTGTTATATAATGTCATGGGATTTAGTGATCAGATTAATTCTATACTTAGATATATATTTGCGCACAAAAAACTTTTACCCAATTCCATGTAACATATGCTATCAAAATTTGATCATCCCACAGCAATCAACCATTTTTTTTATTATATTTAAATTTATTAATTGCGTGTATAAATTTATTATTAACAAAATGAATAATCCCGCCGCAACGCGCGAGTTTGTATCTAGTTTATTGATTAATATATTGATGTAGAGTATGTCATATCAATAATTTAAAAAATATTTATAAAATAATTTGTATCTCTAATATTTTTTATTAAACAAATGTATTGTAATAATTATTACTATTACATTACATCAAACCGATGAACCACATGATTATAATGTATAAATGATAATAAGAAGAGTGCAAGCCCTTATAAGGCCACACCTCATAACTAACGTGTGTCAACCTACGATGGGTTGTAAGATCTGTGGTACACACGAGGCAAATGAATTCTGGGTCTGGGATGAGTCCCAACTCGGCCAAAAGTATGAATTGTATTTGGATTGAAGGAATGAAATGGAGACTAAAATAATTTATTTCATTTTAATTGGAATGAGTTATTCCATGCTCTCCCTCCCTCATACCCTCATGATTTAATGATAAAAAAAATTACTCATAAGATTTTGGGTATGAAATCTTGGACAAGAATGTTAAGTATCAGTCGAAAATAGCAAAAAAAAATAATGATTCAATTCATTCTAATCGCAACTAAACACAATTTTTTTTATTTTATATAAATTATTTAATTTCCAACTTTATTATTTGAATCCAAATGTACCATAAATTTAAATGTTATATTAAAAGGATGGTACGAGCCTCCTTTAAGTTCTTAACACTATTCGAAATTGTCTCACACCTGTCATAACACTCCCGAAATAAAAATCAAATTATGCATATGAAAAAGTGAAAATTAAGATATAATTGAACAATAAATTTCTCTAACAAGCCATGCCTTATAATTCTAGTCATTTGAACTTGATGGGCCTTTATTTTCTATTTTTATTATTTAAAATAAATGGAGGGTTTTGGTGTGCATTTTTTGTTATGGACAACAAAAGAATATGCTTTTCTAAATTATCTGATGCTAAATGCGAGTCCAAATTAGTCATTTACCACCCATCTTATTTTTCCGGATATACCCTTTAGTTACCATAAAGTTGTACGGTCATTATCTGACAAGAAACCAGCCTATCAAGGGTAATTTGGTAAAACAAAATGGGCTGCCTGACCGGCTAAAACAAATCCGTAACTTTTAACATTCGGATCAGCCGCTCGATCACATTACGCTCTCCACTCTCTCTCAGTCACCTCTGTAACCAAATTTATTTTTCTAGATCTGCAGTGACGTAAGCAGCCGGACGGACAGTGGTTCGGCGTCGCATCAGGTTACCTCTCTCTTCCCTTCGCCTCTCTATCCATTTATTTATGATTCTATGATATGTGTGATTATGTGTTTTTGTTTGCTTATGTAATAGATTTTAAGGTCAGATGAGTTATAGATTTCTGATTATCTTGTCAAATCTTATTCAATTTATACGTGGATTTGTTGGATTTTGATTTCAAAGCGGTAGCTGAGTATGCCTATTAGAAAAATACATAAGGTTTGTTAAGGTGTTCAGTAAGTTAATATTTTATATATATATATATATATATATATATATATATATATATATCAGATTGATCTGGCCTTTTACTTATATTTTGTCTCCATCACATTTATTGATAAAATCCAGACTACTTATGGTAGTCGAACATTGATGTAAACTATGAGCTAATATGTAGTTATATACATGTATTTTCTTTCATTATCAGTTAATATCAAGTAATGGAGATTTTTTTTAGTAGTTATGAATTTTTTTGAACTGTGTGGTGTAATATTTGCAGATTTGGTGCCTAGTTTTTTCGCCATTTATTTATTCTTACACTTAAACTTCCAATAGAAATATAAAAAAAACATGTTTTTGAACCCCAAGCGGTGGGAGAAATGGCAGAGGCCTTGAGGTTAGGACTGGTTCCAATCCCTCCAACATTACTTATGAAAAGTAGGCAACATGTTTTCAACTCTGAAGCTCTTACAATATTTATGCTAAAATCATTTGTTGCTTCAAAGCCTTTTTGGTCGTCCTTAAAATCTTGAAAGACCCAAAGTACTTGTCAAAACTTTTTGATGAGTCCCAAGTATTCCTCTCATAGTCCATATTAAGCTTCAATATTTTTACCCCTTTGTCGCCCATTTGTTAAACTCTTGACTGCATCTCCCTGCTCTTAGCCAAGGTATTTAACTATTTATATTAACCACCCCCACAAGACTGCTTTCCGCTGGCCTACATCATTGTGTGTTTAAGCAGTAAGCAAGAGAAAGTCCATAAAAAGTTTTAGATTAGTTATTAATCTCTTTTGAGATTTAACTTAGAACAGTCGGTTATTTTACTTCCGATGTTTTTTCTGAATTGAAAGTGAAGTTGTGATTCTGATCGATATTATAAAAACCTTTGTAATCATTATAATTAATTGGAATACTGGCATGGATGGAAAAGAATTTTCTTTCATTTGTTAGACGGCATGTGATGTTGTTGGAGTTTGGGTGAGCTGTTCTTGTATGAGTATTAAGGTGTTGTATGTATCAATGAAATTGACTTATAGCCAGAGATGGTTGTAAATATCTTACGGAGGATGTGATTGCAAATTGGGTTCTTCACAAGTTTGTTGGTACTGATTAGAATGATATATAAAATGATTTGAGGTGGTCTGCTTGTTGAAAAGTATATATTCTGTAGTGTTGGGGTGGGTGTCTAATATCATGAAGGGTAAAGTAGGAAATGGATTTGGACTCATGGATGTGGTAATGGGTGTGGTTGTAATGGACAGGGAGGAGGCAGCAGCTGTGGTGGTGGTATTTTGCAGAACGGTGGTGGTTGGATTAAATTGTGGTTATTTGAAAATGAGTTCAGACAGCAGGAGCCGGAGCAACAGCAGGAGCCGAAGCAGGAGCCCCTTGGATCGTAAGATCCGTACGGAACGCTATTCCTATCGAGATGCACCGTACAGGAGGGACGCACGTCGGGGTTTCAGGTTTTCTGGTTTTCAATCAATTCACTTACTGTTTTAACTTTTCTGTTTGACTATTTTATGTAGACCCGCGAAGCAGGACATTAAGATATGGGTTCTGCTAGAGATCGACACAAGATTGATGATTATGATATGCTTAAATTGATTCTTCTATATGAATGATGATCTTAAAAGATGAACTCGAGATTTGGTTATAGTTCTTTGTGCATTTGTTGCTTATATCTTCTTGTTATAACTTCTTTTCAGGTTCAGTATATGAACAAAATTTTCTTGATACTTAAACATATTATATTAGTGATGTAAAAAGGGATTTGGCTTATCAATATTGCATAGATGCATATTGCTTAGAAGTATAGGTAAATAGGAGCATTTCATGATTGGTAAAATGTAAATGTATGTTCTGGGACTATTGAAGGCAAAAAGATAAATTAGAAAAGGGGTAATATGTATTTTATTAATATATGAAAAAGAGAGGAAAAGATTATTGCTGCTGTTGTTTTCTCTCCTTTTCTCTACCTTTTTCTAATGAATACAGTTTAGTTTGATTGTTACTGTTTCCTCTACTTTTCCTTTTATCTAGTAGAGCTTGGTGAATCATCGATTTTGAATGATTGAAAAACACAATACGCTCTTCTCCTTCTCCCACTCCCCCCACTCTCATATAAAAATTAACACTTGTATTCTGTTTTTTCTTCCAGCCAGAACAATCTCTGCAAGAACTGCAAGCGACCAGGTCATTTTGCTAGAGAATGCCCTAATGTGGCAATTTGTCACAATTGCGGTCTTCCTGGGTAAGGATGCTTGCGATGCACTATATGCTACGTAACATTCATTTGATGTGTTGAACTGAATTTCCTTCGCAAATATGCTATTCCAGAGTTGAGTTTCTGTTGTAATTGTACAATTGTTGGTTTTAAGAATTTGTGTATAGAAGAAATCCATGTAGTGTCTAGCATTAAACACAGGTTTATAATTTTTTTGGGGTCTCTTTTTAAGTGTTTGGTCCTTCTGCAAAATCGTAGGTAGGCTACTAACATTTGAAATGCATCTGGAGTATGACATTTTCAAGTAAAAAAGAAGCACCAGTACATTTTTTTTCCGAGTAATGCTTACTGTTAGGCTCTCAAATGCTCCAATAAAATTCTGAACTCCAAATGACAAGCATCAACACCTTATCAAGCCACATTGTATGGGTTTCGAATTTAGTGCTGTATTTGGGGATCTCAAGCATCATTCATGTCTTTACTTCATCATGAATTATGATCCACAAGGCTTGGTTTATACTTGACACCGTACTAAAGCTTTGGTGTTGGTTTAGTGGCAGTGGAACAAGAGTGATAACTTCTCACAATTAGTTAAAGAAAGTGAAAGTGAGTTCTGATTTTCATCAAGTTTGGTAGTGTATTCTTTGAGAAACTCGTTCACATAACTTTGTTGCATCTTTGAATATTATTTTAAATGGTTTTAATGAATAATCTTATGCTTTTGTATTAGCAGTAATTTCTCTTCATGCATTATCTTTTTGATCTTTTAACTAAGCTATGACACTTTGTTCAAATTCAATGGACACCGTCTCTCTCTTTATCTGTGTCTCATTGAGGTTGGCTTTTTATTTTGAAATTATTGTGATACAATACATGCTTTGTTCATGTTACATTTTTTGTATTAATTCGACCTTCTTTAGTCTCAAGAAACACGCTAAACAGTTATATTTAAAGTCTCTTAAAGTCAACTCTAACATGTGCATGAAATATCAAATAGTGTTATGATCATAATCATCACTAAATAACCAATTACTACCTGCTCTAGTCTCAAAGAAATACACTAGCAGTTGTATCTCTCTTCATGTCTTAACTCCTGTTTAAGAGAAAACTATGATTACATGTACTTGCTATGTCAGACACTATTACTATCACATTAGTTGTCTTCATCATCAACACTAATGATGAAGTTAATATTATGAATCAGGCATATTGCATCAGAGTGCACCACAAAATCTCTATGTTGGAACTGTCGTGAACCTGGACACATGGCTGGCAACTGTCCAAATGAGGGAATCTGTCACACCTGTGGCAAGACAGGCCACCGTGCTAGGGACTGCTCAGCTCCCCAACTGCCACCTGGTGATCTGCGGCTGTGCAATAACTGCTTTAAGCAAGGCCATGTAGCAGCAGACTGTACGAATGATAAGGCATGCAAGAACTGTAGAAAGACGGGCCACCTAGCTCGTGATTGTCAGAATGATCCTGTTTGCAACATGTGTAACATATCGGGTCACGTTGCTAGAGAGTGCCCAAAAGCTAATATGATGGATGAGAGGGGTGGCGGTCCCCGTGGTGGTGGTGGTTATGGTGGTGGCGGCGGTGGTTATGGCAGCGGTGGTTATGGTGGTGGTGGTGGTGGTGGTGGTTATCGGGATATTGTGTGTCGGAACTGCCAGCAGGTGGGTCATATGAGCCGTGACTGTGTGGCCTTGATGATTTGTCACAACTGCGGGGGGCGAGGACACCTGGCATTTGAGTGCCCATCTGGAAGGATGATGGACCGCTTCCCCAGGCGTTACTGATGGGTGTAACTATTGGTTTATGACTTTGAGTGACTGGTAGTATGATCTTTTATTTTTGTTTACAGTTGAAGTGAGATTTCTTTTCAGCATTTAGAATAATGCTACTCTGAAACTCTCTTAGATCTTGACTTGTTGGTTTTTGAAACTTTTTATGTTATAAATGTGCTGAATTTACTATGGAGCATTCATTTTGAATTGATGGTGTCTGCGGATGTGCTTGCAATTGAAGTTTTAATGCTCTATCTAAACGAATGTGGATCACTCAGTTTTTTTGACAAGGAGTCGGCTGGTATTTTGAAATATTACACCTAGAAGTCATGTGTTGGTTAGTATTAATTAACAATGTGGGTCTGGTATATTGAAATATTACCCCTCCCCTGGAAGTCTTGTGTTGGCTTAGTATTAATTAACAATGTGGGTCGCGGTGAGTGGGTGGGTTGGTCAGTTTGTGGTGGTGCTGTAGGTTTTTTCCGTAGGTTCTGGAAAGAAGCCTTGAAATGAAAATTATTGGGCTGTATGTACCTAAAATAAAATGTCTACACTAGCAATGAAAGGAAAAATATGTAGGATTTTCCACTTTTCTTTACTGAAAACTATAAAACCAACGCAAGTTGCTGGTGATTGTCAAAAGTTGTAGAAACTCCATCGGTTTCAAGAAAAGGTTGGTCTGCACTTGCAAATTGGAGACAACCATTCGATCTGAATGAAAAAACTCTATATTATTAAAAAAATAATAAAAAATTATCAAAAAAAATAATAAAAAAATTTGTAGACTTGGATTCTGGCAGTTTCACTTGCCCCACATGCCAAAGTGCACTCCAATTCACCAACTACTTTCAGCTGAAAGCTTGTGATTCCTTATCCGCCTTCCCAATGTGATTCCTTATCCGCCTTCCCAATAACCAAAACAGTTGGAGAATGGAGAAGAGTCTGTTGCCAAACATTATAAGATTATTCCATAATACAAATTTAATTATTTTGTAAATAAGAGACTTCCTGTAATTTTTAATCTTGGAATTTCGTATGTTAAATTTATGTTCTTCCATTCCAAAATAATATTTTGAAAATTATAATGGGTGACAAAAATTAAGACAAATTTTAATATGGATCATATTACTCATTTCATTCAATAAACTATATTAAGCTACATTTGTTTGCAAAAATGATGAGCTATATAAGACTATTTGTACTAATTTATTATCACTTCGTACTATTTTATCCCATGATTTTTTGTTATTTAATCTCATGGACTATATTTTATTATTTTTAAAGTCATTTGATACCTCAAAAGAGAGATTAATTATAATACTCCCTCCGTCCCATGATAAAAGTCCTTATTACTATTTTGGGTAGTCCCATGTTAAATGTCTATTTTCCTTTAATAACCAAACGTTTACACATATTTTCCTATTATACCCGTAGCATTAAATATCTCATATTTTTCTTATTTTAATTCTCTTTTCATATTTAATGACATTATTATAGATAATTTTGTCATTTTATTCATCTTCTTAATATGCGTGAAAAATCCTGATGGACTTTTATCCTGAGACGGAGGGAGTATAAAATAACAATATCACCTTTCTTCTTGGATAATATACTCATCATTTTTTACAAACTAATGTAACCTTATTTGTTTTAATAATAATACTAAATAACACAGTATACTATCAAAATTCTGTTATCTTGTTATTAATATCAAAATTAACAATCAATAAATGCAAGAGTAAAATATGAAACAAATCTTACTGATGAAAGTAGTCCTCTTTTTCATTATATAAGTCGTTTTAGAAGAATTTTTTCTTTCATAATATAAAATGTCTTACAAATATTTAAGAGAAAAAATAATCATTTTCTACTTTGCCTCCTTAAAAAATAAAATAATTGAGAGAGTAATTAATTAGTACATTGATAGTAATGAAATTTTAAATCAATATTAATTATTTAATATTATAATTAATGAGATTTTTTAATGTGTGATTAGATTTTAATCGAGTTATATAATAGTAGTAGTTGAAAGGAGGGAGTAATATTTTTTGGATTGAAAGAGTATTTCAAGACATCTAATAATATATTGTCCCTTTGCCTTCACAAATCACAACTTCCTACTTTCAGTTTTAGTTAATTAATGGACTCCAACTGCCATTATTACTCTCCCCAAACTGTTCATCTCTATCCACTGTAACAACTGTCGCGCTAATCTCAAGTTTTAAGGAGTAAAATTTATGAGAATTATTGTATATCTATTATTTTGATATATATAGTGGAAATTTAAAATTTGATTTGTGGGTTTTAATTTTAAAGATTTTCTACATTAAATCTTGTATCTCTCTTTATTTTATTGGTTGATTTACGTCGACATAATTCCCAACAAATTCCATATGGTCAAGGCCTTAGGGTATGTTCGGGAATGACTTGTAAAATTATTTATTTTAAAATGACTTATAAGTTAAAATTTAAGATAACTTATAAGTCATATTATGTGGTAACTTATAATTAAAAGTGTTTGACAACTTTTTAATTTTTAAGTCAAAAATTAAGTTAAAATAAAATGTGAAGGTATTTGGCTAGAATGACTTGTAAGTTAAAATAAGAAATAAAGACTATTAAAATAATGGCAAAACAATCTTTATATTTTGTCAAGCTTACTTATTTTAAAATGATTTATAAGTCTAAAATAAAATGTGAAGGTATTTGGTTAGAATGACTTATAAATTAAAATAAGATATAAACACTATTAAAATAAGGGTAAATTAATATTTATATTTGATCAAACTTACTTATTTTAAAATAACTTATAAATTATTTTTTATTAAGTCTGAATTTATTATCTATCAAAATATCTTATATAAATCAAAAAATAAGACAAAAAATAAATCATCCCCAAACACATCAACAGTATAATGACATGCTCTAAGTACTGCTGATAGCAATAGTAGTAAGGAAAATGATATTATATTATTAATGTAGAAGTCCACCTTTTTATTATTAATTATGAGATTTTTTTTAAAGAGAGATGTAATTAACAATTTCTTATAATTATATCTAATTTCGCTGATATATTTATAATTGTAATTCAACAAAAAATTTATGACAATATATAAGATGACTAAGTAGTAATGGGCTCACATTTTGCCCTGCATGTGATTTTTTACTGACACTACTAGTCTTGTCGGCGCTAATTCTCTCTCGTGATACCTCAAACTTAGCCTATTAAAGCAGCCCATTACCCACTCTCAATTTCACAAACACTTGGAGGGGAATTGAGAAAAGAAGAAGAAACAAGTAACAAACTATGAAAACTATCCCTCACTTTAACTTTCTTCTTCTTCTTCTTCTATCCTTTTTAATTCTTAATAATTTCCCCTTGTTTGAATCAAGCTACCATGATTACGCCGATGCATTGACGAAATCCATAATGTTTTTCGAGGGCCAGCGCTCAGGATTTTTGCCGCAGGACCAAAGGATCAGTTGGCGCGCGAATTCGGGCCTCGGCGACGGTTATACAGTGAGTGCTGACTTGACCGGCGGTTATTATGACGCCGGAGATAATGTTAAGTTCGGGTTTCCGATGGCATTTACCACGACGATGTTGGCTTGGTCTGTGATAGAATTTGGAGATAAAATGCCGGCGGGAGAACTGAGGAATGCTTTGGTGGCGGTTCGTTGGGCGACGGATTATCTTCTCAAAACTGTTTCTCAACCAGACCGTATTTTTGTGCAGGTAATATGATTATGGTTGGTTTATGATACTATAGTTTTTGGGGATTGAAGTTTATTTTATTAATTTAACAAATTCATATTATTACATGAAAATACGTACAGTTATATGAAAATTTTGTATTTTTATATTACAGGATTAACTCATCATGTGAAAATATTATTTTTTTAGATAAAATATTTATTTTATTTTATATTTTTCATGTTTATATGATCAAGAATAGTAGGTATGACACGCGTAGAAATATTTTATTTTTATATAAAATTATGAATTTTTACAAAAATATATATATATATATATATATATATACTTTTTTAAGTGTTTTGTTTAATATTAATAACATGCTATTAATTATATTTGGAGACGTTGCATCATTGTCATTTTCTACAATTATCAAAGAAAAAATGAGTCATACTTTAGGAAAAGGAATTCATAAAATGATAAAGTGAAACGAAGGAGTATTAAATGCCAGATGAGAGTTATAGTTTTTTTTTTTAAGATTTAAGAAAGGGATATACAGAGCAAAGAAGACCACCCCAATTTATACTGGCTACTAAAATAAGTACTCTTTTTGTCCTAAAATAATAATACTAATTACTATAACTATTATTTTCAAGACATTAATAAATCAATATTAATTTTTAATTTAAATTAACTTTAAATTGTCAATATATCTCCAATAGTGACAATATTCTGGATTTTAAAAATTATTTTAATACTTTCATTTTCTAATTGGGGAGGTGATTTGGTGAAGGACTACATGATATATAAATGTGAATTGATATTTTCATATGTATTTTTGATATTTTTCTCTCACGTGAACATACAGTGGGTCTCACCTTCATGTGAAAATGAATTATGTGAAAATATCAAAAACACATGTGAAAATTTATAAAATTCTTTTGTTTATTTGGCACAATAAACTAAAAGTGTAAGAGCATCTCCCGTGATCTCTCTTCAAATTTTGAAATACTCGAATAGGCATCAAATCAAAAAAATTATCTTTAAAAATCTATGACCTTATTCTTAATCATCTATTCAAATCTAGAACCTCATTCTTTCTTTTCAAAATATTTATGAAAGGTTAAAAATGTTTATTTTATTTGATAAATTTGATGTACAGTTCATTGAATTAAAAAAACTAATAAAACACAAAATATAAAATTAACAAATAATATTCTTTAAATCGCTACGTATAGTAACAAACTTTAATTTTAAATTTTTT
Source organism: Panax ginseng (assembly GCA_020205605.1). Classification (NCBI taxonomy): domain Eukaryota; kingdom Viridiplantae; phylum Streptophyta; class Magnoliopsida; order Apiales; family Araliaceae; genus Panax; species Panax ginseng. Next base: position 2,184,792 of record CM035133.1, on the reverse strand, counting down.
TTTGCTACTACTTCTAACACTATTCAAATGACCAACCCGTGAAGAAAGTTGGGGATGTGGTTGTTTGTGGATTAATTGGTTTATCTGTATCCTGACACTGGGTTCCAGAATATCTGTCATCAAAATCCAATTTTGCCAACTTGGTATTTGAAGTTTGAACCCACTAATCCTATTACAAGCATGATATCACCAGGTCCTAAGTTAGTGATCCCTCCGCTTCCGACTTTAGAGCATGAAAAATAAAATACTCCCTGCGACTATTATAAGTCGTTTTAAAGTTTACATAAATATTAAAAAAATAATTATATAAAATTAAATATAATATGAACTATTTATATTATTATTATATTAAAAAAAAGAAGTATTATTTATTAGGTAAAAAATAGTGAGAGAACCAAAGTTATATTTAATAGTTGGGGTAGTATTGAAAACTAAACAATTAATACTTACTTGAAATTCTCAAACGACTTATATTAAGTGACAAAAATAATTCTCTAAAACGATTTATATTAAGGAACGAAGGGAGTATATTGTGAAAGTTTATATTAATTTTTTAATTATTAATTATAGAAATAAATATTAGTGATAAATTATTTTTAAATATGTATAATAAATGGGTTTTTTTTATAATTTTTATTAATTTTATGTATTAATAAATTTCACAATTATAATCCAGTATAAATTTATCACAATAAATTGTCACTGTTCATTTTTTATAACTTAATTTATCACCGTTCATTTTTAATTGTCTTAATAAATTGGTCCTGGTTGAGCTACTTAAAAATTTAATTAAGACTAGATGCAATATGGCTAGCTTACAACAGTTCAGTGTATATATTTCTGAATAGTTGAATTTTGGGACATGCATTCAGAAAATAGGAGCACATGCTCAAAATTATAGTACATGGTTACACTGTTTGGACAAAAGAGATGACATTGATAATAATTAAGTGAGGTTGCATGCAACTACCAACCAAGGTTGGCTTGAGTGGAAAGAATTCTAGTAGATTAAGCAAGTTTGTAGATGGCCAAACTTAAATTGTGAATCTGGAGATACCTTGAGAGACCAAAGAAAAAAAGAAAAGAAAAGAAGATGCATGCAACTAAATTAGGTTTGTTTGTTTGTTTTTTTGAAATTCACCTAAATTAGGCATATTGTTGTCATGGGGTTTAAGTAGAGGCCAATTTGGTCCAATTATTTGGCATGCAGGGAGCTGCAGTCTTAAGAAAAACATATTGTTGTTAATTCTGTCTTCTTTAGACTTGATAGGATTTGTAGGCGCAGTCGGTGGTGATGTTTTGCTTTCTTTAAAAAAATAAAATAAAAAATTGAAGGTGAAAATCATGAATCACTATACTTTGGAAACAAATGTTGTATTTCCAAAACATGTTTTGTTTTTGTCTCAATTGGCTTGCTAAGTTAACTTCACGTGTCTCACCATTAAAGATTGTTTGTTTTTGATTCTTCCTTCCACCTTGAAAGAATGTGAATATGAATATTATTTTTATGGTCTAACAATGACTGCAAAAACAATTGAAAATATTGTGTATTGTTTGCCAAATTATGTTGGTATAAAAATGCCGTCATTCTGGGTTACCTTTGTGATCATTTTTAACAAAAAATAAAAATAAAATCAAATTAGACACAGGTATCACGGACCATTAATATCAAAATGTGTAATTAGTTCCATTGTGATATTTCATATATAAGCACAATAATGACGCATAAGATTTGTGTTTGTGATTTTTAAGTGAATGCATGTATGTAACTTATTTCATATGATAGATTGGTGATCCAATTATAGATCATAACTGCTGGGAAAGACCAGAAGATATGGACACGGCTCGGACAGTTTACACGGTAAATGCCCCTAACCCTGCCTCTGATGTGGCCGGTGAGACAGCGGCAGCTCTAGCAGCTTCATCCATGGCGTTTCGTTCTTCTGATCCGGGATACTCTGAGACTCTTTTACGTACTGCCACTAGGGTTTTTGATTATGCGGATCATTACCGAGGGGCTTATAGCGATAATACAGACATTAGGGATGGTGTGTGCCCCTTTTATTGTGATTTTGATGGATATCAGGCAAGAATTAATTAGCTAGTCTCCTCCTCTCTTTAATTAATGCATTCATGTTTCCTTAGCATATATATATATATATATATATATAGATAGATAGATAGATAGATAGGGTAGTACTACATTATCGATTACTTCTTCCTCTAAACTAAAGCCAGAGTTTCATTTGACGTACTTTTATTTAACTAAATTAATTATTAATGTTGCATGCATGTGTTTGTTAAATTTGCATGCATGCAGGACGAGTTATTGTGGGGAGCAGCTTGGCTAAGGAGGGCCTCTCAAGATGGTTCTAATTACCTTAGTTACATACAAAACAATGGTAAAACACTTGGGGCTGATGACAATATTAACGAATTCGGGTGGGACAATAAGCATGCTGGCCTAAATGTTCTTGTTTCCAAGGTTAGTACGTAAGTCAAATTAAAAAATGATAATATTTGAAAATTAATTAAGGGATTAAATAAACAATTAATGCATGCAGGAAGTGTTGGAAGGGAGCGTATATGAGCTCCAATCGTATAAAGCATCAGCAGATAGCTTCATGTGCAGTCTTATACCGGAATCATCCTCTTCTCACATAGAGTACACTCCCGGTGGGCTGATCTACAGGCCCGGTGGCAGCAACTTGCAACACGCAACAACCATCACATTCCTCTTGCTGGTTTACGCCAATTACCTAGAGCGATCATCACAGTCACAGACCATATATTGTGGTAGCATTAGTGGTGGTCCGTCAATTCTCCGCCAAATAGCCAAGAGGCAAGTTGACTACATTTTAGGTGACAATCCCAAGGGAATGTCCTATATGGTTGGGTATAGTAATTATTTCCCACAACGCATTCATCATCGTGCCTCGTCGCTTCCTTCTTTAAAAGATCATCCTCAATTCATCGCGTGCAAGGAGGGATCAATTTATTTTAACTCCTCCAATCCTAATCCCAACCTACTAGTTGGGGCCGTCGTGGGCGGACCCGGGGAAGATGATGCTTATGACGATGATCGAGTCGACTTTCGAAAGTCCGAGCCTACAACTTACATAAATGCACCGTTTGTTGGTGCACTAGCATATTTTGTTGCTAATCCTAACCCTACTAACCCATAACCCATAACCCAGAACCCAAGTTAGGGAAATAGCTAGCTAGCTAGCTAGGGCGAATCGATTAAGAGGTTCACATTTATATATATAAGATTAGGGTAAAAGTCTCTCATCTTGTGCTAAAGCTAAAGCCAGGAAGGAAGAGGCTATCTAGTGTTTTGATTTTGATTTTGTGTTTGAATTTTGGGAGAAGAATATGACCACAATAGCTTATTCTGATGTTATATATATATATATATATATATATATATATATATATATATATATATATATATATATGGGAAAATGGTGAATCAATTGAAAAAATGCAAGGTCTTCTATGTACTACCTTCAATTTGTGAAAAGAAAAGAAAAAAGAATTTATATTTATATATATATATATATATATGATTGCAGAAATTAATAATGTTTGGACGGTTTTTCAAGTTATTATAACGCATAAATGTAATTAATGTCTAATTTAAACTGCCAGCATTTTACCTGAAGAATATATATATATGTATATAAGTGAGGCTTGTACTTCCCAAAGTTTCAGCTGCATGGTGCTGGCATCAATTTAATGATGATGTTCATACTAATACTGTACCCCGTGTGCTTGTTGTAAACTTTCCAACCATGAAAATATGGTAGTATTTATTTGACTTCCTGCCTTTATGGTAGGTTAAAAATCATAGACTCCTAATTACCAACTAACACGTGGATAGGTTAATTTACATAAACCATATTATTAACTAGTAATACTCTCTTCCCCGCGCGTAAATTAAAGTTCATTATTATTAGTAATTTTTTTTTGATCGGGTTATGTGAATAAATATAAAGTTAAACTATTTTTATCGGAGATTGAGTAATGTAAAATTCTATCTTTTTTTTAATCTTTTAATTGAAACAAATTTATCATAATAATAACAAAACTCTTGGCAATATTTGATCTCTCCCTCAATTATTGTACAATAGGTTTAATAGAACGACAATTTTAAAAGTAGGGCTAGGGAGGAGAAAATTAATGTCATGTGTCGTTACCAACCGAACATGTTAAATTTTTGGTATCTACCAGACCAATAATTAAATGGTTTCAGGGCCTTAAGCTCCGTACGTACTCTACTTCTCCTGTATTCCAACAATTTTGTATGTCACATTTGGTTCAGTATTCTTTGATGACTTGTGACTCACATAAATTATGAGGTAGTATTGATAAATAGGAGTACTAGTTTGTGACTAATATTGCCATTAAACCTAAGTTTTTTTGACTCCTCTCTTTAATTAAATTAATGCATCTTAAAAATAATAGATATTCTCGCCCTATAAACATTTAAATTTTGACAATTTTACTTAAGAATGACTTAAAACATGAATTTGACAAATTTTTTCTAATAAATATTTGAAAAGGCAACGCAGTTTGTCTATGATTTAGTTCATTATTATTATTATTATTATTATTATTATTATTATTATTATTATTATTATTATTATTATACGGAAGGAGTTTAAATTAAAAATAATACTACTATCATAATATAATTATGGCTCACATAATATTCACATGCAAATTTGTGAATCACATATCGAACGCATTTAAGACCCATGTGTGTGTATGTGTGTGTATATCATGAAACCTTTTTTATGTGATAGTAACATTGTTGTTAAATTAATTACGTTGAGAACTTACTCAAATAGGAACATTTATGATATTTGCCCCTTTTATTTGGGACTCTTTTTGGAAAAATGTAAACCAAAATATATTATGTTATAGAGTTCACGTTGCAGGTTTTTGCTATAAATGCTTTTTTGGACAATTTTGCTACAAAATTAGAAGAAGTTACTATTAAACAAGTTAGTTGACATTTCTGTTTTACATATAGCAAAGAAAAGTTTGTAGGAAGAGAGTAATGTTCATATTAACGGATTCGATTATCACTATATGTAAGTTGATCGATTGCCTACGCCCAAAAATCCTTGAAATCCACTGCATTTAGTCAAATGCCGTGCAGCTCTTCTGTGATAGTTACATTCATTCTCTCTGCCACTCCAGTTTCTTTGTGGAGTTTTCTGACGATCCGATGGCGTTGTATATCGTGCTCTTCACAAAACTTCACAAATGGCTCGTCTTGTACTCTGTCCCATTATCATCTGAGGCACTTAATTCTTTTCCTGTTTGATTTTCCCTTTAGCTTTCCACTTTGAACTTATCGAAGACCTCGGGACTTGTGTGGCGTGAAGTACACTGAAACCTTTCTCGAAAAGTCATCGATGAAAGTCGAAATCTGACGATCCATTTCGGAAAAGAAGCTCTCATTTGGCCCCATACATGTGAATGCACATAGTCGAGTTTCCCATTCGTTTTTTCATGGCATGACTCTTAAACTTTACCTTACCTTTGTTTTCCCGAGACCACGAATTTGCGAAGTCTAACGCGACTTTATCCCTTCGGCATATTTCTCTATGTAATTCCGGCATCCCGTTACTCGTATGCCTAACTTGCGTATGCCATAGTGTAGTATCATCAATATCTTAGATGTAGTGGCGGCGGCTCCACTTCTGTTATCTCCCTATCGTCCGAATGATATTCCATAACCTTAGAACCTTTTTATTACCGAGGGCACCTTTGTCACTCTCGTGGCTCCACCACCGGTTTGAACTCCTGACCATTAGAAGTCAGAGTTCCCAATGAAATCAAATTCTTCCTTAAACACAGAATATGCCTCACTTTCGGCGAGTCCTTACAACCATCGAACATCCTTATCTTGCGTGTATACATCGATGGCGTTGCCGAAGCGCCGTTACCCATTAGAAGCTTTGTCCCGGTTCGCGGAAACTTATGAGTGTCAAACCACTCTCTGTTAGGTGACATGCAAGCGAACATCTTTGAATCAAAATCCATGATGTAGCCATCGCGTCCGTGTTTGTTGACAACGTGACATATCTCCATCGTCAGATGATTCCTCCACGGCGTTCTTGGATTTTGTAGATTAGGTTTGTTTCCTATTCGCTCACCCCTTATTCTTATATGGACAATCCTTTTTGAAATGCCTTGTCTCGCGACATCTAAAACAACTTACCCTCGGCTTTGGGCACAGGAGTCTTGCCCTCGACTTAGATTTCCGCTGCGTCCTGGTTTCCTCTGTCAGATTTTACGCCGCCGTTCTTCTCCACCTTTTACCGTGACCCTTCACCGAAATACCCTCGAATTGTTGCTTTATTTGGTTAAACATTAGTAGAAGCGAGTGACTTCTTCGATTTGAGTTTGTTTTTCCCGTAAGAGGGTCGTCACAAGATTCTCCATGGAACCGTTGAGAACAATAATAACATCAGCGCTGGTAACTTCCTCGAATTGTTTGATTGAACCTTGATCATCTTTAATAAACGACTTTTGTTTGAAGCAATTTATTCGTCAGCGACTTTAGCGTATACTGGATTCGGTTTACTCCATACACCCGATGGCGATTCATCACCGATCACGTGATCACGTAACCTCGTCACATTGAACCTGAAGCGAATTATCTCTGCAGCCAGGCTTGGACGGTTCATCCGGTCATCCGTCATCATAGAATCTGGTTCTTCTGCGCTTTACCGATCCTTGTTGCAGCGGATCCTTTACCCTCTGTTGTCGTAGCCCAAAATTCCCAGTCCGTCAAACTTCATCACGTGAACTTTATTCTGGGTGAATTTGATGACATCGATCTTCGTGTTATCGTATGCTGCTCGATACCATTTGAAGCGGAATTATGCGATCCATCCCACATCTATTCATCACTTAGTAAAGCACGCTTTGTGTAAGCCAGGCCCTGATAAGTACCACTTCCATACCAAAAGGTTAACTTATTAGGTTGAGGCTCTACCATACTCCTTGGAGTTGTTCTTGGAGCCCATCGAACCATGAGCTACGATACCATTTGAGCGTAATTGAGCGATCATCCCACATCGATTCATCACTAGTAGGACACACTGTGTGGCGGGCCCTGATAAGTATGTTTGATTACCTCACTTACACAAAAGGTTAACTTATTCCGGTTGAGGCTCTACCGTACTTATTAACCCATTACTGTTCTTGAATTTATCCGATGTGGGATTAAATGTAGAAAATATCAGCAGAGAGAGAATTAGAATAAGAAAAGTATGAGGTATTAATATTACGGGTATAATAGAAAATTATGTATATGATTTGGTTATAAAAGAAAATAGACATTTAACGTGAGACTACCCAAAATAGTAATAAGTGTAAGACCCCAAATTTTTTTTTAATAAAAAGTAATTTCCTTTATTTATTATTTTGAAATAGTAAAAGGTGGATTTGATTAATGTGGTTAGTTATGGGTAAAATCTTAAATATTTTAAATAAGCAGTGGTGATATAATATTCATTATTGCCGGAGAATATTAGTTTGAGTCGTGGAATATTAAATCTTTGTCGGGGAATATTAAATGCTGACAGCGTAGCCATGTATGTGGCCCCATAACGAAAAGAGATTGGAGGAAGAAAATGACAAATATAAGTTGTTTAAAAATAACGGCGTAGTTATTCTGAGATTTACCTGCTTGTGGAATGCCGTTGGTTAAAAACGATGTCTGGCGTTGTTGAGCGGTAGTAGCGCGGTATTGCACCAATTATTGACTCTTTACGTGAAGGCACTACGATAATGGTTACGATAATTCTTTATTCGGTGTTTTATTTTATTGATTGATAATTCTTTGCGTTGATATTTTATATTCTTTGTTGTTTTAATAATTGTCATTCTGCGGTATTTTTCATTGTCGAAACAATAATTCATATTATCTGAATAATATTATTAGATAACATTATTGGCAATGTCTAGAAAGTTACATCTAAGGAGAGGTTTGGTCACTAATTGTGCTTGATGAGGAGAAATTCTTATTAGAAAGCCCCTCACTACAGGAGGAAGCTGCTGGTTGTCGATATTGTGATTACTGTAATATTATTTGTGAATAATTAATTATTGATTCATATGATGAGGAAAATATTGATTTTATGTGGATATAGATGGAGAAAATTTTAATGTGACAATTGTTGAAAATTGAAATTTTATCTTTTTACGATAAAATAATTCATTTAAATATATATTATTATATTTTAATAATATAATAATGGTGATATTTTACAACGAATGTGGGATATATGAGTATCTGAGGAGGAAGAGTATTTTTGTTGCAATAAATGTTTAAAACATGTTAAACATATCGGTGGACCCCATTTATTGGTGAAATTTGATTATAGCCTCTAAAATCACCCGTTTGTGGATTTGATTCAATTTACATTGGAAATTTGGAAAAACTTTCTTACGCAAAGTTGTAGAAATTGAATTTCCTATAAAAACTCGGGAGATTCGAATTTTACGATAAAAAGGGCTATTTATTATGAATTATTGAAGTTAGAAGCTCAGAAATAATTAATTTTGGAAGTTTAAATTATTTTAAATTAGAAAAACGTTTTTTTATTTTTTCTAGAAGGTTTGCATGTGTGAATTCTTTGAGATTAAGATTTCAAGGAATCGTATAATATTTTTATATATATTAATATTATATTAAATTTTTTAACTTTGGTGTTACAGCGATTTCTATAAATAGGGTCTTGGGTTAGAATTGAAAATCACACAGAAGCGAAGTTTTCTCTCTATATATTATCGGCGTATTCTTGTGAGTATTTTGAGTATACTTTGAGTATTGCTATACGGTGAAAGTTCAAGATATAGTACATATCCGATTATTAGGTTAAATCTTGATCTTTCGAGGTAAGGGATGTTATTTTATTAGAAAAATGATATTATTTCTTGATATCATTATCTTGAAATATTGGTTGGAGTTTTTATCAAATTTGGAACTTTTGGTGTCGATTCTTATTCACATTATCTGACAGCTTTATTCACGAATCTGGCCTTATTCATGAAAATGAAAATTTTCTTTTAGTCAAAATATCTATTGTGGATACTAGCTTTGATTGTATCCATGTTTTGATCATTCTTGAATTTTACGCCACTTATGATTATTTTTTGAGGTATTTTTGGGCGTGGATAAAATAAAATCTGAATCTTAATCCTTAATCCTTGTCATTTTGATTCCTTTGGATTCGTTTTTTAAAAAAAATATTTTCATCATCCTCGGTCTTAAATGATGATATTATTGAATATCTTTTTTGTAGTGCAAAGATGAATGATTTATGATGAATATCTTTGGCGATGGTGCGAAGATGAATGATTTCGATGAATATCTTTGGCCCGTAGTCTGAAGATGAATGATTTCGATGAATATCTTTGGCTAGTAGTCGAAAGATGAGCGGTGTTTAGATGAACATGACCAAGTGGTGAATGTCCTTGGCACGTAGTGCGAGGATGAATATTTGATCAGGATATATATTGATTGATATTTACGGGGATAAAAATAGGCGATGAACTTTAAAATTCATCATAGAAGATAGTAGTTTGCATTCTCTCTTAACTCTTACAATGAATTATTATTTCGAATATTGATTTAATATATTTTCCTGTTGAAGACTAACGATAATTTTGTTGTATATTATCTTAGTCATAATATTCTTTCTTTGAAATTTAGTCGAGCTCACCCTTTTCCTTTTGTTCCATTTTCTTCTCGTGAGGCGAGAATATAAAGAAGACAGTCGAGGGGTATGGAATGAAAGTTCTAGGGAGAGTTGTTTAGTAGTCCTCACCATTGTTGTAAAATAATGTATCAATAATTATGATGAGGATTTATTTGTATGTGGATATTGTCAGATGACAATATCTCGTATTTAAACTCACAGCTTTACTTATTGTAATAATAAAGTTGTAGTTGTTTTTACATCGCAGGTGTATTGACAACTTCGAATGGGGATGTAGACTATTTTTGGGGTGTCACAATAAGGACTTATCATGGGGACGGAGGAGTATTAAACAAGTTAGTTGACATTTCCGTTTTTACATATAGCAAAGAAAAGTTTGTAGGAAGAGAATAATGTTCATATTAACGGATTTAATTATCACTACATGATAATTAGTTGGTCAATTGATCAATACAGTGTAGACACGCAGAGAAATATATCACTTCACAGCCTACGTGTCGACACTATATTGGTCAATTTACCAAAATTAATTTCATGTTAACCATTCCCCCTATTAACGACTTAACGTTTGTGCCATTATAAAATGAGCCCCTTACACTATTAATTGATCTCAAACCAAAAAAGTAAAATTGTGTTCACATAATTATAAAATAAAGAAAATAATATTTATGTGGACAAATATGTGATATGTTGGATTGCGACCTCATGTGATAAAATAAACTACAGTAGTCATTTTTAACCTATTTTATTTATACACATAAATCGCAATTATAATTCTATAACTTTCACAATACATAAGAAAAAACATATCATAATAATGGACCACATAAATATTTGGGTCAAGCTAGATCCTTTTGTGCGCCTGATCATACTTTTGGTTTTATTAACTGGATGCCAGAACTAGACCAGGGGGAAAGCTGAATTAACTCCAAAACCCATCAAACTTGAGTTTCATTGACCCAGAGTAAGGCTGGGCTTTGAAAATTTCTTAATATAGACAACCTTATTCGCAAAACAAACTAGTTATCATAGTGATTATCCATTTCTGTTTATATAAATATACAATGAATGATAATGTTACTGCAAAAATGAGGAAAACTCTTGAATAATATCTAATTATTGTTATTAGTAAATACTCAGTCGTTCTGAGATATATTTTTAAAGCAATAACTTTTAAGAATAATTTTATATATTATATATAGCCTTAGTATTAGGTAAAAATTCAGCTGTAGTGATTTGATATTCTTCATTTGTTGAAACAACACGATATGTCTCTGCGTGTTGAAAATAATAGTAAAAACAAATTATAAATATTATTTTATTTTAATTTTGAAAATATATAATTGTATCTCTAATTTTAAAACGGACTAAAAAATATTTATATTTTTAATTTTAAAACAGATGGAGTAGTAACTAATAACTGCCTTGTTATTGGGGGTAAAGGGGTAAATGAGCATGATTCTAACTTTAACCAAAATCAAGTTTAATACTGTGACTATGTTTGTTTGTAAGAATTATATTTGGAATATGACTATTAATCTCAAGTGTCTTATTTATTTTCAAATTTAAAATTAGACTATTAGTTTAGGGATTATAAAATGACTTAATAGTCGCGAGATTATAATTATAATTCCGATATTATAATCATATGATTAATAATCTTGGTATTATAATGTCATGGATTTTAATCCCGTGATTAAAATCCTTGCAAACAAATATAGCCTATAAAAATTTGAATTGATAATGAAATTAAAGGTGTAAATGAACTGAGTCGAGTCGAGTTGAGCCGATTATTGAGTTGTTTAGATTTGATTTATAAAATTTATCGAGTATAAAATAATGTTTGATTTAGGCTTGTTTAGCTACATAGTCGAGTCCGAACAGTTTGAACTTTTCGAACAAATATGATTCAAGTATCAATAGAAAATTATAATTTGAGGAGGTTCGAGTAATTTATCGAATTTTAAAATTTGTTCATATTTGAATCATTTATATTTCGAGTTAAACTTGAATTAACTTTTAAGAAGAGTAAATCGATTTAAGCTCCAACTATTTGCTCATTTTATAGTTTTAAATGAAATAATTAACTTAGAAAAGTTTCCGGCATGGGCTTTATGGTTCGTTAACTTGGGTTCGAATGGTGAAACTAAAAACCAAATTAATCAGGTTTTAATTCTCTTGTGTGGCCTGCAAAGTTCAAATCCGTTGTAGTCTAGTTGGTCAGGATACTCGGCTCTCACCCGAGAGACCCGGGTTCAAGTCCCGGCAACGGAATTTTTTATTTAATAATGATTTCTTAGTTATTTATTTTGCTAAATAAATTCTTATTTTTAAGAAAATTAGAAGGCAAAAGCCTAGACACATATCTTCTAAATAAATTCTTATCCTTTAAGTATTAAGTTGGATTATTATCTATTTATCTAAGAGAAAAAAAATAACAATAATAAGAAAATTCGAAAGGCTAGATATATTCATAGGGATAAATAATTTTTTGGTATCTATCTTTATTACGATTTATAATTTGATATCCGAAATGAAAAAAGTTACAAACTGGTGATTGTACTCGAAAAATATTACACTCCATTAACTATTAGGGATACGACTTACAATTTGGTACCCGAAGTGAAAAAAGTTACAAACTGATGATTGTACTCAAAAAAATTTGTAATCTGGTGCTTGTACTTTCCAATTTTTAAATAATCGTTAAAATTAATCCAACGGGAGAGACAAATATACACAGAGAGAAGCGAAGTCGACGCGTCCTCGATGTTTTGTTTCACCTTTTATTGCCTCCCACATTCGCACCATTGCTCCACAGTAGCACCGACTTGGGAACTCTGGTGTAATCCATTCATTTTTGTTGCATGAACTACAATCTTCTTCCCCGATTTTATTTACGATTCCACTCCAAGACGAGCTCATCCTTTTAATTAAACACTGAAAACTCTTTAATAAATATATGTGAACCAGTAATGAATGGAGAATCGAGACAAGAAGAATGAGAGAAGAAAAAAGACAGAAGAAGATAACCCTAATTTTCTAATTTTCAAACAGAATAAAGATGAACCCTACTGTTTAACGAAGTGTAATATTTTTTGAGTACAATCACTAGTTTGTAATTTTTTTAATTTTGAATATCAAATTATAAATCGCGCTTTCTTAATATTTAATAAGTTGTGTAACATTTTTTAAGTAGAATCACCGATTTATAATTTTTTTTCATTTCGAGTACTAAATTATAAATAGTATAAGTACAGGAATCAAAATTTGATTTATCCCGATATTCATATAACCGAGTAACTGACCATATCTTCAAAATCCCCACCTTTCCGTTTCTTTGTTTTCATCCCCTTAAGGTTTGTTTTAGAATTTTGTTTGTGTGCTCTTGTTTTGATTTGGTGTCTGCGAGAGGTTGTAGGGCTTTTCTAAATACTGATTACGAATTCCCTCGACATCAAAAGGTTCATTTCTCTTCTTTACAGATACATACATACATACATACATACATACATGTATTGCAGCTGATTACTGGATTCCATGTATATGTGATATTCTGGAGATTCTTCAAATTTTCATTTCATTAAAATCTGTTAAATTGTTTTCTGAAAGAACTGTGGCCTGTGGGTGGTTTGTTTTGCACTTTTGCTTGAGATGGATGTAGTAGTGAGATTCACTGATTTTATTATTAGTTTGTTTTCTAAAAATATTGTATATGGAGATCACTGATTGCCTCTGTAGCTCTGTGTTTTGATCATTTTTATGAAAAGAGATTTTTTTTTTTATTTAGTTCATTTAGTAGTAAGGAGATGATAATTCGGGTTCTTTACACTGTTAAGTCCAAAGTTCTGACTTGTTGACATGAATTTTATCTTATGGTTTGGATTATTTGAATTTATTCTAGTTGAGGGGTATTAATTTAACTGTTGTTTGTCCCGGAACCAAATTGTCCGATTCAAAACTTGTCTAGTTTAGGTTATGAACTAGATTTTTTTGGCTACCTGTGATAATTTACTTCACTGCAAACAAAAGATAAGAATAATAAAAAAATACGTAGAATAAGAAGAAAAAGAACTTAGAAAATAATATTTAGGCAGGGCTCAAAAAGCAATTGATGAGTGCGAATGTTTGTAGGCTGATAAGATTTTATTATGAAAATAATACCTTGTTTTAAAGAGTGAGAAAATAAGAATAATCGTTATCGGATATCAAAAGTGGGTGGCTTGTTTAAGTGCAAATAAAATAAAATGACATTCTGGTCATTGAACTGTTTTTACACCTAATTAAAGCCAAGGTACTGAATCAGATAGTAGTTATGGTGAAAGTAAAACTTGAAAAGATCCAAGATTTTTGATCTTTTAAGAAGAAAAGCGGAAAGTTAATTTTCAAATTGACCGCAAATCCTTGGGAAAAGTTCTCTAATAAGCAGGGTCCATCCTTTTCTTATAAGCTATGGTCTGGGTGAAACCCAGCAAGTCTTATCTGCATTACTTGAGATTTAATTGGGTTGATCTTTATTGAAACTGTGAAATGCTCACCTTTCAGAACTTTCGGTAGTCTACCACTAGCTTTCCATGTTTATTATAAGAATTGCTAAAGGATTCCCTATGCACACTTTGGAACTATCTGTTTTACTAATGCCACCAATTGGTGATGAGGGATTGCTATCTTTGATTCACTGACTTGTATTTTAAAACCTTACTAGGGCAACGATGTGATAGTGGTACTTTTGATGTTCTTGAAATCTTTATGCCAATTAGTAATTTTTATTTGCAACTAGAGTTTACGTTTTTCAATCTTGTAGCAACTATCAATTGAACCACATCCCACATTTTTATTTTATTGGAGCATTGTCAATTTAGCCCTTAATATTAATTTCTTGTTCAGTCTGGGAAAAAAGAAGAGTAGTTTCTGTCCTTTTAAGCTATGAGGTTGTCAAGTGCCATCTTTAGGTGGATCAAATTGCCTGAAGAATGGGAATGGTTGGCCTTCTCTTTGACATTTGACATGGTAACCCTTTTGATGTTCTAATGTTGTTCCATCTCATGTGAAAGGAGGAGTGCATGAGTGGTGCAAATAAATGAGTTTGATGGTGATGGACACTGTGTAAAACTTCTTTTTCTTCTTGTTATTATCTTAAAATATTAGTCATGTATTCTCTTAGTAGGTTAACAGAGTTGTATTTTGCTAGATATGGGCCTGGTGATTTAGTATGCATATACAGTCCTGGAGCTTACTCAAACTGTACGCCTTGCACCCTCACACCCTATGTTCTTCCCCTGCCCTTTGGCACATTACACTAAAGTTAGTTAATTAAGATAATTTACTAATCCTATTAATGTATCTAGTTAAGGTTATTGTCAAGTTAGTCTTTTCATTGCAATTTTTAAGTGGTATACGGAATGGATTTGCTGAATGTTATGCTGCTATACTATATACTATCTTTTCAGTTATTTATAATATATAGGTCCCTGTTTATTGGTAGGCTAGTCTGTTTTTTCATTGTCCTGTGGCTTACTCAAACTGTACACCTTGCACCCTCACACCCTATGTTCTTCCCCTGCCCTTTGGCACATTACACTAAAGTTGGTTAATTAAGATAATTTACTAATCCTAGTAATGTATCTAGTTAAGGTTTATTGTCAAGTTAGTCTGAATGTTATGGTGCTATAATATACTATCTTTTCAGTTATTTATAATATATAGGTCCCTGTTTATTGGTAGGCTAGTCTGTTTTTTCATTGTCTAATTATAGCAGTTGTATCTACTTTATTTTATGAGTCTGTTATTAAGAGATTGTGCTACAGGTGCTCAAAGAAAGAAAATATTGGCTCAGGGTTATGCTTCTGTTTTGGGAAATGGTGGTTGTACCTCTTCTTTCTAGTTTACCTACCTAGCTATTAGGGACATTATTTTCTGTTTAAGATTCAAGTCAGTTTATCACTATATTGCCTTAACTTGTGTTTTAACAAGTAATTTTGCTGGAATAGAAGACTGGAAAATATTTTATCTGCTCATTTTCTGAGGATCGAGCTGATGAATATTTCTATATAATGAAGAGCTTAACGATGCTGATGAGTGCATTGTCTTTCAGGGGTAGGGACTAATACCGCGTTCTACATTACCCTCTTATGGCAATTGTTGAAGAAGATGATACAGCAGAAGGCTCTATGGCCATGGTTGTGGGAGATGATGCAGTAGAAGGCTATGGCTCTTTTCTTACTCTCAATTCTATCGAGTCCAAGCAGAGTGGAAATATGTTTTCCCTGGAAGATGTAAACTGGGCAGAATCATGTTTGATTAAAGATGTCGAATTATCAGAAACTTGGACTTCTCTGATGGATGCCTTAACGGAGGCTTTTAGTTCCCATCCCGATACACTTGCCTCTTCAACAGCTGAAATAGATGCTTTGTCACCTGCAATTGACTTCGAGATTTCCTCAGAGAGTCTGGAAAAACCTGTAAGAACTGTTTACGATATTGTACCAAATCTAACCAATGAAGAATTGGAAAAGAACAGTGATAAACATCTAACAGATGAGACGACTGACTTTTTTGGGTCAAGAGCCGAAAATCGAAATGGCTTTATTCCAACCTACAAGGAGGATCTGAGCGAAGTTGATAATTTTGATGCTGATTTCGATTCCAGTTTTCCAGCATTTGTAATGGTACCAACAACTGAGGATATCTTCAAAGTGTGGGATTTAGAGATTCCAACGGAGGAAGATGAAATTACCGAACAGCTGAAAACCCTTTCAGGCGGTACATCAAAGTCAGCCCCTTCAGATTTTGATGATTCTGGCGTGTCCAAAGAATCGACAGAAGAGTCGGTTGATGATCTTATTGCCGGGATTTTGAACCTGTCACTTGATGATCTTATTTCTGGAATTTCAGACCTGTCTTTGAGTGGAAAATCTGATTAAGTTAGCCAAACGCCAGTGTAATTTGTAGGTGTTCATATTGATCCATGGTTGGGCTTTCTGGACCCAATTTGAATAAGCATTAGAGAAGTCCATGAAGTCCCAAAAAAAGTAGTCTCAGGAAATCTTGCAGTTTTTTATTTATGTATTGTGGATGATGCTAAGAAATGTTTTGGTTTTATTTTATTTCATGTTACAATGTAAGAAATGTCTCTTTTCTTCTCTCCCCGGTGGTTTATATTACTATGATACAGCCTGCTTTGAGATATTACTCTGATTGAGTAATAATCACAAATCTGATTCATCACACCCATGATGCAACAATATTTGATTTGGGTTCTTAAAGATGAGTTGGCAAGCCCTCTGCCGTTGATGTGAAAATGCTATCCCATCAAAACAAGGAATTAAACTATGGCCATATTTACTTTCCATGGGAATCTCCCAAACAACTCTTATGTGAACTTTACACTACTGATGAACATGAATGGAAACATGTAATGTTTCCCCAAGTTTTAATTATTTGTAATTTTTCCTGAGATGGGAATAAACTAATCTATTTCAACCACTTGTCCAACATGCCAAGTGGACAACCTATGGTCTACATGGTGACCCGCGATTGGCTGACCTATTTCAGCCTCAAATGAGACATCTTTAATTTGATGATACACAAAGGACATTTATATAAACAATGATCAAGTGAGGGTGCATGTGTGGTATTGAGAAGTAGAGATTGCTCGAGAGGAGATAAGATTGGAAAGCTTAAGGCTGCTACTATTTTTGTTTTAAAGAGGGTCACAAAGCCAATCCTCTTGAGCAAAACATACAATGGCCTCAGCAGCATCTCTCCTCAAGTCATCTATTGTTCTTGACAAGTCTGAGTGGGTGAAGGGTCAGAACCTCCGCCAGCCATCGGTCTTAGTCGTCCGCTGCCACCCTACAGCCACCTCGGCCCTAACCGTTAGAGCTTCTTCCTATGCCGATGAGCTTGTCAAGACTGCGGTACGTTCAAATATATTTTAATTGTTAACAAAGCTATATATTATAAACTCGCATTTTGAATCATGTACAACTTTCCACTAGCATGTCTGCATGTGCATATGCATGGATATAGATAGTATCAAAGAAATCACCCTTTGAATAATTCTTAGTTTCAAGACATTAGAGCTGGTCTTTTAAGAGTAGAGTAGATGAATTTGAAAGTTTGGTTTGTTTTTTTGGTACAGAAAACTGTGGCATCACCAGGGCGTGGAATTTTGGCCATGGATGAGTCTAATGCTACTTGTGGAAAGCGTTTAGCCTCAATTGGACTGGAGAACACCGAGGCTAATCGCCAAGCGTACCGTACCCTCCTAGTCTCAGCTCCGGGACTTGGGGAATACATATCTGGTTCTATCCTTTTTGAGGAAACTCTCTACCAATCAACAGTTGATGGCAAGAAGATTATTGATGTTCTTGTGGAGCAGAACATTGTCCCTGGTATCAAAGTTGACAAGGTACATAAATCAGACTCTCAAACATAATAATATTCACAGATTAATATGCTAGTACTATATCTATAGTTAGTGTTTTTGCAAAAAATATAGTTAGTTGAATATTATTGGATATGAATGTATGGGGGGAAAGTTTTAATATTGTCACAACAGGGTTTGGTGCCCCTAACTGGTTCAAATGATGAATCCTGGTGCCAAGGTCTTGATGGTCTTGCTTCGCGCACTGCAGCTTACTACCAACAGGGAGCTCGTTTCGCCAAATGGTATAATTCTATTCTCCAATTTATTTCATCAGAATTAATACAAATCCAACTTGAAAGAAAGGAAAAAGAAAAACTTTATAATACTATGTTCATGTAACACATCCAAATTTTGATCAATCAGGCGTACCGTTGTGAGCATTCCCAATGGTCCATCTGCCTTGGCAGTGAAAGAAGCTGCTTGGGGCCTCGCTCGCTATGCTGCCATCTCCCAGGTATGAAAGAAATTAAAGACATGACTAGTAATTAACTAGACTAGTTTATAAAGTGATGTGGTAATAATATTTTTGAAAATTCTGTTTGTTCATTTGATGTGTTTCAGGACAATGGGTTGGTACCAATTGTGGAGCCAGAAATCTTGCTTGATGGTGAACATGGCATTGACAGGACATTTGAAGTGGCTCAAAAAGTTTGGGCTGAAGTGTTCTTCTACCTTGCTGAGAACAATGTATTGTTTGAAGGAATTCTCCTCAAGCCTAGCATGGTTACCCCTGGTGCAGAATGCAAAGAGAGAGCCACACCCCAACAGGTTGCTGACTACACTAAGAAGCTCCTCAAAAGAAGAATCCCCCCGGCTGTCCCCGGAATCATGGCAAGTCACCTATTAATTAAACTCCCTCTATCCAATATCTCAACTGAAATATAACAAGATATGTTATGTCGACATTGAAAGCGGACTATCAGTTTGGGATTGGACAAACTTAATTATGAACTAGCTAATTTCTAATATATTGAAGTGTTTGTATTGAGCAGTTTTTGTCTGGAGGACAATCTGAAGTTGAAGCAACCTTAAACTTGAATGCAATGAACCAATCTCCAAACCCATGGCACGTATCGTTCTCCTACGCCAGAGCTCTTCAGAACACCTGCCTGAAGACGTGGGGAGGACGCCCCGAGAACGTGGCTGCAGCTCAGGAGGCTTTGCTTGTCCGGGCCAGGGCTAACTCTCTTGCGCAACAGGGAAAGTACACAGGTCAAGGCGAATCGGAGGAAGCAAAGAAAGAATTGTTTGTCAAGGGCTATGTGTACTAATCAAATGAACTCTTCCCTTTCCCTAGTATAAATAGGAATAGCAGAGACAGAGATGAAGCGATCCACCAAGATTATTTAATTCTCTCTTATTGTGTTATGATTGGAAACTATTTTTGTTTCATTACCATGTATTTTTCAACTTCTTAATGAGATTACTCAGTGTATCACTACTCTACTACACATGAATTTCAAACTACTCTTTTAAACTTGTATTTTGAATATCTTGAAATCTGGGCAGGATCAGAAAGAAAGGGAATATCAACTAACCACGACTCCATGAATGATTTTTTAATACCTGCAAGTCAACATACAAGATTAAAATGAGGATTCAAACTTCTAAGTTTTTGACAATAGAATTCAGCTCGAAGCAGTACTCTTCAGGTGATGGGAGAATCTTCACTCCCTCCCCTAAATTTTCCACTAGTATAAAACAAGATTGCTAGAATAATTTAGCCCAAAGTGCTCTTCTTGTTAATACTGAATCTCTTAAATAAGATTTCTTCCACGAGCTACTGCTATCCAAAAATAATTCCCAAACAAAAATAAAATTCCATTTACACACAACAAAAACACGTCTAGTGTACCTGAATATTTACAAAATTCCATCTAAACACTCTTGGTTCAGAATACATTTGATGTTTCTTTCATTACAAATCCATTTACAATTACGGTTAACATCTTTCACATGGAAGCTATATTGTAGTTACAAGTGAATTGCATAAACATTGATTCATGCCACCATGCTGCTTGAGCTGATGTGTTGCCATAACAGGTGATTTTCATCTGCGGATTTGGTATTATTCTCCAGGACTTGAATCAGTAGAACATGAAGTTTTCCAAGACTCCAACCAGATAAAATATGCAAGTCCGCTGAATGTTGAAGCAGAAGTTTAGGACCCTGGTTAGATGTTTTCTGGCATCTTGTTTCTAATCTCTGTTTCGAGAAGGGCAAATGAAACAAGGAAGGAAAAGAAAAAAAACTTATCAGCATACAGATAGAAGTTCAATATATAAAATTAGTGGACTACCAAAAGAATAAACAATAATAAACCTAATGCATGGAAGCTTCACATTTTCTTTTGATATTCTGCCCCTGAGAATGTTTTCTTACCATTCTAAATCTACCAAACTTCACATTTTTATGAAAGAGATTCCTTTTAAATTCAGTTTTCAAATACATAATGAAAATAATATCAAAAAAATGCTCCTGAATCAACAACATCATCAGTATGAATATTGCACATATAATTCCAGGTTTCTGAGCCCTCCAACAAATAAAAAGACAAACATGCCGCTACCGACTTTGAGTCAAGAAATTGAGTATGTGAAGTGTTTGAAAAAGTACACGAAAGAAAGAAGAAAAAAAAAAGCCTCAAATCAAATTAACATTGTGGCTAGAAGAGAATATAAGACGATATCAAATGGTGGGAATGCCTTAAAGAAGGATGTAAATTCCCTCAATAATATCAATAAGTAAAGTGTGATAGGAACTTGTCTAGGACCAATGGACCATCTGCATGCATGAAATAATACAAATATAACGAAACATGGTAAAAAATAGTTAGAAGGTATGTATAAGATGTATGAACAGTATAATAGTAATCCATATGATTACATTACACCACCATCAGAGAATTCGAAAGGTATATCGTTAAAGCTACTTATAATGTGAAAAAACTCTCAGCTCCATCTATTGAAGAGTTGCCAAATAACTGAAACTAGTAAGGATCTAGAAAATTTGAAGGTACACAAAAATATCCACACTCCTCAATTAACTTAGGAACTATCACCTTCCAAGTTCCAATTTATATATACCTTTGTTTAAAAAACAAATGTGATAATACTGCCCACATGATTTTAAGTTATGGATGATGAGAACAACTGTCTGAGCTTTTTATAAAGAAAAATATCCTCAAAATTATGAAGAGCGCTATAATCTACCAGCGAAAACAAGAAGTAAGAAACAAATGAAGGTTCAACCAGGAGCAACTGATATACTTAAAGTACCTCAATCACTTTTCAGGCTCTCTGTTGAAGGATCCCATTGGAACTTCACTTTCAGATTCATGATCACTGCCACTTAGTACATCCATTCCATGTTCCTTAAATATAAGAGGATGAAAATTCTTGCCAAAGTTACTTACTACAACATTAGAGCTGTAGTTTGAAAATACAATTAGAAGTCCCTATCAAAAGGTAAATTACTGAACTAAGCAGTACTAAGGAAGCAGAGAGAAGGATGAAAAGTAGAAAACTATTACCTGGTGGTTTGAAGTTTGGCCATGTACATGTTGAGGCCTGGTATTAAGATCAATCAAGCTAGTCTCCATCTTGCCCCCACCATCATTGATATTATCAAGCAACAGAACAGGAGATACCCTGTGATTTTGCTGGTTTTCTACCCTGTGGCTTTGCTGGTTTTCTCTTGTCACAAACTTAAATGGATAATTGGATTCCCTCCGTGCTTCACCTGGATCAACAAGTTGTAATCCTAGCTCATTGCAACTACCAGTTTTATCCCCAGGAAACTAAAAAACAAACACAAAAGAAAAAGTAAAATTCGGGAGGACTTTGCTTAACAGATACAAGTACTTGAA
Organism: Panax ginseng; assembly: GCA_020205605.1. Lineage (NCBI taxonomy): Eukaryota > Viridiplantae > Streptophyta > Magnoliopsida > Apiales > Araliaceae > Panax > Panax ginseng. Next base: position 2,162,750 of record CM035133.1, on the reverse strand, counting down.
GTGCTCTTCGCTATAAAACCACAAACCTCGACTCTCTGCCTCAACATGAGATATCTTCCATGTTTCCTTTTACCCCCAACGTGAACAATCATATCGCATTCCAGGCAAAGAGAACTTCCGTCGATCTCACAATAAAAGAATGCTGGGTACAAGTTTTGAATGGAATAATTTAACTTTGACGCATCACTCTTTCTAGAAAAATATTTGTTTACATCAGGAAAGTATTTAAGAGGAAAACAAAATAAGTCCGCATACCAGGTGCATTTTCACAAATGTCACAACGCGGTACATCACTGGGGTCAGCAAGTCCAACCCGTACATGTCGACTAGCAAGCTTGTTACACATATGCACCTGTCACACATGGCATAACAATCACAGAATGCAAAAGTAGTCTCCTCTAATTAATTACCGTGTACGTACTATTTGCTAGTGTTCTTCGTTATATTCTTCAATTAACTTCATTAGTTAGTTGTGAATTGCCATTTTGCTTCGATTGCATTCAAGGAATATTGGAGTCAAGGAAAGGTTGTTTATAATTCATATACGACAATCTCTCAAAAAAAGTACAAGTGAAAGAATTTCTTACACTCAGTAATATGAATTTGAGCAACAACAAACACTAATCCTCATCATATCATACTAGAGTATATCCTAGACCCTCTGTCTTCATTACATAACTCTCACAGTGAACATAGTTTACCTACGTGTAATTCTCAAATTCAGAAAAGTGTTAAAACTATATCAGTACAAATTACTACATTTCACAATAAATTCAAGAATAATCTTGAATATGTGTGTGAATGTTCAACCTGGCCTGGCCTTAGGCTCGTGGTTCATGTCTTCCAGAAATTTGGTTTGCATTGAAAATTTAATTATAGCTTAATGAGTTCAAGTGAAATGGTTATTGAGCAAGTCTAATTTCGGCCTACTAATCGAGGTTTACTCTTTCAAGTTCAAGTATTATGCTTATCATCCTTAAACAAGTTAGAATCCTAGCTCAGCTAGAGTGATTCTACCTACTTTTTAGTAGTAGCAACACTTGAAATATTACCTATCTTTTATTCTCAAATTCAGAATAATACACAAAAACTAGATCCATCCCAAACAGTTCACAACCATTTAGATCCCAATCCGTCTTTCAACATCAAATGTGGCACATAATAATACTTAATTTATATAGTGGAGATAAATCATCTACATAAATCAATTGCAATAATGACCCTACATACTTTTTCGTCGCAGGAACGACAAAGAGCAGCTTCGTCTGCGGCACAGAAGATGATCGCAGCAGCACTCTCGCATACGTCACAGAGTGTTCGCATAATTCTTCGCTCACAATTTCTCTTCTATGTAAATAAACAGTATCTGTACGTGTATTATATGATTGTATCTTCTTCTTCACCGACCGGCCGATCTAAACGCCGATGGTTCACCGACCGATCAACCGGAGATACCTAAATAGGAGAGAGAAACTGAAAAGCTGAAGATCGGAGAGAGTGAAGAAAGCTGGTAGAACAGAAAATTAAAGAGGCTTATATTATAGATAATAATAATAATAATTTGATTGGGGCTGCAAAGCATAAGAAGTGCTGCAGTGCACATGGTTCCCTTTTTCTTTTCTTTTTTCTATTTCAGCCTTGCTACTGATGCTGTACGTAGGTGCTGCTGCTACTGATGCTGGTGGTGGTTGAGCCACCCATCCCATGCTCTTTCCCTTTTAATTTTTTCTTCTCTTCCAAATATTATTTAGTTAATTGGTCCACCTTATTTCGAATAAAATAAAGATTTTTTTTACAGATTCATTATTTATTATAAAACATACTTCATTGATACGTTCCATAGAAGTTGAGGGATAACTATAAAAGCTGGTCGTTAATTAATAACTCTTAAATATCGAATTTAAGTATTCAGAAGTATATGTGTTATTCAATTTAAGATATTGAATTTTTTTTAATTGATATATTATTTTAATAATTAAATTATTAAATATATAATATTTATATTAAATTTTAGAACTTTTGAAAAAAATTGATTAATTGTTTCAATTTCATTAAAAAAATTTCCAGACTAGGATTTAATTTAAATTTTAAAGTGTTCAAATTTTAATTATTTCAACCATTTGACTGAATTAATTTAAAATATATTATCATAATATAAATAAATAATTCAATTTAAAATTTGTTATAGTTGGATTAAAAAACTAATCATGTTGAACTCGAGTAGAATAAAAAATCAAGATTACAAAAATTTTAAAAAAATTGAATTAAATTATTACTATATTATTTTATCTGACTTGTCTCAAGATCATTTTCAGCCGTATATAGGCGCAGGACAGGAGATGCTATGTGAGAGTGGACACAAGTAAAAGGACAGATGGATCACAAATACATCGAAAAGAGGAAAAGACAGATGGGTATCTGGTTAACATCACCCGCCCATTCAGAGCCACAAGCCTTTAAATGAGAAATAAATAAGTAAAATAGTCTTATTATAAATGATTGTGACCATTCACCAATTACTACTCATTCTATAGAATTAGAATTAGAATTAGAATTAGAATTGAGTGAATAAGCTAAATAGAAATGGGTCACATTAAATTCTAGGCTGGCCCATTCATCCTCCTTATGGGCTAAAAATAAACTTTCAAATTCAATGTCTAGTAGATGTCACAACAGATTTAGTAGGCTCTTTTTAGTATCCTTTTTAGCCTAACCCTAATACCCAAAATGAAAATATATATATATATATATATATATATATATATATATATATATATATATATATATATTTCATGTTCACTTTGTATAATGGAATGTCTCAAAAATAAAAGTACCAAATTTTGTGTGCACCCAAATTGAGAGCCTATTTATTAAAAGTGGGCTAGAAGTCACTAAAGAGTTACATGGAATTTAAAATTTATCAAGAAGATGTTAAATTAAGCTTTATCATAAATAGACTTTATATGTCAATTTTTTTTTATTGCGAGTTACTTGATAAATTTAATTATTAATATTTTTAAGATATATTTGGTATAGAGTCGATCAATTTTATAATCTTATCCAATCTCATGTATTAATATACGTTGTAATTATAATTCACAATATATAACACGACTGATCATAAATTAAGTTAAGACGTTAAATAGGAAATTATTCCTTTTACTTACTTTTGTAAGGTTGGCCAACCTTTCTCCAAACTTGTAGTTGATTATATAAAAAAATAGATTAGCATGTTAAATTGGATTAGTTGGGAGATAAATTGACAGCCAAATGATTCATGTATTTGTCCAAAAAAAGTATCTTTTATTTGAAGGACAACTTTTGTGTGTTGAATGTGACATTCATTTTTTTCTTAATTATAAATAAAAATTAGCGTCTATTAAGAATGGAAGTCAAAATGTCCAATTGAATCGGGGGATATTTTTCTCCCATGTCCTTTTCCCCAATTGACATGTGGTAGGTTCAAGGTTGTGTTGGAAGTGGGATTGGGTTGTTGAAAGGGAGAGCAAATTATTTGTCTTCAATTTTTTTGTCTTTCTCACTATTTAAATTTTGACACCTAATTTTTTACTTAACATTAATTAATTTTAAAATTAAATAAAATGATATATGTCAAAATTTAAGTGGGGGGACAGAAAATTTGGAGATAGAAGATCTGCTCTCGTTGAGAGGTTGATCATGATGCAAAATTAAAATGCATATCTAGGGCACGTGCAAGTTAACATTTGTTATTTTTTTTATATATATATAAAAAGTGATTTAAAATTTTTAACTAAAGTTACATTAAATGTAAATGCAAACGACTTTTCTAATAAATTATAAATTAAGAGAAAATTACATAGAAAGTAAAATGCAAAACCTCACTCTCATAACTTTAAGTAATTATCCATACAATATAATTTTTATTTATACAAGCTTCTTCATTGTAAATTGAGTACGCCCAATTAATATTTTTATTTCAATTAAAAAGAAAAATATTAATATTTGATATTTTAAGTAAACATTTTTAATTTTATTTGACCAAAAATAACACTTTATTTTTATACTCTCTCCGTCCCATGATAAAAGTCATTATTACTATTTTAGATAGTCTCATATTAAATGTCTATTTTCCTTTAATAATCAAATTTTTACATATTTTTTCCTATTATACCCGTAGCATTAAATATCTCATACTTTTCTTATTCTAATTTTCTCTCCATAATTAATGATATTATTATAGGCAATTTTGTCATTTCATTCCTCTTCTTAATATGCGTAAAAAGTCCACCAGAATTTTTATCCTTGCACAGATGAAATAACAATTAAGATGTTTTAATAAAGGACACGTTCAACTCCAAATTATAATTTAACCACGTAATATTTAATTTTTCTCGCTTAAAAATATAGCACTTACTACTACTTAAGGGCTATTTCCTTTTTAATTTCATAAATAAGTTTAAAAGCAGGGACTATAATTTATAGGAACAATTACATATTCTATTATATTTTTAAAAATAATTACAATAATAGTGCACTCATAAAATATTTACACGCTTAATATATTTTTATATTTATTTACAATATTAGTGCAATTAGGATTCCTTACAACAAAATCCAACCCGAGGTTAGGCAACAAAATCAAATACTACTAACGGAGTAATACATTTAGCTTAACTAAAAATTAGCTATAAAAATAAAGCCCACGTGAGCCTCAAAATTAGTCTGATCAAGACTTTACGTGTGAATCCAAATAAAGACATCAGACATTTCAAAATTGGGTGGGCCCCATTTGTGTTGTCCAAGAACAAAGAACACACCCGCTGCTGTCTGCGACCGCTTCTAGAAAGACCGAACAACAAAACAATCACCGAGCAGATAAAGCAACAACGAACCACCATGAAAAGTTCGGTAAAGAGCATAATCGGAGTAACACGAGATCCAGACGAAACAAAACCCATTTACTCATATCAAGACCAAAATGAGAAAGGAGGAGAAGCGGTTAAAATATATACACACTGCGATTTTTTTCATAAAGACGATTCTTTTTAATCTTTTTATAAGACACGATTGGTAGCCAAATATTCATACCAAGGTAACCAATTCAGTGTTATTAGGTTACTAATTTATTTTTAAAAAATCTATTATAGATTTTTTTATTTAATAGTGTGACGCCCCCAAAATAGGTCCATTCCATCCAACCCATTCTGAGTCGCCAAATACATGGTACAGAAATAACTACAACTTTATTATTACAACATATAAACTGTGAGTTTAAATACAGATATTGCCATCTAGACAATATCCACACGCAAATAAATCCCCATCATAATTATTGATACATTATTTTACAACAATGGTGAGGACTACTAAACAACTCTCCCTAGAACTTTCATTCCATACTCCACTCGCAGACTCGCTTATATTCTCGCCTCCCGAGAAGAAAAATGGAACAAAAAGGAAAAGGGTGAGCTCAACTAGCCCAAGAGAAGAATATTATGACTAAGATAATATACAACAAAATTATCGTTAGTCTTCAAAGGAGAAAAAATATAATAGAATACAATAGACAACAAGTTTTAAATCAATATTCGCAATGAAATAATAATTCATTAGAAGAGTTAAGTAGAGAATGCAAACTACTATCTTCTATGTATGAATTTTAAAGTTCATCGTCTATTTTTATCCTCGTAACATCAATCAATATATATCGGGATCAAATATTCATCCTCAGACTACAGTGCCAAGGACATTCACCAGATTGGTCATGTTCATCTAAACACTGCTCATCTTTGCACTACGGCCAAAGATATTCATCGAAATCATTCATCTTTGCACCACTGAAGCCAAAGATATTCATCATCGAAATCATTCATCTCTTTGCACTACAAGCCAAAGATATTCAATAATATCATCATTTAAGACCGAGGATGATGAAAAATATTTTTTTAAAGAAACGAATCCAAAGTGAAACAAAATGACAAGGATTAAGGATTAAGGATTCGTACTTTGTTTTATCCACGCCCAAAAATACCTCAAAAAATAATCATAGTGGTGTAAAATTCAAGAATGATCAAAACATGGATACAATCAAAGCTAGTATCCATAATAGATATTTTGGACAAAAAGAAGAAATTTCATTTTAAAGGTGAATAGTCAGATATCGTGAATAAGTGTCGTGATATCGTGAATATAGGCCGATACGTGAATAGTAACTCAGACACCAAAAGATAGAAATTTCAAAAAACATCTTCACGCTCGTGAATAAGAATAGCTAAATGAATAAGAACTCATGAATAAGAACTCATAGAATGAATAAGAACTCATGAATAAGTAACCCCGACATGAAAAAGTTCCAAATTTGATAAAAATTTCCAACCAATATTTTGGCATAATGATATTGAAGAAATAATATCATTTGAGAAGAAAATAACATCCCTTACCTCGAAAGACAAGATTTTAAATAAACAGGACATATAGGCTATGACTTGAACTTTCACCGTATAGCAATACTCAAAGTATACTCAAAATACTCACAAGAATAAACTCGATAATATAGAGAGAAAACTTGATTTTCTCGTGTGATTTTCAATTCTAACATAAGACCTATTTATTTAGAAATCGCTAGAACACCAAAGTAGAAAATTTAATATAATATTAATATATTATATAACAATTCCTACGCACTCATTCTAGAGTTTTATTTCAGCCACTTAGCATTTCTCACATGCCACCTTCTAGAAAAACTAATAAAAAACGTTTTTTATATAATAAATAATTAAAACTTCCAAAATCAATTCTTTTTTGAGCTTCAGAACTTCAATAATTCATAATAAATAGTCCTTTTATCAGAAAATTCAAATCTCATGGTTTTTATAGGAAATTCAATTCTCTACAACTTTGCGTAAGAAAGTTTTTCCAAATTCTAAATGTAAATTGACCAAATCCACAAATGGGCAATTTTACGTGCTATAATCAAATTTCACTAATAAATGGGGTCCACCGACATGTTTAATATGTTTTAAACATTTTGGTAACAAAAAAATACTCTCTTCCACATATACTCATATATCCCACATTCATCGTAAAAATATCATCGTTAATATATTATTAAAATAATATATTTAAATGAATTATTTTATCGAAAAAAAGATAAAATATTAATTTTCAACAATTGTCACTATAAAAATTTTCTCCATCTATATCCACATAAAATCAATATTTTCCTCATCATATGAATCAATAATTAATTATTCACAAATAATATTACGTAATCACAATATCGACAAACCGTGCGGTTAAAGAAAGTTAGGGCTTTCAATAAGAATTTCTCTCATCTTGGCGCAATTAGGTGACCAAACCCTCCTTAGATGTAACTTTCTAGACATTGCCAATAATGTTATCTAATAATATTATTCAGATAATATGAATTATTGCTTCGATAATGAAAAAATACCGTGTAATGATAATTATCAAACAACAAAGAATATAAAATATCAACGCAAAGAATTATTGAATCAATAAAATAAAATAATCAATAAGAATTATCGTAACCATTATCGAGTAAAGGCCTTCACGTAAGAATCAATAATTGGTGCAATACCGCAAATGCCATTTCGGCAATAACGCCAGACATCGTGGTTTTAACCAACGGGTATTCCAACAAAGGTAAATCCAGAATAACTACGCTAGTTATTTTTAAACAACTTATTTTTGTCGTTTTCTTCCTCCAATCGCTTTCCGTTATGGGGCCCACACATGGTCGCTAGTGTCCGCATTTAATATTCCCTGACAAGATTTAATATTCCACGACCAAACTAATATTCTCTAATAATAATGAATATTATATCACCACTGCTTATTTAAAATATTTTGCAAGATTTTACCCATAACTAACCACATTAATCAAATCCACCCTTACTATTTCAAAATAATAAATAAAGGAAATTCCTTTTATTTAAAAAATTTTGGTCTTACAACCTCCCTCCTTATGAAATTTCGTCCTCGAAATCGACGACGTCTTTGTGTTTCAAAAGATGAAAATACCTCGCTTTCATTTTCGCTTCCAACTCCCAAAGTTATTTCCTCAATAAGATGGTTTCTCCACAAAACTTTAACTTGTGGTATAACCCTCAGACATGGGGACATGTTCTTTCCTATCCAAGATCTTGACAGTACCTCCTCGCACGTTAAGTCTTCTGGCCATATCTTGTCCGGTTCTAACTCAATGACGTGGTTCGGTCGTCCACATATTTACGTAACATCGATACGTGAAAAACGTTATGAACACGCCACATACTTGGCAAAGAAAACGAGTCTATAGGCTACGTTCCTATTCGATCGAGAATTTCAAATGAATTAATAAATCGAAGGTTTGAGTTTTCCTCACCTCACCGATTCTCGCTTTTGAAATAACAACTTTCACCTCCTTCTTCAAATTCATCACCTGGTGTGTAGCTTGAACAACTTTAACTTTATCGATTAAAGTCGATTATACTCAGATATATCATCATTGGGGTACCTAGAGTTTTCATCTCCATCTCTATTATTTGTAAATTATACTAAATGAGTCTTTGACAATATCGTACTCAGATTTGTATACGATCTTCTACTCAACACCTCCGCCTACCACGTTCGCTTTTCCAGATAGCATGGTCGTAACATGTGCCGAAATGAGTCTCTTCTTAAGTTCTTCAAGCTCTTCCCACATTCTTTGCTCCATTCGAATTTTGTATCTCTACGAGTCATTGCGTTAATGGAATAGCGATTCGAGAATATTCTTCAACGAAATCTCGATAATAACCAACTAAGCCTCAGAAAGCTACATATTTCGATTACCGACTTAGGTTGTTCTCAACGTGACTCACATCCCAATCTTGGATAAGACGTTACAATGACACCTATCGTTTTTACTATCGCACGAATATGGTGTCCCCTACGGAGAGTCCGGGCGGTGCATTCCACAAAGGAAGTCACCAGATAGAGGCTCTGTATCAACTTCTACAATTGGGTTTTAACTCAAGTTCAATAGAGCCATTCGATATGAGATTTTAGAAATGGGTTTTTAGAACCGGATTTAAAGTCGATACAAATTCAATATCACGCCCGGGAGAAAGCCAAGAAATTCTTCAGAAATACGCCAGAAAAATCAATAACAACAGGAATATTATTCAAATCGACGTGTCTTTATTCAAATCCATAACATGGACTAAGAAAGCTTGACATTCGCTTTTCAATAAACAAATGGCTTTATAATTTAATATGAAAGAGTTTGACTTCAATGGTTTGGTTGTTTGAATTGAATAACAAAGTTGCTTAAGAATATGAAAACTAACAACCTTATTTAAAGCAATCAATTTTGGCATGATGAGTAGTTAACCTTAAAATCACATCAAAAACAAATATCTCTATAGAAATAAGGTTACTGTGTAATGTGATAGTGCCAACCCGAATCAAGCAAGATTTCTAAACAACGGATGTAATAAAAGTTTCTCTTAACTGAGTCTCCACAGACAGTCAAAGTCTAATTTCTCCGTAGTCAAATTCAAACGTTGAGCGCAAACAAGAGAGATAAAAGAATGGGTAGAACCCCAGATTCAAGTAAGGTATAAACTTCGCAAGAATTTATATTTAACTAATCCGTAATACCTTCGTTCGTTCCTCGATTTCGACCGACGGTCACAACAAACGCCTTCCAGAATCGCTAATTTTGACTTATCCGGACATGCCTTTGAGTCACTATTCTCGTGGAACTAGGTTTTGCTACGGAACAATCCCGAGCTATGTGGCCTTCCTTTCCACAATTGTAACATACATCGGATTGTCAGGGGCGATTTAATCATATGTCCTTCCTTCCCGCATTTGTAACATCTAATCGGCGGTCGTTTCTCCTCTCCTAGAATTTGTCGTTCTTTCGCTGGTCGATGTCTTCCCGTCATTGTTGAATCTTCTTTCTCAAATTTCCACTGAGTCACCTCTCCTATTATCATGGCCACGATTACCACCCGAGTGGTTACCGCTTTGTCCGTATTCTTTCCTCCCCACCGATCATCGTTTCGATGATCATTTGCCACCGATATGACCTCGTTGTGGTCCTCGGTTGAACATACTCAAGTATCACGCCTAATAATTGAGCCCTCGCTTACAACATCCGAATATAAAGAAAATTTATGAGAGATAAGATATTGTCGAATCTCTCGGTTTTAGACCCTCAGAAACATACGCGTCATTTGTTCCTCGTTTTCCACCAAATGAGGTGCGAAAACTCGACAACTCCGCAAATTTTGCTTCACACCGACACCATCATGTTGTTCGCTCCGCCTAATAAACTCCACCTCTTTCATACGATTTAATACTTTCAGGAAAATACTTGTCATTGAAAAGTTTCAAATCTTTCCCAAGACATTTTGGGTGCATCCGGGTCAGTACGCTTCACAGATTCCCACCAAGAATCCGCTTCACCATTTAAACATAAAGGTGGCGAATGGAACCTTCTGTTTCTCCGCATCCCAAGACATTAAATATCTTGGTAATTTGCTTTACCCACGTTTTCGCTTTGATCGGATCCGGCTTCCATGGAAATCTGGTGGTCCCAACTCCTTGAATCGCTTGGTTTGTGATGATCAAGGTTCTTATCATTTCCACCAGATTATGGATAGAGCCGCTTTATTTCGTTGTTGCATGAATTGCTTCCTTAAACCGCTAATGCGGTGACCGTCCGAGAGTTATCAATGTTTACTACCGGATTTTGGATAGAGTGCGCTTTTCGTTGTTGCATGAATTGCATAAATCCTCGACCATCTCATCATTCACTATTTCATCGGTGTTATTATTTTCATGAGGATTATTGTCCTCCTACGGTTGCATATTTTCTCGATTATTGATCCGTGGAGACTCAGCGGTCTCTCGTGCTCCATCGCTTATCTCAACATTTTGGATGCCATTTTCAAACATCGCCACAAAACAAGGGTTAATTAAACAAATTAACATATCACATAATATCCCTATATTATGACCTGACCAACAAATAAGCTTAGGTAGGACATACTAGCGAAGGATTTACTCGTCTCTCCCCTCCTAGTTCTATTCCCCGATCTCCGCCAGAGATCATATCCCTAAGCTCTGATACCAACTGTGACGCCCCCAAAATAGGTCCATTCCATCCAACCCATTATGAGTCGCCAAATACATGGTACAGAAATAACTACAACTTTATTATTACAACATATAAACTGTGAGTTTAAATACAGATATTGCCATCTAGACAATATTCACACGCAAATAAATCCCCATCATAATTATTGATACATTATTTTACAACAATGGTGAGGACTACTAAACAACTCTCCCTAGAACTTTCATTCCATACTCCGACTCGTACTCGCTATATTCTCGCCTCCTGAGAAGAAAAATGGAACAAAAAGGAAAAGGGTGAGCTCAACTAGCCCAGTAAAGAATATTACGACTAAGATAATATACAACAAAATTATCGTTAGTCTTCAACAGGAAAAATATAATAGAATACAATAGACAACAAGTTTTAAATCAATATTCGCAATGAAATAATAATTCATTAGAAGAGTTAAGAGAGAATGCAAACTACTATCTTCTATGTATAAATTTTAAAGTTCATCGCCTATTTTTATCCTCGTAACATCAATCAATATATATCGGGATCAAATATTCATCCTCAGACATGTGCCAAGGACATTCACCACTTGGTCATGTTCATCTAAACACTGCTCATCTTTGCACCACGGCCAAAGATATTCATCGAAATCATTCATCTTTGCACTACGTGCCAAAGATATTCATCGAAATCATTCATCTTTGCACTACAAAGCCAAAGATATTCAATAATATCATCATTTAAACCGAGGATGATGAAAAATATTTTTTTAAAAGAAACGAATCCAAAGTGAAACAAAATGACAAGGATTAAGGATTAAGGATTCGTATTTTGTTTTATCCACACCCAAAAATACCTCAAAAATAATCATAGTGGTGTAAAATTCAAGAATGATCAAAACATGGATACAATCAAAGCTAGTATCCATAATAGATATTTTGGACAAAAAGAAGAAATTTCATTTTTCTATGAATAAAGGCCGTATCGTGAATAGTGTCAGATATCGTGAATAAGGCCGATAACGTGAATAAGAAACTCGACACCAAAAGATAGAAATTTCACAAAAAACATCTTCACGCTTCGTGAATAAGAACTCGTGAATAAGAACTCTCATGAATAAGAACTAGTGAATAAGAACTCGCATGAATAAGAACTCCTATATGAAAAAGTTCCAAATTTGATAAAAATTTCCAACCAATATTTTGGCATAATGATATTGAAGAAATAATATCATTTGAGAAGAAAATAACATCCCTTACCTCGAAAAGACAAGATTTCTAAATAAAACACCAGGATATAAAGCTATGACTTGAACTTTCACCAGATATAGCAATACTCAAAGTATACTCAAAATACTCACAAGAATACTCGATAATATAGAGAGAAAACTTCATTTTCGTGTGATTTTCAATTCTAACATAAGCACCTATTTATATGGAAATCGCTAGAACACCAAAAGTAGAAAATTTAATATAATATTAATATATTATATAACAATTCCTACGCACTCATTCTAGAGTTTTATTTCAGCCACTTAGCATTTCTCACATGCCACCTTCTAGAAAAACTAATAAAAAAACGTTTTTTTATATAATAAATAATTAAAACTTCCAAAATCAATTCTTTTTGAGCTTCAGAACTTCAATAATTCATAATAAATAGTCCTTTTATCAGAAAATTCAAATCTCATGAGTTTTTATAGGAAATTCAATCTCTACAACTTTGCGAAGAAAGTTTTTCCAAATTCTAAATGTAAATTGACCAAATCCACAAATGGGCAATTTACAAAAAGTTATAATCAAATTTCAATAATAAATGGGGTCCACCGACATGTTTAACATGTTTTAAACATTTTGGTAACAAAAATACTCCTCTTCCACATATACTCATATATCCCACATTCATCGTAAAAATATCATCGTTAATATATTATTAAAATAATATATTTAAATGAATTATTTTATCGAAAAAGATAAAATATTAATTTTCAACAATTGTCACTATAAAAATTTTCTCCATCTATATCCACATAAAATCAATATTTTCCTCATCATATGAATCAATAATTAATTATTCACAAATAATATTATGTAATCACAATATCGACAACCGTGCAGCTTCCAGTGAAAGAGGGGCTTTCAATAAGAATTTCTCTTCACATGTGCGCAATTAGGTGACCAAACCTCTCCTTGTATGTAACTTTCTAGACATTGCCAATAATGTTATCTAATAATATTATTAGGATAATATGAATTATTGCTTCGATAATGAAAATCTTTGTGTAATGACAATTATGAAACAACAAAGAATATAAAATATCAACGCAAAGAATTATTGAATCAATAAAATAAAATAATCGAATAAGAATTATCAGAACCATTATCGAAAGTAAAGGCCTTCACGTAAGAATCAATAATTGGTGCAATACTACAAGTCTTTCATCGCGCGTAATAACGCCAGACATCGTGTTTTAACCACCGGGTATTCCAACAAAGGTAATCTGTGAATAACCACTGCCGTTATTTTTAAACAACTTATTTTTGTCGCTTTTTTCCTCCAATCGCTTTTCGTTATGGGCCCACACACGGGTCATTTTACTGGTCGCATTTAATATTTCTCGACAAAGATTTAATATTCCACGACCAAACTAATATTCTCCGACAATAATGAATATTATATCACCACTTGCTTATTTAAAATATTTATGCATTTTACCCATAACTAACCACATTAATCAAATCCACCTTACTATTTCAAAATAATAAATAAAGGAAATTTCTTTTTATTTAAAAAATTTTGGTCTTTCTGAAATAGTGCGAGTTGGTAGCAACACTTAAATATAACCAATTCAATTTTATTGGGTTACCAATTAATTAAAAAAATCTATTGTACATTTTTTATATAATGCGATTTAGTAATTAAACCTTAATACAAATGTAACCAACAAAAACTAAAATTGTTACCTTTGTATGAAAGTTTTGGTTACCAACTGCACTGAAATTTCTCTTGGCTACCCATAAAAACTAAAATGGTTACCTTTGTATAAATGTTTGGCTACCAACTGCACTAAAATTATCTTTTTCTCATTTTAATTTCTGGACTAAATCAACCTTCGTCATAATGGCAGCTGTGGCCATAATGGATGAGGAGATCGGCGTCTATGGCGGCTATATCTTCAAGATCTACAGATCTACATCTTTAAGGTGTTGAATCGACGGCGACGGCGACGGCGACGGCGACGGCGAAGGAAGAAGGAAGAAGAAGAAGAAGAAGACTTACAAAATCTATATCTTGAGGTGTCAAAGCGACAACGATTTAATGTAAGTAGGCAATGAAAGAGACGACGACGAAGGAGGAGGACCGACAGCGAATGAGGAGGACCGCATAAAGTGGTTTGCACTACTATTGATATTATTACATATTATTGCACTATTACTATAATTATTTAATTGGTGTACTATTCTTGTAATATTTTTCTATTTGTTATATATTTATGTAAAGGACCCTAATTTATATAATCACAAATTCACACCCAAGAACTTTGGTATTATGTACGTGGCCCAATTAGAGGTGATAAATGAGTTGATTTAATGGGTAATGGGTTAAAATTTAATGGGCTAATGGTTGATATGGGTTAAACCCATCAACCCATGTAACTTGAAACTTAATTTTTTGGGTTTTTTTAAGAAACAACAAAGCATAATTTATTCGGATAAAACATAGCTTAATTTGTTTCTAATTCACCTGGGTCGGATTGAAAATACATATACATATATATATATATATATATAAATATTTAACGGAAAGATAATAATAAAATGCACATCGAATAAAAGAGTACTCCCTTTATAAATAACAAGCATTCATTTAACATCGAACTTATTATGGGTCCAATAAGATTGATCCGTGGTCCACGGTTATGAAAAATTCTCTTATTTACCTAACATATTTTTTAACTAATTAAAAAAAAATTAGAAAGTGACATATTCTTTTAATTTATTTATAGGTTCTCTTGTTGAAGGATGAGAGATCAAAAATAATTATCCCTTAACATATTGAGTTTAAATTTAATTCATATGCTGCTATTAATATACAAATAATTTATTAATCATGAACTGTACTGTGATCTTAACGCGGTATTTATATACACTGTCAGTATATTAAATTAAATTTATTTTATATATAATTTTCTTTTTCACTAGTCATTCTTTTTACTTGAAAATTGCAACACCAAATGAAAATAAAATATCTTAAAATTAGGATTAGTCGGTGGAAAAAGGCGTTGATGAGTCCTTGTCCTATTTTAAAATGCTAACAATGGAATATTAGAGAAGTCTAAGATATAATGCTTCCTATACTTTAATATCTAAATTTGAATATATAATATAATATTCATATTTAATAAAAAATTAATGTGATTAAGAGAAAAAATTAGAACATAATTCATCTTTTTGTTTATGTCTTATAAAAGGAACCCATTATAATAATATAACACATAAAATAGAGAAAACAAGACTTGGAACAAAAACATTAATTAATATTGAAGAAAATGCAGATGGATGGATGGATGGTTATTCATTCGGATGTCACTCTCAAACAATTGGCAGCTCAGTTTGGTTGAATTCTTGAGGTGGTCCAAGAGGGCTAAGAAACTTAATTCATTCTCTTCCTTATAATTCTCAATACCAAATTGACCATTAAAGGAAGGGAAATAACATATGTTACCATTTATTTATCATTTTTTTTTGTTAGTAACATAAATGAGTATATCTTATTAGTAGTAGAGATGATGTATGTCTATTTTTGATCTATAACAAATACATGTTATGGATCATTATTCATATATATATATATAATATAAATGACTTATAAATTAAAATAAGATGTAAACACTATTAAAATAAGGACAAAACAATATTTACATTTGGTCAAATTTATTTATTTTAACTTATAAGTCATAAAGTCAATCAAAAAATAAGCTACCGCAAACGTTTTCGACAGATAATGACTTATAAGTTAAATTAAAATGTAAAGATTATTAAAAATGATATTATTAAAAAAATACATTGATTCAATAATAAAATAAAAGAAAGACAAAATATATATTATATTTGATCAAATCAACTTATTAAGAATGACTTATAAGTTATTTGTAAACCGTCCAGTTCTCATATTACAAACTTCCCAATTTGATCAAACGGCTAATTATCACTATCCACGTACTGCAATACTTTAATAAATTCACCGATACTCTGAGCGTCACGTGACTAACCTCCACACTTTAAGCATAAAGTAAGGGTAAAACTGTAACTTAATTTATCACCTTTTCTAAGACTTCCACGCCCAGCAACTACTTATTCGGTTTGATGCTCCAATTTTCTTTTACTACTTCTAGAGAGAGAGAAATCTAGAGAGAGAAAATAGTGTGAGGAAGACGGTTACTGTTAGAATGTAGAACAGTATCTCTTTTTTTCTTCTTGCTGTATTTGTTTTGAAAATCACTGTATTTTTACTGTTCTATCTGATTTATGTGTTTAATTTCCATTTTGAGCTTCAAGTTCACACTAAGATTTGAGTTTTTTTAAGAGAGAAAAATTTAATTTATCAATCCAAATGTGTGAGGGAGCTTGTATCTGAAACTATGGAAGATCTAGTAGTAACAAACTCGGAGCGATTTCATTGTCTTCTAAATTGGTAAATATCTACATTTCTAGGCTCGTTTGTTGATTTATAGATTTTGGTGTATTAGCCGTTAAATAACGGCACTGAAATGTAGAATAGAAATCAAACATTAAATAAATTGTTTATTTGCGTTACATTTTTTTATCTGTAATTATGATAATCTTAATTTTAGAGTTTGTATTTTTACAGTTTTGTTTTGGAGTATTCGCATTCAGTGTCGGAGAAGCTTCTGATCATTCAGTTTAAATCTTAATCTGAAATTAGACTTCACTACCGGTTGGTGAAAACGACATGGAAAAGGTAAAATATCTATCTGAATTTTATAGTTTCTGTAAATAAAAATGGAGATTGTCCAATTTTTTATGTGATTTGTTGATTGGGGGGGTCACATGGGCCACCATTTCTGATATTTCTAAGCTTGGACCAGCCTTTGGTGAATTCCATAAAGTACCGTTACTTCATCTGCAAGCATAGTAGGGTCCCCATTAAGCAAAGCTATCTGTTCTGACCTTCCAATGGAATAGTGGTTTCTATTGAAGCTTTTGACCAAAGATTAAGCAAACTGCTTAATCACACAACTAACCCTTTGATTAAACTTTTTTTTGTTTATGCAGTTGGTTGATTATTAATTTTCATAATTAGTTTTCTGTTTGCAAATGATGCAGTTATGACAACTTGGAGCATACAGTCCTTTTTTGCAAGCACAACTTCCCTGCTTTTTACATCTTAACTGTCTTGATTTGTTTTGGGTAGTAAGATGTTATAGGGAGAGTTGGGCTTGTTTTTGTTTTACTTTAGGGGGATTTTAGATTATGGGTATTTTGTTTTTGATGTAATTGTAGGTGGGTTTGAGAGAGAGAGAGGAGGTAGGAGCATAGGAGGGTGATAATTGAGAAATGGGGGCAATTGGTGAGGAAGAGATAATGAAGTGGGAAAAATTGCAAGGAGCTGGAAGTGCGCGTGAAGAGAAGATTCTTGTGTTGGTGAGGTTGAGGCCATTGAGTGAGAAGGAGATTGCGAAGAATGAAGTTTCAGATTGGGAATGTATCAATGAGACCAGCATTTTGTTCCGGAACAGCCTTCAAGAGCGGTCTATGTTTCCGACAGCCTATACATTTGGTAAGAAAATGGTATATGTTTTTTTCCCTTTCTCACCAGATGTATACTCCATATTCTTGTGTTTCTGCTTAAATTTGGTTACTCTGATTTTCATTTCAAGTTCCAAGATCTTTTTTCTATTCTTTGGGTTTTGTCCAAGGTTATATAACAAAAAATAATGAGCAATTATGGCAAACTGAGGGGCACATATTATGAATGTAATGTGAACTTCTGATCTATATACATGATTTTTAAGTGATTGTGAATTATAATTTTATTTTGGATTAGTGACTTTGCACCGTAAATAGAGACAAATGACAGAATGTCAAAAGTTTCTCCCATTTATTGTAAACCACCTCTTCCATGAACTTTTAATAAATTAATTTACAGTTTCCGTAAAATGTGTTGAACCTTCTGTGCTTTTGAAGTCTGCTATATGGATTATGGAGATGTGCATAAGGTTTTCTAATCTCCCATACTCCTTTTTTCCTTGGTTCCCACTTTGGGATAGACAGAGTATTTGGGGGCGACTGTTTGACAAGGCAGGTATACGATGCAGGAGCAAAAGAGATTGCTCTTTCAGTTGTCAGTGGTGTTAACTGTAAGTACTGTACTGACACCATTACTTGCTGGTTCATGTGGGCTTAATTACTACTGGAATAACTATTAAATGAACTTCCGTTTTCAAAATTATTCTTTTTCAGCAAGTATATTTGCATATGGGCAAACAAGCAGTGGAAAAACATACACCATGATTGGAATAACTGAGTATACAGTGGCAGATATATATGACTATATCCAAAGGGTAATTATAAGTTTGGTGTCATTCTGTTCATATTCAGTCAGATACTTCAGTTGTGACTCTTTGAATACGACATAGTTTTTCCTCTTATCCAGCATGAAGAAAGAGCATTTGTTTTGAAGTTTTCTGCAATGGAGATTTACAATGAAGCTGTCAGAGACCTCCTTAGCACAGACAATATTCCACTTAGGCTCCTAGACGACCCCGAGGTGCTTATCACGTTCTTCTTAGTTCCATTCTAGAAGATATGTGTCTTATCTTTAATATATCTCATTTTTTTGTAGAAAGGAACAATTGTGGAGAAACTCACAGAAGAAACTTTGCGGGACTGGAAGCATCTCAAGGAGCTTCTGTCCATCTGTGAAGGTAAGGGCATTGTGTAAGAGTCACATTGTTATCGACTATGACTTGTCTTTATGTATTTTATTATGTTCTTGCAGCTCAAAGACAAGTAGGGGAGACTTCCCTGAATGAAACAAGCTCTAGATCTCATCAAATTCTTAGATTGGTCTGCTTTTAACTTCTCTTGCTTTTTCTGGTTAGTGCTTTTTATACAATTATCATGTATGAGAAGTACTTCCTAATACATTTGATTTATGTATTGCAGACAATTGAGAGCTCTGCTCACGAGTTTGTAGGAAAGGGCAAGTCAACTACCCTTGCAGCAAGTGTGGTATGGATCAGTTGGCTCTCTTTTTGATAATTTATTTTATGAATGTAAAAATGCAAATGAAGTGTATGTTCTCTACGTAAGCATTTTTGAAATTCTATAGCAAACACTATGTTGTGACCAGCTAGTTCAAATTTTCTGCAGAATTTTGTTGATCTAGCAGGGAGTGAGCGTGCAGCTCAGGCATTATCAGTTGGGCAGAGACTGAAAGAAGGCTGCCATATTAATCGTAGTTTGCTGACTTTGGGAACTGTTATTCGCAAGCTAAGGTAGACTAATTGCTCTTTACTATATCTGAAGCTTTTCTTTTTCTTCATCTACACTTAGATGTCACTCATATCAATAATTTCTTAAATCCACATTTCGAGTTGGAGGTTAGTTCCTTTATGTATATGTTCATTTGAGGTGATTGTAGGATTTTTCTTAAAATTCATTAAATTTGTATCTTAGCATACAACAATAATGTTTTGCTTATTAAAAGTTATCTGGTATTTTGTTGCTTGTAGTTGTTAATAGGACACTAATTCGCTAAAGTAATAAAGAATGTATGGGAATCCTAAAACTTATTTCATTTCAAGTGAACATGAAACATGACTGTTATTGGTGAATGCATGTGTTTCTGTGTATATATGTTTCTTTGTTATCCTTTTGTACTCTGTCTTTCTGTTTCAAGTTCTTGGATGATAGAAATTTTAATTTATGATCTATGCCATATGTAGTTTATATTTTGAGTGTTACTGTTCAATGCAGCAAGGGAAGACATGGACACGTGAATTACAGAGATTCTAAACTAACACGAATTCTGCAACCCTGCTTGGGAGGCAATGCTAGAACTGCCATCATCTGCACTTTGAGCCCTGCTCTAAGCCATGTTGAGCAATCTAGGAATACTCTCTTGTTTGCTAGTTGTGCAAAAGAAGTGACTACAAATGCTCAGGTCAATGTAGTAATGTCAGATAAAGCCTTGGTGAAGCATTTGCAAAAGGAGTTGGCTAGATTGGAATGTGAGTTGAGAACTCCTGGCCCTACTTCTAATTGTGATCACACAACATTACTGAGAAAGAAAGATCTTCAGATTGAGAAGGTAATATTTTACTTTTCCAGTTCATGCCTCAACGCGTTTCCACTTTTTAACATCTTTATAGGCAAAAAGTTGGGAGGTAATCTAAATTCAAGTGTGGAAGGTGAAATGATTGTCTCAACTGCAATTGGACCCAAATTAAACTCACTCATACTTCATGTGTTTATATTTAACCCTTGACGCAAAAGTAGCTTGTTTACTTATTGGCTAACACTGATTAGGTGTTTAATTCCTATGATATATATAGTTGGAGAGAGAGCTGAGAGAGCTAAGTAAGGAAAGGGATCTCGCTCAAGCTAAGCTTGAGGATGCATTACGAGAGATTCGAAATGGCCGAGCTTCAAGACATTGGGTATATTTGTGTATTTTTGATACAGAATTTTAGAATTGAATGTTACTGCTCCAACTGCTAATCCTTATTGTATTGTATTTGCTCAGGATAGGCAAGAAGGGAACACCGGGGAAGATGATTCTTCAGTGGCAGAGACATCAGGGGTTGGTGATGCTCATTTTCATGATGTAGGATTCAGAAAGTTCAACACAACTCGGTCAGGCAACAGGAATAATGAAACTCCCTATCATCTTTCAGAAAACGACAAAGGTCTATCTGATGGCGAGTCTTCATCACTGTCAAATAGAAGGAAGTTTGCTAGATTTGGTCCATATCAAGAAGAGTTAGCACTGGGATCTGGAGAAGATTCTGATGCCATCTGCAAGGATGTTCGTTGTATTGAGATGGATGAGTTCAACAAGGACGAAACTGCAGATCCCCTTGCCTTGTCATCTGTTCAGAATAATGGAAGAGTATCGGAATTGACGGTTACTGGTGCTGGAGACGTGGAAGATGAGATCATCATGTCATCGCCACCTAGAGAGGCAAGTGACCTCCAAAACTGCTTCACTTATGGTGCACTGGAGCAGAAAGTTCAAGGTGTGCAGAAGTCCATTGATTCTCCATGGTCCCTGGCAGCAGATATGTCTAGTTCTCAGAGCCTGAAGTTAACTAGGAGCTGGAGTTGTAGAGCTAATCTAATGATTGGCTCATCTTCACCTGGCTTTGAGATGGTACAACCAAGCGATAACACCCCACCTAGTCAGTTTGCAAAGAACTTTCCTGGAAGACCAGCATGCTCTCGAAGGAGGATTCCTCCATTAAATTATAATGACAACACTGCAAGGCTTTCAAGAAATGATTCTCAGTCCTCTGCGGGAAGTGCTTTCATAGATGAGTTAAAAGGTCAGAACATGGTCTGCGGAGATGAGGATATTCCTAGCATTGATACTTTTGTTGCAGGAATGAAGGAAATGGCTAAGCTTCAGTATGAGAAGCAACTTGCTGATAATCAGGTCATAATATTTTCTTATATCAGTTATGGTGCTCACATCATTTTTCTGGTTCCTGTTTTCTTTCTGATTAATTCAATTATCTTTACTGAGTGGTTTGCTTGTTCGACCATCAATTAACGAACGAAATTTGCCCTTTCAAAGTCATTGTACAATCACCTTATGAATTCCTATGATTCTTATTTAATAATTATTGATTTGACTTGTGTTAACGGTCAACAATTGGGGTTGGACAGTTCACGGGCTGCTGAGTGTCAATCTGTTATAGCATTCTTTTTGGTGTTCCTTTACTGCAGCATGTACTCCCAGCTTGTGACTATTTTACAGATTTGATTTAGGTAGCTAAATTTAACACTGTATTGTCTTCCGGCTTGTGTGACTTGGGGTCTTAACATGGTTTCTTATGTGCATGCTAGGTTGGGGATTCGGAATTAAAGGTTGAAAAGTTTGCAAAGACTGTCAAAGATGTTGGGTTGGACCCAATGCAGGATTTGGTTGGAACTCCAGATTGGCCTCTGGAATTTGAGAGGCAGCAGAGATCAATACTTGAACTTTGGCAAACTTGCAATGTTTCATTGGTTCATAGGACATACTTTGTTATGCTTTTTAAAGGTGACCCCATGGATTCTATTTACATGGAAGTAGAACTCCGGAGACTTTCCTTCCTCAAGGACACATTCGCAAGGGGAACTCCGGTTGTGGAAGATGGTCGGACTCTCACATTGGCTTCAAGGTTGACCCTCTCTCTCTCTCTCGTATGGGTTGTGTATTTTTGTGTATGCCTATGCATCTTTTTGTGCATGCCGGTGACTGCATACAGACTCTTTTTTGCAAGGTTGATGAAGTATTGGTCTATAGCCATATGTATTACCATGTGGTGTGTAATTAAAAATGATACTAGGGAAAGAGATGAGGGACATGGACATGGACATGGTGGAGTAAGATGTGACATCGAAGTTTTAAACTTGATATTTCTTTGCTCTAGATTTTATAGAGGGCGGATTGAATTTGAAATCTTTCGTAAACAGCATTTAATTCAGTTTTTGCTGTATCTATCTATCTATCTATCTACATACATTTCCTTAACATGCCCACTTTTGTTATTTGTTGATCTGTCAGCATGAAAGCTCTTCGTTGTGAAAGAGAGATGCTGAGCAGGATGATGTATAGAAGGTTTTCAGCAGAGGAACGGAACAGGATCTACCAGAAGTGGGATATCAGTTTGGACTCGAAGAGGAGGCGGCTGAAGCTCATCCAACGGCTGTGGAGTGACACAGAGGATATGAACCACATTATGGAGAGTGCCGCAGTTGTTGCAAAGCTTGTTAGGTTCTCAGAGCAGGGACAGGCCCCTAAGGAGATGTTTGGACTTAGTTTCACACCTCCACGTATGAGCCGGAGATCTTTTGGCTGGAAACATAGCATGGCATCCCTATTGTAAGCCTGTTCTATATGCAGGCGTCAACTTGTATTTGTGACTTGGTGAATTTGATTGAAATAGAAACCAGTAGTTGATTATTTTGTTAATTTTTTTTTTTTTGCCTTTTAGAATGAGGTAATGTTCTGGGATTCTAACTTTCTCAGGTTTTAAGGTTGTACCCCTAACCCCATTATGAATAACATATAATGGCTTCCAAATTAGAAAAAAAAATATACAGGAATGCTACATTTGAGAGACTATTCCTCACTTTTTAAGTTGTGTAATAATGGTTAATGGTTGTTATTTGATTTTTCAACTTAATATATTAAAATAATTAGACTCAAATAACTAATGAATTTTATTAATATAATGGAAAAACTATTCAAAAATAACTATTTTAGCTATGTCGAATGAAATTCTCAATTTTGGGATACATGAGATGAACTAAATGGGATTGTGAGTTTGCTGACTATAATTTGTCCTTTATCTTCTCAAAATGGATATCTTAACATTTTTTCTCACTTTATTGAGGCTTATTATACATTTTATTGATTTATGGAATAAAATATACTACCTCCATTCCATAATAATAGTCTTTTTAGCTTCCATGAATTAAGAAAGTCATTTAATACTATCATTTAAGAATTAAAATTTATATAAAATTTCATCACTATCCCTTTATGTGAAGTTAAAAACTATTAATACAAAGGAGAAAATTTCTTGGGACAATGAGAGAAGTTAAGGGTGATATAGGAAAATAAATAATTTATTCTCCTAGAAAGTTATAAACGACAAATAAATTGAAACAAATTTTTTCTTCTAAAAAGACAGTTATTATGGAATGGAGGTAGTAAATGCAAGGGAAATAACAAATGAGCTATAATATTGTATGCCAATTCTTAATTCTTATTTATCTTCTCAATATGATTTAGGAATGCCCCTACCTTAATTTATACTATATTTTATTGTATAGATTTTCAGGTTGCATACATATTTTTGAAGAAAAATAAAAATAAAAATAAAAATTTAACGGCGTCGTCTGATTGCACACATCCCCTACCCCAGAAAAATGCTTCAGCAATTCAACAGTTGGTGAAACACAATAGCAAGGGTCCGAGGAGGGAGAGAGAGAAAGATGAGTGGTGTAACATCGTATCTGACGAAGAGGGCAGCGCAGAAGGAAAGAGTCAGAATTCTGTATCGAAGAGCTCTCAAAGACACTCTTACTTGGGCTGTCCATCGCCATCTCTTTTATCCAGATGTATCTCTCTTTCTCCCACACATTTCCTTCTTTTTCTAGGGTTTCTTTTTTCCACCTCTTTGATTTTCCGGATTCTGTACTAATTTATACTTCTTCTAATCTAGCTTTTACATTTCGATAATCTCTGGTAATGGATTGTTTTTTGTGTTGTTTCAGGCCGATGCTTTGCGAGAGAAGTTTGAGGCCAACAAACACGTGGTTTGTTCTCTTCATTTCTCTGTTAGTTTTAGTTTTTGATTTAGATTTAGATTTAGATTTAGATTTAACCATGTTATAGCATCAATAATCACAGATTATATATACGTACACGTTTTTATTATAAAAACTTCTTTTTTGATAATTTGCTAATGTGATTAAACTACTTGTGAATCTTCTTAATTATTTATGTTGTGGACTCCATGTCTGCGTCTGAAACCTGATAGTATTGGCTGTGTGCTTGTGTGAGAGGGAAAATTCTCATTTGAACTTTAGAAAGATGTGTTTTTTATATATGGGAAGATGATCGCTGGCTTCATTTGTGAGATTTATATTGTTTACAATCAGAAATATTGATAAATTGTGTGTGTGTTTGTTGGGTTGGGGGTGGTGAGTGGGTGGGTGGGTGGGGAATATTAGTTTTGCTAGTTCATACTGAGTGAGACCTCTATGAGCAACTTGCTAATGAGCTGGGAATAATGTGATATTTTTTTTAGTTCACATACTCTATTATATAAGTAAAAGAAGGGGACAAAAGCAACAGAGGAAGCGAACATACATTAACGTGATATCAGAACCAGACTTACCAAAAAGATGTTACGACATAAAATTAAGCTAGTGCAAATTACTCCCTGGCCAGACTTCATTCAACTAGAATAAGAGCAGACATAATTCAATGAATGAACTTATGTGATTTCATATTATTTGCTATAAAAATTGTTTATTAAAGAGAAAGATGAGGTTTGCTTGTTCAAACTTTATACAATTTATGATTTAATATGAACAAAAGTTTCATGGGCTTTATTTATGAGATTTATGTTGTTTGCCTTCACATATGTTCTCACAAAATTCGTTTCTGTTTGTACCAGTATTGTCCTAAATAACTTTTTGTAGGTGCTAGGTCAATGAATCAATAGGTTGCTGAAATTGAGCAGTTTCTATTCATTTATGTCAAAGTTCTGGTGTTAGTGAGTTTGTTTCTGTAGTTGAACATCTTCATCTAGTCAATTACGAGCATATTTCTTTAGTCCTATTACTTTTACCCACATGCTCTAAGCGCTTCCACGGTACTAGGTTCTAATTTCAGAAGCTCTGACTTTTTCTTTGGGTCGTGGTATCTTATCATTAGACTTATGCTTTCACTACTTTCGGTTATTCTGAAATACATACTCACACACGTGTACACACAGTGAACTATACATTGTAACGGCTGGTTTAATTCTAACTTTCCTCTTACTGAGCGTTAGGATGGTCTACTAAAACTAACAATAAGTAATCCTAATCCAAGTAGGTGCTGCATATTAAAATCTATATCGCATTTTGTGAGAATATATTCTCTGTCCAAGCAGAGTGGTTCCCCTTTTAATCTGCTTACTGAGAATATAATTACATGTATTGGGACACTGGTATGTATAGGCTATAGCTTAATTTTTTTTAATCTGGATCATAAAGAAAATAGTGGATTCATTAGTTGCAAGTACAGTTCAGTCTACACGAATACCTGGAGAGGATGTTTGGAACACCTAGTGATATGATCTGGTTTTAGCATAGTAGTTAGCTAGAAATGATGATCATGATGATAGCAATTTAATTAACTCGTCGCAACTACTGCTGCTATTGGTTAGTGATTGCAGTCCTTTATCCAAGTATAGAGCTTGAGCTAATCATTATCTTTATGTTTGCTGATATCTGTATTCCGTCTAATATAGTATTTTTTTTACATTGATTGATTCCCAGGAAGATATCGAGACTATTGATAGAATGATAGCTGATGGAGAAGCATCCTATAATAAGTGGCGGCACCCTGATCCATATATTGGTAAATGCTAATTAAAAAGGTTCTTTTGTTAAATACAGGATTTTTATCATTTGTTCTTAATATTTGAAAAATAAATCATGAAGTAAATAACATAACAAGATTCCTGCTAAATTTCGTACAATTGAATGACTGGATGGAGCTGTTGTGGCTGTGCCCATGCTACCATGTCTGCTTTTAAGAGGTGTGGTTATTTTGACGGTCAAAGTCAGTCCACAGAATCTAAACTGCATCATTATGAAATAGTTTATGGTCCTTCTTGGTGATGGCTTAACATCTTTCTCGTCTCCTTAAGTGTACTTATACTGCATTATGGAACAATGCCAGGTTACCATCTCTAAAGAGCAGTGCCGTTACCTCTATATGCATCCATGATCCATCCTTTCTCTTCTGAGCATTTTATGTCTCCTCTCTAGGGCAGCAGAACCGCTTTCCTGGTCTTAGACAGACAGGCATAGACATTTTCTGTCATAATAGGCAAAACATCATACTGATTAACTTATTTTGGATTACTCTTAGTTGAAGTGTTTGTCGATATGAAAGATTGTGAAGTTTCCATATGTTTGTCAATGTGTTGATTATTATCATGCAGTAAAAGCTCACTATCTTCTTATGAACAGTTCCATGGGCTCCTGGTGGCTCCAAGTTCACCCGAAACCCGCCGCCGCCTTCTGGGGTAATTTGATCTTTCATTATTATTCTTCATTTGGTTTGTTTAATTTAATGAAATTTTTGTTGATATGATCATTAAACAACATAGGTTCGACTTGGATTCTTTTGTAAACAATCATGTTTCATGCCTTAATTGTTTTTCCTTTCTCGTGATATTTTGCTATAATTATGAAAATTGTGCATTTTTTCTATGATTTTACTGAAATCTGGTAAAAGCTGAACTCATGATGATGCATTTTTCATCTCTATTTTTGGTTACAAGCCATAATATTGTAACAACATGGTTGGTCTTCATTAAGGCTGGAACTGGTGTAAGACGCTATTTTCTTCTTTTTGATGTATGTTAGTTTTAAGAAACATGGAGGAAGCTCCTTCCTTTTTTCATACTGGTGATTTATGATAAATTTTTAGAATTTATCCCGCATGTTCGTGATAGATCGAGATTATGCCTAGTTACAATTTTTATCCTTTGGAGGTTCATTCAGGAGTTCATTTATTCCTTGAAGGTTTGCAATTTACCAATTGACACAGTTTGAGATAATTAATGAATTCAGTGGACGATATTTAAGATTTCCATCTAATTTATGGGTCGTAGCCTCCCAAACGTGTTTATTGACACAAGCTACCATTTTAAACACACGAACAGTGCTGTTCCAGTTGAGCTATTGGAGGGTACAGTTGATAACAGAAAAAATGACATAAATCTATGATTATTTGAATTCATATATATTGTTAACCTGGAAAACTATCCTTTTAGCTTTGTTCTTGTATAATAATGGTTTAAAAGGGTATGTGTTCCTTTTGGTTGGCAAGAAGATGCAAGGAGAGTAATATAACCAAAGTAGTTAAACAGTAACAATACTCTCAAAGAAGATAGGAGCCTCTTTCCTGGTCTTCGTTCTGAAATATAGATATGTAATATGCATGTACATACATGAGCATGCATTCAATTTTGGAAATAGTTTATGCTGTTAGTCATTTTTGATAGTTTACCATATGCCTTAATAAAATTGTTGCAAGCTACAAGTGTTTACTGTGGTTTTGTTATGATCCTCATTTATGTGAAGCTCCTTTCTTTTGTTCTGAAATATAGATCTGTAATATGGATTTACATATATAAGCATGCATTCAGTTTTTGAAGTAGTAATGCTGTTGGTCAATTTTTCAAGTTTTGCTCTATGATCGGCTTCTGTGCTTCTTAATTCTTACTCAAGTGAAACTTCCTTGCTGATGCAGATTGAGATTGTGTATGACTATGGAAAAGAAGAAGCTGAGGCACTGTGATCCTCTTTCATAGAAACAAATAAAGGTAAGCATTATCACCGTCATATGGCATCATTTTACTTAATTCTTGCAATATTATGTCTAAAGACTAAAGCTAAGGAAAAGAAATATTTAAAACTTATATGTTCCCCAGGCTGTTTTCCCTTACTTTAGTGTTCTCAAGTCTTGAAAATTTAGATGTCATAGTTACATAACAATTGTGATTTTGTCACACCATCTTGTTTCACTTTCGATATGCATTCAAAATTTAGATCACAATCATGATTGTGAATCTCTCTCTCTCTCTCTCACACACACACATTTTTAGATTTCTTCTAATTTCTTAATTTCTCATTTTGTTACTGATGCAGACTGAGGTGGCATGCAACTAAAGGGGAGGAAGATTAGCAACCATCTTGTTTGTGTTTTTTAAGTACAATGGATTTAAAGCTATGGACATTTTGTTATCTGCATCTGACCTGTATCTTGGATTGTTACTATTTTTTAAAAAAAGTTGATGGATCCGAAGATTTAGTGTTTGCATGTTCTGCATCATCTTGAATTGAATACCTTTTATTTTTCCTTTCTAGTGAAGGTTTTTAGAAACAATCCTAGTGAAATTAAATTGTACAATGTCAAGTATGACCTTACAGATTGCAAATGACGTATGCCCCCATCACTATTGTCAATATATTGCGATCCCCAAATTCAGTACTAGCAAATTATCACAAGGAAAGTGGGTGAAAAAGAAAAAAAAAAGTAAATTATCACGAGTGGGGGGAAAAAGAAAAAAAAGTGTGCGAGAGATTGAGGGTAGGGTGATGTTATAGATGTTGAAATGTGTTTTCAAAGAAGGAAATCTTGAGCGAACAATCAACTTATCCAATAATTTTTTGGACCAAAGAAGTGTTAATTGGGAATGTAGAGGAAAGCAAAAATAAATGCTTAGGAGAGCAGTTTTCACAAGTGTATCACATGCTATTTAGCATTATACCATATTTGTTTTATAGTATACAAACATGGGTAAACTCTTTAATATGTATGCCCTTTGCTCTGTTGTTGCCTAAACCTATTAATAGATGCATAGCTTTCATAGAATCCTTGCAGTCTTTCTCTACATGCCTGTTGCCATTTCTCATGCCGCTTCTATTATAATGTTTGAATAGACCATTTGAATTACAAATTTACATGCTGTGGGACTAGCATCCAATGATGAAATCATTAACAGTCCCAATCTTCTCTCTATTATGGATTAGATCTCACGGGCTTACTAATCAATGGTTTTGTATGTTGTCTTTTTATGCGTCAACATGCATATAACTATAATGTAATTTATGGACTAAAACAACTAATCAAATTACCAATGAACTGCTAGGAAAGAAACTAAAATGTGAGGCGCAACACATGTTTCATTCATCTCTACTCTGTTAATAATACGATATTATTCCACTTTGCTCACAACTGGTTGGCTACCTTTCGTGTATAGTTAACTTATGGATGTCTTAGCAACAAGGCTAAGCTATGAAAGCTACTGCAATTAGTAGTTCTAACCCCACCATTTGAAAGCCTACATAGTATTTAAATGAACTGATAATCAAGCTGCAATATACAACATAAGCTAGGATTAGTATCTAAACAACTGTAATGAAGCCATCTGCAAACAATACACCATAGGGTTATTATCTAAACATTTGAAGGATAACTCTTCTGTCAGTAGCCTCAAGCAGTACACACTGTGACCCTGATAATGCAGATATTGCTCCTAGCAGGAAGAACAAAAAAATCCATGGATGGATTTTACTGGTTTGACATGGTCTACACTACAACTTACACAAGTCACTAGTTCCAGGGACGTGGTATATTTAAAATGTAAATATCATCTAAGTTCTTTCCCCTGCCCTCTCTCTCTCTTTCTCTTAAGGATATTTTGTGCTAACTGATGAAACACTGCCTTCTCTGTTATTGTCAAATCCTTCATACGCCAGACAATCTCTTCCCTCTGACCTTATCCGCACTATAAGGTAACACTTATACAAATATTACTAGCAGAGCATACCGTACAACCAAGATTTCAAATTTAAGCCTGTATACCATTTCAATCAACAACTACTGAGCACATATATAATGCTAACTTTTTAAGTCACTGAAATCAAGACATACAGTTCAATGATTCATAACCTCAATTTATCAACTTAATAATTTATTTTAACATTTTCGAGCTAAAAAAATATAACATATTATAATTCCTAAGAGCACTTCTAGGTGGACATGAAAATTGTACATGAATTTCATCTATTTGTATTTTTACCCCTATTGCGTAAAATTCAAACACCAATTTTCATGTCCAATTAGACTTTTTGTTCAAATTATACAAACCTAACAGAATGACTGGTTTGATAAATCAAAGCCATGAGAAGTTCATAAATGAACACATTCCTCCAAGGGATAGAAACTGCAACAATTGGAGGTAAATTGAAAGAAATTCATCTAAGATGGTTTGACCAATGACCAAAAGTGTAGCTGAAGATCAATTCTCTTTATATATAATAACTATAACCTAGGTTTAGCTAGGCAAATTGTTATATGTATTCATATATTACAAGTACTTATGAATGAATACCACAGAAAAAAATTACCCATTTCGAACAGAATTGTTCATTCTCCGGGATTAAAGTGAAATGTATTTGATCACAAAACACAAACAGAACTACAAAAGATAGTGATTTCGAAAGATAAATTATTTTTCTTTTCAAATGAGTTTGAAAGGGAGAGGCCAAGGGGTGGACCTGGGGACCTCAACTTTGTCTTTGATGCGCTCAATCTTCTTCTCTTTCTTGGGCCTTGAGTTTCCGAATGACCCATTGAATCTCTTCCCTCTCTTCGTTTTCTTGTCCCCTCTGCCGCACACTATCGGCGTTGCCGGCGCCGTTGATGACGACGACAACCAAGTTGATGAAGAAAGTGACGAAAATGTTGCTCCCACTGCTCTACTCTCGGTCGTCAGCATCAATCTCTTTACTGCTGCGCCGTACCACTGCATCATCATTGCCATGATTTTCCTCCCACGAAAACCCTAGGACAGAAAACTGTCAGATTTCCAAGCACCAAGCTCAGAGAATGCAGAAATAAAATTATGCAGTGTACACTTTAGTACTGGGACAGTGTTGGATCAAGTTTCGGCCCATTAAGCTCAACTCACTTAGGGCCTGGCCCATCTCCAATATTTTGTTTTCCCATATTCAATTTTTTTTATATATATAATAATTATCTGGGACCTCTAGTATAATTGAAGTACACTTCCATATGCTTTAGTTTTAGTCAGTCTTGTTTTCTTTTTAGTTTTTGTTTTGTTGTTGTCATTTTTTTTAAAGCTTTTAAACTTAAAACTAAAATTAAAATCATTTCATTTAACTCGTGAAAAGTAAAATTAGAACCCTGGCAAGTTCAAATATTTTTACTCGTTACATCTAACAAGCTTGATTTATTTTTAAACTAAATAGAATTTTTTTTAAATAACTGTAGTCAACTCTCAAGCTTTTACACTAGTTATTTAAGCTCATATCATGTTATGTTCCACTTGTTCTCAAGTTTGTTGAGTTTGAGTTATTCACAAGTTAGTGAATTTACACCCACTAAGCTATCCTTTTTAAGCTATAATGTATCAGTGGTGTACTAGTGTTGTTTGTGTGCGTTAGGTGGGGGTGGGGGTGGGTGGGGGGAGAGAGAGAGAGAGAGAGAGAGAGAGAGAAGTCTCCAAATGTTTGAATAAATATGGTATCAACAGAACCGTGAGTGATCTCTGCACACTATTTCAGGCCTTGAACTAAAATTCAGTGTCAAAAGATAATTTATATTTCTTCCTTCCATCTTTAGACAAGAACCCACATTTCCATTTTCAAACGATACATCATCTTAGTTCCATATTATGATATGATTACTATTGAACACAATCAACCCTTTAATGAGTATCTCTTCCCACTGAATGCCTGAAATTTTGGTTCTTCTTTTGCTTGGGGAGGCTCTTGTTTAGTCTCCTTTGTAGCTTCCTACAGACAGAAAAATCCCTATAGGTCAAGACATGCTAATAGCAACTGTTAGTCAGGAACTTGGTGTTGAAATGGAGGTTATATGAAGTACCTTTTGCGTGCTTGTTGTACGATTTACGTTTGATCCAAATACAAGCTTCTCCTGCAGAGGGCTGTCCCTTACCATTGGAAACATCACTAGACCCAGAGGAAGAAGCTGGTGGAGACTCGTACTTCAAGGGCTTCCCATCCAATCGCCTCCCTGCTCCAGTGAAGGGGTTAAACTTTGGTTCAGCCTCAGCTGTAGCCTCTTGACCTGTACATACAAAAAATGTTAATTATGCATGTCAAAAACAAAACAAGAAAATAAATCAACCATTTGTTAGATAAATCAGAATTTTAAACTCCAAAGCTAGAGTTTTGGGTTAGCATTCACACTAAAATATAATTTTTGACTTGTTCAAGGAATTTAATAAGTTCCCACATATATAGTAGCTGAGTAGATTTTGACTAACAGTGCTAAAAACTTTTTTCGCAGCTTATCACAAAAGAGGTATAAGTTGTAATCAAACCCCAGTTTTGTGATAATGATCACCATAAGCAATAAGAAATGACAGCCATGAGGGAAACCAGAAGAAAAAAAGGGGAGGGGAGGGGAGGGGGGGGGGTAAGAAACAAGAAACTTACCTTCTGCGGGCACTTTGCTTAAAGGAACGGATGCTACAGGTTTTTCCGGTTCTTTATAATCAAGTGGAGTAGCAAAATCCACCTCACAGTCTGTCTCAATAATACTAATGGCATTGGAAGGCTTTGATTCAATGATATCTATGTAATACTTTTTATTGTTGTAAGCCATCATAATACTATCCCCTGTGGTTAAGCATGAAAAGTTCCTCAGTGTTGTCTCCAAGCTGCATGAGAAAAGAACAAAAACATTAAAATTGAGAAATCTTCCAACAGCTGATAGCATAGGCACATGCTCAAAAGGAAACTGAACCGAATTACACAGGAAAAGTATATTTGCACAACTCCATATTTGACATTAAATTTAAGGACTACTCATCAGCTGACTTACATGGCTTTTGGGTTAGAAATGTCCAAAAAGTCCTTCGTGTGGGGTTGCAATTTTACGTATGTACCCTTTGGAAGAGTCACGTTTTTCACTCGCACAATATCTCCTTCTTGTAGGAGCAAATTCTCCATCATCTACAAGGAAGCAATTCAACATGTATCCATGAGAAGAAGAGTGTTAAAAGGTTTCGAAGATATTCTTGACTGCAAAAGCGACTTCACAACGCAAATGTAACCACAAACATATGTATCACTGGATACCTACCCAATATGGCATATATATCATGCCTTCTTCCGCAATAAACTCCAAGACCCCACAATGAGAAACGCGCTCAGCAGCAGCATTCTGAAGCTCGAACAGCATTGGATAATCAATGTTCAGAGACGCTGCAGGATTTAGCCTTGATTCAGTCATTTATATTAGAACTAAACAGAGAGATTTTGGCATTGTTTTCTTTTTTGGGACAAGGCACAAGAAAATGCAAGATATTCACAAAAGAAAATTCAATAAAATCAACTAACCAAGGCGGTCAAGGGCCGAGGGAGGCATTATAACTGAAACAAATTCAAAAAGAAATCAGCAATTCACTTTGCCTTTTGATAAACAGAACTCAAAAGAAAAATAAAACAAATTAAAAATTAGTTCTAACTCACTTTTATCACCATTTTCTAGTTGAGGCTGCAGAAGTGGAAATGGAAGGTAATATTAGAATCATAAGAAAAAGGCAATGAACATGAAATACTACATATTTGGTTATGCACAAAAGCTTTAGAAGAAGCATATTGTTTCTAGATTGTCCATATGTAATTCTAAAGATGGGTACAAGAAGGTAAAAATAAAATCTTCTTCTGAAACCAAAACTGCAGCAAATTAGTAGTGTAACAAAAAACAAGGTGAGCAAAGCCTCCCAACCTTATCAATAAAGGATGCAGGGTAGCATCGATATGTGTGCTCAAATGATCTTCCATGATATCCATATCCATCAAAAAACTGCAGTGTCACAAACCAACAGTTTAGATAATAGCGGTGTAAACAAATAAGTAACCGACTGAAGACACAGGATAACAAAATTTTATTTTAGTAAAAAACAAATGTCAATATAATGGTTTTTGTTTTTGATAGGTAACTTTGGTCCAAGTATGAGGATTGAACCACCAACCTTGAGGTTATTCCTCAAGGCATTTGCCATTTCTCCCACACCTTGGGGTATCAACACGATGATGGTTGTAGAACAGTCAGCAACAATAATCATGCAAAGAAATTAACATGAACGGCACTAAAAATTTCAACACTCATTCATATATATATATATATATATATATATATATATATATATATATATATTACAGTTAAAATTTGATGATCTATCACTCTAACATCAACCAACTAAAGTTGACAAAAGGTGATAGCAAACAATATGATCCTCAGTTAAGAAATTCACAAGGCACTTCATATTCGAGATGCATAAAAAGTGAGCATTTCAACTGCATGTCCTGTTTTCGTTTTCAATGATGTTGTATTGACGCTACCATGCAGTACAACTTTTTTATTACCCTTCTGCCCATAAATTTGACAGATTTACTGAACTATCAGTGCAATGTTATAGCTGTAGAAAAGAATAAACTAACTGATCCATAAAATATCTATCAAATAT
Organism: Panax ginseng; assembly: GCA_020205605.1. Lineage (NCBI taxonomy): Eukaryota > Viridiplantae > Streptophyta > Magnoliopsida > Apiales > Araliaceae > Panax > Panax ginseng. Next base: position 2,127,588 of record CM035133.1, on the reverse strand, counting down.
GTATAATGACAGCACCTAACAAAACTTCTAATAAGTTGAAGCAAATTAATAGAATAAAAAACTAACAAATTGGATACATTTACAAGTAAACATTCAATTAACTGAAATTTTCTGGAAGAACAGAAGTGGTTGGCATAAATCAATATAGAGAAGGAATCTATATACACACAATGGAATAACTAAAATTAGAGAACAACAACTAATTCTAATCCGACATTAAATAACGGTGATGAGACATGTAATAATATTGATGATAACTCTGCAAGTAATCCCAATAAGGCATATGAAAGCTACAAGTTTCTAATCTACCATTCAATAACAGTGATAAGATGTATAATAATATTGATGACAACTCCACAAGTAATCCCAAGAAGGCATATGCAAAACTACAAGTTTCTTAGATCAATAAATGATAGATGCCAATAATGCTCATGTACTTGAATTAAGAAGTTCAAATTATTTAGCTTTATACCTCATTGTTAGGTGCCCACTGCAGTTAAAAAACAATAATAAAAGTCAGTGCTTAAATTGCAGCGAAACAATGTAATCACCAGAGTAAGAACCAGGATAGTAACAAATTATCTAAAACCACGATGATAAGACCTACCATATTTACTATCTTCTGATTGCACAATCAACAGTCCCAACCCCTATTTAAGGAAAAGCATCCAAGGTTAAACCAACACACAAATGTATTGGCTCACAAAATATACAAATATATTTCATTACAATATTGGTCCAAAAATTAAGATGGACCCTTAATTTGGAACTAAGGGAGTGATTGTTATCCTAAATCCACTATACATATGTATTGTGCATGTGTATATAAATATACATATACACATACATATACAGCCACAAAGGTCACTAACTGTGAGGAACAATTGATTTCAATAAAATAATTACCATCTGAATTTTCACGAAGAAATTTGGATACATACATACACAAATGAATTTTTTTATTAGGTCAATGAAAAATGAATAAACGACAGGATTTAAAGCTAAAGTGAAAGAATTGCCTTACCTTATCCAACAATTGTAGTAAAAGGTTGGATCTTTCCGAGGAGTTACAGCAGAAACCTAGTAAAATGAAATTGCAAAGAGAAGAATTAGAATTAAAAGAAGAAGACTTGTTGGACGGAGAATAAAGAAAAGGCTAAGATGCGCTAGGTGCGTATTGTACACGCCATGTCGCTTGCTGCCACCTGTAATTGTGATGATACTTTTGGGCTTAATGCCCAGACCAGCCCATGTAGAACCGAAGCATAAAGTTGTTTAATGTTTTAGTTCCTTGGGCTTTTATAACATTCGTCTACACAACAAATAAAATCGTTATAAAGTAACTTATAGGAATTATTTATTTATTTATTTATTCGAAAGTATGTTTTATATTGGATTAATTTGTACAGACTAACAAAGAATGTAAATTTTGAGGATTATATATATACTCAACCCATAGAGGTTGTTAAATCCTATGACTCATAGGATAGGATAGGATTGTTATGCTAATTACTAATTCATATAGGACTGTTATGTTGAATCCCAATAATATAGGTAATGGCTTGTTTAAACTTAAAATTAATTTAGAATCCAAAATTAAAAATGCATTTTATTAACAAATCATGCATCTATCGACTTTATTCAGAAATTTTCAAATAACTGAACCATCTATGTTGTTAAACAAGCCACAGCCAACAACAGAACAAAGTCAAGTTACAAACTCAGGACGTTTGCTATGAAAGTACCAATATCAATTATCCAGTAGTGTCACCAATCCACCTCCAGCCATGTTATCCCTATTTTCATGGCTCACAATTTTATTAAATACACAGCAGCAGCTTCAAAAGGATTAATTGAGCACCAGACTCTTCTACGGTAATTAACTCCCACAACTTCAATAGAGGAGGGGGAGATGATATATAAATTCCTTTTAGGACCTCTGGCCCTCCATTGCAAGCTTCAAAAGGAGCAAAAAAAATTTCTATTAACCAAGTGCAAGTGGTTAAATGTGAATAATATTTTACCTGTACCCCTTCTTAAGAATCAATACTCACAAGTCACCCAATCCTGACCTCAAAAGATTTCACGAGGCTATGAAGAGAAGATAAGCTCCCACGCCTGTGGTTGACCAACTGTTTCTACTCTGAACGCCGTTATGATATTTCAAAATCTTCCAACCAGCAAGCCCAGTAGTCAGTTTATGTCAATAAGCAAGCCCCACTATGTGCATAGGATTATGATCAGTTGGCCTCTTCAAGTCATTTAAGTTTGACAAATTCAAAAGCTCATCTTCATTTCCACACTATTCCACGCGGACATAAAATAAGACAACAAATCCACAATAACACCAATATTCCAAACCTGATAATCTAATTACTTTTGCAGGAGTTCTATATATTTCTTTCTTTCCTTTTTCAACAAAGCACAACCTAAACCCAAAGAACTCAAAAGACCCTACACAGGATCACAAGAGGATAAACAAAACAAATTCAGAAGGCCACCCCATTAACGAAACATCCATATAGCCACCAATGGGCTGGCAACGGCATAAAGCATGGTAACATGCATTTAGAAAAGAATGTAAAGTAAGAACAAAGCTGACAAGTAAGTTTTAACAGGAAGATTACAAAAAGTCTATTATAGCAAAGAAGATAATAAGATGACTACATAAAAGAGGATACTCGAAACCGAATATACATTAGACTAATCTGGCCAAGCTCCAACTTATCTCTCTGCAAATGCAAATAACTGTCTACTTCTTACATATTATTTTTCTTGAATTAAACAGAAATGAACAAAAGTAAATGCAAAAATAGAAACAGACGACCTCAAACGACAAACGAACAATCTGAAGGAAATGCTTTTGGTGTGCAGATGCCAAGACACGTCTCAAGCACAGCAGTAAGACCAATGCTCATCCTCATCTGTAGCAGAATCTGTAACAGCGCCATAATTATCAACATCGCAATAATAATAACCATTGTTACTATTTGCAGCAGTCAAGCAGCAAGAGGAATTAGCAAGATAAGGCATGTTGTGGAAAGAATGAGCAAGCCCGTTTGCAATAGCATCATGGTCCAAACCATGGCTACTCTCATCAATAACACACTCCTCAGCACGGTGCTTGAGTGTCTCAAACATTATTTCAGGCTCATGCTGCATCACGCGGAGGACATCCCCACAGGAAGGCCCAGGAACAGCACGTGTCACTGCAAAACTATGAGGCCCATCGCTCTGTGAGACACGCACCACACTCGGCCCACCAAACAGGTTGTGAACTCCCCCAAGCGCCTCCTCATAAGCCCCACCAAGAAACATTCCCAAATAGTAACTCCCGCCGCCACCGCCTTCCAATTCATGCAGCGGCAAACTCCCTTCACCCCCAATGAACTTATCAATCTTCCCATCACTGTCACAAGTTAAGTCTGACAAAATTCCCTTCACTCCCGGCTTTTGATCAAGGCGATGAATCGGAACAATTGGAAACAGCTGGCCAATACCCCAGAAATCAGGTATAGAAGTAAAAACTGACAAGTTAACATGATAACTCCGAACAGGATCAGAAGCCCCAATTGCCTTATAAACAAAGTCACATAACCCATCCACAGAGGCAAGTTGTTCAATATCTAAAGACCCTTCCTTGAACTGTTCGACACATTTCTGTTTCAACTGATCGGAATAAAGTAAACATGTATCATACTCACCGCGAATGGCAGCCGCAGATAAATTTCGGTAGTCCACATGAGCATCCTCAGGGAGCCGCCGTATAAAATACTGAAGGTCAGCTGAGGACATTTGTGGCATTTGATTTGTACTTGCTGATACAGCCTCAAATACCAAAATTGAATGGTGAGAGACAATTGCTCGACCACTTTCACTACAAATCACCGGGTGCTTGATGGACTTACGGTCACAGACAAACCGAACCACCTGAACTACTGCGGCAGCATATTCTTCCAAAGTATAACCAACAGAAACATCAGAATCCGGCGACTTTGAACCATCATAATCAATTCCCAGGCCACCACCAATATCAATAACTCCCATACAGGCGCCAAGGCGGACTAATTCACAGTAGATTTGAGCTGCTTCGCCTATACCATCTGCTAACAGAGCTGTTGAGGGAATTTGAGAACCAATATGGAAGTGCAATAATTGCAAACAATCAAGCATTCCACATTGATCAAGTTTCTTCACTACGCGCAATATCTGTGTGGTTGTGAGTCCAAATTTACCTTTCTCGCCCGAAGTTGAACCGAAATGACCAGAATGCTTCGTCCTTAGCTTGGCTCGCATCCCAATAACAGGACGAACGCCAAGCTTCCGGCTTAAATCAATCACCAAATTGACCTCTTCTTCTTGCTCAAGAACAATTACAGTGTTGAAGAGGAGCTTTCTTCCGACTAGAGCAAGCGATATGTATTCGGCATCTTTGAAGCCATTACATATAAGAAGAGACTCGGAGCTTCCCTTGCAAAGACAGCTCATGGCTAAGAGGAGCTCCGGCTTGGAGCCGGCTTCCAAGCCGAACCGGAATGAAGACCCAAATTTCACAATGTCTTCAACAACAAACCGGTCCTGGTTGCATTTCACGGGATAGACGCCTTGGTAATGAGCTCCATATCCCTGTGACTGAATTGCAAAATCGAAAGCGGATTGAAGGGATTCCAACCTGTTTTTGAGTACGTCAGGTAGCCGGACAATAAGAGGAAGCTGCAACCCGAGTCCGCCGGTGGATTTCGGATCTGAGGCCTTTTTCACGACCTTCATGAGATCAATTTCCTGATGAGAAAGAGTGCCCAAACCGTGAGGGCGTACTGAGATGTTGCCAGAGGAGTTGACGGAGAAGTACGGTCCTCCCCATCGATCGATTCTGTAGAGAGCGGATGAGAGAGAAGGGGACCAATGTGAATCGGAGGGAACGGTGGTGGTGCTGTTCGTCGGTAGAGGCACGCCGGAAAATGGGTCCGGCGCGGGAAGAGAGCTATCCCAGGCGAAGGCATAGCCTGGAGGAGGTGCAACAGCGGCGTCTACGCAACACGCAAGGGCCGGCATCTCTTCCCCGGTCTGCCCCAAAAAGAATTAAAGAATTTTATAGAGATATAAAGGGTTTGATTGGTATGTTTGTAATAGGTGGGGGCTTTAGAACCCGCCGAGGCCGGAGCCCCGGCTACCCCCTCAAAAGAAGCAGAAAAAGCTCGTAATCAAATGGAAATGGAACCCTAGCTCACCCCTATAATACACAGATATCCCCACACCTACTTCAGAAGAAAGAGATCCGAAAGACTACAACACCACAAACACAAAATGACGAGAGAATTCGCAAATCTAAAAACTGTACACAAATGTCACCATGCAGATTCAGATCTTATAGAAATAAACAAAAATTGAGCTGACCGGAGAAACCGCCGGAAACGGCGAGAAAGTATAGAAATGTATGACGGAAAACAAGCGGCGCGGGTAAAAATAGAAGAGAGAGATTAGGGTTTAGTTTCGGGTTTCGAGGGAAAGATTCAGGATTCTGAAGTAAGCGAGAATTGCATGAGCTTGGAAGGCCGTTTATATAGGGAAGCGGGGCAGGTCCGGGAGTGGACCCAAAGATTTTGCAGAATTAAAATATCTATTTTTTTGGTATTTTCATAAGAATATTATTATACACACAAATACTAACACGTAAAAATATTATTCCTTCTCTTTCTAAAAAAAGGTTTTAGTTGATTTTTTATATATATTAGTAAAAAAGAAAATAAAATAATAAATTGTCTATATTTAATATTAAAGTTATTTAAAAAATAAATAAAATAATGCTCTATTATATTATATGGTGTATAAGTATGTACGAGGAGAGGAGAGTTCACCATTTTATTAAACTTGGTAAAATTAATAAGTCTACCAAATATTGATACATCATATATTACGTTAACTTAATTAACTAACTGGTAGTAGTATGATTTTATTTATGTTGATATATAGATCAATTCTTGTTGTCATTAAGTTATGAAAATATGTTGGACTAAAATAAGTCTATAATATTGAGACCGACACATCATCTCCTCCTTCGCATAGATTACTCTCTTCATGTAGTACTACACATTTAAAATATATATCACATTATTTTATACATAATTTATTTATGTATAAATTGTGTCCATAGAATTAATCTTTTTATAATGATGTAATTTTTCACTTTGAATATTTTGTTTTTGTTTTTTTTTAATACATTTTTTTACAATAATGCTACTATCACATAAAAATATCGCATGCTGCTCACATACTGCATGGGGTGGCTTTTATGAAGTTGTTCTTCAGTTAAGTAGGTCATGTCAACAATAAATACATGAGTGTCACCCATACAATATGTGAACGATATGTGATACTTTTATATGAGAGTGGTTAACATGAAATTAATTTTGGTCAATTGATTAATACAATACCGACACGCAGGTCAAAAAATGATCTCTCTCTACATGTCAACACTATTGTTCGGGAGCGTTTTCTGAAGCCCTCCTTTGGTAGAAGATTCAACACCGGAAGAAATTTGAGAGGCCAGGTGGTAAAAGCCCATGAAAGTGTTGGAGGTGTGAATTCAAGCATTTGAGACCTCTCGGGACCATAAATTGAACCGATGCCCCAGTGATGTTCGGTCGAAGTCTTTGAGTTCTTTGGGTCGAAGCCAGTTAGATTATAGGACCGTTTGGCTGCGCGACATTGGGCTCTCTCCTGCGTGCTGAGTCCGGCATTACTATTCAGTATCGTATAAAGGCAACTCCAAAGGTGGTAATGAGATTGGACTCTACTTGCACCTTTTAAGGAGATTGTGTTGGACCCAAGTTATGGTAACTACCATACACTCAGAGTCCCTCTCATTGGGAGAAGGATTCTAAGGTGGTGAGTCTTATAAATATGAGGCCTAGGTTACCATTATGAGGTAATACCTATTTTAAGCACTAAATACTTATCCTCCATTGTTAAACCTGTAGCTACTGTCTTTCATTCTCACACCGGAGTTATCCCCGTGGCCATGCCGTCGCCAAGCTTATGTGATCAGATTCTTGTCTTGTTCTAGCAGCGTGGATTACGTGGTGGGGGCCTTGTACGTGAAACTTAAGCGTTAACATTAAGGTATTTAGGAGGAGAAGTCTTAAATAACAATCACAATCGAACACTTTTGAGGGAAGAAACTATGGCGAGTGTGGAGTATGCGGTTTAAATAGTGAAAAGGTTAAAACACACCGGACCACTCGGTGAGAGAAGGTCGGTGAAAAATGACCCAGTCTCCGAGAACACAGAGACGATCGAGATGGGCCCATTTGGGCTCCCAAACCTGTTCTTCCACGAGAGCCAAGATACTGACAACCAGGCCCGGTCCGGGTGGGACGGGTTAATTCATGAAATTGGGCGTAGCGAGAAAAGAGTCGTGCAAAGTTAGTCGAGATCGAGAGAGAATTCATCCTGCGAGAAAAAGATCAAAGAAAACAAAGATGCCATAATGACCTTACGTCTGCGTCTGCGGGAAGAGCTCGAGCTGCAGATGGCCAATGTATTTGGCCGGTGAGAAGAGGCATCCTAAAAAGGCGCCGGCGCCATAGCCGGCTCTCTCGGCCACCCCGAAGGAAGAAAGTGAAAAGGAGAAAGTAGGTATCGAAGTCGTTCGAGGATTCTTGGAATGGGGAGAAAAGCCGGTCAACAGGACGACGCCCGCCAGACCTTGGTCGGTCTGAGGCGGAGGAGGAGAAAGACGAGATTCCGAACGTGAGAAGGATGGACCCCATTCGTCCCCCTCACGAAGGAGAATCCGACCCTCGCTCGAAGAGTTCTTGAATTGGAGAAAATTATTGTTGGTCGGGGCCCGATCGGGCCTTTATCGACCTATATAGGTCACCCTCTCTCCGAATATTAATCGGGAGATAAGCGGACCCCAAAAAGAAGATGCCCCGATGGAGACTTATGACGGGCTAGGGAACCCTTACGACCATTCTGATGGGTATGACAGGTTGATGACGTATTATGGCCACTACGATGCGACGAGTGCCACATGTTTGCTTATTACCACGAAGAAAAGTGCGAGAATGGATGGGAACCTTGGCGACGGATCGATAAATTCATGGAAAGACCTTGGGAAAAATTTCATGCGGTTTGGGAGTAATAAGAGACGGGAAAGATCACGGCATCCCTCATGCAGTCGGTGAGAGATCGAGAAAAGAGCACGGGCGATTTGTTAAGAGATTTGGGGAGGTTGTGGGATCGGTGGTGGAGTGAATTCCCCACAAGCTCGGGATTCTTCGTGATGAGGGCTCGACATCGGAAAATCAAAGAAGGCGATGAAGGACACGGTGATCAATACCGGTACCGACCGACGAGAGGCCTTCCATAGGGTCAAGATCACATGCAATCGAGGAAGCGATGGGGAATTTCAAACCTCAATCCCACGAGAAGTATCGAGATCGGGACAAACAGAGCTATCAGAAATCTGACAATCAGGGGAGGTCGGATAGTTACAAGAAAAACTACAACGAAGGCGATGGAAGGCCACCTTCCCAAATAAAGGGTCAACAAAGGTACACCGCGACTTTCAATCTGGTCGGGCCAAGATACTGGAAGAGATGCGAAGCAAGCCCTTTTTCGAACCATGTCAAACGATCCCGAAGCCAGGGAAGAGGGGTCGCAACAAGTATTGTGCGTACCACCAGAGTCGGGGTCATACGACAGAAGATTGCACCAACTTGAAAGACTTAATAGAAAAGAATGTCCAGAACGGGAAGTTGGTACAATACGTAGTTGGCCGAGAAGGGTCGGAAGCCCCAGGGGAGGACAACACCGAGCCCACCCGACAAACACAACCGCAACCGAACCCACAAGCTCAAGGAGTTATTGATGTGATATCGGTAGTGGTCAGTAGGGCGATGTGTTGGCGGGGAAAAGGAATGGACATCTCAAAGCCGTCTTATTATTGGCGGGTCCTCGCCCGTAAAAAGGCGAGGCCATATCTCGAGCACGACCATCTCCTTCTCAGACGACGACTACCCTACAGAACAGATCGAACCGCATGACGGGGCATTGGTAATAACGGCTCAGGTCGGGCCAGTGGACATGAAGAGGATGATGATCGACAACGGGTCTTCGGTTGATATACTCTACACACATGCATACCAACAGATGAATCTGGGAGGAAAGAAGATAGATTAGGAGGAGAGGGCAGATTATCACGGACGATGGCGACCGGTTCATGTGTGACGGGCACAATCACGTTACCGGTCAAGTTGATTACCCCCGTGAGAGCGAAATCATGGTAAAAATTTTCGTCGACAAGTGGATTCTGGCCATAACGCCATCTTGGGAAGGCCCACCTTATCTCAAGACCGCAAGCGGTAACATCTATACCCCACTTCAAAATCAAGTTTCCGACCACCGAGCGGGATAGGGAAGTAAACGGAGATCTCGACATCGCTCAAGATGTTATCGAAATACCTTGATTTCCTCAGAGCTCAAGGGTTAAAAAAAAGCAGAGCGATGACCATTGAGATCGAGCCGTTCACGGAAGGCAGTAATGAACCCATGGCTCTACCAGCAGAAGAAACAGAGGATGTTGAGTTGGTACCGGGCAATCCAGACAAATTGGTCAAGATCGGGGCGGGATTATCCGAACATTTGTGAGCAGATGCGGTGGAATTACTCCCGGGTGTATCTTGCCGACATCTTCGCATGGGAACCTAGTGACATGCGGTGTAAGTGAATCGATCGCATTACACAAACTTCATACCGAATTCGAAAAGGAAGCGGTTGATCTGAAAAGAAGGATCTTTGCCGGAAAGCATGTAAGATCATAGGCGAAGAGGTTACCAAATTGTTAGAGGCGGGGTTCATCTTTGAAATTGACTATCCCGAGTGGCTGGCGAATATGGTATTGGTACAGAAGCAAAATGGGAAGTGGAGGATGTGCATTGACTACACATACCTAAATAAGGACTGCCCAAAAGACTTCTACCCCTTACCCAACATAGATCAGCTAATTGATGCCACTTCGGGGTACGGAATGCTGAGTTTCATGGATGCTTTCTCAGGATATCACCAAATCTCGATGCACAAGGAGGATACCCCGAAGACTAGCTTCATCACTCATCGGGCTATATATGCATATCGGAAGATGACCTTCGGACTACTAAACGCAGGAGCAACCTACCAACGAATGATGAACTTCGTGTTCCGAAAGCGGTGAAGGTGAAGTATGGAAGTGTATGTGGACGACATGATCGTCAAGAGCATGTCAGTCCGGGATCATCTGGAGGACTTAGAAGACTGCTTCGAAACGGTGAGGCAACACAAACTGAGGCTAAACCCAACCAAATGCACCTTCGGATTGGGTTCAGGAAAATTCCTAGGATATCTGGTCAGTAAACGGGGAATCGAGGCCAATCCAGAAAAAATCTCGGCGATCTTAGACATGAAATCTCCAAAGACATATAAAGATGTCCAACGGATGACGGGCCGAATTGCTGCCCTTCGGAGATTCATGTCAAGGTCAGCTGAGAGATGTCTACCCTTTTTTGACACCCTCAAAGGCCCGAAAAACGACAAGAGTTTCCAGTGGACTTCAGAATGTGAAGACGCGTTCCAGGAGATCAAAAGATATTTGGGTTCGGCACCATTATTAATGAAACCGATCCCCACCGAACCTTTATACTTATACTTGGTTGCGAGCCCAATGGCAGTAGGGGCGGCACTAGTAAGGGATGAGGCAGATAAACAATTTCCGGTGTACTATGTCAGCCATGTTCTCCGAGACGCAGAAACGAGATATCCGAACCTGGAAAAATTCGCTTATGCCCTCATAATTGCTAGCAGGAAACTCAGGCACTATTTTCAGGGTCGGTTGATAGTGGTCTACACCGACCAACCTTTGAAGAAGATTTTGCACAAGCCCGAAGTATCAGGTCGGCTAGCCGCTTGGGCAATGGAATTGACACAATTTGTTATAGAATATCGTCCCCGAACGGCAATCAAAGGGCAGACATTGGCTGACTTCGTGGTTGAGTGTTCTTTCACCGAACCAGAGGCGAATATAGTAGCCGAAACACAACCAATCCAGACCGCGTGGACTCTGTCGTGGACGGATCAAAGAAGCGTGGATGTCGATTGGTTAGGGTCATCTAACAAGTCCCGAAGGGTTCAGAGCGCAAAGAAGTTATTCGGTTTTGGGTTCAAGGCCACAAACAACGAAGCGAGTATGAGGCCATCTTGGCAGAATCTGACCGTCCAAAGCCTAGAGGTCCAATGGTTGATCATCTCTGATGATTCACGGTGGTGGTCAAGCGATTATCGGCGAATCTGAAGCCGGGGCGAGGATGACGGATATTTAAATTTGAGCTAAAGGAAAAGCTTATGTACTTTACTTCATCTTTTGTTGTCGAGGGGTGGATCGACGGAGAAGACGACGATGGCAGATGCCTTGGCAAGGTGGAAACAATCAAGCAAGCTCTTTCGGTGGATTAGTGTACCTAGAAGTTTTGGAAAACCGAAAGTGTCCCAAAAATAGAAATCTTGGCTTTGGACCGACTCAATTGCTGGCTCACACCTTATATCTCCTACTTGGCCGATGGGACCCTCCCTTCGGACCGAATCCTAGCCAGGAAAGTCAAACACCGAAGTTCTAACTTCACCCTCATAGATGGAGATCTATACTTAGAAGGGCCTTTTAGCTCTCCATTGCTCAAATGCTTGACTCTTCGTAGGCCGACTACGCTTCGGGAGAGATGCACGAGGCATCTATGGAGATCACATGTGAAAGCAAAGTCACTTTGGCGCGATAAGATTTTGAGGCGAGGGGTATTATCGCCAACTATCTACACTAGAAGCAAAGAAATTGTTAGGAGGTGTCCCAGTGCCAATTTGAGCAGGCGATATCCCGCACCAACCCCGAGGAACTATATTTCGTCTTGTCCCCAATCTCTTTCTTTGTGTGGGGAATCGACATTCAGGGCCTCTCGCCAAAGGCTAAGGGACAAGTTAGCTTTGTGATCGTGGCTATTGATTACACATGTGAAGTGGGTCGAGGCCAAACAACCGCAAAAGATCACCGAAACAGGAGTGTTTGAAGTTTTTTAAAGAAGGGTAGTCTCTCTGGGTCAGTATCCGATGGCGATGGTCTCGGACGATGGCGAAGCAGTTTGTGGGATCTAAGTTTGAAGGCTTTTTGAAAGAATTGGGGATCCAGAAGATAGAAGACTTGGTTGCCCACCCTCGGTCAAAGCGGCCCAGTGGAAGTGACCAATCGAACCTACTCAATGGGATTAAGCCTTGATTAGATGCATTAAAGGGTCGGTGGGTTCAAGAACTCTATCTCATTTTGTGGGCGATGTCGAACTACCCCAAGGACTACAATTTGGAGACTCCCCATTCGGGTTGGCATCGGACCGATGCACTCATTCTGTTGAGATCGGATCTCCAACTCTTGAGTCGACCAATATAAAGAGCTATATAATGACGAGGGTTTGAGAGCAAATTTAGATTTGTTAGATGAAGTTCTGGATTCCGCCATGTTGAGGTTTTCGATCTATCAATGAACGAACTACCGAAACACTATAATCGAAGGTGAAGACAAGGAGGTTTGCGATGGGAGAGATCGGTCCTCCAGAGTCTCGAGGCATCAACCCCCAAAACACCTGCAAGTTAATGCCTAACCGGGAGGGCCTTATGAGGTGGTAGGAGTGTGAAGCCGGAACCTCTACGGCTTTGAAGCAATGGATGGTTCGGAGGTAAAGAATACATGGCATCTTTGGAAGACTTAGAAAATTTTACCAATAATAGTTATGTCGTTCTTATTTTTATCCATGTAATCGTTTCAATTCAAATGATATAAATGAAAGTTCCATTCTCGTCAATGTTTAACTTCATCTATATTCATATATTTCGTTATTACTTGAGCAGACATGCTTGGAGCACTATCCGATCAAGAGCTTGGAAAAACTCCATGATCGAGATAAGTCCGAAAGCATAATGACAAGAGTTTAATAAATGCTTAAAGTACAGATCTCGAGCACCATCCGATCAAGAGGTTGAGGCAGACACCAGCGATCGAGATAAGTCTCGGGTATATATTGACCTCTACAATCGGATAAACCCTAAAGGCGATCCGACCGGAAGGTTCGGTGGACATAATCGATCGAGATCGGTCATAAGTCTGTTGACAATAAACATTCATGGGCAAAGAGTATATCTTATTTATACTTAGAAAATTTCTACTTTACAAACCCGGCCGCCATTTACGATTCGGGCTAAGTATAAAGAAAAAGAAGAAAGAAAACTTTCTTTATTACAAAATCCTACATATCTACTCTCGGTGGGAGGGTCATCTTGACATCGGACTAAATCATCAGAAGAAGAGTCGAGGATGGAGACATCGAGCCCAAAGAACCATCAACTTTGCTTAGCCTTTTCCGTCGTCTCATACCCTTCACCAAAACGGGCTATGACACTTATCGTTCAAGGCTTCCGATTCCTCATACTCGGCGATGGCTCATTGACCGGCTTCGATTACCTTCTCGAGGGAAAGGCATTGTGATGCTTGATCAAGTTGTTGTTCTCCACGATCAAAACATCATCTTGTCATGCATCTCGGAGAACTTGAGTGTATCATTGTCGATAGCGTTCTCCCGATCCTTGACATCTTGGAGCAGACGATCCTCTCTCGCGGAAAAAGCACTCTGCTTCATGCCCCAGCTCTTTGACCCGACCCTCCGTCCGGGCCGCTGGCGTCCGTCTCAAAGATAAGAATCACGTTCCTTCTTCAGTCCGATGCAGACCAGACTTCAACCTCCAAAGAACTCCACCTCCGCCCCAAGTGAACTTCTTTCTTTGTGGATCGGGCGAGGGAGGGATGGCTCGAAGCAAATATAAGCGTTGGCTGCAGATAAACACACACATCAAGATCTGAACGAAAGGTCAAAGTTAAGAGAAGCAATCAGTTGACAAAGGAAATTACTCGGTGCGAGCTCGAACATAGGCCACCAAGAGGCTCGGTCGGGAGAGTACCCTTTAAACCGGTCATCGTCACTGGGTAGTTTGAAGTGATGGAAGAGGGTAAAGGGAAGACCTCACGCGTTTCTCTTGTGTGACACCCCCAAAATAGGTCTACATCACCCATTACGAGTTGTCAATACAGCATGCGAAACAACTACAACTTTATTATTACAATAGAAAGCTGTGAGTTTAAATACGATATTGCCATCTAGACAATATCCACATACAAATAAATCCTCATCATAATTATTGATACATTATTTTACAACAATGGTGAGGACTACTAAACAACTCTCCCTAGAACTTTCATTCCATACCCCGACTGCATCGCTTATATTCTCGCCTCCCGAGAAGAAAAATGGAACAAAAAGGAAAAGGGTGAGCTCGATTAATTTTGATAAAGAATACTATGACTAAGATAATATACAACAAAATTATCGTTAGTCTTCAACGAGGAAAAATATAATATAAATACAATAGACAACAAGTTTTAAATCAATATTCGCAGTGAAAATAATAATTCATTAGAAGAGTTAAGTAGATAATGCAAACTACTATCTTCTATGTATGAATTTTAAAGTTCATAAATCTATTTTATCCCTGTAACATCAATCAATATATATCGGGATCAAATATTCATCCTCGTGACTCTGTGCCAAGCAAGGACATTCACCGATTGGTCATGTTCATCTAAACACCTATTCATCTTTCAGACTACGGGCCAAAGATATTCATCGAAATCATTCATCGATAATTAATTATTCACAAATAATATTACAGAATCACAATATTGACAACCGTGCAGGTTCCGGAAAGCAGGGCTTTCAATAAGAATTTCTCCTTACTTTGGCGCGCAATTAGGTGACCAAACCTCTCCTTGAGCAGAACTTTCTAGACATTGCCAATAATGTTATCTAATAATATTATTCGGATAATATGAATTATTGCTCGATAATGAAAAATATTGTGTAATGACATTTATTAAAACAACAACAATATAAAATATCAACGCAAAGAATTATTGAGTCAATAAAATAAAACACCGAAGCAAAGTAATTATCGTAACCATTATTGAGTAGTGCCTTCTTCACGTAAAGAGTCAATAATTTGTGCAATCTGGTGTCTTGCTGAGTGCAACAACGTGTATTACTTTGTTTTAACCACCGGGTATTCCAACGGTAAAGCAGAACAACTACGTAGTTATTTTTAAACAACTTATATTTGTCATTTTCTTCCTCCAATCGCTTTTCGTTATGGGGCCCACACATGGGCTGGCTGCCGTCATACGAATATTCCCATTACAGTCTGAATATTCCACGACCAAACGAATATTCCAAACAACAATGAATATTTTATAACCACTTGCTTATTTTAAAATATTTGCGTATTTTACCCATAACTATCCACATTAATCACATCAACCCTTACTATTTCAAAATAATAATTAGAGGAAATTAAATTTTATTTATTAATTATTTGGGATCTTACATCTTGGGCCAACGGGTGGTCGGTGATCCCCGAGAAGAGCTGGGGATAGGAAGAAGGAGTAATGAAGCGGTCCGCATCAAGGGACCACCATCTCACCTGTTACCGATTTGGAACCTTCCAACAACCGAGGTCTCTTTGATTGAGGTTCGGGAAGAACCTCTTGGTGTCTTCCGAGTCCTCGATCGCTTTCGGTTGACGGAGAAGGGCGGAAGAAGTCGGCCCGGCTGAAGGCGTGAGCGACTTTGGTAAGCGCTTTAATGGTAGGCTTGGAGGCTTGGACTTTTATAGTAAAAAGCGCTTCTGCTGTGGCTCATCTTCGCCCCCCCTTTGTGTGGTTGGGGCTCGGGCCCCAAAGTGGACCCCAATGACAGTCATTGATCGGGACCGTTTCTCCTCAGAACATCGTCGGTCGGTCGGGGTCGGATGAACCGGGGTGACAGTATGGCGAGGATGAAAGCGTCGACAACGCCTCGGGCTTGAAAATAGTCAACGACGAGGACAAATGGGTTAAGGCATGGAAAGCTTGAAAATAGGAGGAAAAATAATGAAATACTGAAAGATACTCACAACCATGTTTGTCAGACAACCCGTTTGCTTCATCGTGAAGCCCCAGATTCCAATGGGTCCATTGCCATTGCTTGTAGAACGTTTTGAAGGCATCATTTCCGGCCTTCTTCGGGAACTTCAAAATCTTAAGCACTTTGATCGGCTTGATGGGCCAGGGAAGGAGTTGGAGGTCGGTCCCTTTGCAAAAAACCACCTTTCATACCACCTTCGCTTGAAGGGTCTTGATCGAGGACGGTCGGTTAGGCGTTTGTTGAGTTCTTAGAAAGACAAGCTCTTTCGAACCACTAACGGTGAGCAGGCAAAGAATAGATCGAAACTGGGGTGAGGCCCACTGGCAGTAGACGGCTATGAAAGAGATTAAGTGGATGTACGCGTTCGGTACGAGCTGCGCGAACCCGACTCCCACAAAGCTCAAGAAAGAGGAAATGAAATCGTGAAGGGGGAACCGAACCCCGTACTTTAGAACGTACAGGGGGACGGCCACCCACTCGCCCTCGGGACGCCAAAACATCTTCTCATCCGGGCATAGGCACCGGAGTTAGTATTCTTGAGGATCTTAAAAAGGTGGGATGTCGAGAAATTTGTGAGGGGTGATGGTGGAAGGAGTATGAAGGTGAGAAAACTCCTCCAGGAGCAGTATGATTTGAATCCTAGCCTCGGCGTCACTAGGACTAGGCGGGATCGAAAGAAGTGTCGTCGGCGAGGGCATCCTGCAAAGACGACTTCTGAAGGTCGCATGTGGTGGTGGCCGGAGAGTAGTGGTGATAGGCTCGATTGGTAGGAATAGTCTTTGGATTTGGCCATTTAGAAAGAATGTGATGCAAATAAGAAGTTATGGAAGGAGTTAAGCAAAAATAGACTTTCAGTGACAAAGACATGGGAGGAAAATGGTGCAGATTGGGTAAGAGATAAATTTCATGGGAAATCGCCTTCACGGAGAATTTGAAAGCAAAGAGTTAGTAAAAGTGATAATGAGGGGGAAGGAGTTTTATAAGGAGAAGCGGCCACGGAACCCCAAGTGCGGTTATTAAATACTAGAGGTGGGCCCAGCGTGAAAAGGCGTCAACGTTTCAAATACCCGAAGTGATCATGTCACGGCTTGGCCCAGACAGTTCATCATTTATTTGTCACGACTGATTCAAGTCTCGACTTTCAAGTCTCTAATCATAAATATGTTATGATTAGAGACCTGGGAAACAATCGGAGGCGTTTTCATCGACCCTACTTTGGTAGAAGATTCAACACCGGGGAATTTGGAGAGACCGACAGTCAAGCCCGTGAAAGTGTTGGAGGTGTTCGGTCGACATTTGAGACCCTCGGGACCATAAATTGAACCCTTGGTGCAGTGATGTTCGGGTCTGGTCTTTGAGTTCTTTGGTAGAAGCCCAGATTAGATTATAGGACCGTTTGGGCATTCGCGCGATTGGGCTCTCTTGCGTATGAGTCCGGGTACTATTCAGATGCATATAAGGCAACTCCAAAGGTGGTAATGAGATTGGACTCTACTCAAGACCTTTTAAGGAGATTGTGTTGGACCCAAGTTATAGTAGCTACCATACACAGTGAGTCCCATCCGATTTGGGAGAAGGATTCTAAGGTGGTGAGTACTTATAAATATGAGGCCTAGGTTATCATTATGAGGTAATACCTATTTTAAGCACTAAATACTTATCCTCCATTGTTAAACCTCAGAATAAACTGACTCATTCTCACATGGGAATTATCCCCGTGCCAAGATGGCCGTCAAGCCGCGTGTGATTCATTATCGTGCGGGGTTCTATGGCGTGGATTACGTGATTGGGACGGCGTCATTAAACTCTGGCGTTAACAACTATATTAATTAATTGATAAATTTATTATGAAGTTAATTTTATGATAATCGAATTCATTTTATATGATAGTCCGCGTTCATTCTTTTCCGGAAGGATAATCAGCATCGAGCTGCCGCGTGGTTTGAATATGCGGGACCCTATTCTACTTCTTCCCTTTCTCTCGCCAGGCTTCCTCATTATGAGTTTTTAAAAAGAAATAAATATTACTTATTTTTCGTTTATCTATTTTTTTCGTCCATTTTAAAATTCAAAAGTGCAACGTTGTGTTGTGTTTAGCTTGTTAAGGTGCCTTTGCTGGCTATACGATAACTTTAACATCAGATGAGAAATTGAGATGATATAATAAAGGAAAGTGGTAGGAAATTTCACTGAGATTGATTGTGCCACGTCACAATTTATTTATTTTTTATTCACCGTAATTAGTTAAGTAGTGTTTATTTACCTATTAATACATTTTAATAATTCTACATCTAATTTATTAAAAAGATAAAGTTGTTTGATATACTCTCACGTGACAACATTTATTTGTTTATTATATATGTATGATCATATTTTTTTTTAATAAATCAAAAGTGATATTAAACGTATCATCTCATGACGGATGCATAATAGGGCAAGTGGGGCACCTTTTCAGCCTTAATTTTTGTAATTCTATGTTATTTTTAGAGGATATTAAAATAACGACACCATTCTTAAACTAAAAAATATTATTATATGAGGTTTGTTTTTATTTTTTTGTATGATTTGCTTATTTATTTTATTTTTTATAAAATTAATGTGACACCACCACCAAATTCACACACTTAAGGATTGAACGATCAACCTCATGATAAACATACATGGGTTATACTACCAGGCCGAATGTCTTTAATATTGTGTTTGAATCAAAAAAATAAAATTAAAATTAAAATGATTTATTCTATTTTAATTAAAATAAATTATTTCATGCTCACCTAATACTCTAATGACTACGGACTGGGTTGACGCGCACAGCACACGTAAATAGAGAAAATGGAGAATTTGGTAAATTCAGAGGTTAGCGGTGGTATTATCTGAGCTAGGTTTTATATGGTGTGGTTTAGTGGACCCCCTCAACCTAAAACACCTACGCCAGAGCTTGCGTGTTTTGTGTAGGTAAATATATAGATTGCCCTCCAACCAAAGCTCCAAAATGTAGACATGGCATGTTTATCTCTAAGAGGATCGATCATTCCTAGGGCTAGGGCTCTCTCTACCTGTCACTCATCCCACCAAATATGTACCTATTTGAATCTAAAAATGATACTCCATGTGTAGCTATCAACATATTATATTTCAAAATTTTGTGAATTTATAATAAAATAACTTAAATAATTACTTCATTATTATATATATATATATATACACGGTACGGATCTTAAGCTCACCCCTTATCTAACTCACCTTGTTCACTCCCCCTTTAGCGACGGACCGGACGACGATTCGATCCGTCGCTATATGTTGGGTCTGTCGCTATATGTTGTCCGTCGTTAAAAGCTAAGACAACGGTTCTACATATAGCGACGGACCAAATCATCGCCCGGTCCGTCGTTAAAAGGGGGTGAGCTTAAGATCCAAACCGTATATATACATACATATAATTAGGTTGGGACGAGTTTAAAAAATTAAATATCATTAAGGGTCAGTATCAGATGAGCCCGATCAATTCGAGTGAAATTGTCAAGCCTATCCATAATATTATCAACAAAAAGTGTTAATTTGTTGTTAACAAATTTTTTTTGGAATATCTTTGTTTTAAAAGTATATTAATACAAGTATAATAAATTTAAACTATAATAGAGAGTGATATGTCAATCTCCGAGAGAACTCTCTAATACTTAAAGGTCCACTAAAGTTGGGAGCTCCTAGGGAACTCTTTGATACTTAAGTCAAAACAGTGATATGGACGGAGAAAATTATCATGACAGTAAAATTGCATACTTTGAATGTGTTGGAACATCAATAGTATGAGAGTCCTCTCTTCCAAGAGTTATTAGAAATTAAAATCCTACATGATTTCAGAGACCTCCTAAGTTGTCAATCATTGGTAACTCGTCATTAATGGATTATTTTTACTTTCACCGGAAAAAACTAAAGTGTCAAAATAAATAAATAAATAAAAATTCAAAATAGAGAAAAATTGAACTATGCCTCCCCTCCCCTCCCCTCTCCTCCCCTCTCCTTTCTAATTTCGTTTTCTACTACTCTATTTTAGTTTCCTCAACCATATATATGAAGTAAGTGTATGAGGCAATTAAGGGCCATTGTTTTTACTAAATGTTTACTCCCTTTATACCATGTTTACAAATTACAATATACCAAACGAGGCCATGCCGTATCTTTTTACTGTTTACCTCGGTATATTATTGGATGTCATTTTTTTACCCCCAGCTCGTTTTTTCTTGTCTTTTCATTTCAATGGTCAAACAAACTCCAGTAGTAATAAGAATGCTTTGTGCATGTACAGAACGACCAAACCCATTTGCATGCCGCCCGCCCTAGATGGAACTTGGTCTCTTGACAAAAGGACCATCATTTATTTAATAATAAATATTATGTACAACTATTTTTTTAAGAGTGAAGGTGGTGGTAAAATTTAGCAATTATAATTATCTCTTTTTAAAGAGTTAAGGTGGTAGTAAAATTTAGCAAACGTTATAAAAGATTAAAAAGTGTCGAGTTTGGCTCATATTTTAGTGGGTACAACCAACGACTGCTACGACAATATAGTGGGAGTTGCAAGATACAGCGCCACTTGAAACCCAATCATCATGTGTTTACATAGGTTATATGGATGAGATATATGCATATGAGATATAAATTTACATATAGAGGCTCCATCCACAACAATCGGTTGCTGTGGAGCAATTCTTTTTTTAGCCTTGTAAATAAATAACTATTACGAAGCAGTATTCTATTAGAATTTTATGTGAATTTCTATTACGGATAATTCTTTAAAAAGCGGCGATATATATATCTATCTAACCTTTAACAAACTAATCATGATAAATAAGAATCACTTGTGTCATATATTCTATAATAATTTTGACTACAAAACTATGGTTTTAACAATTTATTTTTTCTTTCTTTTTTAATTTTTGTGATTAGTTGTAAAATATAATAGTAAGTTTTCATCAAGTTCCCTTGCTTAGCTTTTTTTCAACTCTCCCCTTAATTTTAAGACGAAATGTATCTTTTTCAAGTGAATTATAATAATATAGGTTTGAAAGGAGGAAAAACAAAAAAAAACCTTCTAGAGCCTTTGTCGGTGGGCCCTTTTGCAATATGGGTACACTAGAAAATAAAGAGTTAAAAATCCAAAAAACATGGAGGGTTTTTAAATAGAATTCCTTGTATTACACGCAAGTGAGTAGTGACCCTCCTTTATAGGTTTGGCTAATTGACTTGGACTTGGTGCTGGCCAAACATGAATTTGCTAGCTAGCTTTGACATAGTCACATGCAAATTGGAATTGATGGGTTGGGGTTTTGCTCCTTTGGATTTGGTGTTGATTTATTTTAGTAAATGTTGACCCGCGATTATGCTGGTAATTTTCAACTGGATTTCAGCTGGTCCTACTAACTCTCTTCCCTTATTACCTTATTTTCTTCTATTTTTTGTCACTAATAAAATGGGATATATACCTACAGACTAAATTAACTTACAAGTAACCAAAAAGATTTCGATAATTTGTAATTATATTGATTTAACAAAAAATTGAATTGAAACCGCATCACACCGCACCGACAACTATTACTAAAACTGCACTGCACCGCATCAATTTGTACAACATGAATAATTAACAAGTAATTTAATTTAATATTTTGACACCAATGTTGACTTAATTTTTACTTCTTCTGTCCCAAATTAATTACTCAGTTTTAATTTTTTTAAGTCAAATTGACTATTTTTAGAATTAATAAATAAGCATATTTAAATATATTTCTAAAATTATAAAAATTGGGGTTAGTAATAAATTGTATATACTTTCTTTTGGTTATAATCTCTTCACCTATATTTTAGCAAAATAATAAAAAAATAGTTTTAAAAATGGTCAATTTGACTTTAAAAAGTCAAAACTGAACAATTAATTTGGGACAGAGGGAGTATTAAAGTAGTTTAATATTCACGCAACACAAATTATAATAACATTAAATAAAATAACTCAAAAAATATTACTAACAAGTAATACTACTATAAGATTATATGTTGAATTAATAACATTGTTATAATTTTGATAT
Source organism: Panax ginseng (assembly GCA_020205605.1). Classification (NCBI taxonomy): domain Eukaryota; kingdom Viridiplantae; phylum Streptophyta; class Magnoliopsida; order Apiales; family Araliaceae; genus Panax; species Panax ginseng. The sequence continues at coordinate 2,105,426 of CM035133.1, read as the reverse complement.
TATTCACTACAACAAAATTGCTAACAGCGACGGACCTTTAGCTACATATCTTGTCAATAGAGAAATATCAGCGGCGACAATCCATCACTTAAAGTCGTGGCTAATAAATTGGTCGCTAGCAGCGACTTAAGTGCTCGCAACGGTAAAGAGTTCAAAGAATCATAACATAATTAGGCAATCATATCCAATTTTTATATTTGCATAAAAATAGGTAAAATTATAAAGTAATCGTGAGTTTAATTTAAATCATAACATAATTAGGCCTAATGAACTTGTCTTAATAATATATATTTTTTGGTTATTTTAACTCGCAACAAATTATTAATGATAGGAATGAAGTAATACAAACTCTCTAATTTAAATACACGGTATTTCCGTCAAACCGAATGCATAATCACGTACAGTTAGGGAAGCCTTTATGTCTTCACTCCTGACAAGTGAATTGAAGAACCCAACCCGCTACCATATAATATCGTCGGGATCAAATCTCGAATTATCTTAACTTATTACAGATTTATTTAAAAAATAATGAATGAATGAATGTATTAACTATAATAATATGAATCCTTATATACACATTTAAATAGTATTTTATATGTAGTACCCGTTGCAATTATGTCTCCGTAAAGGGCAGGTGGAATCAACTTGTCTAAACTATGGCATCATCAGATCAGAGATCACGGGAATCTAGTAGTTACAATAGGTTTTTATTTTGACAGTGTTTGGAGACATGGGAAATTGGATCCAAGGAACGGTTATTCCGGAGTTCTGAATTCAGTGCGGGACCAGTTTATCTGACGTAAGGATATGCTTCGGATGCCGGTAAATCCTTTGTTATTTATATGGTAGCTCTTCAAAGTGGGACCCACCCTCCCTAGATTCTTGACAGAGGGATATGCTAATTTCCACCATAAGAACATGAAATCCTAATCCACCAATCAAAATTCATTTATGCACGTGAAGAAGTCACTGCTAGTACTACCAGAGATAAATTATTGACATAATCATTATCAATATGTAGTGTCTCTAATAATGTTGGATATTAATTTATTTTCCAATTGGATTTATCTTATTTTCCTAATATGAACGCATTTTTGCGTAAAAAAGTATAATTTTTTTACATTGAGGATTATAGAACATTATTTGGTAAATATAATAGGAAAATTTTATTTTTATAAATAAATTTTTTAATTTCAAAATATTATTGTCACGTTAATTTTTTGTTGTCGCTCGAAATATAATTTTTGTCCAACATATTTAATTTGATCATATATAGTTATTAAATATATTAATATTTATGTACAATACTAGTGGTATATATATTTATTTATATTTTTATATGTATTTTTAAATTTTAATATTATTTATTTTTATATAAAAATAAATTAATTTTTAATAAAATATTAAAATTACATATAAAAATATTATTAATTCTTACTTGAATCCAAAGGCAAAAGATACCCAAGAAATTGAGTGGAGTACAAACCTATCATGTCATGGCCGAATATTTGTGGGGTTTGTGTAGATAAATATAATGCCGTTCACGAGGTTTGTGGCAGTCCAAGTCGACCATTTTCTTGATTTTTATTTTATTTATTAATTAATATTTTTTCTACTTTTCTTTTAAATAAATGTTTCTTTTGTTCCTTTTTAAAAACACTTTATTAACCAACTTCTTGTTTTAACCACTGGTTTCATGCACTTCTTCACCACAAAGCTCAAGAATGAGACACGTGGCAAAGATAAATGGATCAGAATACACAAGACACCATCCGATTGTTGGTGTTACGTGTCATGTGAATATGTGAGCGATTAGAGCTATCCAAAGGTAGATATTAGTTTTTAAATATATTGGATATGATTAATTTTTATCTTTTTTATTATTGTTAACGTCAAAATTTATTCGTCCGCAAAATAATCAAATAATAAATGGAAAACTTGTATAGTGAACAATCCATCACGTTAAAAAAGTTTGACGGTCAAGACTGTCAGGATATAGTTCCAGTCTGGAAATCAGTATAAGCACGTTAACAATACAAAAATATAATTGCTCTAGCGTTCAAAGAATTGTAAAATAAGTTATACATGTAAAATAGTATATAGTCACAGCACCTTTATCGTCTTGTGTTCGAATTGAAATAAAATTTCTTATCATAGTAACTATCATAATAGAATAAGAGTTAATCTCCTTAAAAAAGAAAGTCCAATATAATTGTTTTTATGTAAGAATTAGAGGTTGAATAAAATCAATAACTGATAAGAATATATATTTAGTATGTAAATAATCAGTGGTATTTAATTAATTATGTACTTAATTTAGTATGTCCTTAAGTATACCTCCACCACGTGGGATAGGTATCACCAAATCGTTTGGGACCTATAAAATCACGCCTCAACAATTAATAATAATTAATATACAAGTTTGTTATTATAATGAATTACATATCAATAAAATTAATCAAAATCTAATTTATCTTTCTATTTTTTTTCTGGTCTCTTTTCCAAATTTTTTAAAGTCTAACAGGACTATCTAAACCGCTATTGTTGGCTTCTCCGATGAATGACACAACAAGTAGGCCCCACTATTGTCTTCTTACCCACATATTTAAAACATGAAACTATTATACATTTCAAAGCAAATCATGTTTTGATTCCTTTTATTTTATCAACTAAGATTTGAATTGATCTCATATTATATATATAGAGAGAGAGTCCGGATCTAGTCCGGATTTCCGCATTTTTTTAAAATGTAAAATTTATTTTTTTTTGCTTTTTTTTTAAAAAAACAACTAATTTTTTTTTAATATTTTATGAATCAAATTTTACATAATCTGGTGTTTTTGACACAGTATAACAAAATAAGTATATATACAAAGATGTGCAAAAATGTATATATATTTTTTGGTATAGGTATCCAAATCATACCCAAAATATTGTATTATGAAAAAAATTTAGTTCTATAAAATATTAAAAAAAAAAATTAGTTGTTTAAAAAAAAGCAATAAAAAATAAAAAATATAGAGTCCAAATTTTCTCCCATCAGAAAGTCCGGACCTGATTTATTTTATATATATATATATATATATATATATGTATGTATGTATGTATGGAAGTAGTCTTTTTTCTTGTTTTTCTGGTCATGATGTTGAAAATCTCCTCTTGTCCTTTAATATATTCATTTAGGTTTGAAAATGGAGTACTAAATTGGATTTTTTACCTTAACAAAGCGAGCGAATTTAATATTATTTCGTGGATATAAAAGTTTGTGCAAACAAGTCGCAGGTGATTGATGACTTCGCGATCATCATGTTCTTTCTAATCTCATCTCATCTCATCTCATCTCATCCATTATAAAATGAACATACAATAAGAAAAAAAAATCTACTTAGCATAAACTTTATTTTTTTATAAGTTATTTAATTAACTAATAGAATGCTGACACACATATAAACTTATATGTATGTCAGTATTCTATTGATTAATTGACTAATTTATTTAAAAATAAACTTCATATTAATCACTTCCAAAAAAAAAAAGATTAAGTGTGGGTGTGAATATCTACATAAATACTACTCCTATATTATTAAGAAACCGAAAATAAATAAATGATAACTGCCGTTTTGACTCAATAATTTAAGTGATAACTTGGATCCACTGCAAATTTAAAAATTTTGAGTTCAACTTCCACTGACATCAAATATAAGAGATCACAAAACGTGCATAAGTGGCCATAAAACGCGGGCGTACGTAAGTCTGTTTTGAAAGTCTTATTCAGCCCATAAAACTAGTAACTCCTCATAACAAAATAAAATTTTTATTCAACAAGTTTTTTTTTTTTTTTTGGTTTAAGAAAAATCCACCTAATTGATGATCAATGCTATTTTTTATGACAACTAAATTCTAAATTATTCCTAAAGCTAGTGGTTTAGGGAAATAGACTCTGTCGAGCTAGTTTAATTGGATCCAACAAATTATAATTTATAATCACGGGTTAAATTAGAGAATAACAACTACACTTTTGACATTTATCATAAAACAATAAAAAATAAATACTCTCTTCATTCTACAATATTATTTGATCATTAATTGTTGATTTTTTAAAATTAACTTGGGAGATTTTTAAATTCAAACTTAACGTAAATTTTTTGAATTAATTTATTCAATAAGATAATGAATATTGTAAATTATCTTTAAAAAATATATTACTCATTGAAATTTTTATTATTTTTCAAATTTAAATGTAAAAATATCTTAAATTAATTTTTTAAAATCAATAATAATTATATAATTTAGACGAAATATAATATATAAAAAGACAAAGTTTCTGAAATTTTATTAGAACTTTGGGGCAGACTTATCTGCATAATTTTTGGAAACTGATTCAGAGTCCCAAAACAAAGTGACCTCGAGACATACAAAAATTGAATATTCCTGAGATTTCTCCTTTTTTTTACTTTTTCTTTTCGGTGGCAGGTTTTAGCTATGATTCCTCCTTTTTTCTATTTTCTTATAGTAATAGGATTTATCTAAGGAAGTGATTAACATAAAGTTTATTTTTGGTTAAATTGATCGATTGATCAAGGCGAGGCTCAATGTATGTCAATATTCTATTGGTCAATTGAACAACTTACCAAAAAATAAATTTCATACTTAGGAGTGAGCAAAAACGGATAAAACCGAATTACCGAACCGAATAGAATTATTTTAACCGAATTATTTCGATTATATCCGAATTATTATTCGGTATTCGATTTCGGTTCCGATTTTTAAAAAACAGATTATTCGAATACCCGAATAACCGAACTTAAAAAAATTAATTTTATAATATTATCTATAACTATCTCTATCACTGTACTCTATCACTATGTTTTGTTTTCTCCTTTGCCCTAGCCCGATCTGACCTCTTCCCCTCTCCTCTTCGACCCATCATTCCTTCCTCTTCCTCCGACTGTGACGCCCCCAAAATAGGTATACATCACCCATTCTGAGTTGCCAATACATGGTACAGAACCAACTACAACTTTATTATTACAATAGTAAAACTGTGAGTTTGAATACATATAAATTATCTTCTAGACAATATCTATACTCAAATAAATTCTCATCATATTTATTGATACATTATTTTACAAAAATGGTGAGGACTACTAAACAACTCTCTCTCTAGAACCTTCATTCCATACCCCACTGCATTTCGCTTATATTCTCGCCTCCCGAGAAAAAAATGGAACAAAAAGGAAAAGGGTGAGCTCAACTAGCCCGATAAAAAGAATATTATGACTAAGATAATATACAACAAATTATCGTTAGTCTTCAACAGGAAAAAATCTAATAGAATACAATAGACAACAAGTTTTAAATCAATATTAGCGTGAATGAAATAATAATTCATTAGAAGAGTTAAGTAGAGAATGCAAACTACTATCTTCTATGTATGAATTTAAAAGTTCATCGCTCATCTTTTATCCCCTGTAACATCAATCAAGAATGTCTTGGAATCAACTATTCATCTTTGCACTACTGAGCCAAAGATATTCATCGATTGGTCAGTGTTCATCTAAACACTATTCATTTTTGCACTACTGGGCCAAAGATATTAATCAAAATCATTCATCTTTGCACTACATGCCAAAGATATTCAATAATATCATTATTTAAGACTGAGGATGATGAAAAATATTTTTAAAGAAACGAATCCAGTGAAACAAAATGACAAGGATTAAGGATTCGTACTTTGTTTTATCTATGTCCAAAAATACTTCAAAAATAATATAGTGGTGTAAAATTCAAGAATGATCAAAACATGGATACAATTAAAGCTAGTATCCACAATAGATATTTTAGACGAAAAAGAAAAATTTTCATTTTTCGATGAATAATGCCGTATTCGTGAATAGTGTCGTATACGTGAATAGTGCCAAGTATCGTGAATAAGAATCTCAATTAATCGTAAGACTCCAAATTATTAATAAATGAAATTTATTTTCCTCTATTTATTATTTTGAAATAGTAAGGGTTGATTTGATTAATGTGGATAGTTATGGGTAAATTACTTAAATATTTGAATAAGCAAGTGGTTATAAAATATTCATTGTTGTCGGGAATATTCGTTTGGTCGTGGAATATTAAAGACTTGTCGGGGAATATTAAATGCGACGAATGTTGATCTTTTGTGGGCCCCATAACTAAAAAGCGATTGGATGAAGAAAAGCGACAAATATAAGTTGTTTAAAAATAACGGCGTAGTTATTCTGGATTTTACCTTCGTTGGAATACCCGGTGGTTAAAACACACTAATGTCTGGCGTTGTTGAGCGAAGAAGACGCAGTATTGCACCAATTATTGATTCTTACGTAAGAAGGCACTACTCAATAATTGTGTTACGATAATTCTTCATTCAAGTATTTTATTTTATTGATTCAATAATTCTTTGCGTTGATATTTTATATTATTGTTGTTTGATAAATTATCATTACACGGTATTTTTCATTATCGAACAATAATTCATATTATACGAATAATATTATTGGATAACATTATTGGCAATGTCTAGAAAATTGCCTAAGAAGAGGTTTGGTCACCTAATTGCGCCAAAGAAGGAGAAATCTTTATTGGAAAGCCCCTGCTTTCCTGAGGAAGCCGCTGGTCATCAATATTATGATTCTCGTAATATTATTTGTGAATAATTAATTATTGATTCATATGATGAGGAAAATATTGATTTTATGTGGATATAGATGGAGAAAATTTTTAATGTGACAATTGTTGAAAATTGATATTTTATCTTTTTCTGATAAAATAATTCATTTAAATATATTATTATATTTTTAATAATATAATAATGGTGATATTTTTATAATGAATGGAGGATATATGAGTTTATGAGGAGAAAGAGTATTTTTGTTGCAATAAATATTAAAATCAGATTTTGTGTGTCAGTAGACCCATTTCTTGACTGAAATTTGATTATAGCCTGTAAATCGCTCGTTTATGGATTTCGGTCAATTTCTGCTTGGAATTTGGAAAAACTTTCTTCTGCAAAGTTGTAGAGAATTGAATTTCCTATATAAACTCGCGAGATTTGAATTTTCTGACAAAAGAGCTATTTATTATGAATTATTGAAGTTCCGGAGTTCCGAAATAATTGATTTTTGGAAGTTTAAATTATTTTATAAACGAAAAACGTTTTTTTTTACTTTTTCTAGAAGGGAGCATGTGGGAAATGCTGGGAATTAAAATCTAGAATGAGTACGTAGAAGATTATATATATATATATATATATATATATTAATATTATATTAAATTTTACTAACTTTTGGTGTTACAAGCAATTTCTATAAATAGGTGTTTAGGTTAGAATTGAAAATCACACCGAAGCTCAAGTTTTTCTCTCTATATTATCGGCGTATTCTTGTGAGTATTTTGAGTATACTTTGAGTATTGCTATACTCTGGTGCAAAGTTCAAGTCATAGCTTTATATCCCAGTATTTCAATGTAAAATCTTGTCTTTCAAGGTAAGGGATATTATTTTTTTTTCGTAATGATATTATTTCTTCAATATCATTATCTTTGAAATATTGATCCGAGGTTTTATCAAATTTGGAACTTTTGGTGTCGAGTTCTTATTCACGATACTGTTTGACTATTCACGATACTTGATCTTATTCGCGAATCTGCAAGACTATTCATCGAAAATGAAAATTTTCCTTTTCAGTCCAAAATATCTATTGTGGATACTAGTTTTGATTGTATCCATGTTTTGATCATTCTTGAATTTTACACCACTATGATTATTTTTGAGGTATTTTGGACATGGATAAAACAAAGTATTTAATCCTTAATCCTTAATCCTTGTCATTTTGTTTCTTTGGATTCGTTTCTTTAAAAATATTTTTCATCATCCTCGGTCTTAAATAATGATGTTATTGAATATCTTTGGTAGGTAGTGCAAAGACGATTGATTTTCGATGAATATCTTTGGCCCTGTAGGCAAAAGATGAATGATTTCGATGAATATCTTTGGCCCGTAGCAAAAGATGAGCAGTGTTTAGATGAACATGATTAATCGATGAATATCCTTGGCACAGTAGTAAAAGGATGAATATATGATTCGGATATTTATTGATTGATGTTACTGAGGATAAAAATATTGATGATGGATCTGTTAAATTCATAGATATTAGTAGATTTCATCCTCTACGTAACTCTTCTATGAATTAATATTTTCCATCATGAGTATTGATTTAAAACTTGTTGTCTCATTGTATTCTATTAGATTTTTTTTTCTGTTGAAGACTAACGATAATTTGTTGTATATTATCTTAGTCATAATATTCTTTTATCGGGCTAGTTGAGCTCACCCTTTTCCTTTTTGTTCCATTTTTCTTCTCAGAGGCGAGAATAAGCGAGTGAGTGGGGGTATGGAATGATAGTTTTAGAGAGTTGTTTAGTAGTCTCACCATTTTGTAAAATAATGTATAAATAATTGTGATGAGGATTTATTTGGGTATGTATATTGCCTGAAGACAATAATTGTATTTAAACTCACAATATATATGTTGTCGTATTTTGCACGACAAATGTATTAATAAAGTTGTAGTTATTTCATACCATGTATTTGGCGACTCGAATGGGTTGAATGGAATGGACCTATTTTGGGGTGTCACATTTGTATCGAGCTATAAGTAAAGAGCCCCCGAGCCTCTCATTTGGTGACTTCTGTTGATGGGGAATGCACCGCCGGACTCTCCGTAGGGACGCCTGGATTCTGCGGGCAAAGCTGATAGTATCAATGTGAGGTAATCTTGACACAAGTTGGTGTCTAAAGTTACTGATTAGTATCGAGCTTAGGGATATGATCTCTGGCGGAGATCGGGGAATAGAACTAGGAGGGAAAGACGAGTAAATCCCATTAGTGTGTCCTACCTAAGCTTATTTGTTAGTTGGTTAAGATATAGGGATATTATGTGATATATTGATTTCCTTAATTAACCCTTGTTTTATGACGAGATTTGAGAATGTCATCAAAAAAAATTAATGATTGGAGTAAATGAGACCAGTGGAGATGCTGTATTTTACCAACGAGGAGAGCGTGCAACAGTGGTGGCAATGTACCTCTCCCGTGAACAACACCAATTGGCGAGATGATGAACAATGGGATGTTTAGAAGTTTTTATAGTTCATGCAAAATCGACGAGGAGACTCGTGTTCAAAATACAGGAGGAAATGATAGCAATTCACGGGTGGTCGAGCCAAGCAATTCAAAGAGTTGGGACCACGAAGTAATTCGGGGAAAGCGGATCCGATTAAAGGCGGAGACGTGGGTCAAACAAATTACCAAGATATTCGATGTCTTGGGATGCGTGGAGAAACAGAAAGTTCCATTCGCTACTTTTATATTCCGTAATAAGAATGATTCTTGGTGGGAATCGTGAAGCGTCTCGATCATTTGCCTCAAAGCGTGTCATGGGAGACATTTCAGAAGCAGTTCAATGACAAGTACTTCACGAAAGTATTTCGTCATATGAAGGAAGTGGAGTTTATTAGCGGAGCGAGAATAACATGACGGTGTCTAAAGACGAGGCGAAGTTCGCGGAGTTATCGAGTTCAGCACCTCATTTGGTGGAGAATGAGGAACGATGACGCTGGATGTTTACGAGAGGTTGAAACCCGGCGTACGTCGATATCTCATTTCTCATAAATTTTCTCTCTATTCAGGATGTTGTCAATGAGGGCTCGGTTGTTAGAGGCGAGATAACGAGTACGTTCAACCGAGGGACCATAACGAGGATCATATCAAGATAGCGATCATCGAATAACGATAACCACGGAGAAAGAAGAATACGGACAAAGGCGGTAACCACTCTGGTGGTAATCGTGGCCATGAAAAAGAAGAAGTTTAGCGAGTGGGAGAGATTTTAAAAGAGGAGATTCAACAACGACCGTGTGAAGACGCCGCCGCCATGAGTAGAATTGGTTCCGAGGAGGAGAAAGACCACCGGTTGTATTTTACAAATGCGGGAAAGAGGGACATATCACCCAAACCGCCCCACAACAGTTTAAGGTATGCTATAATTGTGGAAAAAAGGACATATCGCTTGAGATTAGACAGTATCGTAAACACGATCCAATGGGAATGGTGACTCAAAAGGATGTCCCGGAAAAGTCAAAGTCAACGGTTCTGGAAGGCGTTTGTCGTGGACTTAGAAATCAAAATGCGAGAACCCGAACGAAGTTAGCGGGTTAGTTAATTATAAATTCTTGCGAAGTTTATACCTTATTATATACTGGGATCTACCCATTCTTTTATCTCTCTTGCTTGCGTTCAACGTTTGAACTTGACTCCGGAGAAATTAGACTTTGACCTATCTGTGGAGTCTCCATTAGGAGAAATTTTCATTACATCGACTGTTTAGAAATCTTGTCTAGTCCAAGTTGGCACCCTTATCTTACCTGTTGACCTTATCTCTTTAAAGATACTTGCTTTTGATGTGATTTTAGGGATTGATTGGTTAACTACTCATCATGCCAAAATTGATTGTTTTCGTAAGGTTGTTAGTTTTCATATTCCTAATCAACCTGTTGTTCGAATTCAGGCAACTAAACCATTAAAATCAATCACTGTCATATCTAATCATAAAACGATTCGTTTATTACGGATGTCAAGTTTTCTTAGTCCATGTTATGGATTTGAATAAAGACACGTCAGATTTGAATAATATTCCTGTTCTTATTGATTTTTCCTGACTTATTTCTTGAAGAATTTCTTGGCTTACTCCCAAAGCCTGATATTAAATTTTGTATCGACTTTGAACCCGGTACAAAACTCATTTCTAAAATCTCATATCGAATGGCTCCTATTGAACTTCAGGAGTTAAAAATTCAACTATAGAATTTGGTACCGAGCCTTTATCTGGTGACTTCTTTTGTGGAACGCACCGCCGCATTCTCCGTAGGGGACTCCATATTCGCAAGCAGAAGTAAAGCGATAGGTGTCATTGTAACGTCTTTATCCAAGGTTGGGATATGAGTCACATTTGAGAACAACCTAAGTCAGAATCGAAATACGTAGTTTTCAGAAGCTTAGTTGGTTATTATCGAAGATTCGTTGTAGGATATTCTCGAATCGCTATTCCATTAACGCGGTGACTCGTAGAGATACAAAATTCGAATGGAGCAAAGGAATGTGGGAAGAGCTTCAAAGAACTCAAGAGGAGACTCATTTCAAAGACATGTTCGACCATGCCATCCCGGAAAAACGAACGTAGAGGTGGCGTGTTGAGTAGAAGATCGTATACAAGATCTGAGTATGATATTGTCAAACACTCATTTCGTATAATTTACAAATAATAGAGATGGAGATGAAAACTTTAGGTACCCACGTGATGATATACGTGTATAATCGACTTTAATCGATAAAGTTAAAGCTGTTCAAGCTACACACTGGAGCTGATGAATTTGAAGAAGGAGGTGCAAGAAGTTGTTATTTCAAAAGCGAGAATCGGTGATGTGAGGAAAGCAAAGAATCGATTATTTTTGAGGTATTTTTGGACATGGATAAAACAAAGTACGAATCCTTAATCCTTAATCCTTGTCATTTTGTTTCACTGGATTCATTTTTTTAAAATATTTTCATCATCCTCGCCTTAAATGATGATGTTATTGAATATCTTTGGCCCGTAGTGCAAATATGAATGATTTATGATGAATATCTTTGGCACCAGAGTGCAAAGATGAATGATTTTCGATGAATATCTTTGGCCCGTAGTGCAAAAGATGAGCAGTGTTTAGATGAACATGACTAAGTGGTGAATGTCCTCGCCTATATAGTCAAAGGATGAGTATATGATTCCGGATATATATTGATTGATGTTACTGGGGATAAAAATATTGATGATGGACCGTTAAATTCATAGATATTAGTAGATTTCATCCTCTGCGTAACTCTTCTATGAATTAATATTTTCCATCATGCGAGTATTGATTTAAAACTTGTTTATCTATTGTATTCTATTAGATTTTTTTCCTGTTGAAGACTAACGATAATTTGTTGTATATTATCTTAGTCATAATATTCTTTATTGGGCTAGTTGAGCTTACCCTTTTTTTTTGTTCCATTTTTCTTCTCGGGGAGGCGAGAATGTAATGTAGAGTACGAGCCTGGGGTATGGAATGATGGTTATAGAGAGAGTTGTTTAGTAGTCCTCACCATTTTTGTAAAATAATGTATAAATAATTATGATGAGGATTTATTTGGGTATGTATATTGTCTAGAAGACAATAATTGTATTTAAACTCACAATATATATATGTTGTCGTATTTTGCACGACAAATGTATTAATAAAGTTGTAATTATTTTCGTACCACGATTTGGCGACTCGAGAATGGGTTGGATGGAATGGACCTATTTTGGGGGCGCCATGAGACACCAAAAGTTCTAAATTTGATAAAACTTCAGATCAATATTTCAAAGATAATGATATTGAAGAAATAATATCATTATTTAAAAAAATAATATCCTTACTCGAAAGATCAAGATTTAAATTAAACACCAGGATATAAAGCATGACTTGAACTTGCACCGTATAACAATACTCAAAATATACTCAAAATACTCACAAGAATATGCTCGATAATATAGAGAGAGAAAACTTCAGTTTCTGGTGTGATTTTCCATTCTAACCTAAGCACCCTATTTATAGGAAAATGCTTAGAACACCAAAACAGAAAATTTAATATAATATTAATATATATATATATATCAAAATTTCCTACGCACCTCTTGACCATCTGATTTCAGCCACCAAGCACATGTTAATGATGTCCCCAAACTTTCAAAAAAAGTTTTTCTAATTTAAAATAATTTAAACTTCAAAAAATCAATTATTTCGGAGCTTCGGAACTTCAATAATTCACAATAAATAGCCCTTTTGTCAGAAAATTCAAATCTCGCGGGTTTTTATAGGAAATTCAATTCTCTACAACTTTGCAGAAGAAAGTTTTTCCAAATTTTAAACAAAAATTGACCGAAATCCACAAATGGGCGATTTTACAAGCTATAATCAAATTTTAGTCAAGAAATGGGGTCCACCGACATGTTTAACATGTTTTAAATATTTATTGCAACAAAAATATTCTTTCTCCTCGTATACTCATATATCCCACATTCATTGTAAAAATATCATCATTATTATATTATTAAAATATAATAATATATTTAAATGAATTATTTTATCAGAAAAAGATAAAATTTCAATTTTCAATAATTGTCACAATAAAAATTTTCTCCATCTATATCCACATAAAATCAATATTTTTCTCATCATATAAATCAATAATTAATTATTCACGAATAATATTACAGAATTACAATACTGACAACCATGCAGTTCTCAAGAAAGAGGGAGCTTTCCAATAAGAATTTCTCCTTACTGGCACGCAATTAGGTGACCAAACCTCTCCTTAGACAGAACTTTCTAGATATTGCCAATAATGTTATCTAATAATATTATTCAGATAATATGAATTATTGCTTCGATAATGAAAATATTGTGTAATGACAATTATCAAAAACAAAGAATATAAAATATCAACGCAGAAATTATTAAATCAATAAAATCTTTGAGCAAGAATTATCGTAACCATTATTGAAGTAAAGGTCTTCACGTAAGAATCAATAATTGTGCAATAATCCGTGGTATCTTCTTGAACAACGATATTCATCGTGTTTTAACCACCGGGTATTCCAACATTAGGTAAATCCAGAATAACTTCACGCCGTTATTTTTAAACAACTTATTCTTGTCGTTTTCTTTCCTCCAATAAACTTTCCTCATATGGGCCCACACATGGCATCGCTACCGTCGCATTTAATATTATTCGACAAAGATTTAATATTCCACGACCAAACGAATATTCCCCGATAATAATAAATATTTTATAACCACTTGTTTATTTTGAAATATTTGCGTATTTTACCCATAACTATCCACATTAATCAAATCAACCCTTACTATTTCAAAATAATAAATAGAGAAAATTAAATTTCATTAATAATAAGTTGGGGTCTTACACCGACCTTGAGATCAGTGGGGGCTCTGATCTTGATTTTGGACTTTGGGAGTTATGATCTAATGTGGAGTTCTTATGGTTAGGGGTTTTCAGATCTGGTTGTTTATATGATCTTATTGGCAACTGGGTTCCGGTGATCTTGTCTTACTCGGTATTCGGTTAGTATTTCGAATAATAGAATTATCGATAATTCGGTTTTCGGTTATAACCGAATAGCTTATTCGATTCGGTTATAACCGAATGATCACTCATATTCATGCTAACCGGATCCATTTATCAATAATCCTACACACTAATCCTAGTGTATTTTCATGATATAGAATCCTATGTTCAAGTGTTTATAATTTTTGGATTTCTAAGAAAAATTTGGCTCCTTATAATCCTAAAATTCAATACTCCTACCATGTTTACTTATATATTATATCTATTTTATCTACAATTATTTAAGGAATTGCTTAAAAACTTATGGTTTTGACTATTATATTTTTACCGTCAATAACAAAAAGATTGAATTCTCAATAGAGAAATATAGATGGATAGAATAATTTGTAATTCTAAATTATAGAGATTATAATATTTAGTTAAATACTGTATTAAAAAATCTCTCATTTTAAGTTATTTTGTTATTTTAAAATAAACAAGGAACTTAATTTTAATAAGGGAATTGTTAAATCCACAATATTTTTTGTTATTTCCACAACAAAAGTGTCACTGTAGATGTATAGTGACGGTGAAAACCGTCACTATAGAATCTATAGCGACACTTTTATTGTGGAAATAATATTTTTTGTTGTGAATTTAACAATTCCCTTTTAATAATTCAATCTTAAATGTTATCTTTGTAAACAAACACAGTTTAAGAGTAATATTTTATTAAATTCGTGCTGGTTTAACCAAATTACAACAAAAATGTAGTTCGATTTAATTAAAATATAATGTAAAAGGAAGGGTAGCTAGCTACTAGCTAGCTCTGTCACCTTAATCACTAAAGCTATAAAAAACGAGGGACCCCAAAAGAAATCGGCCATGAAAAGGACATGTGAATCTCATAGATGATGAGAGTGAGGGAGAGGGAGAGAGAGAGAGAGTCTGGCCTAATTTATGCTTAAGAGGACATGTTGTAGCTGCTAAAAAGAAAATATGCCAACATGCTTGCGGGGGAACCTGCAATGACCTAATTTTTTCGGACAAATTCAATAAAGAAAAGAAAATAACAAAGAAACTCATCACGCAATGATGTTATAATAATATTTTTACAATAAAATTGACGATTTCTACCGTCGTTATATATCTATAGCGACACTTTTATTATAGAATTCTGAAGAAAAAAAAATTATGTAAATATCAATTTCCTATAATATCTATATGCAATCAAAGTTTTCTATTTTGTGTAAATATCAGTTTCATATTATAATTTCATTTTGATCGGAGCTCGAATCAAGGTTTATTTTTGAGACTTTGTTTTTTTTTGTTAGCGAGAATTTTTCATGCACAAATTGTTAAAGATAGACGGCTAGTTGTTCATTTGCTCATCTTAAAGAACAGCTTAGATCTATATATTCTGTTATTATTTTTGTAATATGACTGTTTTTCAGAAATATATATATATATATATTGTCCACTAGCTATGATTGATAATATATTATTTTGTTTGAAAGAATTATCATTTTAAATTCTCAACAATTATTTGTTTCGTCTTTTATAACATATTACAATTTTAAAAAAAAAAAAAAGTTTAGGAATTATGTCCAATCTTAAATCGAAATATGTGATTTGGCATGTTACAGTCCAAATGACCTAAAGTTAGGTTAAATTGGAAAGAAATATTGTGAACTTTTCAACTGAATCGCCTCTCTTTTGAGAAAGAATCGGTGCTCAATCAATGGATACTTTGTCATCTTTCCACTACATGTCTACAAAGTGTATGCTCAAGATTAGATGGGGGTAAAGATTTTGATTTAAAGGGTTTGAATAACAGACTCCTTTCCTATCTGACCTAAATGCATTTTCCAAAGTAACCTACCTTTTTCGATCATTTCCAATCTAACCTCATTTATTATTCATATTCCTATTTTCAGCATAAATTTTTTGTATATATTTATATATATTTACATATAAATATATAATTGTATATATATAATATAATATAATATAATATATTTATTTAAATATTATATTATATTAAATAATTTAAATTTCTAAAATTAATTTTAAATATTATAAAATATTATCTTGTACACTTATATTTATATATATGAAAATTTTAAATTAAATTAGAAAAATAATTTATTCATGAATTGTCAAATCTAATACACGTTGAATAGTATAATCTGTAAAAATATCATTTTTTCAGATTACTGAATAGTCTATTTTTGAAAATTTTCTGAATAATACATTGCTTTATTATCGATTTGTCATTTCAAGCTTTAATATTGTATTGTCCAAGCAACTATTTAATAAATGAAAATATTATTGTGTTCAATTATTATTCTAAATTTTCATGTCTATATATATTTTGAACTATGAAGCCAATCAAAACACACCAATCAAAGTTCGTTAGTTTCTTCTCGATCTCTAAGTTTGAAAAATATATACTATTATTGTATATTATGTATTTGGTACTTCTTACTAATATTTGTTTTTGTTTTGTTTAATTACGATGGATAATTTTTCGGATAACCAACACAATTACTACGGATATGAAAATTTTATGTCCCAAAATAATAATCGTTTGAAGATTTTAATCCATTTGAATTTCAAGATACGCAAGGTCATTATACAAATGTTTGGTCCGAAAGTTACACAAATGTTGGTCGAATTATACAAATGTTGGTCCCAAGTTATAACAAATGAGCTTCAGAAGTGATTTTAACTCAAATAGTCGTTATTCACATGAACCTCGCAGATAAATGAAGTAAAAAATCTAATGCAATTTACAATCTAAGTGGTCTTGATGATTTCATCTTGTCAAGATACGAGATAGTGGTGAAACAGATAATGACGATCTTGATGACTCAGGATTCATCAATAATCGATAACGAGGAAAGAGATAATATTCATGAAAGTCTTTAGGGTTGATGTTGAAGGACATATTCCCACTGGGCCATGGTTCACAACAAAGGAGATTACTAACAACAATGTCACTGATAATTCAGGTGATTTTTCCAATTTCAACCCGCTTAGCGATGATCTATTTGAAGGTAAATGTTTTTGCAGATAAAGAAAGTGTTATAGATGCAATAAAAGCAAGTCACATAAGTGATTCCGAAATTATCGTGTCCTGAAGAGTACCACAACATTGTTTGAAGCAAAATGCGTCGTGGCTGAATGTCCATGGAGAATTCGGGTTATAAAAAAGAAACGATGTGGCTACTTTGAAATCACTAAGTTACCTGTTGTACACAATTGTCTTTTGAGAACAATTCAGAGAGACCACAAAAAGCTTAGCTCGAGGTTGATTGCAAATACCATAAAACAACAAGTAAGATTATCAATTAATTGTCTTATGAATTCATCATTTTTTATTGGGTTATTAGTTACTATTTTATATTTTCATATTTTAGGTCACGGAAAGTCCATACATAAAAGTCAGTAACATCAGGGAGCAAATCACAGCAATGTACAAGTATCATGTTAGTTACAAGAAGGCGTGGATGGGAAAACAAAAAGCAATATCAGATGTGTATGGTGATTGGACGAATTCTTACTCAAAACTTCCTAAATTTTTGAGTGCTTTGATACACTTTAATCCAGGTACAAGTGCTTCAATTGAAGCTGAAGCTGTAGGATACAACACATCAGTCTGCAATCGTGTGTGGTGGGCATTCAAACCAATGGCAGATGGGTGGCAACATACTCGACCAGTTATCTGTATTGATGGCACATTTCTGAAAGGAAGGTATAATGGAAAGTTGTTGGTTGCAATGGGATTTGACTCAAATAACCACCAATATCCACTTGCTTACGGGTTAGTTAATGAAGAAACGACCCTCAACTGGTCTTGGTTCTTACGCCGCCTTCGAAGATATGTATGTCGGACTAGAAAGGGTGTGTGCATAATTTTGGATTGTGACGCCCCCAAAATAGGTCTATTCCATCCAACCCATTCTGAGTCGCCAAATACATGGTACAGAAATAACTACAACTTTATTAATACATTTGTCGTGCAAAATACGACAACATATATACTGTGAGTTTAAATACAATTATTGTTTTCAGACAATATACTTACCCAAATAAATCCTCATCACAATTATTGATACATTATTTTACAAAAAATGGTGAGGACTACTAAACAACTCTCTAAAACTATCATTCCATACCAGGCTAATACTTTCGCTTACATTCTCGCCTCACGGAGAAGAAAAAATGGAACAAAAGGAAAAGGGTGAGCTCAACTAGCCCAAAAAAGAATATTATGACTAAGATAATACGTAACAAATTATCGTTAGTCTTCAACAGGAAAAATTTAATAGAATACAATAGACAACAAGTTTTAAATCAATACTGCATGACGGAAAATATTAATTCATAGAAGAGTTACGTAGAGGATGAAATCTACTAATATCTATGAATTTAACGATCCATCATCAATATTTTTATCCCTCGTAACATCAATCAATAAATATCTAGAATCATATATTCATCCTTGCACTCTGTGCCGAGGATATTCATCGATTGGTCATGTTCATCTAAACACTGCTCATCTTTGCAGACTACGGGCCAAAGATATTCATCGAAATCATTCATCTTTGCGACTACGTGCCAAAGATATTCATCGTAAATCAATCGCCTTTGCACTGGCCAAAGATATTCATTAACATCATCATTTAAGATTGAGGATGATGAAAAATATTTTTAAATAAACGAATCCAGTGAAACAAAATGACAAGGATTATGGATTAAGGATTCGTACTTTGTTTTATCCATGTCCAAAAATACTTCAAAAATTATCATAGTGGTGTAAAATTCAAGAATGATCAAAATATGGATATAATCAAAACTAGTATCCAAAATAGATATTTTGAATGAAAGAAAAATTTTATTTTTTGATGAATAAGTGTCGTATCGTAAATAATTGTCATTATCACGTGAATAATATCTCAAACACCAAAAGTTCCAAATTTGATAAAACTTCAGATCAATATTTCAAAGATAATGATATTGAAGAAATAATATCATTACGAAAAATAAAAATATCCTTACCTCGAAAGACAAAGACTTCTAGTTGAAATCTAGGATATAGGTTATGACTTGAACTTGCATAGTATAGCAATACTCAAAGTATACTCCAAATACACACAAGAATACGCTCGATAATATATAGAGAGAAAACTTCAATTTACGGTGTGATTTTCAATTCTAACCTAAGCACCCTATTTATAGGAAATTGCTTGTAACACCAAAAAGTTAGTAAAATTTAATATAATATTATATATATATATATATATATATATAATCTTCTACGTACTCATTCTAGATTTCAATTCCCAGCATTTCCACATGCACCCTTCTAGAAAAAAGTAAAAAAACGTTTTTCTTTTATAAAATAATTTAAACTTCCAAAAATCAATTATTTCGGAACTCCGGAACTTCAATAATTCATAATAAATAGCTCTTTTGTCAGAAAATTCAAATCTCGCGAGTTTTATAGGAAATTCAATTCTCTACAACTTTGCAGAAGAAAGGTTTTCCAAATTCCAAGCGAGAATTGACCGAAATCCATAAGCGAAGGCGATTTTTCTGTGGTATAATCAAATTTCGGTCAAGAAATGGGTCTGGACACACAAAATGCTTTTTAATATTTATTGCAACAAAATACTCTTTCTCCTCATAAACTCATATATCCTCCATTCATTATAAAAATATCACCATTATTATATTATTAAAAATATAATAATATATTTAAATGAATTATTTTATCGAGTAAAAAAAGATAAAATATAAATTTTCAACAATTGTCACATTAAAATTTTCTCCATCTATATCCACATAAAATCAATATTTTCCTCATCATATGAATCAATAATTAATTATTCACAAATAATATTACAATTACAATATTGACAACTGTGCGGTTCCCAGGAAGAGGGCTTTCAATAAAGATTTCTCCTTTGCTAGCGCAATTAGGTGACCAAACCTCTTCTTAGACGTAACTTTCTAGACATTGTCAATAATGTTATCTAATAATATTATTCAGATAATATGAATTATTGCTTCGATAATGAAAAATATTTGTAATGACAATTATCAAACAACAAAGAATATAAAATATCAACGCAACAATTATTGAACCAATAAAATAAAATCTTCGAACAATAATTATCAGTAACTATTATTGAGTAGTGCCTTCTTACGTAAGAGTCAATAATTGGTGCAATACTGCAGTATTCATCTTGTGCAACAACAAATATGATCGAAAGTTTCAATGAAAATTTAAGATCCGCTCGTTTCTTACCGATCACATCGATGGTGGAGTGTAAGACCCCAAATAATTAATAAATGAAATTTAATTTCCTCTAATTATTATTTTGAAATAGTAAGGGTTGATGTGATTAATGTGGATAGTTATGGGTAAAATACGCAAATATTTCAAAATAAGCAAAGTGGTTATAAAATATTCATCATTGTTGTTTGGGAATATTCGTTTGGTCGTAGAATATTCATGCATCGCAGAATATTAGACGATGGTAGTGATCATGGGTGGGCCCCATAACTGAAAGTTTTGGAGGAAGAAACGACAAATATAAGTTGTTTAAAAAAAATTGGCGTAGTTATTACTGGATTTACATTGTTGGAATACCACATGGGTTAAAACACAAGAATACGTGTTGTTGCAGACAAGAAGACACCAGTATTGCACCAATTATTGACTCTTACGTAAGAAGGCACTACTCAATAATGGTTACGTAATTACCTGCTCAAAGTATTTTATTTTATTCGTTCAATAATTGTTGCATGATATTTTATAATCGTTGTTGTTTCAATAATTGTCATTACACGTATTTTTCATTATCAAGCAATAATTCATATTATCTGAATAATATTATTAGATAACATTATTGGCAATGTCTAGAAAGTTCGCCTAAGGAGAGGTTTGGTCACCTAATCAAGGCCAAGAAGAAGGAGAAATTTTTATCGAAAGCCCCCTCTTTCCTTGAACCGCCTCGTCACAATATTCAGGATTTCTGTAATATTATTTGTGAATAATTAATTATTGATTCATATAATGAGAAAAATATTGATTTTATGTGCATATAGATGGAGAAAATTTTTAATGTGACAATTGTTGAAAATTGAAATTTTATCTTTTTCTCGATAAAATAATTCATTTAAATATATTATTATATTTTTAATAATATAATAATGGTGATATTTTTACAATGAATGTGTGATATACGAGTTCACGAGGAGAAAGAGTATTTTTGTTGCAATAAATGTTTAAAACATGTTAAACATGTCTGGACCCATTTATCGATCGAAATTTGATTATAAATTTCAAAAATCGCTTCGCTTATGGATTTTTCATTTTCTGTTTCGAATTTGGAAAAACTTTCTTCCGTGTAAAGTTGTAGAGAATTGAATTTCCTATAAAAACTCGCAATATTCGATTTTTTGACAAAAGAGCTATTTATTATGAATTATTGAAGTTTCAAGAACCAAATAATTGATTTTGAAGTTTAAAATATTTAAAATAGAAAACGTTTTTTGTGTTGATTAGCCTCATTAAACACATGCAAGTGGCTGAATTCAGATGATTCAAAGTGTGCGAGGAAATTGTAATATATATAATATTATTATATTAAATTTTCTCGCTTTGGTGTTCTAAACATTTTCCTATAAATAGGTGCTTAGGTTAGAATTGAAAATTACACCGTAAAATCAAGTTTCTCTCTATATTATCGAGTTTATTCTTGTGAGTATTTTTGAGTATACTTTGAGTATTGCTATACGGTGCAAGTTCAAGTTATAACTTATATCCAAAGATTCCAGCTAAAGATCGCCTTCCGAGGTAAGTGGATATTATTTTTTTCGTAATGATATTATTTCTTCAATATCATTATGCTAAAATATTGATATGAAGTTTTTAATCAAATTTGGAACTTTTAGTGTCTGGGTTACTATTCACGATATAATAATTATTTACGATACCAGATTATTCACGTATCATTTATTATATTATTCATCGAAAAATGAAAATTTTCTTTCGGTCCAAAATATCTATTGTGGATACTAGTTTTGATTGATCAGATCCATATTTTGATCATTCTTGAATTTTACGCTAATCGTGATTATTTTTGAGGTATTTTTTGGACGTGGATAAAACAAAGTACTAATCCTTAATCCTTAATCCTTGTCATTTTGTTTCACTTTGGATTCGCTTTCTTAAAAAAATATATATATATTTTTCATCATCCTCGCCTTAAATGATGATATTATTGAATATCTTTGGCCCGTAGTAAAGATGAATGATTTTCGATGAATATCTTTGGCCCGTAAAGAAAAAGATGAATGATTTCGATGAATATCTTTGGCCCGTAGTGCAAAGATGAAAGCAGTGTTTAGATGAACATAACCAATCGTGAATGTCCTTCTACCTATAAAGACAAGGATGAATATATGATTCCATATATATATCGATTGATGTTAGGTGGATAAAAATATTGATGATGGATCTGTTAAATTCATAGATATTAGTAGATTTCATCCTCACGTAACTCTTCTATGAATTAATATTTTTCCGCCGCAAGCAGTATTGATTTAAAACTTGTTGTCTATCAGATTCTATTAATTTTTTTTCCTCGTTGAAGACTAACGATAATTTGTTCAGATTATCTTAGTCATAATATATTCTTTCGGGCTAATTGAGCTCACCCCTTTCCTTTTTGTTCCATTTTTCTTTCAGAGGCGTAATGCAATGAAGACGAAGTCTGGATATGGAATGATCGCTTTTAGAGAGTTGTTTAGTAGTCCTCACCATTTTGTAAAATAATGTATCAATAATTATGATGAGTATTTATTTGTATGTGGATATTGTTTGAATGACAATATCTCAGATTTAAACTCAGCCATTACCGTTGTAATAATAAAGTTGTAGTTGAATGCACTGTATCGACAACTCGAACGGGTGATGTATACCTATTTTGGGGTGTCACATGGAGTATATATATTATCGCTTCAGAAATTAGTCAGAAGAAAGACGTCTTTCGCACTTTAAGCGACATTCAAAATGGGCATACGATTGCAAGAAAGAAAGAGAGCTTTTCAAAAATATCGAGCTAAGGCATCAAAGACACAAGATCATCTCATACCACCATAATGAGAGAGGTGTATTCGAGATAATTATCGCACGATACAAAACAAATAAAGGATCTTGGAAAAGGTGGCAACAAACATATCAGATCAAGATAAGTGGTATTCAGATTGTGGAAAATGGAACACGATCACTCTCCATGTTCACATATAATCGCTTTGGTTGTTTGACATGCAATCTTTATCGAAAAAATACATCGAACCATATCATAATTTGACAACTCTATATGAGATGTGGCAATATGAATTTCATCCAATACCCAATCAAGCTTATCGACATTTCCAATAAAGACACGAGTGGGAGAGATACGGTCTTCTACACCGATGAGAATTTGAGGAAAAAGAAAATAAACGCGTGGTCGAGGGGTCGAGTCAAAGATATTCGAACCGAAATGGATAATTCATGAAATGCCGTAGTTTGTGGAAAATAATTATCAAACGATGTCCTCAAAATGTTCATGAATAATTATCAAAATTATGATAATAATGTTTTATTTTAATTAATATGTCTTTTTTTTTAATTATTAGTATGTTCTTTTTTTTTATTATTTTTAACTAAGATTTTTTTATTTTCAATTTTTATTTGTTGTCTAATTTAAAAAATATTTAATTAAATATTTAGTATTATTTTATTTCGTAAATGATCAAATAGATAATTTAAATTTTGTATATTAATTTAATTGATTAAATATATTTTAGTTTTAAATAATTAATATATATACGTATATATAAATATATATTTTAGTAATAATATATGTACATATGAAAAGTATGTAAAAATATTTAATAAGTGAAATTTTGGAATATAAACAGTAAATGAGGTTAGATAAGAAGGTAGGTTATTTTGAGAAATGCTTTTGTAAATTCGGTCATATTGGAAAGGGAGTCCTAATAGTCATTGATGGGTTGAGTTATAAATGGATAATTTTAAATCTACTTAATATGGATAAATCTAAATGAATATAAGTTCATTCCATCAATCCGTATATAACCCAAGACTATATTTGTTTGTAAGGATTATAATCCCGAAATTATATAATCCCAAAATTATTAAATTATTTTATAATCCCTAAATTAATAGTCCCAAATCTAAATTTGAAAAAACAAACAAGACACTTGAGATTAATTGTTCTATCCCTTGCAAATAAACATAGCCCAAGAGTTTTAAGATTTTTACCTTGTTTTGAGTTCGATATCTGTTTTGATTTTCGTCCTCACTCACAATTTTTTTATTTATATTTTTTGGAAATTAGAAGAATTGTTTGGCTACTTTAATTTCTTAGATTATTATTAACCCTCATCCTCTTGAAAATCGGTGTACTCAAATCACAACTCATTAATTTTCAGAACTTGGAAATATTTGGAAAAAAAAAAAAGTTCACCCATTTTTCGAAGAAGTAACGCCTTTTTTTTTAAGTAAGAAATTCATTCTCAACTACCTTATCATGATCTAGTAGTAAAATTTAGATTAAAGTGTTGTATTGTGGCTTAATTAATATAGGAAATTGATATTTTTGCATCTTAAAATAATATTTTTACATAAATCTCTCTTACATATAGATAGAACCCATATTTTATTTGGAAATATCAGCTCGCTTAATATAGAGCAAAGGAAGGTATTAGATTGAAATTAAATTTGAATAGCCCAAAGTATACAGGCCGGGAAATTGAAACAAATCCAGAATAAGGTGCCAAAGCCCAAACAATTTTTGTCATTTTATTTTCTTTTTGTAACTCTTATATACTAAACATGCCACGTCAATAATAGTATGTTTTCTAGTCTTAATAAAAGGTCAACAGAAACTAAATGGAGAACATAATTCCATAAGCAGCAGATACACATTACTGGAACAGTGAGAATTTGTATAGATAAGCATGGGAATTATCACATTGCAAAATAAACACTAATTCCGGAATAATTCTACACAGTTATAAAGATGATTTTGTAGAAGTACATGACTGAGGAAAAAGCAAAAAGACGAGCATCGGGCCCTTATCCCTTCCCCTACTACTACAAATTTTTGTTGAGTAATTATTTTAAAAGAGAAGATTATGCAACCCCACAAAAGCTG
Source organism: Panax ginseng (assembly GCA_020205605.1). Taxonomy (NCBI): domain Eukaryota; kingdom Viridiplantae; phylum Streptophyta; class Magnoliopsida; order Apiales; family Araliaceae; genus Panax; species Panax ginseng. The sequence goes on along the minus strand of CM035133.1, from coordinate 2,079,970 downwards.
ATCTTACTCTGAAAAGAACCGACTTCTTTCCCCCACTATCATTCTTCCAAAGCAGCACCATAAACAATAAAAATAAAAAACACTGAAAGAACAGCCCCTACCCTAGTCTGCTCTGGACTGCCCAGCTCGTGAAGACAAGATGATGCCAACAATGAGACCGTACAGGGCAAGAGCTTCAGCAAAGATGAGTATAAGGATCATGCCAACAAAAAGCTTAGGCTGCTGTGCATTAGCTCTGCAAAACAAATCATACTCAGAGAGCAAGCAGTTGACCAGCTTCCAAGCATTTTCATTGCATTAATACCTCAGTCACCTATAATAATAGTCTACTGGACATATTTGCAAAACAACTAAACATTCATAATTCATACTCCAGTTATTGCAGAATAACAAAATTAACTACATTACTTCTATTTTTCTTGTCAATTGCTACATCATTGTTTTGAAATTGGTGTCCTGAATCTCCTGTAGCATTAACCAATTTCTGGCTCCAAACTACATAGTACATCCAAGACATGAGCGCAAGGCTCCCTCCCTCCCAAGATAGGAGACACTTTCATTCATTTTGTTTTGCCAATTCACTTGAAAAGAGAAGCTTACTCTCCTTGCCTACATATTCTCTCTCTAAAAAGCTTTCTCTCTCTCTTCTTATTAAAGTTCTGATCATTTGAGAAGAGGAAATTGGCCTAAGTTATTTAGTTTAATTTATTTGAATTATCTCTTGCTTATTTAAATTTATAGATATACAAATATAAATTGTTAAACACAATTATAAATATCTATATTTCATCTATTTATCAAATAAAAAGTCAGTACTTAGAAACCGAGACTACAGAGATATTCCTCTAAGTGAAGGAATCAGACCGTACTATTTTTCAAAGTCCTAAGTGGCTTTTTATTGATATTATTTATATAAATATCGTAAAGTAAATCCACTTGATAGTTCAAAACAACTAACCCTGGGATATTCCTCTAATAGAGAGTGAATCATCCGAACTGGATTTGAAAATCTAAGTGATCTATCGAAAATATTTATATAAATATCAATTGTGAAACTATAAATTTTGTCAGTACTTAAACACCGAGACTACGGAGATATTCCTCTTAAGCGAGGGAATCGGACCGTACGATTTCTCAAAGTCCTAAGTGGCTTTATTTATAATCATTCACATAATAGATAAAATATTAATTATATATTCTTTGAGTTAAACAAATATATTTGTTATATCAAGTATTGTTTAACTAATTCATTCACTATACTTGATAATTACAGTTTAACTAATTCATTTTCATAACTGATTTATTTGCAATATTTTATATCAACAAGTATTTGATCATAAATTCATTTATTCATAAAATACTTGTTGCACAATATAAAAGTTATTTAAACTTTATATCACAAACTCAAGTAAATATATCTACTTAAATAGAAGCATATTTGATTCAAAGCTTAAAACAACTTATCTACTTAATCAGAAGCATCTTTACTTTAAATATATAAAAGTTATTTAAACATCCAAAGATATATCTGTTTAATCCATAGAAATACGTTATTTATTATAAAGAATAAATAATTCTTTATAAAATTGCATTAAACTTTATATCTGCTTATACAGAAGCACTTTTAAACTATACTAAACTTGATATATTTGCTTAATCAAGAAGCATATTTAAACAAATATAAAAGTTACATAAACTTTTATAACTGAGTTGAAATTCACATATGCTTACATAAGAAGCACATTTCACATATAAAAGTTATTGAACTTTTACTTGATCTTTAATTCTATCTGGTTATTTTAGAAGCATATCTGTATCAAAAACTTTTGTAAAAATGGAAAGAAAGAGTTAGTTTATTTTATATACATGTGAGAAAGATGAGAAATTATTCGACCAAGACCAGAGTGGTCAGCTGGGAGTTGGATCTCTAGTGAACTTGTGAGGTGAGTAAGAGGTTGTTTCAAGACCAGATTATAGAATAAAACTGAACTCAAAAGAAGTACAACTAAGCTTGAAGAGGGAGCTGGGAGCTTGCTGTCCAAGATATATTAGTTGTACATACTAGGATGTATGTTGTGAACCTGACAAATCTATGTGCATTGTGTAATTGAATTTTTATTATCTTGCATTTTAATTTTGGACACTGCAAATTAATTATCTAAAAATTCAAAAAAGCCTAAGGTAATTTTTTAATCAGTAATAATTTATTCAACTCCGTTCTAAATTATTATTGAACTTTCATAATCTACTTTAGTTTTACGTTGCAATGCATCTGCTTCTAGATAGCACTAACATGTACCAACTTGAGAACCAGTACAAATTGACATCATCAAACAATAAATTAGATCAAATGGGAAAAACATACCTAACACCAGCATCACCAACAATTCCAATAGCCATTCCAGCAGAGAGCCCAGCAAGACCACAAGCAAGGCCAGATGAAAGGTGTGCATAACCATCAAAAAGATAGTAGGATTTGGCCTTGGGGTTAATTCCAGTACTGATAATAACAGCGATAATCAAACCATAAATACCCAATACACCAGCCATAACAACTGGCACAATTGACTTCATAACCAGCTCTGGCCTCATCACTCCCATTGAAGCCACTCCTACACCACTCTTCGCCGTGCCATAGGCAGCACCCATACCTATATGAAATCAATGACATGCAGAATCAAAATCAAGTACAATATATAGCTGCAAAGAAAACCAATTAAACAAGTACAATATATACATATGTATGTAGATTTGCCTGTAGATTTTTTTTAATCAAATGTATATAAGATAGTATAAAGTGAAAAATATGCAGGTATATGTTGGTATGTTTAAGCAAGAGAGGGGCTTTAATTCCATCGGGTTCCCTTTGTGAGTATTTTGCACTATTACACTGTTCACCTCTTTGACTATAAGAAGGATAATTGAATGACTTTGTAATCACAAAATAAAATAATGAATGTGTGGTTTTCTCGTGTTATGATCTTCTTTCTTAACAAATGAATAGGTGGTTTTCTCATGTTAGCATCTTCTTACTGTTTCCTCAAACTCTTTCCATGAACAAATTATTTGCATTATAAAAGTGAACATGGTGTGTGCCATCACACTTGGTATATCTACATATAAGCCTACCAGATGAAAAGCCCATATTAGTAATAAATATCCTCCTCTGTCCCAAATTACTCTCCCCCTTTCCCTTCAATGTGTTCCAAAACCTTGTCACTTTAGTTTCTAACTTATGCTAACTGACAGCTATACCTATGTTTTGATAAAGGATATATCTAGTGCGGAGTACAATATGGAACCCAATGAAACTTTTTACACCAATCTCATTACATTCTAAAAATTTTCAAAAGTAAAAAACAACAAAATCGAGATGGAGAAAACATTACATAAAATGTATAATATAAAAAAAGAATGTATATTTAAACTTATAAGATAAAAAGTCTAAATTCACAAAAAACAGATTTCTATTTATAAGTATATATCTATAACAATTTCCAATCTTGTATGTGTTTTCATTATTAGAAGACCAGTTGCATTCTATTGCAAGGAAATAAAAAAGCAAACAGCTGATATTGACTTCAAAATTGTTAACTAGGCTCGGACACATTGAGTACATCCTATACATGTATCATAAATCTTTACTGAATGTGACATTGGATCTATACATTTTTGAACGTCATAAATTTTCGATATAGTAAACTTATAAATGAATGATATATTTAGATACTAGACGAATCAATAAGTTACCAGAAGAATTTTTAATCTACTTCTAATCTACTTCTGCAGTGGCTTATGAGAGAGGGCCAAAATACTTCGATTTCTTATGTTTGTGCAAACATGATTAAACCTCACGTAACAAACATGCTGATTTGAATTAATTTATGAATATAATATTAGAATTTATATGATTAATACTACTTATTCAACAAATTCGATTGATTGATACGAATTGATTTTCTGTTACGATAAATTGATGAAACAATAGCCAGTCCAATAGCTGCTTCAGCGGCTGCAATAGCTATAACAAAAATGGAGAAAATGGCTCCTTTTAATTAATTGACGACTATCAAAAAAATCAGAAAATGTTACAAAATTGATATTAACTGCATTCAAAATAAGTTCAAGACACATAAGGGCCCTAACCATATTTCGACTCGTGATCAATCCATAAAGACCAACAGAAAATAAATAGGCACTCAAAACAAGTACATGTTCGAGCATCATTAAAAAACTCCTTATCAATCTCGATTCATTTCAATATGAACAAAAATTCAACCGATTCGATTAACTAGAATATAACAAGTACGGAAAAAAGAATATATTGGTAATACATCGAACTAAAGCATTTCTATTTTATATATGAATTCAAATAAAATTGAAGGGAAATAAATGTGATAACCCAGAACAAAGTTTGATTTGGATTTCCAGTTCGAAATATTTTTTTATTGACGAGCTACGGCAATTGCACCTATTAACGCAACTAATAGAATTATTGAAATGAGTTCAAATGGAAGAAAAAAATCTGTTGATAGATGAATCCCAATTTGTTGACTATTGCTTATCAAATCTTGCTCTATAATCTGGTTTGATTTTGTAGTCCAAATAATCCCGTACCATGACGTATCTGGAATAGTAGTAATTAGTGAAACAAAAATACTTGTACAAACCATCGAAGTAACCCCATCTCCAATGGTCCAAAGATGAAAATCTTTGTAATATTCGGAACCATTCATGAACATCACAGCAAAAAGAATTAAAACATTTATGGCCCCTACATAAATAAGGAGCTGTGCAGCAGCTACAAAATGGGAGTTCGATAGAATATAGAATAAAGATGTACAAACAAGAACCAATCCCAATGAAAAGGCGGAATAAATTGGATTGGGAAGTAATACCACTCCCAGACCTCCTAATATAAGACCCGATCCCAGAAAGACTAAAAGAAAATCATGTATTGGTCCAGGTAAATCCATTATATATAAAATAAGAGATAAATAAATCGAAATCTTTCATAACTTTATTGACCCGGCCAGGAAAAAAAGTCACTCTATTTTTTTATGAAACTTCTTAATTATTAATTCATTATTAATTGAATGAAATTTGAACAGATGTGGATTGATCTAGATATAGTTATTCGACCTATCTCGCTCTTTATCCGAAAGAGTAGCTTGAAACTATATATTTTTAAATCATTAATAATTAATATATAATATATAGATTTAAAATCAAAATTAAACCACGATTATCATCAACAAAACCAATCAATAGTTTGGAGTTGTAGTTATTCACCAAGTAAAAACCTCACTCTTTTAGATCAAAGGGGAGTCTTATTAATTGGGAATTGCTCTTGAATCAAGCATTTTTTATTTCAGGCAAATTCAAAATAGTTCGAGTTGTGTAATCGTCAATTACTGCCATCGGTAACCGTCCCAAAGCAATTTGATTATAATTCAATTCGTGACGATCATACGTAGAAAGTTCATATTCTTCAGTCATTGATAAACAATTTGTTGGACAATACTCAACGCAATTACCACAAAATATACAGATTCCGAAATCAATACTGTAATTAAGCAATCGTTTCTTTCGAATATCCATTTCCAATTTCCAATCAACAACGGGTAGATCTATAGGACATACACGAACACATACTTCACAAGCAATGCATTTATCAAACTCAAAGTGAATTCGGCCGCGGAAACGCTCCGATGTAATCAATTTTTCGTAGGGGTATTGAATAGTTACAGGTAAACGATTCGCGTGTGATAAGGTAATCATGAAACCTTGACCAATATACCTTGCAGCTCGTACTGTTTGTTGACCATAGTTCATGAACTCAGTTACCATAGAGAACATATCGTGAATTTCTATAAAAAAATTTATGCTTGTTTTTTTCTCTTGTTTGAGACAAGTCGTGAAGATATAATATCGTATTCCTTTACAGTGAAAGAAGTTGGGAAGAGGTTGTTAATAATAGATTGCCGAGAGAAATGGGTAAAAGAAATTTCCATCCAAGATTTAATAGTTGGTCCATTCTTAGCCTTGGTAAAGTCCATCTTGTTGTGATAGGAATGAATAAGAACAAATAAGTTTTAGCTAATGTAATAAAGATACCAGTTAATCAAAAAACCGAAATAATTCGGTTAAAATAATTCGGTTCGGTTCGATAATTCGATTTTATCCGTTTTTTGCTCACTCCTAGTTAACATGTGAGGCTTCTCTCCAATTTCCGAAGCAAATGTGTAATACTCCATGGTCCCACAGATGGTATTTATATTTTAAAATTTGTAAGCATTATAAAATATCCATCAAAATTACTTAATATATTTAGAAAATTTTGGTTGAATTTATTGTTTTCCGTATAGTTGTAAACTCAAGCAAATAGAGCCTGGTTAAGCTCAAGTCTAATTCGTTTAATTTTTTATTATAAAAATAAAAATAAATTATTAATTAAATGTTAAACAGAACAATTCTAAACACTCAATTCGTTTAATTAAACGAATATAGAAGCTTGGTTTAAATAATTTAAATAGAGCTCAACTTGGGCTTTGAGTCGAGTCAGGCCTACCTCGCAAGCATCCCAGTTCATAGGCTTGTCAATTGACTTGATCAATCCTGAAACCCGAAAGTTTGGCCCATTAAAAACTCATTTAAATTTTAGGGTCCTTAACACTAATATACAATAATTAGAAAGTATTTATAAAAATAATACATACACAAAATAATTACAAAAATAACACAATTCATATTAATAAAGAAACCTACAATTAAGGAGAAGTAACTGCCATAATTAATCATTCAAATTCCAATATCTGGGATCTAACCACAAAAACAAATTCAAATTCAAATTTTATAGGAAAGACTGCACAAATTTTGTACTTTGCAGGAGGTGGCGGAGGCAATTTTCAGAGGAGGTGAAAGCTTCGGAGGAGGTGGTAGTGGTGGCTTCGGAGACGGCGGTGAAGGTTATGGAGGAGGTAGCAATGGCAATGGTGCGCGGTGGCGTGAGATGGCGGTGGTGGCTCGTGGTGGTTCTGAGCGGTGGAGGTGGAGGTCAAGGTAGTGGCGGGAGCAACCATTTTCTAATAATAAAAGGAAATTTCGAGATCTCGCAGAGAAAAGATCATTAGTAATGTAATGGCTTTGCAGAAAGCAATTAAAGTTCATGACATGTAAGCAAGAGATAAAGACATAATTGATGTCATCATGTAATAAGCTAGCTAGCTACTTAATAATAGCACTGGAACACCTTCAGTTCTAGTTTTATAAACAAATTTTGTTTTCTGAATAGCAAAGAGAGAGATAAGAGAGTGATGTGTAATGTAATGTTGATAACCAAACCTTCGTACCAAGGTAACCAAATTTTTATACCAAGGTAACCAAACCTTGGTAACCAAGGTAACCAAACTTTTATACTGAGGTAACCAAACTTTTATACCAAGGTAATCAAACTTTTATACTAAGGTAACCAAACTTTTATACCAAGGTTACCTTTGTAAGACCCCAAATTTCATGAAATAAAAGTATTCAATTTTTTATAATTACTATTCATGAGTTACTATTCATGAGTTATTATTCACGAGTTACTATTCATGAGTTACTATTCACGAGTTACTATTCATGAGTTATTATTAACGAGTTACTATTCACGAGTTACTATTCATGAGTTACTATTCACGAGTATTATTCATGAAGCATGATAATTTTTTTGTAAGAATGCATTACTCAATAATTGTTACAGTAATTACTGTTAAATATTTTATTTTATTGATTCAATAATTGCTACGTTAAAATTTTATATTATTGTTGTTTTAATAATTATCACCACAAAATATTTTCCATTATCAGATCAATGATTAATATTATTTGTGAATAATTAATTATTGATAAGGAAAATATTCATTTTATGTGGTTATAGATGGAGAAAAAAAAAATTTATTTGACAATTGTTGAAAATTGATATTTTATCTTTTCTAATAAAATATATTATTATATTATAGTAATATAATAATGGTGATATTTTACAATGAATGTGTGATATATGAATAAATGAGGAGGAATAGTAGTTTTGTTGCATTAAATGCTAAACACATGTTTTGTGTGTTACAAAAATGTTTAACACATGTTAAACATGATGGTATACACAAATTTTGATCTGAAATATGATTATACTCTTGTAAAATCGCTCTGTTTATGGATTTCATCTAATTTCATTTGGAATTTGGAAAAACTTTCTTCAGTAAAGTTGTAGAGAATTGAATTTTCTATAAAAAAAAATGTGAGATTCGAATTTTTCGATAAAAGGGCTATTTATTATGAATTATTGAAGTCCTAATAATTGATTTTGGAAGTTTAAATTATTTTATAAAAGAAAACGCTTTTTTTTTTTTTTTTCTGTAGGGAGCATGTGGGAAATGCTAGGAATTGAAATCTAGAATGAGTACGTAGAAGATTATATATATATATATATATATATATATATATATATATATATATATATATATTAATATTTATTAAATTTTCTACTTTGGTGTTTCTAAGCAATTTCCTATAAATAGGTGCTTAGGTTATAATTGAAAATCACACGTAAATCAAGTTTTCTCTCTATATTATCGAGCGTATTCTTGTGAGTATTTTGAGTATACTTTGAGTATTGCTATACTCTGCAAGTTCGTTAATTACGTTATTCCACCAAGATCGCTTTTTGAGGTAAGGGATAATAAGGGATTTTAAGGGTTATTATTTCGAAATTCGTCTGAACCTTCAAAAATTCTGGAAAAATTTGAAATAATAATTTGATGAGTTTTGTTGATTGTGTCCAAAAATGGCGATTTTTGGATGTATACATTAGGAGTTATGGATTTTATGAGAAAAGACTATTTTAAAAGTAACTGCTTATAACTCCTTGTGGTTAACTCCAAAATTGATGAAATTTTTATTGGGAATACATCTATATAATATCAGTATACCCTGTGAATTTCAGAATTTTTGAATAAAAGTACAATTTATGATAAATGTCTGAATATTCGGTGGTTTTGCCATATGAAAAATAGTAAATAAATTTTAAAAATTCTGAGAAAAATATATATTCAATATGGGACTATATTCTTCTAAATTCCAGAAAAGAAATATTTTTAAAACTTATTTGGTATTTTTCATGAAAATGTTCTAGGTATGAGTAAATGAATTAAATATGTTATGTGAATTAAAAAAATTGGAAAATATGATTTTATGGCTTGAGAATTATATATGAGATATATGCAGATTTTTGATGAGGGTTTTGGCTATTGGTGATGAGATCTTATGAGTTTGACATTTTATGATGATTAAATGCATTTATTAGTAAAGTGTAAATAATTAAAATAAATTATTTATAAGTTTAAGAAATGATTAAAATATTATGGTAGAATTAATAATATTAGATTATGAGATTATTAAGTGATTTATAACATTTTGATTAAGTTGTTATGAGATCATTGATTTATGAATCTTACTCTTAAGATTAAAACTATATATTGATTATATTGATTTTATTATCATATATAACATTTTATAACCCTGATGTTGAAATTCTCTTTCACTGGAGTGTAAAGATGGGTAGATTATTGGTATGATCATGATTAGGGTTCTCTTTGGCCAGTAGTGAAAAGTTGAATTGTGACTTTGGTATGATCACCGCTTAATTTGAATTTATAATTGAATATCTTTAGCTTAAGCCAGCAAAGGTGAATTGATCAACATGGTTATAATTATTGTTTATATAAATTTCGAAATGATTATATATTTTTTGAGATATTAATATATTTGGCTGTAATGTAATGCAAATATGAATCTGTTGAGGAATATCTTCGCCAGTAGTGCAAAGATGAATTGTTGATGAATATCTTTGGCTGTAGCAAAGAAGATGAATTGTTGATGAATATCTTTGGGTCGTAGTGCAAAGATGACCTGTAGTTGAATATCTTTGGCCTGTAGTGCAAAGATGAACTGTTGAAGAATATCTTTGGCCTCAGTAGCAGAGATTGAATGGCTGTTGATGAATATCTTTGGCCCGTAGTGCAAAGATGAATTTATTAGTATGATTATGAGCAGAGGCGTGATTTGGTATAACCATGATCTTTGATATTTCGTAAAGACAAATGATGAAAATTATCTTACGTCCGAATGAGAAAAGGAATTTAGAACAACAATTACGATTATGAAGTTATACATGTGATTGTGGGGATGGAATTGTTGATTGATGTTACGTGGATAAAACATTGTTGGTGGACTTTTAACATGGAGAAGATAATAGACTTTATAGTCTATTTGACTCTTCTAATGGATCGCTTTCGTTCACCGCAACTATGGTTGAAATTTTTATCATCTACCATATGTTCTAAATCTACGATTTATTATTGAAGAAGGCTATTGATAATTTAATTATCTTTAGTCATGATATTTTTTATCGAAGCTAGTTGTGCTCACCTTTTTTGCTTCACAATTTCTTTCGTAATAAAAAGAGTAAATGGGTTGAAAGGGAATAACAGGGGAATAGAAACGGTGGTCTATAGATGTTGAGGGTGAGGTGAATTCAACTTTGGAAGGTGTTTTATTACTATTATACAAGATGTTTAATGACATACAACATCGAAAGTCATCATATACCAAAGACTATCTATATGATCTTGGAGTCTATTTGAAATATAACTCTCAATTAGAGCGGTGGAGATAATGATATGTCAAGAGAAGACTCACCATTGGAAAGAATATGATAGTAATCTTCTAATTTTTTTCTTTGGGGTCTATTAGGTCAACCAAGAATAATTCTCTCGGACATATGATATCTATCATAACCTGTGACGCATGGCCTCCTCAGACGAAGGTTTCTTGAGCACTTCCCAAAGATTCTAATTTTTAAAACAGGTTTGACTATACCTTTATGTAAGGTGTCATTGTGACGTCTACATAGTTGATATATATTTGTATCCAAACTCACAAAGATATGTGTTGTTGTATTTTGTACGACAATTGTTGTATTAAAGTTGTAGTTATTTTCTGTACCATGTATTTGGCGACTCAGAATGGGTTGGATGGAATGGACCTATTTTGGGGTCGTCACAACCTTGGTATGAACGTTTGGTTACCTTGGTGTGAAGGTTTGGTTACCAACTGCACTATGAAAAAACTGATGGTGTGGAGGTGGATTGGTTACCTTGGTATGACAGTTTGGTTACCTTGATATGAAAGTTTGGTTACCTTTGTATGGAGGTTTGGTTACCTTAGTATAAAAGTTTGGTTACCTCAGTATGAAAGTTTGGTTACCTTTGTATGGAGGTGTGGATTGGTTACCTTGGTATGAAGGTTTGGTTACCTTTGCATGGAGGTTTGGTTACCTTAGTATGAAGGTTTGGTTACCTTAGTATAGAGGTTTGGTAACCTTGGTATGAAAATTTGGTTACCAATCGCAGACTATATAAAAAAGCGCAGGATGGTAACCTTGAGATGAAAGTTTGGTTACCAACTGCACTATGAAAAAATTGCAGGTGTGGATTGGTTACGTTGGTATGAAAATTTGGTTACCTTGTTATAAAGGTTTGGTTACCAACTGCAATATGAAAAAAGAGTGAACAAAACACCAATAAAAAATTCACATCACACACTCACCTCTCTACAATGTAATAAATAGATCAATAAACACCAATTAACAAAAGAAAGTGATCATAAATTCATAATCAAACGCATATTTTGCATAAAATTAAGATCATAAACCCCAAATGAATAAAATTAAAGAGAAAACCTTAAAAGCTGGTGAGAGAGAGAGAGAGAAAATATAAGTACTTACAAAAATAAAGTACAAAGAAATATGAAGAACAATTGAAAGAATGAAAGAGAGAGAAGATGGTGATAGATACCAAACTATATATAGATATAGATATAGATATATGGAGAGTGAACTTCAACTAACACTCTGCTTTTGGTGAAAGAGAGAGAAGATGGTGATAGATGTATGGGAAGATGACTTGTGGAGTGAGAGTGAACTTCAACTAAGACTCTGCTTTTGTATGTAAATATGAAATATGTTCTCATTTTACACCCAACGCCATAGTAGAAGTAGGAGGAGATGAGAGAGAAAATGGAAGAATAAAAGAAGTGCAGTGGGTAGAGACGAAGTCGGCGAGAGTAGCGTCTTCATCTTCTCTCTTCACTTTCCAACTCGCACCTACCAAAACTAATTCCCTAAATTAAGAAATCCTAATTGCACTAGATTATAAATAAATATGGAAAAATGTATTATTTTTATAATTATTTTATGGATGCACCATTATTGTAATTATTTTTTAAAATGTACTAATATATGTAATTTATCCTAAATTTTATTTAGGAGTGAGTTAAGTCGAGTTTGGACAAAAATTCAAACCGAAAGTAAAATTCAACTCCACCTTTGTCAATAAGTCGTTTGGCCAGTTATAGACCCAATCTCAATCGAAATGGGGTTGGGGGTGCGTCCGGTACAACATGTACCGGACTAACGACCGGTACAACATGTACCGTTATATACTTTCTTTTACAGTTTTTTTTTCAAACTTACTCTATTATTTTTTATTTATTATTCTTTTAATTGTGGTTAAAAAAAAAATTACACTGTATCGATCATTAGTACCTGCACCGGACGCCCCCAAATTTATCGAAATGTAGTGTGAAAGTGTATAAAATAAATATATTTGTTATTACATATTTATTTTCTCAATTTATATTTATATTTAATATTTTTAATTAAAAATGAAGTATCATATTTTCTTTAAAGTGGTCACCGATTAGAATAATATAGATAATTAATATTATATTTAATATCGTACAATATTTTTTTAATATTTGTGGAAAACTATAAAACGATTATATAGGGACGAAGGGAGTAACATATATTGTTTGACCCTATCGGCAAAATAAACTACAGGTTTTAGTATAATCGCCGAAGAGCCGAAGCCTCAAGAGCACAAATAGTTAACAGTCTCAGCTCAGTTCAGCTACGGCATACAAGAAGAAGAGAAGAGAAGATAATTTTTTTGGGTTGCTTGAAAATGGCAATAACATTAAACAGTGGATTCAAAATGCCGATTATTGGTCTGGGCGTTTGGCGTATGGACGGCAAGGACATCAAGAATCTCCTCCTCAACGCCATCAAGATTGGGTATCGTCACTTCGACTGTGCTGGTACTTTCTCTCTCGTCTATCTATGTCTATACATGTAGTGTATAATTGTATGTTTTATGTGATATATACCTTTATACATCGTGGGTGTGCTGGAAAATGTGATATTCTTTGAGTTGGGAGGGATAATCTTTTTGTGACTCGATCTTCATGTTTTGCCAACCCACTTCAGGATTCAACTGATTTCAAGGTTAAACAAGCGGACTATCTTCTTCTTCTTCTTCTTCTTCTTCTTCTTTTTTTCTCTCATTTTAACTTTGCTAGTAAATCTGCTAATTTTTTAGGGAAAAAGCAAATGATTCAAGGTCAATTAATTAGGAGGGATTTTATTGAAGATTTCTTTAGTTTATCCTTTGTATATGCAAATGTGTTGCAAGTAGAATGCATCCAAAAGGGGTTTAACCCATGTGGATAAACAGGCCTTGTGACTTCATAAAAATCATAATATTTTAAGTGGCGCTTACAGTTTAGTAAGAATATGAAACTCATGGTACTGATAAATCATATTACAGAGCCAAATGACTAAATGGATAGATTCATATATCAGGATTTCATTTTTTTACACTTCCGAGCTTGCTTTCCAATATCAAGCACAAGCCATCTATGCAAGTATTGTCGAAAAAGGAGTAAGTTTTTACTTGGTTTGCTGTTAATGAATGAACAAAATAACACTCCTGAATTTGTTAGACTAGTGAAGCACCATATAAATCACTTCACATACACCAACGGTGTCGATGGCTAGAGTATTGTCCCTCATTTATACATGCACAGCAACATGACAAAGTCTCATCTTGTATTATTTATCTACTATTAATAAATGTTATGAATGAAAAACATCTGGAATTTGTACTGTAACACTGTAGATTGCTTGTAGTTCTGCTCTCTGTGTCCTTATGGTATTTCAAGGGCTTTTTCATTGATGATGTTTGGCACCGCTTGCAGCTGATTACCAGAATGAAGTAGAAGTAGGAGAGGCACTCACGGAGGCATTTAATTCAGGGCTTGTCAAGAGGGAGGATCTTTTCATTACTACCAAGGCAAGAATGTTGTAGTAAACTGTTTTCTTTCATTGTCTTCGGTTTTTAGAATTTTTCCGGTTCTAGATTGTGTGGGAACAACAATAGTGTTGACATTATTTGTGCCCTGTTTGCAGCTTTGGAATTCAGACCATGGACATGTCATTGAGGCTTGTAAAGACAGTCTCAAGAAGCTTCAGCTAGACTATCTAGATCTTTACCTTGTTCACTTCCCTGTAGGAACAAGGCATACTGGTGCTTCCTGCTTTCACTCTCAGTCTCTCACCATTCATGTCTGTCTATTTCTTATTACATTCTAATCTATCATAGTTTTACTCCAGAATTGAGGTTGTATGGTTTGATATCATATTTGGGCTGATCTCTTGAAAAGTATAGAATGTGATAACTAGAAGGAAAAAAATGAGAACTCAGACATACCAAACTGGATCATTTATGAGTGCTGGTGGAGTACTCGGCCTGAAAATAAACTGATCTGTGCAACCTTTAGATAAACTCTTGTGGGGAAAGATTGGTAGAATTTGGCTGAATTTTCACACAATGTATGGTTTTCAAATATTTAGCTGATAAATTAGATTTCATTCTCCAATTTGATTACCTACGTCACATATTTCTAAGTGTGAAATCTGTGTTCAAGCATATTTGTTTTGTTTCATAAGGAAGGCTTTGTTAATTTCATTTATGTTTTTTGGCTCACTGAAAATAGGAGTTGGTACAACTGATAGTGCCTTGGGTGAGGATGGGGTCTTGGACATCGACACCACCATATCCTTGGAAACTACTTGGCATACTATGGAAGAGCTGGTCTCCATGGGCTTAGTTCGTAGCATAGGAATAAGGTGAATAAGGTGGTCTTCATTTAACTCTAAGAAATTTATCCCAATTTGTTCATATTTATTTCATGAGTTCTTGAAAACATCAATGAAAGAAATTCTGTTTTGAAAGGAGTAAGTTAAGGAATACAACTTACAAGACCGCAGTTAACCTTATTTTCTTTTTTCTATCCAATAAAAGTAAGAATAAAAAAATTATACCAACAGACAAGCGATAATTACAGCTTGCTTAGGCCATCTCAATAAAAATTTTGAAATATCAAGGGTATAGAAGAAGTGAAATATCTTAATTAGAACAAATTTCTTACCAATTTACTCATTTTCACTTCCTGAGTATTCTCCTATGAATAATATAATGATTTCAACAGGAGGTTACTTGTTTATAGTGAGCTGTGGTTAAAATGCTTCATCGTGTTCTATACATAGTTTACTTGTTCTGATTGCAAATTTTGCGTGCAGCAACTATGATATTTTTCTAACTAGAGATTGCTTGGCATATGCCAAAGTGAAACCTGCTGTAAATCAGATTGAGACACATCCTTACTTCCAGCGTGAGTCTCTTGTCAAATTCTGTCAAAAGCATGGGGTCTGTGTCACAGCTCACACACCGCTTGGAGGTGCTGTGGCCAACACTGAATGGTTCGGTTCGGTATCGTGCTTGGATGATCCCATTCTTAAGGTTGGTTAAAATTCCTCTTACACTTTTAAAGTGCTTAGATTATTCCTCTCATTCTCGAAGATAATTTATTAAAGGGTGCTGATTCTGTAAAATTGTCGACACAATATTTGCTTATGCGTGGTTAGGGTCTAACTGAGAAATATAAGAAGACCGCAGCTCAAATAGTTCTCCGCTGGGGTATCCAACGAAACACAGTTGTCATCCCCAAGTCATCAAAACTTGAGCGACTCGAGGAGAATTTCCAAGTTTTTGACTTTGAGCTAAACAAAGAAGAAATGGACCTCATCAAAACTATGGAGCGCAACCACCGGACCAATCAACCTGCCAAGTTTTGGGGCATTGATCTTTATGCTTAATGCATAAGTCATAAGTAATCAAGTCCTTTTATACCTCCATAAGTTATGGTATCCCCTGGTATTCTGCAGAGAATAAGGAGACATGGACTCTACAGAATTCCATCCTACTTGTACCCATGTTTGGAAGTTATCTTTTAATGTTGTTTCTATCATATCCGTCACTCAAGGAAACCATACAATTTTCATTATAATTTCTTCTTCAATTAAAATTCCTTGCAAGAGCGGGATTACCCTTCCTTGTTGAAAACTTGAATTAATTTAAATTAAGACTACATTTCCAGTATGAAAATAGTATTGGAATGACAGTATTTGTTGTTAGCTTTGCCTCATGCAGGAACTGAAATTTGCCCTGTTCATTATTTGGTAAAAACATTGGATGCAATCCTTTTCAGAGGAGACTTGGTGGATAGAGATCCATCCTAGCTAATACCCAGAATTCAGTGGCATTGGTTTATTTGTTCTCTCTCACAGCACACAACCAAAATAGTAATAAATCTTCTTCTTACGTACTGCTTACTCGAATGATATTAGGATCATATGCATATTTTAATAATGTGTCATTATCCTCTGAATTTGGAGCAACGAAGCTCGTGGTCCTCTCCCATAACCATTTAAACAAAACAAAAAATGTATACATAAATATATTCACAAGGTCTTGACTTCCTCTTACCCAGTGTTGTTGCTCAGATTCCAGAGCTAAACAGTAAAAGAGTAATTACTTGTACAATTAAAAAAACCTCCCATCATTTGCTGAATTTCCTATCAAGTGAAATAAGTCGGACAAAAAATGCCCCAAACTCGTACCCAGTTCAGTACAAACGTAAACACATTAAAAGAATTACATGTAACAAACATACAAGGATATACATTCCCATATAAACATTAGTAAACAAGCGGAATAATAACCGTCCGGTTGCTAGGGTAATTGTCAAATTTACGGAGATACCACCTGTGTGTGTCTGCTGCTGCAAGTGCAAGATTTGCCACCTGCAATCAAAATAAATTTATACAATCTTTTAGGAAAATAATTAGTAATATGTAATAAAAGAAAATTCTGTTTGCAACTACTAATATTTTGATATTTCTTCAAGGGAATAAAGAAATACCACAAATGCGAAAAGTAACCAGATTGTGAGATCAGCACATCCACTAGCAACCAAAAGACCAGCATATATAACCTTCATTAGGAGCAAAAGGGCACATATAAAAATTTTGGTAAAACTTGACACTTCTCTTTAGTTTAGTGGACATACGAAGAACCGGGCATAATATACAAATCAAAAGAGTTGACAGAAAAAAACGTGAGTGAGAGAGAGAGACACTTACAATCTCAGCCAAGTAGTGTGGAGATGAAACATAATCAAACCAATCACCTTTGGGAACTAAATATGCTTCAGCTTGTGCCGTGTTCTCTCGCAACGAGCCCTATTCAAAGGGTGAAAGATATCATAAAGGTGCCAAACCTTAATAGCAAAAACTGTCAAATATGACCACTTACATAAAGTGTGAATAGCTGCAACTCACCAGAGAAATGCAATCATCCATTGTTTATTAAAAACTTCAGTAAATTCTGCTTTTCAATACTCCATCCGTTCCACAAAAAGAGTCTCGTTTGCAAAAATACTTTGTTCCACAAAATGAGTCTACCATGTAGCAATAGTAGTATAAAATGATACAATCATAATTTCATCATCACACCACACTACTAAACTAACATGTATACACGGAACACATATATATCCTTAATGTTTGCAAAAAGTAAATGAGACTCTTTTTGTGAAAAGGATGGGACTACTAATTTTCATTAATGCTACCTCATCATACTGAAAATCAAAGAACTACAATATAATATATAATGTGATATGAAGTTTGTGTATTAAAAATAAATCAATAATTTTTTTATAAATACATATAACTACAGATGAAAGAATGGAGCTCATAAGAAAAATGACAAGAAAATCAAACAGCTGGAGTGGCTAGACATAATACTTACAAGGATCGCATGACAACGGCGCTGGTGAACCCAACCCCATAAGAAAATAGCTGCCCCAATCCATGCGTACCATCTCTGCCTCATGAGAGGATTTGTTAATCCAAACGCATCAAATTCACCGACTGACATCTGATTCTTTCCCTTGACAATGAACTCCTCCACCCATTCTGTTGCAAATTTGAACACCTCAGGTGCAAATGTACAGCAAAGAGACAAGGGAGCGGCCGTGTAGAAGCTAGTCTCAGAAAGGTAACAAAATATCAGTAAAATACTTATGAAAAACAAACATAACAGTCAGTTAAGGAATGAAAAGAAAGGCAGAATTTCCTGCCAGTAATCAGTCCAGCTTCTAATCACAAAGCACAACCCTCAGTTGAATTGATGTAATACATTTCAGCAACAATTTTATAAATTATAAACATGCCAGAAGAGTCGGGATTTGAGTTTTCATGTGTTTGAGGATAAATCTGATCTATCAACTTCCAATCAACTTAAAAATAGGTTTAAAAGATAACAATGATCGAACTACATCCCAAAATAGAAAACATATTGATAACTGATTACCAACAAGCATAAAAACAGCCAACCACAATTCTGAAGGACTGTCCAACATAACTGGCATCTAGATTCATATTTTATGCTTACATGTCAGAGTTAATGTTACCTGCCATAGACTAGACCTGCAACATGTGATATCAATAACAAACACAGAATCAAAATAGTTTGTGTAAATGAGTAACAATTAATAGCCTAAACAAAATATGTTAGTAAGTATGACATGGTCAAACAGATTCTTCTTGGAGTGCAGTTACTCCTGTTGAAAATCTAAATCATGCAAGACTCGAGAGAATTAAATGAGAGGTTATATAGTAATAAAAAAAAACTTACTATAGGCCAGTGAGATAGCCAAAAATGTGCATCCGAGTTGTTGGACTATACTTAAAAACGTATATAGTCTCAAATAGGCGTTTCACAACTTGAGCTTCCATTAACATTAGAAGAAACACAGACTGCCAAACTGTATAGGTATGTGCTGTTGTTGTGGAGTGTGATGTATACAAGGAGAATATGTTCGACCCTCCAGTCAAATAGCTGGCAATAGAAGAATAAATCACTGGTTCAGATACATATGGAGCCATTCTATATGCATAAAACCAAGTCGCAACAATGAGAAGTGTTGTCCACAGAACACCAACCGCGTAATAGTGACAGAAGAATCTCTGTGGAACCGTGAATTTCTACAATGAACAATAACATTATTTTATAACTTAGATAAGTAGATTGCTAAAGAACAAACTAAAATAGACTAAATAGACAACATACACAGGCAGAAATGTTAAAAAGAACTCCTAATTAGAAGAATAAACCACTAGTTCATATTCTTTATTTCCAAATCATTTATTGAGCAACTTGCATTACAATATGAACTAAAAGAACTCCTAAATATCTGTAGAAAGAAACAATTTTGGGATCAATAAGAGTCCAAATCACTTCAAACCCTCAATCCAATGTCCACCAAATCCTAAACTAAACAACTTACACATAAACATTTGCAGATATATAGATGGGTGTATGTATAATTACTTACATGTGATGATGATTGCATTAATTTGCCTCTCTGAGCAAACCCAGCTACAACTTGGTGAAATCGATTAAGTCGAGACGAAGGTATGGAAGCGATGAGAATGGGGAAAATCCCGGCTATCCATGCCAATCTCAACAACCCAACAATCCCTATGTCCATTGAAATGATCAGACTGCACAAAAACAAACAAACATGAGTTAAATAATTCGTTCCAAAAGGTTCCTACACAGCTCCAAACAGGAGAAATTGCCACAAAACTACTTAGTATGCTCACTTTACTGCAACAAGTAACGAGAAGACACAATTGGAGCTAACATTTTCGGAATGTATTAAGAGTGCTGCTATGCTTTGAAGGCCGATAGTTTCTCCCCGAACTTGGGCTTCGCCAATTTTTACCAGATAGTGATTAATGAACTTTCCTACTGGATTCGGTCCGGACTCGAAAAGGATTTGTTAATATGATTTAAATCTGAGAATTGAAAATATGATTTAAATTTGAGTAAGGTTATACTTGATTTGTTTAAAATTAAAACTATTCGAATTCTTATTGTGGTTTGATATATATTTGATTAAATGTTCGATACATTCTCTTATTATATATATAAAATTTAAATCAAATTAAGATAATTAATTATTATTGTTTTGTTTTGTTTTTAATTTTGATTATAATTTTATATTTGTAAAGTGTAATAGTAAATATATTTTCTTATTTCTAAGTAAAATAACAAATTCAATTTATAATTATATTTATTACTCTATCCGTCCCATGATAAAAGTTCTAGTGAACTTTTCACGCATATTAAGAAGAGGAATGAAATGATAAAATTGTCCATAATAATATGTCATTAATTATTTTCAATGTATGTGAGAGAGTGACTTTCTAACTATTCAATTCAAAATATTCTCTCTCCATACTTATTAAATACGGAGAGAAAATATAATAATAAAAGTATGAGATATTTAATACTACGGGCATAATAGGAAAAATGTGTAAAAGTTTGATTATTAAAGGAAAGTGAACATTTAACATGGGACTACCTAAAATAGTAATAAGGACTTTTATCATGGGACAGAGGGAGTATAAAATTAGTTATTATATGGAGACTCGAATTCGAACTTGATTTTGAAGCTCACGAGTAGTTTAAATATAATTCGATCCGAGCCGAATCGAATCGAATCGAATTTGAGTACGAAATTATCATTTCGAGTGAAATTCGAGTAGCTATCTGTTCACTTTGGTTCGACTCATTTACACCATTAACCTTTCTTTATAACCTGTTTCACTGTTTGGAATAAGTTAAGCCAATGAAATATTGGTTGTTCGACACTACTTCGCATTGCCTCCAACTCCCCTCCATTACGCATTTTTTAAATTCTATTTAATACATAAATTATTTAATTTTAATAATTTTGTAATTAATGATAAATATATTTATAAATAATTGTTGATATTATGATCAATTCTACATATAAAAAATATTTTCACCATTAAAAAATAAAAAATTTATTTATTTTTAAAATTTTGATGAAAATTTTACATGTTCATTAAATGGTGAAAAAATATCGAATTACTTTTATTTTTGAAACAATTATACTATTCAATCTAGTAAATATATTAATATTACTCATAATTATAAAAATATGATGTGTAGAACCCTAACTTTTTATGAATAAGATTTATTTTTCTTTATATATTATTCTAAATAGTAAGGTATTGATTTGATAAATGTTATAGTTGTGGATGATATGCGCAAATTATACAAAGTAAACAGTTGTTAGAAAATATTCATTTTGTTGGGAATATTATATTCGGTAAAATACGACGGCACCGAAATAACCAATCATTGGTGGGATCCACAATGGAATAATTGTCGAATATAAAAAGCGACAGAAATAACATTTTTTAAAATTGACGGTAAAATTTTACCGTTAACTGTTGAAGTACCCGGTGATAAAAGTACAGTAATAGGCGTTATTCCACAGTAGTACGCGATATTGCACAATATCTCTGATTATTGATTCTTACATAAGAAGTCACTCAATTTCATTCAATAATTGTCACAGTAGTTGTTGCATAGTATCTCATATTATTGATTCAATAATTGTTACAGTAATATCTGCACAATATTTTATACTATAAAATCAATAGTTGTCACGACATGGTAACTCATATTATTAAAATAATATTATTAGTTAGCATAATTAACAATATCTAGAAAGTTATGTGAGTAAAGTGATTATGTTATCTAATTGCGCGCCAGCAATGATAAATCCTTATCGGAATATTTTCTGTGAATGATCTGGTTATCAATATTGTGAGTTATAATATTAATGATGAATATTTGTTGAAATATTGCATTGATTAAAGATAAGTATAATAATTGATGAGTGGTAGATATTTGTTCAATTTGTGATATAAATAGAAGAGTTTATTGTGAGACCCCAAATTTTATGAATAAAGATTTAAATTTCTCGAAATATATATTTTTTTTAATATTATGGTATGGATTTGATATAATGTTATAGTTGTGGGTAGTATTTATAAATTTTGCAAAGTATGCAAGTTGTTATAAAATATTCGTTTGGTCGGGGAATGTTCTTTTTGTTGGAAATATCCGTACGACGGCACAATCATTGGTGAACCCACAACGAAAGTATTATCGTAGTAATAAAACGACATAATTATTTTTATGAAATAACTTGGCGGAAGTTTTTTGAATTAAAACCGTTGAACTACTTGGTAGTAAAAAATACAAGAATGTCATGGGTCAGCATAAGAAGTACACCAGTATTGATTATTGATCTTGCGTAATAAAGTCACTCGGTTATACTCAATTATTGCTACAAAGAATTGATGCATCATATCTCTCATATTATTGATTCGAGTTATTGTCACAAAGATCATCTCGCATTATATGATATATTATTAAATCAATAATTGAGACGACAAAGTTATTCATATTATTAAATTGCAATATTTACAATGTCAGTAAGTTACGCCGAGGAGAGGTTTGGTCACCTAATCAATGGCGCTACTAATGGGATAAATCCTTATTGGAAAGCCCTCTTCACCGGAACGACTCGGTTGTTAAATATTGTGAGTTATAATATTAATGATGAATAAGTTCGTGTTGATTAAAGATGAATTTGATAGTTCCATTGTGTTGGGATTATTTGTGTTAGTAAAAATCGATATTTATTTCGATAATAATTGATGTCTGGAGATTATATTGTTCAATCGGGTATTTAGGGCACTTTTCGTGTCAGAGTACTATTCACGAGTTATTATTCATGAGTTATTATTCACGAGTTACTATTGAGTCACATTCACTTACTATTAGGGGAGTTGGTGCAACATTGATGATACTTGCATGACTAAGTTAAAAATGGAGGTATAGTTGAAGGTACTATACTATAATTAATTTTTTCACATGTTTAGAACTATTGAGTCACATGATTTACTATTGATTCACATGATTTACTATTAGGGGAGGTGGTGCAAGTTTGATAATACTTGGATGACTAAATTAAAAATGAAAGAAATGTTGGAGGTATTATACTGTAATATTTCGAGCCCCAAAACGTGCAGTTATCGAAACTATATTTTTCTATAAATAGAAGTTCATTCTTCCTTCATTTCTCACCAATTCACTAAAGCTTTAGAGCTATTATTATAGAGAGAAATTATAGAGAGAAAGAAGAAGAAAGTGCTACCTCACTATTCCAAAGATATCAACTTTTATTCTAAGGTAAGGGTATTATTTTTTCTTATTCATGAAGAGAACTTCATTATTCCATTCTTCATTATTACATTTGGAATAACTCAGATACGCTGATCTCACCCTATACTTGGTGAAATTCTTTTGTTATTCCATTCTTTATTATTATGTTGGAACATCCCGTCGATGCTAATTTACCGACCTAGTTCCGTTATTTATTATCTCGTTGGAATAACTTTGTCACGCTAAGCACCGCATGCATGGTGATTTCATTGTTATTCCATTCTTTATTATTATGTTGGAATAACTGCTTGTTTAAGCAATCGCATACATGGTGAAATTCTTCTATTATTTCGTTCTTTATTATTACGCCGGAACATCCTGCATGCGTTTACGCTGGGACCGGGTTCCATTATTTATTATTACGCCGTAATATCCACATGCGTATGCGTTCACGCCTTTGGGACTGGTTCCATTATTTATTATTACGTTGGAATAACCTATCTGCATGGCTTATCGCATGCGTGGTGATTTGTTGTTATTTCATTCTTTATTATTCTCGTTGGAATATCTTGTTCGTGCGTTTACGCATGACACAGTTCCATTAATTATTATTCATTGGGAATAACCATGCGTGCGGTCTATCGCACGCATGGTGAATCCTTCTTTTATTCCATTCTTTATTATTCTGTTGGAATAACCTGTCTGTGTGGATTACCACATGCATGGTGAATGATCCTTTGTATTCATTCTTTATTAAACTGTGGAAATAATTTGTTTACGTTAATTATAATGAGTCATAATAAAAGCATTGGACTGATGAAAATCATGGGTATATGAAGTATTAGTAAGTGTTATGACGAGTTATGTTGGTTATTATGTGAAAACATGAAAGTTTCATAGAAATCACAAAGGGTTAAAAAATTAGAATTTGGTGAAAATGGAACATGAAATTCAATTGACCATATCTCCTATTATATTTCGAATTTTTGGGTGTGGTCAAGTTCTAGAGTTAGATTTATGAGTTATCTAACTTATCCAAGTGGAATCACTGGAAGAGGTGTTGTAAATTTTTGTGTGGACTGATTTTAGCAAAGGAGACAAAAACTGCCAATTTAGAAAAAGCTACTGTCCAGATTTTTAAAAGGGCATTTTCGGCCACTTAATTTGTGAGAAAATTTCAACCTTTTGGGACATGAAAATATATGGTATAAAGTACCCCCTGTCCAAAAATGAGGTCATTCCGACTTAAAATGAGCAAGTTATGACCATTTTAATATTTAGGTTTTTCCGACGAAAAATGCTATAACCGGAGTTCTATAACTCCGATGACCATGAAATTTAAACTGAAAGATCACGTTAACATGTGTAAGATCCTGCCAAGATTTGAGAATTTTTGGAGTTAAACTTGAGGTAGCTATTTTCTTAAAGAATTAATTAGAAATTGATTTTTTGAAAAAATAGTAAATGCATTTTAAAAATTCCGAGAAAAATATATGTTTATTATGGGACTATATTCTGCTAAATCCCAGAAAAGAAATATTTTTGAGACTGATTTGGTATTTTTCATGAAAATAGTTTAGTTACAAACATATGAGTTAAATATGTTATGTGAAGTAACAATGTTGAAAAATAGGATTTTATGGCTTAGAAATTCTATATAGGGTATATGCAGATTTTTGATAAGGGATTTGATTATTGGTGATGAAATCTTATGAGTATGGCATTTTTGAATGATTAAATGCATTATTTGGTAAAGTGTAAACAATTGAAATAAATTGTTTATAAGTTTAAGAAGTGATTAAAATATTGTTATAATAATAATAATAATAGATTATGAGTTTATTAGGTGGTTGATAATATTTGGATAAATTTAAAGTCTTTAATATTTATCCTTGCTTTCGCTTTGATTAATGCTTTATATCATCATCATCATCCTCATGTTTATATATGGTGATGAAAGTTATCTTTCGCTTACATGAAAAGATGGATTGTTGATTATTGAATTGTATATCTTTCGCTTACGTGCAAAGATGGACCGTTGATTATTAGTGTTATAGTTGTATATCTTTGGTTTTACGCAAGAGATGGACTTGGTATGATTATGACCGAGGATCATCTTAAGATAATCGACGACCGTAATGTTATAAACGATGTGGTAAAAGTCCTCGATGGCTTTGTAGTGCATTGATGGACAGTTTTTGGTATGATTATGACCAGAGATTATTCGGTATAATCACGACCATTGATGATTTAATAAATATCCTTGGCCCATAGTGCAAGGATGATTCGATGTTGTGGTTTATTTATTAAGCTGAGTCTCAGCGATTAAGTTGATAAAAAACTTTTTAAATCATAGAAAAAAGTAGATTTTATTCTCTACTTGACTTTTCTAATGGATTGCTTGTTCCGCTGC
This sequence comes from Panax ginseng, assembly GCA_020205605.1. NCBI lineage: Eukaryota > Viridiplantae > Streptophyta > Magnoliopsida > Apiales > Araliaceae > Panax > Panax ginseng. The sequence goes on along the minus strand of CM035133.1, from coordinate 2,054,161 downwards.
AGTTAAACTTGATGTCTATTATATTATATCAGTTTAACATTATTAAAGACTAATGATAAATTATTTTGCATTATCTTAGTCATAATATTTCTTACTGGGCTAGTTGAGCTCACCCTTTTTTTCACTGTTCTCTTCAGGAAATGAGGATATAGCTGGGACGAGTCGGGGAAATGAGTGACAGTCCAGATGATAGCATTAGTAGTCCTCACTATTCTGTTAAATAGTGTGACAATAAATGTAATGAGGACTCCTTTGAGTGTGAATATTGTCTCGATGACAATATTCCTATTAAAACTCTCAGTTTATGTATTGTCGTATATTACACGACGGTTGTATAATTAAGTTTGTATTTGTATTTTGTGCCATGTATTTGGCGACTCAAGATGGGTGATGTATTCCTGTTTTGGGGGCGTCACATTTATTGTAAGTTTGACTTATTATTCCATAGAACCCCCATTTGCCCCATTCTTTTTAGTATAATGATACTTTGAGTGTAGCTAATAGTGCAAGATTTCCTCAAGATAATTTTTGTTATACAAATCAGATATAGTCTCCTACTAAGGTAAATGATATTTTTTTTTTTAATACTCATAAGAGATATCATTTTCTTTATACTCCGTATTATGTAAGTGGTATTATTTCATTTCGTATTTCTAAATCTAAACTTACTATGATAAGTATTGCTTTTATAATTCGTGATATGATTAAAAATTTCTTAAGTTTTGCGCTTCATCTAATATCATTTCATTGAAATATTGGTCTGGATTTTCTTATTAAATTTTTAATAATTTTATGTCGGGTACTATTCATCCGGAGTACTATTCACGCCGAAATTTAGTCCAAATTATTTTTAAAATATGAATCTTAAATATCATTCTAGAATTTTACTCCTCGATTAGTTATTATGTTGACAATTTGGGTATTCTTGAACTCTGGATAAATTAAATTATAAATCTTTAATATTTATCCTTGATCTCACTTTTATTCATCATTTATATCATTGTCATCATCCTCAGACTTAAATTGTGGTAAAAAGTTATCTTTGGCCCGTAATGCGAAGATAAACTGTTGATTGGTATGATTATGACAAGAAATTATGTATTTGTATAATCACGACCTTTAATGTTACAGTCAAAAATTTGTGGTGAAAGTTCTTTTTAGCCCGTAGTGCAAAGATGGACTGTTGTTTGGCATGATCATGGCCACTGGTGATACAAATGAATATATTTTGTAAGACCCCAACTTATTATTAATGAAATTTAATTTTCTCTATTTATTAGTTTGAAATAGTAAGGGTTGATTTGATTAATGTGGATAGTTATGGGTAAAATACGCAAATATTTCAAAATAAGCAAGTGGTTATAAAATATTCATTGTTGTCGGGGAATATTCGTTTAGTCGTGGAATATTAATCTTTGCTGAGGAGAATATTAAATGCTGACGGTATGATACCGTGTGTGGCCCCATAACGGAAAAGCGATTGGATGAAGAAAACGACAAATATAAGTTGTTTAAAAATAGCAGTACAGTAGTTATTCTCAATTAATCTTTGTTAAAATACTTAAATTGGTTAAAACACAAGAAGACAGCGGTATTGCACCAATTATTGATTCTTATGTAAGAAAGTCTTTACTCAATAATGGTTACTGAGAATTACCGTTGAGTATTTTATTTTATTGATTAAATAATTCTTTGCGTTGATATTTTATATATTCATTGTTTCAATAATTGTCATTACACGTATTTTTCATTATCGAAGCAATAATTCATATTATCCGAATAATATTATTAGATAACATTATTGGCAATGTCTAGAAAGTTACATCAAGGAGAGTTTGGTCACCTAATTGCTTGGCAGCCAAGAAGGAGAAATTCTTATTGGAAAACCCTCATTTCTCGGTTGAAATTTGATTATACCAGTAAAATTGCTCGTTTGTGGATTTGATTCAATTTCATTTGGAATTTGGAAAATTTTTCTTCCGTAAAGTTCAGAGAATTGAATTTCTTATAAAAAATTACGAGTTTTGAATTTTCCGACAAAAAGGCTATTTATTGTGAATAATTGAAGTTCAAATAATTTATTTTGAAAGTTTAAAATATTTTAAATAACAAAAACGCTTTTTTTTCATTATGGTGTGTTACACATGTGTGTTGAATGAAATTTGAATTCGGTTCTTGGAAGGTTAGCGTAGGAAAATTTAATTTATATATTAATATTATATTAAATTTTACGCTTTGTGTTCTAAGCATTTTCCTATAAATAGGGTCTTGGGTTAGAATTGAAAATCACACCGTAAATGAAGTTTTCTCTCTATATTATCGAGCGTATTCTTGTGAGTATTTTGAGTATATTTTGAGTATTGCTATACTGATTGCAAGTTCAAGTCATAGCCTTTATATCAGGGTGTTTCAAATTGTAAATCGATCTTTAGAGATAAGGGATATTATTTTTTTCGTAATAATATTATTTCTTCAATATCATTATCTTTGAAATATTGATCCAAGTTTTTTATCAAATTTAGAACTTTTGGTGTGTCTGAGTTCTTATTCACGTATACTGGCCTTTATTCACGATATCTGATAATTATTCACGAATACGGCATTATTCATCGAAAAATAAAAAATTTTCCTTTTCGTCTAAAATATTTATTGTGGATACTAGCTTTGATTGTATCCATGTTTTGATCATTCTTGAATTTTACACCACTATGATTATTTTTGAGGTATTTTTGGATATGGATAAAACAAAGTACGAATCCTTAATCCTTAATCCTTTTCATTTTGTTTCACTGGATTCGTTTTTTTAAAAATATTTTTCATCATCCTCATTCTTAAATGATTTATTTTTCGATGAATAATGCCGTATTCGTGAATAAGGCATTATACGTGAATAGTGCCAGTATCACGTGAATAAGAACTCTGACACCAAAAGTTCCAAATTTGATAAAAAAAGATCAATATTTCAAAGATAATGATATTCAAGAAATAATATTATTACTTAAAAAAAATAATATCCCTTATCTCTAAAGATCAAGATTTTAATTTGAAACACTGGACATAGGCTATGACTTGAACTTGCAATCAGATAAAGCAATACTCAAAATATACTCAAAATACTCACAAGAATACGCCGATAATAGAGAGAAAACTTCAGCTTTCTGTGTGATTTTCAATTCTAACCCAAGACCCTATTTATAGAAAATGCTTAACACCAAAGTAGAAAATTTAATTTAATAATATTATTATTATTTCCACAACTTCCTACGCACCAAGAATCAATTCAAATTTATTAAAACACATGCATATGACCCACACTCAAATCACCAAAAACGTTTTTCATATTAAAAATATTTTAAACTTCAAAAATTAATTATTTCGAAACTTCGGAATTTCAATAATTCATAATAAATAGCCCTTTTATAGGAAATTCAATTCTCTACAACTTTTCAGAAGAAAGTTTTTCCAAATTCCAAATGTAAATTGACCAAAAATCTATAAACCAAGCGATTTTACTGTTTATAATTAAATTTCGGTCAATAATTGTGTCCACCAACACACAAAATATGTGTTAAACATTTAATGCCACAAAAATACTCTTCCTCCTCATATATTCATATATCCCACATTCATTATAAAAATATCACCGTTAATATATTATTAAAATAATATATTTAAATGAATTATTTTATCAAAAAAGATAAAATATTAATTTTAACAATTGTCACATTAAAAAATTTCTCCATCTATATCCACATAAAATCAATATTTTTCTCATCATATAAATCAATAATTAATTATTCACAAATAATATTACAGAATCACAAGATCTTGCAACTGGACTGCTCCTCAGAAAGAGGGCTTTCCAATAAGGATCTCTCCTTCTTGGCGCATGATTAGGTGACCAAACCTCTCCTTGAACAGAACTTTCTAGATATTGCCAATAATGTTATCCAATAATATTATTCGAGATAATATGAATTATTGCTCGATAATGGAAAATCTTGTGTAATGACAATTTATTGAAACAACGGTAATATAAAATATTAATGCAAAGAATTATTGAATCAATAAAATAAAATATCGAATCTGTATTTCTTTGTAATAATTATTGAGTAGTGCCTTCTTTACGTAAGAATCAATAATTGGTGCACAATCGTATCATCGCTCAACAACGCGTATTAGTGTGTTTTAACCAACGGGTATTCTAACAAAGATAGCAGAATAACAACTACTGTAGTTATTTATAAACAACTTATATTTATCGTTTTCTTCATCCAATCGCTTTTCAAGTTATGGGGCCCATGTAAGATCGTGTGCCATCGCATTTAATATTCTCTCGACAGATTTAATATTCCACGACCAAACGAATATTCCCAAACAATAATGAATATTTTATAACCACTGCTTTATTGAAATATTTGCGTATTTTACCCATAACTATCCACATTAATCAAATCAACCCTTACTATTTCAAAATAATAAATAGAGAAAAATAAATTTTATTTATTAATAATTTGGGGTCTTACGTAAAAGATAGACGATGAACTTTTAAATTCATACATAGAAGATAGTAGTTTGCATTCTCTACTTAACTCTTCTAATGAATTATTATTTTCGCTGCGAATACTGATTTAAAACTTGTTGTCTATTGTATTCTATTAGATTTTTCCCTGTTGAGGACTAACGATAATTTGTTGTATATTATCTTAGTCATAATATTCTTTACTGGGCTAGTTGAGTTCACCCTTTTCCTTTTTGTTCCATTTTTCTTCTCGTAAGGCGAGAATATAAGCGAAATGCAAGTGGGGTATGGAATGAAGGTTCTAGAGAGAGTTGTTTAGTAGTCCTCACCATTTTTGTAAAATAATGTATTAATAAATGTGATGAGGATTTATTTGAGTATAGATATTATCAGAAGATAATATTTGTATTCAAACTCACAGCTTTTCTTGTTGTAATAATAAAGTTGTAGTTGTTTCGTACACGTATATTGACAACTCGGGATGGGTGATGTATACCTATTTTGGGGGTGTCACATATTTGGCCCGTAGTGCAAAGATAAAATGTTTATTTGCATAATTATGAACATAAATTGTTGATTGGAGTTACAAGGATAAAATATCAATGATGGATATTTAAATCGTAGAAGATAGTAGACATCATGCTCTACTTGACTCTTTTAATGGATTGTTTATTCCGTTGTAGTTGTTGATCTAACACTTGTTATCTGATTATCATTGTTGGAGGCTAAAGATAATTTTATTCTCCATTATCTTAGTCATGATATTTTTTACTAGGTCAGTTGAGCTAACCTTTTTGTTCCATTGTTCTTCTCATAAAATAAAAGTGTAGCTGGAATTAGCCGGGGAGTGAAGTAATGGTCCGAGATAGTTACTATAAAAGTCTTCACTATGTTGTGAAATAGTGTGACAATAACTATAATAAGAACTTAATTTGAGTGTGGATATTGTCGTATTATATACGGTACAACATTTGTATTCAAACTCACAGTATGTGTAGTCGTATTTTGTATGGTAGTTTAATAGTTGTAAATAAAAAATTTGTATTTGAATTTTGTAGTATGTATTTTGACGACACAAAATAGGTTGTGTGGACTTACTTTGGGGGCGTCACGTGATGTATTAAATAAAATTGAAGGAAAAATATAATGGCTCATATCCAAATCACTAATATTTTGTTAACAACTATACTTTGTGTATTAATTTAAATTTTTTTCTACTCAAAGGTCCATTAAAGATAAAAAATAATTGAATAAATAATGTTACTCGAGTCGACAATCTGACTTCCATTTCGCCCGCTTGATGATGAGTTGGTCATTTTCATCCACTTGATGATCTTTTGTGTACAGATCTGTCCCATCAAAGGATAATTCTACTGTTGTATACTATGCGCAGACGGGATCCGGTTACCATGAAGTTAATTTCATGGTAAGCTGGTCAATTGACCAATAGTAAGAACACACATATAGTGATCATCCTCCGTCCGCGTGTCGACGCTGTATTGGTCAATTGACAAAAATTAATTTCATGTTAACCACTCCCGCGTAAACGGTTGATATAACCCCGCGTGTCTCCTAATCAAACGAGCTCAATTCGAAAAAATATGAGCGGACACTCAGTTTTGTTAATAATATAATTCAAATTTGAACACAAAAAATTATTTTAATAAAAACACGAATAGAATTTGAGTAAAGTTATGCTCGATTCCGTTATGATTCAAATTATTCTAATATATATTTAAATAAATACTCGACACATTCCTTGTGTGTGTGTGTGTGTGCACAATTTAATAAAATTAAAATAAATTATTATTATTTTTATTTAATTTTAATTGTATATTTTTATAAAGTGTAATTGTAAATATATTTTCTAATTTATAAGTAAAATAGTAAGTTCAATCGGTAATTGTATGTATTATAAAAGTTAATTACTATGTGGACACTTGAATTTAAAATTCACGAGTAGTTTGAATATAATTCGATCCTAATCGAATTGAATTCGAATAATAAATATTCAAGTCGAGTTAAATATAAGTAGAGTTTTTCAAGTACAATTCAAATCCAAGTTAAATTTGAGTAAAAAAAAATATTATTTTTCAAGTTAAATTAATGCAATTATCTATTTGTTCACTTTGACTCGTTTACATCTTTACCGAAGTGCAACTTCATAGCTTAATTTGACAAGCCACTGTTAAAATTTTTCACCAAACTTGAAATCTAAAACTCTCGGGTGTAAACGAGCCAAACAGTTCGGACTCGACTCAAAAAAATACGAGCGAGACTCGGATTCGTTAATAATATGATCCAAATATGAGCATTAAAAAAGTTTGAATAAAAATATGAGTAGAATCTGAGCAAGATTATACTCGACTAGTTTGAGATTCAAACTACTTAAATTCTTGATTGTGATTCGATATATACTCGGTTGATATATATTCGATTAGATGTTTGATACATTCTCTTATAATATATATACAAATTTAATTTAAATTAGGATAATTAATTATTGTTTTGTTTTGTTTTTAATTTTAATTCTGATTTTATATCTGTAAAGTGTAATAGTAAATATATTTTCTCATCTCCAAGTAAAATAACAAATTTAATTTGTAATTATATTTATTATAAAACTAGTTATTAGGTGAAGACTCAAATTCGAGCTTGAATTTGAAGTTCGCACTAGTTTGAATAAATATTCGAGTTGAGTCGGATCAAATTCGAGTAATAAATATTCGAGTCGAGTTGAATTCGAGTAGCTCTCTATTTGCTTCAATTTGACTCATTTACATCCTTACTCATATATATATATATATTATAGTATAAATAAATGATGTTACATTTATGTTATATAAATAGATGATAAATAAATTCATATCAATTGCAAATCATTTTTAGTTGTGTTGGCCAAATATGGTGTTATCACTTCTCTCAAATTATATGTAAAATCAATGGTTAAGGGGAGGCTCACGTGGATTGGCTTTTCGTACTATTAAGAAATCTCAATGTATTATTTATGCGTAATATATGTATAACAATAAAAAGAAAAGGTTCATACGAGTCATGACTTCGTCTATTTATTTCATTTTTTAAAATATTTTTTATTATGTAATTAAAATATTTTTTATAAATCAAATACGATAGTCTAGTGATAAATGTATGTCCTTCCTGAATCCGATTATCATAAAATTAATTTTATGGTAAGTTGGTCAATTGACCAATACAGTACTGACATGCAGATAAAAATCACGTCTATATATTGATCGATTGACAAAAATTAATTTCATGTCCCGGACCCTTTTATGAGATTCTCTTAAGTCGTCACCCCTTCAAATATCCTAAATTAAATATATTATAATAGGTTTAAAACATTTTTTTTTCTTCAGTTTTTTCATGTAAGTAGGAAAAATAACCTAAAGAAAAGAGAACAAATTAATTTAGAAAAAAATTAAATGGGAGAGAGAGAGCTGGGTAGCAGTTGTTCGCGAAAGAAAAGATTATTCGAAGAGAGAAAATTAGGCACATCCCCACTCTCCCTCTCTCTAGAAAATGTTTGGGGCGATGCGGGTACCATTGTAGTCCAAGCCGGCTCATATCTTCATCTGTAAGTTTCTATTTTATATATATATATATATATATATATCTTGATCTCTCTCACACTCGTGCATTTTTTCGGTAATTAACACGTTTATTGCGAGCAAATTTATCTATATATGCTTAATTTTTGTTGTTTGACTGTTCAAAACCTAGATTGCTCTTTGATTTAACACTCCTTAGCTCAATTTAGCTTAATTTGAGTATAATATATAGGTAGATAGCAGTATAATTTAAAACATTCGTTTTTTTGTTTTAGGATAAGTATATTTTATGCTTGCATGTGCTGTTTAAGATATATATACACTGAATTACGTGCAGGTGGGTACAGATTCATGGTTCCTTTTAAGTTAGCTGTATTTGTGATGCAGATTTTAAATTTGCATTGTTTTTAGCTAGATTTGAATCAATGTACTGCGTTGAGGTGGTTTTATTTTGTTCTACAGTTTTAATAATTCTAGTTCCCTTCTCTAGAGATACTCATTTTTTTTCTCGCGTGCTTATTTGAGGAATTTGGGTTTCGTCAAAAGATTTTTTTTTCTAAAATAGTATTTCGGTCTGGATTTTGTTTCAGTAAGCGTATGTGAATTTTCGTCTCAGTGGACATTTTTTCCCTAACCTTGTGGTCTTCAGTGATGGGGACTTTCCAGTCTTAGAGGACTTCTCATCCTCCCCTTTTTGTACTCTCTTTCCTCTATGACAAATGTATTGTTTATCCAAAAAAGTTGATAGCATTTTGCTAATGTTTGACAAGGGGTTGCTGGTGAAAGTTTTGGTTGTTTTGTACTCCCCTCAATCAGGGGCGGATCCAAATTTTTTTTCAGCAGGGGCGGATTTTAACTAATATTTTTGTTTTAAATGAAAAAAACTTGAACTAATCATAATATTATTTAATCATAATAATGTTTACAAATTGCAATAAATATTCATAATTCAAACTAAAAAAGGAATTTCAAATAAAAAACATTTAGATACAATTTATAAACGTACTTTGGTTACTTGTCATAGTTCAATTTGAATTATTTTTCAAATGTTCAAAGTCTTAAACCAAATTTGTTTTCTATTTTCAAACAAAATCATGAATTAATTTCAAAGCATACACTACTTTTGGTATCTTTTTATAAGTTTCAAATAAGTTTTACTTGAAATAAGAAAAATTATACAGGATCCATTAGTTAGATGCAGGGAAGTAAAGTGATTATAACAACTAGAAATGAGGGGTTGCTAAAGGCTCATAATCATTTTCTATTTTTCATTTCCCATTATAAAATAAGGCAAAATCATTGTAAGCTATCACAATCCAAAAACAAAAATGTAACCACAGACCAAACAAAAATGATCCCAAATGATCCCATTTTCAATTGAAGATCAAACAACCCAAAAACAAAAACCCAATCAGACCAAACAAAATGTAAACACATTCAACCAAATCAATAACAAACCAAAAAAAATAAAAAAATCAAACTTGAATCAAACAATACCTCACAGTTCACACGCTTACATTTAAAATAAAAAATTGTACAAAAAATATTTCTAAGATTTTACCAAACTTTAAAATAAGAAGATTTTTGTACTTGTATTTAGAATTGGTTTATGAAATTTTTTTAACCCCCTCCAAATGTAACTCTTCCATTAATCAGTTCTCTTGAATTTATTAATTTATATATCTGCCTTTCCCTTATACCTATATTAAAAAAAATCCAAATAGGGCAATTTGCTATATTGCCCCAATCTGAGATCCGCATAACGCCTCAATCTATAAACTAAAATTTTGTACTAGCTTACTATATAGACAAGTTATTATTCATATTATTGGGTTTAGGTTCTCTTAGTGGATGTGGAGATTACATAAGGTGGGGTCTTCATAGTTTCTTCGAGTTTCCCATGGAAGAGCATTTGGAGGATAGGGGTTTTGAGAAAGGTGGCTTTCTTTTCTTAGACTGCAGTCTTGGGAGTCATATTTACTAAAAATAACATGTAGAAGATAGGAAGGTTTGTTGAGTGAAAGAAGGATTGGGAGTTACCGGTTCATCTTATATTGCATTGTGAATTTGTTGGAAAGCTTTGGGGGGGATAGTCTTTGTGTTGATTTTTATAGAGTGGATGATGCTGTGTTAGGTTATGAAGCTTTTACAAGATTAGTTGTTGTCTGACCATTAAATTGAATTTGACGCCATTATTATCATCATCCGCGGAAAAACCTGGAGTGGTTGTCTCCTACCCTTGAAGGTGATTACCATAGATATTTCCTATATATCACCAATGGTTTGCCTATATCAGTTCTTGTGGTTGTTTACTTGCTGTTTATCTCCACTGATTTGTGCAGTAGCTCACTTATCATCAAGATGCATGCAGTCACCTCTGGCTCTGGGGCATGCACCATCACATAAAAATATATAACTGCAAGTGCATAGTGTCACATTGAAAAACTGACAAGTCCACAGATATTAGATTAATTTTAATGTATCCTTAATATCTATTTTAGGCGAATTAAAAAGATAAATTGAGAATTGATTAACTAGAATATGAAAACTAATAAGGAGGAAGCAAGAATCCGAATCCATTAAACCAATAAACATAATACATAATCCAATCTCTTCTATTTTTATAACTTAATATGATTTTGATATCCCTTTCTTTTTATTTAGTAATTTTATAATTAACGTGGACAATCATAGAGTATGAAAATTTAAAGATTAACTATAACCCATCAAAACTTATTTGAGCAAGTATGGATTATTAAAAACTCACGTCTTAACAATAATTTATCAAAACCTCTTAATTAATTTAAAATCACATAAGAATTATGAACGAAGGTATTTCAATAACGAAACATGAAGGCGAAATTAATTAAATATAAAAGTATAAATAATAAAATAGATGAAAAATGTTATCATGAATAATTATTTAATTTCATTTTCATCCTAGATATAAAAAATTAGCTAAACATGAAAAATAAATAAACTAAGATTAAGAAAAAGAAGAATAAGATTAAAAAGAAAACTCCCTTTATTAACGATTCTCTAACAAGCGCGTACAATGAAGAAAATAATTTAATCCTACTCCTAACCTAAACTAATCTAATACCTCATCTCTCTCTAAAACAAGAGACCTATTTATAGGAAAAATAATTTTGTGTCCTAGATTAATTGAACTTGGTCTCTTTTTTTTTTATCCTCTTCTTTCTTCTTTGACTTTGATTTCCACATGGTAATCTCCTAATAGTCCTTTTCCATCTTTAAAAGCTGGAAAAATTATCTTTTACTTATTCACCAAGATAAACAAGAAAAATCCAATATTGTTGCACCTCCTTCCTTCTCGTTGTAGGATTCTTCTTGCCTCTTTCCTTCCATGAATAGCAACATTAAATACTGTTGATGTGACGCCCTCAAAAATAGGTATACATCACCTATCTTGGGTCGCCAAATACATGGTACTGAATACAAATACAAACTAATTATTCAACAGTCGTATAAAATACGACAAAACATATGCTGTGAGTTTTAATAAGAATATTGTCATCTAGACAATATCCACACTCAAAGGAGTCCTCATTACATTTATTGTCACACTATTTAACGTAATAGTGAGGACTACTAATCTTTATCATCTGGACCGTCACTCCGTTTCCGACTCGTCCCAAATTTATATTCTCATTTCAAGAAGAAACGGTGAAAAGAAAGGGTGAGCTCAACTAGCCCAAAGAAGAAATATCATGACTAAGATAATGCGGGATAAATTATCATTAGCCTTCAACAATGTTAAACTGATAAAATACAATAGACATCAAGTTTAACTGCAGCGGAACAAGCAATCCATTAGAAAAATCAAGTAGAGAATAAAACCTACTACCTTCTATGATTTAAAAAGTTTTTCATCAACTTTATCGCTGAGACTCAGCTTAATAAATAAACCACATCATTCCTGCACCACGGCCAAGGATATTTATGTAATCATCAATGGTCATGACTATACCGAATAATTCCTGGTCATAATCACACCAACAACTGTCCATCAATGAATTACAGGCCAATGAGGACTTTTACCACATCATTCGTCATATTGCGGTCATGATTATACCGAATAATCCCTGATCACAATCATACCAAGTCCATCTATGCACGTAAGCCAAAGATGACTTTAATCACAATATAAGCATGAAGATGATGACAATGACATAATAATTCAATAAAACAAGTTCAAGAATTAATTTATCCAAGAATCAATAACGTCCAAATTGTCAATAGGATACTTCTTTGTAGAGTAAAATTCAAGAACGCTCAGAAGAATATTTCCATGAATAGATACTGGATGAAGCGCAAATATCAAGGATATTCCACTAATTTCATGGAGTATAGAAGTCAAAACTTTAACCAACTAGGTATAAGAGAATATATGAAAGCGCAAATGAATTTTCGTCTTCATCATGCAAAGAATCCACTTGTATGATCATTTCTACAATTTAATAAGGAATGAATACAAAGGATCATTCACCGTGCATGTGATAATCCACATAGACAGGTTATTCCAACAGAAAAATAAAGAATGGAATAACAGAAGAAATCACCATACATGCGATAGATCGCACCGACAGGTTATTCTCAACAAAATAATAAATAATGGAACCAGGTCAGGCGTAATACGCACCGACAGGATATTCCAACAGAATAATAAAGAATGGAATAACAACAGAAATCACTATGCATGCGATAGATCGATGCAGAAAGTTATTCCAATGAATAATAAATAATGGAACGAATTGTGTCACGCAGCTTGCATGCATGTGATATTCCGACAAAATAATAAAGAATGGAACTGTGTCATGCCAGAACGCCACAAACAAGATATCCGAATGAATAATAAAGAACGGAATAATAGAAGAATTTCACCATGTATGCAGATTGCTTACAAACAAAGTTATTCCAACATAATAATAAAGAATGGAATAATGTAAGTTCTCTTCATGAATACAAAAAGAAATAATACCCCTTACCCGTGAAAGAAAAGTATTCCAATTGGTAGGCGAAGATATACTCGAAGAAAACTTCAGACTACGCTCAAAGCTTTCTTAAACTCTAAAGAAATACGCCAAGATTATAGAAGAAGAACTCTCTTTATAGTTTTTCTTTCAGAGTTTCGATGAATTCGTAAGAATAATGAAGGAATGAGCTTCTATTTATGAAGAATGGATGCGATAAGAATTAATTCATGAGCGGTCAGATTGATTTACTTTAAACAGACGGTTCAGATTTAAAACAAAATCTTTTAAATAAAATATAATATATTCTATTTATAATCTAATAAAGCTTAATAACTTTATAAAAGTATTCTGCTTTTATATAAAAAGATTTTACTATGCAAAACACTATGCAGACATTATGCAACACTACGCATAATAAAATATAATATATTCTAATTATTGTTTAATAAAACGAATAACTTTATAAAAGTATTCGGATTTTATATAAAAGATATTACAATGCAAAATACTATGCATAATGTAATATAATATATTCTATTTATAGTCTAATAAAATGAATAATTTTATAAAAGTATTTTGTTTTATATAATTTTTTTTCTGTTTTATTACATTAATAATACTAATAAAACAAAACTCATCATTATTATTATTCACACTATTAATCGACTGTGTCGTTCCTGTGAAAGCAGGGGCTTTCCAATAAGGATTTCTTCCTATCATGGCGCAATTAGGTGACCAAACCTCTCTTGGCAGAACTTCTAAACATCGTTAATATTGCAAATAATAATGTTAATAACTTTGTTATCTCAATTATTGATTTAATAATATATAACATATCGACAATAGTTGAATCAAAACTGAGTGATTTCTCACGTAAGCATCAATAATCAATATCGTAGCGCTACTATGCAACCACGCCAGACATTCGCATACTTTTAACACCGGGTGTTTCAACAGTTAACGATAAAACTTCCGCCGTTATTTTCATAAAATATTTTTGTCGTTTTCTCAATCTGACAATAATTCCGTTGCGGGGTCCACCAATGATTGTGCCGTTGTACGAATATTCCCTGTTAAAACGAATATTCCCCGACCAATCGAATATTATATAACAACTTGCGTACTTTGTAAAATTTATAAATATTACCCACAATTATAACATTATATCAAATTCATTCCATAATATTCAAAAATGATATTCATAGAAAAATCATCTTTATTCATAAAAGTTGGAGTCTTACAGTTGATCACCAAGATTTTGAATTTATTGCAACCAAATATTAAATCGTATAAAACAAAATAAAATTATAATTTAAAGGACAAAATTAAGGATAATAAAATGTATGAATTATGTGTATCAAATGCCCTCATACCTAGCTTTTGCTCGTCCTCGAGTAAAACAAAAAGAAAATAAAACAAAAACCAAAACTACCTAATTTTCGTAAGAAACACGATTGCACTTACATGTGCAACAATCCTTTAAACCTCAAGGTTACCTCAAGTGGACGGGTTGTGTCTCGTGAGGGTTTGCAGTGAATATACCCACAAAATTCAAAATAAAATATTTTTGAGTTTAACCAATTATGAAATTAAAAGAAAACTACTAAATATCATGGACATTATACATAAGTAAAATTAAATTCAAAATTATACTTTCACCTTATCAAAAATACTCAAATCTTCATTTTAGACACCATCTTTCATAAAATTAATTCCATGTAATGTATGTGTATGTGATGTAACTCTTAGTAGGGATTTTTACCATGAAAATCAAGCAAACTCATTTTTCTTTTTTTTCCTTTTTTTTCATTTTTTTAATTTTTTTTCTTGACTTGTGTAATGTCTTATTTTCTTAAACTTTTCAGAGTTACCCATGTAGTAAGCATTGAACCAATAACTCGCAAACCAATTGACTTTAGAGCACCAAGTGTAAAGACACCCTTAAGGACGTACTAACTTGAGTAACAAAAGCCACAAAATTAGACTAGTCAAGTTGCTTTATCTATCACACTTTTCAGCGTGAATATTGATGCTTCCTGAGGCTTGGATACCCAGTTATTTCGTTTAATGGACATTGAAGCAGTTTGTTTTTTCTTTTTTTCTAACAGTTTTTTTGAAATTGCTCAAATCATAGTTTATATCCACAACTAAGAGCTAGTGCAAACGTGAAGTGCAAAAATGCATAGGAACTCAATTTTATTTCAGATGGTGTTTCAAACTAAGATTTAGTATGTAATCAAAGGTTTAAAAGTCTTAATCTTTTAATCTTACTCATGAGTTTTGCTCCACAGACACTTATTAGAATTAATCCAACTCGTAAGAAGTTAAACAAAAAATTTCATTTTTCATTTTTTTTTTTACTATATTTTCCTGAAAAAAATCTAATACAATAATACAAACAAACACCCCCATACCTAAATCATGCGTTATCCTTAATGTATGCAAATAAAGAAAAGAGAACAAAGATATGAAAGAATTGTACCTTGTATGCGGGTAATTAGTCTATAAGAAAATGTGGTGAGAAGGAAAATAAATGTACATACCTACGAATTTCATAAATCCTAAAGAGCAATTCCATTATCACATGAATTACGTGCTGGCCATTATCTATCCATTCTAATTTATGCCATTCCAATTTAATGAGTTGGACTAGGCTGCCTCTTATATGAATTTATAATTTTCCTCTCTACTTTGCAAGTCTTAGTTAGCATTACCAAGCATAGCATGAAAGTGGTTATCCTTTCGTTTGGATATTACAATAACATTAGATCTGCACTTGATTATGCTTAAAATGGTGATCCTCAAATTTTCCCTTAGCCAGGTGCCCCTTGCAGTTATGTCTCATTTGCCTAAGCTTTTGAATTATCATTAGGTAGCTGCTCCGCAATTCTTCTATCAATGTTCTAAAAACACTAGGCGGAACTAGGCGGCAATGGGACCTTCGAGCGTGTAGGCCTTGCAATCGGGGCCTAGGCATTTTCCTTGGTGGGGGGCTAGGCAGCTTCCCTAGGTGGTGTAGTTTTATTATTACTGTGCATTTTTTAAAAATAGGTTAAGTCTATTATTAATACCAAAATATAGCAAAATCAATATGGCGTCATTTTCGTTGGTCCCAAGTTTACCAAGTAGTCCAAGATTTTTTCTTTGTGACTTAGTAGTCTAAGGTTTTTTTTTTCTTCCTATTTTTGCATGTCATAGATTCATTTATAATGGTTTCTCAAATTCATAAATCAAATGCATTGTATCTTTTTTCTTATTCTTTTTTCAATGCATGTGGTTTAGTTCTTAGTTTATCAATTCTCACATTTTTCTTTATATATATAAATACCTGTGCAGTGACTTAAAAGTTTGTTAAAGAACCCCAAAAAAATAAATACCAAACTCCTGATATCTTATAATAAACACATATGATCAAACAAAAAATTGTACCCAACAGGTCCTTTTCCTTTTACATTGACTTGTAATTCGTCAAAAAGCCCAGAAAGAAATATAGCAAACTATTTATATCTTGTTTTATACATACAATTCTAGTTTGGATGGTAACACTACAAATAACACTTTGCATAGAAAAAGATACTCTATAAGTCGTTTCTAAGTTTATCCGTAATATCAAGCTTGTTCTTTTGTATTTATAATAAAATTATGTTATATTTTTTAAAAAGTGCAAGTTTAGGGATTGATTCAAAATATTGTCCAATTATGGGGGACGAAGTTTGAATTTTGATAAAAATTTAGGGAACTTAATATTAATTTTTAACAAATTAAAAGGATAATATTTAATGTTATCCAACCCTATATGTTACAAGAAAATAGATCACAACATCTCATATTCTTTAAGGAAGAGGAGGAAACAAGTTGCAGCGATGGTGATAGATGGCGACTGGGATGGCATTGCACGGTCAGCTCCTAGGTGGCTAGTTGGGCTAGCACCTACATTCCAAGGTTGGGCAGCGGCTAAGTGATGCCTAGGCGGGCATCTAGACCTTGTTTTAGAACACTGTCTTCTATAGAGTAGTCAGTAGTATATTAATCTATGGACTTTCCTACTTAGACTTCAATGTGAAACTTGTACTTAGCTATTATGGCAGCTTGGTTAGAGTGTTACTAGGTTTCTTTGTCACTATACAGAACTGCATTGAAATGTATCAATTTTTTTCTGGGATGCAGCAGATTCTAATTATTCTTTTCAAGGCTTGTCAATGAATATCTGACCGGTGGTGGTTTTTGTTGCTAAAAAGCTTTTTACATCGTGATAACAAGTTAAATCATAATTTCATTTAATAACAATAAGATTGACATGTATTGTCAATTGTAGGGGTTATGGTGGTTATTGGATTCTGATGCTCCAGAGATTTTACTTTGTATTTGACACTTATAGTTGAATAGACTAAGGACTCTTTCCATCATCTGTTGTAATTTGACTCGAGTACATCTGCCCCCCCCCCCCTCTTCTTTTATGGTGCAGAGTACATCTGGTTATATTGTCAAAGATGGGAAGATTCTCATGGTGTAAAAACCAGTTGATACCATATTTCTAGTAGCTCAACCAACAGTTTGGAATCAATCTCTGCTCTGGCAGTTACGTGGACTTTACATGGATGAAGGTGGCCGTGAAAATGGGAGATATATGATGGAGTTCTACGAAGGTTCTCACACTCGGGTAATACTGCCTCTGTTCCTAAAAGATTGTCGTTTAAAGTTAATGCATACAGATTAAGTAATATAATTAATACCTAGCGAAAATACTATACTACCCTTATTAATTGTCTCACCCAATTATTTTCCTCTCAATGTTTCTTATTCAATTCAACCAATTACTTCTTATTCAACCAATTACTACTTGGATTATAACATTAAATTGAATAAGAATCATTGGGAAGGGAAGAAAACTTTAAATAGAAGAAAGCTTTAAATAAGGGTAAAGTAGGGAAAAAATAGCTAATGTGTATTGATAAACTCAAAACGACAATCTTTTTGGAACAAAAATTACTTCCTAAAACGATAATCTTTTAGGAACGGAGGGAGTAACAACATAACACAACTTGAGAAAAAAGAAAATGTATAGTCTCTCGTTCATCTTGACTCCAGTCTCCAATTTTAGATTCTTTCGATAAATACTAATCAAGTTGTTTGCTGCCATTCCATTTTACTATCGCAGTGGAATACGATGCCCCAGTATCAGTTAAAGCAGAATGCCTTCTCTATGAACACGAAGATCCTGCTCATCGCTGCTGAGAGGGATGCGGCCTTTGCAGAGCGTGATAGAGCACTATCTGAAAGGAAGGCCGCAAATGATGAACGAGATGCTGTAATCCAGCAGCGTGATGCAGCATTATCTGAGCGAGACAATGCTAGAAAGGAACGAGATAATGTCATTGCAGCCATTCGGTTCCAGGAAAATACCATGAACAGTGCATTGAACTGTGGTATCAAACGTGGATCAAAGAGAATGCTCCATGTCATAAACAAACCTGCCATACCTACTCAATCTGCTTACAACACGAGGGAAGGGTACATAACTGATGTATTTCAGGTACAAGCCATTTCATCTGAAGCTGCTAATGTGCAACAAGCAAAACGTACAAAGAACAAGTCGGTTCCTTCAAAGATTCCATCAAAGTCATCGTGGAAGGTGAAGAAAATAAGTGAGGATTTGAATAGGCATGTCGCTAGTGACGGGTCAAAGGCTGAATGGGATGATCAGGACCTTGGCTTGGTGAAGCAGATCACTTTTGATGGGTCCATCATGCCTATGCCTGTTTGCTCATGCACTGGGATGCAGCGGCCATGTTACAAATCGGGCAAGGGAAGCTGGCAGTCATCTTGTTGCACCACTACCCTTTCAGTGTATCCACTGCCACTGATGCCAAATAAGCGCAATAAAGGGGTGCCAGGGCGGAAGATGAATGGAAGCGTTTTTTCTAGATTGCTTACTCGTGTAGCAGGACAAGGCCATGACCTTCGTATGCCCCTGGATCTTAAGGACTACTGGGCAAAGCATGGTACAAACCGCTACATTACCATCAAGTAATTCGTAAAAAAAAAACCTTAGGTATGTCGTATTTCTCCTTTTTAAGCCTGCCTGTGGTCTGGAAAAGCTTCATGCAATGTTTTACCTAAATGTTGCTAAAGTCAGATGGAAGGAAAGATGGAGCTTGAGTACAGTAGTGGTAGTCTCCAAGCTCTTTTAGTCATCTGCAAACTTTTATGCTTCAACTAAATTAACTGTCCCCTCGTTTTTAACTGTTGAAAATTGTGTACTTGTTGCAGGGAATACGACATATTAAAGTTGTTTTTTTTGCCTGCACTACTAAGTATAGCCATGGGCAAAGACACTGGTGTATACAGTGGGTATTTGAACTTCTTCTTTTGGCGAATAAAGAGGAAAAAAAATCTAGTTCGAAACGATTAATCTGTTCCCCCCCCCCCCACCTCACCCACCTCTCCCACCTCTCCTCTAGTCCTCTTTTTTCTTTTTCGTTTGCTATTTCTCACCGACAATTAGGGACTAAACTTGACTCAATTTTCTACATTCTCGAAATACTGACAGCTTACACATCTTTTCCTTTTTTCAGCTACTGAAAAACGTGTTTTTAAATTCAAGATTCCTACTTATGTACTAATCTCTATCCATTCAATTTCTTGTTATGTCCCCACTCCCCACATCAGTTGGCCTTTGTTACGTATTTAATTTGGACCCTAAGAATGAGTTTGATGCTAATTTAATTTCATTCAAATATAATAAAATAAATCATCATTGTATTTATCAAAAAACAATGTTATATAGAAATGTATATGATCAATACATCTTACACCGGTAGTTATAAGTTCTAGTTTCTAGAACTTCGTACAATTGTCTTCGGTCTGCATTTCTATTGGTTCAAGACAGTTTTTAACTTATATATTTTTATATTTTTGATATTTTTATATGATTTCTTTCGCAAGAGGATACAGTGGATTTCACTTTCACATGAGAAAGATTTTGTACATTTTTAAGGCAATTAACAACGTTAAAACAAATATATATTTAATGTTGTTTTTATACTTGTTTTAATAATATTTTAAATTTTTATTGATAATTATTACTTAGACAACCAAATTATTGTTATGATATTATAATGAAATTAATATTTTTATATAAATTTTTTTTCACATGAATAGTGAGTAAGTTTCAGTTTTATTGCGAGAGATTTATATGAAAATATTAATTTTAACACTTAAAAATATCAATTTCTTGTTATAAATATCTTGTTGAATCATAATTGCCAAATCTTGTCATTTAGAGTTCTAGACGCTTGAATGAAGACGGTTTGATTTATTAATTATATTTTTCTATGTTTTTAAAAGAAAGGAGAAGACGGGGCCACGACCCACGATGAGGATTTTTTTTATGAATTTCTAATCCTAGGTGGGCCGAATTGTTACGGATTTTAAAATTTGGTGGGCCACCCAGTCCTTTTAACATTTATGGAGTCATCGGACATCTGGTTCAATCTCGGCGGGTCGTTTCGCTTTTATCCATGAGGTTCTACAGCGGCCCGCCACGTGTGCCAAGATCAATTGATTTCAAGTCAACTCCTTGACTTTATTACCGAGATTATTGCAGCCACGTGCGCCTCAGGACCTTTTGTGGGCAAAATGTGAAAAATACTAAACATATTACGGACTAAATATATATATATATTTTTTATTTTGGTAAATTAGACACCTAATTAGTTTGGTATTAATTAATTTTACAAAAGGGTGGTGCAACTTAGATGGTCCAATTTTAGATAAAGTTACATATGATATGAGTGCAACTAAAAAGGTAAGGAAAGACAAATTGTTAAACAAAGTAGGTCTATTACTTTGTCCTTTATTAACCCACTGGGGAAAAAGGGAGGGAGGGAGGGAGGGAGGGAGGGAGGGATCAGGAAGGTAGGTTACATAATTTATTGCTCTAAAGATTCAAGCTCCTAAAATGAACTAAAACTAGTATATTAAGATGTTAGTATTTTATTTTATCATTTAATATTGGTTACTATACTACCAGCCCAGGAGGAGATATTATATATCCTAATCAGATTATGAATAATATATTTATTTATTTATTTATTATATTCCTTCATTCGTCAAAATGGTAAGAAATTAACAAACAGGGAACATGATTCTACCAATTTCACTTAGCTTGTAGTGTACTACTACCTTATTTTAATATATAAATTAATTATAACATAATACAAGTTGCTAGGAATAAAACATAGTTTTATAACTTATTTTATTACAATTTGATTCTAACGATACATTTTATCTTAGGATTTAGGGGGAACTAGGGAAGTCAGACGGAAATTAAGGATAAACTTGGTAAATATTTATATTTTTCATGCGACCGCTTTGGTTAATTTTAATTATGTTGAAGAATAGACTTGAAAATATAATCTTGACTTGAGAAATGGTTATGTCTTTAGGGTGGGTGTTTAAATTGATTACATTTACATTTTTAGTATGTAAACAAACCTTCGTATAGGTTCGGTTTGAATTCAAATTTGATGCATTGTTGAGTCGAGTTCGTACATGATTTTACGTTCGATTGCTTGATTGAATATGTTCGTGAACTATGTTGTTCGATTTGGTTCGAAAAGTTCGGGTTCGATTCGAGTAGTACGATTTCTAACACGGGTTCGAGTGATTTGATTCCTTACATGTGAAATTTATTAACCAACTTGGAAATCAGACGATGTGGTTCGTCAAAATGTTCGCGAATGATCATGTGTTTGTGAACTGTTCATGTTCGACTATGTTCATGTTGATTCGGTCATGTCATTTGAACATGTTCAAGTTCGAGTTGAATAAAGGAGTGAAAAACAAAAGCGGTGTGTATAAGATTAGGTTGTAGAAACCAAGATTAGGTTGTAGAAACCAAGTGTATGCTTAAATAACAATATTTAGATCTCAATTGATGGCATTGCACCAAACCGCCGTATTTGGTTTCTCCTAATTTTTTGTCCGTAATAATTTGATTTTGAAAGATGTTGCATTATCCATCAAACTTAATGATTTAGAGTCTGCAAATATAAATACAGTGGTATGGTAGTATCTACATATGATGTCATCATATTATTTAACTTCATATTATCATCAATAAAAATAATTAATTTTAAAAAATTAATGACTTAATAATATCACATTAAATGATCTGATTCTATCTCATCTTTTCAATAAATTCTACACTAAAATTTCAATCAACTTATTAGATAAAATACTCCTATTATTTATACTTTAATAGGAGTACATGATTCCTCCTAAAATGTCAAATTAAAAAAAAGATGGAGGGTAATAAAAATACAAATCCCACCGGCCTTTGGAGGAGGTGAAAACAACTCCATCAAAAATTATCAACGCTGGTTTTGCAGTGTACTACACTCGCTTTGAATAGCGTTTGAGGAAAATACTTATTTCCTTGGGGAAAAAATATAAAAATGGTGGAGAGAGTGATTTATTGCTACATAATCTGCGGTGATAGAGGGAAACTAAATCAAATGAAGTCGGAATGAAATTGAAATCACAACGAAATTCAAATTCAACTCAAATGAAATTCTTATTAAATTCACGCGGTGTAGTAGTAGTAGAATAGTAGTCATGAAATCCGTGTAGCAGTACATCGTCGTGAATATAGAGAGAGAGAAAGTTGAGATTTTTAGAGAGAGAAAATCACAGCAGAGAGCTTAATCCTTCGCCTGCGCCTTTGTGGTCTCCGTCACCAATTGACAAACGTCAACATTTTGGACACTTCAACAACTGCCGCCAAATGTGGCGTGGAAACCCTAGCTGAGCTACTCGAAAATGGCCGATTCAGGTAATTCTGTTTTCTCCGAAGTGGAATTAATAAATTCTGAGGTGATAACTTTTTGATATCGTGTTTATTTTCTGCTCTTATATGCAGATACTGGTTAGGGATTTGATTCCTTTTGTTTGTACTGTTCTTTTCGGGAATATACAATCAAGTTTAAAGCTTTGATATTTAGTAAGGCTCATAGCTGTTAAATTTAGGGGGTTTTGAGGGACATTGTGGAATTGGGTAAAATTATTATACAAAAGGTTGTTTGAAGTTTTTAAGCAACATGGGTGATGGTGACGAAGGAAATGTTGATATGATGCATAGACTTCAATCTTCTTTTGGGAATTCATCTTCGGCCCAGAAACAAACCCATTCGGTTAACCAGCTGGATATACCTCAGTTCAGTACGGCACAACTTCGTGCTCAGATGCGACAATTTTCTCCGAATTATAGTGTTGAGAGCAGTAAGAGGATTGGTATACCGCCGTCCCATCCACAAATGCCACCCATTTCTCCGTATTCACAGATCCCGTTATCCCGGCCTGGAAATCAGCAAATGGGTTCACAAAATTTTACTTCAGGGCCAGGGCCAGGGCCATCACATACACGATCTTTATCACAGCCCCCATTCTTTTCGCTTGATTCCTTACCTCCTTTAAGCCCATCTCCTTATCGGGATTCCCCTGCAACTTCCATTACTGACACAGTATCTGCTGATGTGTCGATGGAGGATCGTGATGCTACTTCACACTCCTTATTTCCGCCCTCACCTTTCACAAGGGGTAATTCTTTACGTGTAGGGGAAAGCCTTCCTCCTCGTAAAGCGCACAGGCGGTCTAGTAGTGATATTCCGTTTGGGTTTTCCACTATTATGCAGTCTTCGCCACCACTCATCCCACTAAGGGGTCCGGGTGCTTTGGAAAGGTCAGCGTCTGCAAGAGAGAATCCAGGGTCTAAGCCAATCCAGCTTGTTAAACGAGAATCATGTTGGGATAAAGGAAGTGGTGAGAGCAATTTAGAAGGAATGGGAGAGAGGAAATCCGAAGGGGAAGTTGTGGATGACCTGTTTTCTGCATATATGAATTTGGATAACCTTGAAACATTGAACTCTTCTGGGACTGATGACAAGCAGGGTACTGAAAATCGTGAAGATTTAGATAGTAAAGCTAGTGGTACCAAGACAAACGGTGATAGCAGTGATAATGAAGCTACAAGCAGTATAAATGAAAGTGGGAGCAGTATACAGAGATCAGTAATCTCTTCTTTCACTGAGAAAAGAGAAGGTGTCAAAAGAAATGCAGGAGGAGATATTGCTCCAACAACTAGACACTATAGAAGTGTTTCAATGGATAGTTTTATGGGAAAGATGAACTTTGGTGACGAGTCACCAAAAATGCCTCCTTCCCCTGGAGCTCTCCCTGGACAACTTTCTCCAAGCAATTCAATTGATGGGACTTCAAACACCTTTAGCTTGGAGTTTGGGAATGGAGAATTCAGTGGGGCGGAGCTCAAGAAAATAATGGCAAATGAGAAGCTTGCTGAGATTGCATTAAGTGACCCCAAACGAGCCAAAAGGTATGTTTTCTTCAACACAACTACTTGGTGTAGCTGAATGATGTATCATAATTAAAATAATGGTTTATCTGTTTAGGATTTTGGCCAATCGTCAATCAGCTGCTCGTTCCAAAGAACGGAAGATGCGATACATTTCAGAGTTGGAGCACAAGGTTCAAACACTACAGACAGAAGCAACCACATTGTCAGCCCAACTGACACTATTACAGGTGGGCATCTGCAATGTTGAGCATTCATTTTGTATTTTGTTTGTTTTATTTTGTCTTAGTTTTATCCCTCCTTTTCCCCCCACAGAGAGATTCTGCTGGGCTCACAAACCAAAATAATGAGTTGAAGTTTCGCTTGCAAGCAATGGAACAACAGGCACAACTTCGTGATGGTATAGTTCTATAAGATGCCTCTTGCATATGTTATTACTTTTGCTGTATATGGAAATATTTAAGTTGTAGTTATCCCGTCAAAGTGAGCTGTCAATTTTTCTTGCATGTGTGCTTCTATACGAACATATTTCTTTGAATGTTGTTGTTGTGTATTTGATGTATAGTTATCTAAATTTACTACAAGTCTGTGTAAGGATGATTGGTTATACTAGTCAAGTTGTCATTATGTTTAAATCTTATTTGAGTTTTTCAGTATCAGGGCACAACTTTGGTTTGGTGGTTCTTTTAGAGCCCTCACACAAACAAGACTGACCTGCTTCACATTTAACCAAGTAGCAGCCGATTGAAAATTTTGATCTTTAAGACAATATTTAAATTGTGTGAGATAACTAGTCCTATGTTTTGTTGGGTTGAACGATCTTACCTAAAACCCATCCAAACTAACGGTGATCCTGGACAAAATCACATAGTTTAATCTCTATTTTTAGTGGTGATACTTACTGTGTCATTTATCTGTATATAACAAATGCAGAATAGACACCTGGTTTTACTTATTATTGACTTGAAATTGTGTTGATCCCTGCTGTCTATTAGAGTAATTTGCTGGCCTTTTAAATTCTTATTAGTACGGTCTATATACTAGGTATCTCAAAATTATGTAAATGTGTACGTAATATTATTAAGTAGGCCTTCCATATGTTTATTCTTGTTACTTGACAAGTAAAGTTTGCATATGCTTATTGGCATATATAGTTAGGCCAGTTGGCATAGTAAAACATATAAAAGTTTGCCGAATCTAATTTGAGCCAGGTTGGCTACGAACAGCTCCTGATTACATACCATGTCAAATGTTGTTTACATATTATAGGAAGTGTATGGACTGATAATTGGGGAGCTAAAAAACAGAAAAAAGTAACTATATGCAAGGAAGAAGAAGGATCTTATGTTCAGTATCCAACGAGTGGGAGAAATGGAAGAGGCATTGTGGAATAACTTCAAGGTTGTTGGTTCCAATCCTCATACATGAGTGCTGGGGCCAAAATTACCTATAACAAAAGAGAAGGATCTTATTTTCTGGATGAGGCAGTTGATGAAACAATTCTTCAATATAGATATAACTGTTTGGGTGAAAAACTAACTGGTAACTATGTGTCTTTTTAGTTTGTCTGTAGGCTGTCTTTAATTTAACCAGTGAAGGCTATTTGTATTGTTATGCTTCTTTCTTGCCTTTTTTTTTTGCTTAGTCAAGAAATTTAAATTCTTGCAATTGGTTGTTGAGGCAGTTAAATTAGACAATTTCATGCTGTATGCTTATTAAAATTTATAGGTTAAAACCCAATAAATAAGCATGTCATTAGAGTGGAATGTGAGAATCAGTTGGTTTTCTAGTTTGCTTCTAACTTCTATGTATGGGAACACAGGAAGTCTATTAACTTTCTTAAGCTGTGGGATTCTTCGATGAAATTGGAGCTTGTGTTTCAATGTGCATATAATATCACCTAATAAAAATGGAATACTTTTGTAAAAATCCCATTCCTGATTTAGTCGTGTATGTGGAGTTGTGATCTAATCTTTTATGATCATTTGCTAAATTCAGTGGATAGTTTGATCTATTAGTGGAATGGATTTATTACCTTCTGTAACATGCTAACCAACTTGGGGCTGTGCAGAAGTTGTCACTGAATTTAGGTGTATAATAGAAGTGCTTTCCTAGCTCTACCTGCCACTAAACATGTCTGATACTTGCACATACTACTACGTCCTTTACATGTAGGAAGTCATTAATGAACTTCTGCTACCCGTATCTCAATTGTAACCATTTTTATAGTGATTTTGGTACTGTATAAAACTCACACTTGTGTGTCAAGTATAATGACCAATGGTAGATCTTTATTTTGGAGTTTTGGGCTCTAGTGAAGATTTTTTATTGTTTATGCACTAATATGTTTCCAAATTATTGTTAGGCATCTACTTAAATGAATGTTTATCTATTTCAAAATTTGGGCGTGACAGAACATGTAATTAACATGTTACAAAAATCTATATTGGCACTCCATACCTAAAGGCTATGTATCTGGGTTGTAAGCAATAATGCATGCTTTTGATTGTTGTTACAGCTCTAAATGAGGCTTTAAGTGCAGAGGTTCAACGCTTGAAGATTGCCACTTCGGATCTGAGTGGAGAGTCAGCTAAATTTCAGCAGCTTTCCCTCAACTCCCAGATGTTCCAGTTGCACCAGCAGCAGCAACAACCACCACCTAATCAACTCAACATGCATCATTTGCAACAGCAGAAGCAGCAATCTCAATCACAACAGAATGGCAGCACAAACACAAAGCATGAATCGACCTAATAGGTTTTGGTGGGTTAATGGTTTGGGGGAGCTTTCGATACCTTTAATATCTATTCTCTCTAGTCGGGTTCTTTGTATTTAAGCATTGCATTCATTCATTAGTTTTGCTTTTGCATCTACAACAGGACACATTAAGGTGTGGTATCTACAGTCGCAGCTGTGTGGCATGTTCATCCAAATTTAAGTCATACACAAGCCTTAAGATTTATAGAATTTATTTATGCCCTATTAAATTATATTGGATTTATGGTAATTGGACATGTTTTGTTGGGTTAATCTCAGACTTTCTCTCAGTTTGTCTTTATTTATTTCAGCAAGTTAATATTCCTGCCTCTAATCTTCAATTGTTTCTGTTCTTCCAAAAATTAGCCCGCAAGTAACCAAATGATTATATTAATAGATATTCTTTCGTATATAACTTAAGTGTTGGTGAATTAAAGATTTTAAGATTGATATTGTTAGTGTGAAATTATATATTTTTAAATATATAAAATAAGTTTGATTTTGTTTAATTCTTTAATTATTTTTCTTCGTTTGTTAATCTGAAATGTCAAATTATCTCTTGTGCTTTATATGGGAAATGCTCTTCCCACCCACTACCCACTACCACCCCCAGTGGTGGGTCAAGGGCGGTTTTGGGGTAAATTCTTATCCTAATCAAGCATTATCCGCCTCAAAGTAAAAGTTTTTTTAAAAATGTAAATGAACAAATTATATTTCCTAAAAAAATATTTTGTTTTTGTGACGGGGATATAAAAACTAGAAAAGTACTAGGTAATTATACAAAAATTGTCTACCACCTAGACAAGTTAACCCAAGAGTCCAAGACAAAACGAATAAAGATAAAATGATATCTTGGTTGGCCGAACCGATGCTTCCTCTGGTTAGACTAAATATGGTTTAGGAGATTTTTCCGAAAGACTATAAAGGAATCAATTTTGATGAATTATGATTTTTAATATATTTAAATAAAAGTGAAAGAATAATTGATAGGACAATAATTTATTAAATATAATATAATAATTTAATATTATAGTCCATAAATAGTCCATCCGAAAAGGATTGATATAGTCCTTGTTGGAGATGCTGTAACCCTAGCATTCCTCTTCTCGTCATCTCTTCAAACTTGAAATAAAGCAACCAGCCTCTACTAACATTCATATCCTCGTCTGTTGATGCCATATCTGCCTCTTGAACAAGCAAAAGATTTAGTAGGCACATTCATTAATCAGTATTTTTAAATTCTCTGGACAGAGGATCTCTCCTCTCTCTCTCTCTCTTTTACTTAATATAAATCATTTTAAAAAAATATTTTAAGTAAACATTAATGGTTTAGTTTTCAATATTACTCCAATTATTGAATATAACTTTGATTCTCATTATTTTTTGTCCAATAAATAACATTATTTTTTTTTAATACAAGGACAATATAGACGATTAATATTATATTTAATATTTTACAATTAACAAACAAAACCATCACAACTGTGAATGTTTCAGGACAATAAATAAATTAGGATCGACATTTCAATTCACTAGAAACACACGCATACACACAACACATGAGAATTCCATATGATACATACCATGCATCATTATCAAGTTCATAACCAATTATCTTTAACATCATAATAATTCAAGTCAACTGAATTCCAGATTACAATATGCAAGGGGCAAGTGAGATCAAAATTGACTAAGCAAAAAATATTAGTTTAAATCATTCGGACTCGCCCCATCTCAATTACCATATAAGGAACCTTAAGTTCAGTTTTACTCATCACCCAGAAAGAATTAAGCCAACAACTGGCAGCATCATGACCATTATATCCAGCACCTATGCAGCAACTTCATCTTCCTCTTTAATTAGGTTTATACTCTTCCCAAACTCATTCTTACTTCCTTGAATCCATCCCTCATCAATGGATTCCATACTTCCACTCAACCCATCGTCCAAGAAATCTCCAACCCGTTTCACTTTCCCAGTAGGCAGCACAGGGTACTTCCCAGAAAAGCAAGCATAGCAGAAATTTGGGGAATCACTTCCCAAGAATCTTTTCATGCTCTCAATGGGCAGAAAAGCAAGTGAATCTGAACCAATAAAATCCCTAATTTCCTCCAAACTCATCCTATTTGATATCAACTCCTCCGCACTAGGTGTGTCCACTCCATAATAACAAGATCCAATAATAGGCGGGCTTGCAATCCTCATGTGAACTTCTTTAGCCCCTGCTTCCTTTAACAACCTAACAATTTTTGAAGAAGTCGTCCCCCTCACAATTGAATCATCCACAACGACAACCCTTTTCCCTTCTAAAACCGCCCGCACAGGTGACAACTTAAGCTTAACCCCAAAATCTCTGATCTTCTGCGAAGGCTCAATGAATGTCCTCCCAACATAATGTGACCTAATCAACCCTTGTTGAAATGGCACACCTGCTTTTGCAGCATAACCAAGTGCAGCCACAACCCCAGAATCCGGCACAGCAATCACAACATCGCATTCAACCGGAGCCTCAGTGGCAAGTATTTCCCCAAATTTATGGCGAGAATCATAAACAGACCTCCCAAAAACAATTGAATTAGGCATAGCAAAATAAATATGCTCAAAGATGCAAGCTTTAGGTACTACATGTGTCAATAAACAAAGTGATGATTGAACACCAGTTTTATCCACCACAATTACCTCACCAGGATTAACTTCTCTCTCATAAGTAGCCTCAATCAAGTCCAACGCACAGGTTTCAGAAGCAAAGACAACCGCCCCATTGCTCCTCCTTCCCATCACCAATGGGCGAAACCCGAAAGGATCCCGAACCGCAACCAATTTCTCTTCGGTTAAAAACACCATAGAATAAGCTCCCTCCAGCTTCCCACAAGCCTCAACAATTCTTAGAAAAAAGGGTCTTGCTTTAGAAATAGCAATAAGATGCAAAACCACCTCAGTATCAGAGCTAGTAGTAAAAATTGAACCATTATCTTCAAGGTTAGCTCTAAGAGCCTGATAATTCACCAAATTACCATTGTGGGCAACACCAACTGACCCGTATCGGTACCTTGTAACAAAAGGCTGCACATTTTTCAACATAGAGGCGCCGGCGGTGGTGTAACGGACGTGCCCAATAGCTGAATTTCCGGGGAGCTGATCGAGTTTTGACTGGTTGAAGACTTCGGAGACTAATCCAACGCCGGTGACGGACTGAAGCACCTTTTCGTGAACAGTGACTATGCCGGCGCCTTCCTGACCGCGGTGTTGGAGGGCGTGCAGAGCTAAGTAGCAGAGGCGGGAGGCTTCGGGGTCGCCGTAAATTCCGACAACGCCGCACTCTTCCCTAGGTTTATCGTCATTATATAAAAAATGGTCATCTGGGTTTTGCTTGTTTGAGGAGATAACCTCGGAAATGGGATTCTTGCAGTTGGGCGTGCAGAGGGTTTTGCTGGTTAGAGAGGTCGAGAGTTTTGGGATTAGGGTTTTGGAGGAGAGATAGAAGAGGAGGTAAGATGGGTTTTTGTAGGAGCAAGAATAGGTCTTGTTATCTAGAGATGGTGGTGAGAGAGGAGAGAAATTGGCGGTAGCGGTGGTGGTGGTGGTGGCGGCCATGGGAGGAAGGAGGACAAAGACAAACAAACAAACAAACCCAGAGCCTGAGAGTCGGAGAGTGAGTGGGCTATGAATAGCCAAAGTGGTACCTCTAGGTTTTGGTCATTTATAGTCTTTAGGAAACTTAGTTTTAGACTTTAGTTGTGATTGAATTTCTTTCAGAATACCAAAATAAATAGTACAGTAAATAGGAAGTGAAAATTGACCAGTTCTATAATGCATTTTTTTTCAATTTAAAATTTCTCTTCAGTAAAAAAAACAACCATGCATATGCAGCATGTCGTCTACACTACCTTTATAATTTCTGCTTTCGCCTGATATTATATTATGTAGTGACGTTTGGTCAAAATTACTTTTTCCCCTCTAATAAGCAATATAAATATATATCTTGAGCTGCGAACTAATCATGATTTGCAAATATAATATTGAACCAATGCTCTATCCTTTTGACTTGTATCTGTTAGAATCGATCCATATTTCTCCAAGAGAATTTGAATTTTTTACAAGACAACACGTATGTGTCTTAGATATATATAAGTTTGTGTCTTGAAAGAAGGAACAAAAAACAAACACTAAATCAAAAATTTAGAACGAGTAAGAATTAAGCACTCCTAAAAAATTTAATGAGTCTTATTGAGCATATCAATAAAACTTCATAACAAGGAAAAATAGAGTCTTGCCTTAGATACATACTATAAGTTTGTTAGTTTGTGTTTTTCTTGTACCTAATATGACCTAGTTTTAATTGACAAATTGATCAAATGTCAAAATAATCATTAATGAGAATAATAAAATGCTAAAAATACCATTAATAAAATTTCTTAAAATAAGAAGACACACAAATTTATGTGTCTAAGAGCAACTCTAGAAGGCCGGAGGTGAACAAATTCTAAACTATATTTTGTCTAGGATGCAGATTTCGCTCCAGCAGTAAGACTAAATATAGTCTATTGGGATTTTTCAGTGAGCAAAGAGATCAAATCAAGGAACCAAATTTGGTCGACTATAATTTTAAATATATTTAAATGGTTGGAGAGATGACCGAAGAAAACGAAGAAGGAGATGAAGAGGTTGCCAAAAGAAAGAGATAAAGGCAAGAAGAAGATACTGAAGAAAAAGTTGAAGACAAGAAGAAGATACCGAATTTCCTTGTTTGGGTAAGAACAAAATTTAAATTTTATTTTATTATGAAATTAGATAAAATTTAATGTTTAAACATAGTTATCCAAATGTGTTGTTAAAGTGAAATAATTAAAATGAATGAAATAGAAATAATTATTATTTTAAATATGGTCGTTGGAATTTTTTTCAATTCATTTATTATTTTAATTTTTTTATATTAAAGTTGTGAAATAAATGGGATATGATAATCCGCAAAAAAAAATTAAAAAAATATTTGTTGATATCGTATGGACTAAATATAGTCAACGAAATAATCCATCTGATAGAGATGCTATAAGACATACGCTCTCTTTTCCTTAATAAACAATCCAATTTAATTTTTTATTCATATGCTACAGGCTAAATATTATAATAGGCAAAGATGTTGGTACATCAACTTAGCTACTAGCTATTGGTACTTGTAGAATATATATGGTTAATATTTATAAATTTAGTTACTTGGATTAGTAAAATATAAGTTTCTTATTTAAATTTAATTAAAAGCATATTTTTTTAAAACCTAAAAAGACAAAAGAAAAAAGAATAAAACAAAAAAAAGGAAAAAAGAAGAAGAAGAGGAAATAAATTTGAAGAATTGGACAGAACTATATAAAATTGAAGAATTGGACTGAACTAGTGGACTCGAGCCTTCTCTTTCTGTTTGGGCCTCTCGAAAATTTTGTTATCTTGCAGAAGAGAACACTAGAATCTAGATTATATTAAACCACCCAAATCTCCTCTTTTTCTTTATAGTCGGAAAAATATCATAGCCAATTTTGCAGATCTTCGAAGGTGAGAGCTTTGACTCATAAACTCTCAGATCAATGTCGCCTCCACCAGGACCTTATTCAGGAAAAAGCACACTTGCTTTGGTAATAATCCTTTTATGTTCAATTTGATCGGTATATCATTATATATAGAAAGATAACCATATGCATAACTGTAAACTGTTTGATGGCTTACTGTAATTTCGATGCATATATATATATATATATATATATATATATATATATATATATATATATATATATATATATATATATATATATATATGTTATGTTTTTTTCATTTGGCTTTTTCATTTGTTTATGGAAGCATGAAGCTTAAGTATCTTAAGGTAAACTCTAGCTATCTTGTTGTAATTTTTATTTTCTCTATTTTTTTAAAGTAAATATATTTTATGGGTATCGGATATATAGTTAATGTAATGAATCTAATGAATTCAGATGGGTTTATTGTTATTAGTTTTTAATGATAATTTGTTTTTGTGATTTTTTCATTGAAAATGAAAAATTGGTTATTTTTAGATCCGGGGACTGTGTTCAATTTAATTTTGTTTGCAATGTATGTGGGGCTATTTTATTCCATTTACTTTATTTTGGATGGGTAATTACCTTTAAAGCTTAGTTTAGGTATTTGGGATGTTTGGTGCATTAGCTTTCCAGTGAAGGCTTGACTTGTGTGTTTAATGCTCACTATATCTTAAAGATTAGTTTTTGCATGCGAAATGTTCATGGTTATAGGGATGCTACTCTTAAACATTAAATCTTACTAATGATTGCGTTCACATGAACGACCAATTGTTTCTTTTATGGTGGATAAAAGAATATGTGGGATCCCCCCCTTTTCTGTTTGTTAACTGGTTAAATTCGTTGTTATTGGCCGAAGATGTTTTTGTGATAAATATGTTTCAGCACCGGATATTTACTTAATGTACCTGAAGATTTGTTGCTCAATTATGTTTGTGGTTTGCTTGTGCTTGTTCCTGTTCCTGCTCGAATATACAAGTAGGTACTTGATAAATAATTGGTGTTTGGCTTGGATGTTTATCATTCTAATTGATTTTTCAAGGTTTAGTTCGATTAATAGTTTAGGATAGCTAAATTAGTGCATCTTAGTTAAGCAACTTATGTATTACTGACATGGGACATGTGATAGGATTTTAGATGAACCTGACTTGGGTAAAGGTTTCATGCAAGTATTGGCAGATATCATATAGATTCTTTATTTGCATTTCCTGGTTTAGTGGAATTCTAATAGTGGCTGAGATATTTCTCTTTGAATCATTAGATACTTGTTGACATGATATGTTTATACTGATTTCCGTATTCAGATTCTTCTAGCTTTCCCTTAATTTTAATGTTATGGGGAAGACTTGTTCTTTCACCTGATTTTTTCAAACTCAATGTATTATATTTATTTAGCTTTCAGCAATAAATAATGACTACGAGGTCAATTACCTGTCAAAACCAAGAAATACTTCATAGTTGAAGTTGTACTTATTAGCCATATCAAGAATTTACTAATGCAGCTTGCATTCTATTTAATCATGGTATTGGTGAAGCTTTTCCATATTGCTGATTGTATGTTCAACACTACTACAAAGTTTGAGAAAAGCAACTTTGGTGTAACATCTTGGTATTTGGAGGTTGCCCAAGGTGAAGCGACTCGGTCAGTATAAGTGCATGTCTTTATAATCTACCAAATGTATTGGTATAAAACGGTATTTATTAGAGGGGCGCTTTTGATGAGAAGTTCGTGTAGTATAAAACTCATTAAGATATAGTAACTTGAGCAACTTCTTTTTATACATGCTGATCCATATTTATTAGGAGGCACGTGTGATTTGTGTGTCACAATAACGGAGACACCAATAGTGGTCAAACTTAAGATTATTGATAACTCGTGAAAAAGAATCCATATTGTCATTTTGTTGGTTGTGTTCTATTACATGTTAGCTGATATTTCTTGTTCAAGCAAATTGCCAAATAAACATGGATCATTCTGTTACACGTGATAAGTTCAGTGCAAGTTACCGAGTAACTATGAGTTTACGACATTAATACCTCTCCCTTTTAACGAGTGTGCCATAGAAATAGTTTTGTTTAGCAAGTTTCAAAATTTTAAAATTCATGGTATCCAGTTTCTTGTAATGCAATTTCTGTGGTTGGATCATGCGTGAACAATGTTTTTTTCTGCACGGTTGCATGTTTAGATAGTTCATTTCCGTTGGGCAGCAAGGTTGTGCCACTCTGCTTGTGAAATTTATTTGCCGACTTTAATGCAAGTTTTTAAAGGATTTTATTTAAAAATTTCAGACTAGACAACAGAGTTTATTTAATCTAGACGGAAAATCAGAATTGCATGCACATTATGTGCAAGGATGCTTCTTGTTTATTAACTTGATTTATTTTGTCCTCTGCCGCAGGCAAAGGCCAAGTCTCAACAAAAAGCTGCAGCCAAGGCACATCACTGAAAGATAATGGGTATCTCGTTTTGGAGTCTCATAGACAAATAATGCATGATGATAGAACTGTATCACTGTTTCTTTAAAAACATTTTAGACCATGACCCTGCTTGTATCAGTTCAGTTTTGTTGAGAAGCGTTCACATGAATTTTATTGCTTTCTTTTTTTTTTTTTGATAAAAGAATTTTATGGCTTTAAACATTGGCCGAGGTTCAGGTTTCCTTTGTGGATATAATGGAGAAGTGGGATGATCATCACACTACAAGATAATAATCTGTTACTAGTGTTGAATGCACATTCATAACTGCAATGCTTTCAAGCAGTGGTTTTGTTCACTATTTTTTGTTTGTTAAACTTGCTTCTTGTTGGTGTTTGAAGTCTCGACTTGCCATAGAAACTATTACTTAGTTCCTTAGGGACTCTTTATATCAGGGACACTCTTTTTTCAATGTCCGCATAGAAGAGCTCTTACACTAAGAACATCCGAATAGTGAAATTGCACTTATGAATTAGTATGCTATCCAATATTGTCGCCTCCATTAGTGGCTGGAACCCATAAAGATGAAGTTACATAGATTCAAGACATCTAACGTGGAAGCATATGATGAAATAAAACAGATCAGGATCAACCATGGAATACATGAATAGGTTAGAAACTGATTTCACTTGTATATCTTCCGACCCAGTTCCTCCCACAGTTAATTTACCTTACATTTTTTGTTTGTTCACAACCAATATTTACCTTCCAAACTCCAGGTACTACTTTTAGGAGTAGAGGCTTGGACATATACTAGAAAAACAAGACAGAAAGATGCAAGACAAAATTGTGTGTTTTTATGGCACGATCAGTTGATATACACCCTTCGCAGCTCAGATGAATTGGAAGATATATCTCTTGATCCATGTTCAAGACAATTGCATCCATGCTGCAATAAGAGAAGCACCTTCATCAAATCATAGATTTAGGCATTGTGGCAAAATATTTATTCAGTCTAGATCGAGACCCATATTTAGCAAACTTGTTACCAAGCCACTAAATATGATAGTAGCAGCAGAACTGAATAAATAGTATCCATATAAGTAAAATATTATCCATATAGTTAAAAAAATCATTTAAAAGTCTCAAACAATTAAATAAATAGTTATTCACTCAGAGTACGGTCAAAGTTGTCTACAGATTACAGGTTTGAGTTACATTTAAGTAATCATACAAGTGAAAAGCAAGTTATAATATCTTATGGCATCACAAGGATTTTATGGTCTGTCATTTCTATCCATATGCGGATTCAGTATATTTGTACATAGGAAAAAAAGCACGAATGTACAAAAATTAACTCTGTAAGTAGTTCCTTTTCCAGTCAAATATGAAGCCAAATCATTGAGGATGAATGACTAAACAATGAATAAGTAAACCATACATGATTTTGAAAACTCAGCACTGAAAAATTGCAGGAACTACTTCACATAAATAATGCCTTCTTCATCGGGGTCATCGCCATCCCAGCCGCCATTGTCCTCGGTTAAATCAGAAGACTGGAGTTGGTCATCAGGATTTCCTACTATCTTCTTCTCATCCTTTAACCTATCTAATATTGCAATGACCTGAAAGGGTTTCAGATAACAGACCAGTAAGGGTGCAGTAAGTGCAAAAAATTGCACAACGTAAAGTAAAACTCATGGGACTCAAAGGTGTATGCTAGCCCCATATAAAATTAACTATAAAACAACTGAATCTATCTAGAAAAGTGCACATAAGAAGCCACTGTTTTCTTATTATTCTCTTATTTCTGCCCTCACTTTTAGGTATTGAGGATTCAGCCAGATAACCATCTTACTTAAACTGGGGAAAATGTACATATTTGAAACAAATGCATGGATGTACAAGAACAAAGCAAAATGCCTATTTGACATATTCCAGCAACCCAATATGAACACATGGCTATTAGAAATAATGCTAAAAGATATTAACACTTATTTAAATAGTTGGCATTTCATATGAGATATCATTGTCTCCTGACGGTTCTTCGAGGACCTGAATTACTCATAAATCTATGTCCAGAGAAAACCACCATAAATTCAAATATTCGCCAACTCAAGTGGATTGGCGCGCTCTGTGTCATGTTGCAAAAAAGCTGACAAGCCAGATAGAACCCTGCCCACTGTGGTGAGTCATAGGCACTTCTTCAGGACAACATCTGAGGTCCACAAGTTACACGTTGCACAATATTGCATAAAGGAAATATTATACTTTTGTTCTTCTCCTAGGAAATGTGCGCAACATAACAAAATTTCATAAAATTCTTGAAAAACATTTCAAGCTGCGAGTGGCAGAAGCCCAAATCAGGTAACATTTTTAGTAGGTAAACTGAGGTAACAATTTGAAGAATATACAAGGGCCTCAAAGCAATCTGGCCTTCCTTATTGTGATAAAGGATAATCTTGTAGAGATATTTTGTTTAGCTTCAATATTATAATGTGATAAAGTGTAAAATTGGATTGTAGGGAGGGGAAAAATCAATCAACATGTCAAACTTACAAGTCCTAGGCATATATAATAGGCCAACTAGAGATCAAATGAAACAAATATAAAGATGCAAGTTTACTGTGGAAAAAAATCACATCATAAACAAAGAATTTGTTCACGACAATGAATCAGAAAAATATTACAGAGGAAACAGGTGATATATGCCTTTATATTGATCATATTCTTACTCTGTTTTTTTTCTTCTTAGTAAAAAATATCACATTCTGCCTAATATATGGAGAGATAAACTTGTTTTAGAAACATAAAGTATATATTCTTACTCTGCTTCCTCTCTCTATAGACTCATCTTCTATGAAGCGTATCTCAGGGGTCAACCGCAATTTCATACGCCTTCCTAACTCACTGCGAACATATTTTGCTTTTGACTTCAGCCCTGAAATCGCTACCTCCTTTCCTCTTTCATCACCAAAAACAGATACATATACTTTAGCAACCTATAGAAATGGAGAAAAGCATTCCATCAAGAAATAATCCATGACTTAGTTCAATCAGAAATATGATATCCCTAGTGACACATCTCTCTATATAAAGTTCAAGAAAACAACAAGCCACGAGAGAACTTTTTCCAGCGTAATCATCCTCTTCCTAGCTAGTATTTGAAAATTGAACATGATAAAAGATAATTTCATTGTCGTCGCACTAAAAATGGATTACTTTAGCCAATTTATCAAATAAATGTCCAACCTGACTGTGTAAAAGTTTATTATTGGGAAGTGGCAATGGAAACTTAGCTAGAGATTTTTCTGTCATCCCCTTCCGGTCATAAAAAATCCATCTTTCATGTGGAAGCAAATTCATCTACTACTCAAACAAGAATCCTGTAGAAATTTAATATACATGCATCATCCTGAATGAAATTCACCACTATCAATCACGTGTGCATTTTAGCGTAAAGTTCATTCTTTCCAATCCTTGCTTCCCAATATTGATGCCAAATAAATCCACAGGATAGTTGCAATATGATACAACAGTCACTAATCCACAAGGAGCATGAATTATAAAAATTATGAACTTTCAACCTTTAACTACTAATTCTAAAATATTCAGATTAAATTATTACAATTCCCATCAGAAACACATGACAAAGTTTTTTCTCATTCTTTTCTTCCCAATGCTAAGTTATTCTGTTTGTTTATG
Source organism: Panax ginseng (assembly GCA_020205605.1). Taxonomy (NCBI): domain Eukaryota; kingdom Viridiplantae; phylum Streptophyta; class Magnoliopsida; order Apiales; family Araliaceae; genus Panax; species Panax ginseng. The sequence continues at coordinate 2,015,259 of CM035133.1, read as the reverse complement.
CGTATACAACATTTTAACATATACACATACGCATATAGAGATAACATTGGTTATGAAAGACTTGAGCAAAAATTAGGTTATAAATGGAATATAACCTGCAAATCAGAGGAGACTTCAACATCACTGATTGTGGTGAGAGAAGAGAGATACCGGTCGGCGCCGAGAGCCGCCTCGGGAAGAACGGCGAACTGCAACACATTATCGGTGAGGAGCATGGCCGAAAGCTCCCTCCTTATCTGCTTTGCCACCATTTTCACTCTCCTCTGATTCGCCATACACCTAACAATTGAGCTACTACTATTATTTGTACTGGTAAAGGTAGTAATCTTCTGTGGTTTCCTCAGTGTACCGGCGGCCTTGGGTAAGTAAATCGCCGGCGTTAATCTCTTTGCTACAACCGGACATCTTGGTAATGGTTGGTTAAGATGAGTTACAAGAGGTGTTTGATGCGCGTGTGGATGATGAGTGATGAGCTGCGGCATTACAGAATCGGTTTTTATTTCTCTCTCTCTCGTTCTTTTCTTCTTCTTCCTCGATGAAGAGACGCTGCAGAAAATATCCCCTTTGCTGTGGAAGGGTAATTTTGTCATTGTAGTGGTTGAAACTCTACGGATAAGAAGCGGAGTTGGGCTTAATTTGGCCCAAGTATATAGCCCATTGAGGATCCTGTGATAGGCCTACCATAAACCCTTTTTTCCCCCTCAAATTTCAAATTTATATTTAGTGAATAGCCATAAAAATCTTGAATGATCCAATAGAAAATGTTTATAGTCTATGGACTACTCCGAATTTGAATGTCACTATATATACTTGGTGTAAATAGGTATTCTTTTAGGGAATTGATATTTTTATATATATTTTTAATATTTTTATAAAATCTTTTCCCACATAACATACATACAGGGTCTCAAATCTCGTGGTCAGCACCCAGGAGAATTCTTCTGAATGCACCAAGTCAAGCCCCTATTAAAGAATAAAATTATTAATATTGACTCCTAAACTCAAAAAAAATAATTTAAAGTTTTTTATTTAAAATGTTTGACATAAATTATTCTTTTTACTAATCGAGTTGAAATTTAAATTAACATAAATAAGTTTTTTTATAAGCACTCTAGTATTTATTATTTTTAATATTTAATCTCAAATTTTTTTTTATATGTTATTACTATATTCTATTATGAAAATGATTTAGTGTCCACTTTACAAAAAAAAAATATGATGCTTAATTTTTAATTGAGAATATTATATATATATATATATATATATATATATATATATATATATATATAATATTTTAACATTATAATTTGGTCAGATGTATAATGGATTGAACAACCTATTAATCATTTTTTACCCAAATTTTACTTGGTACTTAATTTTTTTGTCCAAGTTCAACTCGTTTATTCTGTAATAAAATTTGAGTGAATTTTAAATGGACTAAACGATCAGATTTCGGACTTGACAAACCCAATTAGGGGTGTTTATCGATAAAAATTGGACCCGATAACTTCGAACTGCACTGCATCTAGAATCCGATAATAGCCAATTTCATGTATCGATAAGCAGATCTTGGTTGGACCAATATATCGAACCTGGAGGTACTGTTGGTTGGACCGATATCGAATCAAGCAGTATGATTCTAGATCGATGTCGATTTTTTACCAAAAATTAATATAATTATTATTTTTATTATTATTTTATTATTTTTATTTTTATTATTATTTTATTGATATTATTATTATTATTATTATTAATATTAAATTATTAATAATAAAAAAATTAAAAAACCGGTATATACCGGTCCGATTCAATAAAATTGAACCATAAAAATGTCGGTCTGAAATTGATACTAAAAAACAGGTATATATCGATTTTTTTATACCAAACCGGGACAATTCTTTTTTTATACCGAACCCACAGTTCGATCCGAAAAACCGTTTTTTTAGTTTGAACCTAAACCCAGCTAATCATAGTGACATTTTTGTTTTTCCGTCTAATAATGCTCCTATAAGTATTACTCCCATCTACAATCGTTTTTCAATAAATAATAATAATAATTTCTACTCATACTCTGTCACGTTTCTCTCTCCGAAATATCGCCGGCGATTGGAAAATGCAACAAAATCCGGCAGATTGTTAGAATAAGGCATATGCTCCGTCGTTGGCGAAAGAATGCGGCTTCGTCGTCTCACAGCCGGATCATACCATCTGATGTTCCGGCGGGACACGTGGCTATAAGCGTGGGGAGCGGGTGTAGGAGATTCGTGGTGCACGCGACGTACCTGAACCACCCCATCTTCAAGAAACTATTGGCCCAGGCCGAAGAAGAATACGGGTTCATTAACGAAGGTCCATTGGCTATACCGTGTGACGAGTCCGTTTTCGTAGAGATTCTCCAAGTCGTGTCACGGGCCGAGTCAGGTAACTCACCACCACTCGAGGATTTCCAGAAATGCTTTCAACTGGGTTACCGGAACAATCGTGACATTTTGGGTGAATCCCGACCGTTGCTACATGGTTAATTAGCTGATAAATCTCAGCTTTCGAAATAGCTGCGAGTCAACTCGGTCGAGTTTGTAAAAACAAAAAACTAACTATATTTGTTTGACATATTTGTTTATTATGGGTAAATGTTGAGTTCATGTGAGTAAGCGGGTATTTTTTTTTCTTCTTTTTTTTGCTATGGAGATGGCAAAGATAGAGTTGTAACTCAACCGAGTCATCCCGAGTTGAATTTGGAAGAACTGATTGAAAATAGGAGTTAATTGTGTTTTCTTGTAAATTGCTTTACTGTCAAATGTTGGATTTATGATTATAAGGGTATTTTAAAAAGAACTAACTGTACTTAAAGTCTAATTAATATGAATTTATTTAAATTTTGAAAATAATAAATATGACAGTAAATAATACTTTTGCTTAGTTTATAACATTTATAATTTTTATTTGTTATAACATTCAAAATTCTAATATTGATTTGAATGCAAGTACTTTAGGGATATGAATTCCATCCATTACACCTATCATTCAATTTTTTACCATACATATTTAACGACACAAATATTATATTTAATGATATAATAAAACTCATTATAAATAATTAGTAAGACTAAACGTGTATTAGAAAAAATTGGAGGATATATAAGTGTAATGGAGGGGATCTAAATCAGTATTTAATAAATTAATAGTACTTTGGTGACAAAAAATCTTACAAAATGATGTTGTTGGTTACTATTAGTAGGTCCACTATCCACTAATTACACACTGTCACATCATTTTGTAAATTATTTTTATCACCGTAGCAACACCCTTTATAAATTAATAAAAAAAAAGTTTGAAAATGTATCTCTAATTGAAACATTAGGGAGCAGCACTATTTTTTCTTATTAATTAATTATTTATTTGCTAAAAAATTTAATTTGTATGGTGTCAAACATTTTATGAGAAGAGAGAGGTAACTGAATTACTTTTTGGAGATTAAGATCTTCTCTATTATATTTATATTTTAATTTATTTAATAACAAATAAATTATATTCATCCGCATAATAAAATGTATCTCCAAAAAAAATTAACAACACAATAAAATAAGTATCAAATAATTATGTGGGTGAGCCAAGTGTATGTAAGGAGAAATTAAAGAATATGTATTTGTTCCATTTCATAGTGTTGATATTTATTTAAATAATAGGCGTGACATGAAGATTTTGTAAGGTACAATTTTGAGTACATAATTTGAGTTGGTTTCAGGTTATAGTAATTAAGAAAAAAAATGTACTAGTAAAAAGGACATTTGTGACACCCTCAAAATAGGTCTACATCCCTCATTCTGAGTTGTCAATACACGGTACAGAAATAACTACAACTTTATTATTACAATAGTAAAACTGTGAGTTAAAATACAGATATTGCCATCTAGACAATATCCACATACAAATAAATCCTCATCATAATTATTGGTACATTATTTTACAACAATGGTGAGGAGGACTACTAAACAACTCTCCCTAGAACTTTCATTCCATACCCCACACTGCGTCTTCGCTTATATTCTCGCCTCCGAGAAGAAAAATGAAACAAAAAGGAAAAGGGTGAGCTCGACTAGCCCAAGATAAAGAATATTATGACTAAGATAATATACAACAAAATTATCGTTAGTCTTCAACAGGAAAAAAATATAATAGAATACAATAGACAACAAGTTTTAAATCAATATTCACAATGAAATAATAATTCATTAGAAGAGTTAAGTAGAGAATGCAAACTACTATCTTCTATGTATGAATTTTAAAGTTCATCGCCTTTTTTTATCCTGTAACATCAATCAATATATATCCGGGATCAAATATTCATCCTCGCACTATCTGCCGAGGACATTCACGATTGGTCATGTTCATCTAAACACTTGTTCATCTTTTGACTACGGCCAAAGATATTCATCGAAATCATTCATCTTTGCACCTTGGCCAAAGATATTCATCATAAATCATTCATCTTTGCACTACAGGCCAAAGATATTCAATAATATCATCATTTAAGACTGAGGATGATGAAAAATATATATATTTTTTTTAAAGAAACGAATCCAGTGAAACAAAATGACAAGGATTAAGGATTAAGGATTCGTACTTCGTTTTATCCACGTCCAAAAATACCTCAAAAATAATCATAGTGGTGTAAAATTCAAGAATGATCAAAACATGGATACAATCAAAGCTAGTATCCACAATAGATATTTTGGACGAAAAGAAAAATTTTCATTTTTCGATGAATAAAGTCCAGATTCGTGAATAAGACCAAGATATCGTGAATAAGAACTCCGAACACACCAAAAGTTCCAAATTTGATAAAACTTCAGATCAATATTTCAAAGATAATGATATTGAAGAAATAATATCATTACGAAAAAAAAAAAAAATATCCCTTACCTCGAAAAGATCAAGATTTAACGGAATAATTTGGATATAAAGCTATATCTTGAACTTTCACCAGATATAGCAATACTCAAAGTATACTCAAACTACTCACAAGAATATGCTCGATATATATAGAGAGAAAACTTTCAGCTGGTGTGATTTTCAATTCTAACCCAAGACCTATTTATAGAAATTGCTTAGAACATCAAAGCAGTAAAATTTATTATAATAATAATATATATAAAAATTTTCACGCCCATTCTTAGAATCTGCAAATCTGAATACAAACCACATGCTCCTTCTAGAAGAAGTAAAAAAAACGTTTTCATAAAATAAATAATTAAAACTTCCAAAAATCAATTATTTTGAGCTTGTAACTTCAATAATTCATAATAAATATCCCTTTTGTCAGGAAAATTGAATCTCATGAGTTTTTATAGGAAATTCAATTCTCTACAACTTTGCGAAGAAAAGTTTTCCAAATTCCAAGCAGAAATTGACCGAAATCCACAAACAAAGCGATTTTAGAAGCTATAATCAAATTTCAGTCAATAAATGGGGTCCACCGACATGTTTAACATGTTTTAAACATTTATTGCAACAAAAATACTCTTCCTCCTCGTATACTCATATATTCCACATTCGTTGTAAAAATATCACCATTATTATATTATTAAAATATAATATTATATATATTTAAATGAATTATTTTATCAGAAAAAGATAAAATTTCAATTTTCAACAATTGTCACATTAAAAATTTTCTCCATCTATATCCACATAAAATCAATATTTTCCTCATCATATGAATCAATAATTAATTATTCACAAATAATATTCTGTAATCACAATATTGACAACCGGCAGTTTCAGGAAGAGGGGCTTTCAATAAGAATTTCTCCTTCTTGGCGCCAAGCAATTAGGTGACCAAACCTCTCCTTGAGCAGTAACTTTCTAGACATTGCCAATAATGTTATCTAATAATATTATTAGGATAATATGAATTATCGCTTCGATAATGAAAAATAATCAGTATAATGACAATTATTAAAACAACAAAAGAATATAAAATATCAACGCAAAGAATTATTGAATCAATAAAATAAAATCTTGAATAAAGAATTATCTGTAACCATTATTGAGTAAAGGCTTAACATGTAAAGAGTCAATAATTGGTGCAATACTGTAGTGTCTTCTACCAATGCAACAACGCCAGATTCTTGTGTTTTAACCAACGGGTATTCCAACAATGTAAAGCAGTAACAACTACGCCTGTTATTTTAAACAAAGATATATTTGTCATTTTCTTCCTCCAATCGCTTTTATATGGGTTATACAGTACGCGTACATTACTTGCCGCATTTACGAATATTCGACAAAGATTGAATATTCCACGCACCAAACGAATATTCCCTAACAACAATGAATATTTTATAACCACTTGCTTATTTTGAAATATTTGCGTATTTTACCCATAACTATCCACATTAATCACATCAACCCTTACTATTTCAAAATAATAATTAGAGGAAATTAAATTTCATTTATTAATTATTTGGGATCTTACAACATTGGTGTTTGCTAAAGTCTATACAAAAAGAATAGTGCTAGAAACACAAATATTTTATAAATATTTTACAAACTATTGATGTGGCATACTCCACATCAGCATATTGCGTGGGACCGAAGACTACATTAAACAATTTGTTGATCAATAGGCTGACATGGAGTATGCCACATCAACAGTTTGTAAAATATTTATAAAATAGTTTGTGTCTCTAGCACCACTCATACAAAAAAGCAACCCTCCGCACTCTCTGTTGTACGGACCTCTTTGTAGGGTGGGAACCGTTACTGATAATTCTTCCCGATATAAGTTGCCTGATAGATTTATTAAAAAAAAATATAACTGATTTTGAATTTCTCGTTCATCTTAATAAGTTATTTGAGTCGTCCAAAATTTGAGATGTATAAGCCGATCCCTAGTAGAAACAAGTCTAATCCTCTATGCATTTAATTTGGCAGGCTATGGAGTACGTCTTGAGTTACACCTACGTACCAACAAATTTCAATATTAATACGTACCGTGCATGTGGTCTTAACTTTCGAGTTTCAAACATATAGCAGCATGCTTAAGCTACCTGGAGTAAGAAACAGACGTAGTCAAGTTGGCTTCAATCAATGCAACCAAGCAAGCTTCGATCGGTTTAATTTGAGTCATATTAGCTGTATTTGGTAATAATATTTCCAGTCTATTGGTCTTTACGACTACGACTTCCATAATTTAAGCAATTTACATTGCATGATCAAGGTGAATTAAGAAACCTGCAGAAAAAAATACTACCACTACTTTACAAGTTGTTGTTTGGACTTTGGACCCTGACCGTCTAAGCTTAATCAGTGGGCACCCCTATATATTTAAATTTACTGGTTTATATATATATATATATATGGGAATTATTATTTTTACACGTAAAAATTGATATTTTCATTAGGTAGTATGACTCATTTAAACCGATCGAAGCTTGCTTGGTTGCATTATGACGAAGATTTTAATTTCATTGATGCTGTTTTTGTTTCATGTTGGTGGGGGATGCCAGCTGCATGCCCCATGAAATCAGCTCCGTGAATGGGGTGTAATTCTTTGTTCATTAAAAGGAGATTAATTGGTTTCAGAAAGTGATTGAAAAAGACCGAGAGAATGCTAGACAGAGGTGAAGAAATAATAGATAATGAATAGTAGTATTTTGAAGAGAAAATATATATAGAGAAAGGGAACTCATAAATTCCGATCCGGTTAATATGAAGTGAAGCTTTATATTAATCTGATCTTGACGTGCAGCAGAGAGAAATCACTTTCCACCGTATTCAACACTCAGATTGATCATGAATCTGAACTTACCATAATATTCTTTTCATGCTAGCTCATAACATAAAATGATATTTTTACATAAAAATCGTTGCTATAAATCTATCGTTATATGTCTATAACGATATTTTTTATGTGAAAATATTAAAATGTGTTTATAGATATCAATTTCCATTTAATAGAGAATATTGGTTGCCTATTTATAGGCTTTATCTTTTGTTTTTCAAGTTTTCTTTCAACTCCAAATAATTTGAACTTGTACTCTCGAAACACTTCTATTAATTAAGGACACATATCTATTTCATATAACAGTTTGGTGATCGATTCACATGGGATACAATTTAGATACATCTTCAAACTTCACACGTCATAGTTTTGCAAGTCAAATATTTTCACATCATTATTAGTGAGTGATTCGCGAGGAATTACAAACAACCTAATCTAAGGGCTTCTGCAATGACTTATTTTAAAACGATTTACAAGTTAAAATTTAAGTTATTTTAAATTATGATTTATAAATAAAAATATTTGACACCGTTTTATTTATAAGTTAAAAATTAAGTTAAGATAAGTTTTATATGCGTTTGTTTGAAATAACTTATAAGTTCAAATAAACTGAAAAATATTACTAAAATAAGGACAAAAGAGTCTTTACATTTGGTATAACACCTATTTATTTTAAAATGGCTCATAAGTCATTTTTTGAGAAGTCATAAATTTTTACTACTTCTTAAAAACTACTTATAAATTAATAATAAGTCATACACAAACATTCAAACAGTAAAACACTATTTAATTATAAATTGGCTTGATCAACTTATAAATAGTTGCCGAACATACCCTAATACTCAAAGTCTCAATTTGAAGACCTCAAGCATTTGAAGTAAAGTCGTTGATTTTCAAGTTAACCTCTTAGCTTAATTTAAATAATAAGGGTTGTACCATCGTTATTTTCAAATATATTTTTAATATTTTTACATAATTCATTCTCACGTGAATGTGGGATCCACTGTATGTTCATGTGAGAGAGGAGCATGTAAAAATATCAAAAATACATGTGAAAATTACAATAAATATAATCAGTGTTTATTAAGAGCAAATTGAGAAATTCATACTCACTACGTTCCTCAAACATATGAAAATTGGAGATGATAATAAATTTGACATAATTTCTTATAGTTATAGTTTCTCTACTTGTACTTACAAGAAAATAATATAAATTTTGATTATAAAAATGATAATAAAACTTATTCAAAGACCAATAACTTGTGGAATTTGTGGATGCAAGTTGCAAGAAGGCCACAAGTAGCTCTTGGGCCTTTTATGTTAGTATGCACAACAATTGAATATGTTATACTAATTGCTTTCCTTAACCCAATTAAAGTTTAAAATATGACTTATATATTTTTAGACATATTTCATTTCAATCATTTAAATGCTACTCAACAAAGCATTTAGTCCTCCTCATTATAAACTTTAGTCTTGAAAATTTAACAATTAAATATATATAGGGCTATATTTATATACACAATTCTGTAGTACACAGTCGCCTATGACGACGTTTTTTTTGAGCTATGACGACGGGTTCCGTCGTCATATACCAGAATAACTATAACAACGGGTGAAGCGAAATCGTTATATGATTTATGTACATCTACACACTGTGTATATATATTTTTTATATATATATATATATATATATATATATATATATATATATATATATATATATATATATATATATATCCAAGTGAATTATTCTATGCAACCATCAATATTCATAGAAAAAAGAGAGTAGATTTCTCTTTCCCAAACAGATATTCATTTAACAAAAATAATTAAAAGGTTTGGGTCTATAGAGGTAAAAGCCCACCTATAACATTATAATGATTTACAAAACGCGAATGGGCCAACTGAAGTGCCTATCATGGATCCAATCTTGTCAACCGATTCTAACTTTAGCATTTATATGTGATATTTTTTTTAATTTTTTATTTTAAAAAATGTACGAAATTAAGAGATTTGATTAAATCATTATAATTAATTTTTATCTTCTTCATCTTTATAGAAATATGGGATGACGTACTTGAGTTGAGTGGAGTATAACAATATTGTTCATCTATAATACAACAACATCAGGAAAATGCAAAGAAAATAAATGTAAAGAATCCAAAATCACATTAGTATGTAAGTTTAGTAACAACATAATGTCAAGAAAGGTTTCTCAATATAAATTTAAAACTGTAAAATGAGCAAACAGTTCGAGTTCGATCCGTATTCGTTCGACTAAAAGTTCGATTCGAACTCGATTCGAAATATAAATAATTTAAATATGAGTAAATTTTAAAGTTTGATATATTACTCGAATCTTCTCAAATTATAATTTTTTATTGATACTCGAATCATATTTATTCAAAAAATTCAAACTGCTCGGGCTCGATTCAAGATCCCGCTCGACTTGATAGCTAAACGAGCCTCAATTAAATCTTATTTTATACTCGATGATAAATTTTGCGAATCAAATCTGAATAACTTAATACTCGATTTAACTCGATTCATTTACACCATTATATAAATTGACCTAAGAGAGCTTAGGGTAATCTTTTTATTTTTCTAATTTATGATTAATTGAGTCTAGTTATTGGATGGATAGGCAGTCACAATATGTGGCCCACTCCCATGATTAAAATTAAGGAAGAATATGAATTTGTAATTGAATAAAAAGTCATTATTCTTTGAAAAGAATTTGTATGAAAATATATATAGGCCTTAAAGAAATGAAAGCTTGTGTGTACCTACATTTGACTGATGAAGATAGGGTTTTGATTGTATATAGGGTCACTGCCTGCATGTTACTATTGTTGACTCAATAATTTACATTAATTCTACGTAGCTACTTAGGTGGTGATTGATTGATTGATTTGATGAATAATTGTTTGCACCTTAAATTAAATCAATTAATTTCTTCTTCACCCTAAATCATATATAGGATCATAATACTAAATAAACTCTTTCTAGAAGTCTGGTGGAAATTAACGAATTTTATTTCTGTTCTCTATAAAAAAAAATTCTATTAATTTTGGAGAGAATAAATATGAATTATTTGTAGGTTTCACAATTTTAAATTACCAAAACAAAAATAATGTTACTAGAGAAATAAATGTTGCTAGGGTCATTCATGAGATTGAAAAATGAAAATGAGACCCTCTTCGAAATATCGTCTTCATAAAAAAAAATATATAAAAAAAAATATAAGTTGTATCTAAAAAAATATTTTTTCAGAGCTTAAAATATAATATTTCGACTACAACAAAATATATGAGAACTTCGACTACACATCAAAATATATGATAATACATTTATCAAAAGATACTTCTTCTAGTATTTCTAGAGTCAAAATCTTCAATCAAATATTCTAAATCTTATATATATATTAAGATCCTTCTGATCGAGGTCAAAGAGTTGATCGATCGCTAAGTTAAATCTCAAGAACGACTCTGTAATATGTATACTTACCTTGATAATATTATTCTTGCTTTAGCAATATCAATATTTTTTTAATTAGACAAACAAAAGAGACAAAAATAAATACAATAATGTAGAAAATACATATATAAGAAAATTAAAAATTATGAACTCCTATTTTCAATTTTTTCTTTTTTTCTAAACTCGTGTATAATCATGACTCATGACTCATGAATGTGTAAGTGGAAAAACTCATTATTTGTTTTTATCCCATGAATTCACTACTGTGGGACACAATCACGTGTTACTAGTCCCCACAATAGGACTATATACCATAGACTCATCATCAAAGTTCCGTCAACTTTAATTTGATTAGATGCTTTTGTATATCAGAGAAATCTTCGTCGATATATATAGAACCGTCGTCTTAGTTTTTAGCGACGGATAACATATAGTGATGGACTAATAATCGCCTTGGCCCCGCCTTGGGGTCCCGTCGCTAAAAAGAGTATGTAAGATGTGTTAGATAAAAGGGTGAAATTTTAAGATGGGATGATATATATATATATATATATATATATATATATATATATATATATATATATATATATATATATATATATATAGAGAGAGAGAGAGAGAGAGAGAGGATCGAGTCATTCCTTAAATAAGATTCCTTTATTAAAACTACGTCGTTTTGGAGTCTTTTAAAAGACTTTATTTATAAAAATGCCACTCACGACCCCACTTATTTTTTAAAAAAAGACTTCAAAACGATGTAGTTTTAATAAAAGAGTGTTATTTAATGAGGAATGCTATTTAAAGAGAATGCTCTTGATCCTTGTTTTCTCTCTCTCTATATATATATATATATAGGGATTCCATCCATGAAGAAATGGTTCTTTGAGGGCAAATTAACCAAAGAACCATTTTGGTCCAAATACACCGCTATAACCTCAGTAGCATTGTACATTTTTTTTTTTATAAGCCGCTCTGAGTATTTGGTAAAATGAATTGTTCACTAACAAAGATTCTTGTGGATGGAATCTATATATATATATATATATATATATATATATATATATATATATATATATATATATGCGTGTGAAGGATTAATACTTGTGCGGCCATAGCTGTAGATAAGGTTCCTTAATATGTTTTCTTGCAAACACACAAAACATCATAATATTAATTAGATATGCCATATATATATATATATATATATATATATGTCTAATATATTAAGAATTAAGTAATACTATACTCATCGCTCATATGAGTTAGTGGCTAGCTATCATGCAGCTTTCACTCGTTTTTTAATTATTATAGATAGATCCACCATCCATGTCGATTACAATATATACTCCTTCCATTCCGCAAAAATAATTCTATTAATAATAATTATAAATATTAAAGATGTTTTTCTTATACTTATGAGAGAAATTAAGGAAATATGAGACATTAATTGGAGGCAAACTTCACACACAAGTAACATGCAAGGTATTGGACTATATATATATATATATATATATATATATGCAATACACAAGATTATAATTAATTAATGTGCAACTCCAAGCTCTAAATTAAAAACAGATATATCCTGTGAAAGATGGGATTATAATATAAAGTTATGTACAGCAGTGTAGGCTAAAAAAGTATATATGTATATAAGCATGTATATATATAAATGGATTTTTAGGAGTTAGCTATATATAGTATAGGGTCAGTCTAACTGATAAAATAATACTCCACTAGTAATTAATCAAGTATATGAGGAGTATATTGTTTTTGGGGGCGGGTTAAGGTAGTTGGGACTTAATTCAGTTATGGTGAAGACTGAAGAGGGGTGTGTGTCAGAATTAATAGTTTTGTGGCCCATACAAAAAGAAGCCAACCATTCATGCTCTTTTAGAAAGAGAGATCTAGGACCAGCTGATCGAGGGAGGCGATAGAGAACGTAGTACGTATTTAGAGGTACCCTTTGTTTCTCTAGCTGGTCCCGATATCAATATTAAATCTAGTTGCTGCCCCATCCTAAGATCTCAATTAATTGAATCACTATAAAAATATTTTGTTCAATTTTTTTGTGCATTTAATTTGTGCCTGCCCAAACACATTATTTATGAGTTGAATAATTTATATTTAAAATAAACTATTGTTAGTTAGACAAATAAAATTAATACATGCGACTGCTTAATTGTGTGATGAAATATTTTTGTCGAATTACAATTATAATGTATATATCAATACATGAGATTGTGTATATAAAATTATAAAATTAACACACTGTATCAAATATATCGTAAAAATATTATCAATTATAATTATTCAAATAATTTATAATAAAAAAATCGACATATAAAATCGCAATATATATATCATTTTCTAATAAAACCTAATGTAAATCAAGGGAGTATATATATACGGTCCGGATCTTAAACTCACCTCTTATCTAATATATTTTGCTCAACTCCCCCTTTAGCGACGGATCGGACGACGATTCGGTCCGTCACTAAAAGCTAAGACGACGGTTCTATATATAACAATGGATCAGAATAAATATTTCGATCGCTCAAAAAAAAAAGTGAGCAAAGTATGTTAGATAATAAAAATAACTTAATATCCAGTATATATATATATATATATATATATATATATATATATATATATATATATATATATATAGAAGCCCTTCCATAAGAATTCTTTGTGAAAGCTGTCTGCAACAACCCTTTTGGATCGTTGATAAATTGATCGCATGGTGAGATGAGTCTTAATATTTGATAATGTTCTAAACACACTGCATGCTGGCTTTTATTTTAATATAAACACCCTACATGGTCAACATCTTGTCGGTACATTTAAAAGAAAGCAATTTTTATTATTAAAAAACACCCGGTAGAAGATGACGACATGCAGGGTTTTTTTTTAACAGCAACATGATAACTCCTATATATATATTACATACGTGTTTTACTACATTAAAAAAAAAAAAAAATTCAAACCCAAGCACAACCTCTTACGGTATTAAAAAAAAAAAAAAAAAATTCAATAAGCACAACCTCTTACATTTGTTGTTAAAAAAAAAAAAAAAAAAAAATAACCTCTGACTACTTTATACAAAAAAAAAAAAAAAATATCCAATCAATAAAAGCACAACCTCTTACGGCTTGCACAAAAGTTCTTTACTTGCTTATTCCAAATAAAATATTTGTTATTTTTATAACTCTTTCATTTAATAACAAATAAAAAATTATAATTCAAATAAAAAATAATATCCTATTTTATAAAAATATATTTTTTAAATTTTTATTTGCTATTTTATAAAATATTTTATAAAAATAAAGAATACAAAATATTTTATAACAAATAAAGAATATAAAATATTTGCTATTTTTATTTTGCTATTTGTTATAAAAATATTTTATAACAGATAAAGAATATAAAATATTTTTATAAAATATTTGCTATTTGTTATATAAAATATTTTATATTCTTTATTTGTTATAAAATATTTTTATAACAAATATAAAATAAAAATAGCAAATATTTTATATTCTTTATTTGTTATAAAATATTTTGTATTCTTTATTTTTATAAAAATATTTTATAAAATAACAAATAAAAATTATAAAAATATATTTTTATAAAATAGGATATTATTTTTTATTTGAATTATAATTCTTTATTTGTTATTAAATGAAAGAGTTATAAAAATAACAAATATTTTATTTGGAATAAGAAATAAAGAACTTTTTGTGTTCGTAGAGTTTTTTAGGCTTGGATTTGAATTTTTTTTTTTTTTTGTATTAGCCGTAAGAGGTTGTGCCTGTTGATTTTTTTTTTTTTTTTTAACAAAATGTAAGAGGTTGTGCTTGTTTGGAATTTTTTTTTTTTAAACAAATGTAAGTGAAGAGCTTGTCCCTATTGAATTTTTTTTTTTTTTTTTTTTTAAATACAGTAAAGCACAAAGAATATATATATAGGAGTTATCATTATATGTTAAAAAAAAGACACACAGTCAAAGTCAGGCGTGTAGCTAGTGCTTTTTTTTAATAATAAAAATTTGTTTCTTTTAAATGTACTGACAATATGTTGACCATGTAGGGTGTTTATATTAAAATAAAAGTCGGTACAAGCTGTGCCGGCTTATCAAATATTAAGACTCATCTCAGTCATGCGATCAATTTATCAACGATCCAAAATGCGGGTTGTCAGAGACACTTCACAAAGAACCTACATTATATATATATCCCATATATATATATATATATATATAAATTGGTTCTCTCTATTCCGGTTATCTTATACCATTTAATGGGAAAAGACAGAAAAAAAAAATGTATAGTTTGTAGTAATTGAAGTCGACTCTTGCATGTGAAAACAACAGGAATATCTATCATTATTTGTCTTTCATTATCAACCTCATTTCATACTGGGTGGGTCCTATCTAGCTAGGGCACTTGTATGAATCATATAATCCTCCTTAATTAATAATACTCCCTCCCTCTTACGGAAAGAATTCAAGTTTTATTTAGTTAGTTTTTTCTTATTTAGTTAATTTATAAAATTTTAAAGCTCAAGTGTAATATAAATTTATTTTAATTTTCAAAATAGTTATTAAATTTGTACTCCGTAATATTTTAAAAATAATTTGCACTATTAACAATGGCACTGATTAATATTATTAGTGCAAATGTATACTACTTAATTTTTAAGATATAATACTATAATTAATCGGTCCGGATCAAGTGCATACTCCTTATCTTATTCACCCGCGCCACCCCCTTTAATGACGGACCGTGGATTTGCCCTGGCCATACAACCGTCAGCCTATATTTTTTAATGACGCTTATATGTAAATGCGGATAATCTATATATATTTCTCTTAATTAACCTTGTGATCCAGTAGTGAGTATCATCCATACGTGACTGCATGGAAAAGCATGATTAGATCATTTTTGCCATGTATTCCAACCAAGCCCAAGAAATTATATTTCTTTTTGGTGCTCAATTCCTTATAGACTAGTCTTATATATCACTTTTGTAAGTTCATATAATTTTTTATTGTATCGAGTAGAGAAAATTAGAATAAAAAATTATAGATCTTATCAATGTAATTTTTTCTAATCAGATCCCTCTCATTCAGTTCTTAAAAAGATAGCCTAACTAAAATACATGACGTAAATGATAAATATGTCATTTAATAAGGTTAGCTAGTATATAAAAAAAGAAGACTCATTATTATTTTATGTAATTATATGAGGCGGTTAAAAATAAATTTAAAACCTTTTCTACTCTCTTGTCAATGAAGAAGTACTTTGGATCCTTTTACAGGAAAGAGGGAGGAGGAGGGGTCATTTTTACAGGAGGGGAGGGAGGGTATGAAATATATTTTCAGATATGATCAGCCCTAATGCTAATGCTAATGCTAATGCTAATGCTTATGCTTTCATTCATCACATCAACAACTAAAACATATTTCCATACACAAAGAAACGTACACACAAATAATAGAGATAGAGATAAATGGGCATGCAATTAACCATCCTTCATTTAAATTAAATTTCTCTCACAGGGCATAACTAACAAACACACCTCTATGAGGAAAATACCAACTACTTTTTACAAATTAATCTAACCCAGAAAAATCTTCATCGATCGGTTTTGGGTTGGAGTCATCAAACAAGAGCTAGAATCCAACAAATGGATTCCACAAAAAAGAAAAAAATATATATATATATATATATATATATATATATATATATATATATATATATATATATATATAAGAGATTCAATTAACTCTAATATCGAAGAAAGATGTTAAAAAAAAAGATGAGCATGCAATTAATTAGC
This sequence comes from Panax ginseng, assembly GCA_020205605.1. Lineage (NCBI taxonomy): Eukaryota > Viridiplantae > Streptophyta > Magnoliopsida > Apiales > Araliaceae > Panax > Panax ginseng. The sequence continues at coordinate 1,998,149 of CM035133.1, read as the reverse complement.
ATAATATTAATTAATTGTCTAATGCTGTTGCTGCTTCATCTTGGTGGTCATCTCTCTCCAAATTAACTAACACAGGATCGATCCATCATCATCATCTTAGCATTGAAGTGAGAGATCGAAAAACGACTTCTTCACAAGGAATGGTGAGCCCCATATCATGATCAAAACCAAACTCTTCTTCGGCACGTTGAAGGAGGCATTGAAACTCAGGATGACTTAAAAATGAAATGGGAACTATGTGTCTACTCCTGTTTTCACCCACATAAACTGCAAAGTGGCCTTTTGGTACGTCCACCGGGAGGCTTTCGTCGTCGTCGTACCCGTGTTTCTTGCCTAAGCTAGAGCATCTCTTGAGGATTTGTTTGAGAACTGCAGTTTGTGGAAGCTTGTTTGATTTTCTAATTGCCATTTTTTTTTGAGGTAGAGAATTATTCTCAAGTTTGTAATTGAGATGAAAGAGTAGAGGTGGATGTGGTGAAGAAAGGATAGAGGCCTGTGAAGGGTATTTATGAAGAAAGTTAGGGGAAAGAAAAATATGCATGAGATGAGAGGGAGGGGAGGGTCATGTGGAGTGGGGTGCGGGGACAAAGGGCGAAGGACAGACCACGGGTGTTTTGGGGTATGAATGTACTACTAGGACATTGTGGGGGCCTAATCCCCATTGGGTTTTCTCTCACTTGTTGCCTCTCCAAATGGCAATATGGACCCTCTCTCTCTCTCTCTCACACACACACACACAAAATGTAATAATTTTAGACTATGTTTGTTTGCAAAAATGATGCATTGGAACTAACTAGTTGTACTAGTTTAATACCTTAAAGACACTATTTTATCCTTATAATAATGTCAGGGGAAAGTGGTATTATATAATACTCTTTTTAGATTACCAAATGAACTTAGAAATGATAAAAAAAATAATCCATTACAATAGTGTCTAATAATATAGAGTTAGTACAAATAATTGTATTTTAATTATCATATTTGCAAACAAATTAAGTATTGTGTATATATATATATATATATATATATATATATATATATATATATATATATATATATATATATATATATATATATATCGGATTGTCAGGATTATTTGCAAACAACTTTAAGCTTTTTACAACAGAATTAAGTATACGTATATGTTGTATCTAAAAGTAGCGACTGTATAAGTCAAAACCGTCGCCGAAGTCCGTCGCTAAAAACAAATAAAGAGTGATTGATTTGCTATATATATATATATATGTATATATATATATATATTATCTAGCTATACATAAACATAGTTTATTTGATTTAAGTCAAACTCAAATCTACTCTCGATCGAGTACTTGAGCGTACAACTAGCTCACAATTTGATCATAATCTTGATCTATCTATATATATAAACAGGTTGATTTGATTCAAAAAGTAGAATTGACTTGCAAATAATTGCAGGTACACCCATGTTCTTGGTTTAGATTTTTTCTGACTGAATTCAATCAGATTCAAAGGCAGTATCAGTTTGTTTACAAACCCGCAAGCATAAAATTAATACAATTTCTTGTTTCCTGATCTAAATGTTTTATATATGTTTACACATTGTTTTAGCCAAGTCCGAGTCCTAACCCAGCGGCTTAAAGGGTGGCTAAAGGTTCACTTGTTTGTTGTAGTCTGATCTCAAATGCAAACATTGTAACAGTTTGCATCAAGTTTGGTAACCTGCTAAAATTACTGTTTATTTAGGTTAAAAATATTTGGTCAATGCTAAAGTGCATGCAAAACCTTCATTTAGTTCTTGATAATATAAACTCCTATCGCCTTATAAACATAGCTTTCATTCTCGAAGAGGTGTTCAAGTTTCAACATCACAGTTTCCAGTATAACTGTTTCCATTTCCAACATTCTGTCTCAACTTCAGAACATTATTGTAGTATTTCCTATTCAGATGCTACTCCTATAACCTATTTGAGTGGCTGACACTATTTCAGGCTTAACAGTCTTTTCAACCTTTTTTTTTGGGTTGAACCGTAAGGGTATTCACATGCCAGCTTACGTGTCTACCTCCCGGAGATCTTAAGAACGAAGGACCAAGGACCGGAGCAAACCTGCTTGACCACCAGGCCAACTCCATGGCGTTTTCAGCCTTTTACTACTCCATCTGTTCCACAAACATTTGCTAAAAAATTTCATTACTCAAAAAGTCATTTTTTATTGATATAAAATAACACAATCTTCTCAAGTTTGTTATTCTGATTTATAAAATGACATAAAATCTTAAAATTGATTATCATAATTTCATTATTATGTTACGACTACAAAACTAACAACTTATTAATTGGACGTGTAACGTAAATGTATATGTATATGCATGTGCTTGTGTACGTAAATCACGGACCAACTATAACTGCAATGAATTGAAAGTACCACCCTTTTAAGTGTGTAAGGGTTTAGTTTTTGTGATTATTAGTCTTGTGATTCTGAAACTCGAGTGTCAGGTGAGATGGTAACAAAAAAAACAGTTTTGACAGTGAATAATGAATCCTCATAAATAAATAAATTATGCAGAAAGCCATGTGAATGTATTCTGGTTGATAGCATAGCATCTAGGTTTGACCCCCCAACTACCTTTAAACATACTTTATCTGTCACCAATTTACTTAAAGGTTCATACTTCCATAGAGAAATGCAACAGAAGCAGTTAAAACTACCTAAATCTTTATATATATATATATATATATATATATATATATATAATATACTCTTGTTTTGTATTCTACATAGATTCTTGATTCTATCATACGGAGGTGAGGTTATGATCTCTATATTGTATAGTAACTTAAAGGAAATTCCTAAAACAATATGATGCACCTGAGCAAGGGTATGGATAGTATAGACTAAAATTATACGACTAGCAATGTAAATGTAGTACTCCCTCCGTCCTTTTTTAATTGATGTTTTAAGGTTATGCACATAAATTAGTAAATAGAATTAATGATTTGTCTCATTGACTAAATTAAGTATAAAATTTCAATATTAGTCTTCTAAAATTTATTAGAAAGATGAAAGCAGAAATTAAGCATTTAATACTTTATTGAAATCGACAAATAAAAAGAAACAGAGGGAGTACTTTGATTTTCCAATGTTCAATGGTTGCATATATTACATGCATGTTGCGAGTAAATTAGAAAAATGTTGTTGAAATGTGTACATGGTATGTATGTTTTCCAAGAGTAATTTACTTAGAAGTAACGCAGATCAGTAGAGGCAGCAAATAGATTAATGTAGCAGATTGCATGACCTATTATCAGTAAAAAGGAATATGATATGACCAAGGAAAAAGGAAAAGGAAAGGAAAATACTACACTGCAACAACTAAAATGCCTTGAGAAACATATAAAGAAAGAAAAGCAATAAAAATCTCATACTTAAAAAGATTCCCAACCCTATATGTCTACTAGAGAATCATTTGATGGGAATTTTTCCAGAGCTTTCAATGTGGTCCTTCTACTAAAATTAAATTATGAAACCACCAACGCCAACTATATAGAAAATAGTTATAATCTGATTATGAACCCATTTCAAAGGAACACCACTTATACCAATCTAGCCTGGCTATATATTGGAGAAAAGTTGCATCTGCATGTTCTATGGCTCAGAAAGCGATCTGCAAAGGCTAAAAGGATTAAATGCTTGATACGGAGATGTCTGGCATTTCTGTCTTCTCTTTTTGTTTAGAACTTGTAGCCCCCCCAACAAGTCCTTTCGAGTACAAACATCCCCACAAGCTTAAAAACTTTACACATACCATCAAGGAGTTTGGTATCAATGGCTGGGTGTTTATACTAACATCGGAAATAATCTGAATCCTATCTACCTCGTGGTTTTACACGATTCTTTTTACTGCATTTACCAAATGCCCATACACCACTCTTTTTGCTAATCAAAGGACATGATCTGCCTATACTTCCTAATCTTCTAAATAGCATCCAAAAATACATTGTAACTGTCCGTAAGTCGGCTCAAGTTGACTGCAACATATTATTCTACGTTAAGCTCAAAACAAAGTTTTAGTGTATGTCCAAGTTTCAACTTATGCTCATGATACCAAAATACAATGCCAAATTACTAACACGTGACTATTACTTTTTTGCACATCTTATCCAAACCCAGTTTTGTAGATTGCTTTTAATACGAGGAACTATCAACCCAAAATCATGAGGGACATCAAAGCTGAAGGTGAGTGTAGCTTAATTAGGAAATCTCCCCATTTTTTTGTAAATTGGGTTTGGTTGAGAAAATAAAGGATGAAATGAGGAGAGCGAAGAGAGTGGGTCCTCTTTCCTGACCGAACAAAGTAATCTGGACAACTAATCAACAAAAAGGAAAATTTCTTTTCAGCTGATGGGACATTGCCTTTCATATGGCACATGAAGGCATGTTACTCTTGCCCCTAAACCTTGGTAGAGAACATTTTAAGGCCTATTGATCAGTCCCAAGTTCTTAACTACTTGAAACAGTCAGCTGCTTATACTCATCCAACCATCAGCTCAAAAAATTGTTATAATTATGAGCCCCTACTCTCTAATACCTTCCCTCACTTAATTACCTTTCTACCCGGAGTACTTTTAATCTTTGCACGACTGAACTCCTGGATTTATGAAAAAATGATGTCATCATACATGGCCCGACATGAGTTGGTTAGCACTAAGAAACCAAATGACGCTAATTAGAACCAAACACTTCTTGATCATAATATGGATTATTAAGCATAAGACACATAGATATAGAGAGAATAACATTATTGAGTTCAAAAGAGTACAGATTATCGCACAACCTTAACAAATAAAGACTGGTTTTTAGGATAAGGATTCGTACCAGGTACACTGCAACAAAACATGATTCGCATGAGCTAGCAACAACATAGAGAGAACAAAAGACCATTGACAGCAAATGCAGGACCCATCAGAAACCAGGAGACCCCTTTCATCTTCTCCCACCTGTATAAAAAGCACTAACAGATAACGTGCCTGAGAGCAGCTCCCAGCTTTTATTACATGCATCACCTATTCTCTAAGGAGTTATTGAAGTTGACCTATTTACAATGCAGAATTCAGTAACTAAACAGATTGAGGAATCATGCCAACAAAATATACATGACCTATACATCATATTTAGTAAAACAAAACAATAATGTGTACTAATAAAAATCACTACCAAATAGATAATACAATACCAAACAAAAAGTCAAATGACAGCAAGAAGAACATCTCTTCATATTCATGTACACATCTCATTGATTAGACTGAAGAGGAAGATTGTAGTACTGAACAAGTACAATTACAAGAAAAACTACATCAAACTCACTGATCAAGATCATTAAGCATCTGATTTATAGAATATGACCCTACAAATGTCACCCATATTGACAAACTCAATCAGTAATGCAACTGGTTTGGTAAATCTACACCAGGCTTATATTTATATTTTAAGAGGGAAGTTGGCACCACAACTTCAGAAGTCGTAAGAAATAAAAAGAGGCTGGTTAAGTACGATTTATTTTAGTGTTTGTATTGTTCTTCTATTATCGATTCTCTGTTCACTATAATGAGATTACGCTAGAACCAGAAATATTGTAGCCTAACCATGCAGAATCAGTTGAACCCTATATATATAACTAATCTCATCAATAGTAACATGGTTAACTCAAATCTGAATACGATATTCATATCCTGATCTACTTCAGTCATTTCATTCTAGGTCAGAGCCATGGTAGTGTATAACCATAATATCAAAGTGCAACTTTGGCAGTCACCATTGCAAGTACTCATAAAACAAAACGTGCTTAAAAGCTGAAACCATTCACTCCAACTTTCAGCATATTATATGTTTCAGTTACTTTGATCTGTCATCATCAAGAGTCGAAAACATGCATAATCTTTGGACATAAAATTAAAGAGTGCAGCTTTTAAAGCCTAATAAACCATTTTTGAGCCTAATTTTTTACTATTTTTCTAAAATATAGGTCAAGTTAATTATAATTAAAAAAAAGTATATACAATTTATTACTAATCCTAATTTTTATAATTTTAAAATATAATTATATATGTAATTATTAATTATAAAAATAGTCGATCAGGATCTTAAAAAAGTCAAACTCACTGAAGCTCAATTAATTTGAGACGGAGCGGAAGCAATAACTTTAACTAAGCTCCTGTTCCTCGTAGAGGTCCAAGACATGCATAATCTTTGGACATAAGCGGAAAGAGTGCAGCTAGCAAAGCCTAATAAATGTTTTTGAGCCTAAAGCACACAATTTCAGCATAACTCAAGTTAATTAAATTATAAAAACACATGTGAACAGGACAAAATAAAATAAATATATATAAATGTTGTATGTGTGTGTGTGTGTGTGTGTGTGTGTATATATATATATATATATATATATATATATATATAATAGAAAATGCACTATAAGATGAAAAGCTAGGATACAAGCACAGGTTAACAAGGAGTCCTATCTAACAAGAAAATAAAAATTAAAAATAAAACAACTATAAGAGAGGCTCTCTCCAATCTCTACAAATACCAATCACAAAAAATACCCTAGATGCACCCATGACACATAACAGAGGTCTATAAAGAAGTAAGAAAAAGATCCTATCTCACAAAGTGAAAAACAAATAATTATCTATAAAAGAAAATAATTAAGCTCAGTTTAGACTCGAAGATCACACATTTCCAAAGCATCTTAGCATTATTCCTCTATCAAAATCTCTTAACTGGACACACCCACTCCTCCCCCAACACTTTGTAAATACAACTCTACAAACCCCAAGCAACATGACAATGCATAAATATATGAAAGTGCTCCTCATCGTCTGTTTACATAGAACGCACATGTCTAATGATAGAGCCTTTGAGGGGTCTGCACCTGATAGTCATTAGCATTCAGCTATTGCAAAACTAGAGATCAGATAATTGACTTAATTTTCGATTGAACCTTTGCCATTCAAATGACAAAAGCCAAAGGAAACTGAACTCAAATACGAAACATTAGCTCTCATAAGAAAAATTACGAAAAATGTCTAAGGTCAAAAGTCCAAAATAATTTATCAGGAGGTGAAAATCTGTTCGAACTTAGCAAATCAATCATAGTCTGAGTTGGCATCCAGATCAGTTAGATTCCTAAAGATGCCAGTAAGTCAATCATTCACAACAAAGGTAATTTTCAAATTCCAACTATAATTAATTAAGTATTTTACAATCCTTTTTCTAATTGCTTAGGACAAAATATAGCTCGATTCTTCTTAGAAGAATTACAAGAGAATAAGTTAAGAAAAGAAAAGAAAAATATATACGAGAATCTCTTGTGTGGACAAAATATAGAGTACAGAAAATTTTATCAGTCACAAGAAACTTTTCATGAATCTTTCATAAGAATAAGTTTCATGATCCAAGGTAGATTTCAACTGTAGGTTCTGCTCATCTATCAAACTCAACTGCCTGCTGACTCTAGCATTATGAGCTTGCACCTATCATATGCAAATAAGATGTTATAAAAAACAAAGAAAAGGAAGACGTCATTTACTAATCAACTAAGACATATAATGAAAGAATCTAGAGTAAAACATGATAAATATTAAATGTTTAAAGCTAGAAGTGGCAAGCTCAAGGCTCCCATTTCTATTTAAATCTGGAAACACCCTAGACTGTAAAGAAATTTCAACAATGTCCTGTTCCTACCCATTCTGCGAGGTGCAGAGCATATGAAACCCATAATAAAGAAATCCCAAAACTGTAAGAAAATTGGAACCAGAGAAAATGAGAAGAGTTGGTGACGAGACATCGTCAGTATGGCCATGCACCCAAAACTATTTTGGTTGTAAAACGAATCCTCTACTCCCATTGAAGTCCATTAATTGAAATTGTGTCCTCTATTCACCATTTTTGATAGGCTTAACATTCCAATAATTTTTAAGAATTCTTTTAATGTTCTAAATTAAGTAAGGTAGATATACACATATTTTCTTTCCTTTTTTCCTTTTTTCCTTTTTTCCATTTTTCCATTTTTCCATTTTTCCATTTTTCCTTTTTTCCTTTTTGGTAAGTAATGTACACATAAGGATCAAATTTAGCCTCAATCCTCCGCTACCACCACTAACCTCATCTTTCTTTTCCCAAAGGTTGGAACAAAATATTATAAGGGATTAAGGATGGGGTCATATGTTGGAAGACACATATAACATGGCTAAATATGGACTGCATCTATCATCACCATAAAAAGCTATCAACTTTAGCATACTCACTCACTAATTTCAACATCTTTTAATTTCTTGATCAAGCTCTGAACCCATAAGAAAACATAAAGTTCGAGTCAAGTTTTGATTTTGCATTTGTGGGTAATGTTATTCTAGTGATCCAAATAAAGGGTACTTAATAAAATTTCGAATTGGAAGGGGAATGATTACTTTCTTGTCAATGTCTTTTGAAGATTTAACAATATTGGAGCACACTAATGTTTGGCTGTTCTGGTCCGTGCTTTTCAGGCAATTCAGGCATTCTACGAAGAAGATTAGTCAAAGAAAATTCTCATAAACTAGTGTTTTTGATCATACCCTGCTGAATTGCAGAGTGTACCATTTTGATATCTTAAAGGTGAGAGATAGATCATGTACAATGAGGTCCACATACTTTTACTTAGATCCACCAAAGCGAGGAAGATCATGTACTAGATGGATCTTGGTCAAATGGATAAATTTTGCTGCACTGTTGTTGTGTTCCACCATGATCTAAAAGTCTCACTTGTAGAGGACTATAATTTTTTTTGGATGTCATTAGGAACAATTATTCATTTAATGGAGGGGATGATGAGGCTTGAATTTTTGCCAATGCTTGGTAACTTAACCATTGCCTCATACAGGATTATAAATTAACATCGCCATTAATATATAACAATAGGTACCTCCGTGCCCTCTTCCATAACCTTTGGTCCTTCCATTTGCTATCAAAATTCTTCAAATATTGGATCTTTTTACGAATGAAAGTTGATTAGCAATAAAATAACTTTTATTGGAGGAATAACTTTGGAACAATATAATAGTGTGGTCGATTTGTCAGAGCTTGTTATCTCCCTTTATCGCCAAGGACAGAAATGAATGATACAACTGAAATCAATCAACAAAGCGTTGTCCCAATTAAAGGGGTCTCCCACTGCATTGTAAACCCACAGGCCAAACTTCTGCAACAGGATGATACTGAAAACCAAAGTGCAATCTTAAGCAGTGCCTGTTATTGGACTGACAGAAAAATCACAACTTTAAAAGTAAATTCCAACATTCAACTTGGGACCTCTATCCAACTAAGTCCAACATCTTTCTTTAAACCTGTTTCTTTAATCAACTCCCTCAGTTCATCATTTTCTTTCCACATATTATGCCTAGCATACATATTTGATAGAAGAACATAAATCCCAACATTCTGAGGGTCCAATTCGAGCGCTCTTTGAGCAGCCAGTCTACCCAAATGAACATTCCCATGATCGTTGCAGGCACTAAGCAAGGCCCCCCACACAGAAACAGTGAAGCTGCCATCCTCTTTATATGACATATAGTCAACCAGCCTCCATGCCTTATCCAACTCCCCAGCCCTGCAAAGCAAGTCAATAAGGCAACTATAGTGCTCTGGCATTGGGTCTAACCCAGAACTTTTCATAAATTTAAAGTATTCAATCCCAAGATCCACTTGGCCAGTGTGACCACAAGCCGAGAGGACAGTAACAAATGCCACTTCATCTGCTCTGATCCCCTCCATTAACATCTCTTCAAACAAACCAATCACTTCTTTGTAATTCCCATTTCTTCCATATACACTAAGCATTGAAGTCCACAAAACAACGTCCCTCATTGTCTCACCTTTTCTTTCAAATCCCACCATACTAAAAACCAGCCTAGCCTTCTCTACTAATCCACACTTGCCATACATTTCAATCAAAGAACTCTGCAGAAATACATCAACACCAACATCATAAACCGTACGGATCATATTTCCATGTACCTCCCTGCCTTGTTTTATTGCGGCTAGTCCAGCACATGCCCGTAATGCAGCTGATAACGTAAAATTGTCGTAATTCAACATTAATTCAGGCATTACTCGAACTAGTTCAAGTCCCTTAACCCACATTTTAGCTTCAGCATAACCTACTAAAAGTGCATTTGTACAAAAACTATTCTTTACAGGAATTTCATCGAACATAAAGGCTGCATCTTTAATAAGTAAAGACTTTGCATATAAGCCGATCAAAGCACTGCCTAAATACACACTCGATGCAAAACCCAATTTTTCTACGTGGGCATGTATTTGTTTGCCAAAGTTAACATTCTGAATACAAACTGAAGCTGTTAAAGAACTACACAAAGCATATGTATCTATGCTAACACCATAATTATGCATGAAAGAAAAAGTTTGAATAGCTAAAGAATAAAACCCATTTCTGCAGAAGTGTGAAATAATTAAATTAAAAGGTAATGGGTTTGTGGGATTGATGTAGTCGAAGAAATTGGTTAGGGTTTTTGAGTAGTTTTTCTGAAGGGAATTTGTGTATGAGAATATGAGCTTGGCTTGAAGATTATGAGAGAAAAAGAACAAGCCTGTTCTAAGAAAGTGTGCATGAACTTTCTTAATGGCACTAAGATTCTTTGTTCGGGAAAACTGGTATAAGTAATGAGTGAAAGAATCAATCTTTGCTATTTTATGAAAGTAATATTGAGTAGACATAAATTGTGGAGCACAGGAACAAACGAGGTAAGGATGTTTGATTGAAATAAGTACCCTTAATACTCCTAAGAAGTACTTCATATATCTCTGTTTTTGAAGGTTATATTTAAACATCTTCTCCAATTACCAAATTATTACATATAAATAGTACCCCCTTTGTCCAAAATTAGTTGTCATCCTTTTCTTTTTTGTTTGTCACAAAATATGCCACACTAGTTTTTAACTAACTTGACCATTAATTATCAATTAATCTTAGTAAACTGTCATGGGATCTATGAGAGAAGAATACTTTTTTTGAACAGTATAAAACTTTTAAAATTTATGGTTTGTGAAATCAAATAGGGACAAATAATTTGGGACAGAGAGTATCCGCAATATATAAAAAAATTAATCATAAATTTGGTGGCAGATTTTTTAGCTAAAATACCCACAAAGACAAAATTTTGATGCAAGAACACCACATTAGATAAATAGATCTGAAAGTGAAAGATATTTTTGATTATGTATGTAATCAACAAGAGAATGAGAGAAACTGCAGTAAGTCTATTAATAATTTTTCTCATAGAGAGATGTTACATTCAACCCCACACTTTTTTGGGGGAAAAATGGAATACAAAATGTATAGTCAAATGATGATTGCTTCTGTACAAAAATGAGTTGGCAAAAATGTCCTGGCATCAATCTAAACTCATAGTTCGCTTAGACGAGAAGTGAGATCAATGAATATGTCTTCTGTACATGGTATTGTAAGGCCTCCCATACGATGGTTAAAGCCAAATTCTTTTTCAGCTTGACTTAACAATTCTTGAAAAGAAGGCTTGTTCAAGAATGATATAGGAATCACGAATCGCTTCTTTTCTTGGTCTCCAACATAAACTGCAAAATAGCCCTTTGGAACATCCTTGGAAGTCAATGAAGATCGACGAAGAATTTGTTTAGCATTAATAATTCGAGGCATACGAATAGCCATGATTCTGAAAGGTATAATGAGGATGAAAAATAAAGATGTCAAAGACTTGTTGAACCGGAGAGAAACTTGAGGCAGTAGAGTTTGAAACTTGTGTTGATTGTAAGATGAAATGTAAGTGTATATATAGATGCATTAAGGGTCTGTGGTCCTGTGGATGACCCCTCAACATGTAAATGAGTGGCAAAGATGCATTTTCTGTGGGGGCTATTGATGGAAAATAGCAAATGCAGGGCACATGGTTTTGTAGTCCAACTCAATATCAGCAAAATCACAGTAGGATTTGATGGCCAGAAGGCTCAAATGGAGTATGTGGTAAGCAGACAAAAGCACCAAGGTCCCCCAAAGACATATGCCATTAGGTAGCACATGGTGATGCCTCACAACAACAAAAAAAAACCCAATAAAATAAAATAAAATCTGAGCTTGATATTTTTAGTTCTATGTTGAGGTGATTATCATGGCTTAGCAATTGGATTGAGTGAAAATTGGACCTACAAATGATTATTATATTTGGTGCCAACTAATTATAATGTTTATCCATCAGACAGTTGGATTGAAGATTAATAGTTGTGTCTAAATGCGTAATGTGATCAAAATACATTGTATGTAATTGTTAAACAATTTGATTTAATTTGTGGTCAAGTAAATTAAACATGAAGGCCACCACCAGGACTATGTGTTATGATCCAGTTCTAACAACATGGGCCTCACAGCAAATTGGCTACTCATGTCACAATGGTTTTTGAGGGATGAACGGTTGACTAGAAGAAAGGAAACAAGCAATGATAATGATGATCAACAGGGCCATGATATTAGTCCAAATTAAGCAGAATTTATACATAACCAGATAGCAGGAAGTGGATTGACAGTTGAAGTGAATAAGTGGCATTGTGGGCGGCCTTTCCTTTCTCGCAGTTGATAATATGCCACAAGATTTTTCAAAAAGGATAGTAAAAATCAGATTGTCCAATCCAAATGTCAAAGGTAATGCAAATAAATTGAATTTCAGCAACTAGCAGCATAAAATTAACGAATAATGTTTTTGACTTATTGTACTTGTTCTTCATACCACACGACTGTCTGTTTTTACCAGAATGGCCAACAGATCACTTCCACTCCCTCAATTCCGAGACATCACAATTAACTTTTTAGTGGACGATAAGAATGTGTCCTCAAGTTGGTTTTCATAGTTAAAAAATTCATAGAATCTTTTGGTGATAAAGATTAAATTTGATCACCAGAAACATTTTTCCATACATTTTGATTATTGAAAAATATTATTTTCCCTGCTTGTTGGCTACTGTACCAGAAATGAGAATTTTTACACTTCAGCATGACTTGCAGTCATGCATGAAACAACAGAAATTGTGATGCAAAAACTTGAGTTGGTATGAATTTTTTTTGAACATTATCCTATTAAACAGAATGACAATTACAAAAACCCCATCTAGAAGAAAAAAACAACAAGAAAATAATGTCCCAAATATCAGCCTCTAATAGCACATTTGCAGGAGTCAGATAGAGCCATTATCCTGTATAATGACCAAAAAAGAAAAGATGGAGGCCATTAAAAGTACTGGCAAGTCACTAATAATAAATGTAGAATCTGCGAAAATAATATCCAAAGAAATTTAAATATAAATAAATAAAAGGAATTCAAATCAACAAGAGAATATGAGAGCAAGCATTAATTTCTTTTTATAAATTATCATAAGATGTATGTAACATTGTCTTTAACCCCAGGCTCTCTGTGGCAAAAATGACAGAAAAATTGCTATCACTGACTGCTATGCTATACAAAATTGTGTTCACTAAACTATGCTAGTTCTCCTAGTGATCACAATCCACTCAAACAAGAAGTGAGATCAATGAATATTTCCTCTCTGCAGGGAATTATAAGACCACCCATACGATGATCAAAGCCAAACTCTTGTTCTGCTTGACATAACAAGTCTTGGAAAGAAGGCTGGTTCAAAAATGATATCGGAATCACAAATCTCTTCTTTTCCTGCTCTCCTACATAAACTGCAAAATAGCCTTTTGGAACATCCGTGGTTGTTGAAGTAGCATAGTTTGCTGTTAATGGAATCTTTCGAAGAATTTGCTTAGCATGAATGATACAAGGCATTCGAATAGCCATCATTCTTCAAGGATGTCTCTTGTAAAATGAGGAAGACAAATATCTTAAAGGAGTTGTGAAACTTTTGACAGTAGAGTTTGTGAGGTGTTGGTGTTGATTATAAGCTCAAGTGTAATCCTATATATAGATCAATGGATCAGTTGACAGTAGAATTGAGTGGTATAGAGACATTCGGATGTGGGGCAGTTAGAGATGATAACATGTAAAAAATCACATGTTCTTGTCTTCCAACTCATTATCAGGAAGTTATAGTCATAGGCAAAACCAAAACCATTTAATTATTGAAGAACATCATGTCCTACCATTTCATCTACTAATAAATAAACCGACTGAAGAGGCAAAAGCAACATAGTCCACTGAAGGATATAATCATTAGAAAATCACATGGTTATGCTTCCCAACAAAAATTCAAAAAGATTTGAAAATGTTGAAGCTCTACCACTTGAAAATCTGAGGACTACTTGTGATGGCCTAGCTACCACTTTGACAGAGCAAACAATACAAGTGCTGGGCTGCAAGGTGCTTTTATATATATCCAACATTATATTGGATTGAAAATGATATTTTTTATTGCCCCCAAATGGTAGAGCTCATCTCAGTACTGTCATTAATTAAACTTCTTGTCTTGTTACAGATTTTCATTTAGGAATAAGGATTGTGGTAAAATAAACACAAGGGCAACCAATACTACATGTTTAATGAGACTATTACTGAAAATATAGTAGTAGGAAAAATTTATTACACGACAACATTTAACGCCGAACTCACTAAGGCATTATTCGAGAAATAAAAGTAAAATGATGCATCAAGTCCAAATTATGAGTCTTAATTACTATGCAAGTCAATGCCTGAAAGCCTGATATGGAAGCTTAAAGTATATCTTCAAGGTCTTTTAGCAACTGGTTTAATATAATTTAGAAAATATTGCCTTTCATCTTCATTTGAGAATTTTAGTCAAAAGACCAATTTGATCAGAAAAATGCCTATTGTCTTAGCAAAATATCACAAGATAATTCATAGAACAAGTTGACCTTGTTTATTCAGCGGGATTAAAGTCCTGAGCTTGATATTCTAAAGAATTTAAGAAATTATTAAGTCTTCGGATGAAGATATTATCTAAGAACAAGAACAATACTTTATTACTGCATAATATTTCTTACTAGTACAAAAACATTTGCTTGACATGGGTACTAGTACTACTTATATTTTCTAAGTTGATAGAACTAAACAAAGTTCATATAAAAAGAATTCAACTAAATACGTCTTTACAATATATTTCTCATACTTAAAATCTGAAAGTGAAATATACTACAGTAAAATGAAACTAATCAACAAGAGAATATAAGAGAAACTGCAGTAAATTCTATTTATAAATTTCTCAAATATAGAGACAGTACATTCAACCCCAGAATCTTTACTGGAGTAAAAAAGAAAAATGTATAATGAATTGTGGTCACTTCAGTACAAAAATTTGTGTACTAAATTTTCCAGTATGAAAACTCATAATCCACATAATCGAGAAGTGAGTTCGTTGAATATTTCCTCTCTGCAGGGTATGGTAAGACCACCCATAGGATGATCAAAGCCAAATTCTTCCTCAGCTTGACTTAACAAATCCTGAAAAGAAGGCTGATTCAAAACTGATATTGGCACGACAAATCTCTTCTTTTGCTGCTCTCCAACATAAACTGCGAAGTAGCCTTTCGGAACATCTAAAGCTGCATGGTTAGCAGTCAATGAAGACCGGCGAAAAATTTGCTTAGCATTAATAATACGAGGCATACGAATAGCCATGATTCCAAAGAGTCTAATGAGGAAGAAAAAAATATCTCAAAGACTTGTAGAATGAGAGAAAGTTGTGATTGTAGATTGTTTTATGAGTTGTGTTGATTGATAGACAAAGCTCAAAAATATATATAGATGTATTGGGGTTAGTAGATGATCCTTTAACAAGTAAATGAGTGGTGATTATGCATTTTTGTGGGGGCTATTGATGGACAACAGCAAATGCAGGGCACATGCTTTGTACTCCAACTAAACATCAAGAAAATGACACTAGTATTTATAGGCCAGAAGTCTCAAATGGAGCAAGTGGTGAACAACCAAAGCACCAAGGTCCACACAAAAACATACACCATCAGGTATCACTGTCACATAGTTATGCCTCAGAACAAAAAAGACTGAAAAATCAAATTTTGATATTTTTACGCTATCTTGAGGTGATTTTCATGGCCTAACAATTTGATTGGGCTAAATTTGGACCTGCTATATGATTATAATAGTTGATGCCAATCATATTATAATGTATATCCAAGAGACCATTTGACTGATGATTACCTAGTTGTGTCTAATAGGAGAAAACATCTTAGATGATCATCATTCTCATACATTGAATAGTGTTTATATACATTTAATTAACAAAAAATCTTTTGTAGTCCATTAAACATGAAGCCCACCACCGGTACTGTGTGTTCTGATGCTTCTAATGAGTTCTGAAAACATGGGGATTAAAAAATGGGTTACTGATGTAACTTGTCCCTCAACATATGGAGAATGGATAATAATTTGAGCTTGAGGGATTAAGGGTTGACTAGAACTAACCAGGATTATGGCTTTGATAAACAGTTTATAATTTAATCCAAATTGAGCAGATTATTTACATAATCAGAGATCAAGTGTACTGATAGATGAAATAAAGGATGTACATAGTGAAAAAAAAAGATTCTATAGAACATACAAATGTTTACCTATTAGAAAGTCTGTGAGTTGAGGATTCTGTCAAGCATGATATGGGAGCCATACAGCAAATTTTCTAGGTAAATTATCCTACACAAATGGCAATGTGGGCCTTTAGGATGTATCATCTATCTAATCTAGTTCTTTTCTTGCTATTGATAATATGACCATATGATTCTTCAAGTGGACTTCAAAACTAAGTGGAGTCAAACTTGATACAAAGATGCACATAAGGATTCTTATAGTGATAGAATAAATAATATTTTGTCCATGCTACATACCAAAGGAACCCCTAACAGCATAAAGTTATGTCAAGGATTTAAATTGCAGCCCCTAACTGCATAAAGTACAAAGCATATTCACGACATAGTTGTACTCATTCAGATGGCAGCTGCAGAAGGGTCCGACTAATGTTCATGGATTTGTTCTTCATTCCAAACAAGCATTTCACTAAGATGTCTATTTTTACCATTTGGAACAACTACTGAGACAACTGAACCTTTATAGCCTTCCTCTATCACTCCCTCAATTGTCAGACACCATAATTTCCCTTTTTAGGGAACAATGGGATATGCCCACAAGTTGGTTTGAATACCAAACAAAGTATAAGGAATCTTTTTGGAATGAGAGTTAAGTTTGACGTACAGAAACATTTACAGGACTGATGGTGGACATTATCCTACCGGATTGAATGACAAGAAAAGAAAAGATGGAGGATATTAGAAGTATTTGTATTACCTGATTACCTATTTTGTTTAAGAAAATGTGCTTGAATGTTATGACTAATCAGGAAAGATTAATGAAGTGAACAAAATATTGCTGTAGGGCCAGCATTTTATCAAGTAAATGTTATTACTCTGAGTTTGATATACAGAAGTATCATAATTGTTTGTTTTCAAGTGGATACCAAAAGTGATGTTCATAATCTTAGTAAGCCACCAATAGTAGTGCAGAATCCATGAGAAATCCAATCCAAAAAGAAAAAAAAAGATTTTTTATATACTCATAAATCAATAGAGAATATGAGAGA
Organism: Panax ginseng; assembly: GCA_020205605.1. Lineage (NCBI taxonomy): Eukaryota > Viridiplantae > Streptophyta > Magnoliopsida > Apiales > Araliaceae > Panax > Panax ginseng. Next base: position 1,980,518 of record CM035133.1, on the reverse strand, counting down.
AGGCAATATTTTCTATTTATTGATATATACCATCAGGCATCAGATGTATGAAACATTGTATGTAACCCCAGGTTCTTTTCTGGGGCAAAAAATTACAGAAAAACTGTACAAGGAATTGGTATCACTGGCATTGCTATACAAAACTGTGTTCGCTAAACTATGCTAGTTCTTTTACTGATCACAATCCACTCAAATGAGAAGTGAGATCAATGAATATGTCCTCTCTACAGGGAATTGTAAGACCACCCATAGGATGATCAAACCCAAATTCTTCCTCTGCTTGACTTAACAAGTCTTGGAAACAAGGCTGGCTCAAGAACGATATCGGAATCACAAACCTCTTCTTTTCCTGTTCTCCTACATAAACTGCCAAATAGCCCTTCGGAACTTCTACAGTTGTTGAAGTAGCATGGTTTGCTGTTAATGGAGAAATGGTCAACATATATCAACAGAAATACAGACATAAATATATTGTTGGTGCTCTAGCATCTGTAGGGAAGCTTGTAGCACAGATGGTTATGCCTCCCAATGAATCACATAAAATTTTATAGTGTTTATGGCTGCCTATATCTCTGGGTCGAGTTGTTGAAGCCCACCAATTTAATGGATGAAAATAAACCCAAAATTATTATGTACGCGTCCTACTTATTATAACATATATTCAACTCAATGTTAGGATATAACTATAAAAGACTATCTAAATACACCAGAACAAATTCTGCTCTCCTTGTAGGATTAATGTTGTACTGGAAAAATGTAAGCTGCAGTATCATTGTCAAAACACAAGGGAAGATTGGTAATATTATGACATTTTCCTAACTTGAAGAACAAACAAATGTTTCCATATTAGAATGTTTGTGACTTAAGGAATCTGTCAAGCATGATGTGGAGAGCCACAGTAATATTTCTAGGTTAATTATCCTACACAAATCCTTTAGGATGTGTCATGTAGTTCTTTTCTTTTCTTGCATTTGATAATATGCCCACACGATTCTTTCAAGTGGACTTAAAAACAAAGTGGTAGTCAAACATGATACAAAGATGAACATAAGAATTCCTATAATGATGGAATAAATAATATTGTGTCCATGCTAGATACCGAAGGAACCTTAATTTTAAATACAACATAAGGTAATGTCAAGGAATCAAATTGCACCAACTAACAGCATAAAGGACAAAGCATATTCATGACTTATTTGGGAGATGCAGGAAAAAAAAACTAGCCAGTTCCAACTGTTTTCATGAAAATCTATCTTGAAATTAATAGTTTCTTCCTGGCAGGCCACAGATTATAATAATCACCTCACCAAAAATCTCAAAGTGAAAGATACTTTTTGCTTATGAATGTAATCAACAAGAGAGTATGAGAGAAACTGCAGTGAAGTATATTTATAAATTTTTCTCATAAAGAGATGTTACATTGAACCCCAGGCTCTTTTGTGGGGAAAAATGGAATGAAAAATGTATAGTCACATGATGATCACTTCTGTACAAAAATGAGTTAGCAAAAATATTCTGCAATTAATCAATCTAAACTCATAGTTCGCTTAGACGAGAAGTGAGATCAATGAATATGTCTTCTGTGCATGGTATTGTAAGGCCACCCATAGGATGATTAAAGCCAAATTCTTCCTCAGCTTGACTTAACAATTCTTGAAAAGAAGGCTTGTTCAAGAATGATATAGGAATCACGAATCGCTTCTTTTCCTGCTCTCCAACATATACTGCAAAATAGCCCTTTGGAACATCCTTGGAAGTCAATGAAGATCGACGAAGAATTTGTTTAGCATTAATAATGCGAGGCATACGAATAGCCATGATTATGAAAGGTATAATGAGGATGAAAAATAAAGATGTCAAAGACTTGTTGAACCGGAGAAACTTGAGGTAGTTGTGTTTGAGACTTGTGTTGATTGTAAGATGAAATGTAAGTGTATATATAGATGCATTAAAGGTCTGTGGTCCTGTGGATGACCCTTCAACATGTAAATGAGTGGCAAAGATGCATTTTTGTGGGGGCTATTGATGGAAAATAGCAAATGCAGGGCACATGGTTTTGTAGTCCAACTCAACATCAGCAAAATAAAAGTAGGATTTGATGGCCAGAAGTCTCAAATGGAGTATGCGGTAAACAGACATATGCCATTAGGTAGACATGCCATTGGTAGTATGGTTATCAAAACAACAACAACTAAAAACAAAAAACTAGTGTAAAATCTGAGCTTGATATTTATAGTTCAATCTTGAGGTGATATTCATGGCCTAGCAATTGGATAGTGAGTAAAAATTGGACCTACAAATGATTATTATATTTGCTGCCAACTAATTATAATGTTTATCCAGCAGGCAGTTTGGATTGAAGATTAATAGTTGTGTCTAAATGCGGAGTATATATATCTAATGTGAAAAAAATACATTGTATATAACTGATAAACAATTTGATTTAATTTGTGGTCAAGTAAAGTAAACATGAAGGCCAGCACCAGGACTATGTGTATGATGCTTCTAACAACATGGGGGTTCAGCAATTGGCAGTTCATGTCTCAATGTTTTTCGAGATTTAGGGAGTGGATAATGATATGAGTCTGGCCTAATTTGAGGGTTGAAGGGTTGACTAGAAGAAAGGAAACTAGCAAGTATAATGATGACCAACAGGGACTTGAACTATTTTTATTCTAAGCAGTTGATAATATGCCACATGATTATTCAAACAGGATAGAAGAAATAATATTGTCGAATTTAAACGTCAAAGGTAGCGCAAATAAATTAAATTTCAGCAAATAGCTGCATAAAATGCAAAGTATATTCCAGACAGGGTTGCATGCATAATTCAGGTCCGAAAATGTTCAGTGTACGAGTTACTTCTTGGACTTGCTCTTCATACCACACACAAATTTGACTAAAATGTCTATTTTTACTATTTAAATAACTACTGAACCAACAGAACATTTCCATGCAATTAGATTATTGAAAATATTTAATTCCCTGCTTTTTAATTAGAAATGAATTTTTTGACGTTTCAGTATGATTATTTTTACGAACACGTATGAGTAAGTTTACTCCACAATTATAAATTAAATTAAGAGCTGTAATTAGAAGGTTGTTGGTTGGACACCGGTGGTTGTTGACTATTAAAATGTCTTACATACAATTTTATGTTAGTAAAGCAAGTAAGTTATGGTCTTTGCAGACTTGTGATCAAATAAACAAAAATCTCCTAGTGATGATGATATTGTAAATTATTTTCTCGAGTGACAATTTCAAATGCCCCATTTAGAAGAAAAAGAAAAACAATAAGAAATTAATAGTGTCTGAATATTAGCCTCTAATAGCACATTTGCAGGATTCAGATAGCTAGATGGAGCCATTATCCTATCAAATGACAGAGGAAGAAAAGATGGAATCCATTAAAATTACTAGTAAATCTCTAATAGTAAATGTAGAGTGAGTGAAAATAATATCCAAAGAACAAAGATAATTACAGTAATATTTATCACCGGGGTACTTCAAGGAATTCATATATATATATATATATATATATATATATATAGGAATTCAAATCTACAAGAGAATATGAGAGCAGGAAGTAATTTCTTTTTATAAATTATCATAAGATTTATATAACACTGTCTTTAACCCAGTCTCTCTGGGGTAAAAATGACAGAAAAATTGGTATCACTGACCACTAAGCTATACAAAATTGTGCTCACTAAACTATGCTTGTTCTCCTACTGATCACAATCCACTCAAACGAGAAGTGAGATTGAGGAATATGTCATCTCCGGCTCTCTTCTACTGATCACAATCCACTCAAACGAGAAGTGAGATTGAGGAATATGTCCTCTCTGCATGGAATTGTTAGACCACCCATAGGATGATCAAACCCAAATTCTTCCTCAGCTTGACTTAACAAATCCTGAAAAGAAGGCTGATTCAAAACTGATATTGGCACAACAAATCTCTTCTTTTGCTGCTCTCCAACATAAACTGCAAAGTAACCTTTTGGAACATCTAAAGCTGCATGGTTAGCAGTCAATGAAGATCGGCGAAAAATGTGCTTAGCATTAATAATACGAGAGGCATACGAATAGCCATGATTCCAAAGGGTCTAATGAGGAGAAAAAAAGATCTCAAAGACTTGTAGTATGAGAAAAGGTTGTGATAGAAGATTGTTTTGTGAGCTGTGTTGATTGAAAAACAAAGCTCAAGAATATATATAGATATATTGGGGTTAGTAGATGGTCCTTGAACAAGTAAATGAGTGGTGATGATGCATTTTGTGGGGGCTATTGATGGACAACAGAAAATGCAAGGCACATGGTTTGTACTCAACTAAATCTCAAGAAAATGACACTAGAATTTGTAGGTCAGGAATCTCAAATGGAGCAAGTGGTGAACAAAGACATAAACCTTTAGTTATGCCTCAGAACAAAAAAAAAGCTAAAAAAAATCAAAGTTTGATATTTTTTTATACTATCATGAAGTGATTTTCATGGCCTAACAAATTGATTGGTCTAAATTTGGACCTACTAAATGATTATAATGTTTGATGCCAGTCATATTATATAATGTATATCGAAGCGACCATTTGACTTATGAATACCTAGTTGTGCCTAAATGGAGAATACATCTTAGATGATCATAATACTGATACATTGAATAGTGTTTATATACATTTAATTAACAAAAATCTTTTTGTAGTCCAGTAAACATGAAGGCCAGCACCAGTGCTATGTGTTCTGATGAGTTCTGAAAACATGGGGATTTAAAATTGGTTGCTGATGTAAAAATGTCCCTCGACATATGGAGAAAGGATAATTATTTGAGATATTTTGTGGGATGAAGGGTTGACTAGAAGGTAGAAATTAACCGAGGATTATGAGTTTGATCAACAGTTTATAATTTAATCCAAATTGAGCAGAATATTTAATGTCAATATGAAAGGTAATGTCAAGGAATTAAGTAGCAGCAACTAACAGCATAAAGGACAAAGCATATTCATGGTTTTAATACTCTATCGGATGGAATGACAAGAAAAAAAAAAGATTAGGACCAAAACTTTATCGAATAAATGTTATTACAATGAATTTCATAAATGGCAATATCATAATTTTTTGTTTTCCAATAGATACCAAAACTGATGTTTACAATATTAGTAAGTCACTAATAGTAGTGTAGAATCCATGAGAAAACAAATCAAGGAAAAAGCGAGAGGCTAATTTACTCAAATCAACAGAAACTATGAGAGAAGGCAATTTTTTCTATTTTGTAATATACCAGCAGAGAAGACATATTGAACACTGTATTGAACCCAGGCTCTTTTCTGGGTCAAAAAGTTACAGAAAAACTGTAGAATAAATTGTTATATATCACTGGCATTGCTATACAAAACTGTTTTCACTAAACTATGCTAGTTAGTTCTCCTACTAATCACAATCCACTCAAACTAGAAGTGAGATCAACGAAAATGTCCTCTCTGCAGGGAATTGTGAGACCACCCATAGGATGATCAAAGCCAAATTCTTCCTCTGCTTGACTTAACAAGTCTTGGAAACAAGGCTGGCTCAAGAATGATATCGGAATCACGAATCTCTTCTTTTCCTGCTCTCCAACATAAACTGCCAAATAGCCCTTTGGAACATCCGCAATTGTTGAACTAGCACGGTTTGCTGTTAATGGAATCTTTCGAAGAATTTGCTTAGCATGAATAATGCGAGGCATACGAATAGCCATGATACATATACCACTTCCGATATGTATAATGAGGAAGAAAAAAATCTCAAGGACTTGAGAAACTTTTGACAGTAGAATTTGTGAATTGTTAGTGTTGAATATAAGTCTGATTGCAAGCTTATATACAGATCAATAGGTAAAGTGGCTGGCGGATTGAGTGGTGGAAACTGGAAAGGCAACTGGATGCAGGTACATCAGCTAGAGACAATAGCATTTAAAGGCTCATATGGTTTGGTCTTTCTACTCTTTATCACGAATATATCATCATCACAGAAACACATGGTCATGTTTCTAATAAAAAAGACACATATTTTGATATTGTTGATGCATCTGTAGGGAAACTTGTCATGGCCAACAACTTTGACACATCAAACAATTTAAAGCTGGCCTGCAAGATGATTGTACATAAAATCAAACATAATATTGGATTGAAGATTATATATGTTTCTTGGTCTAATTGGCAACAACTATATCTCATATATAATAAACAAACTTCATGATGTGTTACACCTTTGTTTAGGTTGGTTTTAAAGCACTTATCTTTTTAGTCTTCAAACACTAAGGCCACCAATTCCACATGTTTTATGAATCTGCTGGATATGGAAGAAGGATAAATAACTTAACACATACAAACAAGTGAGAACTGGTAATGCCAAAATTTTGGTCTAATTTGAAGGAATAAAAGGTTGACTCTAGAGGCAGGAAACTAGCATATGATGATCTGGTTCCACAGTCTTGATCTGTTTTGTCAGATTGACCATAATATATACAGTGAGTCATAAATTGGAATAATAGAAGTTTAGAAGTAAACCAAATAAAAGTCATATTCCATATAAATCATGGATGTTTGTGTTTGACTTAACTTGTAATTTCAGAAACCACAATTTATATATACAAGAACTTTTAACAGGGCATAGCCCTTTATAGAGACCCATCAGCAAAAGCAAAAGTTAAGACCAGAGAAATGGAGTAAAGGGTCTTGGCCCAATGGTTACCCCCATCTCTTGAGTTCCAAGCCTTGGAAGTGGCAAATGTTGTGTGTGTGAGTTTAAATTTAAATTAGCAAAAAAAGAAAAAGAAATGGAGTATATAAATACAAAGTTTTTATGAAAAGAAAAACTTGAATACAAGGAGAGGTGGATAGAAAGCAAAATAAAATCAAAGGGAAGTACATTGTATTGCCTAATAGAAAACAAGAAGCACAAATATTTAAAAAAATATAGGGTGTCTTTCATATAACAAGTTTATGTGCAATATATATACACTAATGAGACATATTTTTAACCATAATACACGATCCAAAGGAAAAATGTTGATTGATCATTTGCAGTAAAGAGGGGATAAGCATGCAAGCATGAGATCACTGCCAATACCAAAAGGTGGAGTGCTAATATCACTAAGAAATAGATGAATCGAAAAATTTCATGAAATGCATTACCTAAGAAAATGATGAGATTTACTAAGGATACATAATTTTCTATGGATTAATTAATTATTTAAATATAGACCCTTCTATGTTAAAAAAGGAATATCAGTTTATTTGTAAAATGGTTATCAACGACAGTATTTTTAAGGACGAATGAAGTATGTATTAAAGTACCAATTCTTTTTACATAATCTATGGTGGCTGTCATTAGCTTTCTCCCCCCTTTTCATCTGAAAAGAATAATGGATGCCAAAACATTGATTGAAAAAATTAATAATTGTGGAAATCAACGCATAAAGAAAACATCACACTGGTGGCTGGTGCCTTGCAAGTAATGAAGTGGCATTTAAAAATATTAGATACATGTCTGAGGAAATTTGCATCATAAACTGATGGGTAGCCAAAGCTTCCACAACTTGTATATGTTAAATTAATTGTATCAGGTATTTTCTATTGCTCATGAATTAAAAAGAATGAATGTTTATGTAAACGGAGATGTTGATTAGTGTTGTACAAAATTGTCTACAGTAAGATATGCTATTTTTTCATTTCACAATCCTCCTAAGCGTGAGGCCAGATCAATGAACAAGTCTTCTCTGCATGGAATTGTTAGACCTCCCATTGGATGATCAAAACCAAATTCTTCCTCAGCTTGATTTAACAAATCTTGGAATGAAGGTTGCTGCAAAAATGATATTGGAATCACAAACCTCTTCTTTTCTTGTTCCGCAACATAAACTGCAAAATATCCCTTTGGAACATCTAACACATTTAGTGCTGCATATTTTTCTATGGATAATGTTCGTCGAAGAATTTTCTTGGCATGAGTAATACGAGGCATACGAATAGCCATGATTCTAATGATGATCTCCTTCAAAAGATGGAACTGGAAAACAAAAGAAAAGTAGCTAAGAGGACTTGCAGAAGCTTGTGAAAGTTGTGATTTTTTGAGGACTTGTGTTGGCTAAAAGCAAATGTATGCATATATATAGATGCATTGTGTTAGTGGAGGGTCCTAAACCAAAATCCAAATTGAGTGGTGGAGACTAGAGAGACCCTTAGATGAGGCTACTATAAGAGTATCATTTCAAGGATCACATAGTTATGTCTTCTAATTATGATTAACACATTAAAGTGATTGAACCATCTGTTGATTCTATGGCTGTTGAGTCGTTGATCCGAATGGTCAGAAACATGTTTGAGACATGTAATATAGGCATTAAAGGGTAAAATTCGTAGCTGTTGTAGTCATACTGATCAATATTTCATTTCGCTCTCGGAATAGCAAACTTTTGGAACTTGTGGTAGCAAATTTCAAACAGATTATGAGGTGAAGAGCCTAAAGCAATGGTCCATAAACAGACATATATATGGCATTATGTAGCACATGGTCATGCCTCCCAATGAATTACATTAAATTTTATAGTGTTTAGGCTGTATATCTCTAGTGTGAGTTGTTGAAGCCCACCACTTTAATGGATGAAAAGAAGCCAGAATTTATTAATTATGCTCTAGCTGATTATGACATATATTCACCTCAATATTAGAAAACTATCTAAATACACCAGAAAAAACTCTGCTGTCCTTGTATCACATGAATCTATATAGATAGGATTTATGCTGTCATGTAAAAGTACTGTTAATGGAGGCTGAAAAATGTAAGCTGCTCATGCTACAATATTCCTTGTCAAATACAAGTGAAGATTGGTAATAATATGACATTGACCTATGTTGAAGAAATAAAAGGTTGACAAGAAGCAGGGTGGTACAAACAACTGATGTTACTCTTTGAGTCAAAGCCATCAATTTTGGATGAAGTTAATTGCAGCCTTCACAAATGTATACAGAATAAAGCAAAATCTCTATATGAGTTAGAGTTAGTATTGTTCTTTTCTATCGGTAATAACAAAAATCTGGTACATCACTGATTTCTTAAGGCCTTTTGTATGTTGGGATGGAAAAGGATTACACGAAAGCAGTACACAAACATCTTGCATATAAATATAGAAGAGCAGATTGCTGCGAGGTCACCTTAAGTAAAATGTTTGCTTGCTAACAGTCAGATTAATGAAGAGATTCTGCCAGATGGTTTTGTCAATGCATTTTGAAACCAAGGTTAGTTAATTATTTTGGCAAGAGGCTAGGCAGCAGAAATAATAGAATCTAAGTCTACTGAATTATGTTTTCTTAACGGAAAATTTCAAGAAATACATGCCAAAAAATTTCAAGCAATACAAGGAAATGATGAAATTTACTAAGGGTACACAATTCTCTATGGAATAATTATTTCAATATATACTCCTAGCTTTTATATCATGTTCTCTGTAAAACATGGTACTTAATGATACTTTTTTTAAAAGGATGAAGTATGTAATAATTGAAGGACCAAAATTATCATATTATTTTATACCATAATTTTGTTTATTTATTTTTAATAAATGTGGAAGCGAAATAAACATACATCACTCTGCTCAGATGGCAGGTGCCTTTCAAGTAATGCAGTGGCATTTTAAAAAAATAAGAGCCATGAGTGAGGAATTTTGCATTGTACTCATCATATATTGATGGGTAGCCAAAGGTTCAACCAACTTGTATATAATAACTTTACTGACTATTTTCTTCCCTATCTATGTACATGGAGTATTTTTTACAGTTGTACAAAATTGTTTATAGTTAGATATTCTATTTTCTCAATTCACAATCCTCCTAAGCGTGATGTGAGATCAATGAATAAGTCTTGTTTGCATGAAATTGTTAGACCACCCATTGGATGATCAAAACCGAATTCTTCCTCAGCTTGACTTAACAATTCTTGGAAGGAAGGTTTCTGCAACAATGATATTGGAATCACGAATCTCTTCTTTTCTTGTTCTCCAACATAAACTGCAAAATAGCCCTTTGGAACGTCCACCACACTTGATGCAGCATTTCTTTCAATGGATAAAGTCCGTCGAAGAATTTTCTTAGCATGAATAATACGAGGCATACGAATAGCCATGATTCAAAAGATGGAATGGGGATAAAAGAAAAGGATCTCAGAGGACTTGCAGAAGCTATATATGATTTTTTGGAGGACTTGTGGTGACTAAACTCAAATGTATGCATATATATATATATATATATATATATAGTAGTGGAGACTGGAGGGTTCTAAATCAAAATCTAAATTGAGTGGTTGAGACTGGAGAGGCCTTTGATGGGGTTACAACAAACCTATCATGTCAAAGAATCACATGGCTATGTCTTCAAATTATGATTGACAAATTAAAGTGATAGGGTGACCATGTGTTTGATGCACATCAGAGGCCCCCAAAAGATATGAGGATATTACATGCATCTGTTGATTCTATGGATGATGAGCCGCCTATCCGAATGGTCAGAAACATGTTTGAGACGTGTAATATAGGCATTATAGGGTAAAATGAGTAGCTATTGCAATCACACTCAATATGTCCTTTCCCTCCCTGAACAGCCAACTTTTGGATCTTGTGACGGTAAGTTTTTCCAAACAGATTATGTTGTGAAGAGGCTAAAGCAATGATCCATCAACACACATTTATAGCATTATATAGCACATGGTTCTGCCTCCCAATAAATTGCATACAACTTTGATAGAATTTGTGCTGGATATATCTCTGGGGTAACTTGTCAAAGCCTACCACTTTAATGGATCAAAAAGTAACTCCAAAATTATTATATACACCACAAACTGATCATATGCATATATTCAACTCAATATTAGGATAAAACTATAAAAGAATTTGAGTCAACGCTATCAATTTTTGGATAAATTTAGTAGCAGCCCTTATTGGCTGTTAATACTACGAAGTTATTGCTGATTTCACATTATACAGTACGTAGGTTTAGAAAAGGAAATACACAAAAGCAGTAATTAAACATCTTGTGTAAGAGAAGAGAAGAGAGATGGCTGAGAGAGAACTTGAGAGATATGGCAAACAGAGTTAGAAAATTGAGAATAACTCTATGAGTAAAATATATACCAAGAGGTGCAAAACAGAGGTAGATAAAAATTGAAGAGACTGATTAGACAAATGGTTTGCTTGACAGAAAGGAAAATGAATGGGAATTATGAACTTTTAAAGGTTAATTAGATATCAACATTTGCCAAAGAAGGTCAATAAAATAATGGAATCAAACAGATGATAAATTAATTTATTACTATCTCATATGATTAGAACAATATTTACTTGCTCCCCAACATACACATTTGTGTGAAACTGCATAAAAAACTCAGAGAAAGTAGAAGAAAGTCTCGCACCCTGGAGTTGATACTTATCGAACCTGAGCTCGATATCAATAGTGAAATTGTATGATCCATCTCACATCTGTGTATATCTTGGCCCAATAAGCATGTTGAATCACCTCCTTACCTAAAAGGTTAACCTATTTGTTGATAGGTTACCTATACTTCTTATTAACTCATCTACACTCTTGAATTTATCCAATGTGAATTCATGTGAAATATACCAACAGGTTTCAAGCACCATGTATTTTCTATGTATATGTAGATGCATTAGCTGTAGATTATCATTTCAAAGCTGTCATTTTCGGATGGGGCTGGTGAGAGAGAGAGAGAGAGAGACAATAGCTTTAGCAAGATCACCTGGTTTTGTCTTCCAACAAATCAACAAAGAAACAAGGGCAGCTGAGAGCCTCATGTTAATTCAATTAATCAAAAACATGTTTGAGACCTTTCATAAACTTTTCTTTCATGATTAATATTAAAGAAATGTAAGATAAGCAGAAGGGTGGTTGAAATTGAAAATCCTACCCTATCTTTTTTCATGCCAAGTACTAGACCTCTTGGTGGGATTTAGGTTCGGCTAACTTGAATTAAAAGCCTAAGAAAACATTAATATTTTTGCATGAAATACTTTAAGCCTAAAACTAGGATTCATGAATACTGAACTGTTGAATATAAACATAATCTAGTAAATTTTGAAGTTATTTTTAGCTGGAAATATGTCAAGTTCACAGTTGACTTGATCTGAACCCAAAAATAGATCAACTTATTAGACAAACACCAAAATGTTTTTTCATACATGTATTAGTAAATTTCTTTGGTAAAGATCTTGTTCAGTAATGAAAAAGAAATTATATTTATGTACATTGACATGTTAACTACTGTTGTACAAAATTGTTTGTAGTGAGATATGTTATTTTCTCAATTCACAATCCTCCTAAGCGAGACACCAGACAAATGAATAAGTCTTCTCTGCACGGAATTGTTAGACCACCCATTTGATGATCAAAACCAAATTCTTCCTCAGCTTGATTTAACAAATCTTGGAATGAAGGTTGCTGCAACAATGATATTGGAATCACAAACCTCTTCTTTTCTTGTTCTCCAACATAAACTGCAAAATAGCCCTTTGGGGTGTCTACCCCATTTGATGCTGCCTGTTTTTCAAATGATAAAGTCCGTAGAAGAATTTTCTTGGCATGAGTAATACGAAGCATACGAATAGCCATGATTCTAGAAATGACTTTTAATTTAAAAGATGGGAAGGGAGGCAAAAATAAGGGGATCTCAGATGGCTTTCAGAAGCTATGTTATTTTGGAGGACTTGTGGTGTCTAAACCCGAATGTATGCAGGTATATATAGATGTATTGTGTCAGTGGAGGGTCCTAAACCAAAATCTAAATTTAGTGGTACAGAATGAGAGACATTTGGATGAAGCTACTATCATGTCAAGTAGGATCACATGGTTATGTCTTTCAATTGTCATGTGGTTGTAGTTCATATATCGTAGGCCCCCAAAAGATAGTACATGGCATCTGTTGATTCTATGGTTGATAAATTATCCGACTGGTCAGAAACATGTTTGAGACATGAAATATTGGCATTATAGGGTAAAATAAGTAGCTGTTGTAAGAATACTTTCCCTCTCAGAATAGCCAACTTCGGATCTTGTGGCAGCAAGTCTCAAACAGATTATGAGGTGAAGAGACTAAATCAATGGCCCATCAACAGACATAGGGCATAATGTAGGACATGGTTATGCCTCACAATAAATTACATAAAAATTTATAGTTGTCGAAGCCCAACACTTTAATGGATTTATGTATTCCTCCAGCTGATTATAGCAGATATTCAACTCATGAATATTAGGATGAAACTATAAAAGACTAAGAATACACCAGAACAAACTTTGCTTTCCTTGTGTCAGACGAATCGGTTTAGGACTAATGTAGTTGTTTCAAAGTACTTATGCCGTATGCTATGATATTCCTTAACAAATACAAGTGAAGATTGGTAACAATATATATAACATTGACCCGACTAAAGTGATAAAAAGTTGACTACAAGCAGGGTAAAAACAACTGATGTAATCCTATAGCGCCAAGAGCTTGAGACAAATTTGTGCAGGATACAAAACCAGTGAGCCATAAGCTGGATCGATAAAAGTTGAAGTACTGCAATGATGAAATGATTCCAAGCATGATTCTATCCACATAAAGTTTAACATAATGAGAGGATGCCTATATTACCAGTGGAGAATTTAAGATGTTCACCTTATGAGTTAGTTCTATAGAAATATTTATTAATGCATGCATGTAGGTTTGAAAAGGAAATATGCAAAAGCAGTACACGAAGTGCAAAGAGAGGAGGAGGTTGCTGCGAGGTCACTAAGTAAACTGTTTGCTAGCTGAGTTGGATCAAGAGATTGTCAAATGTTTTCTTGACAATGCACTTTAAAACTAAGTAGTTACTTATTTTATCAAGTCTTAGAGTCAAAGCCATCAATTATAGGATGAATTTAGTAGCAGTCAGTTAGACTGTTAATAGAATGAATCGATACCAGTTGAGTAATTAAGATGTTCTTTTTATGAGTTAGTAATGTTTTTTTTTTCAATCTGTAACAGCAAAAACCAGGTACATTGCTAATTTCACATTAGAACCTTAACAACTTCTATAGTTATATTTATTAAATGTAGATATGTAAAAGGAAATATACAAAAGTAGTACACAAGTATCCCTCATACAAACATTTATGATGTTCTAAACTCTTCTAGGAGTACAGCGAAGAGTATACGTGAGATTTCTGCGAGGTCACCTTAAGTAAAATGTTTGCAGCCAGAGTTGAATAAATGCAGAGACTCTGGCAAATGGTTAGCTTGACAAAAGATTATGAAACCAAGAGTTTAGGTAATTAGTTATGTTGGCAAGAGACTGCATAATAATAAAATCAAGCAAAATAGGAATTTCAACTAAAAGATGTTTTCTTGCTAAAGTTGATTAAAAATATATTGAAGAGAAACTGTACATGGGAATTACGAACTATAACATTACAAAATTGTGCTTCCTAAACTATTCTTGCTAGTTTTACTAGTCAACATTATCAGCTCAAGCGAGAAGCAAGCTCAATAAAGATGTCTTCTCTGCAAGGAATTGTGAGACCTCCCATTGGATGATCAAACCCAAATTCTTCTTTAGTTTGACTTAACAACTCCTGGAATGCAGGCTGATTAAGGAAAGATATTGGAATCACAAAACGCTTCTTTTCTTGCTCCCCAACATAAACAGCAAAATAGCCCTTTGGGATATCTAAGACTGTTGAAACTGCATGGTTTCCACTAAGAGAACGTTGAAGAATATGCTTAGCATTAATTATACGAGGCATACGAATAGCCATGATTCTAAAAGGATGTTTTCTTCTTAAGGTATGTAGAATAAGGAAGAAAATGATCTTGTATATAGATGAAATGGCTGTAGAGTGTAGATTATCATTTTGGATGGAGCCAGTGAGAGACACTAGCTTTAGAAATATCACATGGCTTTGTCTTCCAACTAATCATCAAAGAAACAAGGGAAACTGAGATCCTCATGTTAATTCAGTGGCAGACCCCTTTAATCAAAAACATGTTTGAGACTTTTTATAAACACTTCTTTAATGACTAATATAAAAGAAATGTAAGATCAGTAGAAGGATTGAAAATCCTACCCTATCTTTTTTCATATCAAGCTACCAACTCTGAAGTTAAATAAGATATCCTTGCTAGTAATTATTCGAGTACTATACCTCTGGGGGATTTTGATTCAGCTAAACTTGAAATATCATAAGCCTATTTCGCTTGAAATATCATAAGCCTAAAACTAGAAGTCATGAATACTTAACTGTTGTAGATAAGCATAATCTAGTAAATTTTGAAGTTATTTTTAGCTGGAGATATGGCATGTCCCTCAGCATGTCTTGATCTGAACCCAAAACATCAACTTATTAGACAAACACCAAAAAGATTATTTTTTTTACATGTATTAGGGCCTAATGAATACCCGACTTATTTGAAACCACCAAAATGGTGTCATGAAGAAAATAGTAATGTGGAAAAAACATAAAGATATATGGGGTTACATGAATATTATCATAGGCTGACAATATTTAATGACTGAATTATTAGTAATTCCAAAGTTCTTCCCATACGGACCTCTAATTTTCTCCTAGCACATCATGGAGCAAAATGAGACAAGTAGGCAAGTTAGACTATGTATTCTTCATTTAAATTTAATTCAAAGAATTGATTGATTACACATGATCCAGTATAATTAGTTTGTCTTAAATTATATGATAATACGAGATTAATTAATTAAGTCCGTGCTTAAGAAACATCACATCTTTTAAAGGAATTAAGACAACATATTTAGTTTTTTGTGTGTTATTTGGCTGCTCAGTTACACAGGTATAAGAGAGCAGGATTCAACATATATAAGAGAAATCACAACTTGTTCAACCAATATATAAGAGACATGAGTGAGAAAATTTGCAAGAAACTGCATCATAAATTGGTAGCCAGTGCTTCAAAGTTGAATCAACTTGTTGTGACTTGTATATAGTAAATTTCTTCGCTAAAGATCTTGTTCAGTAATGAAAAAGAAATTATATTTATGTACATTGAGATGTTAACTACTGTTATACAAAATTGTTTGTAGTAAGATATGCTCTTTTTTCTCAATTCACAATCTTCCTAAGCGAGATGCCAGATCAATGAATAAGTCTTCTTTGCATGGAATAGTTAGACCGCCCATGGGATGATCAAAACCGAATTCTTCCTCAGCTTGATTTAACAACTCTTGGAATGAAGGTTGCTTCAACAATGATATTGGAATCACAAACCTCTTATTTTCTTGTTCTCCAACATACACTGCAAAATAGCCCTTTGGGACTTCTACCACATTTGGTGCTGCCTGTTTTTCTAATGATAAAGTCCGTAGAAGAACTTTCTTGGCATGAGTAATACGAGGCATACCAAGAGCCATGACTCTAAAAATGATCTTTTAGTTTAACAGATTGAATGAGGAAAAAATAAAAGGATCTCAGAGGACTTTCAGAAGCTATGTTATTTTGGAGGAATTGTGGTGACTAAACCCGAATGTATGCATATATATATATACATGTATTGTGTAAGTGGAGGGTCCTAAACCAAAATCTAAATTTAGTGGTACAGAATGAGAGGCATTTGGATGAAGCTACTATCATATCAAATAGGATCACATGGTTATGTATTCCAATTATCATGTGGTTGTAGCACATCAGAGGCCCTCAAAAGATAGTACATCGCATCTGTTGATTCTATGGTTGATATGTCGCTAATGCGACTGGTCAAAAACATGTTTGAGACATGTAATATAGGCATTATATGGTAGAATAAGTAGCTGTTGTAAGCATACTCAATATTTCCTTTCCCTCTCGGAACAGCCAACTTTGGATCTTGTGGCAGCAAGTCTCAAACAGATTATGAGGTGAAGAGACTAGATCAATGGTCCATCAACAGACATAGGGCATAATGTTGCACATGGTTATGCTCCCTATAAATTACATAAAAATTTAAAGTTGTTAAAGCCCACCAATTTAGTGGATGAATGTGAAATTATTACGTATGCCTGCATCTGATTATAGCAGATATTCAACTCATTAATATTAGGATAACACTATAGAAGATTAAGAATACACCAGAACAAACTCTTCTTTCTTTGATGTCACTAAAATCAATTTAGGATTAATGCTGTCATTTCGAAGAACTGCTTATGTTATCCTAATGACCAGGGAGGTTGGCAAAAGTAAGCTACTTATGCCTTATGCTATGATATTCCTTGACAAGTGTAGATTGGTAATAATATAACATTGGCCCAACTTAAGAGATAAAAGGTTGACTAGAAGCAGGGCAAAAACAACTGATGTAATTCTTTAGTGCCAAGAGCTTGACCCAAGTTTTAGCAGGATACAAAACCAATGAGCCAAAAGCCGGATGGACTGATGAGAATTTAGATGTTCAATTTATGAGTAATTAGTACTGTTTTTCTATTAGTAACATCATAAACCTGGTATACCGCTAATTTCACATTAGGACCTTGAGGACTTCTATAGAAATATTTATTCATGCATGCACTTAGATTGGAAAAGGAAATATGCAAAAGCAGTACACAAAGTGCAAAGAGAAGGGGAGATTGCTGTGAGGTCACTAAGTAAAATGTTTTCTAGCGGAGTTTGATTAAGAGACTGTCAAATGTTTTCTTGACAATGCACTTTAAAACCAAGTAATAACTTATTTTAGCAAGTCTTTGAGTCTAAGCCATCAATTTTTGGATGAATTTAGTAACATCCCTTAAGACCGTTAATAGATTGAATCGATACCAGTTGAGAACTTAAAATGTTCTCTTTATGAGTTAGTAATGTTTTTTTTTTCTATCTGTAACAGCAAAAACCAGGTACATTGCTAATTTCACATTAGGACCATAAGAACTTTATAGTTATTTTTATTAAATGTAGGTATGTAAAACGTAACACACAAAGTCGTACACAAATATCCCTCATACAAACATTATGCTGTACTAAACTCTTCTAGGAGTGCAGTAAGCTAAGAGTAAAGAGAACGTGAGATTCTGCGAGGCCACCTTAAGTAAAATGTTTGCAAACAGAGTTGGATAAATGCAGAGAGACTGGCAAATGGTTAGCTTGACAAAAGATTTTGATACCCAAGAGTTTATGTTAGCAAAAAGCTGCAGAAATAATAGAATCAAGCAAAATAGGAATTTCTACTAAAAGATGTTTTCTTGCCAAAGTTGACTAAGAATATATTGAAGAGAAACTGTACATGGGAATTATGAACTATAACATTACAAAATTGTGCTTCCTAGACTATTCTTGCTAGTTTTACTAAGTCAACAATTTCAGCTCAAGCGAGAAGCAATTTCAATAAAGATGTCTTCTCTGCAAGGAATTGTGAGACCTCCCATTGGATAATCAAATCCAAATTCTTCTTCAGCTCGACTTAACAACTCCTGGAATGCAGGCTGATTAAGGAAAGATATTGGAATCACAAAACGCTTCTTTTCTTGCTCCCCAACATAAACAGCAAAATAGCCCTTTGGGATATCTAAGGCTGTTGAAACTGCATGGTTTCCACTAAGAGAACGTTGAAGGATATGCTTAGCATGAATTATACGAGGCACGCGAATAGCCATGATTCTAAAAAGAAGTTTTCTTCTTAATAAGATACTTAATTAGAATAAGGAAGAAAAATGATATTGATGGACTTGGTAGCTAGAATGAGATATATATAGCAGCAGAGTTTGTGGTTGCTTGTGTCGGTTTCAAGCCACATTGTCTATGCATATATAGATGCAATGGCTGTAGATTATCAATTCAAATCTAAGACGAGTGGCGAAGAAGAGACATTCGGATGGGGCCAATGAGAGACAATAGCTTTAGCAAGATCACATGGCTTTGTCTTCCAACAAATCATCAAAGAAACAAGGGTAGTTGAGAGCCTCATGTTAATTCAATGGCTGACCCTCTGATCCATTACCTGTTTGAGACCTTTGATAAAATCTTCATTCACGATTAATACGGAAAAAAAGTACTATAAGTTGTAAGGATTGAAAAAAATAGCATCATGGTCCATCAAAGACACAAGTCATTAGGTAAGCACATGGTTATATATTGCTCCAAAAAATAAACATTGAATGCAATTGTTTATGCTGTACTCTCTTAGGAAATTGAAGTTTGTCGTGGCCTACCAGTTCAGTAGAGAAAAAATAATGGGTGCCTATCTATGATTATAACGTTCATCCAGTAGACTATGGATTGAAGACAATATAGCAGGGGTTTAGTTTGCACCTTGCGGATATACTTTATCTCTTGTTGACTTGTAAACTTTAGTATCAAGTTTGAGGTTAGAGATAGACCAAGAACAACAAAACAGCTTACAAACTACTGAACATCAGTGCTGGTCGAATTAGCCTCTCATGTGCTAATGTTCATTGACATATATATATATATATATATATATATATATATATATATATATATATATATATATGTCAATGAACATTAGCTATATATATAAGCTTGGCCAAGTTAGTTTGGGGGTTTCAATAAACTAGAATGGCATATATATGTGGTTGTCTGTGGTGCTTATATATATGTTGCTCATGAGCCATAACGAACTATTTAATTTGCCATCTAAATATAAAACAAAAGGCAAAAGAAGAGAAACTGAAATAGTGAAGAGAATATAATTCAGCAAAGATCTGCTTAACTGAAGAGAGCAATGTATGTATACTACTCAACATAGCAAATAACAATCTAGGCATATATCTATCTATCTATCTATATATATATATATATATATATATATATATATATATATATATATATATTCTACTGTATCTGTCTTAAAGATCACTGATAATAACAAGAAATTGTATTGGACAGCTTACAAGTCAAGTAAGACAATTGAATGGTTTAAACATGAACAAAAATCAAACACATTGACGACTTTCTCCTTTTTTACATTCTCATTGGTAAAAATGTTAAGCTGTTTGATTAAAAATCATACTCCAATTAACAAAGATTACACAAGGGGAAAAACTTAACTAATTTAGACTGATTAATAACAAGAAATAAACTCAATCTCGTAACTATAAATCTAAGGAATATATCATATTGGCTTTAAAAGGGGTAGGGAGATTGTATGATTTTTTTGGTTTGGAGGAACTCAAACTGTAGGTGAGATGAATGAAAGTTTCTTCTTTGCATGGGATTGTGAGACCCCCCATAGGATGATCAAATCCGAACTCTTCTTCAGCCCGGCTTAGCAACTTTTGGAATGAAGGATTCTTCAAATATGATAATGGAACTACAAATCGCTTCCTCTTGTTTTCTCCAACATAAACAGAAAAGTGGCCTTTGGGTACATTTGCAGCCATTGAAGTAAAATGAATTTCTTGCAGAAACTTCTTAGCATGAAGACATCCCAGCAACCGGAAGCCCATGAGTTTCTTGAAATGAAGGAAATTCACAGAAAAAATAACAAAAAAAAAGAAGCTACTAGCAAGAACAGATTTTTGTGATACAATAGAAGTGAAGATGTTTATATGTATATGTAGGTAAGTCCTGTTTACCAGAATGGAGAATGTGTGAAGAAATTAAAATTTTGCGGTATATCCAAGGTTATAAAGCAAATTTCCTTGCATATCTCATATAATAATAAGCCTCCCAAGAAAGTACTTAGAATCCGCATCATGTTTTTTATTAAGAACCTAGACTATTACATTTCATTAACACCCATATAATTGATTCCTAATGTTGTTCATTGTTACTTGGGTGGATCCAATTTAAATGATGATTGCCAGCTTCCCTTTATTCCACCATCAATACTAAATTAGTAATTAATCAAACAATTAGGAGCTATGTTACATAGACTTCAATGTAGTGCTAAGTTGAATAAGGTATTTTAAAGAGTCGGACACAGGTTCTCCTCAATTTTTCACACTGAAATAAAGTGTCCACTACCATATCCTTATCTGAGTGTCGAGTGTTGGACACGGGTACTTTAGGGGCAAACTGAAGAGTCCTTGAAACATAGATTATAAGTTGACTAATACGGAATATATTATATAAATTGGCTAGCTTGACAATGGACAGTGAAACAATGCTATCATTTTCTTTTTTGATAAAGCAAAAAACATATTCAACCAATTATGCATTCACCTGAGGAATTAACTTGGAAAAGTTCATTGAATTATGTTTAAAGTTAATTTATTCAAATGAGGAGACATTTTATTTTACATGCCTAAACTCTTCTGTGATGTTAAAAAAGAAAGAATATTACATTGAGTGGTGATTCCTACTTTACAAATTGTGTTATCCAGAATATGTTAAACAGAATTACAGCTCAATTTAAGCAAGAAGTTATATCAATGAATATATTTTGGCTGCAGGGAATTGTAAGACCTCCCATTGAATGATCAAAACCATATTCTTCTTCAGCTTGGTTTAGCAAGATATGGGAACTACAAATCTTTTCTTTTCGCCTTCGCCAACATAGACTGCAAAATATCCATTTGGAACATCTACAGATGATGCATTGAGCATAAATTTGCTTATAATATATACATAAATTTTAAATGGATAATTTGGTGATGATGAAGATTAGTTATGTAAATGGGGCCAATGAGAGACAACAACATATGAAGAATCACATGACTTTGTTTTTCAACATATCATCAATGTATTAATAAGTAGTAATGGACTGCTATATAACTCTTCATTTTTATTTTATTTTTTTCCAAAACATTATATATGTATATACCCTACTTGAAATTTAAATGAGATAAGGTTAACTAGTCCAAAAACCTCTTGTTTATTTGATAGCTGGCCACTTTGCTAAAGCATGCTGGAGACAACTGCTCTTAATTTATCTATTATCTTCATATAGACATCCACAACAAGCAATAAATGATCAAATTAGTACCCCCACCAAAATCTCCCACAATACAACATATTTTAGGGATATACACACACACACACTCACACACACACGGAGTCAAACATGAACCAAAAGTTTGAAGTTGATTATTGGAACTAAAATTTGGCATCGACTCATTTCACATGATTTTTTGATATTTCCACATGAAAAGTGTCGTTATAGATGTATAGCGAAGGTAAAAATCGTAGCGACGGTTTTCATGTGGAAATATAAGTTTCCAAAAACAATTGTAAGATTGGTTGTGGACTATTTGCATTCAAATTGACATAGATAGTAGATCAACCTTGTGTATAGTTTTGCTTAATTTGTTTATTTTATAGGTAGATTACTAGCTAGTTCTCAGCTGAGCTGCAATGTGTGTTTCAAGAAAAGAAAGGAAGAGGAAAACTGTTGGCCTTATTTAGGCTTATCTTTGATTCCATTGCCTATATAAAGGCCATCTTGCTGTCATATGAATTGCACCACAAATAAATAAAAACTTCGGTTCTTCTCCTTCCTTAAAATATTCTATGTTCTGTTTTTTCATTTTTTTGGTTGTTGTGTTAACAGGGGCGTATGTAGCCCATGATTTTCCAAGCTGTAGTATAATCTTTTGTTTTGAGAAAAAATATTTGGAAAATGTGCATATATATACAAATATGGCCAGCTAGCTAAGAATGAAATAAGTGCTATATATATATATATATATATATATATATATATATATATATATATGGAAATCCATCAATAAGGTTGCTATTATGAGAATCTGTGCAACAACCCCTTTTCGGATTGTTGATAATGCACAGGTTGTTGTGCCCATATATTTACTTGTACCGGCTTCTATTTTAATAAGAGAGGCCAACATAAAATATTATTGTCAATATAGTTATATAATATTGCTGTTAAACAGATTCGAACTCGCGACCTCAAGCACCAATCCCTCGTCATATGACCACCCGAGCACCACGGGCCTAGCTATTAATTTCAACCAAGGATATATCTTTATAGTAAAATTTCACCATCCCCCCAAATCTATATATTATTATATTACGATTTATTTTTATATAAATCTATATTATTAATTGGGTTTGTTAAAATAGAAATAAGTTAATATCTATATTTATTATTATCCCCTTTAATGTTTTTTCTTATTTTTGTAATAATATCAATAAAAGGATTATTAATATAAAAATAAATATCATTCTTTAATAAAATATAAAGTGATCATTATAAATCTTGCATTATTAGTATTAATAATTTTATTATTAAATTGGTTGAGTGGAATTTAAATGGACTATTAATATTAATATAAATAATGTGATTATTAATAACTAGATGAATAATAATATCCATACAGATTCAACCAAATAGATATTCTTATTAATTAATATGTACATTAGATAACGCTTGACAAGTTTTATATCTCAGAGGCCGGAAGTAATCTTATGGATTTCTTGTAGAACTCTCATGCGATGCGGTAACGAAAGACCGTGACATCTTCCAAGGACCACTTCTCGCGGCAAATATCACTATTGGCATTAACGAATAAGTCGATATACTTGCGTACAAAAAATGCCACGATCGAGTCGTTGTGTTCTTTGGTTGAATCATTGCAGTGCGCTGCGGTAGGATTACCATTTGGGCCACACGACGCATCAAATTACCATTTCGCAAAAAAAAATGGTATCAAATGTACTTCGCGTCTGAAAGTAGTTGGTTAATGAATTTTTAATATTAAAGGACATTATAAAAGTAAAATATTTTAAAAATACACATACCGCAACTTTAACGAATTCTGCGTACATTTCCTATAACTTCATATGTTTGGTATCATTGTAGTACGGGTCAATTATCGTAACCATCCAATCTTCAACTCCAAATAAGAACAAGACAAAATGACGTTGATGTGTACTACACACCGGCATGAATATGTATTGGCATTCGTGTAAAGGTGGGCCAACATCTTGGTTCACATACGGATGGCAAAAACTCCATGTATGAATCTCTTCAGTTATGGGCACATAGCTCTGCCCAAGATGCATGAAGAATGAATTTATGAAACCAAATTTGGCCCACCTTTGTATTCCCCGCGACCTGTAGTATTCCTCCCTGTCTCGTAGCAACGACATATAAGCATCGAGGACATGCTTGAAAATCCAATTCCTAGGTCCTAAGGAATGCAATGCATTGTGCTCTAAATCATATAACTGTCGTGGATGTGACAAAGGATATAAATTCATTTCCGAGGCCACCACATTTCCAAACATATGTTTATTGATAAATACCTCCTTCCAATCTTTTAATTTTTTGGTAATGAACCCTTTTGGTCCATAAGAGATGTGATCTCTCGCATCTTGTACCTGATTGAGACCCAAATGTATATTATTATTATTGTGCATGCCATTTTTATTTTAAAATATAAATATAAATAATGCAAAGCTTGCTGAAATTAAAATCATCATTATATATACCTTAAGTGAACAATCTTCTATGACATTAGAAAGTCCCGCAAAATCAGAGGTGGTTGGAATGTAACCCTCCTCATAGGCTTGGGAGGTCGGGTTGTAACACTCCTCATTGGCAAGAGAGGTCGGAATGTAACACTCCTCGTGGGCTTGGGACGTGGGAATGGAACTCTCCTGCCGTGCTTGTGTGGTGGGTATGTAGCCCTCTTGTATAACATAATCAGTTTGTTTCCCAAGCCCTTCATTGAATTGAGAGAATTCAGTTGGTGGTGCAAAAATTATGGGACCCATCTGTCGAGGTATTTGTTTCCCTCTTGCTTTGAAGTCATACAGACTGTATTGGTAATCCCAATTATGTTTTTGCAAAACCAACTCGGGAAGTAGCTGAGTAAGTGCTGAAAATTTATCAAGCAAAGACTTTGCACTCTCAACCTGTCATGTAAGATGAACACAAACAAATATTAATAACAAATATTAAGTATTTACTCTAATACATGATTAATTAAAGAAGAATATAATTTCCTACCATTTTAATAAGGTGTTGTTGGTTGTAAATGGCCCGAGGCTCATAACAACTGTAGGGGTCCCTTGCCTCTCGAGGTCGGTGAATTTTCCAACGTGTAATTTTTCTATACCAGGCCATGTAATCATCTACTGACACATAATTGGAAATTTCACATTGTTGTCCTTCGAGATGATCCATGTATGCCTCCCAAATCGAAATGTATTTCCCTCGCAAGGCCATGCAATCCTTGACATCAATAAATTTAAACTTTTTCTCCCTCCTAAGGTCACCATGGTTTTTGGCGGGTGATGGTATGCCTTGCATGAACCCGAACTGTCTCATCACACGGTCCGGCATCTGAAATTTCACAATATCAAAGTGGATCAAGGGGATCCCACCAGATCCCAATAACCTGCCTTCAAAATTAAATTCACTAATATCATCATCCCACATCATGTAAGGCCGCCAAATCACATCCCATATAGACTTAATGTCTAACTCCCCTCGATAAAATGACAAATGGTGGTGGGGATTTTCACGCCTACCAGGGTAACTGTGGGCTCCAAAATATGACCATGCTAAAGCCCTAGGTAACCATACGGATGATTGTGGCCAAGGGTTTGGCCTTCCAATATTTACACGCTCATAGGCCCAAATTTGTAACAATGTTACACAATCATTAATGTATTTAACTCCTTTCCTAGTAGCAGTATATAAAGATCTGTAAAAATATGCTAACACTGTCGCGCCCCAAGAGTAAGTTACACAATCTTCTGCGTTGGCAATAAAAGACATATATCTTGGGTGCACACTATTCCTATTCCTATATTTGGGAATAATATTGCCCCACACAACCACAACATGTAGGCCTTTGTGTGTCGCCCTACAACATCTTTATTTGCATTCTCGGGACAATTATTAAAATGTTCGTGCAACCACACTAATGAAATTGCACTGCACTTTTTTGAACTAAAATATTCACCGGCTAATTTATCTCCAAAACAATCCCTAAAATAATTCAAATTGGTGACAACAAGGGACCCAATTAAGGGCTTTCCACCACCCAGTATCCAAAAATAAAGTGAACATCCTCTAACGTGATTGTTATTTCTCCACGCTTTAAATGAAAAGTATTAGTCTTCTAGCGCCATCTCTCTCAGTAGGGCGGATATTAGACCAAGGTCGGTTTGGTGTACAACACACCTAAAACTAAATACTCCAAATCCATATTTATCTAAAAGGATTTTTTGTTCTTTTATCAAATTCCACCTTGATTATATTTTTGATCAATTATATTTGAGATTAGAATTGCAACTAGTCATAAAATGCTAATCTGAATGATATCGGATCTCAGGATGTATGTATGTAAGAAATAGAAGACACCAATTGTTGGCAAAGAGTTTACACGATGATAAAGATAGTAGTAATAAAATAACTGAGCAGAGAGACTCTATAGGATGAACAATGTGCAAAGCTAGAATATATGTTGTCCACAATAAGAAAAGACACAATTGGCGTATTTCTACGATTTTGTTGAATTAAAGCACAATCATTGTAAGAAATTTCAACTTTTTATGAATAAAAATGAATTTTTATAAATATCATTTTTAAATATTATGGAATAAATTTGATATAATATTATAGTTGTGCATAGTATTAAAATCTTTTTAAAATAGGTATTTGAATTTGAATAATCAAGTTGTATTTGAATTTTAGCATCACGTATTTCAAGTAATTTAAGATGGGTGATGTATAATTATTTTAAAAAGATTTTACTACGCAAATACTATGCATAATAAAATATAATATATTCTAATTATTGTCTAATAAAATGTATAACTTTATAAAAGTATTCCGCTTTATATAAAAAGATTTTACTATTAAATTTAATAAAACGTAATAACTTTATAAAAGTATTATGTTTTATATAAAGTTTTTCTGCTTTATTACGTTAATAATACTTAATAAAACAAAATGTCATCATCATTATTATTATTCACACTATTAATCCACTGCATCGCTCCTGTGAAAGAGGGGCTTTTCAATAAGAATTTCTCCCTATCATGCCAAGAATTAAGTGACCAAACCTCTCCTCGCGTAACTTTTGACATCGTTAATAATACAAATAATAATATTAATAACTTCGCTATCTCAATTATCGATTTAATAACATATAAAATATCGATAATAATTGAATCAAACCGAAAGTGACTTTCACATAAGATTAATAATCAATACCGTGTGTTACTACGCAACCACGTGATATTATCGTATTTTTACTACCGAAAGTAGTTCAACAAAGATCAACCAGAAACTTCCACCGTTATTTTCATAAAAATATTTTTGTCGCTTTTTCAATCCGACAATAATTTCGCTGTGAGGTCCACCAATGATTGTGCCGCTGCATTTAATATTCCCCACCAATCGAATATTATATAACAATCATGATTTTGTAAAAATTTATAAATATTACCCACAACTATAATATTATATCAAATTTATTCCATAATATTTAAAAATGATATTTATAGAAAATTCATTTTTATTCATAAAAGTTAGGGTCTTACAATATCCCTTCTTATGAAATTTCGCCTCGAAATTAGGGTACGCACTGGTATATCGAAGAGGTAAGGATACCTTGATTTCATTTTGATTCTAACTCCCGTGTCATTTCCTCAACATCGTGGTTCCTCCATAACACTTTGACTTGAGGTATAACCTGGAGCGTAAAATATGTTCCTTCTTATCCAAGATTTAAACAGAACCTCTTCATACGTTAAATCTTCCGCTATTTCATCCGGGTTCTAACTCAATAATATGGTTGGGTCTTTCACATATTTACATAACATGGATATATGAAAAACGTTATGAACACGAGACATACTTGGCAGAAAGCAAGTCTATAGGCTACGACCCCTACTCGATCGAGGATTAAAATGGGCCAATGAATCAAGGATTGAGCTTTCTCTCTTTCCAAATCTCGTAACTCTTTTCCATGGAGCAACACATAACAACACATGATCTCCAATATATAATTCCACGCCCTTTCGATGAAGATCAAAGATAACTTTTTGCCGGCCTTGTGAGGTTTTTATACATTGTCGGATCGTTTGAATCTTTTTCGTAGTCATACGCATCAACTCCGGCCCCAACAACGTTGCTTCACCCACCTCATCCTAGCATAATCGGAGAACGACACTTTCTTCCATACAACGATCGAATGGAGCCATGCCAATACTTGTTTGATAACCTGTTGTTGTAAGAAAACTCCACCAATGGTAAGAACTTATCCCAACTTCCTTGAAGTCAAGGACACGAGTCTTAATAAATCTTCAAGAGTTTGAATAGTCCTCTCGATTGTCCATCCGTCTCGAGGATGATAAGTTTAACTAAATCATAAACTGTGCCCATAGCTTTTTTGCAGACCAACCCAAAATCGTGAAGTGAATCTTGGGTCTCGATCAAGAATTATGGATCTTTGGCATACCATGCGATCTTACAATCTCGTTTATGTACATACTGAGCAAGCAAGACGTTCAAGTGTATAAGTTTCTCGATTGGTAAGAAATGAGCAAACTTGGTCAATCTATCAACAATGAACCAAATTGCATCTATGCCTTCGAGAAACCTTGGGAAGACCAGGAACCAAATCCATAGTAATGTGCTCCCACTTCCATTCTGGAATTTCAAGTGGTTGAAATGGACCTTTTGGTACTTGATGTATGACGAAAATCATGATACATTTTGGTACTCCCAGGATGGATTGCAAACGGTGTGTTGTGCGCCTCCATCATGATTTTATACTTTAAATCAGGGTCGTTAGGAACACAAAGTCTGGAGTTGACTCAAAGTATTTCTTCTTCATCGATTCTTGCTTCCGGCATAGCACCTTCTTGTACTTTCTTCCTCATATGCATCAGCTCCAGGTCTATAGCTTGAGCAACTTTAACTTTATCGATTAAAGTCAGTTCTACTCGTATATTCGCCATCATCACATGAGTCCCTGGAGTCTTTAATTATATCTCCATCCTTTGCAAGTCATACAAGATGGGCCTTTGCGTTGATAATATCGCACTTGTATCTGCATATGATCTTCTACTCAATGCGTCAGCTACCACGTTTGCTTTTCCAGGATGGTATTGGATGGTATAATCATAATCTTTCAACAGTTCAAGCCAACGTCATTGTCGCATGTTGAGTTCCTTTTGAGTGAAGAAATATTTGAGGCTTTTATGATCCGTAAAGATCTCCACTTTCTCCCCATACAAGTAATGCCTCCAAATTTTAAGTGCGAAGACAACAGCTACCAACTCTAGATCATGAATAGGATAATTCCTCTCATATTCTTTGAGTTGTCGAGAGTCATAGGCTATGACTTTCTCATGTTGCATGAGAACACATCCTAACCCCTTGCCTGAAGCATTACTGTAGATGATAAATTCCTCAAGAGCGATGATGGTACGATCGGAAAATGAAATGAGTCTTCTTTTGAGTTCTTGAAAACTCTTCTCACATTCCTCGCTCCAACCAAATTTTGTATCTTTCGAAAATTTGAGTCACCGAAGTTAGCGATGATTCGAGAAAACCCTTCTACGAATCTCCGATAATAACCAAATTAAGCCGAGAAATCTACGATTTGATTCATCGATTTAGGTTACTCCCGACTTTGAATGGCTTCAATCTTTTTGCGGGTCAACAGATATTCCATGACTTGATACCACATGTGTGACGCCCCCAAAATAGGTATACATCACCCATTCTGAGTTGTCAATACATGGTATGTAAACAACTACAACTTTATTATTACAATAGTAAAAGCGTGAGTTTGAATACAAATATTATCTTCTAGACAATATCTATACCCAAATAAATTCTCATCACATTTCTCGATATATTATTTTACAAAATGGTGAGGACTACTAAACAACCCTCTCTATAACCATCATTCCATACCCCAGACTCGTGCTTCGCTATATTCTCGCCTCCCGAGAAGAAAAATGGAACAAAAGGAAAAGGGTGAGCTCAACTAGCCCAAGAAGAATATTATGACTAAGATAATATACAACAAATTATCGTTAGTCTTCAACAGAAAAATCTAATAGAATACAATAGACAACATATTTTAAATCAATATTCGCAATGAAATAATAATTCATTAGAAGAGTTAAGTAGAGAATGCAAACTACTATCTTCTATGTATGAATTTAAAAGTTCATTGTCTATCTTTTATCCCTCGTAACATCAATCAATATATATCCGAATCAAATATTCATCTTTGCACTACAAAAGCCAAAGATATTCATCATTGGTCATGTTCATCTAAACACTGCTCATCTTTTGCACTACGGCCAAAGATATTCATCGAAATCATTCATCTGCATGCACTACTGAAGCCAAAGATATTCAATAATATCATCATTTAAGATCGAGGATGATGAAAATATTTTTAAAGAAACGAATCCAATGAAACAAAATGACAAGGATTAAGGATTAAGGATTCGTACTTTGTTTTATCCACGCCCAAAAATACCTCAAAAATAATCATAGTGGTGTAAAATTCAAGTATGATCAAAACATGGATACAATCAAAGCTAGTATCGAGAATAGATATTTTGGACGAAAAGAAAAATTTTCATTTTTCGATGAATAAGGTCGTATGATGAATGAATAAGATCAGATATCGTGAATAAGGTCAGATACGTGAATAAGAACCCCGACACTAAAAGTTTCAAATTTGATAAAAACTTCAGATCAATATTTCAAAGATAATGATATTGAAGAAATAATATCATTACGAAAAAAATAATATCCCTTACCTCGAAAAAAGGTAAGATTTAACCTGGAATATCGGATATAAAGCTATAACTCGAACTTGCACCGTATAGCAATACTCAAAATATACTCAAAATACTCACAAGAATACGCTCGATAATATAGAGAGAGAAAACTTCAATTTACGGTGTGATTTTCAATTCTAACCCAAGCACCTATTTATAGGAAAATGCTTAGAACACCAAAGTAGAAAATTTAATAAATTAATATTAAAATTTTTCCACAACTTCATACGCACACTAACAATCTGAATTCAGCCTCCTAATCACATGTTAAATGAGTTTCAAAAATGAAAAAAACGTTTTTGTAATTAAAAATATTTTAAACTTCCAAAAATCAATTATTTCGGAGCTTCAGAACTTCAATAATTCACAAAAAATAGTATTTTTATCAGAAAATTCAAATCTCGCGAGTTTTTATAGGAAATTCAATTCTCTACAACTTTGCAGAAGAAAGTTTTTCCAAATTCCAAACAAAAATTGATCGAAATCCATAAACGGGCGATTTTACAGACTATAATCAAATTTTAGTCAAGAAATGGGGTTCACCGACATGTTTAACATGTTTTAAACATTTATTGCAACAAAAATACTCTTTCTCCTCGTATACTCATATATCACACATTCATTGTAAAAATATCACTATTATTATATTATTAAAAATATAATAATATATTTAAATGAATTATTTTATCAGAAAAAGTTAAATTTTAATTTTCAACAATTGTCACATTAAAATTTTTTCTCCATCTATATCCACATAAAATCAATATTTTCCTCATCATATAAATCAATAATTAATTATTCACGAATAATATTACTGAGAATCACAATATCGACAACCGTGTAGTTCAGGAAAGCAGGGGCTTTTCAATAAGAATTTCTCCTCATCGACGCAAGAAATTAGATGACCAAACCTCTCCTTAGATGTAACTTTCTAGACATTGTCAATAATGTTATCTAATAATATTATTCAGATAATATGAATTATTGCTTCGATAATGAAAATCTTGTGTAATGACAATTATTGAAACAACAAAGAATATAAAATATCAACGCAAAGAATTATTGAATCAATAAAATAAAATATCGAATAAGTAATTCATCGTAACCATTATTGAGTAGTGCCTTCCTACGTAAGAATCAATAATTGGTGCAATACTGCAAGTCTTCTTCGTGTTTTAACCAAAGAGTATTTTAATAAGATAACTTGAAGTAATAACTACCAAGTTATTTTTAAACAACTTATATTTGTCGTTTTCTTCACCCAATCGCTTTAAAGATCGCAGGCCGTCAGCATTTAATATTCCCCGACAGCAAGAATATTCCACGAGCAAACAAATATTTCCCGACAACAATGAATATTTTATAACCACTTGCTTATTTTGAAATACTTGCGTATTTTACCCATAACTATCCATATTAATCAAATCAACCCTTACTATTTCAAAATAATAAATAGAGGAAATTAAATTTTATTTATTAATTATTTAGGGTCTTACAACCTCCCCTCCTTATGAAATTTCGTCCTCGAAATTGACGTACGTACCTGGTGTTTCGAAAAGATGACGATACCTCGCTTTCATTTCCATTTCCAACTCCCAGGTCATTTCCTCAATAGCATGATTCCTCCACAAAACTTTAACTTGTGGTATGACTTTTGTGCGTAGGACATGCTCCTTCCTATCCAAGATCTTGACAGGTACCTCTTCGTACGTTAAGTCTTCGACTATCTCGTCCGGTTCTAACTCTATAACGTGGTTCGGGTCTTTCACATATTTACTGAAAGCATGATATGTGAAACACATTATGAACACGAGACATACTCGGAGGTAACGCGAGTCTATAGGCTACATTTTCTATTCGGTCAAGAATTTGAAATGGACCAATAAATCGTGGATTGAGCTTTCCTCTCTTCCCAAATCTTGTAACTCCCTTCCATGGAGCAACTCGCAACAATACATGATCCCCTATACTAAA
Source organism: Panax ginseng (assembly GCA_020205605.1). Classification (NCBI taxonomy): domain Eukaryota; kingdom Viridiplantae; phylum Streptophyta; class Magnoliopsida; order Apiales; family Araliaceae; genus Panax; species Panax ginseng. Next base: position 1,947,802 of record CM035133.1, on the reverse strand, counting down.
TTCCACGCCCTTTCGATGAAGATCCGCATAACTCTTTTGTCGATCTTGTGCCGCTTTGTATACGTTGTCGAATCATTTGGATCTTTTCGGTGAGTCATACGTTTTAACTTGTGTCCCAAAATGTTGCTTCACCCACCTCATCCCAACATATTGGAGAGCGACACTTTCGTCCATATAATGCTTCAAATGGAGCCACACCTATACTTGCTCGATAAAATTGTTGTTGTAGGAGAATTCCACCAATGGTAAATACTTATCCTAACCGCCCTTCAAGTCTAGGACACGAGTCTTAATAGATCTTCAAGAGTTTGAATAGTCCTCTCGATTGTCCGTCTGGTTTGAGGATGGTATCTTAGAACTAAATCAGAACTGTGCCCATAGCTTTTTTGCAAGCTAACCCAAAATCTTGAAGTGAATCTTGGGTCACGATCCGAAACTATGGATACTAGCATGCCATGTAACCTCACAATCTCATTTACATATATACTAGCAAGATGTTCAAGGGAATAAGTCTCCCGTATCGGTAAGAAATGAGCAGACTTGGTTAATCTATCAACAATAACCTAAATGACATTGATACCTTGAGAAACCGTAGGAAGACCCGTAACGAAATCCATGGTAATGTGTTCCCACTTCCATTTCGGAATCTCAAGTGGTTGCAACGGACCCTTAGGTACTAGATGCTCCGCCTTTACACGTTGACAAGTTAAACACATCGAGATAAACTTTGCAATCTCTCTCTTCATATTGTTCCACCAAAATGTATGTCAAAGATCACGATACATTTTAGTACTTCCAAGATGGATTGCAAATGGTGTATTGTGTGCCTCCATCATAATCTTGTACTTTAAATCGTAGTCGTTAGAACACAAAGTTCAGAGTGGACTCAAGTATTCCTTCGTCATCAATTCTCGCTTCGGAATAACACCTTCTTGTACTTTCTTCTTCATAACGCATCACTCAAAATTGGTGGCTCGAGCAACCTTAACTTTTTCTATTAAAGTTGGCTCTATCGCGATATTTGACATCATCGCACTCATTCCTCGTGATATGATCTTCTACTCAACGCGTAAGCTACCACGCTCGCTTTTCCGGGATGGTATTGAATAGTGTGGTCGTAATCTTTCAATAACTCAAGCCAACGTCCGCGTTGCATGATTGAGTTCCTTTTCGCGTGAAGAAATATTTGAGGCTTTTATGGTCCGAATATATCTCCACTTTCTCCCCATATAGATAGTGCCTCCAGATCTTTAACATGAAAACGATCACGCTAACTCTAGATCATGAGTAGGATAATTCCTCTCATACTCTTTAAGTTGTCGCGAGGCATAGGCTATGACTTTCCCGCGTTGCATGAAAACACATCCTAACCCTTTGCCTGAAGCATCGCTGTAGATAACAAATCCATCCGTACCAGATGGTATTGTTAGAACAGGTGCCGAAATGAGTCTCCTCTTGAGCTCTTGGAAACCCTTCTCGCATTCCTCGCTCCATGCGAATTTTATATCTTTCCAAGTCAGCTGAGTTAATGGAGTAGCGATTCGAGAAAATCCTTCCACGAATCTCCGATAATAACCCGCCTAAGCCCGTAAAAGCTACGCATTTTGGCCATCGACTTCGGTTGCTCCCAACTTTGTATTGCTTCAATCTTCGCCGGGTCCATGGATACTCCATGTTTTGACACCACGTGCCCAAGAAATGCTACTTCCTCAAGCCAGAACTCGCATTTCTTCAATTTGGCATATAGTTTGTTTTCACGAAGCCTTTGGAGTACCAGCTTCAAATGGTGCTCATGATCTTCACGACTTTTGGAATATATGAGGATGTCATCAATAAAGACAACAACGAACTGATCCAAATATTCCTTGAATACTCGGTTCATCATATCCATGAAAGCCGCAGGAGCATTAGTCAATCCGAAAGACATGACTAAGAATTCATAATGCCCGTACCGAGTTCTGAAGGCAGTCTTTGGAATATCCTCAGTTCTAATCTTCAGCTGATGATATCCAGAACGAAGATCGATTTTTGAAAAGAATTGTGCTCCTTGCAACTGGTCAAACAAGTCATCAATACGAGGTAGAGGATACCTATTCTTGATAGTGACATGGTTCAATTCCCGATAATCAATACAAAGTCGCATACTACCGTCTTTCTTCTTTACTTAATAAAACAGAGAGAGACCCCAAGGAGATGTACTAGATTTAATGAAACCGATGTCCAACAACTCCTGTAGTTGGACCTTTAACTCCCGAAGTTCAATAGGAGCCATTCGATATGGGGTTTTAGAAATAGGCTTTGTACGAGTTCAAGATCAATAAAGAATTCAACTTCACGCTCGGGGTAGAGCAGGAAGTTCTTCAGAAATACGCCAGAAAGTCAATAACAACAGGAATATTATTCAAATTTGACGTGTCTTTATTCAAATCCATAACATGGGCTAAGAAAGCTTGACATCCGCTTTTTCAATAAATGAATAGCTTTATGATTAGATATGATAGTGATTGATTTTAATGGTTTAGTTGCTTGAATTGCATACAACAAGTTGGTTAGGAATATGAAAACTAACAACTTTACTTAAAACAATCAAATTTGGCATGATGAGTAGTTAACCAATCAATCCCTAAAATCACATCAAAAGCAAGTATCTTTAAAGAGATAAGGTCAATGTGTAAGGTGATGGTGCCAACTTGAATCAAACAAGATTTATAAGCGAGTGGATGTGATGAAAGTTTCTCCTAACTGAGTTTCCACAAATAGGTTAAAGTTTAATTTCTCCGAGTCAAGTTTAAACGTTGAGCACAAGTTAGGAGAGATAAATGAATGGGTAAAGACCCGGTATCAAGTAAGGTATAAACTTCGCAAGAATTTATAAATAGCTTACCTGTGATCACCTCGTTTGGGTTCTCGCATTTTGACCGATCACAACAAACGCTCTTCCAGGAACCGTTGACTTTGACTTTTCTAGGACAACTGTCTTTTGAGTCACCGTCCCCGCAGAACTAGGTTTTGCTATCGTACAATCTCGAGCGATATGTCCTTCCTTTCCACAATTATAGCATACCTTGAATCTGTTAGGGCGGTTTGACCGATATATCCATCTTTCCCGTGATTTATAAGATATAATGGGTGGTCGTTCTCCTCCTTAGAACCCGATTCTTCTTTAAGACCGCTCGCCTTCACATGGTCGTTGTTAAATCTCCTCTTTTTAAAATCTCCTCCCGATTTCGCTTCTTCTATTTTCATGGCTATAATTACCACCAGAGTGGTTACCATTTTGTTCGTCTTTTTTCTTTCTCCGTGGTTATCGTTATTTTGTTGACCGCCATCTCCCAGATGATCCTCGGTTGTGGTCCTCGGTTGACCGCATTTCGTTATCTCGCCTAATAATTGAGCCCCATTTTACAACATCCGAGTAGAGAGAAAATTTATGAGAAATGAGATATTGACGTATGTCGGGTTTCAAACCTCTAAGAAACATCCGCGTCATACGTTCCTCATTCTCCACCAAATGAGGTGCAAACCTGGATAACTCTGCAAACTTTGCCTCGTATTGGGACACCGTCATGTTGTTTTGTTCTAATCGATGAACTCCACTTCCTTCATATATTTGAACACTTTTAGGAAAGTATTTGTCATTAAATAGTTTCTGAAATGTCTCCCAAGACATCTTTGAAAAGCAATTTGGATGGGTACGCTTCACAGACTCCCACCAGTAGTCTAACTCGCCACGGAACATAAAGGTGGCGAATGAAACCTTCTGTTCCTCCGTGCATCCCAAGACATCGAATATCTTGGTAATTTGCTTGACCCATGTTTTCGCCATGATCGGATCCGGCTTTCCTTAAATTCCGGTGGTCCCAACTCTTTGAACTGCCACGTGACAACCCGTGAATTGCTATCATTTCCTCCCAGTATTTTGAACACGAAGTCTCCTCGTCGATTTTGCATGAATCGCAAAAAGCTTCTAAACATCCCCTCGCTCATCATCTCGCCGCCGGTGGTGTTGTTCACGGGAGAACATTGCTTGACTGTCAGACGTTCTCCTCGTTGGTGAGTACAAAGCGCTCCACGGTCTCATTTCCATCATTAACATTCTCAAACATCGTCATAAAACAAGGGTTAATTAAGGAAATCAATATATCACATAATATCCCTATATCTTGACCAACTAACAAATAAGCTTAGGTAGGACACACTAGCGAAGGATTTACTCGCTCTCCCTCCTAGTTCTATTCCCCGATCTCCGCTGAGAGATCATATCCCTAAGCTCGATACTAACTGTGACGCCCCAAAATAGAGATATACATCACCCATTCGAGTTGTCAATACATGGTACGTAAACAACTACAACTTTATTATTACAATAGTAAAAGCGTGAGTTTGAATACAAATATTATCTTCTAGACAATATCTATACCCAAATAAATCCTCATCACATTTATTGATACATTATTTTATAAAAATAGTGAGGACTACTAAACAACTCTCTCTATAACCATCATTCCATACCCAGACTGCATCTATTTATATTCTCGCCTCCCGAGAAGAAAAATGGAACAAAAAGGAAAAGGGTGAGCTCAACTAGCCCAATAAAGAATATTATGACTAAGATAATATACAACAAATTATCGTTAGTCTTCACGGGAAAAATCTAATAGAATACAATAGACAACATATTTTAAATCAATATTCGCATGAAATAATAATTCATTAGAAGAGTTAAGTAGAGAATGCAAACTACTATCTTCTATATATGAATTTAAAAGTTCATTGTCTCATCTTTTATCCCCGTAACATCAATCAATATATATACGGAATCAAATATTCATCTTTGCACTACAGGCCAAAGATATTCATCGATTGGTCATGTTCATCTAAACACTGCTCATCTTGCACTACTGGGCCAAAGATATTCATCGAAATCATTCATCTTTGCACCATGTGCCAAAGATATTCAATAATATCATCATTTAAGACCGAGGATGATGAAAAATATTTTTAAAGAAACGAATCCAAATTGAAACAAAATGACAAGGATTAAGGATTAAGGATTCAGTATTTTGTTTTATCCACGTCCAAAAATACCTCAAAAATAATCATAGTGGTGTAAAATTCAAGAATGATCAAAATATGGATACAATCAAAGCTAGTATCCGAATAGATATTTTGACTTAAAAGAAAAATTTTCATTTTTCGATGAATAGTCAGATTCGTGAATAAGATCAGATATCGTGAATAAGGCCGTGATATCGTGAATAAGAACTCCCGACACTAAAAGTTTCAAATTTGATAAAACTTCAGATCAATATTTCAAAGATAATGATATTGAAGAAATAATATCATTACTGAAAAAAAATAATATCCCTTACCTCGGAAAAGACAATTACTAACCTGGAATCATTGGATATAGCTATAACTTGAACTTGCATCAGATATAGCAATACTCAAAATATACTCAAAATACTCACAAGAATACGCCGATAATATAGAGAGAAAACTTCAATTTCGGTGTGATTTTCAATTCTAACCCAAGCACCTATTTATAGGAAAATGCTTTAAGAACACCAAAAGTAGAAAATTTAATAAATTAATATTAAATTTTTCTACAACTTCATACGCATACACTAACAATCTGAATTCAACCTCCTAATCACATGTTAAATGAGTTTCAAAAATGAAAAAAACGTATTTGTAATTAAAAATATTTTAAACTTCCAAAAATCAATTATTTCGGAGCTTCAGAACTTTAATAATTCACAATAAATAGTCCTTTTGTCAGAAAATTCGAATCTTGTGAGTTTTTATAGGAAATTCAATTCTCTACAACTTTTACGTAAGAAAGTTTTTCTAAATTCCAAACAAAAATTGACCAAATCCATAAGCAAGCGATTTTACGACTATAATCAAATTTTAGTCAAGAAATGGGGTCCACTTGACATGTTTAACATGTTTTAAACATTTATTGCAACAAAATACTCTTTCTCCTCGTATACTCATATATCACACATTCATTGTAAAAATATCACCATATTATATTATTAAAAATATAATAATATATTTAAATAAATTATTTTATCGAGAAAAAGATAAAATTTTAATTTTCAACAATTGTCACATTAAAAATTTTTTCCATCTATATCCACATAAAATCAATATTTTCTCATCATATAAATCAATAATTAATTATTCACGAATAATATTACAGAATCACAATATCGACAATGACCGTGCGAGCCTCAGGAAAAGAGTGGGCTTTCAATAAGAATTTCTCACTTCTTGGCGCAATTAGATGACCAAACCTCTCCTTGATGTAACTTTCTAGACATTGCCAATAATGTTATCTAATAATATTATTCAGATAATATGAATTATTGCTTCGATAATGAAAAATCGTGTAATGACAATTATTGAAACAACAAAGAATATAAAATATCAACGCAACAATTATTGAATCAATAAAATAAAATCTTCGAATAATAATTATCTGTAACCATTATTGAGTAGTGCCTTCCCACGTAAGAATCAATAATTGGTGCAATGGTAATCTTCATCGTGTGTTTTAACCAGAGTATTTTAACAAGATTAATCTGTAATAATAACTACTGATTATTTTTAAACAACTTATATTTGTCATTTTCTTCACCCAATAGCTTTTCAGTTATGGGGCCCACAAAAAGATCGCTGCAAGTCGCATGCGAATATTCTCCGACAGTAAAAATATTCCACGACCAAACGAATATTCCCAGACAACAATGAATATTTTATAACCACTTGCTTATTTTGAAATACTTGCGTATTTTACCCATAACTATCCACATTAATCAAATCAACCCTTACTATTTCAAAATAATAAATAGAGGAAATTAAATTTTATTTATTAATTATTTGGGGTCTTACAACGTGCCCAAGGAATGCTACTTCCTCAAGCCAGAACTCGCATTTCTTCAACTTGGCATAAAACTTATATTCACGAAGCTTTTGGAGTATCAGCCTCAAGTGTTGCTCATGATCTTCATGGCTTTTGGAATAAATAAGGATGTCATCAATAAAGACGACCACAAAGTGATCCAAATATTCCTTGAATACTCGGTTCATCATATCCATGAAGGCGGCAAAGAGGAGCATTAGTCAATCCAAAAGACATGACTAGGAATTCATAATGCCCATACCGAGTTCTGAAAGCCATCTTTGGAATGTCATCGGTTCTAATCTTCAATTGGTGATATCCGGAACAAAGATCAATCTTTGAAAAGAATTTGGCGCCTTACAACTGGTCAAACAGGTCATCAATACAAGGCAATGGGTACCTATTTTTGATGGTGACATGATTCAACTCCCGATAATGAATACAAAGTCGCATACTCCCATCTTTCTTCTTCACGAATAGAACATGAGCACCCCAAGGAAAAATACTAGGACGAATAAAGCCAATGTCTAACAATTCCTGCAGTTGGGTCTTTAACTCCTGAAGTTCAATAGGAGCCATTCGATATGGGACTTTGGAAATAGGTTTGTACCGAGTTCAAGGTCGATACAAAATTCAATTTCACGCCTGGGGTAGGCCAGAAGTTCTTCAGGAATACGTCGGGAAATTCATTAACAATAGAAATATCATTCAAAAGCGGCGTATTTTTGTTTAGATCCGTGACATGAGCTAAGAAAGCTTGACATCCGTTTTTCAATAAACGAATAGCTTTATGGCTTGAGATGACAGTGATTGATTTTAATGGTTTGGTTGCTTGAATTCGCATAATAGGTTGATTAGGAATATGAATGCTAACAACCTTACGAAAACAATCAATTTTTGCATGATGAGTAGTTAACCAATCAATCCCTAGAATTACGTCAAATGCAAGTATTTTCAATGAAATAAGGTCGACAGGTAATGTGAGGGTATCGATTTGAACCAAACAAGACTTATAAACAGTGGATGTAATGAAGGTTTCTCCCAACGGAGTTTCAACGGATAAGTCAAAGTCTAATTTCTCCGGAGTCAAATTTAAACGTTGAGCGCAAGTAGGAGAGATAAAAGAATGGGTAGAACCGATATCAAATAAGGTATATACTTCACTAGGATTTATGATAAGCTTACCCGTGATGACCTCGTTCGGGTTCCTTGCTTTCTGGGAGGTCACGACAAACGCTCTCCTTGAACAAACTGCTTTTGTCTTGTGCAGGATGGCTCACGCTTCCATCCCAGCTGGACTTGTCTTCGGTGCACGATAAAATTGGGCCAGGTGTCCTTCTCTTCCATAATTGTAACATACTTTGGAGGGCATCGCACAGTTTAGACTGATGTGTCCCTTCCCTCCACATTAGAAGCATATGATAGGTGGTCGTTCTCCTTCCTTAACGACAGGTGCTGATGCTGACGTCTTTCTATCATTGTTGAATCTTCTTTTCTTGAAATGTCCATTCTTATTATTTTGGCCATGATTTCCACCGAAGTGGTTACCATTTTCGCGAGTTGATTCCTCCACGCTTATTATTGTCACCGCTTGATGGATCAAGTATCACCGGTATTATTATTTTCATTACCGCTCTTTTGGTTGGGTTGACTCATTATCGCGTTCCAATAATCGAGCCCTATTAACAACATCTGAATACAAACACAGTTTATGAGAGATAAGATATCGACGTATCTCGGGTTTCAAACCTCTTAGAAATATTCGCGTCATTCTCTCCTCATTATCAACCAAATGGGACGTAAACCAGGACAACTCGGCAAACTTGGCTTCGTCATCGTGACACGGCCATGTTGTTTTATTCAGTTTAATGAACTCTACCTCTTTTATGTGCGAATACTTTCGGGAAAGTACTTGTCGTTGAATAGTTCTTCGAACTTCTCCCAAGACATCTTGATGCGGCGAGGTTGAAGACGCTTTCTGATTCCCACCAAGAATGAATATCTCTCTCCGCATAACATGAAAGTGGCAAAGGAACCTTTTGCTCCTCGAGCAACCCAAGACATCAAATATCTTGTTGATCCGCTTTATCCACGTCTTCGCCTTTAAGTGGTTTTGGCTCTCCAAAAACTCCGGTTGGTCCTAGCTCTTGAATCTGTTTGGCGGTGGTCCGAGAGTTGCCAAGTGTTTCCACCTGCATTTTGGACAGGAACCGTTCTCGCCTGATGTTGCATGAATTGCATGAAGCCTCGGAACATTCCATCGTTCATCATTTGGTCAGTGTTGTTATTTGCATTAGGATTATCGCCTTCCTGATGCACATTATCCTGATTATTGATTTGTGGAGACTCAACGGTCTCCTGTGCTCCATTGATGTTCTCAACATTCTCGGATGCCATTTTCAAATATTGCCACAAAATAAGGGTTAATTAACATATCACATATTATCCCTATACTCTGACCGACCAATTAAATACCAAATAAACTTAGGTAGGTCATACTAGCGAAGGAATTCTCCGTCTCTCCCCTCCTAGTTCTTATCATCTCAAACAGGGATCATATCCCTAAGCTTTGATACTAACTGTGACGCCCCCAAAATAGGTATACATCACCTATCTTGAGTCGCCAAATACATGGTACTAAATTCAAATACAACTTGATTATACAACAGTCGTGTAAAATACGACAAAATACATGCTGTGAGTTTTAATATAAATATTGTCATCTAGACAATATCCACACTCAATTTAGTCCTCATTATATTTATTATCACACTATTTAATGAGAATAGTGAAAACTACTAATACTATCATACGGACCGTCACTCCGCTCCCCGACTAATCCATTACGTTCTCATTTCAAGAGAAAACGGTGAAAGAAAGGGTGAGTTTAACTAGCCCAAGAAGAAATATTATGACTAAGATAATACTGTAATAAATTATCATTAGTCTTCAACAATTGTTAAACCGATAAAATACAATAGACATCAAGTTTAAGCTGCAATGAACATGCAATCCATTAAAAAGAGTCAAGTAGAGAATAAAATCTACTATCTTTTATGATTTAAAAGGTTTTTCAATCACTTTTATCACGAGACTCGATTTTAATAAATAATCCACATCATCCCCGCACTACGGCCAAGGATATTCATTAGGGGTCACGACCACAAATTATCCATGCACTACGGGCGAGGATATTTATGTATTCATCAATGGTCGTGATCATGCCAACAACTGGCATCCGTGATGACTACTACAGGGCCAATGAGGACTTTTACCACACCATTTATAACATTACGGTCATGATTATACCGAATAATCCATGGTCATAATCATACCAAGTCCATCTATGCACTACAGGCCACAGATGACTTTCAACATAATATAAACATGAGGATGATGACAATGATATAAGAATTCAATAAAACAAGTTCAAGAATTAATTTATCCAGGAACCAATAACGTCCAAATTGTCAACATGATACTTCTTTGTAGAGTAAAATTTAAGAATGCTCAGAAGAATATTTCCATGAAAGATACAGGATGAAACGCAAATATCAAGGATATTCCACTAATTTCATGGAGTATAGAAGTCAAAACTTTAACCAACTGAGTATAATAAAGAATGAAATAACCAAGCTCTTCTGGCCGAATTATTTTAATAATAAATATTCATATTGTATAACTATACTGACAATAATATTTTATGTGGGCTTCTCTTATTAAAATAGAAGCCGGTACAAGTAAATATATGGGCACAACAACTTGTGCCGGCTTATCATATCTAACATCTCATCCCAGCCTTTAAAACATATTATCAACAGTCCGAAAAAGAATTGTTGCATAATTCTCATGGTAATCAGTTGTCATGAATGAGTTCCCATATATATATATATATATATGGGCATATTTCTTAGGTATCACATGGTTTGTCTTTTCTCCCAACAAAAACACTTGAAATTATTTATGATAGGGACTGATTGATGCTTTAAAACAAATGTATATATTATATATAATGGGAGGATTTTCATGGCCTACCACATCAACAGAGAAAATTTTAATGGAGGCCTATATTTGCTATATTAAAGTTTTATTGAGTGCTATATATATATATATATATATATATATATATATATAGAATAAAGATCAGTAAAGTGCATATATATATATATATATATATATATATTATACTGATCATGACATGCATGCAATATATAAATAAATCATTCGAATCAACGAGTACAATGGTAAGGGTACCAATCAACTAGTATAATACATACACTACATTTGTTCAAGTTTTTGGTGAAATTAACACGAATTAAGTTCACCATATATTCTCTCTGTGCCCCTACTAAAAAATATAGGAGTATAAAATGACACGATATTCTCAAATTTGTTATGATAATTAAGATTTCACCACTCTAAACTAATCATTTTCAGAAATAAACATGGAACTAAGAATTTAACTTGTAGAAATAAGTAAAATATATACCCTAATCTAAGATAATATGGGGCCAGATTCTTATAATGTTATGTGATTCTAACATGTTGACCCTAATTGATCAGAAATTTGGATAAAACTGTTGAGTGGACTGATAAACTAAATCTAAATGATATTGATGGAAAAAGCTACAATATATTATGGGGCCTATACATATATAGAGTAATTTTAGGGGGATATTTTTGTGTGGACATTCTAGTGACATTTTTTTTTTTTTAGTTGTAAATACCTTAAAAATGTATAGTATTTATTTCACTGAAATTTTTATAAAAAAGTGTTTTAGGTATAAATTGGATACATAAATGATATTGCATGGACCTTATTTTTTGTATGTATCCAAATTATACTTAAAAATGATTTTTACAAAAATTTCAGTTAAATAAATATTATACATTTTTAAGGCCTAGAATATCCCAAAAAAATGTCTCCCTAGAATTTCTGATATATTATATAGAGGTCTGAATACAGATTACAGAGGATTTACGTACGTAGTGGCTGTACTGTGGCCATGTTAGTGTGCACCCTATGTTCCCCCAAGAATCTACTTCAAAAACTCAGCCTCATAATTAGCTTTAAGTGGTTAGTCTTTACTGTTCTGAAACTTTTTTAAAATATGTTTTTTTTTCATTCTACTTTTGTTAGATGTACTTACTACCTATTATATAATGAAAAAAGCAAAAACCCTACTACCTATTATATAATGCAAAAGGCAAAAACCCTACTTAGGGCTACCAAAACATGAGACACAAAATGTAGCTTGACCATGTGACTCATGTTTCTTTGGTTAAGCTGCCATTTAAGCAGGGGCAAAACCACCTTCTAGCTAATAAAGACAAAAAGCTAATATCAAATATACATTTGTTAATTACTGCTGCTTCTTCCTCCGTATTTTTTTTTTTATAATTCCTCCATCACAAAATGAAAGTCAATTTTTATATATTCATTTAACCTCCCAACTCAAATTTTTTGGTATATTTAACAAAAGAAACTCCATTTTAGTATAATATTGAAAAGAAAATATGAGACTCAATTAGGGTGTAGTTGATAATTTTAGGTGTTATTTGTTTAATTTTAGAGAGAGTACTTCTGATCATTTCCTTATATAGATTTCTAGTATGCATTTCTATGCAAGGATGAAATTTAATATAATTTTTTTAGAGATTAAGGGAGATGGCTGCGCGCCAAGTCCCTAGAACAACTAATTAATGAAATACTGAAATTTAAACAACTAATTATAGAGTACTTGCTCTACTGGCTTTCAGGTTACAAGTACTCTTGAAATTTAAACAAGTCAGTTGGACAACTTCATATATACAGTTTATGCAGTGTGTGCACCTGAGTCTAAGTTCATTGCTTCTATAACCAATGCATATGATATGACTGTGCAACATTTTCTTTGTTTGCGATAAAATGGCAAGTTTCCAAGAACTTTAGTTAGTTCTTTGTTTGATATAAACAGTTTGGATTAAAAGAATGTGGATATATATATATATTAGTAATACATTAGTATTAGTTACAAGTTGTAGTGTCCTCCTTAAGGTGGTAGGGCTATATGTCTTCCAACAAATGAGGCAAAACCATGTGATTCTTTTCCAAATCATTCACTTGATATTTTTGTCAACTTTTATCACTACCCTTCTTCAATTCATTCTCAAAATCCAGTGCTACTGTTCTTTTCCAATTTAAGGATAAGGGTACGTACCTCTCTATATATAGCAAGACACTTAATATTCGTTTCATTGATCACAAACCATTATCTTCATTCGTATGCTATTTAGTTAAAATAAAGTTTAATTTCCTTCAGTTCATCAACCTAGCTAGCTCTCAAACTTTATATTTTTTTTTGTTTCTCTTTTAAACATGGGTATCGGATTAAACAAGATAGCGCATGCCAAGCAAAAGCTCCAACGGACTATTTCACCCAGAAATAGAGAAACATTGGCTTCTGCAGATGTTCCAAAAGGCCATTTTGCAGTTTATGTTGGTGAAACTCACAAGAGGTTTGTCATTCCAATATCATACTTGAGCCATCCTTTGTTCCAAGAGTTGTTACATTGGGCTGAAGAAGAGTTTGGATTTGAGCACCCAATGGGAGGTTTGACAATTCCTTGCTGTGAAGATTACTTCAGAAATATCACTTCTCTACTAAGTTCATCATAAACGACGCATGGCAGGCATTCTAACATTTCTAGAATTTGTTTCATTTTTGGATGATGGTGCTATTCACCTTTTAAGTTGAAACAACAGAATTTAGACAACTAATAATTAAGCCATTCCATTATATCTCTTCAGTTTTGTATATGCATGGGGCTATTCACAAGTTGTTCCCCGTGTAGAGTTTTGTTTTCATGGAAAATGTAAATGCATTGCTCAATATCAAGTTCTTGCAATCTGAGATAAACTTCTGAGTTGTATTGAATGATGTTGGTAAGAATTTTTTATAATTCGTCAAAAGAAATGATTTTGTTACTAAAGGATTCTGACAAGAAAGTAGAAAAGAGTGTATTAATTTATGATCAGAAAGTTTTAGAGGAAGGAAATTAAGAAAATGCAAGCAGACCAGAACCTAAAATTAATTCTAGGTGATCAGAGAGATTTTATAAGTGATAGATCATAATATATGACTTATAAGATTTCTTGCTTTTGGTGTCTGCCCTGCCACAAGCTCCACATAATTCATTCGGGCAATTATTCATCAAGACCTCATCAACTTAAGGACTTGGAATCAGGTTTCACCATTAGTAAAGAATTCAAAGTTTATTGTTTTTAATGTCGATTTTATATCAATGTTGAAATTGCTCAACTTAAAGCAATTATTTATATATTTTTTAAAAAAATTTAAAAAAAAAAGAGCCAACAACTTGGCTTAGACAATGACAAGGACAAGGACATGTGCAGATAGAAAAGGGAACAAGCGTTGCCTTGTCCTTCACCTTGTACTGAACTAGATGATCGACAGAGTTCAGCAACAAGGCTCTAAACTATTGTCTTTCAAAAAGGAATTGAAAAACTAAAAACAGAAATTGATATTTTTAGTTCAAGCTGAGAAGCATGCAGTAGAAATATATTTAAAACAAAGACGGTATACGTAGTAGATATATGACAAAGGCTTAGGTAGTAGATATATTTAAAACCATGGGCAGCTATCAATAACTTTAAATGAATCCATCAAACACTTTGGAGAGTAATGAGCTCTGGAAATTAATGATACAAGAAGCCGGTTACGGTTACGTGTCTATCAGCACAACACAAGCTAAATAGTCCAGCAGTAGATATACTACAGAGGCTTAGGCAGTATGTACTTAAAACCATGGGCAGGCATCAATAACTATAAATGAATCCATCAAACAAGTTGGAGAGCAATAAACTCTGTGAATTAATGATACATGCAAGAAGCCAGTTACGTGTCTATCAGCACAACACAAACTTAATAGTCCAGCAGCCAACATAAATAAGCACAAAACTTGACATTCATATTCATCACATTTTACAAAAATTGTACCTTCCATTAATTTTATCCTTTAGTTACAAAATCCAAGCTTAATATATGCAGTCTATACTTGGTAGAAGCTGATGGGGATTCGTTTGCTCACGATCATTTGTCATGCCAAGCAAATTCTTCGACCAAATTCACTGCATAATCACCACTCATCATCATCATCATCTCCTGCAGCAAAAACAGCAAATGTCCCAAAAGGTCACTTTCCAGTCTACATTGGAGAGACCTTTAAGCAACGTTTCGTGGTACCTATATCTTACTTAAATCACCCTTCATTTCAAGACTTGTTGAGGCGGGCTGAGGAAGAATTTGGATTCGATCATCCAATGGGTGGCCTTACAATCCCATGCAGCCAAGATGCCTTTTTAAGTATTATTTCTCTAATATCAACCAATTTTGCATGCATATGTCTACCCTTGTAAATATCCTCCTCCCCCTCCTCCTACTTCTGTTGTTGTAGTTCCAAAGAAAATAATGGTTATACACCAATTTATTTTTTACTTTTTGCTTCTTATTAGCTTCTATTATGTCAATAAGCAACAGTATACATTATTTACCCACAAAAACAACAATCAGTCAAACACAAAGGGGAAAACATAACCAAACAGAACTCGTATAATAATTTTTCGTAGCAGGTTGTCAAGTCTAACAAATAATGAGAATATAGAGCTTATGATGTGTAACAAACTGGATTTGGACCATAAGTTGAATTCTTCACCAAAAGATTTAATTTAATATAATCTCTCCGTTTTGGATAAAAGGGAAAAAATTAAATAGCCTTACATGACTGATGTTAATATGATTATAAGCTGGTGCATGGGATCATCAACTTATTTAACAATCTCTACCGGTTAGCATGGTCAATTTGGCATAATGGCACCAGCCTCTTGTAAGCTTTTTGTTGCATGTACAGAACTTACGACACTTCCTACTGAAATCTTGTTTCTAA
The DNA here is from genome assembly GCA_020205605.1 of Panax ginseng. Taxonomy (NCBI): domain Eukaryota; kingdom Viridiplantae; phylum Streptophyta; class Magnoliopsida; order Apiales; family Araliaceae; genus Panax; species Panax ginseng. The sequence goes on along the minus strand of CM035133.1, from coordinate 1,931,946 downwards.
CCTAGATATTTTTTCGATATGATAACTTAGTAGATGATAGATTGTCTTTAAAGTTGAATGAATCGGTGAAAGATATAAAAGGGGAGTGGAGCTGCTGTTATTTTGAGGCCTTGATAAGGAGGTTTAGACTGCATGACTAAGAAGACTTTGTCAAATTATCACAATTCCATCTAAACAACAATAAGTTGGCATTTATTTTATTAGTTACATTGGTAACATTACAGACTGAGAGTAGTTAGAAATATACAGAAGATACAAAATTGGGTGGTACAAAAATGTAATGGCTTGTCCTAATTATGAAGTGAACATTAATTTCCTTTAGTACTAATGATGATTTAAAAGAGAAGTAACATTCAAGAAGGCATCTATGCTGCAAGGGATTGTAAGACCACCCATTGGATGATCATATCCAAATTCTTCCTCCGCCTGCCTCAACAAGTCTTGAAACAAAGGTTGCTTCAAGTAGGAAATAGGAATCACAAACCGATGCTTGTAGCTTTCTCCAACATAAACTGCAAAATGACCTTTCGGAACATTTATTGTTGTTGCTGCTGCAGGAGATGATTGGTTTTTATGTATAGATCTCGGTCTTAGAATTTGCTTCGTGTGATGAATCATCATAGGCAAACGAATCCCCATGAGCTTAATTCTTCCAGATATAGATAATATGTTTTTTACTAAAAATAGAGTATCAAAACAAGATATAAGATGTTTAACAAAGTTTATGCTTATATATAAGGAGTGGTGGACTACATATGCAGCGTTTGTTGCGCTGAGAGGCTAAATATGTGCCCATGACTCATCCAATGTGGTAGGACCATTTTACACCCTGACAAGCACAGTCTGCTCCTTGCATTATTGCAGCTAAAGCTCATCACACACTCTTCAAGTTGTAAGAGGGATTCATGTGAGAAGTTAATGAGATATAACTGCCCTTTGTTTCAAGCAGGTAGCCTCATAAACCTCTTTTTACTTAATCATTAAAGCTGACAAATCAAGATGTACGTGTTTACTGTTTTACTATCCTTCGGAAATGTTACCTTGATATGCATTGTTGAGGCCTCTCTTGAACAGCTTAAGCTCTTAGATGAGTTGGTAACTTAACAGAAACTACACTCGCCATACTTGTGCAATTGTAGTAAAGATTCCATCTCACAGAAGTGAATCCAGATATTCCATTTTCCTTATAACTGTGACTATATACAAGTCCGATACAGGACAAGGGATATCCGAGTCACTTATATTGGTGTCTGCATTATGTAATTTACATTTAGATTCCACATGAAACAACAGGGCACTCTGCATCTAGTTATTGGAAACTTTGGCAGAGGCATTATGTAACTATAGGGAAAATGTCAGCCCAAAGAAGGAGAAGAAACAACTATGCTGAATCTACCAAGATCCAAATTCAAAAAAAAAAAAATTCTTAATCCAGCTAGTTTTAACAAGATTCCATTTCATTTTTTTGACAGAGCTAGTTCCAAGTTCAGTGGCTAGCACACAATATTCACTCTGACACACTGATCACAAAAAAAACCCTTGTGGCAGAAACTGTAGAACTCATGATTGAAACTGCCAACAAATACAAATTTACATCAAATAGAATCAGTGGATAAGTTATAAGTTGGGGTATTATTAGCTTGGATAATGGTGATAGAAGCACATGTACCGACTCTGACAGCATATATATAAGCCATAGATTTTGATATTTGACAAATGGTAACAGCAATGCAGCATGTGCACAGAGAAATAGATGGGCTAAAATGGCTAGTCAAGTATGGGCAGTAACATGAATCTTGATGAATTCTTGGATCTAGCAATGCTGCACATTGGCCAATGAACTAAGATTCTTAGAACATGCTCAAAACTTCAAACGGTGGGCGATTTGCTAATAAGAGTAATCAAGTTGAGCGTGTGATTATCCATGGACAATTCTACAACAAATAACAAAATAATGTAATGATATATACAGAATAATGTCAAATATTTCCATCATTTGTGTTATCTCATTACTTCCAAAAATATCAACATTTCCATCATGTTATCTCATTACTTGAAATTTGTTTTCTATACATAATTCATCAAGGTAAGCTTTTGTTTATCAACTCATTGCTAGAAGAAATTTTTTTTTTAAAAAAAATGCTACTACTATATTTGCTTGGCCTATTTTGTTTTCTATATTTAGCAAACGTTGAGCAAGTTGTTAAAAATGCAATTCCAAATTTTATTTCGGGCTACCATGGTCATCTAGTGGTTGTGGCTCGACAATTTATGATAGTTCTTGTGTTGTTATATATGCCGATAAATTTATGTCAATATTAATATGAACACATATAAATACATAGGAGGAATTAAAGAAAGGACCCACAATCCTCGACATGGGATTAGTAGACATATAAATGATTTTCGAATTGGGAGAGTCCACATTTACAAAGAAGGAAAAAGATAAGTGGTTTATTCTATTACCAAGCTCTGACAACAAACTAGTTAGTTCTGCAAAATTATAGTATATTAGTAGATAATAACCTAGAGTTACTTAAATATTATCTAGTCTGCAGGCTCACATCACCTTCTAGTAGTTTAGCACTTGTCATTACACACCAAAACCACTCAGAAATTATTCCTTTCCTGTGTACGGCCGCCGGCCTCTTTTACTTTTTCTTGTATTTTTTCCCTTAAATAAGCCTTGCATAGTGACATGAGGCGTCATACACAAGTGGACTGTGTACCTTTCCACCATATTTAGTCTGGTGGGATGACTGAGATTGACAGTGATAAATATAGATAATGATCAAAGTCATGTGAGGCTACATCAGCTTGGTCCTCCACAAACCAATTTACTAGTCAAAAATTGCCATCCATCCGGCCTTGTAACTTTAACTAATAGGCCCTCCCTCCGTCCCACAAACGATGTCAATAATTCTATTGTATGAAATTATATTCACATTCGAAAAGTATATGTATGTGATCGGGGCCCATTAGCGTTAAAAAGACAATTGTTTTTATTTATGGGGTCTACTATATGCATCATCCTCGACTTTAATTTTCTTAATTGGTGTGAATGTGTAATTTTGGTACGGAGGGTGTAGATATCATCACTATAAATATCATCAGCACTACATTTCTTTACATCCTACACCACAAAAAGAGCTATCAAGATCATAACGTACAATAGATCAAAGTTATCTCCCAATTTTGTCATGGGTATTGGCTTGGCTTCCAAAATTATGAGGGCAAAGCAAATATGCAAACTGCAGTCTGTGCTTAGTAAAAATGAGTCCAATGTTCCAAAAGGTCATGTGGCAGTTTATGTAGGAGAGATTGAGAAGAAGCGGTTTGTAGTTCCGGTTACTTATTTAAATCATCCTTCATTTCAAGCCTTGCTGCTCCGCGCTGAGGAAGAGTTCGGGTTTAATCATCCCATGGGTGGCCTAACTATTCCCTGCAGAGAAGAGGCCTTTGTTGATCTTACTTCTCGGATAAATGCTCGATGAAAAAGAAGAATATATATATATATATATATATATATATATATATATATATAGATTATAGATAGATGTAAAACCAGTGTTCAAATCTTTTCCACCACCCTCACATTTGTGGGTTGAGTGCCCATGGACTTGTTCTCATGTACAGATTAAACTAGCTAGTATTTTGGTCCAAGAACAAATTAATTTAATTATTCACGGCCGCAGTTTTCTGTTTTCTTATTCTGTAAAGAAGCATTAGTAGTGGTATATAAGTTTTTTCAGTTATTTACTGTTCAAAAACAAGTAGGGGCAGGGCTCTCAACCGTACACACAGCTGGTGGGCGGATAAACACAAACTTTTCCCTAGCTGAATGAGCAAAGCCATGTCATGTGAGATCAAGCTGGCCACTCCAAAACTAACCAAACTCAAAAACACTATAAATACTACACCACGGCACCACCCTCTTCAAGTACTATTAACTTTCAGAGCTGTATATTTTATACAATACAACTATACAAGTACTTAAATCCCCTAAAAATCTGCAGCCAGCAGCAATTCAGTATATATTTTCTTCAAAACCAGCAATGGGTATCCGTTTGCCTTCTGTTATTCTCAGTGCCAAGAAAATATCAAAAAATCACTCAAATGTTCCGAAAGGCCATATGGCAGTTTACGTTGGAGAAACTCAGAAGAAGCCATTTGTAGTTCCAGTATATTACTTGAATCATCCTTCATTTCAAGCCTTGTTACGTCGAGCAAAGGAAGAATCCCGGTTTTATCATCCAATGGGTGGTCTCACAATTTCATGCCAAGAAGATGCCTTTGTTAATCTCACTTCCCACTTAAATTAAATGCAGCTTGATAAGAGCATTTCTTCATGATTTTTTTTTTGTTGACAAGATGAATTCTTTTCTCCTTCCTATTTCCTCTTTTACAAGCTAGAGGTGTAAACCAAATATAAAAAAACTTAATTTTCCACCACCCTCACACCATTTAAATGGCTAGTGGTTGACTAGTTTGAAGTGTTAAATTATTATTTTCTTGATAAAATCTTTGATTAGGGATCCGAAAAAAATAATGCTAACAAAACTGCAATGGAGAATTTTCGGATAGAAGACCGCGTGGATTGCACCCTGAGCCAGCTTCAAATTGTGAAGTCGAGTTATCTCAGTGGTTTCAGATCTGAGTTGGAACTAATTAAGTTTCTTCTTTCCCACTCCCCGGTGCAGGATACAATATTCATCCACCAGAACAAAGGTGTCAAGACAGATGCAGCATTAATGATGGCCGAAGAGATGATGCAATTTTCTAGAGCTTCACTAAAAGCACTAATCAGGCACTTCAATGAGGCAGCATTTGCTTAATGCAAACAGGAACAGGGAGTAAAGTTAAATATGCCTGTTTTTGTTTTTAAATTAAGTTTTTGTTGAATTAGTCTGTATTTGAACATATCATTAGTAGGTAGCAAGAGGTGCAATTAATCAACACATCTAATATCATCATGTCAGTAAATATGGAACAAAAAGACATCCTCAATATTTACATATTTTGTAAGGACTCTTTTTGTGTGACATTGAGAGTATGTGTAATCATAGCAGAAGAAATTCCCAAATGCCATACTATCAGTTTGTGCTGCATTTATATACTACTAACAAGCTTACATCACCTGGCACTGCATTTCTTCTTAAACCAAAACCAGCTCAAAAGAAACTCTACCCTCCTTTTTCCTTTTACCCTTTTGAAGGGTAAGCCTCAGTAGTGACAGCATAACAGAGTATTATTCTAAACATATATTATAAGCCTGGTAGTTTGATGACAGAGAATTGCATTTGAGATATAACTAAATGAGCAAAGCCATGTGAACTTTATTATTAGGCTTGGGGGTCCCTCAGAAACTCCCATTTGCCCATACATCATATCAAACGATGCACTATAAATACAGAAGCACCATATTTCCTCAAATGCAAAACCTCCATTGCTAGTAGTACTCATAGCACCTCAAAGAAAGCCAGTATTTTCAGTCCAATTCAAAACAATTAATAAAAATTTCATTCAATCCTTGATAAAAATCAGTCAGATGTTCCGGAAGTGAACGTCTTAAAACTACATTACATTGTTCATTAAACATAATCTTTCTTCTGTAACATCATAGGAATATGTTTCCTTTTACTCTTTGGTGTAATATCAGCCAGCCTCAGGCTAACAATTCGATCATAGATTTTCAACCTGTTATCATTATCTAAACAAGCAGACAACCTTCATCTTCACTACAAAAATGTGCAATTTTTATCATTATCTAGAACCCAACCCCTTTTCATAAATTACACTACTCTAGTCTCTTGGCCCATCATTCAAACAAGCCGAAAAGAAATTATATAATACAACCTTCTGCCACGCGATCTTCCACCAACTTTGCTTTACACCGAAACTACTCGTACAAATATGTATGTAATTATTCCATCTTTTTCAATTTTCCTAAAGAAGCATCAAATACTCAACAGCCTTAAAAACAAAAGGTGGAGTTTTTTTTGAGACCATGACTTCACAACCATAAAGAATAATTCCGGTACGTGTTCCGATATCTTACCTAAATCATCCCTCATGTCAAGACTTGTTACGTCGAGCAGAGGAAGAGTTTAGGTTTGATCATACAATGGGTGGTCTAACTATTCCATGCAAACAAGATGTCTTCATTAATCTCACTGCTCAATTAAATTTACAATCATAGAATATTTGAGGAGATGCATATTCTCAAATTATGATCCAATTATTCTAGTGGGAAGCTTACATTTCAGTCACTAGTTTCGAGGACTATTCAAGATTCAAATTAAGAATTCAATTTAATTTAATTTATTTTATTTTTTAAAAAGAAAAAAGAAAAAAAAGAAGTTCCCCTTGATTCAATATCTAGTGGGAAGGGGAGGTACACGTACACTGCATGTTGAAAAAATTCATAGGATTTGTTAAGCGCATAATAGGTATTGCCTAATCAATCTCAAACCAAGACACTGAAGCAAAGGGTTAAAAACACCCGTCTATACACTGTTATCTTATGTATATCCTGATGTACGTCTCTGTCCTAATTCCCAAATCTTCTTTATGAATTAGCTTGGGCTTACTTATCTTGACCAGTTCATCATCTTTGACAGAACACCACTACAATATGTTTAACATGTAGGTCCAGACATCATAGTTACCTAATCGATCCCAATGACCCGACATAACCCTCCACCACACATTCTATTTGGAGTTGTTGGCAGACTTGACAAGCTCTTGTCCTTCAACCATTGTACCTCTTAGTCGCCGTTCCAGCATTATCCAAATCCGCCTTGTGTCAACCAAAGCTAACTAAAGATAAAAGCTTTGTTGTTTGACAGTCGGCAACTAGGATCTGACTTGAGAGTGTAAGGTTCTTCATGTAAATTACTCCAAAATTAGAGATGCGTTTCTAGTTTTAGACTGTAAAGTGACATCAAATTCCTAACATGTTATTACTAATATTATGTACATGTACTTTCATATCATCACAACCTTCCTAAGTAATGATAGGGTGTGTTTGGTTTTTCTTAAAAGTTGTCGTTTAAGAAAGGTACTCTACAGTAAATAGGAAAGAAAATAAAGCTCTTAGCCAGGCATGCATGTAATTTTCCAATGAATAATTACATAGCATTATCATAACATTCATCTTTTGGGGAAGCTAAAAGGCTAATACCAAGGCGTTCTCCTGACCCTTTATTAAATTTACAAAAAAAAAATCCAGATTCCCAGCAACATTGATTGGTGTGGCTACACTAAAAGAGTGTTAAAGTTCTTGAATAACCTACAGGAAAATCTAAGCAAAGACAACATTCACAATCATTTATTAGTATGTATTGTCAGTCTCATGTCATAACACTGCATCTGTCTTTACTACAAAACCACTCACATGATTTTCTTCTTCATTTTCTGGTATAGACTGTGGTTCTTCCCCTTCTTTCTTCTTCGAGAAACACCACTAGTGATAGTGGACCAAAGTGCTTTACTAGAAAATGACCTCACAAAACAAGTTGAGCTTTTAAATCATAAAGTGGCCGGCGTTTGGATAAGAGACTCTAAATAAGCAAAGCCATGTGAAACCTCATATATTGGGCCCCTTTAAGACTAGTCTTTTGTCAAGAAATCCATAGCAAAGGACCTATATATATATATATATATATATATATATATATATATATATATATATTCTCAAATGCCATAACTTTCAGGGCTCATTCTATACAGGAAAGTAGTTAGAAAACTAGAATTTTCATTTCAAGAACCAGTAATGGGTATCCGTATGCTTTCCTCGATTCTTAATGCGAAACAGATTGGCAAACTGCAGAGTTTCAACAGGAATAAGGCAGATGTTCCTAAAGGGCATTTGGCAGTTTATGTAGGGGAGATGCAAAAGAAGCGTTTTGTGGTTCCAATATCTTACATAAACCATCCTTCTTTCCAAGACTTGTTACGTCGAGCAGAGGAAGAGTTCGGATTTGATCATCCTATGGGTGGTCTAACTATTCCCTGCAGAGAAGATGACTTCATCGATCTCACTACTCGGTTGAGTGGCTCATGATCGTAGAGGAGCAAAGAGCTGCGCTCGCTAAGCCCGGGAGTAACTTCACTCTGCAGCTACTGCAGCTAGTTCAAGTTCAATGTCAGCCGGATTGCTAAACACTAGCGCTAAAGCCCTTCTCACCTGATAACTCATAGCATAAAGAAATAGAGTCAACCCATGCACCTTTCGTGAATCCAGTGAAAGCCGAAGACTAAGAAGAAGGTTTTAGCGAGCCGGTTCACAGCGGACTAAGAAGAATTACAGTCGACTCAACTTGACGAGTCAGTAGCTGCCTTTAGAACTAGGATAAGTAGGGTAGCAGCTAAGATTAACTAAAAGGTCCTCAACCCACAACCTAGACATAGAACTCCTAGGTCTGGAGCTGATCGAATGGATTCTTTTTAACAGCTACGGAAAGGCTTTTGTCTAGAGTTTTTACCGTTGTGAATCATGTACAAAGTTTTTGGGTGATTATAAATGAAACCTTCACCAATTAGTTATTAAATCGATCCTAATGATCATTTTGCTGCACTGAAGCACAAAGACATTTTATTTTCACTGAATCTAGTATATATGTTCTTTACCAACTACTAGAGCATAGTTTATTCGACTATCTTTCCATAAAACTAATCAACCAGTGATTTAGAAAGTGTCCCAAAATAAATTATCAGTCATAAATCTCAATATATAATATCTAATCATTGGAAAAGACGGTCTGATATCAGACAGTGAATTGAGCCTTGATCCGAACTCGGACTCGGACTCGGATCCGGATCCAACACAAGTATGTATGTAGGTAGTTATAAATATGTGTGTATTATATATAATTTCATTGTAAATGGATGAGGAGAATATATACTACAATTTAGGCTTTAATTATTATTTCAACAACATGCTTGCATTGCTGCTAAATTCAACTTTCTCTGAACCTGGTGGAGCTATAAGCCTATAATCCCCCCTTCCACTAAATAGAATTAGCTCAGTACTTTTTTGCAAGCTGATAGTGTCAGTAGTTTAATCAGCTGTCAATTTGTCCAAAATCTTGTGAATAGACTCTAAAAGCAGCAGCAGTCTTAAAGAAACCTCTATTTTGTTCAATGATAATACTAAGGCTCTCAAAATATACATGACATTGTGTTTGAGACCCCAAAATTTAAAACCCCTAACATTACCCATTTTTAATTTATCACTTTATCACTGCATTGACTCCTCATTTAAGGACTTTACCGCATTCGTTGTAGTACATCGACTCCTCATATAGGTAAGATCTTATGACACATTTTGCAATACCTCCAAGTAGAATCTCTCTGTAGTGAGCTATGCCCCACTAAGAGACAGAGGTACAGTATATTTTAAGAATTTAAAAGGTTTTGAAAGAGATAATTGAACATAGAGCATAGAAATGTTGCAATGATTATATAACCATTAATAATCACATTGTATTATAAGCACCAATGGCAATTTTCTTATTACAATCTCTAGGGAACCAACCTACAAGTACCATCCACATAATGATGTTACAATCCGTATGCCTCTTGCATTTATAAATATTTAATCTTTTATTTCAATAAAAGATCATTTTTCGGATACATTTTATTAGCTAATCAAAATTGTTTGTAAAGCTAGGGTTGACCATAAAGATACTGAAGGTGGCGTAAGCAAGGGATTTTACCTCATACTTCAATACCCTTCTGAACAAAAATGAGAATCTCTCCGCTCCTTGGCATGCCTCTCGAGTTGAACATATTATACAAGGTAACTCCATTCTGATGAAGATTTCCACGAATAGACTACTAGTAAGCAGCAAATCCAAAAACAATAGTGCCACCATAAGCCGTAAACTCGAAGAAAAGCATTTCCTGGTTTGAATTAGTGCCACTACAGCTCCTCACTCCAAGGACAGATCACCGGTTCGAATGTTACGCTGCTGATGGTAGATTCCTCTACCCAATCGGGACTGGGATGAGCTCAAATATGCTGGTTTTCCACTAAAAGATGAAGCAAGCTTTGGCTGCAACCACTTTTTCACAATTACACCATTAATTCGGATTTTCCCAAACGATTCATTTCCTATGTAAGGTATTCCTAATCTCCTCAGTAATGCAGCAACTGCGCGGCTGATCCTGTTGAAAAAAATAGAGCATTCTCAAATTGTGAGACTTATTATTACTGTATTCTGAATAAACAGGTATGAAAAATCACATATTAAAATGCCACAAAAGAAAAATCAGCATAAGTTTTTTAGATAACTTGGACAAATTATGTGGTTCTGATCATCTAGTTGAGTGGCTCCTTAAGTCCAGGAAGAATATGCCAGGGAAATAATATTGGATAACAAGAAATATGGTGTTTACATGTTGGCTGTTTTTAAGCCAAAGAATATCTACTGAAATAGAGGACATAAATGTTCTAAAGCCATTATGGAAATGCCATCATGAATATGAGTATGAAATCTTAAGTTAATTCTGGACAAAGTTGAACCATCAAGACACCATGATAATGCACACTGAATTTAGAACAGTTACGACAGAATCATTTTAGAAATGTAGGTTAGTATTTGATACCGTTGTACTAAGTAATTACTCCACAAAATGGTGCATATAATCTGCATCAGCATTCAGTAAGGTTACCATCTTTCTGTGGTTAACTACCACAGTATTTCTTATAGTATTTTTTTTTTAATTTATACTGTGAGAATTATTATAAAATGAAAAATGTACAGATAATAAACAGAACAACAATGCCGAGTACATCGAAAGATGCTGCTTTCACCTTCCAGCAAGGTTGATTGTTTTCTCCCCCTTAGAAGACTGAATGTGTGTCTTGTCTATAGGTAGTAAAATGTTTATATTAGGCAACTTTACACCTGCAAAAAGAAAAAAGCCAAGAACGAGCAGTGGTTATTCATTCAAAAATGGCATCCATACTATAAAGTAAATAAAGCTACTATTTAAATAAAATAATGTACTTAGTTTACTAAATTCAGCTGTTTTTTTTTTGTAACTGCACAATTGATAAGCTGTTCTTTTGAAAGAAGAAGTTTGCAGAACTAACACAAGAAGAACAACAAGAGATTGACCAAATTAAGAAAATAGAAGCATAATATCTCTAGCCGAAAGGACATGATAGTGGACCACAAAGCTTTCTTCTAAACTTTGGAATTTAGTTAAAACAGCATTTCTTACATGGGGTGCAGTTTTGACTGAGCAGAAAAGTTTTTTATAATAACTAAGCTGAAAAAATAAGTCGTTTTTTTAACAAGTTGATTGAACAAATAAGTTGAAGTTATTGTGTAGACTTTAGTCCCTGAAAGTCTTAATGTTAATAAATGTTAATTATATGATATACACAAATAAGTATAAAGTACCAGCGGCAAGACGATGCTTCAGACCCTTCAGAACTGTTAAAAGATATACCTGACAATAATGAGAAAGAAATCAGTCAAACATGCTATTTCGAAGCCAGTGGTGCTGCAGCGACATTGATGGGTCATTTTTATTTTTTCTGATATGCAGTTCTCAATATCACAACTGAGTCAGAAAATTTGTGCTACATAGTTACAGTGACTTGTATACCAGGGAAAGAAATGAAGAAAGAGAAAAAGGACATCCATATAGGCGGAAGACCAACCAGAAAAAGAACCTACAACAAGTTTGAATGTTAAATGATACAAAGTGAAAAATGTACATGAAGAAATGCATATACATATATATTATATATATATATATACACACACAAACATATTCATATATGTGTATACTAATGTGTCTAGATAACCTGGATATACTTCAACTAACGGAAAAAACTTGCTGTGGGGGGATAAATAAACTTTTTTCTGCTCATCTCTAATGTAGGAGAAAAAAGATTATTTATCCCCACAGCAAGCTAAGGAACCTTAGGGGGAAAAAAGAAAAGAAAAAGTCCCACCTCTGCGCTATGAATCTGTAAGTTCCTCACATCGACAACGATGGGACTTTCTTTCAAAGATACAAATGGGACAATTCCAAGTGAAGCAGCTTCCTGGAAAGAAATAAAAATGCCAGAAGGTATGTCCTTGAATTTCTAAAAGAAAATGTCTCAGAAATAAGAGAGAAATAAAATATACTGTTTATAGACCTCAAGTAATGAAAAAGCACGGGGATCGTATTCCCCAAATCCATCAAGTAATGAACACAGGTTTGAGCCTTTTGATGTTTCAGTACTAACTCCCAGATTCTCGATGAGTCTATTTCTCAAGGATGCATCATGAGGGAGCCGCAGGCATCCCAAAACCTGTGAAAATTCTTCCATGGTAGGAACAACACCAGCTATAATTGCTTCCCTGTACACCCTCAAGACCAATGACGTCCTGCAAACAAATGGAGGATTCATAATAAGCTTAACGCTTTTCTTATTCTGGTCAGCCTCATCATATCTGCTAGAATTGGATAGAGTAATTAAAAAAGAAATTGAAACCTCCATGATTTTTGGACAAAACTTCAGTCAGGTTTACATTATACTCTTAAGACAGTTAAAGAACGTTGTTTTATGGTTTAATAATTGGATAGTTTCAAGTCAAATTAGTCCAATGTCGAACACTTCCCCATACCTGATAAGGATCCTGAGTCCACCTAACACAGATCTCAAGTTCATAGCCTCTAAAAACTCAACAATATAATTATTTTGAATGTTTACAATTATCATGGGATTGGGACCCATAATTCAATTTTGAAGAAATTTGTAAACTGCGCCAAACCTTCAATATTATTGTGTTAACAAAGGTCAAATGAACAATCATAAATTATATATATTATTTGAATTCTCACTCAACTTATTTTACAACATGGATTTACCATTATTATATTAAAATTTTATCTTTTTATCAATTTTTTGAAATGCATCAACTTTTAGCATAAAAAGGGCAATCACATTTTAGATGAAAGGTAATTACTTTTTTAGAAACAATTATAAGGGAAACTCAGTTTTGATCTATGCTTCTGTGGTAATCGTTTCATATTCTTTTAATTTCCACGGACATCAGAAAAGAAAGTTATGGTTAGTTTGAAGAACCATTACCATTTACTGTCTATCTGTATCCTTCCAGAGTTCAAAGACAAGACAGCTTCACCAAGCGTACAAGCATTCTCAAATCTCCGTAAGCATAGAGCTTCAATCAAATCAAATTCAAAAGAATATCAAATAAATTTTAATTAAAATTATGAAATCATGATGATTTTCTGGGCTGGAAGGAATGAGTTTGTGGTTGCTTTCTATATTGCTAAGAAATTTTTAGGAGAAAAAAAGGAAAAAAGTAAAAGGCTAAAAACTATGGCACAAAACTACCAAAGAGAAACAACATAATATACTAAAAATTTACTACTCTCAAGGGAATTTAGTAGCATTAAATTATTCAATCATGTAATTTATGCAAGAAAACAAATAAATGAAAATTAAGATACTAACACAGTTCTAATAGCAGGGAAAGAAAAATTCCTTCTGGTGAAGTACAAAAAGGAGAGAAAAAGTGGGAAGTGGGAGGGCAAGAGTGAAATTTTACATAGTTCTTTAACTCAAAATCCTCAGTGATGAAGTTCACATAAATTTTTCGTTCAAAAGAATAAATAAAGAGGTTGGGAAATTTGATGATTTAGCATGAAACTTCAGAAATTTTAAAATATAAAATAAATATATCATAGAATGTAAATTTGCAGTAAAAAGAAGGGGGCAGAAGAGAAGGGTTTTGGGGGGTAGGTGTGGGCATTTTTCGGTTAGCATTACATTTTACCTTCGCTGTGATTTAGTATAACTAAGCATACAAAACTGCTCTTTGAAAGAAAAAATATCATATATATACCTCCTTGGATTTTGGATGAAATAATAGGTTCAGTCTTCTACTTACAATAGCCACCACTGGCTTGATTGGTTATGATGATGTCACCATGTTAAGTACAAAGGAAAACCACACCTTTTTTTGAAATAAACAAAAATTAAAATGAAAGCTTGAGATTATTTACTGTTTCATATAATTAATGAATCCAATCTAACAACATGATGAAATCACGGCAATCACCACAATCTAAACAGCATCATTAGGTCACAACCACACCACTTTTGTCCCCGTCCTGCATGATCCAATCTTCATATGCCATATTATGTATATGTGCATCCACAAATAATAATTTCTATATAAGAAAATTGTATAATTTTAGGAGAGAAATAAACAAGCAGACCGTCAACTATATGATACATATAATACGCTAGAAATTGATTTTCTACCTTAAACCTTGCAAACCTTTTCAGCAGCTAAGGGTTCTTATGGAAGTCCTATAGAAGGGAATGTATTTGATAAGGCCGTTGAGAACATATCAAGGCAAAACTCTGCTAACAAGAAAATGACTACAGTATGAAGAAATAGTCGATATAAAATCTGAAGCCACCAACCAAAATAGTAATAAAACATGATATCACTTCTTAACACACTAATCCTAATGCAATAATATAATTAAAATACTTCACAAACGAAACCAATCAATATGAATAACTCATTGAAAAAGAAGTAAAACAAAACCAAAGCCATATCCTCAGGTAGTTTGAACACCTTTCAATTTCATTGATGCATATGGCACATATAAAATCCAATAGCAAATACAATTATCTTACCAATTAGACACCTGCACATAACAAGGTTTGGGGCAAGACCATCCTTTTTTGCTTGTGAAAGGAGCATGAGGCCAACTTCTAGGTCATCTTTTCTACAATTAAATGACAGAAATGATGAGATCCCAAACAGTAATTCACAAGGAAATATAACTGATAATACTTCTTGTGCCATAAGAAATTTAGGATGAGTGATTACTTTTCACATGCTACTAATAAAATGGAGTATGTGATGGTGTTCGGACATAAACCAACTTTCTTCATTTCAAATAGAACTTCAACTGCCTTCTGAAGTTGATCCCCATTACCTGCAGTGTAATTGACCCATGTGATTTCTCAATTAATTTTCTAACAAAGCAACTGCACCATGAGATTAAGAGTTTTGAAAACATCATTGTTTGTTAGAGAAGAAAAGACACAACCTCACTTTTTGACCAAGAAAGAAACATACGACCCCAAAGAAATTTAAATTGGCAGAGGCTAAAATTGATTGTTGAAAGCTTTGCTATGTAAATAGGTAATTATATTTAAATACTTTGGTCGTCTTGTGGATCACGTACGAAGATAATTGTTTCAATTTGTACACAGGCCCAAGTCGTATGCAATTCTCAAAAAAACTTGAACCTCAATATAAGTGGCATGACCAGGAAATTACCTGAGACGGCTTAGTAGAGTCTTCATAACTAAATATTTTTGTTAGATAAAAGAAGAAGATTTTATGTAAAAAATGAAGATACATGAGGGAGAGAGAGGACCTATGAAGATAGAAAAAGAAATAAAGTCCAAGATCAAAATATAATTGTGACGTCAATATGGAAATACTGGAACTTGAAGATGGGGATGACAAGGAATGAAGGAAATAGTGGAACTGCGGAAGTTTATGGGGGATATAGGTCATGGTAATTTTAAATAGCGATGGGTGGTCCACGGCTCCCACCTGATCCCTCAAAATTCCCTAGAGCTCTTGCATTCTCCATCAGGAAAAGCAAATAAAATTAGAAGGAAAATTAACATGTTTTTTCCCTAAAAGTATGTTATGCACAAGAAAAAGGCTGCACACCAATGTGTCATGATGTACACAGGATGAGATCATAAGGACTGAAATTAAAAACTCCTGTGTATGACTGTGACATAGGAACAAAACTTCATAACAGAAATCCTCTTAAGAAGAACAGAGTATCATCTTTACTGACTGGATAAGATTTGTTCATCCAAATAAATGATGTGGTATGGACATAATACTAGCTCAGTCATAAATGCTGTAAACAAAGGAGCAAAAAAAAGGATCCTCATATTCAATTTATCAGATTAAGATCAAAGCACCAAATACTAGACTTACACAAAGCGGTTATTAAGGCATTCATTGTTGAAACTGTTGGTTTTAAGTTCATGGATTTAATTTCCTCATAGAGCTCTAGTGCCTTCTGCCAGTTTTTTGCCTGAAAATAGGATAAACAGTAACATCATTACCATATTGAGTTCCACAGCTTATGAACCAAAAGCAAATTATCATTCATTTTAGAAGATGCACAGAGAAGTGAGAACATAGGAAGTCTTGCAGATATGTACCCATAAGACCATGTGTCCAGCACAAAACTCAAGGCAAAGACTGGTAAGCTTCTGAAATATGCAGTATGCTTTCATCCAAACTACAGGATTGAGTTAGTTTTGGCCAAGGATTTCTAATCTCATTCCTCTTAATTTTTTTTACTAATCTTTAATAGCATCCATTTGTCCATAAGCATGTGGAGAACTAATGTTTATGTTAAATACCTTGATAAATTTACTAAGTTTCCTTTAAACTAAATTAACACAAATCAGAAGTTAAAACAAGCAAAAGGAAAAACAATTTAGTAGTTTAGTATCCCAAATTTATTAAAAAAGGGAAAGAGAAAAACTAAAAAGCTTATTAGGGAAACTCCAAATATAATATAAAAAAATAAAAATAAAAACAGAGGCCAGAATGTTGTCTATGGTTTTTTTTTAAAATATAAGCACAATACCGTCCTAGTTAGATTGTAATGCAGGCTTGCTTTGGAAAAATAAACCAAAGAATAACGACGACTATATGTCTATATGAAAGTGGCATGGCCAAAACTATGGTAGTACTATGGGAAGGGGAGACTCCAATTAATGTGAACGCCAGATGGGCATAGTATAAAAGGATATGATAGATCACATATACATTGGCAACTATACCGAGTATGGACTTCCTCGATTAGATGAATAACTTGATCATATATACATTGGCAATTAGTATTTTGTTTTATTTTATTTATAAAAATGCTTTGCAAATTATAATAAATAATGCTAATAAATGCTACAAATTCTCTCAAAATTGATGTCAAATGGAAGTTCGACGTCAACACTGCAAGCTTCAGAACAAGATCAGCATAATTTTGATTAGTCAAAAGGCCAACTCAAGTCCTAGGCTAGTTAGCCCTAGACAAACGTATTAGGACTAGGGTATGCCAACAAGAGTAACTTAAGACTGAAACTTGAAGATCAGTTAGGTATGACATACATTGCTACAGGCTCCCATCAACGAGCTATATGATATGATTCCAACCTGCATCCCATCACTTTTGGCTTCTTGTAGAATTTCAAAGGCAGATTCTAGCTTACCAGAATGCCCTGCAACATCTACAAATGCACTGATAAACATCTGCAAGAAACCAAAGAAGTTTAAGTAAGCAATTTGAATGTCCCAATGCAATAAGAACAACCACAACATAGAAGTCCTTCTGAAATATAAATTGAATTTGAACCCATATGTCCTTGTTAATTTGATATTTCAATGTCGGAGAATGTATGAGTAACTTTATTGTCCCTTCCTTTACTGATATTCAATAAGTTGATTGTACAGGTAACATTCTACTCATAGACCATAAGAATACACTTCTTCAAATAGGTTGTTTACTGACCATTTAAGAATTGATTCCTAAACCTTGGTCATGTAATTCACGACCTAATGGTTTGTAATACACCCTTCTGATTATGCATCTGAGAACCTGTTGATATTCAACAATTTAAACCATCTGATGGCTGATTGCTAATCCTCTAATACGCAGTTTAATTGTCTTTTATAAATGTCTAATTAATATTGTAATTTAAACTAAGTTGTAGGACAACAGCTGTCGAGGGGAAGAACCATAAACTCCAGTCTTGAACCCTAAATAATCAAAGCATCCAAACAACGATAATCTTCAAAAGATTGATACTCAAATCATTCATTATTTACAAAATTTTAAAAATGATAAAAACATGTTAGAACAACTGTTAACAGTATAAAGAGAAAGCAAAAGAATAATACCTCATCAGGGATGACACCTTTTATTGTCATGTCACTGTACACACTGCAAGCAAAATTCCAGTCACCAGTCTGGCTGCTACTATTCACAGCAATGGTGTAAAGCTCTGGAGTGCCCTTTATGTTATATTCATGAATCATCTTGTACACCTCTCGTGCCCGTTCAATCTAAAGGAATCAATTAACTTTTGTAATAGAATAACGAGCAAGACCATGAAAAGACGTCCCAGAAAGTGATTGTGTAATAATCAACATGTAGGTAACTGCTTTCAGGTAAAAACTAAACAACCCTCACCTGACCAGCATTTGCACATGCCTTTATCAAAGCACCAACAGTGACATGGTCAGGGTCTACTGGAATTGGCTCTGCCCTCATTTCTGCTAACACATCAAATGCACGATCCACCGCTCCAGATTGACCACAGGCGGTGATAAGCGCGTTGAATACAACTCGGTCTGGCTTCACATTCTACTGCATGCAAAATGCAATCAGTATGAAAAGACCCCAATACTGAAATTAAATACCAGACGTGCTAATTATGGTTGCAGATAATAAACATAAATGATGAATAAAAGGAACTGAAGGCTCAGAATAATATAAAATTATAACTTAAACTGAAAGTCATACTTTAGATCTCATTATGCCATAAGCACCAAATGCCTTAGCAACCTGCCCAGCTTTAGCACAACCATCGATAAGTGCACCATATGTATGAACATTGGGTTCCACTTCAGCATTAACCATTTCATGAAAAACCTACAACTTCAGTAAATGTCAATGAACATATGATACTCACTATACAGATTCTATTATGATACTCGTATCAAATTATCAATACAGGTGAAGATGCATTATCTTTTAAGTAATACACAGGTAGTAGATGATGCAACTTTGACATTAGGCACAAATATTGCACAGAACTTGTGCACCAATAATGTCAAACAGTTTCCCCTGTTATCCCTTTAGGTACCCTGAGGTAGCACAATGGACATAAGAATAATACCAAACAACATAGGTATTAGTATGAAACTTCCGTGGGGGGGAATTTGATTTACTTGTCAAGAAGCAAGAATAGTTCCCAAGCATTGTCCATAACTCATCCATGACACTACATGTTTATGCTTTTAAAAAAACAATGACTGAATTACGCGGGTAAAGTTCTCACCTTAACTCATTCATTGGCTCGAAAAGTGGCCATGTGTAATAAATTATTAGCATCACTAACAAGGAGAATAACTATTATCAATTGTTGAAAAAGAAGCAACCAAGGATGTCAAAAGAAAAGTTGAAAACCGGAAAACACACACACACACACACACACATATATATATATATATAGAGAGAGAGAGAGACAGGAGCACCCAGAGAGGGCGAGACAATACCTTAAACATTGCATCAACTTTTCCACATTTTGCACAAGTCGATATAAGAGTAGTGTAAAGTTTGCAGTCAGCTTTCAATCCAGCCTCCTGAACAAATTGCATAACTTGAAAGGCTCCTACATACATAGGAGAGATATCGTAACTGAAGCTCATATATAGGTAATATTGCATGTTAGCAAGATGATAACAATTTACCCTCCAAATCTTGAGAATTTGAACAGACAGACAAAAGCATGTTAAATGTACTCAGGGTTGGATTAGGAATAAGCTTGGTGAAACGAAAAGCTTCTTTAACAGCCTTTTGACTTCTGCATACACGGAAGAAACCTGCATGATAAATCTGAAACCAAAGTACTCCACAAATTAGCAAGGGTGAAACAGATATAAAAAAATATTAGGATACAGGGGAATACCTGATCCATATCTAGCAACTTCCGTCTTTCCATATCTTCAAGTAAATCTATGCAGTCCATTAACCTAGAACTCAAGACCCATTTAAGAATAAGTCCAAAACCATTAATGTGAACCCTAAAAAAAGGTTTATATAACTGATGACTTCGTATCATTATGATCTCTCAGCACCTAATTAGAATCCCCGCAAAAGGGCCAGTTTCACCCTTCATCATTGTTCAATCAATCTTTTAATTTATATAAGTATACTCCTTCAGTTCTTATCCCGATAATAAGCATCAAATGTTTTGAAACATGAACAAAAAAACAAGTTATTTACCTCCCATCTTTAAGAAAGCGTTTGTAAGCACTAGATCTCTGTGAAGGATGATGTCTGTCAGTGATGAGATTTCCCTTGGGGTAAGATGACATCAACAAATTTCTGTGGCAATTCTGATGCAAAATTTCTTTTTCTTTTTGACTGGTAAAGCCTCGCCTTTTTCCGAGATTCTTTCCTTTCAAGAAAAGAGGCTTCTCTGGAACATCCGAGATGTGGCTTTCCTGAAGAAACATACATCCTTTATATCAAGTTAGTACGGTTAAGAATATGGAAATTCTTATATCCAGTTGTGTTAAAGGCAGAAAATATAACAAGGATGTTAAACTACATTTGACTAGACTCTCTAGAATGATATGCCTTAAATAGGTTTCCATGGAATAACCTGCAGTATGAAGAACGTTCTGCGTGGAAAATTTTGCTCCAATTTTAGAACTCCATGTCAGTGAAGAAAAGCTTGTTTCGCTAAAGGAAGCACGAGAAGACACTGGCTTCAGACCATTTACGTTCTCCAAGGATCTCATTGCAGACTGATTTGCTTCATAAAATGTGTAAAGCTCTTTACGACAAGAATCTCCACCAATGCCATCATAAGTACCAATTTCAACCTCTTCAACAGTTTCAAGTATTGGTTTATCACGTACATCCACTCCAGTCTCTGAATTATTTCGAGGAACAGTTGCAGCATTTAAATCAGTCTCACTCATTAGCATAGCCAACTCAGAGCCAAACTCAACATCCTGCTCATATCCTTCCAAATGCTTTTCGTCCTTTTTTGTACCAAAAGTGATTGGCAGCACATTCGGTTCAGACAGAGAAGGTAGAGAAGATAAATCTGTGAGTTCAGAGTTTCTTGAGGATATAAGTCCAGCAATGCAAGAAGTGACAATATCAAAACTAGGAGACAATAATGTGTCACTGATGAGAGTCTGTTCATGCATCAAAACATCTTCCTTAACTTGCAGTAAGGCAACTTTATCCTCAGTTTCATGGCTAATACCACTCATTTCAATCAGAAGATCTTTGTTCTCATCCACAAATCTATTCCCCTGAACATCTACAGGACCTGGCATCTACAGGATTAAAATAAGCATTAGAAGCTTGATTCCAGCTTATATTAGCACATCGTAAACCAATGAATCCTGTGTAGATGTATTTTCACTATTTTGTTACTACAAGTGGAGCTTACATTACAGAGCTATTACGCTTTCGTCGACTAGCTTAAAGAAAAAAAATGCGAAGCTGCAACCTTACAATAAATTAGGTTGGTGTAATCATGTCAAGATTCCATGTTCTTATTCTTCTTTTACCTTTTTTTTGGTACCCACAATATAAGATTCCATACCCTTTCATGTTGGAAATTCACATTAGATTGTACAAAAACTTATAATGCAAATTGAATTTTACAACTAATTCAAATTTTTGTATCTGTGTTCCAAAATGCTCCACACTAAACAAAAATACATCACTTTGTATTCTATAAGACGCTTGGAGAACATTTCTG
Organism: Panax ginseng; assembly: GCA_020205605.1. Taxonomy (NCBI): domain Eukaryota; kingdom Viridiplantae; phylum Streptophyta; class Magnoliopsida; order Apiales; family Araliaceae; genus Panax; species Panax ginseng. The sequence continues at coordinate 1,910,339 of CM035133.1, read as the reverse complement.
AGAAAATATGATTGACGGAATCTGGTAATTACTAACCTAATATAGTTCACCCTATCTGCTGTATTTTGTCTAACTGTAATAATGCAATGAAAATCAAGTAAATGTACAATACTGAACTGACCGATTCAAAATGAAAACAACAAAAAACAAATATATTTATATAACTATACAGTAAGCAAATTTAGTGATAATCACTTGCTTTTATGAACCTATGCTAAAGTTAATTTCCACGCACGCATATGCATGTACCAGAAAAAAATAAAACCTCCAAAACTAAAGGTACCGTCAGTTTGCTCCTAAAATACCAACTATTTAGTTTAGGTAATGTATCAAGTTGACACACACAAAAATAAGGTTCTTTTTTTTTTTTTGACGAACAATAGATGTGGTTAATTTTATCAACGGCTTACATCTATAAAAGGTCAAAATCAACGTCTAACATATCATCTTATTCAATTTTTTACATTTTTGAATTTTCCAATAATTGCATGTTTGAGGACTATGCAATGCAATGCAATGGCGACAACTAATCCTCACTCTATCCCAAAATATGAGTCCATTTTCCATTTTACATATCCCAAAAGAAATACATTTCTATAGAGCTAGTAAATAGTGATAAAATGTTCCTAATTTACTTACGATAGGTTAAAGTTAGTATCTTAGCTTTCATTAAATACTAATGGTATTTATTTAGATTGAATTAGGACATTAAATAGGAAATTGACATCATTTTAGCTTAAAGTGAACTACAGTGACATAGGAAGAAAAACATAACAATAAATACCTCTTTGACTTTCTTCTTTCTGTGGCAATAATTGAGATAGACGGCAGTGAGAGCTGAAACGGCGACTACAGAGACTAAGACGAACATCGATTGTGAACTCAAAGAGGCTCTGAGAGTAAGCCTGGATGAATGAACGTGAAAGCCTAGTTTCTTCCATTTTCTCCGGTAACGAAGGCCCGGAGGCCTTAAATTGTGTCCGGTACCGAGAAATTCTCGACGGAGGGATCCAATTCTATAAGGAGACACAAAACATGAAGAAGAAGAAGAAGAAGAGAGTTGAGTGGAAGAGACGAGAGGGAGAGCTTGGGATTTTGCAGAGAAACTCATTGGGATTGAATTGATTAGTGATTTGCGAATGAGTGAGAGTGAGAAATATGTTTCTGAGGATAGAAAGGGAGAGAGTATGAAATGACGGAAGGAACAATACTGGTGGCGTTTGTAAACATAATCCGTTTGTTGCTGACGTGGCACTACTCACTGTTTTCTAGGAATCCGTTTTTCCAAACCAAAAAAAGCAACGACAATAATGAGTTAATTGTATTTTGCATCCCCAACTTATTTTTATTTTGTATTTTATACCTCACGCTTTATAAATAGTTACTTTGCATCTCACATATTTAACGCCCTAACACATAACACCCTCTAACCATTAATTGGTTGATGGAGTGGCTGTTTTGACCACGTATTGTCTTTTCAAGACAGTATAACTCTATCAACCCAATGAACATTTTTTTGACCGAAAGGGAGGTAAAATATAAATACAGAGTATTCATTTATAAATGTGAAATAGTGTTAAAGTATATTTTATTTTTTACTTTTAAATGAATCTAGAATTTGAGGTGAAAAAAGAGTTTTTTTTTACGTGGACAGAAAAATTGGACAGGATGTATATTTGAATTTTATTTATTTGTATTTTTACTTTTATTAAAGGATAAAACACAAATAAATAAAATTTAAATACAACGTTTGTCCAATTTTCCTTTTCTTGTCCACCAAGAGTTTTTGGTGAAAAAACTATAGTCTAATTTAAATTCTAAATCAACAATGCTATTATTACACAAAAAAAAGATCACATAATGCTCATATACATATATATACATATTATAGATGCACGACATATGGAACCGTAGAATGTATAATATTATATATTTTTTTTTTTATGTGATATGGATTAGCGTTATTTATTCTAAATACCCGGACACACACTTGATCCATACATACATACCCGCCAAAATAGAAAAATTACAAACCATAAAAACTGCTCGCCCTTCTTTTGCTCCCTTCCGCACCGTTTCGTTCGGATCTCATAAAGCCTATATATATAAACTTAAGGATAATCAATTATGCCGCAAATTAAATACCAAAATCATAACCTTTACGCATTAATTAAACTCTCTTTCTTTCTGTCTCCACTGCCTGGTAAGTAATTTCCTATTTTTTATATTAGAATATTGAGTAGGATGTAATATTAATTAATTTTGTTTTTTTTTATGACAGATTCGGTCTTTATGCATTGAAGACTGATCAGAAAAAATGTTGGGTTTGTTTCTTTCAAGAGCCCTTCTGTAAGTACTGTCTCTAACTTTAAGCATAATATATTTATTTAATGTAATTCTGATTTTGTTAATATTGCGGTTAAAGGATGGCTCTTGGCTATATATATCCGGCATACGAATGCTATAAGGCAGTGGAGAAGGCTAACCGCAATATCGACCAACTTTTATTTTGGTGTCAATATTGGTACACCCCTATACCCTATACTTAATTTATTTATTTATTACTCGTAATTGTGGCCTACCCTTTACAAAATTTAGATGATATTACGTTGTTGTTTTATAGTTCCGGAAACATTTTGATATTTTTAATTAATATGGTCTTTAAATTTAATTTGTAGGATTTTAGTTGCATTGTTGACAGTTTGTGAGAGATTCGGGGATATTTTCATATCTTGGTACGAATAAGATAGATCCATTTTTTCCACTTAATTATTTGTAATTAAAACTATTGACGTGTGTGTGTTTATTGTGTTGGTTTCTTGAAGGTTACCCATGTATGATGAAGCTAAGCTGATATTTTTTATATACCTGTGGTACCCTAAAACAAAAGTATGTAAATATTTTTAATTTTCTTTTTTCCCGTCGTATACTAATTAATTACAAATAATCTATTTACACTTGAATTTTCAGGGGACGATATATGTGTATAATTCCCTTCTTAGATCTTATTTGAGAAAACACGAGAAGGAAATAGATAGGAATTTGGTGGAAATGTGGCATAGAGCTACAAAAATTGGTGCTCAATTTATGCAAAATGCTGCGATTTATGGCCAAACATGGTTTTTAGAGACTTTGCGTTATGTTTCTGCACAATCTGCGGCAAAAAATCAATCAGCACAGACGAGGAAAGCAGAGTAAAATTCAAGTTTTGTGAAATTACACAACTTTGCTTCTTGCCCATTTTCACAGATATACATTTTTTGGTGTTGAATTAGAATGATGTTATTTTTGTTGAATTAGAATGATGTCCGTGCATGTTTATATATGAATGCAAAGAATTTGGGTACTACTCATCTCTGGTGTATACAATTTTTTGTGACAAATCTGTATATATAAAACTTATTTTTTGTTTTCATAAAATTGGTATTTGTATAACTTGTTAAAAGTTGTCTACCTGATTCAAGTTCTTGGAGTGGCCATATGCCATATAAATCATGTTTAGCCTATTCGGGATGAAAATGCTGGTTTGGTATTAGTTTTGTGTACAAATAAAATGTAGTTAGACGAAATGAACGACCCAATCCAAAACACCCATTGCCCATTCCAAAGCTGCCCACCCCTAACAATTGCAGGGCCGAAACACCTAGCGGGGTTCATCCCGGCACCGGAATAGCCTTTAACACCCGTTATTGTGGTCGAGACGAAGACATTGAGTCCGGCCGCTATTCCGATGACAGAGCACACTATAACTCGACCAACTGCCTTTGCTTGCCGTTGATCAAATGCTATCCATCCTGAAGCAAAAAGGAAAGAAAATGAACAAAAATCTCGATCCAAATAGCCTGGGCCGTGTCAAGCCCAGGACCATCATCAAATGCTATCCATCCTGAAGCAAAAAGGAAAGAAAATGAACAAAAATCTCGATCCAAATAGCCTGGGCCGTGTCAAGCCCAGGACCAACAACAGTGATGGTGCAACCTCCAAGTGAAGATGTGTGTTCAATCTTGCTCTGCTTATTACAGCTTTGAGTGCTAGTGCTCCTAGCACGGCTCCAATGCACTGTGCCAAAATGTAGACGGTGGCGCGTGAGAAAGAAATTATGCCAATAAACGCAGCCGATAATGTGACAGTCGGATTTATGTTGCCACCGGAAACAGGGACAGTTGCGAGGACTAGAATGGCGATTGTGATCGAAATTAAAACTGCATGTACTAATTTTGGTGCATTGATATCTGTCTCGCCGGTGGAGATGACTATTGTGTCGATCATGAAAACTAATACCGCAGTGCCAAGGAGTTCTGATAGAGATGCTTGCCAGACCAGAAGTTTTAATACTGTTGGGTCGTGATATTTCCTATTTTTAGGCCGGTTATATTGGGCTTATTCACATAAACAATCTATGGGGCCTCTATTATTAATCAAGTGAAAGTCATTTGGAATGGTCACCACCATATTATATCCGTTTTAAACCTTTAAAAGTAAGGAATTCGGTCCGGTGAGTCAACCCATTAGATATTTTAATATCTATTACTTTGATTTGTGATGATGAAAAAGCATGACGGTTGACCAAGGCTCCTGCCGTGCATTAATGAGGATGGGATCATAGCCGGCCGGTGGTAGAAAACAGTGGCCAAAAGCAGTGGATAAACCTTATACAGTCGGCAGAGCCCATTAGGTCAGAGGGGGTGTCAGGTAATAGTGGGTGGCACAGTGATCCAAGCAAAGATAGTATAACCTAGCAAGAAAGCCATCGTCTAGAGGTACGTTCTCATACATATCATTTTTCAGATGCCCTCACATATATATTACTGAGAATTATTATCTCTCTCTAAACATTAGACAATACATTCCTCCATTGTTAACCTTGTGAACACATACTAATTTCTCGCCGAAGCTATCCCCTCGACGGAACCGAAAATGTCAAGCTTGTGGTGTTTACCGTGTTTATCTTGCAGGATCGGGACGTCTTACGTGATTGGGACGTGGCGAGAAGATCTGGCGTTAACATGGGGCGGTAGAAGAAGGGGTTTTTTAGTGTTCTCGAGTTATCAATCACAATATTTTTAGTTGTTATACATCGAAAGTTATAGATAAATTAGGGGTTCTCGTTCGAGATCCCCCGTGGCTCGAAGATAGTTGGTCTTTCTTTGGCGACAAATAGCATGATGGGCAGAAAGCAAGTAAAAGGCATCCCGCTTTAGAACTCTAAGACCGAAGTGGTCGGTGATGAAGATGGTGGACGAAGCAGATAGAGCTTTGGAGGTTCTCTGGAGCGGAGCGAGGATGTAATTGTCTTGAGCGAGGATGTAGGCGAGAACAAAGCATTCAATTATGTCGATCTAAAAAGCGTGGTACGCCTAAAGATGGACAACCGTGAATTGGAAAGCGATCTATATACTTTAAAGACATGTCTCGAGGCCGTCCTTGGGATCGAAGCGAGACCCAATGACCATTTTCCGATTGATTGACCGAGAAGGGTATTATACTATTGGTCTTCGGATTATGGTCAAGCGAGTAGATGAAGATCCAATGACCATTTTCTTGATTGACCGAGGAGGTACTTCACCCTATTGGTCTTTGGGATTATGGTCGCAGACGAATAAAACCGATCCGGGGGAGCATGCACCTCGAGAATACAAATAAGGCATTACGCCTTGAGTATCCTCACCACAATGATGAAAGTTTCACAAAGTAGATCCGTAAATCACACTCACGAGAATCCGAGGAGAGGCACGCCACCAGAGACACTTGTCTTGGAGATGCCCATCTAAAGTTTGTCGATTTGATTGAAGACACAAATGCACCCATATTCCTAAGCATCCGAAGAAGGTACCTCATCCTAGGGTTCTCGGGATTTATGGCATAGCGGACGAAGGAGTAATTCAAGAATATATTCACCCGAGAACACAAAAAGGCACTCGCTTTGAGTGTTCTCGCCAACAACGAAGGACTCGTCACCAAAGCAGATCTATAAGCCATGACTCGGAAATCCAAAGACTTAGGTAAATATTTCTAAGGTCGGTTGGCATTGTGGTCCAAAAGCGATAATAGTTAAAAAGAGAGGTGAGAGTCAAACACAAAGCGTTCTTGGTTCTTCTAAGCAGAAGCGAGTTCGTGGATATTGCATGCGAGATGGATATTCTATTTCGGTCATCAAGATATAAGAAAGCTATCAAAGAGTCGATCACAATAACAATTCCACCGGCACGGTGCATTATCAAATTTGGACACTCTGAGATGCTTGTAACCCGATGGCGGATGGCGTCTTTCCTTCGGATCGGATCTTTGGCAAAGAAGATCAAGTCTGAAGTGTTAATTTTGTTTTCATTGATGAGAATCTTTGTCGAATGACCTTTTTCGTCATCATTGCTTAAACATTTGGTTCCATCCGAAGCAGAGTATGTTCTTCAGGAAGTTCACACAAGACATTTGTGGCAATTATTTGGCCCGAAATTGTTGACCTACAAAGCACTTCGGCAGCGATATTCTTGAAAGAACTAGGGATTCAGCACAAAAAGACTTCGATGGCTCACCCACATTCACTTTTTCACTATATTGATTTTACCAGGGTGGTAAGTCAATGGTCACAATTGATCCTTATATCTTGATCCTTATATCTTGATCCTTATATCTTGGTCCTTATATCTTGATCCTTATATCTCGGTCCTTATATAATTGTTTCACCTCGAGTGGTAAACAAATGATCGATCTCACACTTCGGAGCCGATGAGTATGTGTTACTTTATTTTTATTTAAGTGTTGAGTTTAGTCCTTTCAGTTCAGTTAAGTTAAATTATGTCCATGAAATTCAATTCACTTCGTCTCATACATTAACTATCATATGTCTTAAACTGATTCATTGTTTAGGTTCATCTTACTGATATTGAATTATTGGCAAGAAACTAACCGAAAACATAGTTCACAATTAAGGAAATTGCAGATTCATCAGGAAAACTAAAACATTCATTCGATCTATTCATTCATGAACAAAAATACGCCAATATAGAAACATAAAAAGTTTAAACAAATAAATTTTTACATAAGTCAGAATGAAAGCAAGAAGAACGCCTAGGCACCACTTTCGACTTCGGAGTTGAGCAAAGTTGGGTCCAGTTGAGCAGCAGACAGTTTTTCTTTGCCTCTCTCTCGGCAGTCTTCGTAACCTTCCGAATAGACTTTCATGATCTCGACGTTAAGTTCGTCCAAATCCTATATTACGCACTGTATTCGCTTTACGAGCTCTTGATCCGGATGAGGACCCTTCCTCAAGCTCCTTTATTTTTGAGGCGAAGCTTGTGGCGTTTGTTCTTATGTCTCAAATCCTTCATCCTGGGCCTTTGATTGAGCCTCTCCAAGTTGAATAGCCGAGCTTACATTGGTAGAAGAAGACTCCTCATTCTTGGCCCTCGGAGAGCGGAGTTTTCTTCGACAAGCCTGCGTTCGAGATCGGTTAAAGTTTGTTGGTTTCGGAGGCGCCAACCCATCTCTTGTGGCCCTTAGTTCATCATTAGGCGTCTTCAAGTCCATCTTAGCTCGATCCAAGTTTCGTTGGAGGCCATCGATGACATGAAAAAACGTCTTCTCGATCGACCCTTTCTCGAGCAAGGTCGATCTCAAAGATATTGATCTCTGTCTCATGAAATCTTCCTCGGCTTCCCCATTTATGTGTCTTGGGCGCAAACATCCAAAACAAACATTAGCTGCGATATGTCCAAACAAAGTGCTCAAGTGAATACCCGGATATCCAATTAAAACGAAAAGACGAGAAAAATAAGGAAATGATTATTTACCTTAGCGGATAGCTCATCCCTTCATCGAAAGCGATTCCGTCCGTGTGATCTTTGAGCCGATGATCGATCGGCGTTCTTACGAAGGCCCCGAATAGGTCGAGCGGAAAGTTAGCATTGAATCTAGGCCGCAGTCGGAGATCCCAAGGCCTCGGCATGATAACCACGACACGAAAGGATCGGATCGCGTTCGAGCGAGGTCTCAAATCCTTTCCGGGGAAGGAGTTGGTTGCTTTCGGGAGGAGTAGGTTTAGCATCGGTCTCGGGAGAGGAGATTTGTTTGAACCGGGATCTTGGAAGGAGTGACCGATCACTGAGCTTGGGTGGGCATTTGTCGGTGTGCGTTTCTCTTCTGGGCCGAGTTTGGGCGACTTCATCTCGATCACCCTCTTGCAATCTGATTTTTACTGGTGATGCGAAGGGGGATGGTCAAGATTGGGGCACCCTAAGCTCTTGGCCGGTCAAAAGCGTTATTTTACTTTTCAATTTTTGGTTCGGAGGATGCTTCTTGGTCGAGCGATCGAGTAGGCCTCCTCGTCGAGGGACGGATGTAGTAGTTGGCTCAACTTAAGGGGTGACTTGGAAGGGCTTGGAAAGGTGTTGTCTGGGTTTTCGATTGCCCTCCTCTTGGCGAAGGCGGAGGGTCTCTTCAAGCGGCGATGACCTCATCGAACCACGGTTCGTCGATTCGGAACTCGTCTGTATATGTTTCAGGATTGGTTCGATTTCGGGAGCTTCTACTTGCTGAGTTTCAACGACTTAGAAGGCCTCCGGACAAAAATCTTGAACTCTTTTATCTCTAAAGAGCTCGGTTTGATCAAAGATACTGCATAACCAATACAACTCTGTGTTAGAATCCACAATATAAAAGCATTTTTAAAAAAAAAATCGTATACATATAAAATAGACCGATACTTACATTTATGGTCATATAACCATGCTTGCTTCGAGAGGAGTCCGTACTTCCACTCCTCCTTGGGGAAATTATCAAAAAGTTCCATCATTTTCATTTCTCTTTCTTGAAATGTCTCCAAAGTCGTGAGAGATCTTCTCGTCGGTGGGCCCGATTCGGTAGGGAAGAGATTTGGGGCCTTTGACGTAGAACCACTTTTCATATGCCATTGTTGCTCAAGGCGTGTTCACCAAATGACGCCTCTCGAACTTCTCTCGACTTTGGAGAATGCTTGCTAATGGCCTTGAACCCCTTCTCCTAGATTGTACTTATTTTGTATATTGTGAAGAAGGAGTCGAGAGGGCTCCACGCCCAATTAATTCATGGCGTAAGGCCACGAGGCCAAGATGTGAATGTATGAGTTCGGACTAGTTGGCGAACCCCACCCCGAAAACCCAAAGAAGGTTACTATGAAGATATGCAAGGGAAGCGAACCCCTTCTCCAACAGAGTCACGAGGCAGTAGTCAACCTTCCGGCCGTTGGTACATCTTTTTCACCGGATCTAGGAACCCTAATTGCATGGGTATCCGGGATGTGGTATCGAGACCGAATCCTCTTTAGTTCGACCTCCGTGACGATCGGGGAGTATTGGCATGCGAGAATCGCTCGATATTCTGTAGTATTGAGGAGGGGTTTTGGGATTTTTTGGGGAGGGTTCTTATCGATTCGACCCTTTTGGGTTCGATGTCGAGGCTCCTTCATGAAAGCGGCGATGGTAGGATTTGGTGGAGCGGTTGTGAGTGGGGTTACCAATATGGGAGAGCCTCATGCGAGAATCACGGGAAGCCATTGTTGAGTAGTTGCGAGAAGAAAGGAGAAAGTTCGAGAAAGTCGAGAGAGTTCGGGAAAGGCGCTCGAAATTCAAATGGGGTGTAAAGCTGTCAAGATTGGTAAAGTTACCTTTTTATCGATTTGTGATTTACCACGTTGTTCAAGGGGTTTATTAAATGTTAGTAATGATTTGGAATTTGAATAGGAAGGTCCGGTTAAGGTTCATGCATCTATTTGATAGGGCTTTTACGATTTGGGCCTCTATTCTCTTTTCCTTTCATTTTCGTGAACAAACAATTGGGTACACTTCAATTATCTCCTTATGGACCTTTAGTAAATTATCTTGGGCCATTCATAGTTTTCTACTAAACATTACATTTAACAAAAAACTAGGGGCAATGTTGGGTCGTGATATTTCTATTTTTAGGTGGGTTCACATTGGGCTATTCACATAAACAATCTATGGGGCCTTTATTATTAATCCAAGTGAAAGTCATTTGGGCCCGAGTCACCATATTATATCCGTTTTAAACCTTTAAAGTCGGGTCGGTCCGGTTGAGTCAACCCATTAGATATTTTAATATCATTACTTTGACTTGTGATGATGAAAAAGCATGACGGTTGACCAAGGCTCTGCAGTGCATTAATGAGGATGGGATCATAGCCGTAGGTGGTAGAAAAACAGATGGCCAAAAGCAAATGGATAAACCTTATACGATCGGTGAGCCCATCGGTCGGAGGGTGTCGGGGTAATAGTGGGTGGCACAGTGATCCAAGCAAAGATAGTATAACCTAGCAAGAAAGCCATCGTCTAGAGGTACGTTCTCATACATATCATTTTTCAGATTCCCTCACATATATATTACTGAGAATTATTATCTCTCTCTAAACATTAGACAATACATTCCTCCATTGTTAACCTTGTGAACACATACTAATTCTCACGCCTGAGCTATCCCCCGACGGAATCGCCGTCAAGCTTGTGGTGTTTACCGTGTTTACTGTGCAGGATCAGGACGTCTTACGTGATTGGGACGTGACAGAAGATCATGGCGTTAACAAATACCAATTTTGATGATCAATTCTTTGTATAACAATTAGAATGAAAATTTATTTATTCAACGTGGAAAAATAGATAAATAAATTGCATGGTGACGATATAATTTTAGAAAATGATATTTTCACTTGAATCTATAAGTCTCACGCATGAATATATGGAACTCACTCGTTATTTTTGTCTGTTATTTTTGTCTTTGTGAGACTGATCATGTAAAAATATCAATTTTTTAACTTTGTAATAAATATTATTTTTACGTTCGTTGAATAAAAGTTTCAACTATGAGAATTGAGAAAAAAAGGAGAGAAAATGTGAGAATTTATTTAAAAAGAAAAAAAATTATTTCCATTTTTCTTCTTTTTATGTCGTGAAATTCACAAACCAAACATGTATTAACTAATGCAAAATATGAGAAAGTTATAATAGACTTCAAAAAGAATAAAACTTTGGAGCGTATACTTATATATCTTATTTAATGAAAATTGTTTGTAATTAAAATAAATTCATACTAATTAATTAATACCTTCAAAGAAAGGAAATCTGCCAAGCGTAATCTATCCCGGATTGCAATGCTATTTTGTCTTTTCTTTTATCCAGTTTCAACTTTTTGCTGGAAGCTGTAACATGAATTTTATTTAAAAAAATATAGCAATAAATGAAAGTTCAAAATGACGGAAAATTTGAGAATTTAAATAATAAGAAGAAAAGTTGTGGATACGTACCAAGCTTAATCTGAGGTAGAGAACAAAGGGTTACTTCCACTGGAATGGCCATCTCTTTCCATGAAATCCCTCAAGGTTTGAGCCATATATATTTGAGTTGCAATGTATTTCTGAATTGCATCAATGTTATAGACTTATATATATGAGAGAAATTAAGAGCGAGGACTTGAACAATATATTAATTAATTAATATAGGGGTATATATAACCACATGCATGAAGGCGATCTTATTATGTGGCTGTATTGCATCCGGTTACTATGAAGTTAACTTCATGGTAAGTTGATCAATTGGCTAATACACTGATGACACGCAAAGAGAGATCATGATTGGTCAATTGACTAAAGTTCACTTCATGCTAACCACTCTCGGTTGTACTAGCACACAACCTCCTTTGTAATTACTAATATATTAATGTTTTTACTATAACTTTCTTGATCTCGGAATAATTGATTGTGATGCTTCAATCAGTTGCTCCAAAAGATACGTAAGTCGTAACGAATACAAGAAATTATTATTAGAATCAACAAAGTAGTTTGAATGTGTTAGAACATCTTTATTTATAGCATGAGAGTCTCTCCTTCGTAGATCAAAGATCATTCAGGTGAGGTGGACCCCATTTACTCTTTGTATGAAGAGAAACTTGTGGAACTATCAAATTAATTTACTTGTAAAAATATCAATTCTCTATTTGAAAAACAAGCCCTCTTCCTCACCTTGCGCTCTTTGCATGAAGTCACATTATTTGTTCACGATGAACATGCTTAATTTATATCCAAATTCTGTTTAACCAATTCAATTATCTTCCTTGATTTGTAAGATTTCCAATGCAATTTATTGTTATTATCAGTGATTGATCTGTTATAAGACAGATAACAATAGAATATCCTATATATATACCTAAATTGTTATTTGCTATGTTGATCAGTAGCATGCATGCCTACATTGTTCTCTTCAGTCCAAATTAAATAGTCCTTTATGGCTCATGCATGAGCAACATATATACAAGCACCTCAGACTAACTAGGCCAAACTTATATATATATATATATATATATATATATATATATATGGCTTAATTTGAGCAGCCCCGTGTTCAATATTTTGTAAGTTGATAAGGGTGTATGTATATTGGTCTCTGTCTATCTCTAACCACGAACTTAATACCAAAATTTACAAGTCAACAAGAGATAAAGTATATCCGTAACATGCAAACTAGACCCAGATTTTGTCTTCAATCCGTAGTCTGTTGTAGCCTTTAGGGCTGAGCAATAAATTAAATTGAAATTGAAATTGCATTAAAAATCGTACAAATTAAAATTGTACTAATGATTTCGATGCATGCGGCGGTTTAAGGTGGGTTAAAAAACCAAATTTACTGTTTTGATTTGGTTACTAACCAAAACCGCACGTATAAAATCGAAACCAAACCGCATCATGAAAATTAATTAATTATACAATTCTATTACATGAGATATGTTTCATTTAACCTTGTATTATGAACCTCCCATGAAAATTGAACTACTAATTCTGAATTTGGATGGTATCAATCTACATGATCACCATTACCATACAAATTTCATACAGTTATCCCTTAATTATAGAAAATTATTGAACAACACACTGCTTGAGCATATATATGTATATATACTTCATAAATTATATATATAGGGCAATATGGTCATACACAGTTATGTATATTTTATTTTTACATAATCTGTCAAAATTACGTCGTTTTGGCAGATTTATTTTTATATAAAAAAAACAGTTTCTCTCCTCTTAAATTAGAAATCAAAACAAATATGTCAAAACGACTTAGTTTTGGTAAATTGTGCACAAATAAAACATACATAAATTGTGTGTGCCATATATATATATATATATATATATATATATATATATATATATATATATATATATATATATATATATATATTTTGGATTCAATATCCTTTATGGTTAAAAGAATTGAAGTTATTGGAATTAGACAAATCAAGAAATGACCCTCTTGAGTTATTAGCGTGCTTTTGAAACTCGGTGTTGGATGAAGTATTACTTAATATTTTTTTATTTTTTTTTGCCTTTGGTTTGATCTCTTTTCAAACTTTAATATTGTGTGATATTAAATTGTTAATTTAAATTGGAAAAAATTTTGTTGTTTTAATTAGTTTTGGACCGTACGATTCAAAACTACAACGCACCAATCACAAACGGTTTCATGTGCAGTTTTAAATTTGTCGAACAGCACCTAAACAGTTTTGTGTGCAGTTTAGACTTCAAATTGTACCATGTTTACCTCTAATCTGCTGGATGACCGAACATTAAATCATATATACATACAAAAATATCATATTTTTTTTTAACGTGAAAATATCAGTTTCCTAAAGTTATTAGCCTACATCTACATTGCAATTTCCTTCTCTATATCCACATTCAATAAATTTTCATTCTAATTCTTATACAAAGAATTTCATTCTAATTCTTATACAAAGAATTGATCAAAATTGGTATTGAAATTTATAGAACAAAAAAAGGAATTTTTGATCTCTAAGTAACTCTTTTTTTAATAGTGAATAATTTACAACTTAACTTATAAATCGCATATAATATAATATAATTTTATTATTTTATTATTTATTATTAAAATCTTATGATATTACGCCATGATTATATTCTATTGGAGTTGTAAGACAGTTATCCCTTCTGAATCAGTTACATTCACATGTGAAAGAGGTTAATCAAATAATATAATATTAATTATAAAAACGATTGGATTTGATTTGTTTTATTTTATTTTTTAGCAAATGTTGTAATCATTTTAATACTAATAGTAAGTTAATTTTGAAATTCAATTTTTTTATAAACATTATATATAAAATAAATAAAATATGAAAAATAATATTATTTATAAATAAACCTGTGATTTGCCTTCTTCAAAAAAATTTAAAATACTAATCACTCATAAAACACTATAATTATGTGTCTATAAGTTAATCCTAGTTAATTATTACAATTGTATATTTTAATATAATTATATTATAATAATTATATCGTTTATGTTGTAAATACTAATTCAAATTGCTCCAATTTAATATAACTTACTTATGTTTCAATATTTTAATTAAGTGAATAATTATGATATAATAGTAGAATAATTTGTTACTATATGATATATGATTATTAAATATATTAATAATGATTTGTATGTGTTTTAATTTAGGCTCATGAGAATCATTATTAGTAAAGGATTTATATAAGAAATAAAATTATTACAAAATAATAAGTTACTATAAAGTTTTTTAGAATCATAAATAGTTTTTTGCTTCAAGTTAAATTTTAGGTTTAAAAAGTATTTTGATACTAGTTAATAAAATCAAATCAAATGACTTTAAAAAGTATTTTAATAGCGGTTAAATTCTAGTTCCATACCAAAGACCAATGACCGAAAAACTTAAGTTGTCTTATTATTATTATGTATATAGATTGCGACATATAATGTCGATTTTTTTTATTGTGAATTACATGAATAAATCTATTTGGTAATAATTTTACGACATGTTTGATAAAGTAAACTAATTTTATAATTTTATTCAATCTTATATATTGATATACAATCGTAATTCGAGTGAAATCTTTTTCATTATATAGTAAAATTATTACAAGTTGTCAACCGGATCCAAATTCTTTGAATGGCCATCCGAATCTACTGATGCCAGTGGAGCCTTCAAAATACCATATAAATCATGTTTGGTCTCCGCGGGCTGAAAATGCTGGTTTAGTATTAATTTTGTGTACAAATAAAATGTCGTAGACGCAATGAATGGCCCAACCCAAAACACCCACTGCACGTTCCAAAGGTGTCCACCTCTAACAATTGTAGGGCCCAAACACCTCCCAGAACCAGAATAGCCTTTTACGCCCGTTACTGTTGTCGAGCCGAACACGTTGAGTCCGGCAGCTATACCAATGACGGAACACACGATAACTCGACCAACTGCCTTTGCTTGTCGTTGATCAAATGCAATCCATCTTGAAGCAAAAAGAAAAGAAAATTAACAAAAAATCTCGAGCCAAATAGCCTGGGCCGTGTCAAGCCCAGGCCCAACAACAGTGATGGCGCAACCTCCAAGTGAAGATGTGTGTTCAATCTTGCTGCTTATTACAGCTTTGAGTGCTAGTGCTCCTACCACGGCTCCAATGCACTGTGCGAAAATGTAGACGGTGGCGCGTGAGAAAAAAATTATGCCAATAAACGCAGCCGATAATGTGACAGTCGGATTTATGTGGCCACCGGAAACAGGGACAGTTGCGAGGACTAGAATGGCGATTGTGATCGAAATTAAAACTGCATTTACTAATTTTGGTGCATTGATATCTATCTCGCCGGAGGAGATGACTATTGTGTCGATCATGAAAACTAATACCGCAGTGCCAAGGAGTTCTGATAGAGATGCTTGCCAAACCTAAAGTTTTAATACCAATTTTGATGATCAATTCTTTGTATAAGAATTTGAACGAAAATTTATTGAACTGTATGTTGATGTGGAACTCATTCATTATCTATATGAGATAGATCATATGAAAATATTAATTTTTTTAGCTTTGTAATACATGTTATTAATTTATGTTGGTTGAATTTAAAAAAAAAAGTTATTTCCATTTTTCTTCTTTTTATGTCGTGAAATTCACAAACCAAACATGCATGTATAGACACATGCAAAAAATGAGAAAGATATAATAGAAACTTGAAAAGGAAATGTTGACTATTTAAACTTTGGAATGGATACTTATATCTTATTGAATGAAAATTGCATGTAATTAAAATAATTTCATACTAATTAATTAATACCTTCAAAGAAAGGAAATCTGCCCAGCCTAATCTATCCCGGATTGCAATGCTATTTTGTCCTTTCTTTTCCCCAGTTTCAAATTTTTGCTGGAAGCTGTAACATGAATTTTATTTAAAAAAATATAGCAATAAATTATGAAAGTTCAAAATGTTGGAAAATTTGAGAATTTAAATAAGAAGAGGAAAAGTTGTGGATACGTACCTATCTTGATCTGGGGTTGAGAACAAACTGTTTATCCTAGTACTTCCACTGGAATGGGAATGGCCATCTCTTTCCATGCAATCCCTCAAGGTTTGAGCCATATATATATATCAATGTTATAGACTTATATATATGAGAGAAATTACCACATGAAGGCGACCTTACGCATGTGGTTGCGTGAGTTTAATTTTTTTCCTTAATTAACAAGTGAATAACTATATATAATTAAAAGGAAAAAAATGTATGTCTGTATTATGTATATTACAGCACATACAAAAAAAGCTAAGCTGTTTTTTTTGGGCTATAGCATGACGGTTTCAATTGTTGTCGTAGCTATCACGAAATTTATATGGCGACAGTTTACACGTCATATATAGCCCAAAAAATCTGTCGCCATACCCCTACTACCTACTGTGTAATACACAACTGTGTATATACATTTAGTCCTAATTAAAATAATAATTTCTTTTCTATAATTCGTACTACTCCTTTGTAATTACTAATATATTAATGTTTTTACTAAAGCTTTCTTGATCTGGGAATAATTAATTGCAGGGAGGACAGACTGTCCAAGTGCCTAAATGGAATTACTTAGAATAATTAATTCCTTGGTTAGTTAGGAATTACTACTTAGACTACTAAATGGCTTTAGAGTCCTTCCATGCGCCAAATCCTGTTGATCAAGTTGTATGGGAATTCTATTATATATTTATTAGATTTAATGTACTTTTAGAAAATTCAAGGAGGGAAATTATTTGTTCCTCTACGGCTCTACCCATTTAAAAATATATTTTAAGGGATTAATAAATAAATAATAACAAAAAAATGTGTGGTTTTTTTGCCTTTATTAGACTAATAATATTTCATTTTATTTATTTATTAGACTAAAAATCTGTGGTCGAGATGAAAACAAGAAGGCCTAGCACAACTCCGATGATGGTGAAGACAAAAACTTGGCCCAACTCTTTTCTTTGACGATGATCATAGGCCATCCAAATTGAAGAACAAAGAAACATCAAGCTACATATAACCTCGAGCCAGAAGGCCTGTTCAGTTGCAAGGCCAATGGTAATGGGCCCATTTAGGCCTGGTGCTATTACTGTGAGAGTGCAGCCTCCAAGAGAGAAATTATTTTCAATGTTGCTGTTTACCACCGCTTTGAGTGCTAGTGCACCTAGTACAGCGCCAACACACTCTGCCAAAATGTAGATGGCAGCGCGTGAAATGGAGATAAGGCCGACAAGTGCCGCCGAGAAGGAGATGATGAGATTGATATTGCCACCGGAGACTGGATGGACCGCGAGAAGTAGAATTGTGATGATTATGCCAATGAGAATTGATAACAATAAGTTTGGTGTTTTTGTTTCAGTTTCGATAGAAGAGATGACTATAGCGTCAATTGCGAACACAAGAACTAATGTTCCAAGAAGCTCGCCTATCGATGCTCGCCAAACCTAATAGACAAAAATCAAGTTAGTTTTCTAACTTACGAAGGTATCTTTTCAGATTATTGGTCAATTGACCAACTAACTATGTAATTATCGGATCCATAATATACTGTCTGAAAAAAAAAGGCATCATTTTCAATTTCAAAAAATGACCTTTCTTCATGAAGGGAGAGTAGAGTATATAAACTAATAGAATATAAGCTAAATTGCATGTAAAATATTGTACTAACATTTAAGCAAAAAAGATCATCCAGGCCCAGCCTATCTCCTAAAGTAAAGGGTGTTTGCTTCTTTCCTCCCTTCACTTTCCATTCATCTGACCTGAAAAACATTAAAAACCCAATAAGTGGCCGGACAGCATTACCCTCAAAAACTCAAACTTTCTAACTCTACAAATTAAGAGGGGGGATACAAGGGGCAGAAGTGTGAGAAAATATATAAAGAAACTTGCATTGGTGTAGAGGTGAGAGGTTGAATTCTGGTTCCACTAGAGAGACTTTCTTCATCCTCAAAAACCTGCCCACCATTTCCAGCCATCTCTGATTTATTAGAAACAGGAATACCAGCTCATTTTCCTGTTATAGCTGCCTGCCTGCAAGTGTTACCCACTTCAGTGTCCTATTTTATAGCCAAAAAAATTAAAGAGGATGAAAAAACTCACATATTAAAAGTGCTAAAGGTTCATGGATGCAAATATTTAATTAATAGTAAAAATAAAAAGTGCAAGCATGGATATATATTAAAGTCTGACACATGCAGTTATATTGTCCATTTTATTTTATCCATCTTCTGCTTCTTTAAATATTTTCAACTGCTCATCTTCAATTCATTTATTTCTCATTTTGGTATCTGTGGATCTTTTTTTTTAGCTGATGAATTCTCTCTATCATACCCTCTAGATTATAAAAATAATAAAATTAATATACAAACAATGTAATATATAATTTAAATGTAAAACTTAAGTTTTAATTCTTTTTTAATTTCTTCTTTACAAACTTAAAAACAATTTAAAAGAAAACGTTCAGTTTTCATTCTCTTCCTTTCCACCCCAAACTCAGAAACATAGTGATTGTGGTAAACCCTAGAACTTAGTATATATACAGTACTAGTAGTTGTTTGCATGCATGCATGGTTCTTTGTAAATTAGCTTAATTAATAGATCAATTAATCATGATGATCATATAGATGGGGAACAAAATTAGCTAGCTAGCTAGGTTCAGATAGATCTAGGTGTAGGTCTTATTTGGTTCAACAGATTAGTTGTTGCTAAATTCGTTTCTCTTCTAATTTTGATGGCCACTTTTAGTAGGTAAGCTTACTAAAAGCAGACATAAATAATAAGTGCATGCCGTATTTAACTATTTTTTCATGCTCATAAATAAACAAATTAATATTAATACCAAAATGTAATAGGAGTAACTAACAAACAGTTCTGCTACAGCCTACATGATACTATTTTTTTTTTATTTTTTTTTTGCTTTTAATTGAACTCTTAATTTTTATCTCAATACTTAAACTTTAACTAGCCTAATAAGTAGGGGACTTCAATTAATATGGTGGTAGCTAGGTTGGTAGCGATCAGTAGTACTGTCAAACAACTACATATTTATTGGAGATTAATATCAACAACATTTTTTTTAATTTGATTTTTCTCAAACAATTTAAGATGGTAATATCATTACAAACTAAATCCTCATAATCTACTCCCTCCATTATACTACAAAAGAGTCGTGTAATCAAATCAACCAAACAAATCTCAAATAGACAGGAAATAAGTTATAAATAAAATATAAAGGTCACAGTATCTCAGTCTTAACCACTAGGCTAAGATCTAATCAATTCAAAAGACATTAATACATAAAATTAATACAAAACTAAATCTACTGAGATGTACTTCCTCCATTCCAATAATAATAATTATTATTATAATTTATAAATCTCATTTTTTATATGGAATCAATTTTTTAATTTACTTCAGCAACTCAATGTGCTCACTTTTAAAAAAAAACATATATATTGCAAAAGTCATCTTCAAGGACAAAATCATAGACTTCACCAGAAACCATATATACTGACAATAAGGACTGGCCCAGCCCAGCCTAGTCTTGTTTTAGCTAGGATTGGCCCAGTTTTCGAGGTCCTCAAGGGTCATCGCGGTCCCTAATTTTTGCTGGCCGGGCCCAATTCTATTGGGTACTGATCCTCCGAAGTCTAAATTATACAACTACTTAATAAGAATTTCTGATTAAACTATAGTAATTACTTAGTACAAAACATCTTTATACGCTTGTAATGTATATGGATTAATTATAATTGTTGTATTATCATTAACAAAGATGTAAAAAAAATTGATGTATTAGATGTAATTGGAGGAAAATCAAATAAAATTGATACATAACCTTTTATTTTGATTATGAAATTAATTTTACTTATAATTATATTTCTAAATTAAGTGTATTAAGAAAAAAAAAATCACAAGTCTACTAGAAAAGTTGACCTTATAGTTATAGATTCAAAAAAGTTGGTTGGTAGATAAAGACTAGACATATCTTCTCGATTCTCATTTTATTTTATCAAGTTGGTGACTATTTTGAGTTTAAAATAATAAGCTCTAACAATTTAATTAAATGATTTGATCTGAACTTTTCGAGAGTCAATTTTGATATCGGGTTAAATTCGAATTGAAATAATAAGACTTAAAATTATTTTTTTGAATTATTTTAGTCCACTACAGATTCATTTAAAAATTTATAACTGAATGTATTAATTAATGATACCAATATGAATCATAATATACACATTCAAATATCTCATATTAAATGTAAAATTGAGGTGTTATAATGAATATCAACATATATAAATATATGAGATAAGAAAGATTATGTCTATAATAGATGTTAACATATACAAATATATAAGATAAGAAGAGACTCGCAACTATTATTCTGTTTTATCATTTGGAGAGTTCTAAGTTAATCCTAATATCATGGGATTTGTCCATATATATTATTTTTTTCGCAAAAATAAAAAATCCCAGTGTTGTTCCAATTTCCATAGTTTTAATTAGTCGAATTAAGCACAGCAGCCCAACATGTGGGTGCCCACCCCACCGACCTGGTTGTACCTCGCTGCATCTCTGTCCTGCTCTTCCTTTCTCTCTCCAAATTTTCATTATAACGTGGTTGGAAATTACTACTCCTGATACCATTTCTCCTCTGCTACTTCCGGTTGGTTAGCTGAAAGTAAATACCGGCGCAATGGCTCCTCCGCATGACGGCAACTCAAAAGCTGCAGCAGGCGAAGAGTCTGCTCGTCCGATTTCCACCGTCGCCATCATCATCGGTACTGTTTTTACTATTCCATCTCTCTCTATATATATCTATGGATACTAGAGTATTTTAGTTGATTGGTTTGATTTTTTTAAAATGAAAAATTGTTTGGCAGCTATGCAGACTGAAGCTCTTCCTCTGGTAAACAAATTCCAGCTTTCTGAGGCTGTAGATTCTGTGTGAGTTATCCTTTTTTATTCGCTTTCAGCTGATTAATTATTTGTTTCTCTTGGATTTTCGAAATTACCTAGTCTATTTGGTAGCTGTTGATTTTTGAATAGTTGGAAATCTTTGGTTTGCTGATATTTGATGCTAATCCTAACCTTGCCTTTGGATGCATTTGATTATATGTAGTACTGTTTTTGTTAAGTGTTGTCAATTTTTTATTTATATATTATTATTATAGTTAACTTTGATATGCTCTGAATAAATGGATCTTTGTTTTCAATTTTTTTTCTTGGGTGTACTATGAATGGCAGAATGGGTCATATGGATACTCATCAATTATTGAGTTTTATTTAGCAAAAAAAAAATAAAAAAATTATTGAGTTTTGTCTGATAGTTGAACTAAACATATGCAACCATAATCGATTTTATGCTTTATCTGCATGTTTACATCTGACAACAGTTTCTGAAATGTTCCCTTCATAACCTATTTCATGTTTTATCTGATTTCTTACATATTATAAAAGGAAACTGATATTTCTACAATATTTTTTGATATTTTCACAACAAAAGTGTCGCTATAGATGTATAACGACGGTTTCCTATAGGATTTATAGCGACAGTTTTGTTGTGGAAATATCAGTTTCCAATATAAAAAGTTCATGAAATGTTCCTGGGTCGATTTTGAAATTGAACTCATTTTGAGACGTCCTAAAAACGAAAGATAAACCAACCCAAATCAAATCCCTAGTCCGGAACAAATTTCGGATCAAATCCCAAGCCCGAATCGAATCAAATCCATCCAAATAAGGCCTTAAACCACTGGTCCAATAGTATCTTCTTGGACCATCTTAGTCCACCACAGGCTCACCCAAAAGATCATGATTTGAAGGTATTATTGGTAACAACTTAATTTCTTATATACAAACAAGTTTTTCCCATATCTTTCGATGTGCCACTGGGGTGTTACAAAAGATGTCCATTCTCAGTTTGGGATGGAGAAACATAACATTTATTCCCTGTATTGCAAATTGTGATAGAAGCTTATATTTGTGATCACTCCCTCCTTCCCACTTTTAAATGTCAATAAAATAAATCTCTTGATGTCCCAAAATTAAATGATAAAGTTCCAAATAAAATATTAGAATTTTAAGAAAGTTATACCATAACCATTTTTTGAAATGAAAAAAACCAAAGAAAGTGCGTCTGCAATTTACTTTTTCAAGTTATATATTGGGACAGCTAAAATTTCCAGACAATATAGTTACTGAAATGCCATTATCTTAAACTTTGTTTTTTAAAGTGAAACAGAGGAGTATGATTCTAACCAACATCAACTTTCAGTTTCAATATTATCTCTTTCTTTCTTTTTTTGATTCATTGTACCATCTTTTAATAAAATCTATACTCTGTAATACATCTCACTTATAAGGTGGAATGTGTGACTGTTAGAGTTTGTATGGCTTCTTCACTTATTTTTTAGCTCATCTTGCACACTATTAAACTGCGGCTACTATGCATTCCATTTCATTTGATTGATTTCTTAAATCTAAACTTTACAGGTTCCCGAAAGGGGTGCCTTGGGTCCGATATCATGGAACTTACAAAGGTTTGAATATTAATATCATATGGCCAGGGAAGGACACAGTTTTTGGTGAGTTTTTTGTTTTCATTTTTTGAATCTGTTAAGTTGCGGCAAGGCATGTTTCTTTAATGAATTTATTCTTCTAACTAATATGAGCAACATTTTCTTAGACATTATGTTGATAATGATATTATTATATCTCATATCTTCTTTGATTGTATGGACAATTATCTAATTGGGGATAGAGCCCTGCAACCCATAATTAGTTTGCATACAATAGTCACACAACACATAGCGGGGACTAGAAATAGCCCAAACTCCTCTTCTCTACCAAACTTTTACTCTCAATTGTCGATCTAAGCTATGCTACAATTCTTGTTTTGGTCTTAAGTAACTAGTATCTCCTTATTAGGCACTCACTCCTTTGCATAACATTAATCCCTTTTTATCCCCATAAGTTTAAGTAAATGCCTTGAGGTCGGTGGAATTCCATAAGTTCGAACTTGTCCAGTTGTCCATTACTCCTGGATTACCCTATTACTGACTCCAACATTTTATTTTCCAGGGGTTGACAGTGTAGGCACTGTTTCTGCATCTCTTGTGACGTATGCATCTATTCAAGCATTACAACCGGACCTTATCATCAATGCTGGCACCGCAGGTGGCTTTAAGGTAAGGTGGTTTTGCTTGCTACTGTTTTTCTTATTTTATTTTATGTTTCTAGAATATAATAAGCTTCTTTATTTTTCTTTTGGTGTTGTCCTCCTCTTCTTTTTCTGTGTTCCTTTGTTTCTTTCTTCCGTCTTATTTCCAATCTTTTCACTTTGGACTTCTTATTAGGGTAGCATTTGGGAGAGTTACCATTGTTTTCTGAAAGGGTTTTTGGACTACATTCTGAATTGATAAAAGTATTCAGTGATAATATTCTATAGCTAGACTTATAGAGGAAGATAAAGTTGTTAAAAGGCTTCTCGTAAAACTGTTTATCAGATTTTACTATTCAGGAAGTAAACTTTCACCTAAGTGCACTTGAAATTCACTGGTGCATAATTTTACTAAAAGGTCTTGTTAGGAGGTTAAGGAGAGATCTTCTAGTACAAGGAAGTTGTCCCAGAAAACCTTTGAAGAGTACTACTAGTTCTGATTTTTATCTTCAACTACATCTTATATTTTTGTTAAGTGTTAGTTTGACATCTTCCATTGATGAAAATAGAATAAGGTAATCTTATAGAGTAGTCCGTAAGCATGTCTCAGATTCTGTAAAAACTCGATCACTGAAACACATGTGCATATAGGTAGAGTAAATGGCTCACTTACTTGATATAGGATTTCTAATTGATGTTTAGATGTTTACAGGCTAAGGGTGCTTGCATTGGTGATGTATTCCTTGCATCAGACGTTGCTTTTCATGATAGGAGGATACCTATCCCTGTAAGTTTTCTTTGGGTTTTACTGCTCGACTGCTTGTGTCAAAGTTATATGAGAAATTATAGCTGAACATGTTATGAAATATTTTTCTGTATCCTAATTGATGCATGACTTAGAAACGGATGCTTAGGAGGATGCTTTGAACCACATTCTGCATAAAATTTTGAGTGCCATTTTGGAATTTCTGTTACACTTGAATCTCTTCCATAATTATTTACTAGATTCACCTAGCCCGGTTTTACAGATGATATAGTACTTGGTCTTTGGTCCCTGATGTTTGAAATCATTGAAGGATATGTGCCACAATTTTGTTGCTAAAACAATTAGTTCTGTTGCATTTCTTGTTATTGGATTCTTTACTCAAGCACTTCATAATATTTCAGATTACTTGAGGGTTATATATTGAATAATTAATGTGTTGATTAAACAATAGGACATCTTATGGTTGTCGTTGTAAGAGATAGGGATTGATGACTCAAGGAAGATAATGAATTCATATTTTAGTAGAATCCAAACTCCATTAATAGTTGTGTAGATGTGAGCCAACCTCAATTTGATCAAGAAAATCTTTAAGCAAGTCTTTTCAGAAAATTATTCATCCACCTTGCTCCATGATTATTGATTTATCAGAGAGGTTGATTGATTTTCATGCAAATTTTATTCAGCAATTTGCAATGAACCTGTACCTCCAACCCACTTTACTTCTCAGGTTTTTGACCTTTATGGAGTTGGTATGCGGCAGACTCTCTCCACACCCAATGTAGCAAAGGACCTTAATCTAAAGGTGATCACTCTAGACTCATGTACTTTTACAGCAGCAATAGAATCTAAACAGTTTGTATGATTTGATTCTTCTCTTTTGGATAGCTTCTTATGATTTAATCATCCATTGCTATGATATAGCCATATATGCTATCAAATCTGCTTCTTTTTTTTGGCTGTCTTCCTTATTTCATAATCACATTAGAGAGTTTTGTTGTTAAATGCCTGCTAGCTCACCCTTATATATATACCTCCTTTATGAGTGTGTGTGTTCGGTTATACAACTGTCGTCTATACTTTTAGCGACGGACAACATATAGCGTCGCTAAAAGTATAGACGACGGTTGTATGACCGAACTGTCGCTGGGTCCGTCGCTAAAGGGGAGTGATAATGTTTCCAAGTTCTCTTCTTATGCAGTTTGTCACTTTTGGAAGCACATAAAGTTCTAAAGAAAATAAGCTGAATGAAGAATGTCACATTGTTTGTCATTATAATTTGAAATTTGATTGTAATGATGGTGATGGTCCATATTGGTCGTAATTTTATTTTTTGACAAGTATAGGAGTATATTAATAAGGCATCAAGAAAGGGGATGTTACCCAAGTATATACAAGCTATACAATACATGGACAACAGCCCTACAAACCCTTCAAACAGGGCCCGGAGCCCAGATCTTAAAAAAATCCCAAACTTGCAGGCTAGAAAATAGAGAAGTAATATAAACCTTGGAGCGCTCCTTTTCTTCAATATTTACTGCCATATTGGTAGCATATTGTGAGCAAATATTGTGAAGTACCATGATTTTATTATATTATGATCGAAAATTTAAGTGATAATCATTGTTGCTGTTTCACAACTTTAGCTTTTGAAATAGTATCAATCCTACTTCTACCGCCGCGGACGGGGTGGGGGGTGACGGAAAAAGAGAAATGGTTATGAGGATGTTATGTTGGTGGTTGGAGTTAAGTTTAACAGCCCACCACTAAAGCAGTCAAATTCAACATGTAGTGAGTTTCGTGAGTGACATATGTGAGTATGTATAAAAATACAATTAAACACGTTTGTTGTTCTGTGAATAACACGTGTTTGATGTACTTGTAAGTTGTAACGTATGGCATCGTTAACTATATTTTTCGTGAGAACATCTACTGGAAATGATAGTGTCATTCCAATATTAAGGTGGATCCATCGTCTCAATCACAGAGAGACTCGTTATCGGTGGCCAGGGTTATAGTTAGGTCAAATATTGTATCCAACTTCTTTGTGGCCATATGTGATTCTTGAGGTTAATTACTAACTATACAAAAGATCATGATAGTTAAATTAGTTTTTAGTACAGCTAATTGAGGTTCTAGATAAATGCCAGCTTTATACTAAATTATTTCTTTCATGACACTATAAATGTCTCATTCTCAGTAATATGCAACATGTTTCAGGTTGGCAAATTGTCTACTGGCGACTCTTTAGATATGTGCCCACAGGATGAATCATCCATCATTGCAAATGATGCATCAGTTAAAGACATGGAGGTAAAATTTCTATTATCCTACCTCTCTTGATTTTCTATATATTATAAATTTAGGAAAATGAATGTTGAACCCTAAATACCAATCAAATACATTCTCTACGCCAACTTGGCAGTATTTTTAACTAAATTTTGTTCATTCATTTTTACATTAAATTTGTTTATCCCCTTCCTAATAGATGCAGTGAGAAAGATGTAGTTTACAACATAGGGCCATTTTGCAGCATTTTTTGGGTCATTATTTTTCAGTTGTCCATGTTCATGCAAATCCATCAACTAAATTAATTCTAAAACAGAGTTGTTGGTACTATGAACCTCTTCTGAGTTGTAATGTCTTGATCGTTATTTGACTATTGACTTTTTTGTTGGGAAATTTGTCTTCTCAAACATTTCGGTACAATAGGACAAGCATTATCCCCGAACCAATTTTTAGGTGTACCTTTCTTTTTGTATGCAGAATGGGGCTTTAGATGACATGAATAATCTGTTCTTCATGACAAGCTATTCTAAAGTACCTCTCTGTGAAGCTGTTTAAATTATATTATCTGTGGCTCTTTCCTCACTAACCTGTTTGTCCAAACTTCTACTGGAATAACCAGAAGGTTAATGAAGTTTTGAGAGCAGTTTAGTAGATGTTTGTAATAAAATGTACACCATGGAAATTTTGCTGATGCAAGTCTTGTATGCATCCAGAACATTTTTTCACGTCGTCTTTTGGGATGGACAAACAGGATGGCATTACTTGTTTTTTATTACTCCCTCTGTTCCCAGTCACCATTGATTTTCCATGCTTTCAAGTGATAATCTTGAAAAACATATGGTATTATTTTGCTGAAATAAGATGGCTTGAAACTTGTGATCATTGTGTAGAAGAATCTTGCATTCCTCAATTCATCATCCTATATCGGTCATAGTACTATATTCTGCTAGAATTTGAGAATACTGAGAATTACTTGCAACGTGTTGCAAATAAACTACAGATTTATTTATATGTGGCTGCTTGTTGAATTTTTGGGTTTCAGGGAGCAGCTGTTGCTTACGTGGCAGATCTTCTGAAAGTGCCTGCAGTGTTTATAAAAGCTGTGACTGATCTTGTGGATGGTGATAAACCAACTGCAGAGGAATTCCTACAAAATTTAGCTGCAGTGTCTGCTGCACTTGATCAAGCAGTTACTCAACTCATTGATTACATCAGTGGGAAGTGCTTGGCAGAACTTTAATCCATCTCATCCTGCTCCTGCTCCTGCTCCTGCTCCTGCTCCTGCTCCAGTTCAGTTCACTTGCAGCCGCGAGTCCAAAGTAGTTTTTGGTCATCATTTCTAATATATACGCACACGATACCGTTTGATTGGATACCGGTGATTTACATGTAAACGAATGATTATTCTAGTCTTCCTATTCTGAATAGGAATGCTGTATTATTAGTTGAAGCTCGGAATGCTTGACATATTAATTATTACAGGATGTTTGACCTATTAATTATCAATTCATGCATGCATGCATGTATAAACTCACAACAATCACACTGCAGATACATCAGACAAAAGCCCTACACCAAAACTTCACCAAAACCTTTAAAAACTATTCATGAACTTCATACTCCTCAACTAAACTGAACTTCATAAATAACACGACACTCCATCTCTCTCCCTTTTGTAAATAATTAAATATTCCAACCTATCTACATGCAAACCATACGACTCGCTATATATATACATGAGCTAGCATTCTCATGCTTAAGCTACAGTGGAAGCAAATTGGATTATTTTCAGCCTCTCCCATAAACAAACTTCTAAAGGTTGTCTGAATTAAAGCGAGAGGAGAAAGATGGTGAATGCACAGATAACGCAAGGATCGAAAGAGGCCAACCCTGGCAAAGCTAAGATTCTAGCTCTTGGCAAGGCCTTCCCTCACCAGCTGGTCATGCAAGAATTTCTTGTTGATGGGTATTTCAAGAACACCAACTGCGATGATCCAGAGCTCAAGCAGAAGCTTACTCGACTCTGTAAGATCACGCAAGCTCAGCTCAACTTAATTTCATCCATCCATTTATTTATTTAATTATTTCTAAACATATTCACACCATCTTTGTTTTTCATTGGCACTTTATAGGTAAGACTACTACAGTGAAAACACGATATGTGGTGATGTCCGATGAGATCCTGAAAAATTACCCTGAGCTTGCTGTTGAAGGGGTCCCTACGTTAAGGCAACGTTTAGACATCTGCAACAATGCTGTTACTCAAATGGCCATTGAAGCATCCCAATCTTGCATCAAGAAATGGGGCAGACCTGCAACAGACATAACTCACTTGGTCTATGTTTCCTCTAGTGAAGCCCGGCTGCCAGGGGGTGATCTTTACCTAGCACAAGGACTCGGGCTAAGGCCAGAGACTAACCGGGTCATGCTCTACTTTATGGGCTGCTCTGGAGGCGTGTCTGGCCTTCGAGTAGCTAAGGATATTGCTGAGAACAATCCAGGAAGCAGAGTTCTGCTTGCTACTTCTGAAACAACCATTATTGGATTCAAACCTCCCAGTGTAAATAGGCCTTATGATTTAGTTGGGGTTGCATTGTTTGGAGATGGGGCTGGAGCCATGATAATTGGGACAGACACGATTCCATGGATTGAAAGGCCTCTTTTTGAGCTGCATACTGCAATCCAGCATTTCTTGCCAGGAACCGAAAACATCATTGATGGGAGACTCACAGAAGAGGGCATAAGCTTCAATCTAGCAAGGGAGCTTCCTCAGATAATTGAGGATAATATCGGGGATTTTTGCGATAAGCTGATGAAAATTGCTGGACATGGTGAAAAAGACTATAACAAGATGTTTTGGGCAGTTCATCCGGGCGGGCCTGCTATTTTGAACCGCCTGGAGAAGAAACTGGAGTTGAATCCAGATAAATTGAACGCGAGTAGGCGAGCTTTAGCGGATTATGGAAATGCTAGCAGTAATACCATTGTGTATGTGATGGAGTATATGATGGAAGAGAACTTGAAAATGCAGAAGGAAGATTCTGAGTGGGGATTGATTTTGGCCTTTGGGCCAGGGGTCACTTTTGAGGGTATTCTTACAAGGAACTTAGTTGTCTGAAAATGGCTACTTGTTAATTATAGTCTGTCCATGTAACAAGTAGCTTACTGGTTGGTTATTTCCAATATTAGCATTACAGATTGATATATTATTATATTGATATGGCTTGGTCGGCCTAAACCCATGTAGTATTTCACATATATACTTGTCATCAAATATTTAAAGCTTCAATTCTTTTGGAAGAAGCTAGCAATTCTCTCAAGTATCAAACTAAACAATCAGCTTAAGTATATGATTTTAACAACTGGGAATTAAGATTTCCTTGAAATGATTCAGTGGCTGGCTGGCTGGCTGGTAAAACTATCAGCATTAAGTGCAATCTCTCCCCATATTATTAGAGCAAAAATAATAATGTTATAGTGAAAATATATTTTAGCGACATTTTTACGATTTGTTTTCCAACACTTAAAAACTACAAGTAAATCAGTTCCCGGGGGCACACAATATATAGGCCAAGTGAATAAATTAAGCAAAAAATTTAAAAATCTTGCGAAGTTCTGAAGAGCGCATAGTTGGTCAGTTGCAAATGTCCTCCTGCACACCTATGACCTAGATGACACTGATTTTTTTCCTTTTCCTTTATATAATACTATGGACTATGGTTTATGAATTGAGAAAGCTACGTGAAAAGCTCTGTTTCGGGCCCTGTGAATACACTTGCACTTGCAATCATGAACCACTGTGAGCACTTGTAGTCATTGCCCAATGAGATGGTGCTAGATCAGGCTCATTTTTTCTTTAATTTCTTTTTTTTTGTTTGAACGATAAGGACGCACTCCTTACATAGCCCGATACATTCAGGAAACGAATATTCTAATGGGTGCTAGCTCTAAGGTTCCAACTCATAGATCAACAAACTTTCTTGAACACCAATCATTCCTGAGCGGCGGGAGGGTCGATCGTCATGACCCCAATTCTTTTTTTATATATAGTATATATGTATATATATATATATATATATATATATAGGATTTTGAACATTTGATTGAAAATTTTGCTTCTAAGAATACTAGAAAAAATATCTTTTTAATAAATGTATTCTTATATTTTTTAATGGCGAACTTCTCATATACTTTGGTGCCGACTTCACCTTAACCGAATCCGGTCTTGATACATTACAATGGCTTTGTATATTGAAAATATTTCTCCTTTATTTTTTTCTAGCTCAATAACATGTATATATAGCTGGTTGCTCTATATTTAGTTATACTTTTATAATCATATATCGGACACTTCTTTTTCTGAAAATATTTGTTATCTGAAAATTGTTGTTAACATAATAACAAGTTCACTTCTCAGTCGTGTAAATATTGACAAAAACAATCTGCTGCAATTTACTTACAAACAAGTGGCATTAATTTTATTGATTAATTAATTATAATCTTCGAGCATACACAAATCTTAACTTCTCTATATATACATGCATCACAAGCAACATGGAGGAACAAATTAATATTATATAGTTTGACAAAAGAAATGGAGAATAAGAAAACACAAATTAAACATTTGACAAAATTTTACTAAAACTTGTGTCAAAATAACTTGACACCCATTTATTTAAATTGAGGTTCGAATCCATATACTGTATAGGTATATCTGCCATTAATATATACGGATATCATGGGCATTTGCGTTTGTTGTTTTGGGTGGTCATATTGGCGTAGCAAGCGCAGGATTCTAAGTTGCCAGACGTGCCGGGAGGGACACAGTTGCACCTGGCACAGCATGTTCCGCAGGCTCTCTTGCACAGCCTCGGCCTAGATGACAATATGCACCTTGCATCACAAGCTCCCCCACAATCTACAATTTTTTACATAAGTTGAAATTATTCAGCAAAATCAAAAGTACAGATATCAGTTTACAAAATTTTAATATTTAAAACAGATGTTTTAACTTAATAGTCAATGAATTTATATTGTTATTTTCAAATTCACTTAAAATTAAGATTTAGTGAATTCAGAGAGTCAAAATAAGACTATTTTCTGTTTCAGTATCAGTTACAAAGTATATTAGTTATGTAATATATATATATATGTATATGTATATATATATATATGTATATATGTATTATCTATAATGATTGCAAAGCATATATATATATATATATATATATATATATATATATATATATATATATATATATATATATAACTAGAAGAAGATATATTAGACTTGAATTATTACCCATTTTCTTCTTGGGAGTGGTATATGAGACAGAGTTGCTAGTCTGCATTTTCACATATATATAAATCAATGAATACACAAGTAGTTAGTAAACAAACATGCATGTAATTACTACTAGTAAATCAAGCTATTGGTTAAAGAAGAATTATATAAGTGAATCAAAGACTGTTTCCATATATAGCTTTCTTTGAGAGATTCATGTAATAAATGTTAATTACCACTTGGTTGGTTTCTGTTGCTTGGACGAGATCATGAAGAACAAATAGAGAGAGAAAAAGTGCAGCAATAAGAGCTTTTGAGATAGCCATTGCCGTTGCTGAAAGGCAAGGAAGGTTGAAGAGAACAAAGTATCAAATTTTGAATTAGAAAGATGTTTGAATTGTGCAAAAAGAAAGAAAGATAGGACTCTATTTATAGAGAAAAAAGAAGTTTGAAAGTCAGAAATGGAAGTATTGGGGGATGGTTGGCAACTAGGCATGCATGGGGAAGGGGAAGAAGAAGCTAGCCCACCAGAAAGAAAGCAGTGTGGGGCTTTAGCATAGTCTGGCAGTATGGCCTACTTACCTAATACACTTGCCTAAATTATATAGTACTAGTATAATCTTACTAGCAGCTGTTACACTTCTCTAAAAATGTATGGTTATTATTGTGATGGCCACTGAATATATGTACCTGCCTTAGTTGCGTTTCTTTAAAGCTGAATGGCTTACTGCATTTGTTTTTGAATAAAAATCGTTTGAATGGTTGAATCGGTCAAATGTTTGAACTGAATGGTCAAATATAATTTTTTTGATTGAATGGGCTAAACGAGTGTTGAATGAAGTATTTTATATTTAATTTTTTTATTTTACAATATTAACTATTATATTATATATTAAGTAATATTAAATAAATTTATAATAATTTTTATTTTTATTCAGAGGGATAAAATAATAAAAATATGTTATTCAGATGTTTCAGACATCAATTATCAAACAATTCTTTTCATTCAGTATTCAGAATTCTGTTTCATTCAAATTACTTAAACATTTAAAACTATTTCATTCAATTTTATCGAATACCCCCTTAGTTTCTAACAAGAACAAAACGGATGAATGTATTTAATAAAATGGATGGTTGTTGGGGGATAACATATGATGATATTAGAACTAATAATTGTGTTAATTAAAGTTGTATGATCTGGTGAGCGTACAAGCTCCGGAATTCCCCGGGTCTTAATTTGTGCTTAACAGCTGTGATATTCAGATAGGGCCTTCAGCCAAGTTGGCAGAAGATATACTACTAGTATAATGTTAAAAGTATACAATCACAAGTGACTCCTCAAAAAACAAAAAAAAACATAGGTCACAGGTTCAACTACGCCCATCTTTTGGTCTAGGGATAGGAGGCCACTCATCTTATCATTTATTAAACTTTACTACTACAAAACAAATGAAATTGTGGTTGAACTCCCAACAATGCTACACCTCTGTACCAACTAATTCTTCCCTCAGAAGGATAAGTATCAACTAATTGAAAGGTTAAATCTTTGTGTTTAATAAAAATGTACTACAGAACAAATTGTGGTTCAACTCTTAAATGCTAGACCTCTGTACTCAACTATCGTAAAATTAAGTATCAACTAATTGAAATTGTATCTTGCAATGTTAAAAGCGCTTTTCTCAAGTGTCAGGAAAAAAAATCCATAAGATTTAGAGTTCTTCTATGCAGACAGAAATATGGGACAGAGATATTGGACATTAGGTGTATCTAACTTTCATCTATTTATATTTTTACCCCCATTGAAGGTCAAAACATAAATAAATGAAAGTTAAATTAACTCTACCATCTAATATATGTATGTCCCATACTTGTTCAACTTATGCGGCTCCAAGATTTATGAAACCCATGCAAAGTCGAAGAGTATAAAATCATTTACCATAGTAATGCTGCTAACAAAGGTTGCCATCATTCACCGTTCATCAACTGATTAGAACACAACACATCCAGTATGAATCATACAGCACAGAATAAAGATATCTTAATTCTGGGTAACAAGAAGTTTAATTTAGATATCCATTAAAATTCCACATTCCCATCTCTACAAGTCATCCACTTAACTAATTTTCATTCATCACTACATGGAAGAACCCTTAACCAACATGGACTGTGCGGAGACCAGAAAACAACTAAAGAAAATAAAACACCATATTTAAGTCAACTTTTCAATGGCTGCATTCTCCATTAAACTACTCCGGAAGGAAGGCGCAATACAAGTTGTCCTCCAATAACACTGCAAGAAGAGAAGAACAAGAAAATGATAAATGATGGCCAACAGTTAAAAAGATATCCATATCAAATGCTTAGCAATTTGACCTTTTTACGTAGTAGTAACAGAAGTCTGCTAATATGAATGTTTGAACAATTTCTGAAATAAGAACCATAGAAGGCCACAGTCCATATCCCAGAGCAGTAAGCAGATGGCCACGAGTGTCCAAAACCTGTCAAACAAAACCATAAATCGTACACCAATATTTTGATTGCTGACCATAAAATCAATCATGTAATACAACATCTATGCCGCAGGGAAAGAGGCAGTTAGTATACCATATCTACCACTAGTGACTCAGTAATAAATTACAGTAAGCACACATTTTCTTCAACTTGAATAGTAAAGAACATATTTTAATGCTCAGTAATTAAGTTTTTCCTGCACCATGGAATGACTTTATTGATTACCAAATACAGTAACAAATTTTATGTTCCAATTCCCCCGCAAAAAAAAAAAAAAGGTGGGGGTGGGGAACAATGTTATGCAGTCATAGCAGGCTTTCTGAACAAACAATTTACCACAATGTTGTGAACACAAGCGTACTAGGTACCTAGTTGTTGAATGCACTCAAGGTTTTAAGCAAACACAAGGGCTGCACCACCTTAATTTTTTTCCGGGAACCAGAAACCCATCTTAGTTAAACAAACAGCAATCATATGACGCTCTCTCAACTCCTATAGACCCTAAAAGTAAACTTATGCTACCCTAAAACAAGTAAAACTGATGCTACTAAAAATCATTATAGGAAATAAATGATCAAATAACTAGTTGAGTTATGATACTGCATGCCTGCAATCACCCTACCAAGAATCAAAGCTGATAACTGAAGAATCAAAATACATGAATTAAATTATGTTTGCACTCCAAACAAGTATAACTAAATCAAACCTGGAGAACCCAATGAGCACAGCTCAAGAACCTTGCAACACCCAAAGCAAATACATAATGAGATGTGAATGGTTCAACAATCTGCAACCACAAAAAGAGGATAAAGGGGTAAGAAAAATAAACACCAACACTTGGTACTCATTCAAAAAACATCATAATTCTGGTTTCCATAAAAACTACCTTCGTATTTTGCATGACCCGTAGTTGGGGTAGCACAGAAACAGATTCTAGATATACACAAAATCCCCAGAAAATTCTATTAATTAAATTATGTGATGTAGATGGATGAATTAACAAAGCTAACACTGCACAAGGAACCACCTACAACAAAGTCAAACCAAAGGTTAGAAGAAATTCAGAAGCATACGCACCACACAAAAACGAATTTAATAAAGTGAAACTGGTGGGAAAAAATGTTCTGAAAACTAAACTACTTAGACAAGGAAAATACAGTCGGACATTCCCTGCACGCTTATAAACATAAAAGTAGGCTGTTCGAACATATGAGGCTGTCCAAATACTCTCTCCAAGTTAACTCACAAATGTCCAGACCCTTTTACAAATCCTTCCTCTGCATCACCCTCACGACTATTTCCCCTTTTAGCCACCAATTCTAATTTACCCAACTCGTCCTTACCTTGACTCAGCTCAAGACCATTTCAACTTGCTCGACTCAGCATACCATCTCTTCTCTCTCTTATTCTCCACCAACCCATCTACGATGATTTCATGGTGATTTGGGAAAGAATCCCACTTGACCCAGATATGAGATAACTCATGTAACACCCGAAAGCGTTCCAGTTGAAGAAAGATGAGTAGTCCCCACTTTTTCTCGTGGTTTTGCGGTAGCCGGAAAAGTTAGAAAAGCTATAGATGAGATGGGCCAAGACTTGTTACTTTAAGGGAGGGAGGGGGTTAAGGCCACCATGAGGGTCGGGATTAATATCATTCATATTCATTATATGTTTGTCTTAATTAAATTCAAAAACCTTCCAAGTTGGAAATTTCAGAAACAATACAACCAACGGAAAATTCAGCATTTATTTCACAAATTGTAGAACATTTTCTTCAAAGCAAAACTGAACGCCATATAACGAATGCATGGTTTGCAGCATCAATAAACACGAGTATTGAACCACAAGACAGAATTTAGAAGTATTAGGGCATCAAACCCAATACTCAGGAACTGTGTTACTCGGATTTGGGTACGGGTGTCGGGTGCGGGTGAAGTCAAAAAATAGAGGAGACGCGGATATGGATCCGAATTTGGACACGGGTACGGGGATACGGTATGTTATAATTTTTTAACAATAATGTTTCTAATTGTATCACCAAGTTTTTTTTGCTCTAGGGACTGAAGTGTTAAAATATAAAGAAACAGGGACAGAACTGAAACTTAAGGGGCTAAAATGAAAAAAAAAACTACAGGGGCTGATATATAATTTTCCAAAGGGCTATTTTGAACTTTCATAAAACCTGGGGAACTAAATTAAAAAACTGTAATTTGGAAAAGATATTTCATATCTGATATCAGATCAGATCAGATCGTCTCTTACTCTCTTCTTCTCTCAGATCGTCTCTTACTCTCTTCTTCTTCCTCCTCTCGCGTGACTCTTCTTCTTCCTCATCTCAGATCTTACTCGTCTCTTACCTTTTTCTTCTTCCTCCTCTCAAGTAACTCTTCTTCTTCCTCCTCTCGCGTCTCTTCTTCTTTTTCTAAAACAGTTGTATCTGTAATTTTATGGCCGGATCCCGTACGAATCCCGCACCCGTACCAATGTCGTGTCGACACGGGTACTTAACCAAAAAAGGCGAGTCCGAGTAACACAACTCAGGAAGTAATATTTCTTCAATTGGAAATACTGTCTTCTCAAAATACAAAAAAAAAGTGGCATCTCAAATTCTGGATTGCCTAGTGCCAAATAGATATTAAAGTAAAGTACACTCGTCCATTGCACATGATGGGTCACTCTTAGTGTTCTG
Source organism: Panax ginseng (assembly GCA_020205605.1). NCBI lineage: Eukaryota > Viridiplantae > Streptophyta > Magnoliopsida > Apiales > Araliaceae > Panax > Panax ginseng. The sequence goes on along the minus strand of CM035133.1, from coordinate 1,873,294 downwards.
AATGGATGAAATACGTATTCAATAAGATAATATCTAAAGTTAAACTTAGATACTTTAGACACTTCCATAAAATTTTAGCATCCCTCTTACTTCCAAATTCTCGAAAGCGAGTAGCATATCTTCTACCGTAACAGAACACACCCACTCCTCTCTTAGCACTCCAAGAAAGAGCTCCACAATCCCCAAACAACAGGACAATGCAAAAATAACTAAGCATGTGTCTCATTACTCCGCCTACATATAAAACAAATGTCCGGAGATAGAACTTTGTAAGGACTGCGATCTTGATAAAGATCATTAACATTCAATCTTTGTAAAATTAGATACCTCACAAAAGCGACTTTGGAAGGGACCTTGGCTTTCCAAATGTACGAAGCCAAAGGAAATGGATTACGAACAACAGACCGAGTCAAAAAAGGAGCAACTCTTACAACAAAAAGAACCAGTTGAATCTAAAGTACAGATGCACTTATCAAAAGAGGTACATGTATGAACATCAAGATTAGCAAATATTCCATCTCATTAGACTCCAAATCAATGAGATTCATGAAGAAATGAAAATCCAAAGAAAATGAGTTCTCTTCACGCTTTATGAAATTAGAAAAATTCTTGAGAACCAAATTACTCAACCCCAAACCCCCTCCTACTTAGAACTTGTGAATGCTTTTAGTTGAATCGGGTGGTTTGGACATCCTTTTTTCTTACATGCACTGTGTGCACATATTACTTGACCAGTTACGCCCTTTCTTGAGGTTCCATGACAATTATTTAAGGGAACCACTATTTCCACATGTGTTTTTGATATTTTCACATGATTCCTTTTCACATCAAGTTGGGACCCACTGTATGCTCATGTGAGAGAGGACCGTGTGAAAATATCAAAAATATATGCAAAAATATCAGTTCCCTTATTTAATTATAAAAAGAATAACTTAAAAGAAAGAGATGAAGTATAAGCGTTATTATTTAATACATTAGACATATAAGATATAAACCATTGGGGTTTAGTGCATCATGAGTGGGGTGCAAAAAGCATGCATATGATGGAAACTCACCACATAATATATTGCAAAGTTGTCTTTGTCCTCCATATAACTTGACCTCAGTTTAAAGCGAATCATATATATAACCCACAAGGTTGTACCCAATGTAGCTAAATCAATCAAGGTGTGAATATCATATTCCATGACGAAACTGCAGTACAGTCTAACAGCCAAAAACAATGCTGTTAGCTCCTGGGACTTGAGTGAGAGTCCTACAGTAATTTAAAGCAAAAAAACCAAAGTGTCAGCAAATTAGCAGTAAGCCTCTCAAAGGGAAAAGAAAATAACATAGACAAGAAACGTACAGAATTAATGTGCAAATACCCATAGAAAATGAAAAGAAAGAGAGAAAAAAAAGAAAAACAAGAGTGGCATTTGGTAAACCTTCTACAAATTGATCAGATAAAAATGTAAAGTGTTAAAAGAGGTTCAATCAACATGTAAATCAACTAACATTTGTCACAAGAATTTTTTGTTTTAATTATTAAAAAAAATGTTGTCTAAAACATATGGGATGTCGTTGATAATTTTTATACTGTAATTAGGCTTCAGATCTCATGATCTTCACTTTGAAATGTTATGTTTTCTGAATGCTTCCTTTAATTTCACCTCTATTTCAATTGTGGTTCTTTATTGTGCGAATACTACTAATGGAGAAGCAAGGTGTACTAGCAATCAAAATAGTAAGTGAAGCAACCTGATGAACAACTGTTTCAACACATTCCCCAACCTATACCATTTTACAACAAGTTGAGGACGCTCGGAACTCGCTCATGGAATAGTGTCCACATTAAAGAATTTTGCTACTTATTGGCCAAGATTAAGCATAGATCTCTCAGTAAATATGCTTGCAATTGTGAATATGGCCACTAAATAAGTGGATGCACATCTTCCATTTAAATTGCAAAATATGATCAAGAGAAATAGTTGACTATAGATAAGATACATAATCACGATGGTTATAACATGAATCTCATTAAATACATATGTAACGTGTAAGCATAGACATACATGTTAAGCATAGGCATACATGGAAGTAATTGTACCCCTCCACCCCCACCCCCTCCCCCTCCCCCCCCCCCCTCCTCCTAAAAAAACCCACACAAACAAAATGAAGCAAAAAACTATATCGTGCTTAGAGATGCAATAGTGGACCTTTTGACAGCATCTTAATAAAGTCAAGAGACCCAAGACACAACTATCAAGTTGACTGGATGATTGTAGTTGGTAAAAAGATCACTTAAATAGGAAGTGATGTAAGGGTGATTGACATAGGAGGTGACAAAGGCGACCCTTTCACACCAAACGGTATACTTGACTCAGCTTCCAAAACTCCTTCCTACACCTTGCAAGCGCCCACTTCTACTGAAATTAAATAAGAACCATCCTCCACTTTCCTAGTACATGCAAAAATACTTCTCCTCAGGAGGATAGATGGGGCGATTCTTAATAAAGTGAGAGACAACTTTCAATTCTGGATGATTGTAGTTAGTGGGATCTTAAATAGGCGGTGTTGGGAGGTTAGAAATATATCTTCTCTTGACAGAAAGAGAATAGGCGTTCATTTGATCTTGATCCTTGTGGATCGAGAGGGCGACTAGATCGGATCTGGCTCTCCTAATAATATCCATAAATGACTTGTTTTTGGTAACCTTTGATCTCACATAAATGATAAAACATGATTTCCAGTAATCCCAATTGACTTTACCTGCACAACCTTGACGATTCTCAAATGACATACATCAAACTCAAATAAGGGTCTCTGTTTATAATATTACACTATTTTTCAACAGGAGGGGTGGTTTAGAATGTTTTCTGTGAGGAAAGAGCAAAGCAAGTATTTTAACCCATGGTTTCATGCAATTAGCTTGATATGGCAGCATCAAATAAAAGATTTTGTTACCAGGGCCAGTCCAACTTGATTTGACTGAAGTAATCATAATGGAATGAATTACACATTACGGCTTTTTCTTTTCTCCCAATATTTGAGTCTGTAGTGGACTGCATTGAGATGCCACTAAATATTCAACATAGGTCCCACTGTCTCATGCTTACGTAATACACAGTTTACTTATCAGCAAAAAAAACATTATTAGAAGAATAAAGAGACCATAGGCGGCGGGGGACGGTGGACAATGAGTACCGCCCAATAACAAGTGGAAAAAAAGAACACAAAAAAAAAAGAGCAGCTTTCCAATATCTACTACAAAGATCAAAGATTGAAATGTAAGGCATCCTTGGCAGAAGCTCATAGAGAAGCGTGAAAAAATCCTATATGGCAGCAAAGCAAAAGACTAATAGTTGTCTCTAAAAAGTCGAGCACTATGCTCATTCCAAATCCAGTATAAATTAAGAACAGTAGCACACGTCAAAAGAATATTAGCATACTTTCTCCATCCCTCCAAAACATCTGAACCTAATAACCAAAAAATCCAATGCTGATGCGGAACACACTTATTTCTCCCCCAAAAAACCAAATATAGAGTTCCAAAATAGCCCAACAACAGGACAACGTAAGACATACTACACATATGCTCTAGCCATTGACTTTCTCCATCTTTTAGTAAACTAAGCTATACTAGTGGAGATACCCAAAAAAAAGAGTAGAATATTACCCAACCAAACAAGTTCCAAGAAATCACGATTCAAACAAGCCAACCAAGGAAAGAAACCTTAACTAAAAGCCCGCACATTAATGAGCTTAAATTCTAATGGATAGAATAGCAAAAACAAAATTAAAATGCACCTTCTAAACAACCAGATGGTAACCCAAATAAAATTATTAATATATATATATATATATAGCAATAAACACATCCAAGTAATAATTGAAAAGACCAAGTAATTAACACTTCCTTTAATTGCATAACATTCCCTTTATCAGAACAAGATATTTCACAACTCTATGGACTAAAGTTATAATCTTTCACTTTCCTGTCATTTATTAGCAACCAAAAACACCCAGGACAGGCATATAATACCTATTAAAGCGTGTATATATCAACATACAACAAAAGTATTCCTATCAATAATGATGTACAAGTTTTCTCTGTCATGAACTCAGGACAGATATTCTAATAGAATGAACAAAAACCCTAACTATTGGATCAAGCTAATCGAAGAAAAACCTTAAATTTGGCTAAAAGTCAGCAGCAGCACAATGATCTTACTTCAGAATAATAGGGTTTCCTTCAAAAAATTTAAGCTAATCACAAATTAACGAACCCTGATGAACAATAAACCCAATTCCCATAACAATTGATACAGCAAGATCTTTCCAAATCTATCGAGTAAAAGTTCCAATTTTTTCAGTAGAACTTGATTAATTGAAGTAGTGTTATATATACCAGCACAAGTTTTTTCCTTCATGAGCTTATATATAAGGACAGAGATTCCAATGAAGTGAACAATTTCAGCGGCAACAAAGAGGTTATCGTGATCATTAACGATGATTCGAAGCAAGACCAGTGAGATCATGCCGGAGACGACGGCGATAAAAGCCTTGACCTTCGGCGGTTGTCTCTTGGCCCATGTCAATACGGCGTTGATCGGCCTCCTCGGTGGTCTCATGCTGTGTCCTGTCCTTGTTTCTCTGTGGGCTGCCTGAGTTTCTGGGAAAATATATAGTAGTCTCGATATAAATCCGCTTCCGTCAAGATTTAAACTCAATATTAAGTAATTGTCCTACTAAAGTACTAACTGTAACATTGTAGTTTAAGATTATACATTAATTAAAAAAATCATTTAATATTATCATTTAACAATTAAAATTTATTTAAAATTTCATTACTATCCTTTTATAGAAAATTAAAAATTATTAATACAAAAAAAAAATATTAAAACAACAAGGACAAATAGGGGTGATATAGAAAAATAAATAATTTATTCTCTTAAAAAGTTGTAGACGATAAATAAATTAGAACAAAATTGATATCTGATATCTATCTATATTAATAAGATAGAATCCATTTTAAATTTAGATGGAAAAGCACAAAAACAATTTAAATTCATCCTAATCGATTTGGGTGGGAAAGTAAAAGGAGGATTCATATTCATTCTATTTGGTTTGGGCGAAAAATGGTGGTGCGAGAGAAAAGAAGAGAGAGGAAATAAAAGTGAAATTGTTAAAACGAAAAGAAAGTGGATTTCTTTACGTCGTGTCTTTAGGCACACGCAATTACTAGTAATTATAAATAAGATAACATAAATTTTATTTATACAAGTTTCTCCATTATAAATTGAGTATTAACATTTTTATTGCAATTAAAAAAAGGTTAATATTGAATATTTTAAGTAACCATTTTAAACTTTATTTGGCCAAAAATAGTACTTTATTTTTATAATAATTAAGAAATTTTAATAAAAGTACGTCAAATAGTATTCTCTGATTTAATGAATAAAAAGTGTAAACTAGAGTAGTAAATAGTTAGAAATTACATTATAATACTGCAACTTAATATACAAAATTTTGAAGCAGTTGAATTAAGACAAATAATATGGGAATTTTTTTTTCTATAGGCCTATAGCCATATTATCACCTTTAATCTTGAGAATTTTCGTTGTGAAATGGAAATATATTTTCAAATTTTAAATTAGTCATATTAATTTTAATTTTAAAAATATCACTAATAAACTTTTTAAAAGTTAATATTGATCTTATGTACATTTGCAGCTACAATCCATTCAATATTCACTCCATAAATTATTTAAAATAAAATAAAAGTTATTTTATAGTATAATACAATTGCGCTTCAATAGGGAGAACTTCTTATCGAAAAGTCATTTTTTTCCTCGGAATGATCTAATTATAAATATTACAAGTTATAAATGATGAATAATTATTGTTCAAAAATATTTTTTGTGAAGCCAAGTGAATTGAGATAAATAGAGAGGATTTTTATGAAGTATTTATTGTAAATTTGACTTATTATTTGGACCCCACTTACCTATTTTTCAAAATAATCGGAAGAAAGTTATCTCAGTTTTGTTTATATATATATATATATATATATATATATTATATATATAATAAGTTTTGTTTTTTATGAAAAATATAATATATTATATTTTATTATGCATAGTATCTGCATAGTATTTGCATAGTGACTACTTAGTAAAATCAGAAAATTTTCAATTGATCGAAAATCTTACTAGTAATGAATGATTCCTCATGCAAATCAAGTGATTTTCTATTTCAAATAGTATCATTCCATTCTCCTATAAATAGGATACTTAGTTTAGAAATAAAAAACACACCAGAATTAGAAAATTATTTTTCTATAATATTGAGCAAATTTCTTTAGAATTTAAGGAAGTTTTGAGTGTAGAAAATAATTCAAGTTTTCTTCAAGAATATCTTCGCCTTACGAGTTAGAAGTACTCTCCTTTTAAGGTAAGAGATATTATTTTTATTCAATATTCGTATGAAATATTTTCTTCCATACTCTATAGTATGTAAGTAATATTATTTCGTTTCAAATTCCGAATTCTACTCATTTTGTTAAAGTATTGATTTTATACTCCTTCAAATTAGTAGAATATCCTTAAAATTTGCGCTTCATCGAGTATCTTTTTATGGAAGTATTATTCTGAGCATTCTTGATAATTTTTAATCTTTTCATGTCATGGTACTATTTACATGGTACTATTCCCGAAATACTATTTACGGGGCACTATTCACTTGAGTACTATTTATGACAAAAATTGATTTCTTTTCGGTCCAAATCATTTTTTATACAATATTATTCTTGAATTTTACTCCACAAAGCAGTATTATGCTGACAATTTGAACATTATTAAGTTCTGAATAAATTAAATTATAAAATTTTAAAATTTATCATTGCTCTCATTTAATTGAATTCTTATATCATTGCCATCATCCTCATGCTTATATTGTAATGAAAGTCATCTTTGGTCCAGTAGTAGCATAGATGAATTTACATTGATTGGTATGATTATGACGAGAGATTATTCGTAATGTAATCATGACTGTAATGTTACAAATGATGTGGTAAAAATCCTTGACGTGTAGTGCATTGATGGGACGGTTGTTGGCATGATCATGATTATTGGCGATAATACTTAATAATATCTTAATCCATTGTGCATGAATAATTCGTGGATGTGATCTTAATGAATATCATTGGGTCGTAGTGCATGGATAATTCGGTGATGTGGATTATTTATCGAAATGAGTCTTTTCGATAAAATTGATTATAAACTTTTAAGATAGTATATATATCATTTCTACTTGATTTTTTCTAATGGATTAATTTCAATTCTGATTAAACTTGATGTTTATTGTATTTTATCGGTTTACAATTGTCAAGGCTAACGATAATTTATTCTGCATTATCTTAGTCATGATAATATTTTTTACTAGGCTAGTTGAGCTCACCCTTTTGCTTTCATTGTTCTATTCAAGAAATGAGAATGTAACCATGACTAGTTGGGGAATGGAATGACGGTCCGAGATGGTAATTGTAGTAGTCCTCACTATTTTATAAAATAGTGTGATAATAATTATAATGAGGACTCCATTTGAGTTTGGATATTGTCTGGAAGACAATATTCGTGTTAGAACTCTCAACTATGTTCTGTCGTATTTTACACGACAGTTGTATAATTAAGTTTGTATTTGTATTTTAGTACCATGTATTTGGCAACTCAGAATGGATGATGTATACCTACTTTAGGGCCGTCATAATTATACTCTCTTTTATAAATTATAAGATTATTATTAATTTTTATAAGTCAATTAGATACATCTCAAACTTAATAATTTTGTTAAGAATTGTAAAAATAATAAATTTTATAAGTAGTAATATTTTTTTCTAAATAACTTACAATATGTATTGATTAAATTTATATTAAATTTAAATTTAAAAATATCACATATTTACATCAAAAAAGATTAATAAATTAATATCGATTTTATAATTAAAAATAAGAATTTGTAGTATATTAATTCTATTATAAGTTCATGAAACCAATACAAAGATCAAATAATTACAACAGTCAAAATATACTTTGACTATTAAAACTTTAAAATTTCAAATTTGAACTAATATAAGAAACTTATTGAGTACTTACGTGCACCCAATAGAACTACATATGTGAATACTCTAAGTCCACTCTTTTTAAATTGCATGTTTTGGGTTTTATTATTTTTTATTAATTGTGAGAGAAAGATTTGGAGTATGACAATCTCTCTCGTTGGTGTAGATTGGGCTTTTTCTCCTCCCTGTATACAACTATAGTGAAATAGTAGTGTGGCACACAATTACTGTATCTTTAGGCCAAAAAATATGTAATAGTTCTAGATTCAGTTTCAAAATTTTCTCCATCAGATATACTTCACTGAGACTCCATGGCAGCCAATGGAGCATGATGATAAAACTTGGATACAGAAATGGACAAATACAATCTATACTGAAATAATGTCTGCTGCTAAAAAACTAGAACAAGACTAGTAGGAGAAAAGAACAAACACAATATAGCACCAGCAGAGATAGTGTTTTTCTACAAACACAACACAATACATACAAGTGAAGCCTCATTTCTTCTCTTTTGATCATCCCATCCCGGCATCTCTTCCCAGAAGACTTTACTATGAGGAGGTGCACAGTCGAACAGAGATAAGACAGAAATTTGAGATCAAAAAGTCCATGAAGCTGATCTTCTCAAGGGAGGCCTCATTTGTTTGTCTTCCTCAAGAGCTATCATACCCAAATGGGAAGGATCTTCCAGCATCATCTTTGCTACCAAGTAACCAGCAATGGACCACGTCTGAAACTTACGAGCTTGCTTGCCAATATATCGACCAATCTTACCATCATAATATTCTGGCCAGCTGTCTCTGGACAGCCTGGATTCCACGAGTTCAATAGCACGTCTTGCAATCTGAGGGCGTCCAGTCTTGATACATGCAGCTGTGAGGAGCCATAAAAGTACTGCAGCCACAACAATTAAGTTGAATGAAGACCTCATTGTTATGTAGAGTTTCACACATCTTAATTAACTTGTTCAAATTGCAAGCATTAAAAACAAACAAACTCAAGACTGTCATTAATCAAGAGTATACAATTCTTAGCATTCATCAAAAATTCAAAATACATAATGTGGCTTTCTACAAGGAGAATTGATCTTGGTCTTTGATGAACTAAGAAAAAATGCATACGTAACAGACTTCAAATTTTCAGTCAAAACATAATTAACTTTATAACTACCTCAGAAACAGCAAATTTGGCTGGTTTAAAACTAACATGGACTTGCGACTAGAGTGAAAATAGTTTATTCACTTTTTCAATTTTCAGAAGTTACACAGCCTCGAAAATTTTTAAGTTGACAACCAAAAAACACAAACATTTAGGTTTACAAAATATTACTTCAATATGATTATGATTACATCTTGATAACTAACTATACTCTGTTGTCTGGAAATCACAGTTCTTTCAAAAAGCCGATCATCAATTTAAGACAAAACCTGATTTTATTACAAAGAGAGCCTTGTAATATAGAATCATACCTGGCCAAGACCCCCCATTGTGGTAACTCCATCTGGTATTCTTTGGATCACATCCTGTCACGATCCTCCACTCATGGCTTTCTATTGCAGGATAACAAACCTTCAGAGGCATCTCTCCAACCAACTCCTCCCAACGTGATTCTATGAGGTCCATAATTGCAGTGGATTGTTCAGGGGTTGCTAACGATGCTAATATTGCAACACAATTGCCTAAGCAAAACCAACGGAAATCCATTTTGGAAGGGCCAACATTTCCAATGAAGTAGCCACCGTGTGTTGGCATAAAATCAAAAATCCATTCTGGAAGAGAATCTGGAATCACATTGAACTTGTTGACTGCAGTGTGAGAATATTCTTCGGTTTTATATCTATATATATCATTCAGCTGTTTCAGATCTAACCAAAAGTAATTTCTCATGTGATAGCTCAAGGCATGGAGACGCTTAACTATTCTTTCTACAAACTCCTTCCCCTCAGCATCTTGCTTCAGTAAAAGTAAAGCACATCTTAAGGCCATGAAGAAAAGTGCCTGTATTTCAATTGGATACCCATAAACACCCTGCAGATATGTACATAACAAAGTATAACGTCAGAAAAGAATATCCAGAGTATCCAAACAATGAGCACTTTATTAAAAAACAAAAAGAGAAACTTTTATTTGAACTTATTACTTATTTAGAGCATATGCAATGTAAACAAAGTGTAATTAAAGCTTCTTTGGATCATATATGGTTGTTTAAGTTACTTCATCTCTCAAATCTACCTAATCCAGAATCAGCATGTTTTATACGGTCCTTGGAATACTGTAGTTATATCATGACTACATGAAGTCTTGGATCAGATTCTAACTTCAGTGAACAATCTGCCTGACAACTACATTACAGGCACATTGGGATGCGAAAATGTAACCAATTTAGAGGAACTAGTTTATGTGCAGAACCATAAAATAAAAACACAGTAAAAAACATTGTTCCAAATAAAAGAGCTAGTATTAAGTTCTATCATACCAGTAGTCCTGCAAAGCCAATAACTTTAAAAATAAAAGTAAAAAATTTCAGTTATATACAAAAGATCACAGTATAATTTTTAGACTCTCTCTCACACTCATGAGATGCTCACCAAAATGCTCTTCCATCTGAACAAGATGTCTAAACATGCAATCACCCAACTTTGCGGCAAACTTTTACCTTGTCATAGCCTCTAGGTTGATCAAATCAAACAGGTTAAATTTTCAACCTAAAATTATGTTATTAGTTCTATTTATTAACATGAACCCACTAATCCATACACATACATACACACACACACACACACATATATACACACACACACACACACTCAAGCCAGTCAACAAATATATACCACACTGTACATCTATATCAATCCAGTCTTAGCCACCCGATAAACTTACACATTCATGTTACCATTATAAATTAAAATACCATTACATATGAAAAGCCTACGATAATCCGGAGGTGTTTGCTAATTTAATACAACAATAGTTCTCTATCTCATCAACTGATTGCAGTTAGAAATGAGGTCAAACAATTAGAAAGTAGAGACTGAAGTGTTAACCTACAAATAGCTATATAAGCAAAAAAAATAAGTAATTTGAAACATACCATTCTCCTATCAATCATACAGCATCCATCAGCACAAAGAAGAGTTGGGAATGTGTCGAAACCCTCTGAAAGACATAAACTAAGTATCAGGCGCATACCCTTCTGGCATTCAGGCTTTTCTGCCAAGGAAGTGTCTCCTGTGGACTTTGTGTATGCCCGAAGTAATATGATCCACCAAAATCCAGAATCAATAGGCGCCACTCTTCCAATTGCACTCTCACCAAAATCTGCCATTAAAGTCTCTGTATTCCTGACAGGATCATGGAGTACTTTAAAACTAGCAGGCATCACACCCTCTCCTAGCTGGAAACGATCAATCTTTTTCTCCCATGACTGAAGACGAAGAGTCTTCAAAAGAAAATTCTTAACAATTTCAGGTTCCCCATTCATCAGAAATGCCAATGCACTTGGGACAAAGTCTCTCACAAAGACCTACACGGATACAAAAAACTAACATAATTCCACAAAAATATGAAGAGAGTATTGGGGAAAAGAACATAAGAGCAGACAGGAAATCAAATGCTTATACAATCCTACATTGTCAAAGAAACAAATATCAGGGAATTTATTACTGGTTATGATATACTATGGATTGGCCAGTTTTGTATGCACAGAAAGTGTAAGTTTTCAGGGGAAAAGTTTACTACTTTGTTTGGTGTATAACATTTCTAGTTGGGAGACAAAAAGGGAATCTATAACATAACAAGTTTTATCTACTTCTGTTCTGGGTTTCAATAGAATAAATAAATCATCTCAGAACTGTTATTAGCTTGTATCTATCTAACTGATTCAAGTTTCCTTTTCTCCCTTCTCCCATCTCCTTTCAAGTCTGAATATATTGAACTACCTTGAAGAAACTCTAAAAAACTTATATCAGCAAGGAGCATAGGATAAAGCTCGTCTTATTGACCAAATTAAGGCATACAAGATTCCAAGGTTACAAAATGAATCAATTGGGATAAAATGGTTATCTTATCCTCTTTTTCTCATTACAAGTTCAAAATCTAAAGCAACAGTTCACTAGCTAATGTATAATTCCATTATAGCACCACCCTATGAGGAGGAAAGCTGCAGGTTCGAGCACCACCGTCAGTCCACTCAACTAATCATGAAAGTTAAAGTATCCTAAATATGGATTATAAATTGACCACTTTAAAGTGACAGCTCAACTCAAAATTAATCAGTTGAATAATGATATAGAAACATTGAGATGTAATGTGCAGCAAAATTAATCATTTAATATAAGATTTTTTACACACAGAAAATCTATTTGTTAAGAAAGGAAAAACTGAAGCATTACTTTCAAAATATAATAAATGAAACTTTGACTGCAAAATGAAGTTTCCTGAGGTTTATGTGCACAAGAATAAAACAATGCAGATGGTTGTAACTTAATAAAAGTATAACACTATCCAAAAGGAGATCGGCCAGACAGCGGAAAAGGGATATTGAGCATGCTCACCTGATCATAGTTGAGTTTCTCTTCAGAACTATCCATTGCTGCAATAGTCCCAACTGGTTGGCCGCGGAAAAAAACCATCGTACGCCTTAACGAGTCCCAAGCCTCTGCAATCATTGGATGCGGATCAAGCCCAAACTGCGACCTCGGGGTATCAAAACCAGACCTTCTGCCAGGCGAATATAAGCCATCAAAATGGTCTATAGCTCGAAAAGTGTTGTCTGCTCTGGATGAGACATGGGGAGAAATGCCAGGCAAATCAACAAGTGACCTCTCATCAAATGATCTCTGTCTTTCCATATTCAAATTCCTAGGCTTATCTGGTAATCTCGAGAAATCATATTCTTCAATTTCACCGATGCTAAATGAAGTGTCTACATTTTTTACATTACCCCTTGGAGTCGCATCCACCGAAAGTGTAGACATCCTTGAAATTCTCAATTAGCAAAATAGAGTAATTCAATGGTGATCAAATGGTCAACAATCTGCATGTTTCAGCAAAAGCCGAGGATTAAATGTAAACAAATCAATGTATACATACACATGCATATTTAACTCATACTAAACAGTAGGTCTAACATGCTAAGCACTAGTACTAAATCCTACCCCCCATTTCTTCCTCATATCCCAAATGGGATTTGACTAAAGAACTAGGACCAATACCCATTTACTCAATATGATATCTTGAAAACCTAGACAAAACAGGACAAGAGTAAGTGTTGATACTTCGTGCAGTATGGCTGAAATCAAAGGATATGACTACGGCCAAATAGGCCAAGTAATTTGAATACGGATCATTTGATATTGATCAAAAAGCGTTGACATTCTTGAAATTCTAATGCAGACATTCTTGAAATTCTCAATTATCAAACCAGAGTAAATCAACGGGGATCAAATGCTCTATAATCTGGATGTTTCAGCAAAAACCAGGAACTAATCCTAAACAAATCAATATGTACACACATACATGCAATTTTAACACATACTAACACTATGCCTAACATGCAGGGTACTATGAATAAATCTCAAAAAAGAAAACCCAAAATTAGAAAATAAAAAACTAGGATCAAAACCGATTCACCTAACAATGTCATATCTTAAAAACTTATCAAAAACAGGAGAAAAGAAACAAAAATAAAAACCAATTGAAATCCTCACTGTTTCACTTCTTTCATTACCACGAACATTACCTAATTCCAATTTACTTAAATTCAACCAAAAATGAATCATGAATGACGAAACTCTGATAAATTCTTGTCTAATGTTCACAAAAATCAAAAAACCCACCAGACCATGAACGAATTGGATCAAAAGAACCAAAAACCCAGAACGTAAAACACTCACAGAAGCGCCGGATCAAGTAAAGATGCTAGCAACACATGCAAGAATCAAAAGGAAATGCTGATTCATGGAAAAAAAATCACAGATATCAAAGCATAACAGTAGGGGTTAAACTTACACAAGATTTGAGTACGTGGCGAAGGGAATGAAGCAATATAGCCGCAGAGAGAGAAAAATACAAGTAAGATCACGGCTAAATTGTGAACCTATATGAAATAAAATGGCAATGGGGTCATATAACTCAACCGTCTGGTGGGTCACGGCAGAGCTAAACACAGATATTTAAATTACTCGCTGATTATATGTGGAAAGGGAATCGAGGCAAGCTTAAGGTGTGTCACGTTTTATTTTACTTTTCCATTTTTGGTATTTATTATATTAGTCAAATGATTATGATTATTTTTAATTTTTAAAATAATAATTTTATGTTTAATACTAATGCTTTTACATAAATTGTAATACTAACTATTGCATATAGAATTAAATAAATAAATGTTAATTTTTATAATTTAAAATTTCATAAATTAATTAAAATCAAGTAATTAAAACTCTGTTTGTAAGAGTTCTGTTATTATATATTGAGATTTTTTTACTAATTTATGATATAAAATTAATAAGATTATAAGATTGAGTCAGATTTTTTTTAATAATATTATTAACAATAGTCATTTATGTAATTAAGGAAATAAAATATTTTATTTTTATATAAAAATTTCATATGAAATCACATTTTTAAAAAAAAAATTAATATACTAATATTAATAACTCCTGTGATGAATTGATGATGTGAGCAAATGAAGGGTCTCATCTCAATGATTTTGGAGGGTACGGAAGAGGGTGTTTGGTGGAATGTTTAGGTGAAGAGTGACGTTAGATATAGAGACCGGAACGATGCATTGGGATTTGCGCGGCTCTCTCTATCCGTCCCTCGAAACTTGAAGGGCCAGCCAGAACACAGAGGAGAAGAGAGGACCGACCGTTGCAGCACTAATAATGCAAGCTGTATCAGAGAATTATTGTCTGTTTATGCACGTGTTACGTTTAAAATATTAATTTCACTTTACTACAAAAAATAATTACTAATATATTTTTTAATTAAAAATAACTTTTAATACGAAAAGTAATTACTAATATATTTTTTAATTAAAAATAACTTTTAATACGAAAAGTAATTACTAATATATTTTTTAATTAAAAATAACTTTAATTGTCAGATGTACATTTTATTATTCAAAGGATTGAGAGTCTAAATTAAAAGTGATACAGCAGTGGTAGTTTTTTTTATTTTATTTTATTTTTATTATCATACAAGTTTACAGATTAGCAAATTCTAGCTAAGTGATGAGGCCGGAAATTTGATAAAGGTGGATTAAAAGCTTATTTATTCATAACTAATTAACTATGGATCAGAGTGAGGTGGTTGAGTCTTGGGCCCTTAAAGCTGGTACATATTATTTTGGATAGATTACATATTACATATATTAGTACATTTTTAAAAATAATTACAATAATCATATATCCATAAAATAATTACAAAAATATAATATTTCATCATATTTATTTACAATACTAATACAATTAGGAGTCCTTAATTTAAGGGATTAATATTAATAGACTGACATGACAAATTAGTGTCCATCTTAAAATGGGATTGGTTTATTTTGAAACGCGTGATAACTGTCATCTATCATTTGATCGGGACTCTTCAGTTACAAACCCTTGTTCTGTATATTGAAACTCTTGTTTCTCTCTTCTGTTCGTGCCTTCTTCATCTTTATTGATCGTTTTCGGTGATTTATTCTACATTTTCGTGATCGTTACTCGTTATCATCTTCGTTTAGTTGTTCACCATCTTCGTTTAGTTGTTCGTCATTGTCGTTGTTACTCGTTATTGCTGTTGCACAGTGGTTCAGTTGGTTTCTTCTTCTCCATTGATCGATTTTGGTATTTATTATTGTTTTAAGTGAGTATTTTCTAAACAGTTTAATGTATTATCTATTAAAGTAGTTTACTAATAGAATGGAGTATTGATTGTTTGGGTTTGTGTTATTTTTATGTTTTTGTATAGAATGGTTGATACAAGGAAGAAGGATGAAAAGAATCACGGAGGGTGATTCTGTTAAGGACTTGAAGAAGTTTGCTATGGAGAGGAAGGGGAAGTTTGTTTATGTTTTGGTTACCATTAAAATAAGTTTTGGTTACTAACATATAACTGTTTGGTTACTTCTTTTAGTATTTTTTTTTTGTTACTGTTAGCTTATGATTTGGATACCATTCTTGTTCCTTCAATTTAGAATTTTGGTTACTTTTTTATGTTATTTTGGTTACCTTGTATTTGCTTAGTATACATTGGTTGACTAAACTGGGTTTGGTTGTGACGCCCCCAAAATAGGAATACATCACTTATTCCCGAAGTGCCAAATACATGGTACAAAATAAAAATACAATCTTAATTATACAACAAGAGAAATCATGTGAGTTTAAATACAAATATTGTTTTTCTGATAATATCCACTCTCGAGAATAAGTCCTCATTACATTTATTGTCACACTATTTAATGTAAGAATAATGAGGACTATGTAAGACCTCGAATTTTATGAAATAAAAGTATTCAATTTTTCTTATAATTACAATTCAAGAAATGGTTAAATTGATAAAAAGTTAAAGTTAAGGGTGATATATGAAATTTTTTTCAAAAATATGTAAAGTGGCTATAAAATATTCATTGTTGTCGGAGAATATTCGTTTGGTGGTAGTAGAATATTCTTTTTGTAAGGGAATATCCAAATACGACACATGCTTTGACCTTGTGTGGGCCCCATAACGGAAAGCGATTGGATGAAGAAAACGACAAATATAAGTTGTTTATAAATGACGACGTAGTTATTACAGCTATTATCTTTGTTAAAATACTAAATTGGTTAAAAAACACGAGTATTTTGCAGTATTGCACCAATTATTGATTTTTACGTAAGAAAGACACTACTCAATAATTGTTACGATAATTACTATTCAATATTTTATTTTATTGATTCAATAATTCACTGCATTGATATTTTATATTATTGTTGTTTTGATAAATTGTCATTTACGAGTATTTTCCATTATCGAAGCAATAATTCATATTATCTGAATAATATTATTGGATAACATTATTGGCAATGTCTAGAAAGTTACGCCTAAGGAGAGGTTTGGTCACCTAATTGTGCTTGATAAAGAAAAATTCTTATTGGAAAGCCCCTCTTTCCTGAAGGAAGCTGCTGGTCATCAATATTGTGATTATGTAATATTATTTGTGAATAATTAATTATTGATTTTTATGATGAGGAAAATATTCATTTTATGTGGATATAGATGGAGAAAATTTTTAATGCGACAATTGTTGAAAATTAATATTTTATCTTTTTCTGATAAAATAATTCATATATATTATTATATTTTTTAATAATATAATAATGGTGATATTTTTACAGTGAATGTGGGATATATGAGTATATGAGGAGGAAGAGTATTTTTGTTACCAAAAATGTTTAAAACATGTTAAACATGTCGGTGGACCCCATTTCTTGACTGAAATTTGATTATAGCTTGTAAAATCGCTCGTTTATGGATTTCGGTCAATTTTTGTTTGGAATTTGGAAAAACTTTCTTCTGCAAAGTTGTAGAGAATTGAATTTTCTATAAAAACTCGATAGATTCGAATTTTCTGATAAAAGGGCTATTTATTATGAATTATTGAAGTTTGGGATTAATTAATTATCATTTTTTTGGAGTTTTTAATTAATTAATTAAGAAAAACATTTTTGACATGTTTGGGGGCATCTTTAACATGTGTTTGATGGCTAAAAATTTGATTCTAGGCATGCGTAGAAGATTATATATATATTAATATTTTAATAAATTTTTTGCTTTGGTGTTATAAGCAATTTCCTATAAATAGGGTGCTTAGGTTATAATTGAAAATCACATTTAAACTCAAGTTTTCTCTCTATATTATCGAGCGTATTTTTGTGAGTATTTTGAGTAT
Source organism: Panax ginseng (assembly GCA_020205605.1). Taxonomy (NCBI): domain Eukaryota; kingdom Viridiplantae; phylum Streptophyta; class Magnoliopsida; order Apiales; family Araliaceae; genus Panax; species Panax ginseng. Next base: position 1,855,274 of record CM035133.1, on the reverse strand, counting down.
ACTTTGAGTATTGCTATCTAAGGCAAGTTCGATTCAATTCGTTATTCCAAATCAATCTTTCGCTCTTTTGAGGTAAGGATAATAAGGATTTTAAGGGTTGTTATTTTGAAATTCTTCCGAACCTTCAAAAATTCTGAAAAAATTTGAAATGATAATTTGATGAGTTTTGTTGATTGTGTCCAAAATGGCGATTTTTGGATGTATAGATTAGAGTTATGGATTTTATGAGAAAAGATTATTTTAAAAGTAACTGTTTATAACTCCTTGTGATTAACTCCAAAATTGATGAAATATTTATTGTGAGTACATCTATATAATATCAAGTATACCGTGTAAATTTCAGAATTTTTGGATAAAAGTACAATTTATGATAAATGTCCGAATATTGGTGGTTTTTGGCCGTATGAAAAATAGTAAATGAATTTTAAAAATTTTGAGAAAAATAGTTATGAGTAAACGAATTAAATATGTTATGTGAATTAAGAAAATTGGAAAATATGATTTTATGGCTTGAGAATTATACATGAGGTATATGCAGATTTTTGATGAGAATTTTGGTTATTGGTGATGAAATCTTATGAGTTTGGCATTTTAGAATGATTAAATGCATTATTTAGTAAAGTGTAAACAATTAAAATAAATTGTTTATAAGCTTAAAAAAATATTATTCTTTCAATATCATTATACCGAAATATTGGTATGGATTTTATTGTGGAATTTCTACCTTTCGAGTCGGGTTTCTATTCATGGAGATCTTATTCACGAGTTCTTTATTCATGAGTTATTATTCACATAAAAATTGTTTTTTTTTCTAACCAAATTATAGTTGATTTATGAATATTACTACGGAGATTAAAACTATATATTGATTTTATTATCATATATAACATTTTTATAACCTTGATGTTGAAATTCTCTTTCACTTTGGAGTGTAAAGATAGGTAGATTATTGGTATGATCATTTACTAGGGTTCTCTCTTTGGCCAAGTGAAAAAGTTGAATTGTGGTGGTATGATCATGACCATGAATTTATAATTGAATATCTTTAGCTTAAGTTAAGCAAAGGTGAATTGATCAACATGGTTATAATTATTGTTTATATAAATTTGAAATGATTATATATTTCTTTGAGATATTAATATATTTGTCTCAGAATGCAAATATGAATCTGTTGAGGAATATCTTTGGCCTATATAGTGCAAAAGATGAATTATTGATGAATATCTTTGGGTCGTAGTGCAAAGATGACCAGAGTTGAATATCTTTGGCCTGTAGTGCAAAAGATGAATCTGTTGATGAATATCTTTCATTCTGTAGTGCAAAGATGAGCTGTTGATGAATATCTTTGGGCCCGTAGTGCAAAAAAGATGAATTTATTAGTATGATTATGAACATGAACCGTGATTTGGTATAACCATGATCTTTGATATTCGAGGTAAAGACAAGTGATGAAAATTATCTTCGTCTGAATGAGAAAAGGAATTTAGAACAACAATTACGATTATGAGTTATACATGTGATTGTGGATGATGAATTGTTGATTGATGTTACGAGGATAAAACATTGTTGGTGGACTTTTAACATGGAGAAGATAATAGACTTTATAATCTATTTGACTCTTCTAATGGATGGCTCGTTCTTCTTAACTATGGTTGAAATTTTTTATCATCTACCATATGTTCTAAATCTACGATTTATTATTGATGAAGGCTATTGATAATTTAATTATCTTTAGTCATGATATTTTTTTTTCTTGAGCTAGTTGTTTCACCTTTGCTTGCTTCACAATTCCTTTCGTGTAATAAAAGTGTAGCTAGAGTCGAAGCGGGGAATAACAAGGAATAGAGCGGTGGTCTATAGTGAGGTGAATTTTACTTGGAAAGGTGTTTTGCCACTATCATACAAGATGTCTAATGACATACAACCTCGTGTCATCATAAGACATGATTGTGCTCATCCACTTCACGAGTATATCTACCAAAGACTATCTATATGATCTTGGAGTCTATTTGAAATATAACCCTCAATTAGAGAGAGTGGAGATAATGATATGTCAAGAAGACTCATCATTGGGAATAATATGATAGTAATCTTCTCGTTTTTTTTTTGGGGTCTATGGGTCAACCAAGGATAATTTCGTGGCCATATGATATCTACCATAACCTGACGCATGGCCTCCCCGTATACGAAGGTTTCTTGAGCACTTCCCAAAGATTCTAATTTCTAAAAGCAGTTTTTCGATTATACCTTTATGTAAGGTGTCATTGTGACGTCTTCTGATTGGTATATATTTGTATCCAAACTCACAAAAGATATATGTTGTTGTATTTTGCACGACAATTGTTGTAATAAAGTTGTAGTTATTTTCCGCATCATGTATTTTTTGACTTCGAGAATGGGTTGGATGGAATAGACCTATTTTGGGATCGTTACATTTGGTATCAGAGCTTAGGGATATGATCTCTGGCGGAGATCGGGATTAGAACTAGGAGGGAGAGATGAGTAAATCCTTCGTTAGTGTGTCCTACCTAAGCTTATTTGTTGGTCGATCATAATATCGGGATATTATGTGATATGTTAATTTGTTCAATTTAACTTGTTTTGAAGTCAGTATTCTAGAATGATATCCGAAATACGAGGAGATGAGCATTGGAGAAATTATGATGATGGGAAAGATAGAATCAAATGAAGCGCAAGGTATTCTCAACTCTTTGAAATATCAGTGCACGTAAATTTTGGGGACGAAATTTCATAAGGAGGGAGATTGTAAGACCGAATTTTATGAAATAAAAGTATTCAATTTTTCTTATAATTACAATTCAGGTAAATGGTTAAATTGATAAAAAGTTAAAGTTAAGGGTGATATATGAAATTTTTCAAAAATACGCAAGTGGCTATAAAATATTCATTGTTGTTAGGAGAATATTCGTTTGGTCGTAGAATATTCTTTTTTTGTCGGGAATATCAAATGACGACGCTTGCGATATTGTGTGGGCCCCATAACGGAAAGCGATTGGATGAAGAAAACGACAAATATAAGTTGTTTATAAAATGGCGTAGTTATTACTGAATTAATAATCGTTAAAATACTAAATTGGTTAAAAACACAAGAAGATTACTTCGGTATTGCACCAATTATTGATTTTTTACGTAAGAAGACACTACTCAATAATTGTTACAAGTAATTACTATTCAATATTTTATTTTATTGATTCAATAATTCTTTGCGATTGATATTTATATATTCTTGTTGTTTTTGATAAATTGTCATTACACAAGATTTTCCATTATCGAGACAATAATTCATATTATCTGAATAATATTATTGGATAACATTATTGGCAATGTCTAGAAAGTTACATCTAAGGAGAGGTTTGGTCACCTAATTGTGCCAAAGAAGGAGAAATTCTTATTGGAAAGCCCCTCTTCCGGAATTGCCTCGGTTGTTAATATTGTGATTATGTAATATTATTTGTGAATAATTAATTATTGATTTTATGATGAGGAAAATATTCATTTTATATGGATATAGATGGAGAAAATTTTAATGCGACAATTGTTGAAAATTAATATTTTATCTTTTTACGATAAAATAATTCATATATATTATTATATTTTTAATAATATAATAATGGTGATATTTTTACGTTGAATGTGGGATATATGAGTATATGAGGAGGAAGAGTATTTTTGTTACCAAAATGTTTAAAACATGTTAAACATGTCGGTGGACCCCATTTCTTGATCGAAATTTGATTATAGCTTGTAAAAATCGCTTCGTTTATGGATTTCTTGGCCAATTTTGTTTGGAATTTGGAAAAACTTTCTTCTCGCAAAGTTGTAGAGAATTGAATTTTCTATAAAACTCGATAGATTGAATTTTCCGATAAAAGGGCTATTTATTATGAATTATTGAAGTTTGGGATTAATTAATTATCATTTTTTGGAGTTTTTAATTAATTAATTAAGAAAAACATTTTGACATGTTTGGGGGCATCTTTAACATGTGTGTTTGATGGCTAAAAATTTGATTCTAGGCATGCGTAGAAGATTATATATATATTAATATTTTAATAAATTTTTTGCTTTTTGGTGTTATAAGAATTTCTATAAATAGGGTCTTAGGTTATAATTGAAAATCACACACGTAAATCAAGTTTTCTCTCTATATTATCGAGCGTATTTTTGTGAGTATTTTGAGTATACTTTGAGTATTGCTATACGGTGCAAGTTCGTTCAGCGTTATTCCAGTCAGAAGTACTGCTCTTTTGAGGTGGGGATAATAAGGGATTTTAAGGGTTGTTATTTCGAAATTCTTCTGGACCTTCAAAAATTTTGAAAAAATTTGAAATGATAATTTGATGAGTTTTGTTGACTATGTCCAAAAATGGCGATTTTTGGATGTATAGATTAGGAGTTATGGATTTTATGAGAAAAGACTATTTTAAAAGTAACTGCTTATAACTCCTTGTGATTAACTCCAAAATTGATGAAATATTTATTGTGAGTACATCTATATAATATCAGTATACCGTGTAAATTTTAGAATTTTTGGATAAAAGTACAATTTATGATAAATGTCTGAATATTCGGTGGTTTTGGCCATGTGAAAAATAGTAAATGAATTTTAAAAATTTTGAGAAAAATATATATTCAATATGGGACTATATTCTTCTAAATCCCAGAAAAGAAATATTTTTAAAACTGATTTGGTATTTTTCATTAAAATGTTCTAGTTATAAGTAAATGAATTAAATATGTTATGTGAATTAAGTAAATTGGAAAATATGATTTTATGGCTTGAGAATTATACATGAGGTATATGCAGATTTTTGATGAGGATTTTGGTTATTGGTGATGAAATCTTATGAGTTTGGCATTTTAGAATGATTAAATGCATTATTTAGTAAAGTGTAAACAATTGTTGTAATAAAGTTGTAGTTATTTTCCGCATCATGTATTTTGACGACTCAGAATGGGTTGGATGGAATGGACCTATTTTGGGGTTGTTACAGACTACTAGCTAATACTATCATCCGGACCATCACTCCGTTTCCCAACTCGTCCCAGCTACGTTCTCATTTCCTGAAGAGGAAAGTGAAAGAAAGGGTGAACTTAACTAGCCCAGTAAGAAATATTATGACTAAGATAATGCAGAATAAATTATCATTAGTCTTCAACAATGTTAAACTGATAATATACAATAGACATCAAATTTAAGCTGCATAATGAATAAGCAATCCATTAAAAGAGTCAAGTAGAGAATAAAATCTACTATCTTTTATGATTTAAAATATTTTCATCACTTTTATCGATGAGACTCGGCCTTATTAAATAATCCACATTATCCCCCGCACTACTGCCAAGGATATTCATCGTGGTCACGACCATAAATTATCCATACTACGGGCCGAGGATATTCGTGTATTCATCAATGGTCATGATCATGCCAACAATCGTCCATCAATGCACTACACGGCCAATGAGGACTTTTATCACATCATTTGTAACATTACGATCATAATTATACCAGAATAATCCTCGTTTCATAATCATACCAAGTCCATCTATGCACTACGGGCCCACATGATGACTTTCAAAAAAAATATAAACATGAGGATAATGACAATGATATAAGAATTCAATAAAACAAGTTCACTTAATTAATTTATTCAAGAACTAATAACGCCCAAATTGTCAACATGATACTACTTTATAGAGTAAAATTTAAGAATGCTTATAAGAATATTTTCATGAAAAATCTTTGGATGAAGCGCAAATATCAAGGATATTCCACTAATTTCATGGAGTATAAGTCAAAATTTTAACCAATTTGAGTATAATAACGAATGGAATAACAAAAGAAATCACCACGTGCATGCAGACTTCCCAAAGACAAAGAGTTATTCCAATGGAATAATAATGAGAACCAGTCGTGTGAAATTCACACCCAAGCAGGATGTCCCCAATGAATAATAAATGCGAGAATAATAAATAATGAAACTAGGTCAGCGTGAAACGCATGCAGATGATATATTTTGAGAATAATAAATAAAGCGGAAACCAGTAAATTGTAAAACACATGTATGAGAATATTCCAATGAATAATAACAAAAAACGGAACTGTGTTAGGTGTAAAATACATGCATGACGAGGATATTCCAATGTAATAATAAAGACAGAATAATAAAAGAATGTCACCTAGCATAGGGTAGCAGCGTGATACAAAAGTTATTTCAATGTAATAATAAGAAATGGAATAATGTAAGTTCTCTTCATGAATACAAAAGAATAATATCCTCACTAGTAAAAAAAGCTGGATATAAAGAGTAGGGAAGTAGCAGAATACTTTTCTATAGTTTCTCTATAATTTCTCTCTCTGGAGTTTCAGTGAATTCGTAAGAAATAATGAAAGAATGAACTTCTATTTATAGAAGAATGGAAAGACACTGTGCAAGGATTTATTACGGATGCAATAATTCATATCATACGAATCCTTTGGTTGATTGAATTCAATTGAAATTTCCTAACACAAACAAAGATTAAAATAATATATATAAAAATATAAACACATGCTTGTTAAAGAAAATCCTACCACCCGCATCATTTGTCAAGGTGTTGGCCAATTAAAAGAGAAAAAAAACAAACTAGCACTTGACCACTTGAGGACATTAACCAATGAGAAAATGGCCTTACTAATCATTTTGGTAGCATCAATCAATAAAGTGAAAGCTTTGAAAAACATTGCATGTCCTGCCAAACTACCACCACCACTTAACTTTCCCACATGTTATATAATATATATATATATACCTATTAGTACCCAAAATCACCCACCACCATCAATTCATTTCTCCCACCCGACACTACAATTTCACCTCCCCATAACTAACTTTTCTTCTAGTGGCCCCACTTTTATTATATAAAATAATTTTCTACCGATTATTATAAAAAATGGGTAAATGGGGGTCCATAAATTAAGCAAAACTGAGTGACTTCTCACGTAAGATCAATAATCAATACTGGTGTGCTCTTATGCAACCCGCAGACATCGTATTTTTACTACTGAAAGTAGTTCAACAAAGATTAACAGTAAAACTTCCACCGTTATTTTCATAAAATATTTTTGTCATTTTCTCAATCCGATAATAATTCCGTTGTGGGGTCCACCAATGATTGCGTCGTCGTACGGATATTTCCCGATAAAAAGAATATTCCTCGACCAATCGAATATAATATGACAACTTGCATACTTTACAAAATTTATAAATACTATCCACAACTATAACATTATATCAAATTCATACCATAATATTAAAAAAATTATTTCGAGAAAATTAAATATTTAATCATAAAATCAGGGGTCTCACATTGGTCTACATGTTTTTTTGTGTGTTGGTTGCCATTAAAAAATGGTTTGGTTACTATCATATAACTGTTCGGTTACTTTTTAGTATAGTTAAACCATGTATTTGCTTAGTATACATTGATGTATTATTTTTGTAAATTCTTTCAAATATCTTCTACAAGGTTTATGCTCTTCTAGTTCTACTTCTATTTCCACAAACACATCCTACGTGGGCTCTCTATGCACTAATCCCAAGGTATTTCCCTTCCTCCCACAGGTTCATAATGTAGAAGTCTTTTCTAGAGAATGAGAGCAGCCATAAAGAAGAAAGTAGCAGCAACCAAAAAGCTCAAGTTTCAGAAAGATTTGTACCAGATTTTGATTAGTTTGATTGTCGTTGTCTTGTCCTTCTGAATTGTGTTTCGTACTTTGGTTTTTGTTTGATATCCATAACCATTTGTTATGGTTAGTGAGTATGTAATGTTTATTGGAGCTTATGTAAATGGAATTACATATTTGATTATATAATCAATTATTTGACATTGTTTGTTGGTTTGTATTAAGTCGCGTCTGATACATTATTTGAAAGGTGCAGTTGGTAACCAAACATGCATAGAAGGGTAACCATTTTATTTTTTGGTAGTAACCAAATAGTTTCAGCTTATATCGGGACATATATCAAGTGTTAAATGTATATGTGAGATATACATGGGTTGCCTAAACTGGGTTGGATATACAGGTTGTTTCTGTTTTGGTTACCATTAAAACATGTTCTGGTTATTTTTCATATAACTATTTGGTTACTTCTTTATTATGTTTTGGTTATTGTTCCCTTATGGTTTGGCTACTATTATTGTGCCCTCGATGTGGGATTTTGGTTACTGTTATTTTTATTCTGGTTAATATGTAATTGTTTAATATACATGGATTGCCTAAATTGGGTTTCATTACATGATATTTATGTTTTGGTTACCATTAAAACCTCATTTCGTTCTTATCATATAATTATGTGGTTCTTTTTTTTTATTATGTTACATTATAGTTCTTGTCTATATAATTATGTGGTTCTTGTTTTATTATGTTACATTATGCTTCTTTGTTATTAGTAACGGATAGTTACAATCTTGTATCAGACAAACATCAATTGTTAAATGTACGTATGAGAGTTTTCATTAATATATATGGTTACTTATAGATCTCATATTAAAATAAAAATAGTTTGAGAGGTGCGATTGGTATCCAAACATGCATATAAGGGTAACCATTTTAGTTTTTGTTAGTAATCAAATAATTAAAAACTTATATCGTAGCAGGTTATCAAGTGCTTAATGTATAAATGCGAGGTTCCCATTTATCTAGCTGATGGATACTTTTAAATTACATAGTTATAAAAGTTATTTGGAAATGGTCCAGTTGGTAACTAAATATGAATATAGAGGTAACCATTTTATTTTAGATGGATAACCAAATTTACATAAAAATATTTTAAAATAGTTACCAATTGTTCAATGTATATGTTTACTTTATATTGACAACTCATGATGGAATCAAAAATCAAAATATTAATCAATAACAATTTTAGTTACTGTACACCATCAAAAATGTTACCAACCATGTGGTTAATGGCTACTAACAGTAAACAATTGTATATTCCTGTATTTACACTCTTTTTGTTTATGTTCCGTTGAAGTAAAGCACAACTGGAATCATCTCCATAGTCTAACAACTGAATAAACATTATAAAGTAACCAAATCAATATTAGACAGTAATCAAACTGCATAATCTTAGTAACCAGAACATAAACAACATTTTTACATGCCATTTTGAAGGCCTAAATGATGGAATTTGACCAAAAAACCATGTACATCACGAGTGAAGCTCGTGACTTTTGATCGTTGACCTGTTTCCAATGAAATTAGGCTTCGAAAACGCCAAAATCTGACACTCCAAACTTGACAAAAATTACCAAATTGCCACTGAATCAAATCTTTTCATAATCTATTAAATCTTTCCATAACCTGGATAAAATCTTTCCATAAACTGACACGCCTTTTCTTCAACCACATCAATTTGTTACCAACTAAAGACTAACAGTTGTATGAAGTTAACCAATGTAGTCAATAATTAACCATCAATATAGAACATTTAAGATCCCAAATAATTAATAAATGAAATTTATTTTCCTCTATTTATTATTTTGAAATAGTAAGGGTTGATTTGATTAATGTGGTTAGTTATAGGTAAAATCGCAAATATTTTAAATAAGCGGTGGTTATAAAATATTCATTTTGTTGGGAATATTCGTTTTGTGGGGAATATTAAATGCGACAATGTGACAATATTATGTGGAGCCCCATAACGAAAAACGATTGGATGAAGAAAACGACAAATATAAGTTGTTTAAAAATAATTGGCGTAGTTATTACAGATTATCTTTGTTAAAATACTCTTGGTTAACACACAAGAAGATTGCTGTATTGCACCAATTATTGATTCTTACGTGAAAGCGCTTTACTCAATAATGGTTACGATGAATTATCGCTCAAAGATTTTATTTTATTAATTTAATAATTGTTGCGTTGATATTTTATATTGTTGTTGTTTCAATAATTGTCATTACACAAGTATTTTTCATTATCGAAGCAATAATTCATATTATCCGAATAATATTATTAGATAACATTATTGGCAATGTCTAGAAAGTTCGTCTCGAGGAGAGGTTTGGTCACCTAATTGCGGCAAGAAGGATAAATTCTTATTGGAAAGCCCTCTTTCCCTGAACCGCACGGTTGTCAATATTGTGATTACGTAATATTATTTGTGAATAATTAATTATTGATTCATATGATGAGGAAAATATTGATTTTATGTGGATATAGATGGAGAAAATTTTTAATGTGACAATTGTTGAAAATTGAAAATTTATTTTTTTCGATAAAATAATTCATTTAAATATATTATTATATTTTAATAATATAATAATGATGATATTTTTACGATGAATGTGGGATATATGAGTATATGTGGAGGAGGAGTATTTTTGTTACCAAAAATATTTAAAGCATGTTTTATATGTCGGTGGACCCCATTTCTGACTGAAATTTGATTATAGCCTGTAAAATTGCCCGTTTATGGATTTCAGTCAATTTCTATTTGGAATTTGGAAAAACTTTCTTCTGTAAAGTTGTAGAGAATTGAATTTCCTATAAAAATTCACATGATTCAAATTTTCTGACAAAAAGGCTATTTATTGTGAATTATTGAAGTTTCAAAGTTCCGAAATAATTGATTCTTAAAAGTTTTAATTATTTTTTATTTACAAAAACGTGTTTTTCATTTTGTTTCCCTCATTTAACATGTGATAGGTGCTGAGTTCAGATGGTAAAAGCATGCGTATGAAGTTTTGAAAAAAATATAATAATATTTAATAAATTTTCTACTTTTGGTGTTCTAAGCATTTTCCTATAAATAAGGTCTTGGGTTAGAATTGAAAATCACATCGAATCAAGTTTTTCTCTCTATATTATCGAAGCGTATTCTTGTGAGTATTTTGAGTATATTTTGAGTATTGTTATACGGTAAAAAGCTCAAGTCATAGCTTATATCAGGTGTTTCAAATTTAGAAATCTTGATCTTTCGAGGTAAAGGATATTATTTTTTTCGTAATAATATTATTTCTTCAATATCATTATCTTTGAAATATTGATCCGAAATTTTATCAAATTTGGAACTTTTGGTGTTGGAGTTCTTATTCACGATACTGAAGACTATTCACGATATACGACTTTATTCACGAATCATTTAAGACTATTCATGAAAAATGAAAATTTTCCTTCGCGTCTAAAATATCTATTGTGGATACTCGCTTTGATTGTATCCATGTTTTGATCATTCTTTAATTTAACACCACTATGATTATTTTTGAGGTATTTTTGGACATGGATAAAACAAAGTACGAATCCTTAATCCTTAATCCTTGTCATTTTGTTTCACTGGATTCATTTCTTTAAAAATATTTTTCATCATCCTCGGTCTTAAATGATGATATTATTGAATATCTTTGGCCTATAAGGCAAAAGATGAATGATTTCGATGAATATCTTTGGCCCGTAGTAGCAAAAGATGAGCAGTGTTTAGATGAACATGATTAATCGATGAATATCTTTGGCTTTTGTAGTGCAAAAGATGAATATTTGATTTTAGATATATATTGATTGATGTTACAGGATAAAAGATGAGCGATGAACTTTTAAATTCAAATATAGAAGATAGTAGTTTGCATTCTCTACTTAACTCTTCTAATGAATTATTATTTCATTATGAATATTGATTTAAAACTTGTTGTCATTGTATTCTATTAGATTTTTCTCTGTTGAAGACTAACGATAATTTGTTGTATATTATCTTAGTCATAATATTCTTCTTGGGCTAGTTGAGCTCACCCTTTTCCTTTTTGTTCCATTTTTTCTTCTCGGGAGGCAAGAATATAAGCGAATGCGAGTCTGGGTATGAAATGAAGGTCTAGAGAGAATTGTTTAGTAGTCCTCACCATTTTTATAAAATAATGTATCAATAAATGTGATGAGGATTTATTTGAGTATAGATATTGTCAGAAGATAATATTTGTATTCAAACTCACGCTTTCTTGTTGTAATAATAAAGTTGTAGTTGTTTACGTACCATGTATTGTATTTCGAGAATGGGTGATGTATACCTATTTTGGGGGCGTTACGATTGGTATCGAGTTTAGGATATGATCTACAGCGGAGATCGGGGAATAGAACTAGGAGGGAGAGGAGAGTAAATCCTTTGCTAAGTGTGTCCTACCTAAGCTTATTTGTTAGTTAGTCGATTATATAGGGATATTATGTGATATATTGATTTCCTTAATTAACCCTTGTTTTATGACGATATTTGAGAATGTCGTCGAGAATATTAATAGTGGAAATGAGACCGTGGAGCGCTCAGACTCATCAACGCGAGGAGAACGTGCACAACATGGTCGACAATGTTCCTCCATGAACAACACCACTAAGCGAGATGATGAACGAGGGGATGTTTAAAAGCTTTTTTGCAGTTCATGCAAAATCGAACGAGGAGACTCGTGTTCAAAATCTGAGGAGAAAATGATAGCAATTCACGGGGTCACACCAAACAGTTCAAAGAGGTTGGGACCACCGAATTTAAAGGAAAGCCAGATTCGATCATGGAGAAACATGGGTTAAGCAAATTACCAAGATATTCGATGTCTTGGGATGCGGAGGGAGAAGAAGGTTCCATTCGCCACCTTTATGTTAAAGTGGCGAGGTAGACTCTTTGTGTGGAGTCTCGTGAAGCGTACCCATCCAAACCACACTCAAAGATATCTTGGGAGACATTTCAGAAACTATTTAATGACAAATACTTTCCGAAAGTGTTCGCTATATGAAGGAAGTGGAGTTTATTAGGATGGAGCGAGAATAACATGACGGTGTCCCAAAGACGAGGCAAAGTTTGCAGAGTTATCCGGGTTTGCACCTCATTTGGTGGAGAATGAAGAACGTATGACGCGGATGCTTCTTAGAGGTTTGAAACAAAGATATCGTCGTCGGTATCTCATTTCTTATAAATTTTCTCTCTATTCGGATGTTGTAAATAGGGCTCAATTATTAGGCGAGATAACGAAGTCACGGTCAACCGAGGGACCACAATCGAGGATCATACAGGAAAGAATCAACAAAACAACGATAACCACGGAGAAAGAAAAAATGGACAAAAATGGTAACCACTATGGTGGTAATCATGGCCATGAAAATAGAAGAAGCTAGTCAGGAAGAGATATTAAAAAGAGGAGATTTAACAACGACCATGTATGAAGACAGCAAAGGCGTGAAAGAATCGGTTCTAAGGGAGGAGAACGACCACCCCATTATATCTTATAAATGCGAAAAAAAGAGGACATATTAGTCCAAAGCGCCACAACAGTTCAAGGTATGCTATAATTATGGAAATGAAGGACATATCGCTCGAGATTAGACGGTAGAAAAACCTAGTTCAATGTGAGGACGGTGACTCAAAAGATATCTCGTAAAAGTCAAAGTCAAGCGGTTCTGGAAGAAGCGTTTGTTGTGTATTTGGTCAAAATGCGAGAACCCAAACGAGGTGACCACGGGTGTTTATTTATAAATTCTTGCGAAGTTTATACCTTACTTGATACAGGGTCTTTACCCATTCATTTATCTCTCTTGCTTGTGCTCAACGCTTAAACTTGACCGGATAAATTAGACTTTGACTATCTGTGGAAACTCCGTTAGAGAAACTTTCATCACATCCATTCATTTATAAATCTTGTTTGATTCAAGTTGGCACCATCACCTTACTGTTGACCTTATCTATTTAAAGATACTTGCTTTTGATGTGATTTTAGGGATTGATTGGTTAACTACTCATCATGCCAAAATTGATTGTTTTCGTAAGGTTGTTAGCTTTCATATTCCTAAACAACCTGTTGTACGAATTCAAGCAACTAAACCATTAAAATCAATCACTATCATATCTAATCATAAAGCTATTCGTTTATTGAAAAACGGATGTCAAGCTTTCTTAGCCCATGTTATGGATTTGAATAAAGACACGTCAAATTTGAATAATATTCCTGTTGTTATTGACTTTCTGACGTATTTCCTGAAGAACTTCCCGGTCTATTAAGACCCGAATTTTATGAAATAAAAGTATTCAATTTTTCTTATAATTACAATTCAAAGTAAATGGTTAAATTGATAAAAAGTTAAAGTTTAAGGGTGATATATGAAATTTTTTTCAAAAATACGCAAGTGGTTATAAAATATTCATTGTTTGTAGGAGAATGTTCGTTTGGTCGTGGAATATTTGTATTGTTTAAGGGGAATATTAAATGCAATAGCCTTGATCTTTTATGGGCCCTATAACGGAAAGCGATTGGAGGAAGAAAACGACAAGAATAAGTTGTTTATAAATAACGGTGTAGTTGTTATCGTCAATACTGTTGGAATACCCGGTGGGTAAAGTAAAGTAATGTCGTGTTGTTGCACAAGATGGGACCGCAGTATTGCACCAATTATTGATTCTTACGTAAGAAGGCACTACTCAATAATTGTTACGAGAATTCTTTATTGATATTTTATTTTATAGATTCAATAATTGTTGCATTGATATTTTATATTACTATTGTTTCAATAATTGTCACTACACAATATTTTCCTTTATCGGAGCAATAATTCATATTATTTGAATAATATTATTAGATAGCATTATTGGCAATGTCTAGAAAGTTCATCGAGGAGAGGTTTGGTCACCTAATCAATTGTAGAGAAGGAGAAATTCTTATTGAAAAGCCCCCTCTTTCCTAGGAACTGCCTGGTTGTCAATATTGTGATTATGTAATTTGTGAATAATTAATTATAGATTTTTATGATGAGGAAAATATTCATTTTATGTGAATATAGATGGAGAAAATTTTTAATGTGACAATTATTGAAAATTAATATTTTATCTTTTCCGATAAAATAATTCATTTAAATATATTATTATATTTTTAATAATATAATAATGGTGATATTTTTACAGTGAATGTGGGATATATGAGTATATGAGGAGGAGGAGTATTTTTGTTATCAAAAATGTTTAAAACATGTTAAACATGTCGGTGGACCCTATTTCTTGATTGAAATTTGATTATAGCCTGTAAAATCGTTCATTTGTGGATTTCGGTCAATTTTTGTTTGAAATTTGGAAAAACTTTCTTCTGCAAAGTTTTAGAAAATTAAATTTCCTATAAAAACTCGCAAGATTCGAATTTTCTGGCAAAAGGGCTATTTATTATGAATTATTGAAGTTCCGAAATAATTGATTTTTGGAAGTTTAAAATAATTTAAATAACAAAAACGTTTTTTACAATTTGTTTCCCTCATTTAACATGTGTTAGTGGCTGAGTTCTGATGTTGAGAGCATACGTATGAAGTCTTGGAAAAAAAAATATAATATTATTATTTTAATAAATTTTCTGCTTTTTGGTGTTTACAAGCAATTTCTATAAATAGGGTGCTTAGGTTATAATTGAAAATCACACGGCTCAAGTTTTCTCTCTATATTATCGAGCGTATGCTTATGAGTATTTTGAGTATACTTTGAGTATTGCTATACGGTGCAAGTTCGTTCAACGTTATTCCAGTCAGAAGTACTGCTCTTTTGAGGTAATGGATAATAAGGGATTTTAAGGGTTATTATTTCGAAATTCTTCTGTACCTTCAAAAATTCTGGAAAAATTTGAAATGATAATTTAATGAGTTTTGTTGATTGTGTCCAAAAATGACAATTTTTGGATGTATAGATTAAGAGTTATGAATTTTATGAGGAAAGACTATTTTAAAAGTAATCGCTTATAACTCCTTGTGGTTAACTCCAAAATTGATAAAATTTTTATTGGAAGTATATCTATATAATATCAGTATACCCTGTGAATTTCAGAATTTTTGGATAAAAGTACAATTTATGATAAATGTATGAATATTCGGTGGTTTTGGCCATGTGAATAATAGTAAATGAATTTTAAAAATTCTGAGAAAAATATATGTTCAATATGGAACTATATTATGATAAATCCCAGAAATGAAATATTTTTAGAACGGATTTGATATTTTTCATGAAAATGTTCTAGTTATGAGTAAATGAATTAAATATGTTTTGTGAAGTAAGAAAATTAGAAAATATGATTTTATGGCTTGAGAATCATATATGAGGTATATGCAGATTTTTGATGAGGGTTTTGGTTATTGGTGATGAGATCTTATGAGTTTGGCATTTTAAGATGATTAAATGCATTTATTAGTAAAGTGTAAACAATTAAAATAAATTGTTTATAAGTTTAAGAAATGATTAAAATATTGTGGTAGTATTAATAATATTAGATTATGAGATTATTAAGTGATTTATAACATTTTGATTAAGGTGTTATGAGATCATTGATTTATGAATCTTACTCTTAAGATTAAATCTATATGTTGATTATATTATTTTTATTATCATATTTAACATGCTTATAACCCTAATGATGATATTTCTCTTTGACTTGAGTGTAAAGATGGATAGATTATTGGTATGATCGTGACTATAGGTTCTCTTTGGCGATGGTGCAAAGTTGAATTGTTGGTGGTATGATCATGACCATTGAATTTATAATTGAATATCTTTAGCTTAAGTGCAAAGGTGAATTAATCAACATATATGGTTATAATTATGGTTTATATAAATTTCGAAATGATTATGTATTTCTTTGAGATATGAATATCTTTGGCTGTAGTCAAGAAAGATCAATTATTGATGAATATCTTTTGTCAGTAGTGTAAAGATGACTTGGCGTTGATGAATATCTTCGGCTGTAGCAAAAAGATGACTTGTTGATGAATATCTTTGTCAGTAGTGCAAAGATGAATTTATTAAGTAGGATTATGAACATAAAGCGTGATTTGGTATAACCATAATCTTTGATGTTTAGGAGTAATGAAAATTATCTTTGTCTGGATGGAGAAAAGAAATTTAGAACTACAATTACGATTATGAGTTATACATGTGATTGTGGATGTGAATTGTTGATTGGTGTCACAGGATAAAACATTGTTGGTGGACTCTTTAACATGGAGAAGATAATAGACTTTATAGTCTATTTGACTCTTCTAATGGATCGCTTCGTTCACCGCAACTATGGTTGAAAAGTTTTATCATCTACCATATGTTATAAATCTCGATTTATTATTGATGAAGGCTATTGATAATTTAATTATCTTTAGTCATGATATTCTTTATTGAAGTTAGTTGTGTTTCACCCTTTTGCTTCACAATTCCTTTTTGTGTAATAAAAGTGTAAATTTGGGTCGAGTGGGGGAATAACAAGGGAAGAGTAATCATGGTTCATAGATGTTGAGGGTGAGGTAAATTTAACTTGGAAGGTGTGTTTTCCACTATCATACAAGATGTCTAATGACATACAACCTCGTGTCATCATAAGACATGATTGTGCTTCATCCACTCACGAAAGTATATCTACCAAAGACTATCTATATGATCTTGGAGTCTATTTGAAATATAACTCTCAATTAGAAACAGTGGAGATAATGATATGTCAAGAGAAGACTTATCATTGGGAATAATATGATAGTAATCTTCTCGTTTTTCTTTGGGGTCTATTAGGTCAACCAAGGATAATTCTGTGGCCATATGATATCTACCATAACCTAGACGCATGGCCTCCCATGTACGAAGGTTTCCTTGAGCACTTCCCAAAGATTCTAATTTCTAAAACAGTTTTCGACTATACCTTTATATAAAGTGTCATTATGAGGTGCTGTCCACGGTTGGGACATGAGTCACAGTTGATATATATTTGTATCCAAATTCACAGCATATGTGTTGTTGTATTTTGCACGACAATTGTTGTAATAAAGTTGTAGTTGTTTTCTCGTACCATGTATTTGGCGACTCAGAATGGGTCGAATGGAATGGACCTATTTTGGGGGGCGCCATACCACCCCGTAACGTGAAGTTGAATTCTTTATTGATCTTGAACTTGGTACAAAGCCCATTTCTAAAACCCCATATCGAATGGCTCTATTGAACTTCGAGGAGTTAAAGGTCCAACTACGGAGTTGTTGGACATCCGGTTTCATAAATCCCCAAGTACATCTCCTTAGGGCTCCTGTTTTATTCAGTAAAGAAGAAAGACGGTAGTATGCGACTTTGTATTGACTATCGAGAATTGAACCATGTCACCATCAAGAATAAGTATCCTCTACCTCGTATTGATGACTTGTTTGACCAGTTGCAAAGAGCAAAATTCTTTTCAAAGATCGATCTTCGCTCGGATATATCATCATTGAAGATTAGAATCGAGGATATTCCAAAGACGCGCTTGAACCCGAAGACGGGCATTATGAATTCTTAGTCATGTCTTTCAGATTGACTAATGCTCCTCATGGCTTTCATGGATATGATGAACCGAGTATTCAAGGAATATTTGGATCGGTTCGTTGTTGTCTTTATTGATGACATCCTCATATATTCCAAAAGTCGTGAAGATCATGAGCACCATTTGAAGCTGGTACTCCAAAGGCTTCGTGAAAACAAACTATATGCCAAATTGAAGAAATGCGAGTTCTGACTTGAGGAAGTAGCATTCCTTGGGCACGTGGTATCGAAACATGGAGTATCTGTGGACCCGGCGAAGATTGAAGCAATACAAAGTTGGGAGTAACCGAAGTCGGTGATCAAGACGTAGCTTTACGGGCTTAAATTTGGTTATTATCGGAGATTCGTGGAAGGATTTTCTCGAATCGCTACTCCATTAACTCAAATTGATTCGGAAGATATAAAATTCGTATGGAGCGAGGAACGCGAGAAGAGTTTCAAGAGCTCAAGAAGAGACTCATTTCTAAGACTGTTCTAACAATACCATCCTGGTATGGATGAATTTGTTAACTACAAATGATGCTTCGTGCAAAGGGTTAGGATGTGTTCTCATGCAACGTGGGAAAGTCATAGCCTATGTCTCGCGACAACTTAAAGAGTATGAGAGAGAAATTATCCTACTCATGATCTAGAGTTGGCAAAGCAATCGTTCGCGCTTAAAGATCCTGGAGGCACTATCTATATGGGGAGAAAGTGGAGATATATTCGCACCATAAAAGCCTCAAATATTTCTTCACGTTAAAAGGAACTCAACATGCAAGAACGACGTTGGCTCGAGTTGTTGAAAGATTACGACCACACTATTCAATACCATCCCGAAAAGCGAACGTGGTGCGACGCGTTGAGTAGAAGATCATACGCAGGGAATGAGTGCGATGATGTCAAGATAATGACAGAGCCAACTTTAATGTAAAAAGTTAAGGTTGCTTCAATGTAAGACCCCAAATTATTAATAAAAGAAATTTAATTTTTTCTATTTATTATTTTGAAATAGTAAGGGTTGATTTGATTAATGTGGATAGTTATGGGTTAAATACGCAAATATTTCAAAATAAGCAAAAATATTCATTATTGCTTGGGAATATTTGTTTGGTCGTGGAATATTAGATCTTTGTCGGGAATATTCATACGACGACAAGCAAATGACCATATATGGGCCCCATAACTAAAAGCGATTGGAGGAAGAAAACGACAAAAATAAGTTGTTTAAAAATAACTAGCGAAGTTGGTTATTCAAGTTAATACCGTTAAAATACCAAATTGGTTAAACACAAGAAGACACTCAGATTGCACCAATTATTGATTATTACGTAAGAAGGCACTACTCAATAATGGTTATGATAATTATTATTCAAAGATTTTATTTTATTGATTTAATAATTTGCATACCGACGATATTTTATATTGTTGTTGTTTCAATAATTGTCATTACACAATATTTTTCATTATCGAAGCAATAATTCATATTATCCGAATAATATTATTAGATAAAATTATTGGCAATGTCTAGAAAGTTCGTCTAAGGAAAGGTTTGGTCACCTAATTTAGCGTCGATGAAGAGAAATTTTTTATGGAAAACCCCTTTTTTTTGGGAAGCGCACCGTGTCAATATTGTGATTACGTAATATTATTTGTGAATAATTAATTTTGATTCATATGATGAGGAAAATATTGATTTTATGTGGATATAGATGGAGAAAATTTTTAATGTGACAATTGTTGAAAATTAAAATTTTATATTTTTCCGATAAAATAATTCATTTAAATATATTATTATATTTTAATAATATAATAATAATGATATTTTTTATGATAAATTTGGGATATATGAGTATATGTGGAGGAAGAGTATTTTTGTTACCAAAAATATTTAAAGCATGTTTTATGTGCTCGGTGGACCCCATCTCTTCGAATCGAAAATTGATTATAAACAGAAATCGCCGTTTGTGGATTTTTTTATTAATTTCATTTGGAATTTGGAAAAACTTTCTTCTGTAAAGTTGTAGAGAATTGAATTTCCTATAAAAACTCACGAGATTCTATTTTTCTGATAAAAGGGCTATTTATTATGAATTATTGTAGTTTTGAAGCTCCGAAATAATTGAATTTTGGAAGTTTAAAATAATTTAAATAACAAAAACATTTTTTTGTACAAGTCTTATGAGGTGGGTGTTTGGTGGCTGAGGTTTTGAAGCAAAATAAGTATATGCGTTGGAATAAAAATTATATATATTAATATTATATTAAATTTTTCGCTTTGGTGTTCTAAGATTTTCCTATAAATAGGTCTTTAGGTTAGAATTGAAAATCACACCGTAAATCAAGTTTTCTCTATATTATCGAGCGTATTCTTGTGAGTATTTTGAGTATATTTTGAGTATTGCTATCTGATTGCAAGTTCAAGTCATAGCCTATATATCCGGTGTTTCAAATTAAAAGTACTAATCTTTCGAGGTAAGGGATATTTTTTTTTTTCAGAATGATATTATTTCTTCAATATCATTATGTCAAATATTGATCCGAAGTTTTATCAAATTTGGAACTTTTGGTGTCCGAGTCTTTATTCACGATATATGGCACTATTCACGATATATTAACTATTCATTTAATACATTTAAGACTATTCATCGAAAAATGAAAATTTTTCCTTTTCGTCTAAAATATCTATCGTGGATACTAGCTTTGATTGTATCCATGTTTTGATCATTCTTGAATTTTACACCACTATGATTATTTTTGAGGTATTTTTGGACATGGATAAAACAAAGTACGAATCCTTAATCCTTAATCCTTAATCCTTAATCCTTGTAATTTTATTTCACTGGATTCGTTTATTTAAAAATATTTTTCATCTTCTCGGTCTTAAATGATGATATTATTGAATATCTTTGGCACAGTAGTGCAAAGATGAATGATTTCGATGAATATCTTTGGCCCGTAGTGCAAAAGATGAGCAGTGTTTAGATGAACATGATTAATCGATGAATATCTTTGGCACAGTAGTGCAAAGATGAATATTTGATTCCGATATGTATTGATTGATGTTACAGGATAAAAGATAGACGATGAACTTTTAAATTCATACATGAAGATAGTAGTTTGCATTCTCTACTTAACTCTTCTAATGAATTATTATTTCATTGCGAATATTGATTTAAAACTTGTTGTCTATTGTATTCTATTAGATTTTTCTCTCTGAAGACTAACGATAATTTGTTGTATATTATCTTAGTCATAATATTCTTTATCGGGCTAGTTGAGCTCACCCTTTTCCTTTTGTTCCATTTTTCTTCTCGGAGCAAGAGAATATAATGGCGAGACGAAGTGGGGTATGAAATGAAGGTCCTAGAGAGAATTGTTTAGTAGTCCTCACCATTTTATAAAATAATGTATCAATAAATGTGATGAGGATTTATTTGAGTATAGATATTATGTAAGATAATATTTGTATTCAAACTCACAGCTTTCTTGTTGTAATAATAAAGTTGTAGTTGTTTCGTACTCATGTATCGACAAATTTCGGAATGGGTGATGTATACCTATTTTTGGGGGCCACAGAACAAAACCGATATAAAACACACTAATATTATCTGAAGAATCATAACAACATTATACAAGAACCAAATTTAGATTAGTCAACAAGATAAGTAACCAATGTATTTAATAAGTAACCATCAATATATATGTACTTATAAGTAACATTATACAGTAACCAAATTTATATGTACTTAAAGATCTAACAGTTGAAGGAAGGTAACCAATGTATTTAATAAGTAACCATCAATATAAAAAACATCAGTAGAATAAACATTTAAAGTATACAACAACCAAATAAATATTATACAGTAACCAAGTTCTATGTACTTAGTAACCAGAATATAAAACATATTTTTACATTCATTTTGCAATCAAAATAGACAAAGATAATCGACTTTGTGACCAATCAAAGAAATAAAAACTTAAAAAGGTAACTAATATATACGAGTATATAAGAACCACGGGGTAACCAAATAAACATTTAAAGTATACAACAACCAAATAAATATTATACAAGAACTAAATCAATAATAAATAAAGAACCAATTTCTATAAGACTTAAGAACTGAATATAAAACATAGTTTTACATGCATTTTGCAATCAAAACAACAAGATATTGACTTTATGACCAATTAAAGAGCTTAAAAACTTAAAAAGGTAACCAAAATATTTATATAAGAACTACGGGGTAACCAAATAAACATTTAAAGTATACAACAACCAAATAAACATTATACAGTAACCAAATCAATAATAAACAGTAACCAATTTATATGTACTTAATATCTATAATATAAAACATATTTTTACATGCATTTTATAATCAAAACAATCAGTATACTGACTTTGTGACCAATGAAAGAGCGAAAAACTTAAGAAAGGTAACCAATATACGAGTATATAGTAACCATGGGGAAACTATATGCATATAACTTTAAACTCAAATACCTCAATATACAAATCTGTAAAGAATTAATCAACAATCAACAATCAACAATCAGTATAGTACGTAAGTTTCTGGTTATTGATTGTAAATCGAAAGCATAAACACAATGTATATTTACATATGAAACTTCATAATGCTGTTTGACGATCTCGAAGTTGTTGTTGATCTTCTCCGATTTTTTCCAATCTCAAAGTTGCATCGGCGTCAGAGGATTTGTCTTCTCAAATCTGTCATTGTGTTTTTCTTCATTAGTTTGAATTTAGGATCAGTTGATTGCAAATATAAAAAATCCAGAATCGACGCAGAGGAGTTAATATTACGTGATTTTAGCAACGTAATATATTGTGTTTTGTTATTTTTATAATTATTTTGTGTGTATTTTATTTTTATAAATACTTTTTAATTGTTGTATATTAGTGTTAAGGACCTTATTATTTAAAAAAAAAAAAAACAAAATAAAGAAGGGGTTAGGTGGGCTATAAGCCAATAATCACAATGTCACTAAAGCTGAGCGGAATGGTTGCAGCATACGGCCCATACCCATACAAGCCGAAAAACTGTAATTAATTATAATAAACTGCTAAAACCCTATCAATCAGCAAAACCCTCTCTCCTCTCCTCTTGGAGCTCTCTCAAACATTAACAATGGCTGATCTTAATCCAGAAGATAAAAGCTTAAAGAGAAAGAACAAAAAGAAGAGAAAGCTTAGAACTTCCAATGGCGAAAAAGAAGAAAAAGGAGGCCCTTCTATTAAAGCTTCTCGTATTCATCAGGGTACAGAAACCGAAGAACCAAACCAAGAATCAGATGAGAAAGAAACAAGTGAAATACTTCAATATGGTCCTCCCTGGATAAATCTACAGCTAATTTTATCACTTCAGAACAAAGAATTTGATATTCAAAGGTATCTATTTATGTATATGTAGCTTATAATTGATGCAACTCGGGATTTTTCTTCTTCATAATTTTCTTTGTTGAGCTGGGAAATTCAATTTGCTGCTGAATTTAGAATTTTATCAATGCGAAAGGAAAAAAGATTTAGTCTTTTATCATTTTTTTTCTCACTATGTATGTATATATGCATATTTTGCGCATAGTATGTATGACCTATTTTTGCTTAGGCTGCCTTATTTGCTTAGGGATTGTATCGGAAGAATTGAAAAAGAAAGAAGAAGTGTCTCTCTTCCTACTTTTAAGAATAGAAATTGTTTCAAATAGTGAATTATTGAGCCAATGCTGAAAGAAGTAAGAAAGAAAAAGAAACTTTAAAATAAAGAGAATAAGATTCATAAATACATGTCTAGCTATATATTTAGTATTTCAAAAAATCAAATACCAACTATAATGCAAAAGTTGAGTATAGTGTCTGCTGAAAATTTAATATATTTTTTCACAAATTTTTCAAAAGTTTCCTTTTCCCATAGTGTTACCTCTTAAAGGCATTCTTTCTTGTTATATTCATGTATTTGATAAGTAATTGAATTTTCGATGCAGAAAGGTTGAGCTTGCATATGCGTATGTGAAATCTAGAGTTATTGAAGAAGCAGACGACACCAGTCAAGACTTAGAGACTGTTAGCATTTCACGAGTAGTAGTCTTCCTTAACAATTGGGTCCAGTCATTGTTGATTTCTTCAGAAAAGAAAATTAGAGTTGAAGGAAATAAATTTGATTTTAGAAGTACAGGGTCGTGTGTAGATTATAGGTGTTGGAAAATTTTCAGGTTCTGCTTGGAAGAGTCTGTAAAACTGCATGTTTCATTGAGCTTCTCACGGGACTTCTTACGGGTTATTCATTGCATTGCAGGGGATGCATTGTCACGACTCAGTGGTGCATCCTCACATATTCAAGTGGAAAGTTTAGTCTGTGAGTCTGGAGATTTGGGCAGTGACGTGTTACAATTCTACACTAATGTGCTTGGTTGCATTTCTTGTATTTTCATATCCCATGGCGGAGTTTCAAATGAAAATTTAGAGTTATGGATTTTGACTGTTGAGATTGTGCTGAAACTTGTTTGGAAAATTCTAGAAGACAAGCATCATGATGGCAAGATGGGCATCTTTGTCCTGCAGTTTTCGTGTGTTGTGATTGAGCCATTCATCAGGTTTTTGAGGGTCCATCCAATCCGGAAAAATGGTTTTCATGAATTTGTTGATAAGCTTCTTGAGCCTATAATGCATTTGCTGGATGTCTTGCAACTAAATACTCGTACAAAAAATCCTGGACAGACGGGATTGTTATTGAAGTTACTTGAAGATGTATTGTCTCAAGGGTTATTCCACCCAACTCACATTGAAGGATTTCTGAGCCTACAGAGTTTGAGCAAGTATAAGACCTCTGATTATGGTGAAGTAAAAGACTTGAAGACAGTTGTTAAAAGTTATCACAGACACCTGTTTGATAAGCTGGAAAAGATTATCACTGGGACAAATTCCTTGGCATTAGGTGGTATAGGGGATCTGTTTCGATTGTATGTTGACTGTGCTAAAAAGCAAAAGGGAATTTCAGTTGGAGGGGGAGGCTCTGGGCAGTTGGAAGATGATCTTGTTGGTCAGATCTTCAAAAGCTCTTCTAGAAATGGCAGTGTAGTTACAGAAAAGAGTCATTATTCGAGTGGTTTGAATTCAGAAACACGAAAGTCACTCTTTGAATTTTTTGTACAGATTATGGAACCTTTATTAATAGAGATTAATACTTACCTTCAAGATGAATTGGAAGTTGGTCCCATGTTGTCAAATGCTCATTGCACCATCAAATCTATAAATAAAATACTTTTTAATTTTATGCATGGAAATGTGTATGCACGCACAGAGGATACCTCTGAAGGAGCTTGTGTTAATTTCTTGAAGGCGGTCTACGATATGATCATGTCATTTTCTGCCAAAATGAATCACACAGTTTCATCAGTGTTTGATTTAGATAAGGTGACACACAAGGAGGTTATAAACCTAATTGCCAAGGAGCTTATTGTTGCTGTACAGTGCTTATTGGAAATTGAATATGAGGTTGTTGGGAATGATTTGGAAAACTTATGGCTTATGATGATCTCACATGGAGCCTTTGGCCTTATTTGGATGGATATGCCAGAACAGTCCTTTTTGACTCTAGAAATAATTCACCTTGGATGCCAACTAATAAACCTTCATAGCGAACTTCGTCAGGTTAGTGAGCTGTTTATGGTCTGAACGAATGAGTTGAGTTTACTATTAGCATATATATCAAATAGTTTTATTCCTTTGACTTTAAAATTAAACTACATAACATTTCTCGTCTAACGGTGTGTGCATGT
Source organism: Panax ginseng (assembly GCA_020205605.1). Classification (NCBI taxonomy): domain Eukaryota; kingdom Viridiplantae; phylum Streptophyta; class Magnoliopsida; order Apiales; family Araliaceae; genus Panax; species Panax ginseng. The sequence goes on along the minus strand of CM035133.1, from coordinate 1,829,175 downwards.
GTATACAATGTGATTGGCCTACAATTCTTTGTATTTGGCTTTTGTTAATTGCTTATAGATTTGGGAAAGATTTGTCTTGGAGATGCTTTGTTGTATTCCATTTAGCTTCATTTTCTTTGAACTTGCTAGTATTTGTCTTGGAGACGCTTTGTTATATTCTGTTCATCTACTTACTATACTGTTGTTTGTATTGACAAATCATCTCATGATTTAGGCAAGATTGGGGTAAGTTATGCTCCAAGCTTAGATGCCAAATATATGTTGGGCAGCAGAAAATTGGGTTTCAGTACTATGCTAGGAAAAGGTTTTCAATGGATGGATCTTTTTCATTTTTGTCTAATACAGCGAGGAAAATATTGAGCTTTAGGGTTTGTTGATTGCACACAAAAGGGTAAAGGTTTGAGACTTAAATATGTAAGGTAAGAGGATTATCGAGGGGCTTTGCAGGACATTGAGAAAAGTACACACGAACACTGTTTATGGGGTTCGTGTATTTTTGGTTGCTAGAGTTTAGGGAATGATTGGGCTTTGAGAAACCTTTAGGTTTAAAGAATGAATATCAAGCCTAGTTGCATACTTGGACATTTGTTTGCGGGATTGGATTAAGTATTATATGAAACCCTTCCACTCCATCTCACGTGGTCACGCCCCTCTAACTAGTCCCTCATGTGAGGGATTATTTTTTGAATTGGACTAATAGTCCTTTCCGGAGATGAAATAACACAAAAATAATTTTTGAACGGTACTAATAGTCCAATCCCATGCTCTAAACCGCAAACAAATGTATCGTTGGTAATGGAAGAAGAAGAAAATCTAGGCATGACACCGGGATTGCATAGAGGCATCACAACTTGGGTTTAAGTTTAGGCGATCTTGACTCTAATAAGATTTGGATTCCCTCTAGCAAATTTGCACATAATTAGCTACCGATGTCTTGATAATTCCCATAATATTTGGAAGTATCATCCTAATATAATTGATAACCCAGGAACACCCTAATCAAATAACCCAGGCACCATAAAATTAGATGATCAATATACACAAATTTGGAATTTACCAAAATCCCCTTAAACTCTTAACACACTAGAGAACTTTATAAAACTTAACGGCAAATAGAAATAACCTGGAAAAGACTCTACTAAGACTCGGACTATGAAATGTCTCAAGTAGGTTCCATTTAGAAGTTGGCCCACTTCTCAACTTTCTAGCTTCTTGCATCATTTCATATTATCATACTTTCTAGTTTCTTGCATCATTTCATATTATCATGTATTGATCTTATCGTTTGAATCGGTGTAGGTCAATAATTCGGTGTCTGCACTGTGTAAAGCGGTGAGACAATTGTTGTTATCTGTCAGCGATGGTCAGATGAGCTATTCAAATAATATGTCATGCAAGCCTTCATTATATTATGAATCATGTGCAAAATCTGCGGGAATGGTATTATGTTCACAAGAGTTCAGGCTTTCCATTTATAATGCAATTAAGTCCATACCGGAAGGACAAGCGAGTGGATTCATACGGCAATTAACAGCAGATATTTCTGAATCCCTTGTCTGGATTAAAGGTAATTGCTCAATGGATGCTAGAATTGAACAAGGAAAGCTAGATTTAGGTACTTGTAGCTTGCCATACTTCAATCTACAAGCAGAAGTCCTGGGAAGAGGTTTGTCTGAACTGTATACATTAATCTTGGATTCAGTGACTGTTACCACGGGTAATAGTACTGTAATCGGAGTTTCTGTGCAAGATCTGATGGCAGTAATCCGCCCTAATATGAGCAGTCTGGTTGGATTACAAGCGCATGGTGTTTTTGTGTTCCTATCTATGGTGATCGGAAGAACTATCAATATAAGGGATGGATGCAAACAAGAATATCTGTCCACTTACTGGGTTGTTCTGTTCTTCTTTCGTTTGTATATGTCCTCCAGAAGCTTATACCGGCAAGTGGTCAGCCTTGTACCCCCAGATACATCAAGAAAAATGTCAGAAGCGATGGGTGACTCATTTACAGCTTATCCTGGAGGGGATTGGCTGGAGAGAACTTGTGGAACAGATGAAGGCTATTTTTCTTGGATAGTCCAACCTTCGGTTTCTCTTCTTACCACCGCTAAAGAGATTTTACACGTTTGTGTTCAAGACGCTGTTGCAGATTGCTCCTCCCTGATTTATGTATTGAATGCTATGGCTTCCCAGAGGCTTGTTGATTTGAATAGGCTGATTAAGTCTTTTGAATATCTGCTGCAGATAAATGATATTCTAATTAATACTAAGCTGACAGATGATACTGGGCTGTCACTGCAACGCAAAAAAAGTAGGAAGTTGAGAAGAAATGTTTCAGATTTGAGGCAAGAAGCAGCAGAGCTGACTGATTTATGATGGAATATATATCATTAGTGGATAAAGACCAGCTCTCTATCTCCTCACCAGGTGATGACACCGATGGGGAAATCTCTGTCCAAAGTTTGCCTAAAAACGGTGAATGGGATTTTAGTATAGGTACTATAGATGGAAAGTCATTGCCTACTGCAATCTGGTGGATTCTTTGTCAAAATATCGATGTTTGGTGTGCTCATGCCGCTAAGAAGAAGTTGAAGATGTTTCTCTCACTCTTGATCCAGAATTCTCTTCACAATTCAATGGGCAGTGTTAGCGCTTTCGAAAAGAACATCATTCATAAACCTGGTCACTTGAAGACAGTTACTGCACATCAAATCTCATCTGCATTTCTCAGCAACAGTGTTCTATATGAACAAAAAGTAAGATAATTTACAAATTTGAAGCCCATGAAACACTCTTTTTGATCTTTATTTGCTTATGCGCCGACTGCAAGCAGAGGCAAAGTTATAAGGCTGGTAGGAGACCTTACTAAATTCTTTAATAGATCTTGTTGATGGCTGTAACATAACCAGCTCGGTGATATCACATTGCTTATTGTAATAGATGGCCCCTTTCTTGTAAACATCCTCACAATACATTAACTTTTCAAAGTCTAATCTCTAAGCCGCGTATATGTACTCGAGCATTCAAGGATAAAGGCAAGTAATTAAATTTTTTTGGTTGTGGATCTTAAACCAATATTAAAACATTTATTGTTTTATGTCAAATCTCTAACCTTGGTACTCCATATCCAATTAGATTGCAGTCTTGAAACGTGACTCGCTTAAATGTCTCTCGCTATCGTACACCCTCTAACAATTAGTATTAACTCAGTCATACATGATTTCTCTTCTTGATTAGGGTAGTATACTAACGTTTAAGTTAGTCTCTCTTTTTTCCCAAATATTATGTAACAAAATGACCATCATAAATATTTAGGTTTTAAAAAAAAAGTTGTTTTTCGTGCAGTATTAACATATTTCTTATGATATATTCTGATTAATTAGTCATACTTTTCTAAATAATACATTTTGATACTACTTATTTTCTCTCCAGGAAAAATTCCCGGCTCTGGCCCTGATTGCAAATGAATATGCGCTACTGAACCTTTTAATGAAACCGATTATTAGCACAATTTGTTGAATTAAAACCCCCTGTATCGTGTCTATTTTTCTGGCTTGATGTTGATGTTATGCTATTATTTCTTTGAGCTATCATAGTACCTTAAAGATCTCTTCTACTGAAATTTCTTCTGTTATCCAAAAATATATATTAATAATAATAGTACCTTAATAGAGATACATGGAATCATTGCTACATGTGATATTGATACCGTCTTTTGTTATAGTTTGTTCGTAGGCATATGGCATCAAGGATTTGCAAGCTTTTGGAGAAGTCAGTATCACCACTATTTAGGAAATTTGGAGAGATTCATTTGAATGCAGCACCTGATTGGTCAGAGGTTTTAGATTTGCTTGAAAAGTCATTAATTGCTGTTTCAGACTACAATAATGTTGTTCATGACCATTTTTCGGCGGCAGAGCAGATTTCTCATTCAGTTAATAAGCTGCACTCAGTTAACATCAAAATTAAAGCTTGTCAAAGTTTGCTCAAGTTTTTGTGTTGGATGCCAAAAGGATATATAAGTTCTAGATCTTTCTCAAGTTATGCAACTTGTATTCTCAACCTTGAAAGGTTTCTTTCTCTCTCTGTGTGTGTGTATATATATATATGCAAGCACATGCATGGTGCCTGTTATACTATGATGTAGATTTGTTCATTTGAAATTGCATCTTTGCAACTTATTAGTGGATAAACTATTTTCCCTTTGCGGTCAATTCAATGTTTACATGGTTATGTTGGATGCTAGATAAGTAGATACATTTGTTTGCCATGCTAAGTCAGATGGCCTACTAAAAATTTGCAACCCAATATCATATATATTAGCTACAAACATAATGCACACGTTATTTTTTCTTTCTTTACAACGTCTATTAGTGTACATACTCGAGCTTTTTTATTCAATTTCCAACACCTCTATGGTAATAAATGGTACAAAAACATGATAGTCTCATGCATGAGGTAGCACATGAGGTGCCCTTTGATGAATAAGTTACACAGCTCTGGTTATGTCCAAGTGTTTAGAGTAGTTGGCTGTTATTCCGAATGATATTTTAGTTTATTCACAAAATATAAATCTTTATTAAATGTGTACTTGTGTCTTTTTAACTCTTAATATTTCGGCTAAAGCATGTATATTTTTCTAACTCTTAATATAAAGTTACATGTGTAATAGCATATCTCTTATGTTTCAGGCTTTTAATTGGCAGTTTAATCGATTGTTGTGGTACATTACCATCCCATGATCATTATGAGCTCTTTAGATTGTTTATGTCATGTCGAAGGGCCCTAAAAAATCTGCAAATGGCATCTGGTAAAGAGAACATGGAATCTACTCGGTCCTTGCTTACTCCCATTCATTTTGAGGGTTCTTTTCCGACTTTATGGCTTTTTAAGTCATTGTCTGCTGTGATTGAGCTTCAGCACATATTTCCAGATGATAGCGCTGCCCAAGCAAAAGAAATGATCTTTTCGGTGATGGATCACACATCATATGTGTTTTTAACATTCAGCAAAGATCAATTTATGCATGCAATTCACTTACTTATGCGCTCTGTGAAGCCTTGCAAAGAAAAACCCAGTTTCTTTATTGCCGATGATAATGATTTGGTCGAAGATGATCCAAGCTTGGATTTGTCTAAAGCTTTAGATTCATGGAAGGATATGGTCCTTGTGGCTGAGACTTTACAGGAGCAGACACATAGATTACTTATTCCTTTTAAGGAAGCCCTTTGTAGTGGAAGTGTGGATGTTTGTGCTGGTGTCCAGGAATTGAAAAAATTATCTTGTATCATTGCTTTCAGGGACTTTTGTGGGGCCTAGCATCTGCTTTGGGCCAAATAGATGGAGAAGGATGTAATTTAAAATCAAAATTATCAAGATGGAAATTTGAACCTCTCTTCAGACTCTATCTTTGCATCGATACATTTGCAGAATTTGTAAGTTATTTCTTAAATGTTCTGTTTCTCGAAGGTGATTATTTGCCTGATGCTCAAGATCATCGCATATCCGAGGGCCATGTTGATTTGTTTGGGGTGAAGGAGTCTTCAAGCAAAGAGTTTAGTAATGTAGCTGATATGTTATACGAGGAGGAGCAACAGACTTCCCAAAATGCCAAGGATTGCTCATCATCAAAGAAAAATGACAAGTCCTATAGAAGTATTAGAAAAACAAGGCTCCGTCAAAAAAATGAAGATGTGCTCAGTTTCTTGGCTAAGGTTGATTTGTTTGAGAAACAAAAATTGAAGAAATCTCTTTTGATGGGATTTTTAAGAGGTGAAAATCTTGAAGCAGCATTTTTTCTCAGACAGCTATTTATTGCTTATTCAGCAATTCTAAGGGTAAATTTTCATATTAAAAACAGTTCTTTGCCCGCAAGTTTGGTTCCTATTTTTGTAGGCATTTCTGAAGTTTTGTTGCTGGAGTTCGCAAACATGGTTGAGTCGCCACAGCCATTTTGTTTTGTTTTGTTAGATGGTGTTGCAAAATTTCTTGAAGAGCTTGGGAGTTGGTTTCCTCTAACCAATGCCACCTCAACTGAAAAAGCATATACCAAGCTGATAAATCTACACCTGAGGGCCATAGGAAAATGCATTTCCTTACAGGAGAAAGGAGCTACTCTAACATCTCATGATACCGAGTCAAGTACCAAGTCTCTGAATGGTCAAATGAAATTATGTGAATCTACTCTCTCTCTTGGCCCGTACTGCTTAGATGAATTCAAAGCAAGGTTGAGAATGTCATTCAAAGTTTTTGTTGAGAAGCCTTCAGAGTCCCATCTGTTATCTGCTGTTCAGGCTCTAGAGAGAGCATTAGTTGGAGTGCAGCAAGGCCGCATATCAAACTATGAAATTTGCACTGGAAGTTCAGATGGTGGAAAGGTTTCCTCTACTGTTGCAGCTGGTATTGATTGCTTGGATTTGGTTCTGGAATATGTTAAAGGTAATTTCAAATCAGCACATCTACAATGGCATGCTGTGACACCTCATGACATCCTTATTGTCATCTTTATAACTTTTGTTATGTTTCCATTTCCTCCATATAATTTGGCGTGATATTTTTTTGGTTCAATGTGGATGATTCTTTCACATTTCAAGATTTGGGAGAGACACATACACACGAGCAAAAGCATAAAAAGGAAAAAGAATTTCCAGATTTGACTTCCATTTGGTTTCTTATCACTATGATTTCCTGTTTTAGTAGTTACACCCCCATCACTTGAATTGAGTTGCGTACTCAAGATGTCAAGGAAAACATGGCATATATTTATTACACCTAGTTTTCTTAAAATTCATGGATATGTACCACTTTTAAAGAGTTTCTTGTATATTATTTGTCTACAAACTCAAGTATACCTAGAAAGCGTCAGTTTTTAGCCAAAAGTATTAATTATCTGGGAAGTGTTTGGAGATATAAAAGGAAGGAATGTGGAAAAGTAAATGAGACAGCCTGGAAGATTAACTGAAAGGGAGATTTGTTGTTTTTGTCATTAGGATTTCTTATGTTATCACATTGTAGTGCCTTTGGTGCCACAATTGAAGATGGATCAAGAGAAAGAGACTACTTATTATGCTGAAAGAATTCATGTCATCAACCCCTTTTCTGCAAATTTCTTCTCTTTTATCTTATCATTAAGGAATATATTTTACCCTTTTGCATTTTCTAGTAAAATGCTATCTGATAAACACATAGAGATATGGGATATTTTATTTATTTATTTATTGGTTTTATTCGATTTTATTTAAATGTTCTTTAGGTGTAGAGGTGATTTTTAGTGGTGGACTATGTAGCCTTAACAATTGAATTTATTGAGATTTGTTTTTGCTTGTAATTTTCTGAATCTGGAACAATAAATTTAGAGACAGGAGAGCAGATGCCTACCAGATTCCTTGGCCACTAAACTTTGTTTACTTTTCTTTCAAATTAGATTCCATGTTTACTGTATACCTGTATCAATTTAGCTGCATATTCTCTTGCATAACGAAGAATACATAACTTTCTATCATCTCTTTGATTTGTAGGAAGCAAGCGTTTGAGCGTGGTTAAAAAACACATCCAAAACTTAGCTGCTTCTCTGTTCAACATTATTCTGCATTTGCAGGGGACGAATATGTTCCTTGCCAACGCTATTCCTAATAGAGGTGATGCTGATCCTGATCCAGGATCTGTGATTCTCATGAGTATTGAGGTGCTGACCAGAGTATTTGGAAAGCATGCTCTATACCAAATGGATACCTGCTATGTGTCACAGTCGCTGCGTATACCTGCACGACTTTTTCAGAATATTCTCCACCTTAGAATTTCTGAAGCTCCTACTAGATCTAATTCTTTAAGGATCTTGGATATTGAAGGCACTACTGAGATCGTAGAAAGCATGGACACTTGTATTGTAGATCGACAGTTTACGATTGAACTTTATGCTGCATGTTGCAGACTCCTGTGTACTGTTCTTAAGCATCACAAGAGGTATGATAGGATTGTTCTATCTTTACTTTTCATCTATAAAGAAACCTGGGGCTTACACCTTCCCATTACACGACCTAAAAAAGGCTTCATTCTTTTGTTAAGCAAAGGATTCTGGTGCCTTTTCTGTTTTTCCTCTTCCCTCACTTAAAATAACATTTTTCCTCTTTTACACAATAAGTTTACTGTCATAACTTTCATAATTGTAGTGAGAGCCAGCAGTGCATTGCTCTACTTGAAGGTTCAGTTTATGTGTTACTTAGTTGCTTGGAGATGGTAGATGTTGATCCAGCTATTAGAAAAGGCTACTTTGCATGGAAATTACAAGAGGGAGTAAAATGTGCTTATTTCCTTAGAAGAATTTATGAAGAGGTGTGCCTGCTGTAATGATTTGTTTAACATATTACGCTGAACATGTTGCCTTCCTCTCTCTCTCTCTCTCTCTCTCTCACACACACACACACACACACACTCACACACTCACACACTCCACACAATCAAGCACTCTAATAGTACATAAATGGAAAATGTCATGTACGCTGTTAAGTTGTATTTGGAGTCTGGTTTTCTACTTCAGACGTATTGATGCAGCCTGCTAGAGCCACTTTTAGATGTGACAATTGAGAGTCTTAAAGAGGATCATATGGCTCAATATTTTCTGCTCTCTTTTTGTTCCTACAGTCGAATTATATCCAAATATCTGTAAAATATGTACATATACTACATTGTATATTTTGCTTATATTCCTATATATCGGAAATGTGCAACTCAGTTTCCTGGAGGGATGGTGTTCTAAACCAAGGTCTACGCATCACTTTAGGCACTTCCACTTTTCATAAATATAGCATTATTTTATTTATAAATTCAATAGAAGAGACTTAGTTTTATTGCCAATATAAAAGAGTATAATAAAAGTACACTCCTAGGGTGCTGCCTAGGAAAATGCCTAGGCCCCTCCTACAAGACCAAGGCGCTCGAAGCTCCCTCTGCTGGCTAGGTCCACCTAGCGTCTTTTTAGAACACTGCCTTGTGGACTTTTAGGATAATGTCCTCACTATTTATTGGCTTTATCATAGAACCTTTCTCAATTTGGATTCTTCATTCATCTTTAAATTAAGTTTCTAATTTATGGGAAAAAGGAACCAAGAATTGCACATATGCTTCTTCTGACCCATCCTTGCGATCATTTGCGAACATTTGTTCGAAATTTGCAAACCATATACTTGCTACTGTAAAGTTTTGGGAGTTATTGAAGGTTTATGAATAATTCATGGAGGGTAGAATCTTTGCTAGTTTTCCTTTGCCACTCGGTTAGAGAACCCTCAGCCTTATATTATTTTGCTGTGACCACCAATTCTTTGTGTTGTTCACCCACCATATATAGTCCATTAAGGTAAACTATACTTCAGAATCTATGGGTAAAGACTAGAAAGACATTGCATTAATTTTAACATGAAAGATAATTAATTGCTTGCATAAATTCCTTTTATATACTCTTGAAGACTTACTTTACATAAAATATATATCCTGGCTAATCTATCTTTTCATATTTTGCAGATACGACAACAGAAGGAAGTTTATAGCCGACAATGTTTTCAGTTTTTATCCAATTACATATGGATTTATTCGGGATATGGTCCCCTTAAAATGGGCATTAGAAGGTGGTAACTAGCATCTTGCTACAAGCTTCTGATCTCATTACTAAGAGCATATTGTTATTTTTCTTCTTTTTTTTTTTGCCAAGTTCAGCTGAAATCTTAACATTCCTGCCTTGGGCAGGAATGGATCCCAAGACCTCTTAGTTGTTTTACCATTGAGCCAAGAGGGGCTTGGTCATATTGTTATTTTTCTCTGCTAAGCTAATGAATAAAAATAATTTGCAGGGAAATAGATGAAGCCTTGAGACCAGGTGTCTATGCTTTGATAGATGCTTGCTCAGCAGATGATCTTCAACATATCCATAATGTATTTGGAGGTAAGAACCTCAGGTTCTCGAATTCCACTTTGGTTTAAGTTTCAGAGACCTGACGAGCTTCTCGTTTTGATATGTCTCATGCTTCTTTGTATATTTCGTTGGATCCTTTTGTTGCGCAGAAGGTCCTTGCAGAAGCACTCTGGCAACTTTGCAGCATGATTACAAGCTGAATTTCCAGTATGAAGGGAAAGTCTGATAAAATTCTCCTTTACCATTCCTGGTGTGGTTTTATTAGCAAGAGGCAAGCATGACTAACAATTATCAACAACGGGAGACACGTCGAACCGTATTGACCCAATGCTGTATCACTATGGGATCAAAACTCCAACAAGAGGCACCACCATGGCTGCAGATTTTTGTATAGCCATCTCTACATAATCAGAAAGGCATCTCTATCTGTAAGTTTTTACCTTGCAACTGTTCCTCTATCTGGTTATTGGACTACATAACCTAGCTATCCATAACAAGTCAAGGATGGATAAACATTTCTTTCAGCTTGCTGATATGGAATAGATTCTTAAATTTTTGTCAAGTGTATATATGCCATAATCTATTGGCCTCAGCATGTTCAGGTGTGATTGTAGAAAGAAAGAAGAAAAAAAAATTATGTTCAACTGCTTCTTAACTGTACTAGTCTGATTATTTATGCATGCAGGGCAGATTAGGTGTATGTAACATGCGTCACGTCTCTTTTACCATTTCAGTTTCGCTGTACCACAGATTTCTTAGAACAACTTGTTAAGGCGAATAGATGCAAAAGTTGTGATAATGTTTTTGCCAGACATGTTCATACTTGCGAAGCTTAACCAATTGATATAAGCATAGATTTCCAGTTTTCACACCATTTTTGGTTGTCTACTTTGAGTGTGCAAACTAGCACATATATACATACATATGGCTTGCATTTTGATATAAGCAAGCACAGAATAACTTAAGAATTTTGAATAGCAGATGTGGGGTTGCCCATATTTGTACACGTGTACTAAGTTACATCTGCTCCTTTGTCCCATTATAATTCTTTATGATATGCTATCTTCATGGCTGATGGAGAATGGATTTTCATATTGTGTCGAGGAAAAAGATTGGTTAGTGCACTTCAGCCTAATTTAAATTATGTAATCGCTCTTTTTGAAAATGAGCCTTACCTTTATTATTATATTTTTGGACTTTTATTATATTGATAAGGTATGCATAAGGTAGGTTTAGACATAATTCTTTTCAGTTAATTTTTTCTTTTAAAAAAGTTAGTCTTTAAAGTTTAATTTTGAGGGGAAAAAATCATTTAATAATATTTTCTAACAAAAAGATGAAATAGAATAGGACTCTTGTTTGAATACTACAGATAACATGAGTCTCCTCTTCTACTTGTGTAAATGTAGTAAAAGTTTGTTTAGCGCGCGCGCGCGCACACACTCACACACACACACACACACACACACACACACACACATATATATATATATATATATATATATATATAGTCTGTTCTATATTCGGGTGGTCCGCATGCGGATCACTTTTAACGACGGATAAAATTGTTATAATTTGTCATTAGCCATAAGGCCCTGAATCCTGCTATAAGCACGTTTTCAAGTTATAACAGTTCAAACCTTATGGCGACGAGTTTAGCGACAATTTTGTCTGTCACTAGAGGTGGTCTGCATGTGAACTATTCACATAAGAAGCTATATACTTTTAGCGACGGATAAAATCGTCACTAAATTCATCATTATAAGGTCTGAACCGGGTTATAGGCACAATTTTGGGTTATCCTTATGGCGACGAGTTTAATTGGCGGTTTTATTAACACATCTGGAGGTCAGTATGAACTAAATATATATATATATATATATATATATATATATATATATATATATATATATATATATATATATATATATATATATATCAAGTGGTCACAGTTGTTTTTTGTTTTTGGACGTGAAGGTAGATATAAACATTGATACCTAATAAATGGACAAGGCTAGTGGGCCCTACCAAGTAGGAACCCCCCTAAAAAAGGAAGGAAAAACTCAATTATATTATTAACAAATCATCAAACAATACTTCAATTTTGATGGACAGTCTAAAACTAAACCACCAAATCAGGAAATTCCGTTTTGGCCTTATTGCTGCTATAAATTGATTAGGCCATCACTTGTCAACAAATTCTTGTCTAAAGCTTTTCTTTCTCCTCCAAAAATGTCTCACAGAAGAAGCAGAGCTTCAACAATCTTAGAAGTATTTTCACTAAATCCTATGCCATACCCAGTTCTTCTAATCTTAGCAGTGATCTTTATCTTTCTTGGAATCCAATGGTTTGTTTCATATGAGGATATGCTTGAAAGCACTTGTTAACGCCAAGATCTTTTGTCGCGTCCCAATCACGTAAGACGTTCGATCCTCGATCAAACATTAGCCAAAGCGTGAGAGTCGAGACAGGTAATGCTGAGGTTAACAATAAAGGATAAAATGTCTAGTGTTAGAGAGATTAGAATTGTGTGTTGTGTGTATGCGTATATGAATGTGAACGCATCACAGTTGTGAAGACTCGGTTGATAGGTTATACTCTCTTACCGGGTGGCCATCGTACACCTACTACTAATCGACACAACCCCCGATCGATGGGTTTCTGCCGATCGCATACGATCTATCCATTACCTTTGGTCATTTGTTTATGCCATGGCCAATTTATAATCCCATCACATTAATGCATGGCGGTGTCTCTACCAACTCATCATGCTTTTTCATCATTGCAAGTCAAAGTAATAGATATTAAAAAGATCTAATGGGTTAGTCTAATGAATCGACCCGATTTTATAGAGTTCAATAGAAACAATATGGTGACTAGGCCCAATGACTTTCAAGGTTCAATAATGAAGGCTCAATAAACTAGTTAAATAAATGAGCCCAATTCATTCTACCAACAGGAGAAATATCATGACCCAACATCGCTTCTAGTTTTTTTATTAAATGTAATTTTAATAGAAAACTATAAATGGTCCATGATATTAGAATTTACTAAAGGCCCATAACATGAGATAGAGAATGGTTGAACGTCCAACGTGAAAAGCCCAATCAATAAAGGATTGAAATTGAAAAAGATGGACTAAAAATCGGAAACCCAACCGAGAAGCCCAATCTGATAAAATATCTAAGGCTCGATCCGGACGCTTCCCATTCAATTCTCATCATTGCTGAAATTAAATGTGCCGCCTTCAGAACTTTCGGTATGTAAATCACAAGATAAAAGGTAAACTTTACCAATTTTGATGATTTTACTATCAATTTGAATTTCGAACCTCGAGCTTTCTTCTTCTCTCCGTAACTTCTCTTCTACTCTCGTGAAATCCCAACAATGGTGGGTGAACCCCAACCGAGCTCTCCCTTCGTGTGACCCCATCACTACTGCTCAACCCAAATTTCAATCCTTTCGAAAAAGCATCGAGTTCAAACCCCAAGGTTCTTTACCTCGAGCGGAAAATCTATGTCTCCGAGACCCAGATCCGACCCTCCGATTTCTTCAATAGTAAGGGAGCAGATCCCCATGCCAACACGCCTTCCATCATTTTCGAGACCGAAGTTAAGGAAGATTAGGGCTCGCTTATTACATTCCTTCGACACCCATCCGATAAGAGCCCCAAATTTGAAGAGAGGATGTATCAACGCCCGAATGGATGGACTACTGCATTCTAAGAACTTTACTCGGAGAAGGGGTTAGGTTTCTCTTCATATCTTTCTAGTTACCCTTCCGGGGTTTATTCAGTAGGTTTACCCAATTGGTGCCAAACTCCTACATCCACATCTTAGCTTTTATCGCATTCTCATCACGAATCGGGGGTCGAGCCTACTCGATTTTTTTCTTTATCAGATACAAGATTGCCCAAAGCAGGCAAAAGGGTTCAAAGTATTAAAAGCATTTACGTAAGCGGTGAGAAATTTGAGAGTAGGCGATCACGATAAACACCCTTCGAGCAATAGAGGATGGCACGAGAGATGGTTCTTCGTCAAAGGACCCGAGATTGCCTTTCACCGAACCGGACCACGAACGATGTGGTCTCCGCCAATTTTGGAGATATATCCAAGAAGCGTGTAAAATGAACCGATCGATTTCACGCATAATTTCCCAAAGGAAGAGTGGAAACATGGACTCCTTTTCTAAACAAAGCTTTCTATATATGATCATAAACGTAAGTACCGAACTACTTTTATGTATATTTCTGTGAAATCTTCGATAATATTGGTTCTGACTCGTCTTTACATAATCTTCGCAGTGTCTCTGGTTAGACCGAACTCTTCAGAGATAAAAGAGTTCGAAGACTTTTTGGCAGGGAAGATTACGGATGCAAGTGAAGAGCCTCCGACTGAAGAATCTCCCCGAGCCGATCCCATCATTACCGATCCACCCACTATTTTTCCTCAGAATGACGAACCCCAAATTGATGAACCCATTGTTGCTGAAGAATCTCTCAGACCCCGTCGAAGAAAAAGAGCCGCCAAAAAATCTAAGTCCATTCAGCCAGAAACAATCCTTGAAAGTGATCCGAAATAATTCCGAATAATCCCACGTTAAAGCCCTAGTTTCGTACCTTCCGAATCCGTCTCAACCAAGAAGCTTGTTTGACATACCTCGCATTAACAGCGAAAGTTCTTCGTGTTAAGAGATTGAGAACAAAGATCACCCTCTAATCTGGCCGATGAGCTTCGAGTCCCTCCATCCTCGATCGACACCCTCCCGTAATCCCAAATTGAAATTCCAATACACGATGATGAAATGGTCGAATCCATCCCCGAACTATCTAGAAAAGGAAACAACCATCGATGACCATCCAGGTCCATCTCCGCTTCCTCACCAAATTTCCATTTAACCTAATCTCTGCTCGATCTCCCCCTCCGGAGAATATATACACGGATCCAACACCAACTCGCGATCAACCCATGCCTTCCCCTCCAAGACAGTCAACTTCTGAATTTTAGTATGATGCCATGGCCTCTCCAACCATGTGGCCCCGATTCAATGCCAACTTTTCCTTCCAATTATTCGATGCCTTCGTCCGTGATACCGATGACCATCGATTTGGTAACAGTTCAAACATGGACCTGCTCAAGGAAGGCATGAGTTATCTGGCGAAGGTAAAGTGGTTTTCTTTGTAATTTTCGTATTTATCTTCATATTTAGGCACTTGAAACTGATCAAATAATGTTACATATCAGTGGCGAATCGTCAGATTGGACGCTCGCATCCAAAGTCTATCAAGTCGTGGTAGAAGAAGAGGCAATGAGAAAGGAGAACGCTATCTTGAAGTCTGCTTTGGCCCGGAAAAGGACTCAACGTGAAAGTGTTCTTCATACAAATGAAGGTCTTCAGAAAGAGTTGGCCCAAGCCAAAGGAGATGTGAAGTCATCCAATGAAGAACTGAAGTTAACTAAAGCACAATACGAGGAGATCGTCAAGATGAACGTTGATTTGGTTCAGAGGAACGAAATAAGGATGAAGAAGATCAAAGAGTTAAAGGCTGATGCTAAGATCTTGACTAAAACGATCCAAAAGCTAGAGCTGTGAAACTAAACTCGTCATCCGAATAAGCGTCGGGAAGTTTGAAGAAGAAATCGAGAACTCAAGGCTCTTCGGGATCTAGACCTCCTTCGAATCGATGATCTTCTAAGCAGATCCATGAAGAGTATCGAAAATTGGATGAGATCAATGGCGAGATTATGAAGATATACTCCGAAGGATACGAGCTCTGTCGGAGTCGTGGCAAGGAGAAGTTGATTACAGCTAACGTGGATCCATCCCCGCCGATTCTTCGGATGGTGAAGATAATGCTCGATGACAATGTTACTATTTTATTACGACTTTTTAAAGTCGTGGAAAATTATCTATTTTTGTGAGTTGTTGAAGGATTTTATTTAAAACTTTGGTTTAAGGACCTTTTGTTATGATTCCTATGTTTTTGAGATCGTTAAGAATTTCGCTTTTTTGCTTTCAATGTGTTTGTCAATATGAATGAATAGATCGATACCTCATCGATGAAATTTCAAATTTTCTATGTCATGACTTCGTGATAATGCTTTTCGTTTCTTGTCAATAATTCAAGATTGATTAATCAGTATGGACTTAACTTAGGGCATGAATCGATAAGACATATGACGCTTAATTTATGAAATGAAGTGAATCGAATTTAATCTGACAGAATCGATCGAATCGAATTGAATGAACTGAACTCAATACTTGAATAAAATAAAGTAATGTATACTTATCGCTTCCAAGTGTGAGATCGACCGTGTGTAAGTGAATTCTACCGATCCTCTTCAGACCATGGGATCTTATTTACCACTCGGGGTGAAACAATTATATAGGGACCAAGATATAAGGACATTTATCTACCACGCAGGTATAACAAAGATATAAGGACCATGGAATTTGTCTACCACACGGGTCACAAATTCATAAGGACACTCTCGACAATAAAGGTCGCCATCGAATGGCCAAAGAAGTCCTACCATACCTCCTTTAAGGTGCCCATGGATTTACCACTCGGGGTAAAAACAATATTAAAAAGGACTGTGGAATTTGTTTACCACTCATGAGAATCAAACCCATAAGGACACTCCTACCAAAAAGGTGTCATCGAATGAATGGCCAAGAAGTCCCACCATACCTCCTTACTTGGTGCCCATCGACTTACCACCTTGGTAAAATCAATATAAAAGGATCATAGGATTTGTCTACCACACGGGTAACAAATAAATAAGTCGCCATCGAATGGCAGTGAGTCCCAACCATACCTCCTTACACCATTGTGAATTTAGGACCAAATAGAGAAGATCGATATAAATTGTAGATGAGCTACCGAAGTCTTTCTTGTCAATCCCCGTTCTTTCAAGAATATATCCTGTTGAAGTACTTTGAGGCCAATAGTTTCAGAGCTAAATGATTGCCACAAATGTCTTCGTGAACTCTCAAAGAGCATAATCAAAGAAAGGTGTTCACTTCAGTAATAACCAATTTTGACAAGGCATTAGTAATGGAGTCATCATTGTGATCGACTACTCTCGAATCTGAACCTAATAATGGCCAGACCGATTTTCCAAGAAGAATATCATGCTTCGCCAAGTACCGCAAGAACGGTACCGGTGTTCGGACTCTTTAATTTCGCCACCTATCTTGACTTTTATTTCATCATCCCAAGGATATGGCTTACATAAGAAACCGTGTTGCTTACTCCCCAACTTCTCGCACTAAAATCGCTTCCCAATCGCCAACTAACTACCGCCAGATACAAATAATATATTTCAAAGAGAGCGGGCTTCACCAACAAAGGCATCAAGAAAGATAGGTCGTTTATTCCTTGGAAGGCGTCTTCACAACCAAGTCCACTGGAACGTCTTAGCATTCTTCTACTTTCTTTCCACGTGCAAAGATTGGCAAATATCTTTCGCCGATTTGGACATAAACCTTCTCAAAGTCTCTTCCGAATAGTCTTGTGTTTTTCCATTAGAACTCGCAACTTTAGACGGGCATCTTCGAAGACAAGTATCCATGCGCGGTGTGCCTCGGTGGATTCTCGAGTCTTGACTTCGGGTCTGCTCGACCATAATCTCAAGACCAATAGACGGAATACCTTCTTCACCAATCAGAAATGGTCATTGGGTCTTCACCTACTCGCTTCACCATAATCCCAAAGACCAATAGGCGGAATACCCTTCTTCGATCAATCAGAAAATGGTTTGTTGGTCTTCTTCATCTATTCCGCTTTCGACCATAATCCCAAGACCAATAGGTGAGACCTCTTCTTGGTCAATCAAGAAAATGATTGTTGGGTCTTCATCTACTCGCTTCCACCATAATCCCAAAGACCAATAGGCGTAATACCCTTCTTCGATCAATCAGAAAATGGTCATTGGGTCTTCATCTACTTTGCTTCGACCATAATCCCAAGACCAATAGTAGTGAGTACCCTTCTTCGATCAATCAGAAAATGGTCATTGGGTCTTCATCTACTCGCTCGACCATAATCCCAAGACCAATAGGCGGAATACCCTTCTGGCCAATCAGAAAATGGATGTTGGGTCTTCATCTATTCTCGCTTCGATTATAATTCAAGACCAATAGTATGAGTACCTCTTCTTGTTAATCAAGAAAATGGTCATTGGGTCTTCATCTACTCGCTCGACCATAATCTCAAAGACCAATAGTAGGCGGAATACCTTCTTCGATCAATCAGAAAATGGTCATTGGGTCTTCATCTATTCTACTTGACCATAATCCTCAAGACCAATAAAGTGAGTACCCTTTTTTTGGCCAATCAGAAAATGATTGTTGGGTCTTCATCTATTCTCGCTTCACCATAATCCCAAGACCAATAGGGTGGAATACCCTTCTTCGATCAATCAGAAAATGACCATTGGGTCTTCATCTACTCGCTTCACCATAATCCCAAGACCAATAGTATGAGTACCCTTCTTCGATCAATTAGGAAAATGGTCATTGGGTCTTCATCTACTCGCTTCAATTATAATCCTCAAGACCAATAGGCGGAATACCCTCTTCTGATCAATCAGAAAATGGCGGTTGGGTCTTCATCTATTCTCGCTTCGATTATAATCCTCAAGACCAATAGGGGAGTATTCTCTCTTATCAATCAAGAAACGGTATTGAGTCTTCATCTACTCTACTTGACCATAATCCTCAAGACCAATAGTATGGAGTACCCTTCTTCGATCAATCAGAAAATAATGTTGGGTCTGCTTCGATCCCGAGGACTACCGAGACATGTCTTTAAAGTGTAGACTTTTTCTAACTTGATCGGTATGTCGGTCGACCACTTCAGATAGATTCTAAGCAAGATGCCTTCTACCCTTTTTCCGACCATGGTCGTCTTCTAGAAAGAAGAAAATCAATCTTCTTCTAAAGATCACCTTAAGCTCTCGAACGAGAATCCTTTAAACCCGCTCGAAGTTAGCATCAAAGACGAAAGACTCTTTCAAGGACCCAATCAATCTTCGACAGATACTCATCAGTAGACGAGACGTTAGCCATAGCCATCACTATCCTTTAAGTAATCGCTCTACTCTTCTTCACCATGGATTCCGACGCAGAAAGCAGCCTACAATTTGTGATTGAAAACTTCAAGAACACTAGAACACGCCTCCTTCTAAATACCAATGTTAACGCCAAGATCTTTTCGCGTCCCAATCACATAAGACGCATTCGATCCCAAGAGACAAGAAACACAAATAACACCAAAAGCTCGACTACTGGATCGTCGAGGGATAAATTTCAAAGCGCGAGAGTCAAGACAGTTCTGAGGGTTAACAATGGAGGATAAAATGTTTAGTGTTAGAGAGATTAGAAATGTGTGTTGTGTGTATGTGTATATGAATGTGAACGCATTTGGTCAGGAAGACTCGGTTGATAGGTTATACTTTCGCCTTGGCTTATCGTGCCACCTACTACTAATCGACACAAAGACTCGATCTCGATGGGTTCTCGCCGATCAGATGTTAATTTATCCACTACCTTTCGTCATCATTATGTTTACGTACGGCTATAATCCCATCCACATTAATGCACGATGTGTCTCACCAATCGGCTATCGTGCTTTTCATCATCAAGTCAAAGTAATAGATATTAAAAAGATCTAATGGGTTAGTCTAATGAACGAACCCACCCGATTTTATGTAGAGTTCAATAGAAACAATATGATTGTAATCCAATGACTTTTAAGCGCTCAATAATGAAGGCCTAATAAACAAGTTAAATAAACGGTTTCAATTCATTCTTGGGCTTTAAATAGAGAAATATACTGAAGAAAATATGGGTTGATTGTTAATGGCCGCACCAATAGTCTTAATCTTTGCTGTGCGTTGGTTGTCAACTATAGAAAATCCCGAGAGTCTCTTCGGGTGGGACCGGCGTCGCCGGACGTACTACGCCCCGTCGGAGGGGAGCTCGCCGTGGGGGGTGGCTGCCTTGATTGTGGTGGTACTTGTTATGCTGCAATATCAGTCTACTTTTCTCGACAGTTGGTTTGTTTGAATATTAGGTAATCATGTAGATATTTTGTTAGTGAGTCTTTTTGTAATTCATATAATGGAGTTGTGTTTCTTGTAAGAAAATTAAGATCAAATATATATATATATATATATATATATATATATATTTTTCAAAATTATTTATACACCGTAAAACTTAAACTTTTGACTAAGCAATCCTGGATTTATGTTGTCCCCATTTTTAGGAAGAATAATGGCAACCATTGCCTTGTTGTTTTTATTTATTTATTTATAATATAGTATATTTCAAAGATTAACAAATAAATTAACACATGATGATATATTTTTTTTTTACTTGGAAACGTTATGGGCTGTTATTTGGTTTTGGGGAATGGAATGAGCAATCTTTTGGAATATTTATTCTTTTATTTGGTTACTTAAAAGGGACATTTCAATGGAATGTTTAATTATTTAGTTAAAAAAATACTTATTCTAAAGATTGATCATTTTTATTTTGATCGATAAACTTAAAGAAAAATATCAATAGGACCAAACAAAAAAATAAAAATATCTATTCTATTCTCATTCTCATTCTCAATCTAATATTATAACCAAACCAAATACCCCCATCAATGACAAATAGATTTATAAGCTTTCTGAAGAGGAATTGAAAGTTGCAGATATTTGGGCATCTGACCCTAATATCGTGGATGGAATTGTCCCACTTTCTGCCATGACTTATATTTGTTTGGTTTTAATATAGTGGTGGGCCATATTCATTTTCTCCATACTGTTTAACAACTCCTAAAGACAAATCTCAAAACTCCACCACAGGTTCCAATCACTGAAGGTACATGGTGGGGCCAGGTGTTTATGAGAATTGGTGATGGATTGGTGGCCATCTTCTATTGAGGAAGGATCTAGATACGTTAAAAACATGACTAAAAAATCTTAAATGATGTGACCGTAAATAACATAATTAATTAATTATATTTATGAGATATATTATTCGATTACGTAATAATAATACATTATTTGAGATTGAAAGATAACACAATCTTAAATGATGGATTGATATGTTATTTTTTAGCTAATATGGGTTGGTATGAATTCAATATAATTATAAAAATATTATACAAAATAATTTCAAATAATAATATCATCCTGTATTTAGCAAAAAAAAAAACATGATACAAGCTACCGGCTCGGCCCAGCCCAAAACAAATACCCAACGGTTCCAAATTCCATTTGATTTTCAGTTTTTATTCACCTTGTTGGGAGGGCCCTCTTTCACGGCATGTCAAAACCATAATAGAAAGCCCAATCAATATCCAATTTACATAGATAAAGAAGCCAACTTCGGTACAAGCGTTGTGTTTGTAAAATACTTATTTTTTAAATTTTGAATGATTAAATAGAAAAATTAAAAAAGACATAATTATATTAAGATCTATGAAATAGTTATTACCAAAAAAAAAAAAAAGTTCATGAAATAGCAAGACAGTAAAACTAACGATCTGATGCAAACCACTTGGAGTGAAATGAAGATTGATAAGAAACCAAAACCAGAAGCAGCAGCACCAAGACGGCAACACCCCACGGGGAGGCCCCTGGGGGTCGGTGATCGGAAACGTCTCGCTGGAGTTGTGGGCCACGCACCCAGAAGTTGAAGCTTCTTCCATTGGCATTGGTAACAAGGCTGGAACGCATGAAAAAGATTAATAAAACAGGCACCAAGAAGAGGAAAAGCTGGAAATTTATCCTAGTGTTATTGAGCTGAGACTTGTAGGTTGTGTACTGAGAGAGTGACAATAAAAAAAGTACAATGGCGAAAATGGCAAGCAGTTGAAGTGGCGGGCTGGAGATTGTGGACAGAGTTTGGCTTGTCCAACTTTGTTTCCATTCTGGACCCCTTCTCTTTGGATACGCCCAATCCATCTGTTCTGTTCTGTTCTTCTGATCCTGAAATTAAATGCATGGTGTTAAATATAAGAAGCTGGTTATTTATTATTATTATACAAGCCTTCAATTGGAAAATGGAATATATGCTTTGAGTATGGATTCTTCATAACTTTAGCTTTGAACTAATGCCCACTCAAGCTGTTGATACCAAATCAATATATATATATATATATATATATATATAAATACAACACACCCCCTAATTTGAAATCAATTGAAATGATGACATCATCAATTAGAAAAATAGTTGAGTTCACTCTTAATTAATTGAGTTAACTCACTTAATTTGATAACTCATCTATTCTTCTATTCTTATATATAAATACACATAAATGATGATACACATAAATAATTTTTTATTTTTATTTTCTCTTCAATAACAATATATAAATACACATAATCAAATCAATTGCAAAAATCAAACAATAATGGAAAATCAAACAATAAGAACAAAAAAAAAGTCTTAACAATAAAAATGAAAAAAAAAACTAAAGGAGAAAAATGGTCCTACAATCAATATATCAATATAAATACAGCACAAGCAATTGATTTCAATCAATTGAAATCAATTTATAACTTTATTTTTAAATCTTCCAAATTTCAAATCAATTTATCCTTAACTCAATCAATTTTAAATACATGTGAAAATATTAGTTCCCAAATTAGTAATATAATTAATGATTTATTTAACTGATCAAAATAGATATAAATTTTAATATATATTTTTTAAAATTTAATAAAAAATTAATTACTATTTAATGTGAGGGTAGTATAAAAATTAAGTAATTAATATTTTTTAAAATTAACAATTAACAAATACTAATAAATAAATAAATTTTAGTCTTTAAAATTTAGTTAAAAATGAATGAAGAGGGTAGTACCATAAAACGGATAAAAAATATTGACCATTCCTCTTCCCATATAAATACAACACAAGCAATTGATTTCAATCAATTGAAATCAATGCAATTGATTTCAATCAAATGAAATCAATTAAAATCAATTTATAACTTTATTTTCAAATCTTCCAAATTTCAAATCAATTTATCCTTAACTCAATCAATTTCTATTATTATATTATTATATATATAAATACAGCACAGCCCCTTAACTCAATTAATTGAAATCAATTTGACAATCAATTTCAAATCAATTAATCAATCTGAATCAATTTATCTTTAACTCAATCAATTTCAAATCAATTAATCAATTTGCCTATCCTTAACTCAATCAATTCAATTGAAATCAATTTGACAATCAATTAATAAATCTGGCTTCCAAATTTTAAATCAATTTATACTTAACTCAATCAATTTCAAATCAATTAATCAATTTGCCAATCCTTAACTCAATCAATTTCAAATCAATTGAAATCGATTTGATTTTTAATGAGTTAGTCATACATGTAAGTTATGAAAAGGAAGAGTCATGAACATTAACATTTAAAATATATTTATTAACATTCATGAACATTAGTCATACATGTAAGTTATGAAAAGGAAGAGTCATGAACATTAAGATTTAAAATATATTTATTAACATTCATGAACATTTAAAACATTATTAAAAAAATAATTAAAAATCTGGAAAAGGAAGAGTCATGAACATTAAAAAAATCTTTAATAAAATCATTAAGTATATGACTTCTCACTAAACAGTTACAAATGAAAATTTAAATACATTTAATAAAAATACTACTTATCGTAGTACTCCACCCTATAAAAACCTCATACTACACACAAAAGTACTCTACATCTACATTTGTTTCACTTTATATGTAAGCTTTGTCAATAAAAAATGGTATTTGTGCATCTACTATTCAGTTTAATTTCAAGTTACTATTGACAAACATATTGTACATTACTTAGGCATATTGGATTTCTTTTTGATTCTAGAGATTGTGCAAAAGAGGTTTCTTTGGGGTGAGGCTGCTGCAGATGATGATGATGATTTGTTTTCAGAGTCATAGAGATGATTATACAATAAAGGTTATATTAACAAGAAAGTGAGATGGGATCAATTTGAGCACTGGACAAATTGTCAACACTACAGCTATATTGCTTGATGAAGAGGTAGTATTCTAAATTTTATATTACTTCATAAATAAATATTACCAAGAATTAAAAGTTGTTATCTTATAAATAGATTATTTATCTTATATATATTATATGCGGGATAATCACATGATGCTCATTTTGAGATTCAACTACTTGAGCACAATACATCAAAAGATTGAACGAAGACAACGCATACATTATCAAAAGATTTTACATGTAGATATAAAAATAATGTATTATAAAAAAATATTCTTCTCATTGTAATTTTAATAAATTATATAATTTGTTATTCAAACTAGCCCGTGCGTTGCACGGGCTACCAACTAGTTATATTAAAATCAAATCCTAATTAAGGTACCAAATTTTATTCTATCAATGCTTTACAAAAGGGCTACTCACCAGTGAGACGTGGGAATACCTTTAGTGATTGTGAAGTTCAACTGCAAAACTTTGGCAAGAATAATGCTGGCAACAATTGTTTTTTTACTTAATTTGTTTTGGAGCGGAAATAGATAGGGAAAAAAGAAGAAGAACAAATATTGGTTGATTTCATTTAGGGGAACTTGCAAGTTATATAGCTAAGCTATAGTTTGCAAATTCCTCCACTTGACAATCTTGGAATATCTGTAATGCACACCCCTACTGAAACTTGGGTATGACCTGAATTACCAAAAAGGATCAACAAAAATGTAGCATGAAATCCAGGTTCCACATGCTTCCGAAGCAGTCCCTCTTCCACTTTTCATTATTGATAAGTTTTCTCAAGATAAATAGTAAGACTTTCCATATCCCAAAATGGAAGTCCATTGTCGAATATTGAATGAAGTGTTTAAAAAACTTGTGACGTGAACCTATTTTGTAAAAGTTAGTTATGCAAATTGACAAATTAAGTATTCATGCTTTGTTCCTTTGTCTATTTTCTCAGTTTGCTTTTCTTGAAAGAAATATTTTACAGATCCTGCAGAAGAGAAAGTACATTCTAATATGAGAGACTCAAGGTACTAATAGCAAGTTCTGATTGAAATAGGCGACCAGTGGTAAAATATTGTAATCGAAACCATAAGAGTAATGTTATATATATATATATATATATATATATATATAAAGTTTCATATGCAATACCTCCATAGATAATACGTGTCTTAGAAGCAACTTCTGCTGAAACGTTCTTACTGATCCACTCACGAACAGCTGCATGCACTTCCTGAGCTTGCTGTGGTGAGGCCACTTTACCAGTTCCAATTGCCCATACAGGCTCATATGCAATGACAACATTATCCCAACTGTGCGCAACATCTGCACATTGTTGCCATGAATTACATGCAGAATGTTTAACAGAACAAGGTCCTTCTGTGGAGGGTCCTACTATCAACCATTAAAGAACATGAGAAGAAATGGACATAAGCAAGGAAGCTTGCCTGCAAAGGCTTTCAGTTGCTGAAAACAAACATCAAATGTTTTTTCCTTCTTCTCTTTCTTGTAACAGTTCTCCAACACAAGCAATTATACCGAGATCCTAACTTAAGGCATAAGCAGCCTTCTTCCCTATAAACTGAATGTTGCAGTGTTTTAGCCACATTACAAATATATAACCTCAATGCATTAAATAGGTTCCTAGCTGGAAATTAAGAATTTCTAAGCGACAAGTTTTCAAAGCTTCCCAACCTTTGTGCTTTTTTCAGAAATTCAAAGTTAGAAGAAACAACAGAATCTACTTCATTATCTTCACCAATCACATGTCTTCGCTCTGAATGCCCAAGAATTACCCACTTGCAGCTTATATCTTTCAGTTGTTCCACACTGCAAAGCAAGAAATACAAGTTTGTTGATAATATGAACTGTTAGGTTGGCATCATGTGGGAGAAGTTCAATACCAGAATCAATATCACGAGAGAAGAATAAAAGGAAGTAAGAACTACAACCAAAATAAAAAACAAGTAGTCTGATTCATCAATTATGCCAGGATCATATATGCAAATACAGTTGGACAGTTTCCATCGTGTGGAGGACAAAATAACAAGATGCCCAATCCGGAGCAGGTGACAGTTCCTAATTCTGAGATAAATTTTACTACGAACCATGAGGGGTGTAGGAACCCCACTCTGAAGGGATCCCATCCACAGGGAAACAATGGAGTTACTAACTTACTATCATGACCAAACTCCCCTTATTGTGAGCAATGCTGCCACCCATATTCTAAACTAGGGAGCCAGGCAAAAAGTAGTTTTGTCATCCATGGGCTTATATCATACAAATTTGTAGACCATTGTTTTTGGGATAAGTAATATCATTCAGACATAACAAGAAGAAGATACAAATACAGAATTTAAAAGAAATAAAGCCAGACAATCCAACTAACAAGTATATGATGGTGATTTTCTCAAGCATCTTAATCATGTTCTGAAAATGTGGGTGATACGGAGTGTCCAACACATCATTTAGGATGAATAAAAAATAGCATGTAAGAAATAAGAACTTCCTACAACTTTTGCAACATTAAAGACAGTCAGGCACAAAAAAAATCTTCTTTTTCTTTTGGTTGTCGAGACAAACTTCTTCAGTGTCCATGTATCTTAATGTTTAGAATAAATGTTTATCAAATCAACTATATGTGTGCATTTGTTTGTATGTCTATGTGTGAATCAAGGTAAGACACGACCTGATTTGAGAAGTACTCCCTTCATTCCACAAAAAGAGTCTCATTAGCAAAATTGCCAACTTTAAGGATATATTTTTCTTTCATGTTTAAAACTAAATATAATTAGTGTTTAATTTAGTAGTGAAATAATGTTACTACGCTCGAGGACATGATGTCATTTTATACTATCATCAATAAAAGAGGATCTTTTGTGGAACAATTTTTTTTAACAAATGGGACTCTTTTTATGAGGGAGTATATTTTTAGTAAAGCCATATATTCAACTCAAGCAAGCCTTATGCAAAAACAACCACCGTATTTGAATATGATGCAAAGCAGATTTCAAAGGTAAAATAGCATATGAGCTCTCACGAAGAACCCGAACCTGATTTCTCCAGTAAAAGCTCCACCTTTTCCAATCCAAGAATTCTGAGCAGCTATGTTAATCTAATCAGTTAAAGACTTCTTTACTTGATCAATGTAAACAAAGGAAGGTGCGACTACAACATCTGTAGAATTCAAAAAATAAACTTTTGAGTTTCAGATACAACATTATAACAGAGTAATAACAAGCCTACACAGCTGAAACTTCAATAAAAAAACTCAGACAAATATACACCATGAAAAGGTGAAACTCAGATTGCAAGGACAAAGATGAAAAAATATAGGCTCCGTCTCTTTTCGTCTCTCTCTAGTTATATTGTTACGATGCATAATAATACTGTCCACTAGCATATAAATCTAAGAATGCACTCTACAAAAGGTTTCAATCCACCACATATAAGTCTTGTTATGCTCAAAACAAACAATTCATTCTTTTAAGTAAACAATCCTCCTGATATTAGAGAATATATCCAACAAAATTATATTATATTAACACCTTGTTCTCTCTCGCATGCAACCCCAACTTTCATATGGAGAGACAATATAGTATTCATAATACACAAACATTAACATAACCTAGTGCAACTAAACTAGCATAATTGAGAAAATGGAAGTAGGAATACTATAATCCAAGAAGTCAAAAACTGAAGTTCAGGATCATTTTTTAACACTTTAACAGTAATCCTTTCACACCATAACCATACTGCAGGAGCTTATGCTAATACCATTAACCATAAAGTGTTTGTTCTTAAGTTTACTTACTTGGGAGAGTGGAAATATGATTAAAAAATGTTATGGAAAAAGGGTATAATACATGACTATCATAAACCGATTGGGAACTAACATATGTTAGAAGTCTAATACACCTTGCCACGACCACATGTTTGACAGAAAACTGAATTCATATGAAGATAGAACCTATAACTAAATAAATACAATAATATTTTTATAATACTCAGAAGACCTGATATTATGATATATCAAAAGCACAATTTCCTCACCAACATCAGCCTCCAACTTTACACTGTTCGAGTCTGAGACAAGCTTGCTGATAGAGTCTTTTGTCCCATTCTATATAAAAACACCGATAAAAAAAGTAAATCCAAGAAACTAAAGTTAAAAGATACAAAGAACAATAGTTCTTAGTAGTGTATAATGTCTAAAATATCTGTAGCATAGTAAACAGGAAAAATCCAGTGAGAGAATGCCATGAAACAGTATTGGACATGTGCACATGTAACTATAATATCCAAACTTGCAATACAGATGTATAAGCCCACACATAACATAAATAGAAAATCATAGAAAAAATGTAAAACTAGATCATTTAGATGGGAAGTTCCATAACAAAATGAAGCAGTAGCTTACATATTTAAGAATCACTGCGAACAAAGCTACTTTAGTGCATTCCATCCACATTTATGTAAAATACATTACGACTTGTACTTTTTTAAGTTTTAACCTCAAATTTCTTCATTGGATTCATTATGAAGCCCCTAAACTCATGTTGGTTTCCTTCTAATTGTACTTTTTGGCATCTTTCTCTCTGTGGAATCCTTGATGAAACTAATCAACTTTAAGGGACAGGCTGGTCTGGATTTCATTTTTTTTGTTTTCTATTTAAAGACTCCTTACTCCTTGGTTTGCATCACCTCAGAAACTGGTCGGTGCAAATTCTTGTCTATAGTACATGATGCTGATCAAGTAGCAGTTTGTTTAATTCTAAAGATCTACTGATAAAAGCATAAACAAAACATTTAAGATAGATATCGTTTCTTTGAGTAAAAACTTTGAACGTATAAAAGGATACTTACACACTTCCAGTTGCCACCAACAAAGAACTGCAACCAAACAGAGAAGGCAAAATATTAAACTCATGATAAAACATACCTGTTCCGATTTCTGCAACATGAAGCTCGAGTCCTCCAACATCCAGATATTGTGTCGGATGTTTTCCATCTCAGGATCTGATATGTATTGATGGATGGAAATTTGAGCTTATAGATTGAACCCAGATTAGTTTCAAGTTTTAAATAGTCCCTCAATACTCAATAGGCACTGTGGTCATGTGATTAATTCATGCTTGCATATTTTATTGCTGTGGGGCCAACCCTTCAGATGTAATGACAATAATACACCTTTTTTTAATTGCGGTGGGATCAATAAGCTCGCTCGAGTCCTCTAGCATCCATATACTACTTGTTTTTGGATATTTTCCATTTCATTACTATAGTAACAACTCTCCTCTTAAATTAGATCAATTTCAATATAATTTTAGGCATGAATGATATAATTTTTAAATATTATATAATATTTGTTCTAATATTTTTGTTAATAACAATTCATTTTTTAATACTATCATAATAATGTGATAAATTCTACAAAATATTATAGTCATCTAGATAATTTTTATTGTTAAAACTTTAAAGTAATTCTAATCATTCAAATTCTGATTAAAATTATTTATCAAGTAATGAATAAATATGTGGATTAATCTGAATTTTAGTAACATGATGTAACTCATGAAGATGAATCAAATGATTAGTGTTAGTTAGTTTATAATTAACAAAATTAAGAGAAATAGAAGACAAAGGTAATAGAGTATCTCAAGATATTTTCAGATGGATATAGATAATATGAGTACCCTTCCTCTACTGCCACGTGTTCATCAGGATGAAATCTAAAGGAAGGATATGGATGTATTGGTGGGGAGCCTCACTAAAGCCTTGTGGTTGAGGGCTCACCAAGGCCATACACGTGCCCTCTACCCATCATAAATTAGTCACCAACTTGCATCCACTAAGCCACTGACAAAGTGTTTTTAAGCTTTTTCATTTTATTTTCTTTAATAATTCAAAATTAATATCTGATAATACTTGAAAAAGCCCTGTTATGTATTATGAAAGTTTTCAATAGTTATAATTGCGACCTATGTGTATGCATACATGAGAAATAAGAATTAAGAATGACTCTACCCTAATTTATTTATCATCACATAAATTTATATGTTGGACATAATTCAACTCCGTTACATATTTATCAACATATATATCATTTCCCTACTCAAAATCATTTCCAAAATCACAATTAAAAACTAACTTAAAAGTAGAAACTAAACACAACTAAAATTCTCTAAATCGTGGTCAATAAGTATAGTAAAAAAGTTCAAAAAAAATAGAGACCCAACAATCGGTCAATCACCCACAAAATGATGGTCTCATTTATCAAATTTTTCCCTAGATATCAAATAGTCTCTTTCACATATTTTTCATTTCATTTTTTTAATTATTTATAGTACATAAAATAACAAATAATATATTTATAACTAAATTTGTCATAATAACTTTACAACTGTGTCATTATCATTAAACTTAAAACTAACTATTTTCACAACAAATATGAAACAATAATACATTCTTAATATTCATAACTCCATTTCCTCCTCGCGAGGATTCTAAATCTTCTTGAGATCAATACTCAACTACAAGACTACAAGACAACGGTTAGGACTGTTGGGTAAATGAAATCATCAGGAGTAATACATACAGTTGATAAAGTAGCAACCTATTTTAACCTTTTCCTCTAGAGTCTTGCAACAATAATATCAACAAATTGAAAGGATGATCTGGCATCTAAAACAGATTTTTGAACAGAAGTTATGGGTCTTCATCCTATGAATCAAACTACTTCTTTATCCACAAGAACTGGCCCAAGTACTGGATAACTGACTTTGTTCGAGCAGATATTTTGTTTGTGGATTGTGGAACAGTTATATTGTATAAGATGAAATTCTCTCCTACCATATTTTTAGTTTTAGCCCTGTAGGGTAAGGTCCGAGGCTAATACAACACACTCAGCAGAGGGGACCAAAAGATTTATTTAAACACCAATATGATATCTGAGCTCAGCCCTCACATAAGTGAATCTTGGTGATGGGGATGGGCTCAAATTCACCTGGCAAGGGAAACAAACCCACAACACAGGATTTACCTTCAGCAAGAAACTAACATCATTGAAAAGATTCTACTGACCCACAGTCCACAAAGACGGGACCAAAAATATTATCAGAGTATTTTAACATCATTGAAAAGATTAGAAATCATCTCATTCAAACAAAGTGCAACTGACCATTTATTAGAATTATTTTTCCCATAGTAACATCAAGTAATGCCATTACATACAAAATTTACAACCCTATTTCCTATGACAAGCAAACTAAGAACGCGCATATAAAATTTAAACCCCAATGGAGATACATATCCAACCTATTCTTGAAGACAACAAAAGCATTATCTTTAGATGCTATTTATAAAGGCTTCTTGCAGGGAGAAGCCTGGCAAAAACAGCTTCAGAGTTTCTTATAATAATAGCATCTGTTATCTGCTTGCAAAGTTTCACTGTTTCAGTTTAGAAGTGATGGAGAAATTACTAGACATCATAACTGTCTTCAATACAAACAAGAATAAAACAGACAAAATAGCGTGTGATATGCAGGCAATATATCATGGCATAAAAAATGAGAAAACCTTGGCTCTATATTTGTCCCCTCTCTGTATCTTCAGCTCTCATGCCACCACCAACAACACTATCTGATGAGCTCGCCTGTACAGTATGAGATGAAGAACACCTGCTTGAAGAATTACCATCCGATAGGCTGCTTTCCTTCCTCAGAGATTTCTTATATTTCCGTTGCCCTAATGAAGAATCCTGCAATCAAGTGATGATAATACAAACGTCGTCATAATTCCTCGATAGATTCCAACGGTTTCCAAGTAATCCTTCTAGAAACCAAGGCATCATAAGTTCATAACCGACCTGATCAGCAGTAGATCCAGGTGTCTTGAGCTCTAGTTCTGTTGCAACATCATTAGAATCCTCGTATTTATCAGTCTTGCTTTTCCCTTGATCGGATGATCTGTTTCTGGAATCTTGTTTGCTTGAAACATGGGACCTACTACTTGGCGGCACTACCGGAGATACATAATGGGCAGACTGCTGTTCAATAATGGTATTAAGAGTTAAATATGGAACGAAAGTTGAACAAGGGTTAGGAACAAGTGCAGGATTTTGATTTCCAAAGAAGGGATAAGGCTGTAAAGATGGATGCATAGGAATTGGTCCAGGAGGAATTGGCATTGGCACTGGATAAGGGTAAGAAGGTGGGTGCATTACAACCGAATGATCCACGCCACCCCATGGAAACATGGCCCTGTATCTTTGTTGATACTGCAGATTCAAGTTATCGATATCAAATTTAAGGGATGCCTTCTCTTCTTTAAGATCATTCTTCTCCTGAGTCAACTGATTTAAAATGAAAAAATATTAATATTGCATAGGCTGAATGGACCAAATAATATAAACATTCCAATATAAATACAAATCACCTCACGAGATTCTTCAGTAAGTGAAGCATACTCTGCTTTTAATCTGTTGACTTGAGCAGACAAGTCTTTCAGTACTTGGATCGTATCACCGAGAATGGATGCTTTGTCGTTTTTAGGCCGATCAGGATCTGCATTTAAAATTTTGTTGTGATTATTTAGAAAAACAGTTTTAAATTATTTATTGTATTCTCTTCTTAATTAATTTGTTTTATCTTTTTTATATTTTTACCTTTTTCACTCTTGCGCCTAAATATGGAACATTGTTGAGTTGTATCAAAACAGTTTTAAATTTAATGTTACATTTTTTATACATAACTTTCATATGAACTAATCGCGGAAGTCTTAGAAAGAACCTCATTGAAAGGAAACTGAAGAATTAGCTAAATCATTTTTACATTATTAGCTAAAGTATATTTACCGAGTGTATTTCCCAACTCCATGAACTGCTCATTTAAACGATCCCTCCTCAATTTCTCGCGGTCAGCCTTCTGAACTTTTCTTGCAACATTGCATTCTTTGGGTTCTGCTTCTACCCTTTGATCATATAAAATATTTGTGACTAAGAAGAAAATGAAAATAGAGAAAAAATATATATAGACGCACAAAACTTTCAAAAGCATAGCTCATAAAAATGAAAATGGTGGCTACTAAAAAAACAAAAGATTGAGTGACTCAAATACATAAATGACCGACATGTCAGTATTTGTGAATTCCAGTAGCAACAAGTTATATAAAAACAAAAGTGGAAGTGTATAACTACAATAAAATCATTACTTTTAACAAATCAACAGGTCAAGCAAATTCGGACTGGAATTAGACCCCTCTAAACAATTATACATATGTTAGATGTATAAAAGAAACAGGAAGGTGGAGCAAACCTGTAATCGGAATGTAATCGAGTGGAGTTTGGTCGTTGATTGAGCTCTGGTACGGATTGAATTGATTGTCCCGAGGCGTTGTGATTAAATTGATCCATTTAGGGCACTTGCTCATTCCGGTAACATTTCTTGGGTTTTCGCAAAACTGATATTTCTTCTACTGTAATTTACCCGTATATCGTTTCCCAGGCTGGAATTAGAAACGTTATCCCTTATCCGGTCCAACCCATTTTAAAAATTTTAGAATGCTGCTCCTATTGCTTTGTTATCATATCTTTAGCCCATAAAGTTTCTGAATTTCCACTTCAAAACCATATGCCCTTTACATGCTCCATATGGGAAAGTGGAGATACAAAAATAATGGAGTATACTTTTAACAACATTTTTTTAAAAAAATTATAAGTAATTTTTGTTATATTTTATTTATAAGTATGATTTTGTCCAATGATATTCATTTTACATGAAAACGACAATAAAAAAAAATAATATGACAACTTAATAGTAGAAACCTTTATCTTTAATGTGCAAAATTATAAGTTCGAGTTTATTTCTCAGTAGAAGTAAAAAAAAATTAAAACTAACCAAAACGATACATGAAAAAATAATTTTTCGTAGACCTTGGAAATAGAGGTCATCGTTTTCACGCGTTAATATTATTTTTAATTGAATTGTTATTCAAATAATATTTAAGTTGTCACTTTTAAATTTAACCGATCTCCTACTATTTGATTTATTAATACATAATATTTATAATTCGTAATTTGCTGTAATATTATATTAAAATGACAAAAAATGTATAGTCCAACACAGAAAAATTTAGAGAAAAATAAAATAATTAAAATAACAAAACAAGCAACTCTTAAAGCATTTATATGCATTTTCACAAATTGAAATTACTATTTTTGCATAGGCGACATCATTTATTGCATTTTTCACACCATGATAAATTAATTTTTTTTAAGGGTGGGGTTAGAATATTGTCATTATCAAAATACAAGAAAAGTCAAAATAACGAGATAAAGTTATTTTGATTATTAAGAAATTGAATTCGATTCTAATCATACATTTGAGTTCCAGACAACTCCACTCCTGTTACCAAACATCGACGCAAAACCCAAATAAGCCAGGATTTTGTTTCGCTAAAACTCCACAGAGACGACGAACACAACAAACCCAGATCAATATCTGGTCATACAGTCGCTCAAGCTGAAGCTGCGAAGATGTCGGGTATGGGAGATGGGTATGTGGGTACAGCCCAGGATGCCGTGAGGATCCGAAGGCTCGAAAAGCAAAGAGAAGCCGAGAGGAGGAAAATTCAGGAGCTTAAGGACAAGTCTGCTTCCTCTAAAGGCCAAACTGGTCTGCTCCAGTTTGGCTCCGGTACCTCTGAGGTCCGTATATATTTACCTCTCCATCTATTATAATGTTATATGCGCATGAGAATTTATCAATAACCAATTTATTCATTTTTGGGACTTTTAACTATTTAACATTCTAGGGTTTCTTATAGAATCTATATACATTTTTTTTTCATAAGGGAAAGGAATAAAATAGATATTTTGTATTGTGGAGTTTATGCTTTTTATGGGCAAAATAAATTGTTGGTTTAAGATGTTGTTGTTGAATTTTTAATTTTCAGGGACCCCAATGAAATTTGGATTCAATGGTTGCATTTTAACACTCCCACAGTTTCAAAATATAGGATCAAAGTTACTTTTTAAAGTCAATGTGAGATGTTTTTAAGCTCAAAATTGATGAAAAATCTTTACTTTTTAAGATAGAAAATTGTGAAAATCGTAAACTAGGTAAATAGTATTACTAGTTACAAGATTTATTGTTTTCAAAAATAAACTAATCACATCAATTTTGAATGTGAAAATATCTCATACAGACATTAAGAACTCAGTCTTGATATTATATTTTGGAATGGAGGGAGTATAATTTAATAAACCTTTCTGGGGGGAGGGGTTGCATTTTTTTTAGTCAAATGTATTCATATATGTATTTTTGTGGTGTAAGTTGAAGGCTTTAAGCGTTATGATTTAAATGATATGACATACACACACATATATATATAGAAAGAAAATATACTTTTTATTGAATGTATTATATGAGTATAACTTTGATTGTTGAATGATTGATCAGATTCTGGAGACTGCTTTTAAGAAAGAAACAGTGGGGCTGGTTACTAGGGAGCAATATGTGGAGAAGGTATTAGATTGCTTTACCACTAATCATTTATTTTGGTTGTTAACGACTTCAACCTAGCTTTTTTTGATAGAAGGTTTACTGTTTGTAATTGTTCATATAAAATGTAGAGAGTTAATATTCGGACCAAAATTGAAGAAGAAGAGAAAGAGAAACTTCAGAAGCTTCAACAAGAGTGAGTATAGTCTTAGGGATTTTTTTTATTCAGTGAACTTATAGAGACTTATTTGATTGCATATGTTGATTTCTAGTCATTTTTCCTTTTAGGGAGGAGGAGCTTCAAATGCAAAAGCTGAAAAAGCGAAAAATAAGGGTGAACCCTCGATTATCTTTCTCTGATGACTTTGAGAATGGAAGTGAAGAAGAAGATGGGGACAATAGTAAGAATAGTTTATGTAAATCAAAATTTTAAATAATTTTATCTGTTATCACTAGTTTATCTCATTTGAAGTGTTTTATACGAGTAACTACTTCTATTCGAAGTAATTTACTGGTGTTGTTTGTTGATTGTTATAGCTTGCTTGTAAGTGTTATCAGATGTGTTGTGAATGGCTTGATCCCTGTTAACTTGGGCATTGTTTGATTAAAATGACAATAAAGTACTGAATGGTTAAGGCTAAAGTAAACCTTTTCTTTTGATAATTCGATTAAACCGTTTAGCCTACCCCTTGCACCCTTAACACTAAAGTAAACTTAGATGAAGGCTTTAATTTAGATTTTGAACTTGTTCTATTATGGAAGAAATGTTTGGTATCAGATAGAATTTTTAATCAGATAGAATTTTTACTGAAGTATTGAATGATACAAAGTTATTTGATGATGAGAGTAAGTTTCTGGTGTAAACTCTGATCTTTGCAATCTTCTCCCTTAAATTATTTTAATTTTGCAAATAAGCTGTCAGCATATATGCATATAAGCATATCCCAAATATGCACACGTGCGTTATAAGGAGATCAAACACCTTACTTCTTTCTAGTCAGTACTGAACTTCACTGATGGATATCAAATGGAAAGTGTCCAGCATAGGTGTAATAATTTTTGTACTGAACAAACTCTTTAGCAATGGTTTGTCGTTGTTAGCATCAAAGTATCTCCTCAGATTTTACCAAACAACTAGCTCGGTGGCAGAATTTTATGTGATATTAAGTTTTTTACATGTTGAGCACATCAACCCATTTTCAATTTTACACATGACCAAGTAACTAGTTATGTTATTGGATCGAGTGACCTTCTACATTTATTTTTTTGCCTTTCGCAATTGGTGCTTTTCAAGGGGTTCCTGTTTCAGAATTTTACAGGACTTGCGGGTCTGTCCTCCATTGTGATTTTTTGTATTTTTCAACAGTTTCATTTCAGTAGTATGTAGTATGCAAAATACATAAATACATATCTAGACTTTTGTTCATTGCAATCTGTTTGTTAGGGCTCATAGTTTTTTTTTTCTTTTTTAAATTTCAACTCCTTTTACTGTGCTAACATTTTAGTTCATTTCAAGTCCCTGCAGAAGATAAAGAACCAAACAGCTTTGCACGCAGAGGATTTGGCAAAGATCCAACTGTAGAAACTAGTTTTCTGCCGGACAGGTCTCTTTCTCTCTCTACATGCCTCTGTCAATCTTTTTCTTCTTATCAATCTGCATATGAATATTCTATTTATCTATAGTGGGTCCTTCTTTTTGGCTTATTATTCATGCTTTGCCTTTGGGGTGTGAAGCATACTTTTTCAGTGAGAGAGAGGCGGAAGAACAAGCTGAACGTGAAAGGCTAAGGAAACAGTGGCTTCGTGAGCAGGAGCAAATCCGAAGTAATTTTATGTGCTAACCTTGTAATTTAAATGCTAATCTTTGAAACAAGTATGTTGAATAAAGTTTAATTGTATTTTCTAGATGAACCTCTACAAATTACTTACAGCTACTGGGATGGAGCTGGTCATAGGCGGGTGCTCCAGGTTATTAATGGCTTCCCTTGTCATACTGTCTCTGTTTGTCTGTCTGTCTCTTTCCCACTCCTTATAACTTTGTTGTATTTGTTGTTATTAGGTTCGGAAAGGTGATAGCATTGGAGAGTTTCTTCGGGCTGTACAACAACAGCTTGCACCAGAGTTTCGAGAGATTCGAACAGCTTCGGTGGAGAATTTGCTTTATGTTAAAGAAGATCTGATTATTCCTCACGTAATAAGCTTTAAGCTCAAGTTATATACTTTTTAAGATTTAACATGTAGAGCGCTCAATTGTCAGAATCATGTCACATCGGCTGACTTGTACCTTCCCTCTTTTTTTCATGAACATGGTTGTTCAGCAACACAGTTTCTACGAGCTGATTGTTAACAAGGCTAGGGGAAAAAGTGGACCGGTATGTTCAATTTCTTGACCTTTTAATTTCTAAGAAATGGACACAAATATGCAAGCTAAGTTTGTGAATGCTTTATGTGGTTTTGAAGTTATGAAGAAAATGATGTCTAGTATGGTCTATATTAATTGTTTGTTTCTTGGGGATCAGACATTAGCTCGATGTGTCTGTTTCAATAAATCTTTTCCTGCTTTCGCCTTTTTACCTTGAAGGAGATAGGGGGAAGAGGGATTATGCACACAGTCTTAATTAATTATTTTCCGTGTATCAAGCCATTAGTTTTTGGTGAAATTCAAACTCCTTTAACTTTCCTCTTAAGGCAAC
The DNA here is from genome assembly GCA_020205605.1 of Panax ginseng. NCBI lineage: Eukaryota > Viridiplantae > Streptophyta > Magnoliopsida > Apiales > Araliaceae > Panax > Panax ginseng. Next base: position 1,791,056 of record CM035133.1, on the reverse strand, counting down.
ATAATGGATTACTTATCTGAAGAATTTGTTCAGGATTTTGATCTAGAACGTCCAAAATGATCTTCTTGTGCCTTGTCCATTTCTTACTTGGTTTAAGTCTAATATCTTAAAAAGTGTTGGTCGGTGTAAGAGTCTTCTTTGAAACCTTGTTTGAGAGCTTATGCATTACTACTTTGAGTATTAGCCTGTTGAGCAGGCGGAGGAATCCATTTCATCCAGTCCTACCATGATTGTCTTGTATAAATAATAGGCTGGATGAAATCTGACAACTGAAACAGAAAATCACTCCCTCTCTCTCTCTGTCGCACACAGACAGTCATGCATGTTAAACAATGGTAATATTCTTTTGGCATTGGCTCAATTTTACTCGTGTCTCTAAATGTTTTTGTTATTCTAATCTGCACAGCTTTTCCACTTTGATGTACATGAGGATGTGCGAACAATTGCTGATGCAACAATCGAAAAGGATGAGGTATGGCATATTTACTTTGATTCATATTCCAGAGCGCGGAGCTGATAAAGTATATATGTCCCATTAGAAATTACTAAAGATAAACAGAACTAGCTAATGTTTTTGAACTATAGATGTCTTTTACAGTGAATTCCTTTATGGATATGGTAGTTGTGCCTGGCTGTTGGAGAATTGATACCTGTTACCTTAGGTCTAGAAGCTAAACAAGTCGCATGGTCAGGAAATTTTGTTTGTACTAAAGCTAGCGTGTTTTGCAAGAGAGCTTCTTAATTAAAAAAAAATGTCCGTGTAAACTGGTTATGGTCCAAAACCTTCCCATCTTCTAGTGTATGTTTCTCAGGGAAGAATGAAATCCACCTGGACATGTTATTTGTTCTTTAAAAGAAGCAATGTTACGAAAACGAGGCATCTTTATCTGTTTTGTTTATATATGCATATATGCATGTTCTCACGTTTAAGCAGAGTACAACATATGAATTTTGTGTATTACTTGTTTACAGTCCCATGCTGGGAAAGTTGTTGAAAGGCACTGGTACGAAAAGAACAAGCATATATTTCCTGCTTCAAGATGGGAGGTACTCTCTCTCGTACATGCACATACATTTATACACATGGTTGTTTTAACACAAGGCTCTATTTTGTGTCTGCTAACTAAGAGTCTAGCTTTATAATTCCTTTTCAAGACAGACTTCGTTATGAAAGACTAAACTTATGGAAGTTCTCTACATATTTGTTACATCAGTCAAATTCACTGAAAAGGTGGTGGTGCGCAAATAGAGTTTTGCTTTGTTTTTAAACTTAATTTGTCTTTTCGTTCTCCATTAATTATTACAGATATATGACCCAACAAAGAAGTGGGAGAGGTATACCATCCACGGGGATTGATTAATCAAAATGACAAAGATTACAACACTATGCTGCTGCTACTGAGCTTGAAACCTTCTTGATCTCGCATTGCTGCCAACATCTTTATAATTATAAGTTACAGTATTTGAAGGTTCTGAGTGTGGTTTGTTTATGCAACAGTTTGAAGGTTTGAATCCGTAGTTTAAGTTCTGAAATTATTAGTAGTCCAAAGATTAAAGTTTTCAGTTCAATCAAATCGAGTCTTTTTGACTTTATTAATTGTGATTACCTCTCAAGTGATATATATATATGTGTGTGTGTGTGTGTGTGTGTGTGTGTGTGTGTGTGTGTGTGTGTGTGTTTGGCGTACCGTTAAACTTTGATTGCATTTCATTATCAACCAAGGGGGAGAGGATGAAGTTCGAGCTGCTGTTCAGGGTGTGGACTAGCGCCCACTGAGGCCTAAGCTACTGCGCAATATAATTTGACTATTTGACTGTTGAGGTTAAAAGGCGACTAATTAAATTTTAAAGAGTTTTGATTTTGCTTAGACAAGAATGAAATTAGTCCACGGCCCAAGTGGCTTTGGTCCATTTAAGAATGCTAATAGAAGTAGATGATTGGTTTATATTTTTTTATGTGAGAAAAAATTATATAAAAATATTAAAAATATATGTTCAAAACAAATTTATAGGATTATTGGAAGATTTATTTTTTTGGACAAATCTAATATTTAAGATTGAAACTCCCAAGTTAATAGTATGGCATGACATATCGGTACGTCTTCACATGGAGCTTAAAATTAAAATTACTGTTACGTCTTCACATGGAGCTTCTCCCTCCAAATTTGGTAAATATGAAAATTACCTTCTTTTTTCCCACCAAATTTGGTACGTTATGTTATTGTCAAGTCTGTTTATTAATATGAAACTTGAAAATATTTAATTTGGCAAAAATATTAATGGTATAAAAAATTAAAATGTTTTAAAGTGTCAATCTCCAACAAAAAGAATATTATATGTATTGAAAAGATTTTAATCGAATTATAATTATGATATGATATTAATAAAAATTAATAATATTATAAAAAATTATATATTAGTTGCAATCCAACATCCATTAAATATTTGTCTAAAAAAAACAAAAAAAAAAAGCCTAGCCCCTCTAAAAGAACATTGTTTTGATCCGCTACATCTCAATTTATATTTTCTACGAAGATTACTACACTCCTGTTCCCAAACAAGCTGATTCATCATATCAGACGTCTGAACCAAAAAGCAGCCAGCTTGGCTTCATATTATTCGTCCACGGCTTCGTATTATTCGTCACAACTGAAACCAAAAAAAGAAGAACAAATCAGAAAACCAAAAACAACCTCATCCTTCTTCTTCTTCTTCTTCTCATATACTATACCGTAATGTCGATTAGGGTTTTCTTTGTTCTAGCGCTATTTCTCCTATCCGCTCCGTTTCTCCAAGGTTGGTATCTCCAGATCTATATTCATTTCAGATCGAAATTATTGTGAATTTGGACATGTACACTCGTTTGAAATGTTTTTAGTTCTAATTTTGGTCTCTAGATTTTTCATTGAACTTAATCTATGTAATGATAAAGTGATCTGTTCTGTATTTTGTGAGATTTCCCAGATGTTGATTTTAGTTGACTGCTGGGGTTCTAGTTGATATTAAGTGATGATGGTGAACTTGTTATTCTTGATTTTTAAATTCTTTGCTATTCTTTAAGTTGACTGAGTTGACTTGAAGAGATGGTGAGGATTGGATTAGTAGCTGCATGCTTTATATTATATTTGTCTGCATTTAGTAGTAGTTTCCCTGTCTCAAGGTAGTTTGAAATTTGAAGTGCATATGGGAAATATCTCTGTGTTATTTATGTAATACATAGTTTTATTTTGGTTGGTATTTCTTATTTATATCCTTTGTTGAATTGTTAGTTGTGGTTGGTCATTTGGATGAGTAAGATGTTGGTTTAGGGGTGTCTTTGAGCTGAGTTCAGCTCAAGTTAGCCTCATTTATAGAATGAGCCTAAATTAATTCATCTTGATTTTTTCTATCATACAAGTCTATCTTAATTCTTTGGTGAACCTTTATATCAAGCCAATCGTGCTGTGTTTGGTAACACTGCATTGTTTCTTTTTGGTTGACTTTTCCTTTACTTATGGTTGCAAGGTTTTGAAGAATTTTATCATTTTTTTTATGGCATAGGCTATCATAATTTTAATATCTGTTTGAGAAAATGTTAGTTTGTGGGTTAATTTTTAGTCATCTAATATGGATTCTATGAGACATTTTGATTAAGTGCTTTGTGGCACTCTCTAGTTGTTAGGTGTCAATCAGAATCTGACTCAGATGGAGAAGCTGCTGAAGAAGTAGGAGAACTTGGGATTGTTGGTGATGATGTCCAAGATTACAGTGGTGGGAGTTTTAGTCCAGCTCCTGGTGTGGAAACAGTTTGTGTTTTCCCAAAAAACCCTTCAAAATGTAAGTATATTGCCTTTTATTGGAATTATTGTTGAATTTACCTTTTCTTTTGAATAAAGCTGATGTCTTGAGAGCTTTATTCTAATTCTCTTTTTATTTCTGCAGTGGTGGTGGCAGGGGAAATAACTGAACTCTTAGTTGGATTGAAATATGAGGGTAATTATTGTTTTTCTGGTGATTTTTTGTTTAATTTTGTACTGTCTTCTTTTGTGTTTCATTATTGTTCGGTAGAGCTTCCATTTTGTTTTAGTACTTCTTTCTTTCTATTTTCTTTTGACAAGTCTCTCTAATAAATATATATATATATATATATATATATATATATATATATATAGTGTTTTGTTTTGTTCTGTAGATGTGTTACTGTATTCCCTATGAGGATCTATTGTATTATTTTTCTTTGTTTTCCATGGTCTTTTTGTGGAGTGTTATGAAGTTCCCTGACAGGTGATCTCATATGATTGTAAATTATGGAAACAGGGGAATCAAATCTTAATGTTATTGCGGTTCAGGCCAGTGTTCATCTTTCTTATGATCATAACCATTTGGTTCAAAATCTATCTTCACAGGTAATTTTGGAATCACTTAGTGTTGCTTACATGGTTTTACATGCTTCATCTGTGAAAACGCCTAGAAGTTCCTTCCTCCTACATTTTCCACCAAAAATTAACAAACCAGATTAGATCTGAGCTCCTTATTACTTCACAGAATCGATATGTCAAACATTGATGATAACTTTTAACAGAATTTATAAAGCAAGGATTCATCTAGAGGGTACTTGGTTGTAGAATGCTCTAAACAACATATTTTGGCTCATGACCGTTAAGGCAAATTCATCATCAGAAACTGTTCTAGTGCTTCATTGCCATAGCTTCTGGTCTCTAGCAGACTTTTCTAGGAGTTGCAGTATAATATGCTTCTCTGTGGCTCCAACAATCAATATAATAAACTTATGATAAGTTGGATAATACTGTGGTCTCCTCGTAGATTATTTCATATAACATAGTATTATCTTCCAGTAGGAAGTCTTTCCACATCAAATAAATCTTTGTAGCAATAGAAGCTTTAAGTTGTTTGGGTTATTAAACTGGTGCTTGTCAGTCGTAATTTACTTTTTTACGCTTACTGTTCCTGCATTGGACTCCATGTTGCTTCTGTGCTTTTATATTTCGTTTTTGCCTGGACTGCATAGTTGATCAGGAATAAGGAAACCAGATGTCATTTATGCACATACTATGTACATTCGCAGACATCTAGCTTCTGTATTTTGTTCATAAAATACCTTCTAAATGTTTTTCCTAAATGTTGCTCATGTTGTCATTATTTTCTGATATCTCCTAGTGATGTTGTAGCTTATTATACTTGTAACCCTTTTGTTAGGCTTTTGACAACACAACAGTTCCTCCTTCAGCTCTGGCAACTTTCCCATACATTTTTGCAGTCAGCAAATTTTTGCAGGTAGGTTTATTGGAGTCATGCTTGCATATCATACCCTTTAAAATCATTAGTTCATTACATCTTTTGCTACCTTGAAGATCACGCAGAAATATGTTGTTTGAGCGCTAGCACTTATTTTTAATTCTTTTTTATTGCAGGCTGGAACATTTGATCTTGTGGGTACCATTGTTTATGAGATAGAACAGCAACCATACCAAAGTACATTCTACAATGGTACGATTGAAGTTACTGAGGCTGGTGGGCCTCTCAGTGTTGAGTCTGTATTCCTGTTTTCCCTTGGAGTTGCTCTGCTTTTCCTTTTTGGGTTGTGGGTCCGTACTCAGATCACTCAGTTCTCTAAGGTATTTATATCTACTTTTTCTTTATTTCATTCCGCCTAACATTCTCCTTTTATACGCTGGTTGCTATACATGTCTTGACATATTCAGTTTCAGTTTGTTAGTCATATTTTAGCATTTCCTTTTGTAAGAAATATTACTTTGTTATTGAGTATTGACATTTACATTTTGTGGAAATGTGGTTTTTTTGTTGTACAAATATGTGACATGATTCTGGGAGGAGTTATTTGTAGATCTTTTGGTTTCTCGGGTGAATTTGTTGTTCAATTTTTACTGTAATCCTTTTCCCAGTAATCTTACTTAACTGACACAGTTGTTCTAAGCTTTAAATTGTAACGCTCAACAATTCCTTATTTCAACCATAAAATCTTACTGAAAAAGGAGGAGGTGGTTTGGGTTCTAAGTGTTGATGAATCCATGGAGGAATTGGAGGTGAACGTGCAACACCTATGGTTGATGGGGGCAGTTGTGGTGCCTTTCTGAGATGGAGATTCATGTAGGGTTAAGGACCTTAAGGATTTGAATAAAAAAAAAGGAAATGAGAGGAAGGTTGTATGGATTTTAAGGCGTTTAGATATCATATTGAGATATTTTATATATATGATGAATCGGGGAGGGAGGAAGCGCCTAGGGGGAGCGGAATTTTTTATTTGCTCTATTTTAATATTTTATCTTACATTTATTCAAACAAAACAATAATATAAAAGCAAACCAATCTATAATAAAGATAATAAAGATGGCTTAAAGTTCAAACACATATCCGTATTGCTAATGCCAAAGCACAAACATGTAATTGTTCAAAGTTCAAACATATTTTGAACATATTAGTTTTATTCATAAACAATATTGCTATTAAATAATAAAATTAAAATTTCAAGAATTTAATTCAATATTAAAACTTCAAAAAACTAAACATAAATTTAAGAAATATATTGAATTAAACTAAATATTACAAATGGTTATATAATTTGAAGTTGGGCAAGTTCAAAAATTTATAACTATAATAAAATTATCCATTTTGACTTGATATTGTTCACTTCTTGTTGTGATTGATTTAAGATGTTTAAATCATTAGAAAAATATTCAAGATATTTAATATATATAGATCGGAGTGATTTTTTTGTGTGTGTGAGGCGCCTGAGGCCTAGCATATATATATTGGGGGCCTAATATATATAGATGTGTGTGTGTGTGTGTATATATATATATATATTAATAGTATTTTTCTAATTATTTTGTAAATCTGTGCTGCATACTAGAAAAGAAGAGTTGCAAATGATGTGGTATGGAGGGAGTATTCAACGTTATCAGCTGTGGTATCTGATTTGAATCCGGCATGCTCTTTTTGGACTCCATTACCGGACTTGATCATTACGCCTCAAAGTAAATTTTTATGTTACGTTTGAATTGAAGGAATGGAATGAGTGAAGGAATGGAATAAAGAGTGGAATGATTCATTCCATACCTTTTTCCCAAGGAATAAAATTCATAAATTTGGGAGGAATAAGAATGATTCATTTCATTCCAATGGAGCAACCAAACACAATTTTTTTCATTTCATTCTCACCTTCATTCTTCCAATCCAAATGTAGCATTAGGGAGGTGACGCCCCTCCCATCCCTTTCCCGTATTCTTTTTCCACTTCCTTCTCTTGGGGGTTATATGAATGAAAGGGGGTGGAGACTTACTGGAATATACTTTCCATTTGTGTTTTATCTCTCCTAACAAATGTCAAATGCAATTATAGTGTGGGATGAAGTGTCTTTATAGTAATCCAGTTTATTAATTTTTAAACAATTTTTTTTTTATATTCTTTTGCTAATCTTATGTTTAAATTTAATACTTAGAAAACCAAGAGGGCGGCTAAGGTGGAAGTTGGAACTGCGACAACTGATGTCTCAATGGATGAATGGCTTGAGGTTTGTACTTTCATTATCACACGGTTGAAACTTCTTTTCATCTTGTTGTCATTATACTCTTGATTTCTTAATAAAGTTGGATGGGAAAGCTTTGAATAAATCTGGCCTTTACAAGTTGAAATCTTTAATTTCTTCAAATATATGCCAGCCAACTCTTGCTGACTAACATCTTTTTTGCTCAGGGAACTGCATATACTCAGTCGGTCTCTAGCAAATCAAAGAAGAAGAAGTAGATCAGCTTGCATGCCTAGTTTAGCTGGACGAAGCACTACAATTAGATTCTTGTAATTCAGATTAGGCATTTAGAAATTTTAAGGAAGCCAAAAATGTGAAGTTACCGAGTAAAGAAGACTTGAAAAGACCTGCATTTTTGTTGTAGCATTATGAAGAATCTTTTACAGTCCATTGTTTGGAGTTTGTAAAAGTTGAGGGATTTTCTTTAAAGCAAAACTAGCTGACATTTCTGGTAGAAAAGATGCAGTTTTGTCAAAATTTGATTTTCTATTAAATGAATGTTTATTTTTTTACACGTGTAGTCGATTATTTAATTTCTTACTAAATATGTATTCAATATATAGCTTTCACCAAACCGAAAACCTGCAAAATGTTTCTGCAACGTTGCTGGGTTAGGTTTGCAAGTGAATTGAGGATTTGGTCTATTTGTGTTTTGCTCAGTTTTTAACTTTTGCTACTTGGTGGTGGTGGTGGTGGTGTTTGTTTAGTCTTTCAATCGCTCTGAATTCACAGCTATTAGTTTTTATTAGCATTAAATATAGTTCCTGCATTATTGCAATGAAGGTAAAAATTGGTAATAAAAAGGCTCATCACAAGTTCATTTAATAATAATATCCATCTATCTATTGCATAATGGAGCTGAACTCTATTGTAAAGCGGATGCCCAAGTTCTTTCCAGATGAGCTGATTGCGACATATATAAAGGTAATTTATGAAATTAAAATTAGATAGATAAATATGGAGGCAATATGAAAACAATGTTTGACTAAAATGTAATTAATACAAGTAAATACTCAACTGCTTCACCAAACTATCACCAACTAAGGTGCTTCATTATGGCTTTGACAACATCACAACTCAAAGTGATGGGGTTGGGGATATATTGTCCACAATTCTTCGTACAAAAATCATCACATGTTAATAATTAATGCCATCATCTTTACCATTTGCTAGCCAAACTATTCATTTTAAGACAAATTGCCAAATTTTCATAATCAGCTCATGTTAAATAATAATATTAAAACTGAATGACACTAATTTTATGGCTAACCATTTGTAAAGAGTTAAATTATATGTATGTAAAACATAAAAGGCTTAAATATGATTTACTACCCTAAACTATAGGCATATTCTACTTCGGTGATATTATTATATTATTTATATAATAATTTATATTATTTATATAACTATAAATAAATAATTATACAACTAATTTATATTATTTGTGTAATTTTTAGTTGTTTTATTTGTTATTTTACCTTTTGTCCTTTGATCTCATTAAAATATATAATGTTTTTACATATTTATCTTTTTGGGGGATGGACGGAGAGGAGTATTAAAACTGAATGAAATCGAAAAAAATTGATTATTCAATAACCATTTGTAAAGATTTAAATTGGAATATGGCATATAGTTTATGTAAAACGTAAAATCTCTTAGCAACCTTGAAGTTAATTTGTTTGGATGAGTCCTCTTCCAGCCAGCTAGCTATTCATGTTAAATATGTGGTCACTTGTTTTTTTTTTTATAGTACAAATTCATTTATGGTGAGTTTCTACAAATGATGGAAAAATAATTGATTCTAATTAAAACCTACTTTTAGTGGTATACTTTTATTGTTGTGCCAACTGCCAAGCAACAACATTATAGGCTAATTAATAGACTGGAAATGCTTCCCTTTTATAAACTATTCCCTCCAACAAACCTAAGCGTGTTTAAAGAAAAGAAAAGAGGTAATAAAGTCAATTGAACACTATAGACTTTAAATACTCTAAATTTTCTTTTAACAAAATTCATTGACCATTTGCTTAAAAATGCAAGCTTTCAAGTCATGTGATCTGTGTTGTAAAACATCATTAATGAACCATATTTGTGGACAAAGATGTTTAAGCTCTGTTTAATCAACCGTGTGTGTGTGTGTGTGTGTGAAAGAGAGATGAGAGAACCTGACTTTTTGCCAAATATATAGATTGCTTATCATTAAGCTTAAAGTCTTAATCCAGAGAATATCATAGACAACACAGTGTCCATTTATTTTATTTTTTATTGGAAAATGATATACACATTTCCTACTTATGCGCAATAATAATTCGGCTGAAACTTTTGCAATGTAATAAAAGACTATTTTTTATTTTCTGTTGTATTTTTTTCCCCTTTAATACAAAGCGCAATGAAAAACAGCACAATACAAGGTAACCATGTAGTATTTTCCATGAATATAAGAGATAGAGTTGCATTATACTATTACCAAGGAGCATATTCAAGAATTAGTATATGTTACACACATTTTTCTTAACTTTTTTATAATAAAAAATAAAAAATTCAGGGTGAATGCATATAAATGTCAGTACATTGATAAGAAAATCTTCTTGGAAATTCTATCTTCTGTGTGATGGCTCCTTATCTATATAGGTCACATTCCTTGGAGTTTGCAAACATGGTTTCATTCCTGTGAAATTGTGATTTATTCTCCATCACCATAAATGCATGCATTACATATTTACTCATTTCCTCTCAATCTTCCCAACTGTGTTAAACCGAGGTTTAATTATATACTTTAAATTTTTTTCAAGAACTTTGTCAAAAGCATGAATAATACATATATCAGCAAAAATAATTTAACCCTGATGCTGATAGAGGAAAAGGTATTAATGAGAGGTGGTAAGTAGGTTTACAACCATATAGAGAAAGAGAGGTGATCACATAAAGACATAGAATGCAGTTGATACCTCATTGAATGAACCTGCTATTGCATTTTGCTGGTTGAACCCTCAAAGCTCAAATCTAGCACCATGGGACCATAGGCCCAGGTGAGCTTCATAACTTTTTGTCGGTGTGATATTCAAGCCACTTCACCATATCATTATATATAACAATGGTCATTGTTACTAAACACTCGCTCACTCACTGATCAAGTCATTTTATAGAAGCTTATAGCTTCTGATCAGCTTCAAGGGCTGCATTTTGTTTGTGTGGCCTTAATTTTCTGTTACAAGGAATACGGTCCTGGGACCGTAAGGTGTTGTTCCCAATGCGGATTCTTTTCGTTTCCCGAGGAGTACTTCTCGGGTTCTTGGTTTCATTATTAGTCTCTGTGAGTCTCTGCTATGGTGATGATAAAACAGTTGAGGTAGTTGGGCTAGGAGAATGTGCAGACTGTAAGGAGACTAACATTAAGACTAGCCAAGCCTTTTCTGGTATATAAACTTCTTTCTTTTCTGATCTTGGAGTACATTCTTTCTTCTTTTTTGGCACTTTTTCAATGAATTAGTCCAAGCAATAAAGATATTGAAATTGAAGATTTTAATATATGATGATCAATTAATACAATTTTGTGCATGCAGGGCTTCGTGTAACGGTTGAATGCAAGTCCAACAAAGGAGAATTCCAAACAAGAGGAGTTGGAGAGCTAGACAAAGAAGGAAAATTCAAGGTTAATCTTCCTAAGGAAATCATAAAAGATGGAAAATTGAAGGAGGAATGCTATGCACAGCTGCACAGTGCATCAGCAGCACCATGCCCTGCTCACAGTGGCATAGAGGCCTCAAAGATTATTTTCCAATCGAAATCTGAGGAAAAGCACACTTTTGGCCCAACAGGAAAACTGAAATTCTCAACAGCTTTGTGCACTTCAGCCTTCTTATGGCCTCACTACAAGTATCCTCCACTACCCAAATTACCACCTTTGCCTCAACACCCATGGAAAAAGTACCTCCCACCATTCAAACACTTTGGTCATATATTCCCTCTTCCACCAAAACACAAAATTCCTTTCCCTCCAATTTACAAAAAGCCTTTCCCACCACCAGTACAAATATATGAGAAGCCGCTTCCACCGCCAGTTCCAGTATATACAAAGCCGCTTCCACCACCAGTTCCAATATATATAAAGCCACTTCCACCACCAGTTCCAGTATATACAAAGCCGCTTCCACCACCAGTTCCTACTTACGAACCAAAACCACCAGTTTACAACCCTACCCCAGTTCCAGTTTACAAACCAAAGCCAAAGCCACCGGTTTATACGCATCCACCAATTCCAGTTTACAAACCAAAGCCAAAACCACCGGTTTATACGCATCCACCAATTCCTATTTACAAGAAGCCACTCCCACCTCTACCGGTTTATACACATCCACCAATTCCTATTTACAAGAAGCCACTCCCACCTCTACCAGTTTATACACATCCACCGATTCCTATTTACAAGAAACCATTCCCACCTCTACCAGTTTATACGCATCCACCAATTCCTATTTACAAGAAGCCATTCCCACCTCTAGTTCCGGTATACACAAAGCCACTTCCACCACTGGTTCCAATATATAAGAAACCTTTCCCACCCATTACTCCTCTTCCTAAGCTTCCTCCAAAGTACTTCCACCATCCCAAGTTTCCACCAAAGTACTTCCACCACCCCAAGATTGGATATTTCCCACCCCTTCCACCTTATTTCCCTCCTCATCCTTAGGCTACCATAATGTTATTTCGTGTAATGAAGGACTTGGTGTGAAAATTCTTATTGCAGCAATAAAAAAAGACCTAGCTGGAAATCGAGAGAAAGCAACTCTTAGTGTTTATTGCTTCTTGTAGTTAATGCAGTGAAGCTGATGTGTGTGAAGTTCAAATTTTTTCATGTTTAATGGTTATATGAAGTTTGTAAGATTATTCAAGCTGGTTATTTCTTCCTAAATAATAGTATTTCCATTTGTATGTTATCACAGTCAATGGAGTACTTGTCTTTGTTATAACTCTCATTGATCTACATATATATGTTTTATATTCAACCAAAACTAAGATGAATGAACTTTTGAAATTGAAAAGTGATACCAACTACAATTTTCTCAACATATAGAATACAATAACACATCAACATTATCACAAAAACTAGATATTAGTGTAGAATTGGAACATACTGTTAAGAAATGTCATGGAGGGGTGGCAAGGTTCAATAAGAAAGTCTAATAGTACTCCTATATTTGAATCTACCTGTTCTCTTAAAATTCAATGTGGAAATATATAGTATATAGATTTAGGTTAAATGAACATGATAAAACATACAAGCATTAAATTTAGACATGAATTTACTAGAACTGATGGAGGAAAATACACATTCTTATTGGATGTTCTCTGATGAAATTTGGCTTCCACATAGGTCACTCTGGTCTACCAGATTAGATATTGCTATTAATTACATACCAAACATTCATTTCATAGAAAAAAATTATATAGAACAAAGATAATTAAAATGAAATTCAAGCTTACAAAATGCATACACATATTGCAGTTGAAAGGGGAAAGAAAGATAAGTATTACGCCTTTGATCAAACGATGCCTGATGATGACGAAAAGGAAAAATATTACAGAAATAATCCAGTCGTACAAGTCAAACATGATAGCTTTTAACCGAGGCATAGCAGATTAATTATGCTGCAACTTTACATATGTTTAGTTGATGAAAGAGTTAATCAATAATGTTTAAACTAAATGCCATTTTTCTTGTGTGCACGCATGCACAAGTGTTATGTTTTTTATCTATAGCACTTCTTTGTTTGTTTGTTTTGGCATGGACAGGGGAGTATGCACATAACTCTGCAGTAGAAAGCATTTACCTGCAAGGGTGGGAAAGGTTTAATGGTAATATACCCTAAATTGTACAATATGATACTACATAGTACAACTACTGAAGGTTATACAGTTGCATATAGAGATCAATATTGTTTTAAGACAGACTGGAGCTTAGTTTATAACTAGTTAAATCACATGCTGTCCCAAAGAGAGTTATGAGTTCAAACTAATGCCCTTACAAGTGAAGCCAGAAACTTTTGGAAACACAATTATGCAGGATTGGCAAGCAACTCTGTCAACACGGTTTAATCAATGGATACAATGTGCATTATCTCGCAAATTTATTATTATTCTAGCCTCACATTAGTTTGATGAGATCTAAACTAATTCAATAGAAATATAGGAGGGATAAACACAGTCAGATCCATGGTTCTAAAATTTACAACGCTCTCTTTCAACTTTTTTGAGCTTGGACTTGGGAAAGGGTAGGTTAATATACCATGAATGTGCTAATGCATACAGTTGTTTCACCTAAAACAATGTGCACTTCAATTCTTTTGGAGAGGAAGATAATAGAGTATAAAAGTTCATTTTCTCAGTTGAAGCCTCGTTAATAAAGTGGTACAAATCTACCAGCAAAAGCCGGTGCTCATTACTACAATCTAATTCCTTGCAACACACTGAATTGGCCCCCTACTACCAATCTGCAACCACTAGTTCCTTGTTACAAGCTCTGTGAATCATTTGTCATGTGTATATATATATATATATATATATACACGGTCCGAATCTTAAGCTCACCCCTGTTTAACTCACCCGAGCTCACCCCCCTTTAGCGACGGACCCGGCGACGGTTCGATCATACAACCGTCGTCTATACTTTTAGTGACGCTATATGTTGTCCGTCGCTAAAGAGGGTGAGCTCGGGTGAGTTAGATAAGGGTTGAGCTTAAGATCCGGACTCTCTCTATATATATATATAGGGTCTCAACTGTTACATCGTATGTCAAAAGCTTCTTCCTTCTCAATTTAAGCCAGTTTCCATACAGTTCTCAGCTTCTGGTCATTGTACTCAATTCAGTTGCCTAAAGTTTCACATTCTCAATGTGGGTTCTAAAGCTCCATAGAGGAGCAACTTTTTGTTTCTGGCTGTCATTGTTGTTCGCTGTGAGCTGCTGTTACGGCAAGGATGAGACAGTTGAGGTAGTTGGATTCGTTGAACGTACAGATTTAGCACAAAGTAAAATCAAGACCAGCCAGACCTTCTCAGGTATATTATATTTAGGTTTTATTAAACCTTATGGTATAATGCTACTTGCTTGTTATGTCCATATTCTTTCTGTAATAATCACCATTACTGTGTGTTAAAGATCAAGTCCCCCAATTAAATATTACCTTGCGGAATATCTTAACAACCAGGATCATTTGTGTTCTATTGGCACTCTGCTGCTTTATGACAGTTACCAACTCTTTTTAGAATGCTTTGTTTTCTTTCCTTGTTAATTTAGGCAACTCCATTGTTATTTTGGGTTCTGCAAAACTACTAGGGAAAATGATAATTGACTTGTGCATTCTGTTATGCAGGGTTTTATGTCTCCATTGGTTGCAAGTCTGCAGAGAGGAAGTTGAAAACCATGGGGTCTGGTGAGCTTGATGAAGGGGAGAAGTTCAAATTAATTTTTCCACAGGAGATTATAAAAGATGGAGTAATCAAAGAAGAATGCTATGCACAACTTCATAATGCATCAGATTCACCATGCCCTTTGCACAACAGCCAAGAGGCCTTGAAAATAACCTTCCAGTACAAAGCCAAAGGCAAACAGACCATTAGCCAGACTGGAAAACTAAACTTCTCTCCAATCACTTGCACTTCCAAGTTCTTATGGCACTTCCACATGTTTCCCCCATTACATAAATGGTCCCCTCTTGTAGGAACACCATTTCAATATCCTCCACCAACACCATATCAAGCAACTTCACCTCCGCCTCGGATTCCACCATCACCACCAACAAACAAGGAGTCACTCCCACCGCCTGCCTCACAACCACCAATCCCACCACCAGAAAATCCATCTCTTCCACCTTACGAACAGCCACTTCCACCACCTCCGGTATACAAAAAATCTCTCCCACCAACAATTCCTCCACCATATAAGAAATTTATAGCGCCAACACTTAGTCCACCATCCCCAGTACCAAAGAAACTGCCCCCCACCCCTAATCCTACTTTTACCAATCCTCCTGTCCCAGAATCAAAGACACCACCGCCTTCACCTACTCCGGTGGCTTATAAGCCAATTCCACCATCTACTCCACAACACGAGAAATCACTCCCACCAACAGTTCCTCCACCATCTCCAAAATCAAAATATCTACCTCCAGCACCTTCTCCTACTATTACCAATCCTCCTGTCCCAATATCAAAGCCACCATTGCCTTCACCTACTCCTGCGGCCAATAAGCCATCTACTCCTCCAGCCTATGCTCCAGTTCCAGTATCGAATCAGCCACTTCCATCACCAACTAATGTATCAAATAGGCCAATTCCACCACCCATTCCACCACATGAAAAAAGGAAATTGCTCCCACCAACAATTCGTACCCCTTTTCCAAAATCCAAGATTTTGCCTCCAGCATCTGCTCCAACCCTTAACAATCCTTCACTTCCTCCAGTCCCAGTACCAAAGATCCCACCTTTTCCAAAATCTAAACATTTGCCACCGGCAGCTGCCCCTACTTTGGAAAATCCTGCTCCTCCAGGCCCAGTTTCAAAACAGCCACGGCCACCATCCACGGCGGCGACACCGCCGAACAAGAAACTGAATCCACCCCATATCCCAACTTTTATAATTCCAAAACCTCCACCAATTCCAACATTCAAGAAGCCTATTTTAACACCTGGTTCAGAATTCAAGAATCCAACTCCTCCACCAATTCCAGCACTCAATTAAATAGCCAATTCTTCCACCCCATCTACCTTGTAAAGTACTCCAGTCAAATTGTTATGCCCATAAACAGCCTCCTTCCATGCTTAAACATATTTATGGGTATATTTATGTTCTTGCATGTTTAAATTTAGTAGTATCATCTACCATGTTTAAATTTACTTCTTCTTGTACTATAAAAGAAGTAATCTTGATCTTGGGGTTGATGAATTAAAATAAATGGGCAAGTGGGGATTAAGGGCCTATTTGGGTGACTTATAAATTAAAATTTAAAAGGAATTACTTCCTCCGTCCCATAGTTATAGGCCGATTTCTTTTGGCACATAATTTAAGAAATTTTTAACAAAAATTTTCCACATATACCCCTTAGTATAGAATTAATGAATAAATTAATTACTCCTTACTTATCACATTGAAACTCTTAACTTCATTGATTGCTGGTACAATTGCCTTTTATACACAACATATGTTAAATTAGTAAAGACTAAAAAGTTGAATTCTTTTATTGAGAATACAACAACATTAAATGTGGTGATAAAAATAATGACATTGAAGGTTGTTTCTTCAAAAAAGAGTAATGATTGAATATTTATTATAAGGGCGTACAAGTAAAATAATGAACTAACTAAATTTTATAAATAGTAAGTAGTCTATATATTGGGACATCTCAAAATGGAAAATCATCCTATAACTATGGGACGGAAGGAGTATAAGTTATATTAAGTCATAACTTATAACTAAAAGTGTGCGAGACTCTTTTGATTTATAAGTCAAACATTAACTTAAAATAAAATGTTAAAGATGTTTAAAATGACTTATAAGTAAAAATAAGATGTAAACTCTATTAAAATAAGAGCAAACAACCTTTACATTCGATCAAATTTACTTATTTTAAAATGACATATAAGTCATTTTTTAATAAGTCATAATTTAGTACTTATCAAAAACAACTTTTAAGTCAAAAAGTAAGTCAAAAAATAAGCCACCCCAAACACTTCACAGTAAAACACAACTTATAAGTTGGTTTGACACGTTATGTACAAATGCTCTAAGAGGTTTGATAATCTCCCAGTTGATACATGATTTGCAATGGGATATTTCAATCTTTTTCCTTAAAATCGAGTGAGTATTAATTCTGAAGCTTTCCACAATTATGTCTGAAAGGTAAATGATATCCAATAGACGTATCCGAGTTATTAAAGGAAAAGGAGTACTAAGAGAACTTACCTCAGGGGTATTCTCAGGATCCAGATTGTTAGGTACTAAAGGGTGAGTGGTTTATACAATTTCAATGTTCATTCTCACTGCTTGCCCGACCTCTTCCACAGTATCCTGCTCAATATTTGAGTTATTAGTTCTATTATCCTTACTAACCACTACATCATTTTCGTCATTTTGTCCGCTCACCGAACTACCAGGTTGCCCAGTTTCAGTTTCTCCAACTCGGACTCATCACAATCCCACCAATTCCCTTTCAACTTGTATCTCCCCCTGGAAGGAAGAATTGGATGTCGATACGAAAAAATTTCAAACTCCATAAAGGTCACGTCCATGGTAACATACGTATGCCTGGTAGTAAGATCGTAACATGGATATCCCTTTTTTGTGTCCCATAGCCCCAAAAAAACACAACAAAGTGCACAAGGATCAAGCTTAGTGCGTTTTTATGGAGATGGACAAAAGTTACGCATCCGAAGACTCGAGGACCAAGATAGAGGGAAGGGAGACATACTTAGAAAGAACTTCCATTGGTGTCTTAAATGCCAACACCTTTGACGACATACAATTCAAAATATGTATCGCAGTGACTACAACATTATCCCAATATCGGTTTGATACATATGCACCAATTAATAACGCACGAGCAGTTTCTTAGATATGTTTGTTCTTTCGTTTAGCAATTCCATTATGTTGTGGCATTTGGGTACACGAGGTTTCATGAAGAAACCCATTACTTTGAAAGTAAACTTGGAATTCCCGATTAATATATTCTCCACCATTGTTAGTTGAAAATTGTGTCTGAATCATAGTATGAAATGTTTTAAATTTATCAAACATATAATCTTAATGTTTCATCAAATATAATCAGGTCATTTGTGTACAATCATCAACAAAAGTTACAAACTAACAAATTCCAGAAACAGTAGTAATAGGAGATGGTCTCCAAACATCCGAATGAATTAAAGAAAAAGGGATATCACTTTTATTTAAGCTTATTGGGAAATGTACACGATATCTTTTAGCTAAAATGCAAGTTTCGCACGTAAAAGTTGGCTCTTTTAAATTGGAGAATAAATCAGGAAATAGATGCTTCATATAACTGAAAGACGGATGTCCCAACCAACAATGTCATAGCAAAATTTGTCTCTCCTTGTCCTACAGATATCAATTTATTTAAAAGAGATGGAATCAACAGTGTATTAGATAAAGAGACGGAGGGTGAGTGAGCAACAGTTTTAGTTCCTGTAACAAGTTATGTGACCCCATTGGCATTGGGGACATTACTCCGTTTTAGTTGGCTAATCTTGACAAAGTCATTTGGATTGAAAGTTATATGGTCAGTTGATCTTGAATCAATAATCCAACCACTGCAATTATCCTGATTAGTACCAAGTAATGCATAACCATAATTACCTTGATCGTTGTAAGTAATTGAATCAGCCGATGGTTCCACCTGTGAAATCAAGAATAAATGAGGTTCTACATTTACCAAATTAAGGTAAATGAGGTTCCACTATCAACCTTTGACTATTTCCCAGCCTTGAGTTCTTTCCATTAATCTGGATACCCTTCCCGAGTATGCCTCATGTTCCCAGTGTGTACAGCCTCCCTCCGATTGTGGTTGGCCTTCGAAGTTGTATTCACCTTTCCTCCTCCTCCTATAGAGGATGATCCGTCAGTACCATATCAGATGTTTTGTAGGCAAAGAATATACTTTCTCTCTATTTCATATATATACTTGATAGTCTTACTGGTAATGATAAATAGTGGATAATTCGGATTATTATGATGATGCTACTTTTGTCCGATTGGACTTCTTAGTAATGATTTGATTAAATATACGGGCCCATCTCATTTTCTTATGGATCAAGTACATTTTAATTAGGGAACAAATATTTTTCAAAAAAAAAAATCTGATATAAATAATAACTAGGATTTAATTAGTAGATCTTATAAAAATATCATTTTTTTGGGTATAAATAGCAATTATCTTTAATTAGTAAACGATTTAAGTGTGAACTAAGTATAAAAAATAATAATCTAGACTACTGGAGCTTGAGAATAAAAGTCATAAAATGTGTAAAGCTTGAGCTTTTTTGTTAACTATACAGACCCCCATTCTTAAATAAGCATATTTGGGTCAAATATTCTCAATAGTAAAACTATTCGATTAAACTTATATATAATTATGTTTAACTTTACTATATTTTTCATATAATTTTTTTTGATACACCATCAAACTGATCGAATTAATTAAATAAAATTAACTTCGATCATTAATACATTGAACCAAACAATAGTAAAATAAATAAATTATGTGACAATATATTTTTTGAAATTGAGCTCCATATTTTAAAAAACAAATAAAATTCAGCATTTAAATTAATCAAAAGTTTCAGATCCGATTACCCTAAAATTAATTTTATACAATAAATTGGTCAATTAACTTATATATCGTTGACACTTAAAAACTCCTCACCCTGTAATAAACGCTGAAACATAAACCTATATTTCCTTCTCTACATCAGAGAGAGAGACTTACAGAGAGAGCAAAAATATGGCGGCAACTATGAGTAGTGCGTGGGCAAAACCAGGCGCTTGGGCTTTAGATTCCGAAGAGCACGAAGAAGAACTCTTTCATCAGCACAAGAATGAAATCGCCGCCGCAAACAACCACTCAACGGCGGCGACGCTTGATGATTTCCCTTCCCTCTCGATCGCAGCCTCCACTAAGACCAAGAAAAAGAAGGCCCAACCCATATCCCTGCTCGAGTTCTCAAATTACTCCGCAGCTAAGCCCAGCCAAGCCAAGCTTACTCATGAAGATATGATGAGGCTACCGACTGGTCCTCGTCAGCGAACTGCCGAGGAGCTGGAAAGGAACAAACTTGGTAACGGATTCAGATCCTACGGTAATAATTCTGATTCGAAATGGGGCAGCAATAATAATAATTCTAGGGGTTCTGATGAGCCGCGGAGGCAGGGATCGTTTGATAGGGATTCAAATAAGGAATTTACGGCGTCTCGTGCTGATGAGATTGATGATTGGGGTGCCGCTAAAAGAACTAGTCTTGGTGGTGGATTTGAGAGGAGAGAAAGAGGAGAGAGGGGAGGGTTTTTTGAAAATTCGCAGTCGAGAGCTGATGAATCGGATAGTTGGGTGTCAAATAAGAGTTTTGTTCCATCCGAAGGGAGGAGGTATGAGAGGCAAAGAGGGGGATTTGAATCAAATGGTGGTGGAGCTGATTCGGATAATTGGGGGAAGAAAAAGGAAGATGAGGGACGGAAATTTGGAGCTTTTGATAGTCTTAGGGAGAGGAGAGGAATCGGGTTTGAGTTGGTTAATGGGGGAGCGGATACGGGCAATTGGGGGAAGAAGAAGGAAGAGGTGGGAAGTGGGGGAGTGAGGCCTAGGCTTAATTTGCAGCCAAGGAAGTTACCAATTGGTGAAGAACAGCAAAATGGGAGTGTGACTAAACCAAAGGGTTCAAATCCTTTTGGAGATGCAAGGCCCAGGGAGGAGGTTTTGAAGGAGAAGGGGCAGGATTGGAAAGAGGTTGATGAGAAACTAGAGTCTATGAAGTTAAAGGAAAAGGAAGCGGGACTGGCAGATGGACCTGTGTTTGGGAAGAGGAGTTTTGGTAGTGGGAATGGGCGGGTCAGCTTGAATGATGATAGGTTTGATAGGAGCTGGAGGAAGATGGATGTTGTTGATATTCGTCCTCAGAGGTTGGTGAATTAAAGCTTTTGGTTGATTCATTGAATTAGTTGTTATATTCAGCTGATAAATTCGTGCTCAATTTTCTGCGTAAATTTGTTTGAAAACCAGTAATTAGCTTAATTATTAAGTATTGTAATTTGTGTTTTTGAAAGGCTTAGGATATGCTGGTTTGTTATGACTAGTTAGGGATTTCATTTGTACTTGTTTTTAATTAACAGTTTCATATGTTTGGAACCATTGAGTTAGGCCATACTTGTTTTGTTGTGAATACTTAAGGAATGTAATTGTAATTATTTAATCCCTGTGCTATACTAGAGGATTTGGTTGTAATTGTTTTTTTTTGTGAATATTTCTGCTGTGCCCAAGTTCAGCCCAACCAGCACCGGCCCTGGGCTAAAGCCCAAGGTGCCCGGGCTTTAGGCCCAAATTTTTTTAGGGCCCCTTTTTCTTATATCATACAATCAGTGCATGGCTAATTTTATTCCAATGGATGAGTATAATTGATTATGTAGAATCATTCTTTAAAATATTTAAAATTTTGACAAATAAAATTATTACATAAGTAAAACTAGATCCAACACTATTAAAAATTCTAATATGTACATTTAAAAAAAATACCAACCACTTCACATAAATTAAAAAACAATTACTTCAAATTGTTTCAATTAATTTAAATCTTTGTTAGTCTATGCATTTGTCCATCATAATTATGTCTTTACTCATTCTTGTGTTTCTTTGCAAATATGTATAATCCCATTTTTTCTCTTAATCTGGCTAGTGCAGACTTTACGATTATCTCTATTAATAGACTATGGGTCATGCGTACTTTACTTATTGGTATTAAAATTTGACAGTTAAAGACTGAGGTCATAATATAGCCAATATAATACAAAAGAAAATAGGTAAACTCTTGTTGGGAAGATTTTGAGTTTTACACTATCTACCATGAGTACTATTTGAAGAATAACCAAACAAGTTAACTCTTGTCATAGCTTGGATATGTCACCCCTTGATTGATCTCTGTGAAACTATTTGAAATTCAGTAAGGTTACATTCCATTACTTGAACTATAAAATTTTATGCTTCTTTATTTATAATTTGCCCATTATAAGTGAGTGTTATTCAAGAGGAGCTGTTGATGATATCATCCACCCCTCTGTTGATGATATTATGTCTTTGAACTGATTACTTTTTTGAATTAGTGATAATGTGATATCTGAATGATGCTTTGAAAATATTGAAAAAATCGGTTATTATATTTGGTATTCTTTTATATTTATGCTCTTTTGTTCAGAGAAAGTTCTTAATTTTTTTTTTATTCCTATCTTAATAGCAATTCGCAAAGGGCCCAAATTTTTTTTTTTCGCTTTAGGCCCTGAAAAACTCAGGGCCGGCCCTGAGCCCAACAACGTTCTTGATCAAGTTATTGGTCTGTACTCTGTAATGATTTGTTCTCCCCATGTCTAAAAAAATTGAGTTTGCTGTGGTTACCAGATTTCTATACTGCTAACACAAATTTTATTCATCAACATCATGTCATCGATGGTTGTCAATTTTGAGAGCAAAAAAATGTTTCAATTGAGCTCCAAAATTTTAAAATTATCCTTCATTTGGCACCACCATATGTTTCTCAGTTTTTCTTTTTCAGAACATGGTAAAGTGATGGTGAAATCAAATAACTCGTCAATAATAATAAATTAAAACCCAAAACCAAGGCTAGTTTGAGAAAGGATAAATTGGTAAAGAGGGAGCATCTAAATCTTAACAAAGGGAGAATATGAAATAACAAGTATATGTTTTGGTAACAAATCCTTACAGGTGCAAATATGTAAGTATAGTTACGCTGTATTTCCTTCACTGTTCGGTTCTGCAACTTCTTGGTGACAAATTTTATCTGGTTATCATCTTTAGTTTATTGGTTCTCAGAGGTTGGAACTTGAAAAGTTTTGTTTATTGTTATTATCAAATACCATATATGTATGTGTAGTTGGTATTGTTTATATATAGTATGATTTTGAACTGCTGAAGACTTTCCTGCAAAAGTAATTTATTTATCTTTGTAGCGCTGGGAAAGCTGAAAATGGACATGCTGAAGAAGCTGAAAATGGACATGCTAAAGAAGCTGAAAATGGAAATTCAGAGCTGTGACACTGAAGGTTGGAAAAAGGGAGTAGAAATCGGCCTTGGATGAGATTTTATGTGCATGCATAATGCTTCACCCTGTTGTTTTTGGCGGTTCTATTGTTTTGACATCTGGAGGCGCAATGTAGAACAATTTTGATAGAGTTATGATTAGGTACATTTGAGGACTAAATGGCTTGTTTGTAGTGATTGTCGGAATTTAGATACATCTTTTTGTTAACATTTTTATCATTGTTATTTTTTTTCTCTTATAAATTTTGTTTTCTCAAGTGAGCACGACTGCAGAGTTTAGATGTTGTATTCTTGTGAGCAAATATAATTTATTTTTCTTATTTCTACTTGAGCACATGTGTCTTTTATACTTTTATTTTCAGTTCTCTGGTCTCATTTTTTTTATTGATAATAGTACTGAGTTTGTTTAGTCTCTCTTGTTACTTGGAGTTTTATACCGTCTTTACATACGAGTTCCTTCGTGCATACATTATACATCCGTCCATCTCTGATGAAGATCAAGGTGGATGAGCCTATGATACGAGTACGAATAAATAAGTTAAATGTTTCACTCATTTGAAATGTGAAGTAATCCAAATGCCAGAAGTCTGGAGTTTGGGTGACATTTATTTGGGAGCACAATCCCTCAAATATGATCCTAGCTATTATGGCCCCCAAATGGATCTCAAACACCTTCAAATATAATCTAGTCTTTATGGAGGTCTTTTTTATGGACCAAAGGAACACAACTTCACCCTTAGGGGTTGGTTAATGGTATGTGCTAACACCATAACAACGAGGTGACTGACACCAATGATTTTTCAAGGGGAAAAAATGTTAGTTTTTCAGCCATAACATGGAGCTTTTTTTTAATTGACAATTGTGTTTCCATGTGAAAGATCTTATGAAAGAAGATGGGCATGTACTCAAACTGCGTACTTTGTATGTATGAGAAAAAGTTAGGTGAACGTGAAAGTGTTTTATTTCCTGTCAATTAGTCTTTCTTTCATCAATGCTATATCTACCATTGAGGCCTAACTAATACCAGCCACCGCCAAAGCTTCACAATATCTTATGTTAACAAAACATCCCACATCTTAGACTTTTGAGTATGAGACAATATACAAAATACTTCCTCAACGTAAATATTATATAACAGTGATATTTAACTTCCGTCATTGTTTATTTCTCTTATAACGTGCTATTTTTTATCAACCGTTTAATTTGAAGAACTCGGCAATGATTAAGAAGGATCCTCTAACCCCATAACATAATTAGGTATTAGTAAGTTGAGGCACACTTTCCATTCTCCCTCCTCATATTTCTATCTCTCTCCCTTTCTAAAAACTCCGGAATCACACACAACAAGCATGTTGTCATTAGGACAAGCATTTCTCACAAAGGGATGCTGATTGTATTTTGCTTCATAATTTTGAAGGTCTTAACTCACAACACATGATTGCTGTGTAAGTTCACATTAATTCTGCTGCCCATGTATTTACTATTTCGAACCATTCATTAACATATAGTCAACTTGTAAAACTGCTTCAAAATTGTGAGATTTCTGTAAGAGCTTAATGAATTTCAAAGCACTTAATCTCTTGAGAACTTAACATATATACTTGGTATTCTAACTCCAATCTTCTATGACATCTAGCATGTATCCCTTAATCAAGAAATATGAAAAGAGAAGCACTTATGATTTCTCTGAGTAGGATTATCTTTTGGTGACGTAATGCTTCAAAAGCCATAAAGTCCATTTTTTCTTAATATGGTATGTTTTGGTAGCTGGATTATTAATTTCATCAGTCTTAAATGTATTACCGTACTACCATATTCTGGATCTGACCTTACATTTTAAAAAAATAATTCTACACCTCATAAATAGAGACAGTTGAGAGTTGCAAGCACTTTCCCTTCTTTATTAACTCCTTGTGCCCATGTTTACTTCACATTCATACCGATCAAGCTTATTATTATTCTACTTGTTTTTTTTCTCCAGCAGCTTCTCAATCTTCATGGGTTGGCCAGAAAGATTTCTCTTTGCAGCTTTTCTCATTGTTGCTGCAGCCATTCATGGCACTCATGGAGATGCCATGGTTAGTGGCACAGTCTTTTGTGACCGATGCAAAGATGGACATATATCTCTCTTTGATTATCCCCTAAATGGTGAGATCTTACTTGTGCATTTTTATTTCCATTACTATATGTTCAATCTTTATACATATATACAGATGGAATGAGCATAAAAATAACTAAAACTAGCATAATTAGTATGTGATTCTATATTGGATCATCCATTTGTTTCAAGAAAAGGTTTCCAGAAAACTTTTCGGCATTTTCCGGTGTTTGGTATGACACTGGACAAGTGGTAAAGGGGAATTCAATGCACATTTAAGCTTAGTTTTCTGGAAAATAAACAAACTTAGTAAAATTACAGATTTTGGGAGAAAATGATATGGACACAATCTTTTCTCCTAATCTCAATGTGCCCAACATTTTGATGATTTAAAAAAAAAGGTAGCATACATTATTCTAACACAAGTTTCTGCAGGGATGATGGTGTCAATGTCCTGTCCTGGAAGTGATGGGCAATATACAAAGTTGGGAGAAGCAAGTACAAATTTTTTGGGAAACTATGCTATGAGGTTTGAGGGAGCCCCTGACCTGAGTGGCTGTTATACCCAAATATCAGGCAGTGGGCAGGGCTGTGGGGCAGTTGCTGGTTCTGCCCAGAATCCAAGACTTATGTTTAGGATGTTTGATATGGAAATGTACTCGGTTGATCCATTGCTTTCTCAGCCTGCCCAGCCTATGCCCCTCTGCCCAAGGTCAGCTAATTATCCGGTCCGCTCTCCGCTAACCCCGGCAACGCCTCCTCCAAACACAAGGCTTCCACCACCTGCAACACCTACTCCAACCATTAGTTTTCCACCACCTGCAACAACTCCCCCAACCTTTAGGCTACCACCAATGCCGAAATTGCCCCCATTGCCTCCGATGCCATTCTTTCAAGCTTCAGCCTGCCCTTACCAGTAAGTTGATCGTCAACATTACTCTAATATCCTATTGATGACCTTAAAAAATATAGTGCTGCCGTATAGTATTTAAAACAAATCTATTGAAATGCCACGTTAAATTCTGTTTTGATGCCTATTCCTAAAGAATTTCCCATTGCTACAATGCACTTAAAATGAACTTCATTTCTTTATTTTGAGTAATCAATTATGCTATTTTGGAAAAACCCATATTCTCAAATCATAAATCTTTAGAAAAATTGAATTAAAAAATGGGATCAAATTCTCCCCTTGAGCATTTCAGTAGTTTTTCTTTTCTTCCTCCACGTTTAATTTATGGTTTTCCAGGAAATGGACAGTGCCAGAGAACAAGTGTTACTGGAGGGTTTTAAGTCCAGACCTGAAAATAGCCCTTGTTTTTGGTCCGCTAGCTGCCAGGAGATATGGGACAGACATTACACTATGGACAAGCATGAGAGGAAGAGGTGATCCTTATAAAACTCTCCTAAGGGAAGCAACAACTGCCCTTCTCAACTCCTACAACAGTGTTTATTTTCCATATAATCCTCTTTCTGTGATCACACGTACGAATTTCGCGCTAATGGGGTCTACTAGGCAAGCCCTGATGACTGCTCTGCGCTTCATGCGAGCTAATTCTGGCAATGGCAACACCACCTGCAGATTCACCCCTTGCAAGTGATACATCCTTGCTCATATTTAAGTCTACATATATATATATATATATTACTTATTTTGGGTGTAATTCTTGATGATGAGTTTGGATTTTTACCCATATTTATTGATGATCAATTAGTTGTAAGAATTCTTGATGATGAGTTTGGAATTTTACCCATATTTATTGATGATGAGTTACTTGTAAGAATTCTTGGTGAGTCCACAAGGTTACAGCAGATGGTACTTTGGGTTTGTCCGGTAGAAATACAAAGGTACTAATATACGACGCAAAAGTCAGTAGATTAATTTCAACTTGAGCCTATTACAGAGAACTCAATCGCTAAAGAAACTTATAATAGTTCTTGTATTGTACTGTATTATGGAAGGGATTGTTATTTTATTGTATGGCTCCATTGCACAAGTATGCACATTGTTTTGGAGTTAACAATATCAATATGGCATGTAAACACCCCAAGGGCTAGTTTAAGTGACAGTAAACTTAGTGATATACTGATATGTTTGTTTCAAGGTATAAAATATTACATTACTACATGTTTACATAATGTTGTGCATGATTTGTGGTATATTGCGTGTACATAGTGATGGTTATGTATATATATATATATATATATATATATATATATATGATTTTACATTAATAATCAGTTTGAGTTTGTATAATAAGGTGAAATGGTGAAATTCATTGGCTCTTTTGAGAGAGTAACTCATTGTTTAGAAGATGCCTGATAATGCTCTCTTCTTGTGCTTGTAATAATAAGTATGAATGAATTGCTTTAAACAAGGTTTCAAAAGTAAATCAAATACCTTTAAGTCGAGGATTTCAGTTTTTCATGAGAAAGCATCCAAGCTGAATTTGGATTAGCAAGTCCAAAATTTTAGTTATGATCAATATGCATGATCCAATTAATAGGATGAACCTAATATGAACAATACTTGGGTTCATGATTTGGATTTTCCCTAATGTGACTAGAAGAAATGGCAGTTTCTTAATATCTGCATTGAAAGTACAAAGCAGAAAAGCTTCAGGATTTTAACATATATGTACATTTTCTAGTGGTTTGACAACATTCTAACTAATTATATATTGAAATGGCTTGTCATTGACAATTCCATTTCATATCCCAGTATTTTTCATTGCTTTTTGCATTCTTGGTTTTGAACAAACATAAAAAATATCATTTTGCTTATGTTTAGCAATTAGTAACATAGATAATTTCTTCGAATAAGACTGCTGAATGGTGATGGACATAAGACTGCTGAATGGTGATGGACGGCAAAGGAGTAACATTAGGCATAATTTGGTCTTTGAACTGAAGTAGTATCAAGTACTCCCTTCGTCCCGGATAAAAGTCATTAAATATTCACTTTTTTTTAATAATCAAACTTTTACACAATTTTTTCTATTATACCTTTAGTATTAAATATCTCATATTTTTCTTATTCTAATATTTTATTTATATTTAGCAAGTATAATTAGTTATATGTTGAAAATATTTTGAATTAAAAAACTAAAAATCACTCTCTATATTGAAAATAAAAATGATTAATAGAGTAACATATTAATATGAATAATTTTTATCATTTTATTTCTCTTCTTAATACGCTTAACAAATTTACAGACGGATGGAGTATTAAACTCCCAAAATTATACAATTCCTATACGGAGTAATTTCTTCAGCACGACGAACGCCTCGATAGAAGAAGTCACCATTAAACAAATACACCAATCAAAAAGCTCGTTGACTTCTTAGACACGCCATATTCAAACCCTTAATCCCCTGCTTCGCGCCGGTGGATTATTGGGTAAGCTGCACCGTATGCCGATGCTCCTGAAGGACACGATTGGCACCAAAGACAAGCTCGACACATCGGGCTTCCTGGGCCGGAGCTCCAAAGAATGCAGAGGCGGCGGAGCGGTTCAGGAAGGCGGCCCTGGCGATTTTGGGTAAAACCAGTCTCAGTGAGTGGTAAAGTTTCGTTCTTTGAGGTTTATCTTTGAAATTTGGAAAACTTGAAAAAAAAAAACAATTGAAAAGAAAATCTAAATTATGACATTATATTTTGACATTGTCCTTGATATCAGTAATTTACCAAGAAGTTACAATTTGAAGAAACGGGTTCCAATTTTCAAGTAAAGAAGAGTAAGAAATACTCCATCAGTACCACAAAATTTGTTTAGCGTTTAGTTTAAGAGTCCGGCTATATATTGCCAATGTTTTCTGAATCACTATTGTGCCGTACTATCTCTGTCCCAAAAAGCAAAACGATGATTGTCCCAAAAGGATGACATAACATAAAGTGAAGGATAAATAGGGATCCATATCATCCATCAGTATTAAAAATAAAATTATTCATCATTTTATATAATTTTGGGCTAATTTAGCACTTTTTAACTCTTTTTTCTTTACTTTTTACTTTTTTTATGCGTGTAAATTGTGTTGGGATTTCACATGAATCCCACATCGATGGCTTAATAAGTATGGTAGAACATCAACATAATAAGTTAACCTTTTAGGTAAAGAGGTGGTCCAACATACTTATTGGGCTCAAATCTACTGTGGTATCTTGTTCTTCAGGTGATGAATTGATGTGGGATGGATCGTTCAATTCCGCTTCAAGTGGTATCAAAGCCCATGGTTGATTGGGAGTCCAAGTATCAACTTCAAGGTGCGAGGGGGGTGTGAGAAGTACAATTCGCGAGCCTCGTGGGTGGAGTAAATAGAGTTGAATCGGGGTGGAGACTACCTCGTGTCGAGGTGGAGCACGGGATGATTTGAGTCGGGTGGAGCGGGCTTAGGAAGGCTCTAGGAAATTCTTTGAGACACCCTGGGACGTGGTGGAGTAATATTAGAGTCAAGCAAGACTCTTGAAGGACTCAAAAAGTATTTGAATCGGGTGGAGCATGGCTCGGGATGGCTCTAGGAAAAACTGCTGGGAGTAGTATTAGAGTCGAGTAGAGAGCTCTTGAAGGATTCAAAGATAAGATACTCTAGTATGATACTTGTGATGGGTATTCAAGTGAAAGGTGGTGATTGTTGGGATTTCACATGAATCCCACATCGGTTAAATTCAAGAGTGTAGATGGCTTAATAAGTATGGTAGAACATCAACCTAATAGGTTAACCTTTTTAGGTAAAGAGGTGGTCAACATACTTATTGGGCTGTTTCATTATACGCAAGTATCTTATTCTTGAGGTGATGAATTGATGTGGGATGGATCGTTCAATTCCGCTACAAATTGTACTTCATCCTTTTACAATTCCTTGTGCTTGACCCAACTAGTTGGTGAGCTTGTGTTCTTTCCAAGAGATTAAAAAGATTCTAATATAATAAATAGGAAATAGAAGTATTTCTTATTGCCAAAACTAAAAAGTATAGGAAATAGAAGTATTTCTTATTGCTACTACAATCTATGGTTCATTGAGCTGATTTAATTCTTGGAAGTATATATGTGGACTAAAATAACTGGGTTCTACTTGCTGCTGCATTGAATACACATATGTTGAATCATTACTATCAACTTTAAACCTGCTCTTGAATTTTTGCATGGAAGGTTGGCAACTTTGCCTAGTTGTTTACTGCAGAGTTAAATTTAGATGTTTATTTAAATTGTCGATAACATTGATGAGTGATGTGAACATAAAATATGTTACTCCCTCCGTTCCTAAAAGATTGTCGTTTTAGGAAGTAATTTTTGTTTCAAAAAGATTATCGTTTTGAGTTTATCAATACACATTAGCTATTTTTTTCCTACTTTACCCTTATTTAAAACTTTCTTTTATTTAAAGTTTTTTTCCCTTCCCAATGATTCTTATTCAATTTAATGCTATAATCCAAGTAGTAATTGGTTGAATAAGAAGTAATTGGTTGAATTGAATAAGAAACATTGGGAGGAGAATAATTGGTTGAGACAATTAATAAGGGTAGTATAGTATTTTCGCTAGGTATTAATTATATTTCTTAATCTGTGTGCATTAACCTTAAACGACAATATTTTAGGAACAGAGGGAGTATCATTTTTTCTAGCAGATAAACTTGAGTATCTAGTTAGCAACTTTTGTAGTGTAACTTTCCATTAGACGTTTATTTAGTTACTTGATAGGGGAGCACTATTTTTACATGAGTTTTTAATATTTTTACACGGCCCCTTCTCACATGAAGGTGAACCCACTTTCTTATCATATAAAAATATCAAAAGCACATGTGAAAATATCAGTTTCCTACTTGATAATGATGTTGCCAATAAACTCTCTTATACTATTCTCTATTTATTAGTTTGTTTCACCATGTCAGCTGAATATCACATACCAATGGGATATCTAGGCGACATTTAAAACTACTACTGTGATAGTAGGCGATCTTTCTTTATAATTATGAAATGTGCGAGTAATGGGGATAAGCAAGCATAATATAGGTGCGAAATCCTCGAGGAATGCCTACTTTGATTGCATCATTTGTACTGTACTTGGATTAGCTCTTGAGCCTGTAATGTGAACATATCAAAAACCATCGTTTTCTCCGATTTAATTTCACACCTGCCTCGACAATGAGTATATATATATATTAGTCTATAAATAGACCACCATGTTGGTACCCTTGGATTGTTTCCTAGATTACAGGCAGCAAGTGCAAAACATTAGAACAAGGAGAAGCAAAAGAGCTAGAGATGAGTGGAGGAGGATTGGGTTCCATGACACGTGGAGGAGGATTGGGTTCCATGACACGTCTACCACCTAACGTAGGTGGTGGCCATGGTGGTGCAAAAGGGCAGCAAGCTAAGGACTGGTGCGGACACTTCCAAATGCCACTGCACTACCCAAGGTACACCCGGCCTGAGTAAGAGACTATGCCGGAGTGGAAACTTGATTGCTTGCTCACCGAGTACAGGTTGTCGGTCTCCGGTGGTGTCAATCAAAAGAGGAAGTTTTCTAATTGCTATTGGGATGGGAGCCTTCCTGTGGTCTTGTTAGCTTTTCTATGTTATTTGCTATTTCAACTAAAGATTGAATCTCAGGAGAAAAGGCAAAAACTTGTGCGCACATAAAATAACTGATCGTAATGTATTGCTGGAAATCAAAGTGATGAAGAGTTGTCAGATGTATCATGTAACGTATTAAAATATTGGTGAAGGTAGTCTTATCAGTTATCCAAATATATTTCCTTCCTATGATGTTTTAAAACTGAATTTGCAGTAATTTATTGAATTGTTTGCCTTTTACTCCATCCGTTCCTTAATATAGGTCGTTTTAGAGTTGTGCACAAATATTAAAGAAATAATTGTAAAACATTAAATATACTATCAATTGTCTATATTGCCTTTGTATTGGAAAAAAAGTGTTATTTATTGGGCAAAAAATAGTGAGAGAACCAAAGTTATATTTATTATTTGGGGTAATATTGAAAACTAAATAATTAATGCTTATTTAAATTTTCAAACGACTTATATTTAGGAACAAAAATAATTTTCTAAAATGACCTATATTAAGGAAGGGAGGGAGTAGTAATTAAGGGTTGAGTTCTTAAGATGATGTTGGATTAATATACAAGTAATTTGTTAAAAAAACAGAGTACATTTTGGTCATGTAAGCTTAGAAAGCTTAGAAAATAAACTTCTTGGTTTACTGGTTACAAGGAATTTTTATGAAGACTAGGCCTGTCAATTTGGCTGTGTGAGCGGTGTTTAATGATATTCAGGCTCAATTTATTTAAAAATTATCGGTCTCGAGTTTGGGTTAGTTATAATAAATTAATTTTGGGTTAATTATATATTTTAGTATATTTTTAGAAATAATTACAATAATAGTGCATCCATAAAATAATTACAAAATTAATACACTCCCATAATATAAGATCACGAGTTTTGGACTTTATTTGACTAACTGAATTAAAATTTAAATTAACATAAATAAGCTATTTTATAAGTACTTTAGTATTTATTATTTAATCTCAACCTTTTTTATATTATATTTTATTATGAAAATGTTATAAGTGACCGCTTTACAAAAAATATAGTACTTCAGTTTTAGTTGAGAAGTGAGAACACTATATATAAATATAAATTGGGAGATAAAATATGTAATGATATATATAATATTATATAATTCGGCCGAGCCTATAACGGATCGAATGATCTATTGACCAAGTTCGGCCCGAATTTTACTTCGGGCTTGATTTATATATTGCCCAAGTTCGGTCCAAACAAAACACACTCCATTTCAAGACAGCGCCCCACAACAGCGAGAGGAATCAAAAAGCTCTTAATTATTTTCCGGATCTATCTTTTTAAAACACTGTCCTCGCCAAGGGAGGGAGAGAGAGAAAATCCGAAAGTTGTCTTCCTCGATCGAAACCCTAAGAAGAAAAAAAGGAGAGGAAAATGCCTAGAGAAATTATAACACTGCAAGTGGGACAATGCGGGAACCAGATCGGAATGGAGTTTTGGAAGCAACTTTGCCTCGAGCACGGCATCAGCAAAGATGGCATTCTCGAATATTTCGCCACTCAGGTTAGAATTATTGTGCTACTTTATAAAGTTTATGCTTTTTCTTCTTTTTTTTTTGGGAGAAAAATTGAATCTCTAACCAAGGTGTAGTTAGAGTTTTTGTGGTTTATTATTAATCTTTTGGTTGTTTTATGTAAAAATTATTGTTATTTATGTTGGAATTAGTTCATTAGAGCACATATTATAAATATTTTTTATGTAAATGTGGTGCTGTTATACTTAATATTATTTTAGTGTTGGATTAGGATTCGAGAATATATATTGTGTGGAAAATGCGATCCAACAAATTTTTGTTTTGTTTTGGGCTGGAAATACTATTTAAAAGGAAGGGTTAGTGAAATTTTAAGCTGATTTTACTTTTTCCATTTCAAATTGGGGAATGCTAAATGCAGCATGAATATTGCTTAGGTTTTTCATTCTGAATTCAATAAGGTCGTGTTTGTTTCAACAAATATGTCTAAACTCTAAACCCACTCATTCCAACCTTACACTGAAAACAGGGATGTAAATGCATGGAGTCTAGTAATGGATTTTTGAGCTCGGCTACTTAAGGTTCTTATAGAGTTTGTGTGTTTGTGTCGAGCTCAGTGTTGTGTATTCAAGCGTTGTTTGTTTAGCTTTTAAGTGAGCTGGTTTGACGGTCACATAGACATAGTTGTAGTTTTAGGAGAAATGTAAGGAATGCTCTACTTTTTCTTATAACCCTTGGATAGAGAAATTACAATTACTGATCTGTGATCAGAGAGATGAAATGTGAGGACACAGTGAGCTCGTTTTGGGATATGCAAAACCAAAAGGAACTCACTTAAACTGGGATGGAGGTATTAATAGATTATCTCTTGTTTAATCTCAAGCTTAAAATCATGTTGTAGTTCAGCACATTTAGCTCATGAGTTGAGTCAAACCAACTAACCAAGTCCTTAGTGATTTGAGTTCAAGTATGAGTTGTACTGATACATTTTCATCCCTAGGTATTAGGTTTGAGCATGCTTAAATATTAACAAAGGTGGCCTAAGGTTAGTGATGGTATTTATGAGAGTAGGTTTCAATAGGAAAGTTAGCTCCTCATTCAACAGTAACTCTTAATAAATGTGAGGATACATTCAATTTTATTGATTTGCTTTTTAAAATGCTGCAGGGAGGTGACAGGAAGGATGTGTTTTTCTATCAAGCTGATGATCAACACTACATACCTAGAGCTTTGCTTATGGATTTGGAGCCCAAGGTGATTATTGGTATTCAAACTTGTGACTATCAAAATCTATTTAATCACGAGAATTTATTTATGTCAAAAGCGGGAGGGGGTGCAGGCAACAATTGGGCTAGTGGATATCATCAGGTTAATAGTTGTTCTTTCTTGTGTCAGATTTTCTTATATTCGTTCTTTCTTGTGTCAGAATTTCTTATATTCTTAAGTAGTGCAACTTTAAAAGTTATGTTTAGCTTGTAAATTTTGGTGGCACACTTTCTTGAGCTTTTGCTTAGTTGGTTGTTAAGAGAACTGTACTCATAAAGCTGTAGATATTCAAAATTTTCATGTAGTGATTGACTTTTGTGCAGGGTAAGAGTGTTGAAGAGGATCTAATGGACATGATTGATAGAGAAGCAGATGGAAGTGACAGTCTTGAGGGTTTTGTTTTATGCCATTCAATTGCTGGGGGAACAGGCTCAGGTTTTGACTACTTTCCATTTCTTTCTACCAAATGTCTAAAGTTTTGGCACTTGAATTTTTTGTCTTTTTACAGTTTTGCACAGAAATATATGTTGGTCATCTGTATTGATCTAATTGAAAAGCCACAGATTAAGCTCTGAAATTTCAGTGTTCATACTTGGTGCTTCTCTGGACCCTTACCTTTTCTTTTTAAAGTGAAGAGGTGAAACAAAACAAAATATATATCTTACTATATGATATTGTGAAATGTTTTCTTGATTACTTTTTTGACAAAGAATTTTCTAAGTGGTTTCACTATTTGAATTTCTGATTATTAATAGTTCATGCTGATTCAGGTATGGGTTCATATCTGTTGGAGACTTTAAATGATTGCTACAGTAAGAAACTTGTACAGACATATAGCGTATTCTCTTTTGAATGCTGATTGTGTAGTTGTTCTTGATAATACTGTTCTGAATAGAATTGCTGTGGAGCGCCTTCATATTCCTAATCCTTCTGTCTCTCAGACCAACTCTTTAGTATCTACAGTAATGTCTGCAAGCACAACCACACCGCGTTACCCGGGATACATGAACAATGACTTGGTTGGCCTTCTTGCTTCTTTGATCCCAACACCAAGATGCCATTTTCTAATGACAGGATGTACACCTCTTACAGTGGAGCGGCAGGTAAAATTTCAATTGCCATATTGCGTGCTAAATTTTCTATAGCCAATTAAGTACTCTGATTAAACTCATTGGTGGAAGCTTCTTTGAACTTGGTTAGAAACATAGCGATTTGGTCTCTGGTGAATCTTCCTTTGATGCAAAACCTATTGCTGCAATCATGTATCCCTAAATTTTTTTTTTGATGTCTAATATGTTTCAGACTTCAATTGTATGACATTACAACAGAAGCATCAAGAATTTAGATTTGTGGTCATCACTTTAACAGTGGAATATCTTGTGAATCTGAATTTAGGTTGTTAAAGCTTATCAGTTTTACCTTTTTAAGACTTTGCCATGATTCTCATCAAGGTAAATCACATTCAGAAGAATGCTTATTTGAGCGGAGTGTTCTTTTTTCTTCATGAGTTAATTTGGAAAGAGTATTGATATTCCGATTAGCTCTGAATGTGCCCAGCTTGAACTGATCGTGATATGTAATGTAATGGTTTTCCATATGTTGATTAAATCTAAGTCTATATATAGTTAAGTGATTGTTTCTGCTAGATAGCCTTTTTTAAAAGCTTTGGTTATTTCATTAATTGTATGTGTATGTGTGTGCGCATATAAGAGAAATCAATTTAGTTAATTACCATCATTACAGATTTCATTCTCATTCCAGTATGGTCAATAGTCATGTTTTGGGTGGAATAAAGTGGTAACATATAAACTATTGTCACCACAGGGACTTACTCACCTTTTGATTACATGTCTGGGAAAGAGAAAACAAAGTTTAGTTATGCAAAAAAATAGAGAGAAAGGAAAAAGAATTTATGTTGGAGCAATTACTTTAATGTAGAGATAGTGATAGCCTAGAAGGAGGAAGTAGATGCAAGCAAAGAAGTAGTGATTCGAATAGCAGATAAAAGTTACATACTTCCCTTTCTTTTTTACCCTTGAAAATATGGCTAAATATACTAAGGAATAATATTAAGACTGGTCTCCTTATTTGCAGAGAAGTATGATGATGCTTATTTAGTTGTGGTATGGATATTAATTATTTTGGTGTGTCATTGTATTGAGAATTCAATCATCCATCTAAATATCAAAGCTGCAGAC
Organism: Panax ginseng; assembly: GCA_020205605.1. Lineage (NCBI taxonomy): Eukaryota > Viridiplantae > Streptophyta > Magnoliopsida > Apiales > Araliaceae > Panax > Panax ginseng. The sequence goes on along the minus strand of CM035133.1, from coordinate 1,754,053 downwards.
TCATAGAAATCTTATTTTTGGCAGGCTAATATGATTTTCGTAAAACCACTGTACTAGATGTGATGAGAAGACTTCTTCAGGTAAGATATGCATTGCTTAGAAATTGCTTTATCAATTCATGGATGAGTTTCCTGACAGTAGTCTCTTTTGTAGACGAAGAATATCATTGTTTCCTCTAATGCTCGAACAAAAGAAGCTAGTCAGGCAAAATACATATCAATATTAAACATTATCCAGGGGGAAGTTGATCCCACTCAAGTAATTGTAGTAGTACTTGCATTAATTTTTAATATTTTATAACTTACCACGCATTTTTTGAAATTTGTTCGATGATGATTTTTTAAGGAGTCTTTGTGGATGAAGTTAAGTAAATATCTGGATCTGGAAAAGTAGTGGATATACTAAAATGATGATTTGTTTTTATCAGTAATAATCGAAGTAGTTCACCAGTTTGAATGTTGTAGTAACTCTAAGAGCTCAGTCTAGGAATTTATGTGGTAATTTTCTTTAAGTTGAATAATGAATGTTTATAGGTGCCCAGAACAGGGCCAAGTGCTTGTTTAATTCCCTTCTTCTGAACTTTGTCTAATTGTCTTATATAGTAGTATAACTTAGAAAGGAAATTGAAGATCTTTATTCTCCTTAACTATTCTTGTTTTCATTAACATGCTTTTTATTGGTCATGTTCAACATTTTATGGCTTATTTTGGGGAAGAAATTCTAGATGAATGGATGTAAATTTTGGTTAACTTTAGCTTCTTAAGTATTCAAAAAAATAAAAACATAAGCTTGTAGTTCCTTAGATGAGCTGCAAGGAATAGTTATATGCATCAAGGACTTGTCTCTGGTTTTGAAAAATTTGTTTCCTTTAGTAAGGGAATTTAGCATGCGCTGTCTAAATCAGTTTAGAGTTTAGATTAAGCCACGATGATGCATCAACAATTTAAAAATTACATCCATGGGTAGAGTTTATCATTTATGGTTTTTAATTACTAGTATCAATAGCAAATCCTATACAAAGTTGTACCGACTCTTAGGGTTGGCCATGTTGGCCATCGAATTGTTGTTTCTCCATTCTATTTCACTCAAGGCCACAATATCAGTTAAATTCATATATTAATGCACTGTTACGCTCAAATTTTCTTTATTTTAATCTTTATTGCTTAGTTGTTGTACATAAATATTTTTGAGATAATTAGGCAATGTTCATAAGAACTGATCTTTAGTGACTCTAGATTTGTCATTTGTCTATATCTGCAACTCTGAGAAGGCTTGTGGATCTGTATTCTAATACTTCTGTTCTCAAAACCAGGTTCATGATAGTTTGCAAAGAATCCGTGAAAGAAAGCTTGTTAATTTTATCGAATGGGGTCCTGCAAGCATTCAGGCATGTTTCATAACTAAGCATTATTATATTTCGTTTGTTCTTTCCTTTTTTTAGAATTTTATATCATATATTTACCTTTCATTTGTTTCCATTTCTTTTGGCAGGTTGCTTTATCAAGAAAGTCTCCTTATGTTCAAACTGCCCACAGGGTGAGAATTTACTTGTATAGTTTCCTTCTTTGATCATTTAATATGTTTTTGATTTATTACATATTTGAGAATGTCAAGTTGTTAACTATAGTGCCATGGTTTCTATTTGACCCAATGTTAGATTGCTGGAAGGCTAACGCATAAACTATGATTGACAAAAACTTCTTTTTATATCTTTTAGGTCAGTGGCCTTATGCTAGCAAGTTATACTGGTATCTGGCACCTATTCGGCAAGTGTTTGAGTCAGTATTCTCTTTTGAGAAAGAGGCAAGCCTTACTTGACAAATACAGGAGTTTCCCATTGTTTGAAGTAAGTTACTTCACTACTATCATTAGTTTTGTTTTAGCTCTATTTTTTTATTGACTAAAAGACAATTTGCACCCCAAACTTTACTTTCTATTTACGTTTGCACTCCAAACTTAAAAATGTATCTAATTACACCCCAAACTTCATTATACGTAACAAAACGCACACTTTCTTCGCTTAACCGGTCAAAAGTGACCGGTTAAGGCTGTATCACAAGTTTGGGGTGCAAATTGTCTTTTAATCTTAAAAATTGGCAAAAATAATTAATTTTAAATAAACTTAAATAATTTTAAAATAATTAATTTTAAATAAATAATTAGTTTTAAAAATAAAAATAAAATAATTAGTTTTAAAATAAAATAATTAAAATAATAAAATTAAAATAAATATTTGGAATTAATGATTAATAATTAACTTGTAAAATGATTATTTATTTTTATTTTTAAATTAATTATTAATCATTCCAGTTAAAAAATCTTGTAAAAAATCATTTTTGCCACATAAAAAAAAATTCTGTTTTGTTTTTAAAAACAGAATTTTTAAAAATAGATTTTATTTTACAAGTTTTAAAAAAATTCTATTTTGTTTTTTAAAAAGATTTTTTCAAAACAAAATAAAATTCTGTTTTAAAAAAAATTGTTTTTAAAAATTCTATTTTTACAAAATTTTTGTTTTGTTTTTAAAATCAGTTTTTTTAAAAACAAAATAAAATTCTGTTTTTAAAAATTTTGTTTTAAAAAGAAATTTGTTTTACAAGTTTCTGTTTTTAAAATTTTGTTTTAAAAAACAGAAATTTTTTAAAAACAAAATGAAATTCTGTTTTAAAAACAGAATTTTATTTTTTTTTTAAAAAAATTATGTTTTTAAAAGCAAAAACAAAATTTTTTTTAACTTGTAAAACAAATTCTGTTTTAAAAAAATTTCTATTTTTAAAAATTTTGTTTTTACAAAATTTTGTTTTAAAAAACAAAAAACAGAATTTTTTTTAATGTGGCAAAAATGATTTTTTGACAAGGTAATGATTTTTTTAACCGGAATGATTAATAATTAATTTTAAAATAAAATAAAATAATCATTTTACAAGTTAATGATTAATTATTAATCATTAATTCAAATATTTATTTTAATTTTATTATTTTAATTATTTTATTTAAAATTAATTGTTTTATTTTATTTTTAAAACTAATTATTTTATTTAAAATTAATTATTTTATTTTATTTAAAATTAATTATTTTGCCATTTTTTAAGATTAAAAGACAATTGCACCCCAAACTTGTGTTACATGACCTTTAATTTGGTCACTTTTGATTTGGGTTAAGTGAAGAAAGTGTGCGTTTTGTTACTTATAATAAAGTTTTGGGTGTACTTAGACACCTTTTTAAGTTTGGGGTGCAAACGTAAATAAAAAGTAAAGTTTGGGGTGCAAATTGTCTTTTAGTCTTTTTTTTTAGCTTTTCTCAATTCAACACCTTTTATCCAAAACTAGTTTAATTAGGCAGAAAATGATCTCTTATGAAAGCGTAAAAGTCGAAAGATAAACCAAGAAGAAAGAAAATACAGAAAATAATATAGAACTACAAAAATTGACAAAAACAATATATGAAGAACAAACATACCTAATATGAAAATAAGTGCATATATATATATATATATATATATATATATATATACAGAAATGATCAAGTAAAGGATCCCTTATTTTATTAAAATGAAGGACTTTTTTTTTTTTTTTTTTAAAACAACTAAAAAAAAGTTTAATATTTTATGGGCTGAAATTTTTCATAATCTGATGTTTTGGGCGTGTTTTGAATACCTATACCAAAAAGTGGTGAGTACGATGCACTTGGATGCATACATACATTTTTATATCGTGCCCAAATCACACCCAAAACATTGTATTATGAAAAAAATTCGATTCCATAAATATTAAACTTTTTTAGTTGTTTTAAAAAAAAAACAAAAAAAGTCCCTCATTTTAAGAAAATAAGGATCCTACGATCTGACCTATATATATATATAGGGAGGCGGATCAGTGCGGGATCCCGCACCTTATTAAAATCTGGACCTTTTTTTTTTTTTTTTGCTTGCTTTTTTTTAAAACAACTAAAAAAAAGTAAAAATTATGGAATTGAATTTTTTTTCATGTCTGATGTTTTGGGTGTGATTTGGGTAAGTATAACAAAAGTGGTGGTGCGATGCATGCGATGTGCACCACCACCTTTTAATATAGGTATTCAAAACACGTCCAAAACATTGTATTATGGAAAAATTCGATTCCATAATTTTTTTTAGTTTACAAAAAAAAAAAATAAAAAATGGGGTTAAAATATTTTAACAAGGTGCGGGATCCCGCACTTGATCTATGTCCTATATATATATATTGAAGGACATACATACTTATTACCAAAAAAAATTACACAAAAAAAGCTAAATGCAAATAAGAGAAAGACAAGAAGGGAAAAAAGATAAACATGATACAAAAATATAAATGAGTGACTGTTTGCCTAATTCTATACTAGCAAAATACACGTAAGTATACGCGATCGACTAGTGATATAGAGGCAAGAAGAGTATCTTTTCCACAAAGAATAATGTTGGAAAAAGTCATTGTCTTCCATTTGGTCTTAAGTTCGGACTTCCGATTTTTTCAAAGTCCATTCCTTTGATTTTGGCTTTTCCCATTTCTTGTTCTTCTCCCCAGATTTCTCCTATAAAAGGGAGCTTGGGCTCCTCATTTCAACACACCACAACAACAAGAAGCTTAGCAAAACAAGAGAGAGTTAGAGAGTGAGAAGCTCAGTTAGAGCATTCGGAGAGAGTGAGGGTGTAGAGAGAATAAATAGTTAGTTTATTTCTCAGTTTAGAGTTTGTAATCTCTATATTATTTTCATAGTGAATTTCTTAGATCTCTTCCCGTGGTTTTTTCCAGTTGGGTTTTCACGTAAAATTTTTGGTGTTATTATTTTATATCTCATACAGTAGTGTTTTTGTATCTATCTTAGTCTATTTGTGTGAGCCTGATTTCTCAACAATTGGTATCAAAGCTTTTGGTTCACGCCGTTGGTGTCTAGGAAAGTGGTTCAAAAGGTAGCGCATTTAAGAAAGGTGGTTATTTAATTAGTCACCGTTGCAAAAGCACGGAGACTCTCACCAGATTTACACTTACCTGACCAACTGGTATGATCCGTTTAAAGAGAAATTAGTCAGGTCACAAATACGAAGATGACAAGCACAAGTGCGAGGTATGAAGTTGAACCGTTTGACGGTAAGTCAAATTTTACTATTTGGCGGTGTATTGTCAAAGATGTATTGGCTCAGCGAGGGATTGGCGAAAGCCTTTAGAAGGGAAGAAACCGGTGACTATAGCGGATGAAAATATGAAGCGGAACTTGAAGCAAAGGTCGTGGCAACAATCAGATTGAGTTTGGCGCCACAGATCAATTATTAGGTTTTGACAGAAACCTGTTCGAAAGATTTGTGGGAGAAACTTGAGAAAGTTTACAAGTCAAAGTCTCTGTCAAACCCGGTTGTATTTGAAGAAGGAATTGTCTGAAGCCGGATGGAAGAAGAATCGATTTGGCCAATCATATTAATGAGTTTAATAGATTGGTGACCCAACTAACAATATTGATGCGAAGTTGGACGAAGAAGATAAAGCCTTATTGCTTCTTGTCTCTACCAGATTCATACTCAACTCTACAGACTACACTCCTTGTAGGGAAGGAAAAGCTTGCGATTGACGATGTGATGTCGTGATCTGGACTAGAATAAGTTTGGGGCACTACTACAGAGATCGAGGAGACATTCTTGTTTTTTTCGGATGGGCGTGGCGGGGTCCTAATCGAAAGAAGTATTTTGTGAGGAGCGAGAAAGGTGTCGATCGAGATCAAAAAGAAGGATAAATCTCAGGTTGAGTGTTATCATTGCCACGAGAAGGGTCACTACAAAAATTAAACAGATTGTAAATTCTACTAATGTTGCTGAGCAAGCAGATCTGTGCAGCCAAGGAGAGCTGTGCAAAGTAACAAAAAATGAAGCTTCACAAGGTGATCTCTTATCTGTTAGAGACAGTGGTAGCCTTACAGATTGGTATATGAATTCCGGTTGTTCTTTTCATATGTCCCCTCACAGGGATTGGTTTGATACTTTTACATCCTGCAATGGTGGAACAATTTTATTGGGTAACAATGCAGTCTGCAAAGTTACTGGGATAGGCACCATCAAAATTAAAATGTTTGACGGGACTGTCAGAACATTGGGTGATGTAAAATATATTCCAGAATTGAAGAAGAGCTTGCTATCGGTTGGAGTACTCGATTCTTTAGGTTGCAGTATCTCAGTCAAAGATGGTGTCATGAAAATTACCAAGGGTTCAATGGTAATTATGAAGGACCAGAAGAAGGGCACCCTCAACTTGATAGAGGACACAGTTGCTGCAGCAGCAATTTTTGTGGATAATTCCAAAAGTGATAGCACATAATTATGACACATGCGACTTGGTCATTTGAGTGAAGGTGGAATGAAAGAACTTCACAAAAGGCAGTTGTTGAAAGGTGTCAAAACGTGCAGTTTGGCATTTTGCAAGTTTTGCGTGTACGACAAACAACGGAAGGTCAGCTTCAAGGCAGGAGCACATACCAGTAAGAATGTACTTGATTATGTACATTTGGATGTGTGGGGCCCAATCAAGCATACGTCAATGGGTGGAGCCCATTATTTTGTTAGCTTTATAGACGACTACTCCAGAAAGGTGTGGATGTATTTTATGAAGCAGAAATCCGAGGTTTTCAGAATCTTCAAGCAGTGGAAAGCTAAAGTAGAGAACTAGACCGGAAAGAAGGTGAAGTATTTCAGATCAGATAATGACACAGAATACAAAGACAGGTCATTCCTACAATTCTGCCAGGATGAAGGTATCAGCAGACACTTCTCAGTCAAAAGAACCTCAGAGCAAAATGGGGTTGCCGAGAGGATGAACAAAACTCTATTAGAACGTGCCAGATGTATGAGGTTGAATGCAAGATTACCCAAGAGTTTCTGGGCTGAGTCAATCAACATAGCGTGTTATCTGATAAATCGATCTTCTTCAGCTGGAATTGATTACAAAATCCCCGAAGAGGTATGGAGTGGGAAACCAGTTGATTTTTCTGTGATGAAAATCTTTGGTTATCCAACTTATGTTCATCTGTCAGTCGAAGAACGACAGTCCAAACTTGATCCAAGGTCAAAATAGTGTATTTTCCTTGAATATGAAGATGGAGTCAAGGGATACATGTTATGGGATCCAGTATCCAAGAAGAAGGTTGTCAGAGTTGTGGTGTTCAATGAGAAACACATGTTGAACAAGTCCGAGAATAAAGAATCTGCAGCAGGTGAGTTGCAGAAACACTCAGTTGAGGTGGAGCTTCCTGAAGAGATTGAAGATGAGTCAGATCCCCAAGAGAGGTCTGATGAGTGGAATTTATACCCGCGAATCGGATACTTTATGATTTAAAGAATTGCCTGAATTCGTAGTTTTTATGTAGTTTTATATAAATATAGTGTTATTGTGCTTAACTGATGAAATGCAGGGCTCTACAGTACTTTTTCAGATTTAAAAGGGCAAAATGGTCATTATTCTCACATTCGGCAGTAGGCGCTAATGCAAGCTTACTTAAGCAGGCCATGCATATTTCCACACTCCCTTGATGACATCGGCATCGCATGGTGGCGCGCCACTACTTCTTTGGCTCATGACTGCAACGCGATGACTCTGTATCTGAGATTCTAATATGGTATGGCCACCTAAAGCTTAATGGGCCCAGGCCATGGCCGCCACCTCCGGTTCCCAGACAGCCAGAGCCTTGTTTGACCTAGCAAAAAGGAAGGAAAAATATATAAAAGGAAAGAGGGAGGCTGCATATAAGGAGGATATATAGAGAGAGGACAAGTCTAGAGAGTAGTTTTAGGATTTTATTTCTTTTGTAATTTCTCTTCCTTTCTTTTGATAAATGTTTGTAAATATAGATTAGTTAGATTAAGGTAGAAGTTTGGGCTTCTTTGGAGCATCAAGCGATAAGCAACACTGATTTGGAGAGCTTGATTCGAGCAGAATAGTTAGAGATTGAAGGGCCTTGACAGAGTTTCTTCTTATCTATTTATTTTCTCTGATTTTGTAATCCATAAATGTTGTCCTTATTGCTACTTGTATTTTATTCAATAGCTATGAACTGAATATTTGCTCTAAGGTTATAATGGAACCATTTGTTATTTAAATTGACTATCTCATCTCTTTGGTTGGCACCATATGATTTGGTTCGATATATTTATGCTTAATGATTCTCGCCAAGACATTAGCGATGATTTTGGTAATTTACATGATATCGACAAAAGAATTGTAGATTTACACCTAAATATATTGGCATGTGATTGTGGGTTTCGACTGCATAAGTTGTGCGTAGAATAGACATATATCTGTGCACCACGTGAGACCTCATTGAGAGCTTATGCTTAAATCCTTGTTCTGATCAATTCACATAGACATATGTAGGATTGTATCTAGCTTGAGCATTCTTTTCTGTTCTATTCCCTATCGGGTGGATCTGGAAAAGATATGTTCGTATATACCTCGACAGAGGTGTATGAGCACTTGTGTTCTCTCATTCGACAAATTATCGTGACCATTTAGACCGTAGAGAAGGGTAGCTAGTTTGATGAAACATAAAGACGCTGGTGTTTGGCAGAATGCCTGAGTGGGGTGAAGTTGTAACCTTAGCTTGTTATTCCTTAGATTACCATTCGTTATCCATTTACTTGCTTTGATAATTAGTTATGCTTAGATTAATCAATCTTCCATTTATTGCTGTTCGAATAAGACTTTAGCGATATAAAGTCGGTATTTGGTAAATATTAGTGATACTTCCTCGTGGGTACGACACTCTTCTTATCACTGTATTACTTGTTAGACCGCGTATACTTGCGCGTGTTTAGTGATCGGTTATCCGACCAACAAGGTCTTATAATCTTGTTAGAGATCGGGAAAGGCGAGCCGGCAAACCAGAGCAGATATGGGTTTGAAGACATGGTTACCTTTGCCTTGATTGCTGGTAGTGGATATCCAACTAGCTATTAGGATGTTATTCAGTCTGAGGATAATGATAAATGGGCGATAGCGATGGCAGAAGAGATGGAGTCTTTACAGAAGAACCAGACTTGGGAGTTAGTTCAACTTCCAAAAGGATCGAAGGCTATAGGATGCAAGTGGGTGTTCAGGAAAAAGGAAGCTCATTTTGATAAAGAAGGTGAAAGATTCAAGGCCAGATTAGAGGCAAAAGGATTCTCTCAGAGAGAGGGAATCGACTACAATGAGATTTTCTCACCAGTTGTGAAACACACGTTGATTCGGTTGATCTTGTCTATTGTAGCATCACGGATATGGAGTTAGAACAACTTGATGTGAAAACAGCTTCTCTATGGTGATTTAGAAGAAAAGATCTACATGAAGCAGCCTGAAGGGTTTATTGAACCAGGGAAAGAGGGCTTAGTTTGCAGTTTGAAGTAGTCTTTCTATGATTTGAAGCAGTCCCCAAGACAGTGGTACATGAAGTTTGACAACTTCATGGTGGCTCATAGTTACTCTCGTTCAGAGTATGATCCATGTGTGTAAGGGTGTAAACGAACCGAGTCGATCCGAGTATTGAGTTGCTCAGATTTGGTTCACACAATTTATCGAGTATAAAATAAGGTTTGATTGAGGCTCATTTAGTTACCGAGTCGAACACGATTCCGAATTGAACCTGAGCAGTTTGGATTTTTCCAACGAATCTAATCCGAGTATCAATAGAAAATTATAATTTGAGAAGGTTCGAGTAATTTATCGAACTTTAAAATGTGCTCATATTTGACTCATTTATATTTCGAGTTGAGCTCGAATTGAACTTTTAGTCCAGCGAGTACGAATTGAGCCCGAACTGTTTGCTCATTTTACAGCTTTACATGTGTGTATTTCAAATCCCTTGATGATGGCTTTCTAGTATTGTTGATGTTATATGTCGATGACATGTTAATAGCAGCAAAGAGGAAGTCAGATATTCTTCAGCTGAAGAATTTGTTGAGCAGTGAATTTGACATGAAGAATCTTGGAACGAAGAAGATCCTAGGTATGGAAATTCACGAGGATAAATCCTGTGAAAAGTTGTGGCCAACTCAGAAAGGATATGTGCAGAAGGTCTTGGAGAGGTTTAACATGAATAATGCTAAACCAGTTAGCATTCCGTCGGCAGCACATTTTAGGTTGTCTTCACAGTTGAGCCCCACAGATAGAGGATGAGGTGGAGTATATGTCCAAAGTACCATATGCAAATGCGGTGGGTTGTCTAATGTACGCTATGGTATGTACAAGGCCATATATCTCACAAGCAGTCAGTGTGGTTGGCAAGTATATGGCAAATCCAAGAAAAGAGCATTGGAATGTTGTAAAATGAATTTTTCGTTATCTAGCAGGTACGGTCTTATGTTTGATCGTGATACGCAAGAAGTGAGGTTACATGGTTTGTTGATTTGGATTATGCTGGAAACTTAGATGCAAGGAGATCTACAACAGGGTTTGTATACACCATAGTTGTCAAGTCGTAAAGTCGAGTCGAGTCGAGTCGAGTCGTTGCCCGGGAGCTTAATCGCTTAGTCGACAAAGCGCCCGACTAGTCGTCCGCAAGTCGACAAGTCGTTAACAATGTTTTGTTTCTTAATTTTTAAGATTGTATATATAGAATAACAATATTATAAGTACTTTATAACTATATTATAAGTATAAGACAACAATACATCACATATCATATATAAAAAAAATTAAGCAACAACACTAACAGAATATAAAAAATTACCATGTCATATAAAAAAAACATACCAATTACCAATTTATCATATCAATTAGCAGCATATTATATCATATTCAATCATATAAAGCAAGGACTTTAATTATATCATATTAGGTCATTTAATATCACTTCAATATTAAAGAGTATTGAATAAGCGCACTTGCAACATAAATTAATTAGGCAGCATATATACCCGATAAAGAGTCCCATGCAGAGTGTTGCCTCATCACAAGTTCACAAAAAATAATAATAATAGACTAGTAGTACTTAGACCCACGTGACCCTCAAAGCAAAAGGTAAATAATGCAATTGATACACTCGGACTCATACCCCATCATGAGGTCGAATGCCCAAAAAAAAGCAGAGCAAACAAAAGAAAGAAGAAGAAGAAGAGAAATAGAAGAGAAGAGAGAGGAGAAGCATACCGAGGTCGCATGTTTGTCGGAGAAGAGGCCGAGTCATCATGAGTCACGGAGAAAGAGGGCCGGCCGCCGCAAGTCGCCGGATTAGTCGCCGTCATGAGTCGCCGTCATGATCGCCTCTCTCCTTCTCTCTGTGATATTTATTGATATGAAGTGCCGAAGTGGCTTATCTGCTCTATCGATCGATTTGGTTTGTAGGGTTTCCACTCTAGCAAGTCGTCCGCTTAGCACTCACGTCGTCCAAGTCGCTCAATAAGCGACCAAGTCGTCCGAATCACCTGCAGATCGCTCGACTTCCTGCTGTGAACCCAAGTCGTCCATACGAGTTGCTTTTGTTTGTCGATTTGCTGACTACTCGTCGCCTAGTCGACGACTTGATAAGCTTGGTATACACTTTTTGTGGAGGATGTATATATTGAAGGTCAGTGTTGCAGTCTACGGTAGCATTATCAACAACAAAGGCTAAGTATATGGCATTAACAGAGGCAAACAAGGAGGCTTTGTGGCTTAAGGGACTAGTTGAAGAACTAGGTTTCAAGCAAGGCGATATCCGATTGATGTGATAGTCAAAGTGCTATTCATTTAGCAAAGAACCGGTGTTCCATGCGAACCAAATATATAGATGTTCTAGTATCACAAGATTCGTGAGTGGTGAACAATGGTGACATTCGATTTACAAAGTTCACACAAAGGAGAATCTTGCGAGATATGCTCACAAAGTCGATTCTAATGAGAAAAGTTCAAGCTTTGCTTGAACTTAATTCACTAAATCTATTCTTTGAGTTAAGTGGTGTAGTATCCGAGGAGAGGATATATTCACAGATACAAACAATGTTCTAAAAAGCGCTAAAGCAAGCGGGAGGGGGCCTTGGTGGGATTTTTTTATTTTAAGACAATTTTAATATTTTATCTTACATTATTCTAACAAAACAATAATATAAAGCAAAATAATCTATAATAAAGATAATAATTAAATTATAGAATTAGTAGTAATTGCACTTAAGTAGTAAGATATATATCTATATTGCTTGAAATAATTAAATTATAGAATTAGTGTTACTAGTAAGTAGTAACTAGTAAAAAGTATCTTGATATCTTCATATATATATATAATATATATAGTACTTCTTCTCTCTCAAAAATTTAAATAAATGTTATTTTTAAAAATTAGTGTGAACTTTATTGAATGAGACATTTGATATTATTAATTATGAAATTATTTTAATTTGTGTAATTTTCAAAATTGAGGACTTAAAGAAATGACAAATACCATATACTAAGTATGACTAACATATCTTTGATGTATTAGTTTTATTCATAAACAAAATTGGTATTAAATAATAAAATTTAAAATTTTAAGAATTCAACTCAATATTAAAACTTAAGAAACTAAACATAAATTTAAGAATTATATTGAATTAAACTAAATATTACAAATGTATCATCATTTATAGAATTTTAAGTTGGTACAAGTTCAAAAAATTACAACTATAATAAAATTATCCATTTTGACTTGATCTTGTTCACTTCTTGTTGTGATTTGATATGTTACAACTTGCATTAAGAATATGGTAAATCATTAGAAAAAAATATATATCAAGATTTGGTTTTGGTAGTAATTTTAAAAAAAAAAACTCACTTTATCCCCTGTCTTTCCCTTTAGCTTTGCTTTTTTCACCGATTTGGCCTTAAGTAGCGCCTACCTAGCGCCTAAGCGCTTACTTTAAGGCCGATTTTAGAAACGAAGATACAAAGAAGTTCACAGTATTTGACAAATGCAAGCCAAGGTGGATATTGTTGAAAAAAGTCATTGCCTTCCATTTGGTCTTAAGTCCGGCCCTTTGATTTTGGCCTTCCCCATTTCTTGTTCTCCTCCAGATTTCTCCTATAAAAGGGAGCTTGGGCTCCTCATTTCAACACACCACAACAACAAGAAGCTTAGCAAAGCAAGAGAGAGTTAGAGAGTGAGAAGCTCAGTTAGAGCATTCGGAGAGAGTGAGGGTGTATAGAGAGAATAAACAGTTAGTTTATTTCTCAGCAGCTGAAAGAGTTTGTAATCTCTATATTATTTTCATAGTAAATTTCTGAGATCTGTTCTTGTGGTTTTTCTCAGTTGGGTTTCCACGTAAATTTTTGGTGTTATTATTTTATATCTCATACAGTAGTGTGTTTGTATTTATCTTAGTGTTATAGTGTATTTGTGTGAACCTGATTTCTCAACAAATAATCTCTACTAATATAACCCAACTACTAAATTTATATGGATTCGATTTTATTTAAACAAATAATTTAGGTTGGATAAACTAAGAAATTAACTTAATTAAACTAAATAAACAAGAACTAACATAGATAAATATCAGATTAAAGAAAATTACTTAAATCTCTTCACTCTCTTCTTAATTAAATAATTAAATAATTGTCACAAGTTGCTAACCGAGAATTTAAAGTTAATTAACAATCCTCTTTCGAAGAATAATTAATAATAAAATTCACTTTAATTAATTCACTATACTCGTATGTGAACAATTAGAACGAATTTATCAAGTACCAATTCTCATACAAGTTACATGTGACATATAGATATATTCCTATTCTATATGTAAATCATGATATTCATTCCGAAGAAGAATAATCACAACACATGCTATTATATTTTAAATCCAACCCTAGATTCTATTTCCCAATATCATCCAGATTATCAAGTTAATTGTTGGACAGACAATTATAATATGAAGTGCAAATATGATAAACTACTTGTAAACAATCCATCATAATTAAATAGAGAGTAATTCAACATAAATTAATCATCAGGTTTCATTGTAATCCCATAGGATAATTTAGTTCTTAGCGCAAAAATAAAACATCCACATAATATTCTTAAACAGTCTTGAAGTACAAAAATTAAAAAGAAAGAGTAAATAAAGAATCTGTAGACAGCTTCAATCCCCAATTTTTCGTCTTCAATTCAGTCTCCTTGTGCTCTGCTCTCAATCTGAATATATGTGTTACCCTCAGAATTATGAATCTCCTCTCTCCTCTCTCCTCTCTTTTCTAAATTCTCACATAAATAGATATATATATATATGGTATTCCTTTTGCTCATAAACTTTTACTCTTAATTGTCCTCGTATGGTAACAATCCAAGCGAACAAGGAAACCTGTAAAGCCAAACCAGCCTGTGTACACGCGCCCACATGCCTGGTTTCTACCTTGCGCTGCAGCTCATCATACTCAAGCGCTGCTGTGCTTGTGTCCTTTAACAGGCACTGCTGCGCATATCCTCGTGTGCTGCTGCGCTTGTATGCTAGCTCGCCCATATCCAAGCCCTTCTCAACCGGATCCAACCCAATCTTGACCCACGATCCAAATATGCCCATAATTGACCCATTTCGCCTCTTTTGCTTATCCCTACTCATACACCAAACATGTTTGCACCAATTTACTCCATCTCTAGCAGAAAATGCCATAACCCATCTGAATTGACTCTATTTCCAATTATTATTCTTCCAAACTCTATTTCTGCAAAAATACAATAACTGCATAAAAAAACATAAAATACTTTAAAACACGCAATTTCATCAAGTCAGAAGTACTAAATTCGTGGTATAAAATCCGCTTTTCAGTGACGCTATACTCCGGCCTCTAAAATACAGATTGTAGTCAGTTATTTTCCACTCCTTAAAAGTCCCTTTGTATTACTTTCTTCCAAGTAATTTTTGTCTTTTTGGTCTATCCCTCTCCCTTTTCCTCCTTATATCATCCTCCTAATAGAGGACTCCTCTTCTTACCAAAGCATCTATGGGTCTTCGTTGGATATGATCATACCATCTCAACCTATGCTTTGATTATTTTCTCGTATTCTCCTCAATGGGATGTTGGTACACTACCCCAATTTGTTAAATTTTTAAGGACTAAAATTGTGACTGATAATCAACCAGTATTCGTTATGCACACAGTCCAATATTTGTTACATATCCCAACTGAAGCTCATTTCTTACATATTTCTTTTTGCTGTAATTGGAGTACAAGATCAATTAAGCTGTTCCTAATCCTGTTGATTAGCACATCTTTGATGCCTTACTACTGATGCCGAGTTTTTTATATGCCTTAATAAAATTGTATTGTGAAAAGCCATTGATCAATTAAAACATTATGTGCATGAAAGGCCCTCGTGCTCTATTAAGAGTTAGTACTACAGTAAATATGAGATTTAATTGGGACTTACTCAATTCTTGGTGTCTACATTTCCTAATAATTCATCTAGCCATTGGTAGTTTATGTCAAGACCAGAGTTGGGAGGATGAGTATACGGGGACTAAGACATCAGAGGGAAGGAAGAAGATTTATAGCAGGAAATTAAGTAGTAGAAGAAGAGGATAGATAGAGCTAATGTTTTTCTCAGATTTCATTAATATCATTCTCATACTTGTACTAGATATGCCTAAATTATCAACTAACCTATCCTACACCATCTTATCCTAAACTAACACGCTTTCCTTTTCTTCCCTTAGCTTGACATAAACAGATTGAATTTCGAACCGTCTCCAAAGCTTTGAACAATAAGCTTGCATGTTATTTTTTGTACTTGAAATCGTTTTCAACCAGACCGTTAACATTCATAGTGTCATCTCTTTCATCTTTCCTTCATCAAATGTTTGTAAAATCTGCTCACATTTCCATATGATGTGAAACATGGCAGGACAATGATCTTTCAGAATTTGATGAATCGAGAGACATAATCGAGAGCTTGGTTGATGAATACAAGGCCTGTGAGTCCCCAGATTACATAAAATGGGGGATGGAGGTATATCCCCTACTTGTCTGTTCCTCATCCATCTCTTGTTCTTATTTGGTCTTTACCAATTGGTTTGTTGTATCTTTGTGCAGGATCCAGACCACATCCTAACAGGAGAAGGAAATGCTACAGGAACAGTGGATCCAAAGTTAGCAATATGAACCAAGTATGTGTTAAGCTTGCAATATCTTTTCAAATTTCACCAAATATCTCTTCTTACCTTCTCACTAGAGTTGTGCAGGAGCATTAGTTGTTTATATGCCATGTGCATTACGTGTGCATGCAACACATACATCACATATTCAGGCGACTAGTGCTTGATAGTTACTTGTCACAAGTATAATATTGGATGATTGTAGTACAGCAGGGTGAAGATTGTAAAGTAGCATGTGCTTGTGGTTGAGTTTTGGCTTGTTATAAACTGGAATTCCATTCGAGATATTGTTTAACATGTTTCGTTTTGTTGTTCTTCTAATAGTCTTTCACTCTGGATTTAATACATATTCTTATTATTTTAGCTTCTTTATTAAGCCACATACAATAATTGACGTTGAAGGATTGAGTTAAGCTATCCTGGCCCATTCAAAAGTTCCCAAGTCTTGCATGTTATGTGTCTTGTCTATTATTGGATACAATATGGTCTAATATACTTTACAACTGGTGCCTTCATGCGTTTGATTCTCAGTTGAAGGTTTGCATGTTTAGTCATGGTCGTGTTTCCTCTTATCTGTTTACGTTTTTTGTATAGTAATATATATCTGTATAAGTACACACACACACACACACACACACACACATATATATATTTATAATAATTAATGTGCATGCATGCATTTGGGTTGTATGTGTAGTCATGGTGGAAACATCCTTTCTGCTTAGAATTCTGGTTTAGTTTCAAAGTGGAAAATCTTTTGTTGACATTGCTAATTGGACCATTGATGCGGGGACTTTTAACTTGAAATTTCTGCTGGAATCTTTTTGTGTTCCTGTTTTTGTTTGTTCATCTCTCCACACATTTTCTCATATAGAAGTTGATAACAAAAGCAACTACTAAGTAGCTATATATATATATATATATATATATATATATATATATATATATTTTGGGGAGGGATAACAAGAGGGTTATGTTTTTTTATCCAATTGGAACCTGAGCATTTATGAAAAGGATAGAGACAGGGAGACAGAAGTGATAATGAAGATAAAGAGTACATGGTGGTTGATGAAAACAACACAGATTCTCTGGCAGTCATCTCAACACCTTTGGATTCAAGTATCTTAGGGAGATATAAAAATTAGAAGCAATAGGTAAGCAGTCCAACTATGATGCGGCCAGGCCAGCTATATTCTCTTGGATTACCAATTTATTTATTATTCCTGGACTCCCAAATTCTTTGGTATAGTCATTAGGTTAGGCTTTATAGCTTCATGTTTTTTCTTTTTTTTAGCTAAATTTATAGCTTCATGTTGAATAGATTGAATGTAGGAATTTTGAGAAACAGTCTCATGTAGAAATAGTGCTTCTTTTAATTTTTAAAGGTGATTAGTACAATACTCTTGCGCAAACTATAAAATTGTTTTGAAACAAGACTAAGGATTGAGCTAGCGTTTAAATTATTTTTGAATTTCAACTTAATAATACGTTCGAAGAAGTTTATAATGGAGAATATGTTTCCTCTACTCTTTAGTTTTTGTAGCATATAATAAGATTAATTTAGAAATAAGAAAGGGTCTTTTTTAAAAAAATATATTGCAATACTATATTTTCAAGATTGTTAATTATTTTTTAACTCCCATTTCTTTAAACGAAAAATTAGTAAATCAATATTTTAAAAAGGTATTTGATTCCAAAAATCATGTTTTGATATTCAAAAATCAAAATAGTCTTCAGGCTTATCAAAATAATAATAATAAATAAAAATCAGCATTTGGTTTTTGGATGATGCAAATTCAAAAAACAATATTTTGACCGATCGGTGAGAGTAGGAGGCGGCACATGGAATGGATGTTACATGGGTCCCAATCCATTTTAAAAACAATTTCTCTTCTCCTAGTTGTTATTGACTATCGGCAAAGCAATTATGTTTTTTCTCTCTTCGTGTGTGTATATATATATATACAGAACGGATCTAAGGCATACCTCTTAAATAATATACCTCTCTTAAATAGCATACATTTATTAAGACTACGTCGTTTTGATGATTCTTTTAAAAAAAAGTGGGGCCGCGGGTGACATTTTTGTAAATAAAAGAAAAGTAAGTTGGACCACTCTTTTAATATTATTTTATTTTTTAAAAGAATCATCAAAACTGCGTAGTTTTAATAAATGTATGTTATTTAAGAGAGGTATGTTATTTATAAGAGGTATGTTTTAGATCCGTCGTACGGCTAGCTATATCTTCCTCGCACTCTCAAATATTAACACATTACACCATTCAAATTCCATCTACCTCTCTCTCTCTGGAGTTTTGTTTGGTGTTAATCTTGTTGATTTTCTCTGTTCAAGAGCCGAATGTGGTGGTTGCGAAGGAGAAATTGGGAGTGTATAAATATATACAGCAAGAGAAAAAAATGGAGATTTCTAGGGTTTTGGTCTTTGTTTTTATGTCTACCATTGTTTTGATGGCCTTTGCTCAGGCTCAGGTGCAATCTGTGGCCCCTGCTCCTCCCCTACCAGTGATGGTACATTCTATCTATTATCTCTATGTTCTTGAATTTTAGATCTGATAAGCTCATCAGACTTGTGTGTATCAGTGCATGTATTTTTTTTTATTTTATTTTTTCCAACAATGTAGTTGAAGTCTAAGGAAACAAACGCAAAAATTTTGTTCAAAGAGGATTTATTTTGTTTTTTATTTTTATTTTTTTGGGTTGAAATTGGTTTTTGTGAGGAAGTAAAGTCTTACCTCTCTTAACAAGTCTTCTTCAACATCTAGTATATGTATGTATATGAGAGCACTTTGATATGTACTCACTTTGATATGTACTCACTTCTCACCAGCTTAACTTGTCTTCCTGAATTTTTATGTAATATTTAGGACGGACATTCTATTGTATCCTTATTACGTCCATACCTCATGATCTTAGAGACTAATCATCATTCATTATTAGTGCACTTTTGTGTTGTATAAAATTCTTTGCTTAAATTCTGTACTACTACGTTTGGATTTCAGGAATGAAGGTGAGAATGAATCATTTAACTCAATCTATTCTATTCATTCACAAATTTCATTCATTCAATCCAAACGTGGAATAAATGTTGTTATGGCATATTTACTTGTTGCATATGGTTTTGGGTTAGATAGTCAGATTAATATCCGACTTGAATCTGGTTTGTGTTTCTTCTGTCTGTAGGGTATCTCTTCTAATGTGTTTGTATTATGCCAATGTAGGGTAACTCTTCTAACCTTTTTGCTTGCAAGAGCTGTATAACATCATTGTGCCTCTCACCTATAAAATTGTTTGTACTTATTTGTGACAGATACCTGCTTATATGTAACCAATACACTGACACCACATTGGTTGGTTCATGCGTAAGATAATATTCTCCGTTCTTTCTTTAAATAGCTGCCTTACCCTCAAGTAACCCTACTCCTCAGCACCACCATTAACAAGTCCATGAAATCCGAGATGGGCTCGAACTGAATCGAGCCCATCTCGGATGGCTACGAGAACCAAAAACCTGAGAGCATGGACGCATTCACAGAGCGTATTAACGACGTCGTGTTGCAAACCTTGCCCGAGATTATTAAAAAACAGGGCATCCCTGTTAATCTTCTTGTGTATGACTCAATGATGCCATGGGATTTTGGACATTGCAAAAGGGCTTGGGCTAAGGGCAGCTGCTTTTTTCAGTCTTGTAGTGTTTGTGCAATTTATTACCATATGCATAAAGGCACATTTAAGGTACCTTTAGAAGGGAAAAATGTGTCTTTGCCAGCTATGCCATTGTTGGGGATCAATGAGTTTCCTGATATGAAGTTGTACCAAAATTTATTGAGCATTAATATCAGCCAATTCTCAAATATTGAGGGAGCAGATTGGCTCATGTTTAATTATTTTGATAGGCTGGAAAATTAGGTATGTTTCTCCATATACTTTATTTTGGTATTATTAGGAATGTTTAGAGGACTTTATTTAGGCTCTTATTATAATTACTTAGAAGAATGTTATTGTTAGGGATACTCTTTTAGTTGATCCCAAATTATAGTTGTTAGTAATGTTATTATCTTAATCGGATTAAGATAATTTTTAGCATTGGGACGGGTATATGTATGTGTATGAGATAATTTAGTATGTACAAATCTTCCTCGAGATCTAGTTTATGTATGTGTATGAGAGCACTTTGATATGTACTCACTTCTCACCAGCTTAACTTGTCTTATTCCATTAATTCACAAATTTTTAATTCTCTATTCCATTAATTCACAAATTTCATTCATTCAATCCAGACTTGGCATATTTGCTTGTTGCATATGTTTTTGGGTTAGATAGTCAGATTAATATCAGACTTGAATCAGGTTTGTGTTTCTTCTGTCTGTAGGGTAACTCTTCTAATGTTTTTGAATTATGCCAATGTAGGGTAACTCTGCTACCTTTTTGCTTGCAAGAGCTGTATAACATCATTGTGCTTCTCACCTGTAAAATTGTTTATACTTGTTTGTGACAGATACATTCATATATGTATCCTACTGCATATATGTTATCAATAAAGAAGTTAACAATAATTAATATTTTTATCAACTCTTTCATCACTACACTTCCTCGTTGACCAGTTGTTTTGTTTTCTTCAGTTGTTGAGTTAGCATATATTTACTATGTGTATGACAACTGTAGTTGAACATGATAATTAATTAATATTGTGTTTGGTGGAGCAATTATTTTATCTTGATATTATAGTTCTGTTGTTTTATACATTGATAGTTGGTTTTATTGTTGTCTTTTGCCAGAACCTTTATTGATCAGGGTATTGCATACGTGCTGATGCTTTTGGCACTGCTACTTGCGTATGTCATCCATCCCTTGGATGCTTCTTTCAACTTCATCTGATCAGTCCATTAGATTAAATGAAGTTAGGGTAGTGGACTGTTATGATGGTGGTTGCATCCATTTGATTGTTATTTTTTTAAGCATTTCAACTGTATATCAGTATGGCAATGATCTAGTTCATTTTCCTCGAGTTTTTTCTTTTGGATTTTTCTCTATAAACTTGGGTGCTGCAAAATTCATGTTTTTATTATCATTTTTTTTATAAGCTTAACTTTTTTATTATAATGCCTGCTCTAGGAGTTCTCATTGTTTAATTATTTCTTCCGACCTCTAGTACATTCCATGTGATCATCTAAATGAAAGAAATGTTTAATTGCGAACATATTAACATGCCAAATTGGAGAAGGATCAATCCGCCTACAGGCCCAAAATGGCTATTGTTAGGCCCCAATAAATCAATTTTTGGGTCTCAACATCCAAAAAAGCCCAATACAAGCCCATTAGCAAGTATATATTTAAATGCCTTCTATGCAAGCTCAAAATGGCTACAATTAGGCCCAATAAATCAATTTTTGGGCCTTAATAAAGTCCAATACAAGCCCATTATTGGGTATATGTTTAAATATCCTATGGGCTTGCTAAATTCGACTACAGGCCCAAAATTGCTATGATAAGGCCTCAATAAATCAATTTTTGGGCCTATAAATGCCAGTAAAGTCTAATACAAGCCCATTAATAAGTATATATTTAAATGCATTCTATGGGCTTGCTAAATTCGCTTAGAAGCTCAAAATAGCTACAATTAGGTCCACTAAATCAATTTTTAGGCCTCAAAAAGCCCAATACAAGCCCATTATTAGGTATATTTTTAAATGTCCTTCTGTGGGCCTACTAAATCCGCCTACATGCCCAAAATTGCTACCATTAGGCCCCAATAAATCAATTTTTGGATCTCAAAATGCTAGCAAAGCCCAATAG
Source organism: Panax ginseng (assembly GCA_020205605.1). Classification (NCBI taxonomy): domain Eukaryota; kingdom Viridiplantae; phylum Streptophyta; class Magnoliopsida; order Apiales; family Araliaceae; genus Panax; species Panax ginseng. The sequence continues at coordinate 1,732,170 of CM035133.1, read as the reverse complement.
AAGTCCATTAATAAGTATATATTTAAATGCCTTCTATGCAAGCCCAAAATGGCTATAATTAGGCCCAATAAATCAAATTTTGGGCCTCAACAAAGCCCAACACAAGCCCATTATTAGGTTTATGTTTAAATGTCCTATGGGCCTGTTAAATCTGCCTACAGGCCCAAAATGGCTACAATTAGGCCCCAATAAAACAATTTTTGGGCCTCAACATGCCAGCAAAGCCCAATACAAGTCCATTAATAATTATATATTTAAATGCCTTCTATGGGCCTGCTAATATCGACTAATGGTCCAAAATAATTACCATTAGGCCCAATAAATCATCTTTTGGGCCTCAATATGCCAGCAAAGCCCAATAAAAGCCCATTATTAGGCATATGTTTAATGCCCTTCTATGGGCCTGTTAAATATCAGCTACAGGTCCAAAATGACCCCCATTAGTCCCAATAAATTAATTTTTTTTGGGCCTCAACATGCCAACAAAGCCCAATACAAGCCCATTATTAAGCATATGTTTAAATTCTCTTTTATGGCCTACTAAATACCGGCTACAGGCCCAAAATGAACACCGTTAGTCCCAATAAATCAATTTATGGGTCTCAACATGCCAACAAAGCCCAATACATGTCCATTGTTAAGCATACATTTAAATGCCCTTTTATGGGCTTGCTAAACACCGACTACAGGTCCAAAATGACTTACCATTAGGCCCAATAAATCAATTTTTGGGCCTTAACATGCCATCAAAGCCCAATACAAGCCCATTATTAAGCAGAATGGACCCTAGAAAGCGTGTTGTGACCCAAGACACCAATTCAGGCCCATTTTGCCTAACACAGTCTACTACCAATGCAAGAATAACCTTTTATAGGACTAGAGGGGCCCAATATATAAGATTGGGTTGTATCTGTTCCAAAGGGGTCATGGATGGGGGAATAGTGATCGTGTCAAAACGTGCTCTCTTTTTTTTTTTGCTAAATAAAATAAAATATAAAAATAATAAAATAAAATAAAATAAATCATACGTGCTCTCATTTTGGCTAGGCTAGCATCCCATTTACATAGGCCAACAAACCAGTACTTGAGCCAGAAGCACGAGATTGAAAATCTTGCATCATTCACGGAAGAACCTTTATTCATTTGAGTTTTCGAGCCGTGGTACCTACTGTTGGCTCTATACATTAATTATCAGCCATCTTAAGTAGTAAACTTGTCACATGCCAAAATGCACTGTTTTAAGAAGTATAATTTTTAAGTGATCTCAAAGAGTGTCATTTTAGTGAAATGATCCAATATCCATGACTCGGACTAACCACTTCACTGCTGGAATGCAAACTTTGATTTGACACACCATGGCCTCAGTCTTAGATCAACACTACCTGAGGTTATTCCTCTAAAAATGAGGACAACAATCTTGGATGGTATAATCTGTTCTCAATCACTTGCTCTGGTATGATGCAAATCTTCCTGGTCTCTGGGTGACGCAACGCATATTTGACTGCTTCGTAAAAACATACTACAATTCCAACAGAGGGACCAGCACGACTAACACGAGGACCAGTAAAGAGTCCCTTAATTCCTCCATCCCTGTTAAATAGGTATAAAAATTAGGATGGCACATAAAAAAGGACATCCAAATATTTAAGCTAAAATTGTTCAATTACAGCTTTCAATTACAAAATAACAATCGTAAGCCTGCATATCTTAGCAAGTCAAATAAAGCGACAAAAATTTACTGGTTGGGACACTAGTTTACCAAATATTGTACTTGGATTTATTAGTTCTATCAATTTTATTTATTCATTTGCACACTAACTCAGTTATCATTCATCAACTCCATGTGCCAATTCTCATTGCCAATTAATTTTGAGTTAGAGAACTTGAAATCTTTAAATGCTAAGATTTAGGCCCATTTTATAAATCTAACACATACTAAAAATCATTATTTATGAAAAATGAATCTAAAAGACTATAAGATCTATATAACCCTTCCTTGTTAATTAGATAATCACGGAAAGCTAAGGAGCTTCCTTCGAATGAAGGAAAACAAATAGTATTCCTTGGTACTCATTCCTCTCCTTTTCGGGTGACCTACCTTACAAGCCGTCAATAAGTAGTTCAAAACTCCAAATTTCACATTTCAAGGGGACTTCATTCGGCTATTCCACCTTCACAAGGAAATCATTGATAAAGACTGCAAGAGAAGTTATATGGTCGGAGTGGATCCGAAAATATAAAGGCACTAAAACACAGTACAATGGATAGTTACCTATCAACGACAAACAAGACTCAACGTTATGTTAGATAAGAAAGTGTCTTTATTAACAACAGAAAGTTTTAGGAAATTTAAAGTTTTCAGCAATAGTAAACCATGAAACATTATATAACAATATCTCCTTTTCACTGCTGAAATATCTATAGCAGGATAATAGTGCATCTCGTGCTACATGCTAGATTTGTTGCAGGCTGGCCAACGAATACAACTATCTTCATTTCTATTTTGCATTTGGAGATATAAGCATAAATTTACGATTTGGTAGATATGGTTCGACCTATAGGTTTGTACAGAAGGCGCTAATCTCAAGATATAGATCTCTAAGCCCCTCCACTACAATAACACATGATGCTCCATAAGATGCCAGCATACCAGGTAGCTCCTCCTACAATAAGGTATAGTTAGCTTCTGCACAAGTTTGGTGTATCCATGACCAAAGGTTGTTTAACTGGTAATCTGTCCAACTACTTCTACCATTCTGATTATCCTGATAGATATTCTAATCATTTAAGTAATATAAAAGATGCAAATACGTGCCACACACCTCCATAACTTATTCAACAACAAAAAAGTGCTACACACCTCCATATCTAAACCAAAGTTTGTTTTGTGGTCATCTTCAATGCTCGGGAAGGATCTTTCTGGAAAGTTGTGTTACTCGGACTCGGGTGTGGGTACGAATCTAAGTGTCGGACACGTGAAGTCAAAAAATAGAGGATACGCGGATATGGATCCAAATTTGGACACGGGTGCGGGTATACGATATGTTATGATTTTTTAATAATAATGTTTATACTGTCCAAATTTTTATAGACATGCATTTATCATGAAACTTCAGAGGTTGAAGTGCAAAAATATAAAGAAACAGGAGCAGAATTGAAACTACTAAAACTTTAGGGGCTAAAATGAAAGAAAACAAAAGTATAGGGATTGATATGTAATTTTTTAAGGGCTATTTTGAATTTTTAGAAAATCTGAGGGATTAAATTAAAAAATAATAAAAACTATGGGGTACCTAACTGTAGTTTTACAAGGATATTTTTATTCAAATCTGATACCCATATATCAGATCCATCAGACAGACCAAATACGCACAGACCAGATACGCGATCCATCAAACAGACCAAATACGCGATCTCGTTGGAGAAGAAGAAGAAAAAGGCCACGGTGCGATCTCGTTGGGAAAAGGCGGTAAGTTTCTTTCTTCTTTCTTCTTCCTTTTCCTTCCTCGTCTCTTCTTCTTCTCCGAGCCGTATCCGGATTCTATGGGCGAATCCCGTACTGATCCCGCACTCGTACCAGTGTTGTGTCGACACGGGTACTTCGCCAAAAATGGCGAGTCCGAGTAACACAGTTGGAAAGAAGGAACACCACATTAGCAACCAGAAAGATAAAATTGAAGTAATGAACTGGCAACATGTGCAGATTCAGTCAGCCCATTCAACATGTGTAAATTAACAGTGCAACATTTTTTGTTCAATCAAGCACTTAATTAATTCCTACAAATTATAATCAATTGGATAGAGGCCTAACATGTAAGATGACTAAATAAAGCAGACAGACAAATAAAGGAAAAATGTTCACATGCATAAAATATGCAACACAATGAAAGAGATGCTATTAACTCGTTTCCCATTTTAGATTACTAGCTTCATCTACTTAGACTTGTTATATTTGCTCCTAGAAGAATAGAACTGACAGAGAGTGAACCTCCCAATAGAACATTATAACACCTGCACTAGTAGTTCAATTGAGCAAATAAGATTTTAAAAGATCAACAGTGTTCTAAAAATTCCCGCCTAGGTTCGCCTAGTCCCCGCTTAGGCGCTAGCCCCCCCTTGGCGCCTCGCCTAGGTGCTAGGCCTCCCTGACACCTCACCTAGGCGGCAAAAATATTCCTCTAGAAAATTAGGTAGGGTCTAGGCGGAAAGTTTATTTTATTTTAATAACTACTCAAATCAGATCTTGATATATTTATTTTTCTAATGATTTACCATATTCATAATACAAATTGTAGCATATCAAATCACAACAAGAAGTGAACAATATCAAGTCAAAATTGATAATTTTATTATAGTTATAATTTTTTGAACTTGTACCAACTTTAAATTATATAAATGATGATATATTTATAATATTTAGTTTAATTCAATATAATTCTTAAATTTATGTTTCGTTTCTTAAATTTTAATATTGAATTAAATTCTTAAAATTTTAAATTTTATTATTTAATAGTAATCTTGTTTATGAATAAAACTAATACGTTAAAAATATGTTTAAACTTTGAACAATTGCATGTTTGTGTTTGAACTTTGACATTAACAATATGAATATGTGTTTAAACTTTAAGCAAAGACCTTTATTATCTTTATTATAAGTTGTTTTGCTTTATATTATTGTTTTGTTTGGATAAATGTAAGATAAAATATTAAAATTGGCTTAAAATAAAAAATTTAACCTAGGGGGCCTAGGCCCTATAGGCGTCTAGGCCCCTAAGCGCTAGTCCCCCTCCGGCCGTCTGCCTCCCGCCTTTTAGAATATTGAGGATCAATAATAAGTTCAAATTCTTGAACATATGCATCTAAACACTTTTTCGTCAAGTCGAGGCTGAGTAGCTTATTAATCAGCTAATGCCTAACAATATATATGATATATTTACCCCTTAGAAAAGTTTTTTTTGATATACTGAAGTTAAACCATTGAAATTATGTGCACGAGGGACCCATATAGATAGCCACAAATAGAACTTTAAGTAATCAGGAACCCCCTAATATCACAAGTCTGAGTGTGGATATCATATTAACAACTCCATCCCTCTCTTATACTTTCATTTATTGATTATGTACCCTTCTTATCATCGTTGATTAAATCATTCAATGCCAGATTGTGGATGCAACTCATAAAATCCCTAATTTCTTCATTTTTAATGTGCTTCTATCAACTTTTCATTAATTCCCTGGGTGGATTGAGTGTTCTGGGAGACTACAGAGGGGAGGGTAACTAGAGAGCAAGCAATTTTGGCAAATAGCATTAATGGATTTCAGTTTTGGAGAAACAACCTCTATTTGACACCTGGTCTTTGCAACGTCTAGAGGACATGTTGCAGCAGCTGCAAGGGTTCCAGCAACAAAACCAGCAGAGAAGTTTGCCCCAAAGACAGTGGCTATGGTTGCCTGATCACCTATCAATTACCATCCCTAAAATCCGCCTCCTGAGCTGACAAAGCAGCAAAAAGCAGGAATCAAATTGGTTTCTTATGCTCCCTTAGAACATTTTAGAATACAGTATTCGGGACTGCAGTGAAGAGTAAAGTCTTACAGGCTCAAGGGTTGACCAGCAGATTGCAGAAAAAGGAACATCACATGCAATTTGTGACCCAAGACCAGTCCATAAGAAGCGGTAGTTATGTACTGCTACAATGGTATCGCATTCACAAATGATTTATATAAACAAATAACCAAAGATATGCACCACATTAGATGCTCTATTGATTCTCGTGAACTCAGGCACAAGAAAAACTAATAATAATCCATGTCGTCATCGCAGATCTAAAGAACGTAAATACTCTAATGCAGACTCAAAAGGTAAACCTTCCCACTAACTAAGGTCATAATATCTAGTTGATAGATCTATGTATGTGTCATTCATGAGATAAAACACATTATTTATGTTATATTTTGTAAAATTTGTGCATGCACCTCAGCAGTATAAATTTTACATTAATATATCACATTCCAAGATTCGACATCCTAATCATATTCGTAATTTGTCATAGATCTTTGGGAATACAATTATCATCATAGCGTGCCACAAAAAGAAAAAAAAGAAAAAAAGAGATAATACAGAACCAATGGGAAGTTGTTCCCAATTTTTTGAGATTCAGGAAAGAGAATGAGATACAAACCACTACTAAGAAATCCAAGTTTCATGGCCGCTATATTACATATCACAAGAATATTGAGGAAACAGGATGATATACAAACCACTATGAAAAAATCCAAGTTTCATGGCATTTTATTAAAATCACAAGTTAGGTATATATCTAAGAACGAAAAATCCAGGTATAAACTTACAGGTTTGGAGGTTGTTAGTGCTTCTGACGGGAGATCACCCCAACCAATGTCTTCAACACTCCTGGAGGCTTCACACCAATTTGGGTCTCTTTAAATGCCTGTTATAAAGAGAATGAAGGCAAACTGAGAAATGTAGTAGTAATTAAAAAAAACATGAAAAACAATAGAATCATATCAAATACTCAAAAGGAGTTCATTAGATTAGCACTCTCAAAACACTTAATATATCCTTGGAAATTGTGAATAAAATAAAAACACAAAAAATCCACAAAACAAGTAGAAATCTGAATGAGTAGATACAGTTCTTCCATTTTTCACCATATCAATTCAAAATTTACCCATTTGTTTCCTTCATTCTGTTTGGAAACTAAATTCTTTAAACTTAATAACAGGTACTCCTCCAACCATTTTAAAAGAAGGAAAAAATAAACAAAGAAAGTACATAAACACCAATATGAAACATGTAATACCTGCATACGAGTTCTTGCAAGTTCAACAGGATAAAAAGTAATACAAGCTAGCGAGCGCGCAACTGAGCCTGCAACTAAGGGGACATATGGTGTCATGCTTGGAGCATTTCTCGATGTAAATTCATCCAGAAAATTGCGGAAAATATCATAACAAGGCAAATAGATGCCCACCTGGTTAGAGTTTTAGAAACAATAAGAAAGTAAATTGCACAGAAGTGAGTGTTCAGAACAAAAATTTCCCATTCAACTCGTGTTGGCTCAAAGTAAAGGAACAGTACAAATGAAAGACTGAAATTGACCGAGAAAATCACTTACAGTGGGCACAGCCAAAGCTAAACTTGCATATGTGCCTCTCCAGAGTCTTGCAAACCCTTCCTACACAGTGACACCAAATAAACACCAGATATTAATGGATTTGTTTCCAATGGGACAATTTTAAAATAAAATACACACCTAACAAAGATGACAGGCGTGTCTGCAGGTTATCAATGGAACCAAGTTCTCATTAGAATATACATCGGCTCCATTGTTATTTCTTCTAAATCATGCATTTATGGCTATGGCTGTAAATTAGCTCATATTGACAATTTTATGTACACATAATGCAAATAATATGCATTAAAATATCCGTAGAGTGACTTTGGTCAACCATGCTACTGCTGTTAAAATATCTACTGAGTGACTCCATTTGGCAAATAGTACCCCTTCCAGAATTTATATAATAGTTAGTAATATATCAAATCAGATGTATGATTTCCTAGAATTTCGTTTATGATTGTTAAAACCTTTGCCTGCTTTGACAAGTTAAGGAAGTGCATGTGGGTTGAATCTAAGTATCAATTGTGGGTTGAATCTAAGTATCAATTGCATAGGAAACCAAGAAAAAAGAATATTCAATGGATTGAAAATCACACACAAAGTGCACAACCACAATTAAAGAGATTTTTTCCCCAATATAAAGGGCAAGTCGCGGGTACTTTAATCAAATAATCCTAGCAAATTTTCTTTGTGATAATCAAATTTTATACTCATAATATCAATTTCACAAACCTGGTGCGTAACTTTGTAGAAGACATCAAATGTTCCTTTGTACCGCGAGTAATCTGGAGCACATGTTGATTCAGAACCAATAACTGCACGAGTGCATGATACATCTCATATATGGAAGAATCTAAAAAATCAACAGCCAAGATCCACGTGGAATTTAGAATAGAACAATGTAAAGTAAATCCATGTTTCAACACGATTCCTCCAGAATCAAGCTTGTAAATGAGCATGCAAGTTCAAATTCAAAATAAATGATGACCATTAGCGAAAACATGGACAACTTTCTCAAACTCCACATTTATACATGTTAGCTGTGAAGTGATAAAAGAAACAATTTAACAACTACGAAATAAAAAGGAAAAAAATTGTGAAAAGGAAATATGTTAATACGCTACTTCAATTTTGAAACAATATTCAGAGAGCTTAGAAAGAATGTATGGGGCCAGGGGCGGATCCAACCCCTTAGTTCAGTGGGGTCAATTTTTTTAAAACAAAAAATTACAAAGAAATAAAATACAATAAAATAAAGGCAAAAAAAGAATGTGAGAGACATTGCAAATAATTGTGTGAGCTATCATATAAAACCGAGGTCATTTTATGTAATTGACAGTGATTAAAAATCCTCTTTAGGTCCGCTAGTAGGCGCTAAATATCCTTGGCGCCCGCTTAGGCGCCAAGCCCCGGTGCCTCACCTAAGCCAAAGCGGCAAAAAAACTCTCAAGAAAATTAGGCGGGACCTAAGTGGTGTCTAAAGTAGAGGTTTTTTATTTTAATAACTACCCAAACCGGATCTTAATATATTTATTTTTCAAATGATTTACCATATTCATAATACATGTTGTAGCATATCAAATCACAACAAGAAGTGAAAAATATCAAGTCAAAATGGATAATTTTATTATAGCTGTAATTTTTTGAACTTGTACCAACTTCAAATTATATAAATGATGATACATTTGTAATATTTAGTTTAATTCAATATAATTCTTAAATTTATGTTTAGTTTCTTAAGTTTTAATATTGAATTAAATTCTTGAAATTTTAAATTTTATTATTTAATAGCAATCTTGTTTATGAATAAAACTAATACGTTAAAAATATGTTTGAATTTTGAACAATTGCATGTTTGTGTTTGAACTTTGACATTAACAATATGGATATGTGTTTGAACTTTAAGCATATTATCTTTATTATAAATTGTTTTGCTTTATATTATTGTTTTGTTTGGATAAATGTAAGATAAAATATTAAAATTAGCTTAAAATAAAAAATCCCGCCTAGACCCCCCTCGGCCACCCGCCTCCCGCCTCCCGCCTTCCGCCTTTTAGAACATTGTTATTATAAGAGACACCTCGCGCAAGAACGTAAGGTGTCCCTCACCTCCCATGTCCTCTAAAATAAATTACAAAACTAAATAATATTGTTAAAATATTATTTATAATAACATTTTCCGAGATTTCATTACTTGAAACTATTGCAATGATAACCTCATTTCAATAGCTGCAAAAATATCATGTTTAATAGTCTTTAGTCTGAATTTTTTTATTTTCACTAAACACTTTATAAAATTAAAAATAAATAAAAAACTAACTATTAAAAATTCAGTGGGGTCAATTGACCCCACTGCCCTAAGGGTAGATCCGCCAGTGGTATGGACTATCGTTAAGCTTTAATTAGTTTTAATCCAGTTTAAATGGAAAAGATGTAGAAGAAGTTGTTTGCTATTTTCATGTACTGTGTTTAGCAAGAGAAAAAATAATAATTGTGTTTATAGGTACCAAATTAATATTAAGTTCTGCTGCTTATTTCTTCTACTTAGGGAGTGTTTGTTTAGAACTGAATAGAGCTAAATGGCTGAATCGTTCAGTGCGTTTGTTTTGGTCTAAATGGCTGAATCGATAAGATGGGCGAGCTGAATGGCTAAGTCAAAAAATTTTAGTTGAATGAAGTAAAAAAAAATTAAAAAATTAAAACATTTTAAAAAAATATTAACTATTATATTAAGTAATATTAAATAAATTTACAACAATTTTGAATTTTTTCAAAGGGGTACAATAATAAAATTTTGTCATTCAGATGTTTCAGACATGTTAATTATCAAACAGCTTTTTCATTCAAATTCAGATTCAACTCATTCAGATTCAGCTCATTCAGATTCAAATTCAAATTCATTCAGTTTTTATCAAACACCCCCCTTAGTTTGCAACAACTGTGGTACTATTTACTTTTCTATTTGGTTGCATTTGCAGCCCAGTAAAAGATATGTTCAACTAGTTTCAATCTTGTGCAGGTAACTCAAAAATATTTGTTGGGTCCTTCCTCACAACTTATACTGATTCATTCTTCACGATCCCAATTTGTTCACCTATATTGTGCTTGAATTCATTAGCAGCTCTGGCAATCCATGATTCTTAGTCACCTAGTTGACCCTTGTACATTATTTACTAAAGATAACCATTATATTTTGTTATACAAGAATACAGTATCACAAGTGGTGAATTGGCAGGAATTTGTAATGTGTTCAAATCATCTCAACTCAACAACGCCTTTTACTCCACCTATTATATCCCAAACTAGTTGGGTAGGCTGAAAATGAATCCTTTATGAAAGCGTAAAAGTGAAAAAAATAAGAAAAATTAAACCTTTGTCCCTCATCGCCTCCTCAATCGGTGGTACTCAATCTTCTTTTGAATAACCTCATCCTATACAACCTTTCATGACATCCAAACATCCACCAAAGCATTCTTGTTTCCACTAATCCCATCTTATACACATGTTGTTTCTTAGCCACCAAAAATTCAGCTCCAAATGTTTTTATTTCTTTGTCGTGCCATATATTGTGTAAACGTGGTTTAGCAAAAAATTTATTGTGATGAAAGCAAATGCTTTCTTCCTTATTGTGCCTAAGATTATCCAAACTGGTGCAGGATGAACTTAGTTTATGAAACATGTAACGCATACCAGTAGACTGGAATTCCTAAGCAGTACACATATCTGACAATTGATCTCTTATATTGATGAAAGATCTTCTGCAGGTGCATGTAATATGTATTATGTACTATCATATTCTCTCCCCTTGTTTACCCCCTCCCTCTAACATGTGTGGAGACCAGAGAGAAAGTGCCAAAGCAATAGACAAGTGAAAACTTCAAGAAGTTCTTCCAAAAATAGTAAATTATGACCAATAAGTAGTAAATTTATATGTTGCCTCACAGCAATATGATCAAGTAAACGAGCAAGAGTCGCATTTTGGAAACGTAATGTGTTTGTTTCGAAATATGTTGTCGGCATAGACCATGATAAGGGACACCCGCTGCCTGAGCTTGCAACCTAGTCTGATAAATCAGGCAATACAAACAATAACCAAAAAATTACATTAGAATCTCTAAAGCTTGAGCAGCTTAAAGATATCAGTGATGGCCAAGAAAGCTCTAAATTTTAAAAATAACGACACAAAAGAACCTGTAATAATAATATCATAAACTAACCAAAGAATGAAATTCAATTAAGATTAATGAGTTATTTCAAAGGAACTTTCAAATTAACTTTTAAAGGGGACGGGAAGAATTGGTATGATGATATCCCGCCAGTAACTAGATTCTAACGACCGCACATAAATCAAAACTGATGGTTCTTATAAAAAATAGCCAAGCTTGAATATCACAATAATATACACACACATTAGAATTTCTATAATATCCTAATTATTGAAGAAAAAAAGTTTAAATCACACACATAATCAAAAGATATTGCTCTTGCTCTATTTATAAGATAAAGCCATGCCTTCGAAAGCATTAAAAACGCCTCGTAAACCCTTTCATTCATTCATTCATCAATAGGGCTCTGGTCGGTCAGTAAATGACCTTTGTCTTTATTGAAGTCAGTGTTCTAAAAATCCTCGCTTAGGTCCGCCTAGGCGCTAGGCCCCCCCTTGGCGTCCCGTCTAGGTGCTAGGTCCCACTTTGGCGCCTCGCCTAGGTGCTAGGCCTCGCCTAGGTGTTAGGCCCTCCTGACACCTCACCTAGGGCCAAGGCGGCAAAAAAATCACTCTAAAAAATTAGACGGGGTCTAGATGAAGACTTTTTTTATTTTATTTTAATAACTACTCAAACCAGATCTTGATATATTTATTTTTCTAATAATTTACCATATTCATAATATAGATTGTAGCATATCAAATCACAACAAGAAGTGAACAATATCAAGTCAAAATCGATAATTTTATTATAGTTGTAATTTTTTGAACTTGTACCAACTTTAAATTATATAAATGATGATACATTTGTAATATTTAGTTTAATTCAATATAATATTTAAATTTATGTTTCGTTTCTTAAGTTTTAATATTGAATTAAATTCTTAAAATTTTAAATTTTATTATTTAATAGCAATCTTATTTATGAATAAAACTAATACGTTAAAACTATGTTTGAACTTTGAACAATTGCATGTTTGTATTTGAACTTTGACATTAACAATATGGATATGTGTTTGAATTTTAAACAAAGGCCTTTATTATCTTTATTATAGGTTGTTTTGCTTTATATTATTGTTTTGTTTGGATAAATGTAAGATAAAATATTAAAATTAGCTTAAAATAAAAAATCCCGCCCAGGCCCCCTAGGCACTAGGCCGCCTCCAGCCTCCCGCTTTTTATAACATTGATTGAAGTGTGATTAGGTAAAACACCAAAAAACTTATTTCTTAAAGTTTAATGTAATATTCTGTAAAACTTTATGCCATCAAAACCAATTTTGTTAAAATTTAATACCACCAAGCCCCATCTCAAACTTTATAGACCAGTAATATTTTCACTATGCAGAGCTCCTGAACATCTCAACAAAATCTCAATAGCAGACTACTTTAGGCTCTAACTCTAAAAGAACCAAACATATAAATTTTAGCTCAGTTAGCTTAACATTTTTAGGATATTCCAACCTTAAAATTTTTAGCTCGTTTGTCTCAGCATTTTGGGACATTTGGCAAATAAAATGAAAACAAGCAAAAAAACTAACACCATTCAAACAATTGAGGCTAGAGTTCAACAGCAGCAGAGGAATAACAAAAATGACTCAGAACTACCAAGTGCATAAAAATATACAAAAACCAATACAAGCTTGATATAACAGTACAGAAATGAAAAACAACTAATCAAATCAGTATAAACACTAAATTAAATCCAATTGCAATTTGCATATAACAAATGACAGAGAATATAGTCCATAGAGACCTTGGCGACGTCGAGGGGGTTAACGATGACGGCGGAGAGAACAGCGGCACCGGCGGCAGAAAATGCTCTCTCTCCAAAACCTAAATTAACATCTTTTGCTGCTGAACTTATCCTTTCTTTGGATTGAAATGAAGATCTTAACTCATTTTCACTCTCCTCTTTAATCAAAATGTTCTTCCCCGTCGAATTGAATATTTTCTGATCCATAAAAGGCAAATTATGCCATTAATCCAGAAAGATTTGGTCGAGTTAACACTAGAATTGTCAAAGCGGACGTGGGAGGTGGAACCCAGCGGCAGACAAGAAAGAGCTCGGAGACGGCGAGAGCGGTGGCGATTTCTGATTTGGGAGGACAAAGCCCTTGTGCGTCTCCGAGCGGTGACGATTTCTGATTTGGGAGTATGCGCGATTTGGGAGGAGAGAAGCCTTATACGGACGTCGTGGGTGGAACGTGTTTAAAAAAAAACAAATCTGCCAAATCGAGGACGTTTTGGCAAATTGTGTTAAAAAAAATAAATTAAAATGTGTATAGCCATTATTTCCCCTCATATACAATATTTTAATTTTTATGGACTGGAGTATTATTTTTTTTCTTTTTTTTAATATCTGAAAATACTATTTTAATGCTAAAAAAATAAATTAAAATATCTACTGTATATAGACGAATAATTTTAGAATTATAACATATCCATATCCCAATGGATTAATAATACTTTTTTTTTTTGCTAAATGGATTAATAATACTTATTGAGAATTGATATTTTCACCACTAAATTTGATAGTTCCACACGCTCCTCCTAATATACCATATACGTAGTAAATAATAAGTGGAATCCATCTCATGTGAAGCAAACTTGTGTAAATATCAAATTTATTTGTGAAAATATCAATTTTCTATTTATTTAGTGTTTGGTGACTTTATAAAAGTACTTTTAATTCAAAAGCACTTTTGGGCTCACATTTTTAGATTGTCCAAAACTATTCTTCTGATATATACGGTCGAGCGTCAAAACGGAAATCTCTCTTAAAAAAGTTTGTTGCATTCACAAGGGCTCGAAAACGAAACTACTTGCTTAAGCGATTAGAGCTCCTTACACTCATGCCAACCTTCGTCCATAATTGTTATATCAACAAAAAGACTTTTAAGTTTTGGTTTATATATGACACGCTTAAAAATTAGGTAGGTAGTCATTTCTGTACATAGAGAAAAATATAGTATTTGTCCTATTTTTATGCCAACTTGGAAAGAAATTATCCAAAAAAACATCAACACAAATTGTATGGGTATAAGAATATGAGGATTACAGAAATTATCCCATTCCACAGGACACATCTAAAGGGTTGTCTATATCACCAACTAAAAATTCTCTTTTTCCATCCATTGATGATACACATTTTGGTGTAAAGTTTTCATATTCCTGCCTAGATTGGTAAAAGAAGCTATGAGTTGAAGAAATAGAAACTGAAACCACTATCAACTTTATGGCAATTTTTGCAGTATTGTGCCAATTCCATGGACTGAACAAACTCCTAATGAAATTAGCCAAAAACCAAGATTTTCTATGATTTACTCTGAGCTGCTCAATCTTTCTCTCCGCCATTTTCTCATCACCAAAACATGCATTTAGCTCTTGGATCACGTCGAGTTTCCTCCCATTTTCCTGGAAATCTTGTATTTTGTCTATAAGATGCAGTCTACTTTCTTCCAGTCGGGAAATTGCTGCATGGCAATGCTGCTGCTGATATGACTGTAATCTCTGTACAACATTCATATGTTTATAATAAAAATCTTCTGGAATTTAATATTGACAAGAAATTTAATCTTTGTGCATAGCTTGCTTGTACTTCATATATAAACATGAAGCCTACTAAGATGACCAAATTTGTTGAATAATTAACTAGCAAAATTAAATAAAGGCAAGGAAGAAATAACATGGAAGAACAACTGACCTGTAAAAACACAAGCATTGTTTCAACATCTTTGAGTGAATCTCTAATGGCAATCAATCTCTCTCTTTCCTCCTCCACGTCCATTAATGGGGTCTCTGCAACTCCACAATATACACCATGTTCTGAGCAATGTCTGCAGAAACTGATACTCTGATCACTATGTGTCTCACCACTTATCTTGTCAACCAAATCCCATGCTTTTTTACTCAGAATGGCCAAGTTTTCATCAAACTCCATTATCAATATTCTAAAGGACAATAGTACAAAAAACGATGAATGCAACTTATAATAAATATATTTGTCTATCTTGTAGCTTTAATATTTGTGTTGCTTTTCTTTTTTCTCTGTCTGCTCATTCTATACCAATTGTTTCCTTATCATATTTCCCAACCCCTTTTCTTTTTCTTGGCTGAGACCATTTTGTGTTGGAATGCATGTAGGCCTAGCTCCTTCTCCCCTTTAATGGTCTGGATTTGATGTTTGGGACAAAGTGATTTTGTTCTCTAGCTTTAGTTTTATTTTCTGTGGGTTTTCTTTATAGTGAAGTTTTGTTTGGGATTTGATACAAGCTTATTAGCTGTTCATGTCCCACACTCTCACTTTCACCACATGTGGTAACGTAGTGTTAACAGTATGTACTTAAGTATTATGTTTATATATATACTAGCTATAACCCGTGCATGAAGACACGACGTAACGAAAAATTAAATTAAAATTCAAAAAATCTCAATCATCACCACAACAATTAATACATATCCAAACCACTAAAAAAACCATAATTCCATACCCAAAATCATCATAACCATGTATAATTAGTTAATTTTACAAAATACGAAACACACAAAATACAAACAATCATCAACACATATCTAACCATCAAAACATCAAGCCAACTATAACCCGTGCCTGAAGGCACGACGTAACAATTAATACAAACTCAACCATCGAGCTATTTGGTAGCGATAACCCGTGCCTGAAGGCACTGTATAATTCTCAAAAAATTAAAAATAAATTATGAAAAAAAATTGAAATGAGAGTTAATACTCAATCATAAACACATATCCAACCACCAAAACATCAAGCTAGTCGGTACTAATTTCAAGAAATTTCGGCAGAGTTTCCTTTAAAAATAGAACTCCAAAGAATTTTAAACCTGTCTACAAAACTTACAATCATCAATACATATACAAACCACAAAAAAAAAAATCATTCCATACCAAAAAATTATCATAACCATGTATAATTAGTTAACTTTACAGAAGATGGAACCAAAAATATACAAACATGCAGAAAATAGAGAAACAACATTTTGTGCATAAGACCCGTTACTTTACAGCTTACACCAAGTATCCTTTAATGTATACCTGAAAATATTTAAAATATAAAAATTAGAAAAATATGTGAGTCAAAATAAAATTGTAAATCCGAAACATAAGAACCCTTACGTTACTTTATGAACAACGCAACGCTTTGAAAGACCTCCTCACCTTATATTATAGATTCCAGTACTTAGACTTAGTAAAAGATTTGAGAAAAGATATCACTACCTGATTCTCAACCTTCATATGCTTTGAGAAAAGCTTGGCAGCATAACATTCTTTAGTCAAAGGTCGCAAACCCCTGCAGTAGCAAAAGTAACATGATACACAAACTACTCAATTTGACTATTGTCATAAGTTTCTCTATCCCATTTTCTCTGCCTGAAGTAATTACTTTAGAATTATGAATAAACTGATATTAAGGAGAATGTTCGACTGTGCTATTATCCATTAAGACTCGGTTCAAATCTTTAGCCTTTGTTTGAATTTCTGGATCCTAAGACAAAGTCTCACACACTCATTTTAATTGGTTTACATAATTAAAGAAATTATTTTTCCTATTGATCATAGAAAAGAATGCATGATGGAGATGGAGATGGAGATGGAGATGGAGATGGAGATATAAATGACATCAAAACGACCAATTTCTTCTAGGAGTCGGTGTATACCTAATGCTAAGCTTGAAAAAAAAATTCCATGAAAAAGAAATCTACAATACTAATCTGCAAAAATAAATGTATACCAAAAAATAATCTATAATTATGAAAGTGATCCATTGGGTATATGAAAGAAAATAGCTTAATTTTTTTAAAAGTAAATCATGATTCATTGGCTAACTAATAATTCATATAAGGTTATAATTTCTCCTTTACTTCCAGAACTCGCAATTTCTTGTTTTCTCTTTTATACTATAAGACAATGAGTGCACAAAAAAACCACCCTCACCAAAAAAAGACACAAATAAGCACTTCAAAAAGAGTATAAATCAAGATGGCTCAAGTTAGGATAGGTTGTTTCAATATGTTCAAGGTCTAAATGCTACTCTTGGGTTCAATGTGACCTTAAAATTTAAGGTTAATATCAATAGTACTCGTGAGACAGTAAATTTGAGACTTGATTCGGGCTCAAGTGGTTACTATAAATATGTTCAAAATATTATTTAATAACGCATATCGCCTTTTCATCTCCGTGACTATAACTCGACAGATTCGTAATATTGGACTTTATGATTGTTGTCCATTCCCAAACGTCTAAAGCGAATCTAATCGTATTTTTTAGGTTTGTAATCTCTCTCGAAAATGACAATATTAGGTTTGCCAATTAGTTTTGAAATTAGGGTATTGGAAATTTGAATTAGGAACATCCCAATTTGAGGGTTTTGATTTTGATATGAATTTTGATATTGGTTAGGAAAATGTTAATCAAAATTCTAATTTCAAGATTACTAAAGGAGTAGACTAAAGGTACGGCATACATTAAAACTAACAAATGAAGAGCATTTCAAATCAAGAATCGACAAAATAATTTTTCTACCAAGAAAGAAGTGTCCTTATTGCTTGGAAGCGTAATAAAAGTCATGAACCGATTACGACCTAAGTTGCAAAACATTAAAAAGGAGATAATATTTACACAAGTCCAACAACACCTCCAGGATATACGATATTTGTCGTGATAGATGATTCATTAGGAGGGAGAAGGATGATCGATGCGATCAATGAAGCGTGCACTAGACATGGCCACATATAGGTGACCGTATTTGAAATCTGAAAGCGCAGATCTACACCAACAAACTTTCTTGACCGGCCTTGCGACTTATTGATTGTCATAAGATACGTTAAGCGTCTTTGGGAATTGGCGTCTAGTCATTTGAAATGGTAAATCTTTGGACGACGGTGATAATGATATCCGCGGGATGAAAACAGATTGAAGATTTGTCACCGGTTAGAATTCTAGCCTCAATAACCCGTGATCGCGACTTGACAACCATTAGTCCGGTCCAATTCTGAGTCCATCTTTCGGGGCTATATTCCTCAACAATATGATGGGGCACCCGACCTTTAGCTCCAACTTGAAAGGCGTTTAGAAACTCATTTGGATATTGATTAGTGGTGAAACGATGAGTTCGTCCCCATCGACACCTTGTCATTTGCCAAGTAGGTATCGTCTCGCCAGAGATAAATTTGTAGAAGCGGCATCATTGATGGCGCGAGACATCATCATTAAAGAAAGAGAAAGAATTGTGCGCTTCGATTAAGTAGGATGGGGTTACCACCTTTGAGCACATCTAGTTGTGGATAAACTCTGGAAATTAGTTCATGCAGAGTTCGACACCTGTGTATCGTTGGAGGAAGTTCCACAGTATCTTGCGTACCGATCCCAATCTAAGTATGATGTGAAACATATCAGTACTTATAAATGAATAATTAAATGAATAATTAAATGTATCACCTCTTCCAAGAAGGATGCGTGAGAAGAATTTGCAGGATGATTGCTATTTAGACGCATGTTTATGCTCAAAGTCAATACGCGCACACTCGCCCACATTGTAGAACGTCTTAAAGATGCACCAACAATTTGTTCTCGCTGACCCTTAGGTATCACCGGTAGTATTTGACGAAAATCCCCGACAAGCACAATCGTGATACCACCGAATGGTCGGTTATCATCACGGACGTCCACGAAGTGTGCGATCAACCGCCTCAACACCATGTCGATCTTTGCGTGGGAACTTCGTCCCATATTATCAAGCGAGCCTCCCTAAATAATTCCCCGTACGGATTTGTTTTTGAAACCACATACAAGAGCTTTCTATGATATCGAATGGAATGCAAAATGTAGAATGAAAGTGTCAATAGCTTTAATAACAACAACGATGCAATTCTCGATGAAGCAATTGTAATGACGATATGACCTTATTGCGCATTTTAGTGGTGATGGTGTTAGACAAAAAGGTTTTCCCAGTTCCTGCACCTCCTCCACTGAGGAAAAACATTTTGCCTTGATTTTCAAAGAACGGAGATAGTGATAGCATCATGTCGCGACGTTGAGCATTATTTAAAACATCAATATTCAAAAGGTCATTCAGTTGATTAGCTTCATTTCGTAGTTGCATATGATCGATCAACAATCTATTACCTGAAACAGAACTCCAATTTTGAACGGAGTGTGGCATAGGTGGGAAGTCATCCAATTTTTTGTCAGATTCATGTAGCAACTGATCAATCAAATATAAACCGTAATCTTCGATTTGAGACTGTGTTGGATCGTATATGCCAAAAGTTGTTTGTAGCTTGTGACGAAGATCATCACATATATGGACGGAGAATTGATTCCACAGAGTGCATGGTTGTATTGGGGAGCATTCTACCAGAATGATGCAGAATAGTCTCCGTAACTGGTATCCCGTATTCATGGTTGAAGCCTCTTGGAGGCATTGTATCCACTCTGCTTCATCTTCCAGGAGCCCCATAGCTACACACGCTAATTTAAAACTATCATGAAACACACCATTGATTGTGCGTAGACCATCAAAAGAATGTGGTCCTCTGACAACTGTTAATAGCAATCGAAGGTAAAATCGCTCCCCAGAATTGGGCGTAGCAAAGTATAATCTGCCAATTGCAAATCCACTCTGTCTCGGAGTCCAAATCTTCCGACCTTTGTTCCAAACGAAATGTTGGGGAAATTCTTGATATGTGTAGGCACGTGCAACATCATTTGAAGAACAACAGTCAAAGAATCCAGTCAGAGTTGTGATTTGACTCCTAGACCCAAGTCTTATTGTTTCAAGTGTTTTAGTAGGATCGTAAACAACTTGATGCATCCCAGGTAAATGTAGATCTAGCCATACAACCGAAGGAATTTCTTCATGAAGAGGATAACCGAAGAGTCGCCATGCAGCCTCTGTCGGTCCAATATACCTTGCATCAAGGTATTGCTTTATCTCATTGTTTCCATCTGGTCCCTCTATAACCATAGTTGTGCGGTCATGACCTTTGTAAATGTACTTGTGGATATATTTGACACACCTCATTCCCCGCATGAGACCTCCACATTTATATGACAGTTGAACTTTTTTGATAGGTGTGGATTATAAGGTACGACGTCTCGATTATCAAATGTATGCCCTCTGGTGGTGTAAGACTGACCATTACAACGACGACGGTAAACAGGGTACCCATGTTCATCCATAGTAGTTGAATCTGCAAAGGCTTTTGGATAATGGGCGGCGTGTATGCAGATTCGCTCGTCTGAAGTTGAATAAGGGTTTCATGAACCACGGGGACCATGAACCATCTGACTCTTAATTGTTTCGCATGCAGAGTTGGATCGGTGGATGGATCTGGGAATTCAAAGACTAACTAACCGATCCACAACATGCGGTTATGCGAATCTTGTCGGGGCCATGAAGGAAGAATAAAGCATGCATATGTGGTAACCCTCGTTTTGGAACTCGATGGTGAATACATGAGCAACTTTTTCGACCAAAAATCTGTTCATTCTTTACCTCATACATCGAGGCACGCGCGTTTTAACTCAAAAACACGCAACTATGTTGCGGGACGATCCAAAGAGGTTTGGTGTTCTAGTAAGGTATTTGTTATTTCGGGCTATTTTGGGTTGGTGGCCGTCGTGGTGAGAAAAGATGTCGGTGTTGGTGGTACCTTGTAATGGCCATAGAGTCATGAAAAATCGGCTCGTATTACGTGCACTCCCGATAAAGGACGATGGCGAGAACAAAGCGTTGTCCGATCGATCGGGGCCTGACTCATCAACACCGCTTTAGTCACACAAATTTGCATAAATCTCACGTATGACTTATCACGATTGAGTGCGATATAAGACAACTGTTTTGCTCGTTGATGCCCAAACATCTACTATAAACTCTTGAAATAACTTCCTCCTCTAAGAATTGTAGAATACTCGGTGGGACGTGGAAACATCGATAAGCGTAAAATTGCATACGTGTCATCCTTCTAAGCGAAAAATCATTTTGTTCGGGAGTTCCCATCGTCAGAGACGAGTTTCCAACCAAGCTCACCGATGGGGAAGAAGTACGTAGTGTAATGGTAAATATCTTTGGATGACACTCATTGATGCGGCTCTGGGGCTCTATTATCTCCTTTTAGGTGCGAGAACAATATCCCGCGTACCACTACTCTCACTACCATCACGAGGCAAAATCACGGCTATTTCATAAGTGGTTGGAAGATTGTCTTGATGCCTATTAATTCTTGCGACGTGTAATGAAGGTGAGCACGTAAATCATGATACGAAGATTACGACTCGATTAGTATTTCATGAGCACGTTTGTACTTTGAAGCAAAATGATTCGCGACAACAAACAATTACGTATAGTGTTGAGGACATCTCGACACAAGTTATTATTCGCGCACAAGAATATCCAAATGCGATTGGTTGGGTCATATATATGTCTGTTGACGGTAGATGGGTGTGCTGACCATCCAAGGGTAACAATGACCGTGACGGTGACGTAATTCTCCGTAGATAGTGAGCGATGTTGGCCCTCTTGAGTTGAGTAATCGTCGTCAAGCTTAGCAGACCAAGCTCGTGAAAGCATTAGTTGCATTGTACTCCACTAATATCTTAAGCGAAATGATTTTGCTTGACCATCATGGCCATCAAACAATGCCACGAATAAGAGGTGGGGGTCTGATGAGTTCCGGTAACTTAATTTTGCCTTGTAGACAACATGTTCCAAATCTTGGATTAGACGATCACATGCGAGATAATCGTTAAATCCACTTGACGTAAATTTGAACAATAAGGACCTTTGAATATTCATCTACCAGAAAATGGCGCTCATTATTGGCGGGGATAATAACATTCATTTAAATCATCACTAAACATCATCATCAACATCGCTAAAGGGTTACGGTGGGAATCTACAAATAAAAATGGTATGTACACAAATATGAGAAGTAAGAAAGAAAATAGTAGACAACTAATAAACTATGTAGAATATACATACAACTTATTAGATCTGCGCGAGAGCGAGGAGGCGACGTCGTGAGGACATTGTCGTCGGTTTAATGAGAATGTGGTCTTACATCGGGGACAACTTCATAGTGAGCAAAGTTTGTCTCTAAATTTCGAGGCGACAGTAAAAGGTCGCACGAGAATAAGTGAGAATAAAGCAAAGTCGGTTGGAATGAAAAGCTGGGTGAGACCTTGATTGTAGGTGTTAAATAACATTCCAAATTATTTGTCATGACCTTTTTGTGGAAGGTGTGCTATAGTGGCTCGATCTGATGGAGTTAGGTCTTGCGAGATCATGACATAAGGGTTGTGGGGAGTGTAAATCATAGGTATTTTCCTATCTGACTATCGAACAAGGGAAAGACAATACATTACCACTATATTTTTCTTAAGAGCAAAAGAGATACGTATCGAGCACTTGATCAAAAAACTTACCAAAGAGGTAGAGATATTTTCTTTTCCATTTGTCCAAATGATTAGTGGGCGTGTGACATACTTTCTCTACGGGTGGTGTTAATCTTTGGAAAGTCTTTGGGTAGAGGTTGAGTGTAATTCTCGAGCGCTCTCTTTTCCGGCGTCTTAGCGTTGTGCCATCTTATCTGCATGAACACGTCTTCTATCATTCATGATTTCGTTCACGTCTAGCGCTTTGGGCCTTAATTATAGAGGAAGAGAAATTTGATGCGGGAGCCTAAGATAGGAAGTAATGTGTGAAATAAGTTAAATAATTAGCGAACTAATATAATTTCAAATCCTTGATAGAAATAACATTAATTTACTGCAAGTAAACACAACGTAGCAATTTATGAAGGGGAAACAAAAAAAATAAGAGAACTAACTAAGAATCTATATGTAAGAATGGCTAAGGAAACCAATGCATAATTTGGACAATATGTTAGCAGGTCAAAAATCAAATTCATGTAGAGCTGCGAAATTCATGTAAGAATAGAGTTGTGTGTGCGTGATAGAGATGTGCAAGGGTGAGAGTGAAGGGTGAGGAAATCAAAAATATCACCGACAATATAGTGTATATCGCTCTAACCGAAATACCAACACGTTAGATAGCTATTAGATATGATGTGTTAAAAATAATTTTTCTTTTCCATTAGCTATTAGATATGCTTGAAGAACGATCAGTACAACATACCGATTGAGTAACCCAATTTTCTTTTCCAGTTGAGCTGCCAATTTTTTGTTTCCCCTTCATCGAAGATGGAGACTTTCTCGAGTTGTTCAAGTGATTCACATTTGAATTCGCCTAGGAAGTACAAAATAAGGCATTAGGTTAGCATGTCCAAAAAACATAATTTTTTAAAATCAAATTCATAAGAAATATCGCTCTCATAATAATACCACAACACAACAATTCTACTCGATGATGGTATGGAGTAGTGTGTGCGTGAGAGAGAAGTGTAAGAGCGAGCGTGAGACTGAGACGGAGACTGAGGGGTGAGGAACTCAAAAATATCACCAACAATTTAGTGTATAATGCTCTAAACAATGATTAGTACAACATACCGGTTGATTAAACCAATTTTCTTTTCCAATAGAACAACCAATTTTTTCTTTCCCCTTCGTTGAAGATGGAATAACACTTAGGTTATTCAAGTGATTCACATGTGAATTCTCCTAGGAAGTACAAAATAAGACATTAGTAAAAAAATGCAAACTAATATCAAAATAAATTTTTTTAACAATACCAGTAATGTTACCTTATCCATATGTAATTGATTAAGCGCACATTCAGACAAAACATTGACAGATATGTTGTTTCTATCACTCGGATCAACCTGTAAGAGCAAACTTAATAAATTAAACATGAGTTAAACATGAGCAAATGAAGCTGCAAAGACAGATTTAACATTTGATCAAAACTATGCTTAGTTTCAAAAATACATTCAATACATTCAATCTTTCGAGCCTAGCTATTTTTTTTTTATTTTTAAATTTTGTTCCGTAAGAGAGGAAGTTGAATAAGAATAAAAGGTTGAGTTTATTTTCTTGACATCTTATTTTTAACTTCTTTAACTGGTGTCATTTTTCATTAAGAATTTTAACGAATTTGATTTTCTGGAAGAAAAAAAAAGGAACAGCCGAATCAAGCTAACAAATCATAGTCATTACGCGTTAGGAGGCACATGAAAGTGAGGAATTTAGTATTTGGATGAATTCAATTCGATATATCAGAAAGGAAAGAAATAATAAAAAATAAATTTAAAAGTTTCTCCACATAAATAGAGTATTTCAAAGTTCAAAGCATTTCTTAATCAAGTGTAATTAAATAGAATATTAGATATAACTTTATCAACACTAACTCGATTAGTTTTCATCTAACTTATCGTGTTAATCGATAAGAAATTCAAAGCGAATGGTATTATTCAAATAGTAAAAAATTAGACAAGTGACACTTAATCATCGAGGAACACATGTAATAATTTATTTAATAAAGGAATATTAGCGCAATAATTTATAAGAGCATGTAATTAGAGAAAATACTTTTTTCTTAATGTGGTAGTTATAATTGAAGTAGCTTTTAATTATGTTTAAAGTAGCTTTCAAACATTAAATCCACAACAACACATAAAAATGAACAATACAGAACAAACAAATTCTATTCATACAATTCTATAATTCTAAAAGCTGTAAAATATTTCATAGTCATTACGCGTTAGGAGGCACATGAAAGGAATTTAGAATTCAGATGAATTCAATTCGATACATCAGAAAGGAAAGAAACAATAAAAAATAAATTTAAAAGTTTCTCCACATAAATAGAGTATTTCAAAGTTCAAAGCATTTCTTAAACAAGTGTAATTAAATAGAATATTAGATGTAACTTTATCAACACTAACTCTGATTAGTTTTCATCTAACTTATCGTGTTAATCAATAAGAAATTCAAAATGAATGGTATCATTCAAAGAGTGAAAATTAGAACAAGTGACACTTAATCATCAGGAACACATGCAATAATTTATTTAATAAAGGAATATTGACTGCAATAATTTATAAGAGCATGTAATTAGAGAAAATACTTTTTTCTTAAGGTGGTAGTTATAATTGAAGTAGATTTTAATTATGTTTAAAGTAACTTTCAAACATTAAATCCACAACAACATATAAAAATGAACAATACAGAACAAACAAATTCTATTCATACAATTCTATAATTCTAAAAGCTGTAAAATATTTCATAACAAATAGCTAGGAGAAGTGAACCAATTCTGATAGTACAAAAATATACTTTACTTTCTCAAGTTGATTTGCAAAATCCTAAAAGCTGGTATTCGATATTCCTCACAATGTCGGAAAAGAGAGGAGTATTTATTTTAAAGCCAATCTGTTATTTATTCAATCTAAGTATAATTTTTTCGCATTTTAAAGGGGTAAAGGGTAACATGCGAAAAACAATATGAAAAATTTGTATATTTTCCAACTTTCAAGTAGGATTTAAAGCTCTCACCACAAGTTTTACTTTGTTAAAAAATTTATATCTTTTTTTCTTTGTACTTAAATTATGTCTTTTAAGCAAAAACATTTTGGGATTGAATGATATACAATTAATAACCTAAGGTACTATAAATAATATCTAATTTAAACATAAGCAAACTTGGTAGAGCCCTAAGTGTAAATACTAAACTCTTAAAGTTCGATACAAATTTAAATCATGCTCAAACTTAGTCTAGATGATACATTAAACTTAGCTTTATGCCTTCAAGAATGATACCACAATCAAATCCATATATGAATCATACATATCCATATATTGCATACTCGAATCACCGTGGATTTGAGTGCGAATGATATCTTCAACTACTCCTGCAAACAAAAGTAAAAACTCTACATTTTCTTTTTACGCAATCACTTATGTGTAGTTAGAGGCATACTCTACAACTTAAGAAAACTTGGAAGTTTAAGTAATAAGAAAACTTGAACTTAGAGGCATACTATAACTTAAAGAAAAAAGAAAAGGAATCTAAATTTCTACTTGGTACTATCAAATCCTGAAAAATCAAGAACCTATTAATAAGAAGAACACAAAGACTAAAAAGAGAACTTTTAACCCTGCCATAAAAATGAAACCGATAGTTTATGAAAACTCATACAAGCATCTTATGAAATGAATAAGTCATTGTTAAATAACGACCATTGCTTGCTTACCATTCATTTCAGTACTAAAATGAATCCATTCCATAACAATTCATTTCAGCAGCGTGTACCAGCTTTCGGAAGGTGAGCCACGCTTGGCGTTGGGTTGTAAATTGAGGTTTACACATAAAACTTAAATTTTGAACTCCTAAAAAGATAAATGTAGTAATTATAATAAAGGGGATTCAAATGAAGCGAGCAAAATAAGGTCGTTGACAATTGTTTCAAATGTCGACAAAGAGTCACATTACGGTAAAAAAAAAATTAATGCCTGACTCTCGGTTATAACAAAATTACGTGAATGGTAATTCTGAGGAGATAGGTTGGTTGTGTGGGGTTGTCCCAAGGAGGAGAGCTTGAATTGTTATGGAATGTTCATGTGAGAAGGACAGTTCCTAGTACTTATTTGACTACCATTGCTTGCTTGTGTGTTATAAATCTGACTAATAAATTCAATTCCAAACACAAGAAGTTACTCTGAGCTTCCAACCAACAAACTCACGAAAATCATTTAAATGACTATTAAATGTATACTAAATATATAATTATTGGAGTATGAGTATGGGTATGGTATCAACAAACAATTAAAATATATTTAAAGTTGAAATAAATTTAGTTCAAAAAAAACAACAACAAAAAAAAGAAAAGAAAAAGAACATAAACATATTCAATACGTAAAATTGATGCTTAAAGGTTGAATATGTTAACAACTGAAGCCCGAGAATACTATTTCATACAACCAAACACATCTTTAACATACTATTTCTCATTCTCATTAGGGTTAATAAAAAGTTCTGAATTGGGAAAAGGAGAAAAACATGGCTATAAAATAAAGAACAAATACAAAATAAATAAAACTAACCAAAGATATAAGAAAATCTCAACTATTTCTCAAAAAGGAGAAACTCATCCACAAGCACCTAAAAATGTAATGAAGATATATAATTTGGATCTTCTTGATTTAATTTCTTAATCTGTGATAATGAAGATATTTAATTTCTTATTGGACATATTTAAATTTTCTTTAGACATAAAGTCTCTCCATATACTTTCTAATATATATCATCCTTTCAGGAGTGTAAAGAAAAAACCCTTGTAAAAAACTTGTGTTTTTGTATGTGTGGCAAATCTTGATATGCTTAAAAACTACTAATCAATAAAATAAACGAAATTCTTGTTTTTAGGACAAAGTTTAATATGCAGAGTGAATGTTACCTTTTTACTATTGTTTTTAATATCACAACACCACTAATAAATTCTTTGTTTATAACAAAATGTACTAAGAAAATGACAATTCAATGTACATTAGCATAATATACATAGCTTAACATTTGAAGACCTATTCAAACAAATTCTTTCAAACACTAAGATTCAACTCATAGGATTAAAATCTAAACAGAAAATAGAAGAACTTTCCGCACAAAATAGAATTAAATTATCAGAGGCATATTCAGACAAAAATTTGAACTTTCCGCACAAAATAGAAGAAATCACTTGGAGTAATTGAGGAAGAACACAATATAATACAACAACAAAAATACCTAGAACATAAACAACAACAACAAAAAAAAAGAAAAAAAACATAAACATATTCAATCTATAAACAAAAATACTCAGAACAAAATAACCATCAAATTATGCCAAATAATTTCCAAACTTAGTCTATAACTTAGAGGCATACTATAACTTAAAGAAAAAAGAAAAGGAATCTAAATTTCTACTTGGTACTATCAAATCCTGAAAAATCAAGAACCTATTAATAAGAAGAACACAAAGACTAAAAAGAGAACTTTTAACCCTGCCATAAAAATGAAACCGATAGTTTATGAAAACTCATACAAGCATCTTATGAAATGCCTAATAATGATCCAGGAACCAAACTAAGCTCAAAATAAAGAAAAGGGTAATAAAATGAAGCTGTAAAACAGAAAAAAAGGATAAAACCTTTCGGTGTTTGGAGACTCTGGCTTTCTCATTCATGGTCGGTTGCACTTCAAACTTTTGTGCTCTCTAATAGCGACTGTGTATAGCGACTGTGTATAGCGACTGAGATTGGGCTAAAATTGCGACTGTGTATGCTACGATGCCGTTATCGCACCGTCGAGCTAAAATTGCGACTGTGTATGCTACGATGACTGCGACTTGGGGTTGAAATTGCAGATTATCACACCGTTTCGCTATGCTCTGGCTGGTAGATTAGGGGCTTGGTATGAGATTTAGGGTTGGGTATGAGAGATTTGGGGCTGAAATTAGGGCCGGGTATAAGAGATTTAAGAGAGTTTTGAGGGACGGAGTTTTGAGAGAGAGCTCTGTTTCTAGTAGAAGAAAGAGAGATACACGATTTGAAATTTGAACAAGTGAGAGAGAGAGCTGCTGACGTAGGTTTGAGATGTGACATTTGTCTATTATAGATGATGTGCGAAGATTACAACAGAAAGGTAAAGGATAAGTCCAAGAAGTAGGCAGATCATGTGGCATGACCAAAGACGGTGTCCATATGTGAGGGTTCTAGAAACAACCTCTCAACGAACATAACCTTTTTAAAATGTATCATAAAAGGAACAAAATCATCAAATTAGGAAATTTTAATAATAATTGAAGATTTCCAGAAAGCTCATAATCTTCTCTCTCTATCCAATAATAATTGTGGTTAAAAGATATTGACTCCTTATGACTAACAAATGTATTGCACCCAGATATAACCTCATTATATTTGCATGTATATTAGAGTTGCTCCTTATATTTGCATGTTTTATATTCCTTTTGTATCTGACTTTATCATCAGCACTAACTAAGAATAAGGCAGATATATCTCTTGGGTCAGAAAAATTCAAGGTGCCATTAGTAATTGTCTGGCTATATTTTCAATTTAGACTCTCACACGTGAAGTAAATTACTTAATTGGAAAACCCAACCACATATTTGACCCAATGTTTCCCAAATTTCAAAAGCCAAAGTTCCTATTACATACTGGGATCTTTTCAACTTTTAGGTACATTTATCTAGTGTAATTCTGATTACCGAGAAATTAAAGTGATTTTATCATGCATCTTCATCGCCATGACATTTTGTTCACCAGGTCATTTTCCAGAGGACCAAAATAGCACCTTGTAACATCCTATAAATAATTGCTCTGCCAAAAAATATCAATTGAATAATTTCCCAACTAAACAAAGCTTGTGAAACTGAACTGAATTAGAAATTTTGCATCTTTCTCACTTAGTATCTAGACTCACAAGTAAGCAAACAGAATATGGAGCACCCAAAAGCTTCTTGGAGCATAATATGAGCAAGAAATCCTGGGGGTCGGAAAGATTTTTAAAAAATAAAAATTATTAGCTAAATACTTCGGACAGAAGCACACCCATCAACTCCAGAACTGTTATATTGTCATTGAGGAAATGCAGCTCTTGAAAATCCTCTCGAACAAACAGTATCATATCGAAGTATTTCACCAAAAGAATTTCAATCCAAACTATAAAATCGAAATAAATGACTAATAATTGCATATCGAAGCAATACCACCAAAATATGATAAAAAATCAAGAATAAAACCTTTCGGTGTTTGGTATTTTTGGAGTCTCTGGCTTTCTCATTCATGGTCGGTTTTTTGTGCTTTCTCAATAGCAACTGTGTATGCTACGCTGCCGTTATCGCACCGGCGAATCGTTGCTACGTCGACAGGAGAGTAGAAGAGAGAGATGACTGCCGTTTGTGCTCTATGCTCTGGCTGGTAGATTAGGGGCTGCGTATCAGAGATTTGGGGCTGAAATTAGGGTTGGGTATTGGGTATAAGAGATGAGGGAATGAGAGAGAGCTGGTAGATTAGGGGTTGCGTATCAGAGATGACTGCCGTTTGTGCTCTATGCTCTGCCGTTTGTGCGGTATAAGAGATGAGGGATGGAGTTGTTTGAAATTTGAATAACTTAGAGATAACTTAGAGATAGTTGTGACCTAATTTCGGATGGGACATTTGTCTTTTTTTCTCTCTCTGCTCTCTTTTATATTATAGATACATAATACTTAAGTAGCATAAAAACCTTAAGTAACATAACTATTTAAACACATAAAAACCGAGTACCTTCTCTTCCCAAATCCCAGCCCTAGCCCAAAACGCGATTCTCTCTCTCTCTCTTCTCTCAAAATACGAATTCTTCCCATACTGTGCCCTAGATTCGCGATTCAGCGAACAAAAGCCCTGATAGTGTCAAATTCCATGTTTTTTTTTTCCTAGCTTTTCAATCTCATCAGTGAATCGAAGAGCCTCATACATTGCACGGCACCTGAGCCTCTGGATTGAATTGGGGACATCATTATTGGAGAGGCGCGAATCAGTGTGCGTAAATTCTATCACTTTCTTGCGTCTTAATAATGTAAGTAGCTGTCCTTTATAATAACTGGGCTGCAAAAACACACCCATTGTTAAAAGGTTTTTTTCTTGCGCATTAACACCATAACATGGAGTTTTTCTCCCTGTTACAACCCTTGATTGTCAAACTTTTTCAATTTTAGTATAACAGTTCGGTATTTTGATATTAGTTTGGAAGAATTTTGTGTATGCCCTCTAATTCGCCACCTCTGTGATGATATGCCCTATAACAGTTCGGTATTTTGATATCAGTTTGTGTATGTATTGTCTTACTCTGTGATGATATGTAAGTTCCTCTATGATGATATGCCTTAAAGCCTTTGACTGAGAATAATGCACTACTGTTTTAATGCACTATTGTTCTGTACACATGATGAATGGCAAGGCAGTGTGCAGCAGAAACTAGCTAGGCAGTGTACACATTAGAATCAGTTTATTTTATGAACCTGCATTTTTTTTATGACCTCAAGTGCCCAGTTCCTCAGTTACTCAACTGAGAATGATATCCTGCTGTTTTGCTGTTTTGGTTTATTGATGAACTTTGACTTTATAATGAATTTGGAACTTGAATATTATTGTAGTTCTGTTTTGGTGAGAATGATATCCTGCTGTTTTGGTTTATTGTTGAATTTAACATGTCTGTTGATGAATTTACCACTGATTATTGTTCATGTTACTTGCAGTGAAATTCAGCTCAAAATCCCAACTTGGTTTTTTGGTCAGAGGTGAAGCTTTTGAAATTTGATAACCCTTACTTGCAGTAAAGTTTTTGGTTACTTGCAGTGAAGTTTTCTGTTACTTGCAGTGAAGTTTTTTAGTCAGAATGTAATAGTAATAGTTTAATAATGTAATAGTAATGGTTTAGTCAGTAAGACAAACTTGTGTACATGTTTGAATTCTATGAATATGAGTAATGCGAATTCTGCTTCCACCATTATCTGCAGGATTTTTCAATTCGTTTCTCAGTGTGGTACATCCCACATATCAATAGAAGTTTCTTGTTAGAAGTACTTTAAATCTTGTTTATTCAATAAATGTGAAATGTGGATAGATCTTGAAGAGAACATCTGCTCTTCGCAAAATACATTCTCTGAGATACACTGATGAAAGGTGGTGGAAAACTAATCAAAGTGAATGATTGTATTGTTCACTTGTACCAAAACCAACTGTTACTTGTTCACATATTTTGACTGTTATCAAAAATCACACAAACAAGTATGGGAAAAAATAACCTTGGATGATTCTGGGAGCAAAAAAAATTATGGGAAACAACAAGAGTGCTAGACTATTAGTCATGACTCCAGCTTCCTTAAGGGCAATCAATGCAAGAGATAACTAAATATGCTTCTTCCCATTTGTGCAGTTCCAAAATGGGTTTCACTTGCCCTGTATCAATAAGATCTCTAGCTGCATTCCACAAAAGGTCATTACAAATTATGGCCTATATTTTCAAAAAACAAAACAAAGATATTTTTCGCCTTTGCAGTTGCTTGAACCTGCAATTGCAGTTGTGCTAAAGAAAGGTGTCAAAGTACTTGTTGTAACCCTTGGATCAAATGGGGTACTATTATGTTCTGATGAAAAAATTGGTTATATATAAAATACATTATACAGAACAAGATAGAACTTGAAATCTCTAGTCTAGACCATGAAAAACTCTTCCTTTATTCAAAGCAAACTATCTAGTTTTGTTACAAAATAGTAATAATCATACAACATTATTCATTTGAACACATAATAGTAGTAAATTGACAGCTGCAGATTAGCAGTTATTCGTTCGAGTATTTCGCCTCTTGGACTGGGAGGTTTGCTGAATCCCAACTGTGAGCACAGACAACTTTTCCAATTATGGTTCCTTGATCACAACCAACTACACTCCTGCTAACGAATATTTTTAGTCAATAAAGTTTTCTCCTTTTTTTTTTTTAATTTTACTAAATAGAAATTCAACTTAGAGAGCTTAGGAAAAGAAAAAGAAACTTACTGGGGTGGATTTTTCAAGCATCCAATAGCCCAAACTCTTCCGAATTCGTACTTCAGTGTGTTCTGTAAGCCAATGAAAATATTAGGAAAACAAGCATAAGTTGAACCCGATTATACCAATTATAACAATTATAACAAAAATGAAAATAATAACAAGCTCAGTTTCTGCCCCTAGTTCAATTCCATAACTCAATAATTCATACCACTCCATAACTCAATATTCTGAAAATTATAATTTCACAATTTTACAAACCACCCACTTGTATTAGTGAACAATAGCTAATTTATCACTCACTACTTGTATAAGTGAACAATAGCTAATTTATCACTCACTTATAAACGTGAAAAATAACAAGATGACAATCCACTTACAGAAGTAGAAGAATAAATATATAAAGTTGTAAATTGAAGACCACAGACAAACAAAGTTGCCAATTCAGGTGGGTTGGAGCGACAAACAAATTGAAGAGAGAACGCAGTTGAGAAGCTTTTCCTAAATCGCATACCTGCTTTGCGAAGGAAAGTTAGGGATTTGCAGAAGCATTTGGAGAGAATCGCGAATCTAGGGCTTGGGTATGGGCAGAAATCGTCTTTGGAGAGAAGAGAGAGACAATCGATTCGCGCCTCTCCAATAATGATGTCCCCAATTCAATCCAGAGGCTCAGGTGCCGTGCAATGTATGAGGCTCTTCGATTCACTGATGAGATTGAAAAGCTAGGAAAGAAAAATACATGGAATTTGACACTATCAGGGCTTTTGTTCGCTGAATTGCGAATCTAGGGCACAGTATGGGAAGAATTCGTATTTTGAGAGAAGAGAGAGAGAGAATCGCGTTTTGGGCTATGGCTGGGATTTGGGATTTTGGGCTACTTTTAAGTATTATGCTTTTAAATAGTTATGTTTAAATAGTTTTGGGTTAGGGCTGAGATTTGTGGATGTAATTTAGTAATTTAACCCACTAACATTTTTTCCTGGCTTCGCCACTAACAGTATGCCATGGATGTATAATGTATTGATCAAAATGGGTTTTTTATGGTCCAAGCCATCATTTGTTACATTGCAAGAGATGAACATGCTTATAATCAATCAATACCTTATATATAAAGGCAGCAAGCCGATCTCAATTTGGAGTCGAATCTTAATCAATTTGAATCAATTTCGTTCAATTTACTGAGTTTGGTTCAATCTCAATTAAACAATTCATTTTCCTCAGCTGGCTTTCCTAATCAATGGCTTTAACGTTTCATCTTTCTGAATTTGTTGAATTTGTTTGTCCATCCTCTCCAGCTTCCTTCTCCTCCATTCAGTTCTCTCAAATCTCTTCTTCTCTCTCATGTCGATCTCTCTATTTAATCCACCAACTCACGTCAAGAAAACTTATGTGCCGGTGTCGATCTCTCAATCCACCTCCTCCTTTGCGATGTCAAGAGATATTTTGAATATCCGTTTAAATCCAGTTGATCCAAATCGTTGGCTTTGAACTGAGAAGCTTCTCCAATCCCCAATTTATGTAAAGGTACCCACTTTTCTTCTCATCAATTTAATCCAACGAATAAACCATATAATTTGTAATTCTGTTGAGTTGAAGAACTGAGAAGCTTCTGCTCAGTGATTGCTTGATAAAAGTAAGAACTTGATATGATTTTATTGCGATTTTCCCTTTATTCATTGCAATTTGTGTTGTTTGATGATTATTACCTGTTAATTTCTCTGCATACATTCCATGGCATTAATTTCTCTGCATTATGAGGTCAAATTTTTCAATAAAAATAGTTCTGATTTGAGAGAATTTGTATGTGGGTATTTGTGATGTTTTTTTTTTCAAAATTGTGAGATGTGTTTCTATTTAACTTTTTTTATGATGGATTTTTTTTATTTGGGTGTGAAAATAGGGGTTTTGGATGATCAATTTTTGCAGCTTTAGATATTGCGGGATGAGAGCAACCCAAATTTTGTGAACGAAGTGGTGATCCTCTTCTTTGAAGTTCTGAGAATCTGCTCCTCCACTTGAACATTGCTCTGTGAGGGCTTTTTAGCTTCTTTTTGGATTGTTTACCAATTCTGTATTGCACTAATGTTTGTAATTGTTCTCATTTTGAATGATATGATCGAAGTTTTGTAGTTTTAGTTTATTATATTTGAAAAGTTCCTCATGACCAAAAAACAGAAACAGCAGGAGTTCATTGTAGCTACCACTACGGAGATATCCCCTGAGGCTTCATCTCTGCCTGTTGTGGCTCGGTTCTGCTCCAAATCTAAATTCCTGACACTCCGATTTGATCAAGATGGTTCACAACTTCACTATTTTGAACTTCAACTATCTAAGGTTAATTTTTTATTTTTAAACTCACTTAATTATGTGTATATATACTTTGCTTTGAAGAATTGCATTTAAGTTGTTTATGAGAGTTTTTAGCTTCTTTATGGATTGTTTAACAACTCAATGTTGCAGTAATGGTTAATTGTTCTCATTTTGAATGTCATGAAGTTTTTTAGTTTCAGTTTATTATATTTAAAAAATATTTAGACTATAATTTTGATTTTTGTGTATTTTACATGCAAATAACTTATTATAAAAAGTAACAAGAAAATTTCATCATAATTTTTTAAACAAATTATATAATCTATTATTCAAACTAACCTAACCCTGAAAAGCCTTGGATTTTGATAATTCTTCCTCATTATGCAAAGAAAAAGTACTAAAAGCCTGAAACATTTTTTAATCATTTGGTGGCACTATGTTTAATAATTTGAAGATATTCCATCATTCTCTTCACTGGCTCTCTCAATAAAGGCTATCTCATAATCTTGAGATGTATTCAGGGCGTGATCTCATTCTTTAACTTAAAAATTGCGAGTATAGAGTTCGATATACTTGATCTTATCACTAGAGAGAGCTATTTGTTTACATTTAAATAAGTTTGAATATGGTGGATTAAGTTGTTCAGATCATCTGTTTTATAATTTTTAAACTCTGAATGCGTTTAAATATGTCTGAACGATTCATCCAAAAAATTATGACTGAATAAGTAAGAAATAGTATTGAATGATATTTTTACATACCTACTATCATAGACAATTAAAAATTATATTAAATATCCTCCTGTTTTTTACTATTGTAAACAATTTTATTTTTTTTACAATTTTTTTTAACAAAATGGTCAATAATCAATTTAATGAATATTGTTGTAGGCTTTTGTTTTGGTTTTATGGGCTAATAGAATGTTATTAAAAAAATTATTGTTTATTCCTAAATTTATTTTACTAATAGTATACTCCAGCAAAGATTGTTCAAAAGTTTATATTTAATTTTTCTTAAATAGAATTGTTTATGTATGATATTTTCACAAGACCTCTCTCTTGTTTACTATTCATGTGAGAGAAGCCTTGTGGAAATAACAATTTCTTATTTATAGTTACATAATAAATTTGTTCATAATAGTTCAGAAGGTTAAAAATAAAAAAACACACGTATTCAAATATTTTAAAAAGAGTTATTAAACACATTATTTTATTATATATTTAAATTTCTACTTTATTTAGTTCATTTAAATTTTTAAAATTTTTAATTCAATTTTATCAAACATCACTTTAGACTGAAAAAGAGAAATTGAGAGAGGTGAAGAAATGAAGACAGACCGGACCCCATCACTTTAACTACGTTTAACTTGGGTAAGCTTGTTTGATGGTTTAGTTTGTTAAAAGCAATAGAAGGGTCCAAAATGAACAGATTTTGTGTTATGTAGGGCTTGAAGATGGAAATTTTAGCAACAAACTTGAAACTATACACACATCACAGTATTCATACCCAAATATTTCTCACATCAACCTCTTTCATCAATAAATCATTAATATATGGAACTGATATTTTCACATATTTTTTATAATTTCACATAGTACTCTCTCATATGAATATATAGTAGAGTCTACCTTTATGTAAGAAAGAACTATATAAAAACATAAAAAACACATCTAAAAATAATACTTCCTTTAATATTTTTCGGTTACGTATTTTTAAGTGTTTACTTTTGAAAGTCAAAATTCGTGAAAAAAAAATGAGTTGTAACATAAGTTATTACCACCTATTTTACAAGGAACATTTTTAGTCAAAAAGGTATTGTCTTTCTTGTAAATTTGTTTATATATATATATATATATATATATATATATATATATATATATATATATATATATATATATATTATTTCACACTTTATTTTTAAAAATTAATATTTTCACACAAGTCTTTCTCATGTGAACCCACTCACAATTTTTATAAAAAAATCATATAAAAATAATAATTTTTTATGTGAAAATATCAGTTTTCTATTTATAAACTGTTTGGTTCTCTTTTTGCTGTTCTCCTCGTCAAACATGTGGGCTTTTTTGTGCATGAGTGGCCTTTTCTCTATCATTCATTGTTTTAAGACTGAAATCTTCTTTTAGTAAATAACAAGGCAACTTATAATTAATTAAAAAGACACCAATGAATAATACTTGATCAATGAATAATAGCAGCAAAAACAAGCTGTTAGGTTGATTTTGTGGGACCTAATTTAACACATTTGATTTGAATTTGATTTTGTTAGGCTGTTAGTTTTGTGGGCCGAGCACAAGGGTTGTATGCGTCCTCCTCTATGGAGGAGCTGAGTTTGCTTTGTGTAATGAACTTTGTGTTCACAGATGAGAAGTACAACAGTAGCACTCTAACCATTCTGGGCTATAACCCCATTCTTAGTCCAAGTCGGGAACTGCAGGTCATTGGCGGAACAGGTGTTTTCCGGTTGGCACGCGGGGTTGCGCTCTTGAAATACATTTATTTTGATGTTCCCGGTGGAAATGCTACCGTCGAGTACAATGTTATTGTTGGGTCGTGATATTTCTCTATTTTGGTAAATTTAAATTGAAGCTCACTTATTAATTTAATCCGTTGGGCTTTTATATTTAAGCCATGGGGGGCCGTTAGTCTAATCATTGTGTTAACTTTATTTAATCCTATATGAAAGGGTCGATTCGTTGGATTAACCCATTGGGTCACTTAATATCTATTACTTTGACTTGTAATGATGATATAGTATGAGTTGACCAAGATATCTCGCCATGCATTAATGTGGATGAGAGATTATAGTCGGTACGGCGGTGTGATAAAGTGGCCAAAAGCGATGGATAAGTTCCATGCGATTCGGCAGAACCCATCGGATCGGGGGATATGTCGGATGGTAGTAGGTGGTACGATAATCCGAGCAAAGATATTATTTCTTGGCGAGTAAGTCTTCACAAGGAGGTGCGTTTTTGATATATATACATTCACACTGGCTGTTAATAAATAATCTATCTCATCACACTAGATTTTATCATTCTCTTGAGTTAACCTCGTGAAGCGGACATACTTACTCTCACGCTTTGAAAGCTATCCCCGTGATCCGGTGGTCGTCGAGCTTGTGGTGTTTGTTGTGTTTCTTGTCTGCGAGGATCGGGACGTCTTTAGTGATTGGGGACGTGAAAAAAGATCTGGCGTTAACATTGGCTATTAGAAGAGAGGTGAGTTCTAGTGTCTTGAGTACTTTTCAATCACAGATTTTGTTTTATTCTATTCAGTTTTCATGAAGAAGAGTAGAACAGTTACCTCTAAAGGATACCTGATGGCTATGACTTCGTTTACACAATGAGTATCTGTCAAGGATTGATTGGGTCCTTCAAAGAATGTTCATGTTGGTACTGCTTCCAAGCAGGTTTCTGAGGGTTCTCGTTCGAGAGCCCAGGATGATGCTGGAAGAAGATTGATTTTAGCTGCCCAGAAAATACCTGACCATGGTCGGAAAAGGGTAGAGGGCATACTGCTTAGAATCTTATACCAAAGTGGTCGGGTGACGAGGCCGATCAAGTTAGAAAAGAAGTCACACTTTAAAGACATGTCTCGAGGCCTTCCTGGATCGGGATCGAAGCGAACCAATGACCATTTTCCGATTGATTGACTAAGAAGGGTATATCGCCCCTATTGGTCTTGGGATTATGGTCGAGCGAGTAGATGAAGACCCAACAACCATTTTCCTGATTGATTGACTGAGAAGGGTATTCGTCCTATTGGTCTTTGGGATTATGGTCGCAGCAGACGAAGGCTCACCACAGTGACAGAAAGTTTCACCGAAGTAGATCCAGAAATCACACTCCCGAGAGTCCATTAAGGGCACACCGCTCTGTGGGCACTTGTCTTCGGGGAAATCCATCTAAGGTCGCGACTCGGATGGAAAGCGGTGAGAGTCCAAACAAAGCCGTGCAGTTCTTGATGAAGCGAGTTCGTGGATATTGCATGCGAGATGGATATTCTATTTTGGACATCGATTATAGCGAGGTTATCAAGGAGTCGATCACAATAACAATTCCACCATCAGGTGCATTATCGGTAGCCACTACAGAGATGCTTATAACTTTGACGACGAGATGGCGTCATTTTTCTTGGATCGAGATCTTGGCAAAGAAGACCAAGTACAAGAGTGTCCATTTTATTCTCATTGATGAGAATCTTTATCGAAGGACCTTTTTCGTCATCATTACTTAAACATTTGGTTCCATCCAAAGGCGAGGTGTGTTCTTGGGAAGTTCACAAAGATATTCGTGACAATTATTTGGCCCGAAGTTGTTGACCTACAAAGCACTTTGCACGTGATATTCTTGAAAGAAGCTGGGGATTCAAACATAGAAAGACTTGGTATTCTACTTTGGACCCATCTCCTACCTCTTGAGAATTTTAGGTGCCACCAAGTCAGCAGATGTTATTCGGAGGTTCACGTGGATATTTGTGTCGACTAAATGGTTTGATCCACATGACCACCAAAAGGCTATATTCGATTTTATCTCCTATACCTCTTGTTATGCGGGGGTAGTCGTCTTTGGGTCAATTGCCTAGGGATCAGGTTAACAGACGCTAGTTCATGGGATCGAAGTTTAAAACATTCATGAGGGACTTCTGTAGCTCATCCATAGTCTGACAGGCACAGCAAATGCCACCTCGGTGTTAGGAGGTTCGGGAGGACTCGCTGACCATTCGATGGTAGCCTCTTCGGCAGGTGGTCACTTTGGCATTGTCAGGCCCTTCGGGGTAGGCAATTGTCGTCACTTTGGCTTGGCATTGTCAAGCCCTTTGGGGTAGGCAATTGTCGTCACTTTGACATTGTCGAGCCCCCCGGGAGGTAAGCAATTATCGCCACTTAGACTTCGTCAGGCCCTTCGTGGTAGGCGAATGTCATCTTTTGGTTTTGATAGGAGGTTCGGGAGGACTCGCTGACCATTCGATGGTAGCCTCTTCGGCAGGTGATCCTTTTGACTTCGTCAGGCCTTTCGTGGTAGGCGAATGTCATCTTTTGACTTTGTCAGACCCCGAGTGGTAGACAAAGGTCCTTATATCTTGATCCTTATATCTTGGTCCTTATATACTTGTTCTACCCCGAGTGGTGAGCAAGATCTTGATGGTACAAGGAGGATCAGCCGAATTCACTTCACATATGACCGATCTCACACTTCGGTAACGATAAGTATGCATTACTTTATTTTGTTCAAGTGTTGAGTTCGGATTATATTATCATTGTTCTTAACTGTTATATAGTTTGCTTAATTATTATTAACGGTTTAAAATAAGAGGCACTTGCACAGTTTTCAAGTTGATTGATGATCCATTATTGACAAGAAATATTCACACAGAAGTAATAAGGCATGAAGTTGATATTTCATTAAATATTATCTGTTTACATAAAGTTAGAATTTTCACAGAAAGTTCTACAACTAGAGATAAGGAGAGGTCATCTTCAGGCTTCTTCCTTGTCATCGTCACCATCTAAAGAGTCTAGAAGAAATGGATCTACCTTGGCCCGAGCTTTTTCTTGCCTTTACTTCGGCAGATTTCATATCCTTTCGCATACATATGGTCGATCTCATCGTCCAGCTCGGCGGATTTTCTGTATGCTACTTGGATTTCTTATGAAGGTCTTCGGTCAGTGGCGGACTCAAATTCTTAAGGGCCCGAAGCTCTTTGAGCTCTTCTTCGTGCTTGGCGATGAGCCATATGCTTTGATCCTTTAGCTTGAGCGGATCGACATTTATATCGGTGATGACCGATGAGTGGCCTTGGTCGTTTCGGTTCTTCTTTGATCTTGTCAATATCCTTGAAGGCATTCATTGTTGAAGAGAGAAATATCAAGATTGTTTCTTTCTTTTGCCAACTGAGACTTAGGATGGCGTTATCTCTTGACATTCTCTTGGCATTTTCTTCGGCTTCTTTATATTTGAGACGGAGGTACCCGGAGACAGTGTTTACTTGCAGATGACTAATAGTAATCGATCAGCTCAGATTGATGGTCGAATCTCAACTTCCTTTAGTCTGGTATTTCACTCCTTCACCCATTAGTTCTATGATGGAATTATTGCCGAACCGATGATCATCGGTGTCGCCACAGCTTCGGGCCTAGATTCATAAGAAAAATGGTTTTTGTGGCGAAAAGGTCCGAGTCGTTCGGGGAGGGTGAAATATTTGTTGTTGTATGTCCATTTGGAAGGGTTCTTCAATTGGGCTTTCGATCTTAATTTATGTTCTTTATTTGATGTTCACCAGAGATGGGCTTGATGGCAAGTATTTTGGTCCTTTATTGGTCTTATTATAATCCCTTTTGTCTGAGCCGATGCCATTTATAGTTTCTATTAAACCTCCTGTTTAATAAAAAACTAGGGGGCAATGTTGGGTCGTGATATTTCTCCTATTTGGGCTGGCTAAATTGGGTCACTTATTAATTTAATCCGTTGGGCTTTTATATTTAAGCCATGGTTCTCGTTGGGCCTAGTCATTGTGTTAACTTTATTTAATCCTATAGACCGAAGATTCGATTCGTTGGATTAACCCATTGGGTCACTTAATATCTATTACTTTGACTTCATAATGATGATATAGTATGACAGTTGACCAAGATATCTCATCATGCATTAATGTGGATGAGATTATAGTCGGTAGTGGCGGTGTGAGCGATGTGGCGATGGATAAGTTCCATGTAAATCTGCAGAACCCATCAAATCGGGGATATGTCGGATGGTAGTAGGTGTACGATAATCCGAGCAAAGATATTATTTCTTGGCGAGTAAGTCTTCACAAGGAGAGTGCGTTTTTGATATATATACATTCACACTGGCGATAATAAATAATCTATCTCATCACACTAGATTTTATCATTC
Source organism: Panax ginseng (assembly GCA_020205605.1). NCBI lineage: Eukaryota > Viridiplantae > Streptophyta > Magnoliopsida > Apiales > Araliaceae > Panax > Panax ginseng. The sequence continues at coordinate 1,690,087 of CM035133.1, read as the reverse complement.
TCTTGAGTTAACCTCGTGAGCAGACATATACTTACTCTCACTTTGAAGCTATCCCCGTGATCCGTACCGTCAAGCTTGTGGTGTTTGTTGTGTTTATTGTGCAGGATCAGGACGTCTTTAGTGATTGGGACGTGAAGAAAGATCCTGGCGTTAACAATTATAGTTCAGCATTACTAATGTTTCGTTTATATGGATGGTGGTAAATTTGGCTATTTATATTTTTACTTTCCATTAGCATTTGCGTGTAACTTTTAAGCATTATTGCCCAAGTTTTGTGTCCAAACTATAACCAATTTATATTGCAAAGCTTTGGCAGAAGCCAATAGCCGGTTTATATAATTGGAAGATTAAATAAGGCAGCATGCATGATATATTCCTAGCAAGCTTATTATGTTATTATGATATACAATCTTGCAGCTAGTGCTTCAAGTAATTCTATAGGCTATGGTAAAACTGTCACTGTAGAGTAGCCATCATGAATTCGTTAGTGATGACTGATGAACTTTGTGGTAAACCTTATAACCCCTATTGAGAATTGAGATGGCAGCAAAAGTACGTAGACGATTTTAATTGCTACTTGCTAAATGGATGTTTAGTTGTTTTGTTGAACCTAACCCCACCCCCTTTCAAGTTATGAGTTACTCAGACAGACAGGTAAATAAATAAATATATGTTAATATTAAATATCAATACATGAGATTAGTTACTCTATTTTATCGTTTAAGATTTCAAGTTAATTTTAATCTAAATTAATCATAAAATATAAATTATTTTTCCTCGGCATTTTTTCGATCTTATTAAGCAGTTTTATATTACTCTGAATGTGATTCTAACAATTATTTTAGAGGTGGGTGTGTTGTAAACTAAAAATCTAGAAAGCAATTAGTCTTGTTCAACTCAAAAAGTAAGTTTGTATATCAGGCATTCAACTCAAACATTCAACATATATATGATTCATATTCTATGACTAGTAGTTGAAAACATACCTAATTAAAAGGTTGTCGTAATTTGATCACAAAACATTCTAGGCTATAATTTGCATTATGACTCATAATTAGTTGGAAAGATTATAACAAATCTTTTTTTTTTCTAACCACAGGACTGTGTATTTACTTTTGGAGGAGTAAAGTCAGATACTCATTGTTTATTGAAAGAACTTAAGACCTATAAATAGGCAATACATCAACTAACAAACCAATAAAATAGCAATCACTATTACCATTAAGAATATGCTAATAAAACGGTAAACTAAGCTAAAACGTGGCTTCAACAAGAGACACAACAAAGTCCTATTAAATAAAAGACACTCCTAAATACTCGTATTGAATATGTCCTTCTTATTTGAAAATAACAATAAACATCAACATAGCTTAACAGTATTTGAAATTATGCACCTAGTCGGTCGGGTCCTCCTATATATAAATACCTCTAGATCATCTCCCCTCTTTCTCTTGTAAGAATTTGAAGAGAGAAAAGATGGGTAGACTAGCCACGGCTGCGGTGCTCATCTTGATGGTAATAACCATGCAAAATGCTCAAAGCCAAGATACGAGCTGGACCAAAAGAGATGATAGTTCTGGAAAAGAGGTGGTGACTAATCTCAAATTCTATTTCCATGACATACTTAGTGGAAAGAGCCCAACGGCAGTGAAGGTGGCCCAAGCAGCACAGAGCAACAATTCACTGACGGCTTTCGGCTTACTGATGATGGTGGACGATCGGTTAACCGAGGGGCCTGAATCCACCTCTAAGCTTGTGGGCCGAGCACGGGGATTGTATGGCACGGTAGGGCAGGCAGACTTAAGCCTAATCATGGTCTTGACCTATGAGTTCAGTGACGGTATATACAACGGCAGTTCTTTCAGCTTACTCAGCCTCAACCCGGCCCTGAACCCGGTCCGAGAGATGGCAATCGTTGGTGGGACCGGTCTGTTTAGGATGGCACGTGGATATGCCATCGCCCAAACGTATTGGTTTGATCCTAAGACGGGTGATGCCATTGTAGGGTACTGTGAGTCTATGTACAAATTAGGGTTCACGCATACGACCTAAAGAATTGAATGACAAACAAAAAAAAGTCAGAAATAAAGAAGCAAGACCTGAGAAAATCTTCCACGTGTCCCGAGACATAAAACACGTGGAGGCGGCTCATTTTGGAAATTGATTGAGGGATTGGATTGGTGGCTAGAAGGACAGGGCAATATGGGCATTACTCTGATGATTAAAGGGTATTTCTGGAATTTTTCTGAAAGCATGTGCCTGGCACATGACCACTTCTCAGAAAAACCTATAAATACCCCTTACATTCCATTGGGAAAAGGACTTCTCTTCAGACTCAAGACTTGGAACTCTCGGAAGATCAAAATGACCCTTTTTGGTGACTTAAAGGCTCGGAGATTCCACCTAAAAGCACTAGAAAGGAGTTTGAACATTCTCTCAACTCGAAGGACTCAAGAAGGCTTTTGGAATCCCTGTTACCCTAACACGGTTCCCGGATTCTAGGGGTTCTGCCACGCGTCGTTGGAGTAATTGCCCACTGTAGATTCTCCCTCTTGATTAACCAATCAATTCCGTGTCTTCTTTGTGGATTTTCTCTCCTCACCGTGACACGAAACCCTAACCTAGCAAAGTACGATTTTTTGCCCACATTTATTTGGCGACTCTGCTTTGGGAAGGTGTAGAATTCGTGAAAGGTATGCCCACAACTCGAAGTGGGAGAACTACGGGAAGGTCGCTTCACCAACAAACGACATTACCTCACCGGATCCAGTTCAAAGCAAGCCAATCTAGCTTTCAGTATGAACACGGATTTTGACCAACCACTTATATGAAGACGCGGAAGGAAGTTCGACATCACCACATATGGCCAATCAACAACAAACCAACGCAGGAAGGCAAAGGCGAGGATGTAGGTGGAGACCCGAGATGAATGATGTACTGTTGGAGATGCTCAAGGCATTGAAGGAAGCACGAGAGAAGGGCAAGGAATGATGATGGCCATGATCTTTAGAAATGCAGAGAAGAAGCAAGAGGAGATGGGGAATTTTCCGCCAGCGGTTGATCTGATTCCCACTTTCAAGACCATGTTCCCAGGAAGTTCGCATGGGGAACAAGCAGGTGTGGAAGACAACAATAATGGTAGCAACAACAAAGAGAACAGATGTACCTCCATTAATGGAAAGTCAATTGGTTCCAATAATCAACTTGGAAGCCCGAGCAAGTGGTGGCGTTGCCTGACCTAGGATGGAAGCAAGCTGACCTCGTGCAAACATCATCTCATTTCTTATTCCATCATTTTTCACAGTACAAATGCCAATCATTCCAAGCAATGTCCAGTGAATGAGCGATAACTTCCACCGATTGTCAATTTATTCATGATGCAAGTGTTCATCAACCAATTTCTCTACCATACACACCCGCGATGCGACGGTATATCACAACACCCCGGAGAGTTCACGCTTCTGAAGCCCGTATGTGACGAAGGATGATATGATTAGCGTGATCAATCAACTTCGCATGCATGACATCTCGACCCTACGAGTTGGACTTTACTCCTCCTTACCTGCACACATTCGGAGGCAACCTTACCCAACAGGTATATTGAGCACCCATGATTTCAAAATACAACGGGAGAAAGGAAATGCTAGGGAACATATTGCGAGTTTGTAGAGTTGATGTCTCCGTGGCTCGGATATGATGAAGTGAACAACCACAACTTGTTGATGCGGGAATTCAACAAGACTTTGTGGATGAGTGCCTTTAGTTGGTACTACAATTTGGAGAAGAATCGATCCATGATTGGGATGACTTAAAATTATAATTTTTAAGAAATTTTTTTCTATGTGCGAAGCAGGTAACCATTGTGGAGCTTATGCGGTTCAAGCGAAACCGAATGAGGAGTTGTCGGATTATGTTGACGAGTTCAGGCCCGAGCCGAAGCGCAGTCTGTGAGCAGTTGAAGAAAAGAACTTAGTCAAGCATTTGCAACAATGGTGCCTTGGATTCTTTCAAGCCCACCTCATCACCAAGGCTTGTGATTCCTTGCGACCTCTCATCTTTTGCACAAGACTTGGGAGGAATCGTGACATTGCCCACTAACCATCGACGATTACATGGAAGGGCAAGAGGAGATGCTGAAAGCGTGGCTTTAGGTGACTCTCGATCAAAACCACTGAGAAGAAGAAGGAGAAACACGAGAAAAATTTTGGCCAAAGCGAGAGAAAGCACGGAGACAAATATGCAAGAAAAGCCGATCCGGGAGGCTATCACATGTAGTGAGAAAGCATTGAGGGGTTTGTATGAACAATGGGTTGAACATGGGTGGTGAAACCCCAAGGCCTAGATTTGCGGTGTGGAAGAAATAAAGAAGATCGGACTCATGTATTCCACCAATCGCGGGACACTCAACGATGGATTGTTATAGCTGCGGAGGATATTCCACGAGAAGGCGGCAAATGGGGGAGATTGAACTTGGAAAAGAAAGTAGTGTTCATGACAAGTCATTGCCCGAACCACAAAGGGAAGGAAGCGTGCAACACTTTATTATTCACAACACAGCCCGAAGTGGAGATGATGATGGAAGAAAGGAGAAGTGTGATCCGAACTGCGGTGGCGGCATTGATGAAGCGGAGCCAAGTTTGAATTTTTTTGATCGAGATAGGATTGGCGAGGAAGCAAGGATTGAGGCAACCAGGCGATTATCAAAATTTGTCGAGGCCTTGAGGAGACTTGGATGGCCATAAGCAAAAGGATTTATGAAGGCGATAGAGGAAGAAGAAAATAAGATATCTTCTCTAAAGGCGATAGAGAGATAAGATACCCGATATATGTGGTAGTTGTATGTGGTGCCAATAATCAATGGCATCGAGGTGCGGAGGCATTCATTGATAATGGGCGTCTGTAAATATTATGCCCTACACCGTGTTCAAAGCGGTTAGGGCACGGAGAAGAAGATTGTGAAGGAACAAACAAACATTACCGGGATTCATGATCAAAGCACAAGAACCTAGGACACATTAAGGTGGACATGCGAGTTGGGAAGATTCGAGGGCTGTAATGTTCCATGTTCTTAGAGGTAGATGCATCATATCATGTCTTCTTTGGGAAGGGCTTGGCAAAAGCGACTATGGGGTGGTACCCTCGGTCTTTCATCAATGCCTTAAAGCTATTTGGAAAGGGAGAGAAGTGAAAGTACCAGCAACTCGGAATCCCTTTGGACCAGAGGAGGCACACATCATGAAGCAACTTTCTTTGATGATGTGTTGAAGAGGGAGAGAACAGATTACAAGACACGATTCCCTAAGACTAGCAAGCTGGGAGGAAGTGCAGGAAGATAAGTTCGTGACTGCAGAAAAAGAAAAGAAGAAGACCTCGGAAAGCGGAGAATGTTCTAAAAACATAAAGCCAGTGGTAGTAGACTTAGAGAAAGAAGGAAGAGAAGAAAAGAAAAGGCCGTGAGACCACGAAGATGCGAGAAATATAATAAATGTCAAGCGGATGGCACAATCGAGGAGGGCGGAAGACAAAATGGGAGAGGGTTGTTAAACCCGAAGCGGAAAAGTGGTGTTTGATTGTGGCGATCTGAGGGGAAGAACCCTTGAAGCGTGTGAACCAACGGCTCGGGAGGTGTCCCCACTCCAAATAATAAAGAAGAAGAAGATTTGTAATGCAGGAAGGTAGAACGAACTCGAGAATGCTTCGAGGATAGGCAAAACCTCAACAAAATAAATTAGAGGAAGTTAATTTGGCAACAGAGGAAGGAACGCCAAGACCAACTTATGTCAACAAGGAGTTGGATACTAAACAGAAGGAGGAGCTTGTACAATTATTGCGAGAATATAGGGATGTCTTTGCTTGGAATTACGACGAGATGCCCGGAATTGACAAGGATCTTGTGGAGCACAATCTAAACATAAGTCCGGGAATGAAGCCAGTAAAGCAATCACCTCGCAACTATGCACCCAAAGTAGAAACCCAAATAAAGGAAGAGATCAAGAAGTTGCTGGAAGTAGGGTTCATCAAGCCAATTCAACATCCAATATGGCTATCAAACATTTCTGGTAAAAAGAAGTCAAATGGATGACATTCTGAATATGTGTGGATTTGAGAGATTTAAACAAGGCATGCCCAAAGGACATGTACCCATTACCCAACATAGACACTTTGGTAGATGCAGCTACTAATCATGAGATGATGTCATTCATGGGCCAGGTTTGTGGGTTACAATCGAGATAAAGATGTCAAGTAGAAGATCTGAGTTAATGACCTTTTCATTACCCGTTTGGGAATTTCTACTATGTAGTAATGCCATTCGGGTTGAAGAATGCGGGGGCAACTTATCAAAGGGCAATGCATGCTATATTTCATGACATGATTCATGATATAGTGGAGGATTACGTAGATGACATAGTAGTGAAATCCAAGAAGGCGATAACTCATGTGGAGGACCTGAGGAAAGTGTTCGAGCGGTGCCAAAGGTATAAGTTGAGGATGAATCCGAAGAAGTGCGCCTTTGGGATGACGGCTGGAAAATTCTTGGGCTTCTTGGTGCACAATAGAGGCTTAGAGGTGGACCCAAGCAAGGAGAAAGCAATCACAGAGATGCCCCCACCAAAAGCGCGAGAAAAGCAGGTTGAAGAGTTTTCTAGGAAAGTTTCATACATGAGAAGATTCATGCGGCATGGCGAGAAGTCACAGAACCTTTTGGCAAATTGCTAAAAGGAAAGGCACAATGGGACTGGGGGCAAGACCAACAACAGGCTTTTGAGAAGGTGAAAAGAATTTTGGCTTCAACACAAACAATGGTAGTGCCACAAAGAGGAATGCCGTTGTAGTTGTACATCATATCTACCAAGAAGTCCATAGGTGGATTGATCACGCAGGAGGTGGATGGAAGAGAAACACATATATTACATTAATAGGATAATCCAAGGCCGGAAACCGGTATTCACGGTGGAGAGGCATTACTAGCATTGGTATTCATTCTTGAGAAAATGCGACATTATTTTTTAGCACACGAAATAAAGCTTGCAACAAAAAGCCGATCTAATCGGATACCTATTAACTAAGCCAGCATTAGTAGGAAGACCTGCCAGATGGATGATTCTTTGAGTCACGACATCAAGTGTGTAACACAGAAGGCAATCCGATGTCAAGCCTTGGCAGACCTGCTGGCTCAATTTCCAAATGGAGAATATGAACCCCATTCTGAGGATCTTCAGGGTGAAAAAGTAGAATCAATCGAGTTGAGGAATGAGGACCCGAATGGTGGAGTTTGGCTTTTGATGGATCATCTGCGAGAAGGTAAAAAAGCGGAGCGGGGTGGTGTTGACCACTAAAGAAGGAAATGAAGTGGCCTTGTCATACAAATTGGATTTCCTTGCACAAACAATGAAAGCGAGAATATGAGGCATTCATACTAGGATTGTTGGCGGCTCAAGAATTGGGAGCCAAATATCTTAAAGTAAAGGGAGATTCAAACCTCATAATGCAACAGATAAGAGGCCAATTAGGATAAAGGAACCTATCTTGGCGCCCATATCGAATTGTAGCACAAAAAAGGTTATGGAGGCTTTTAAGAAGGTGGTGATTGAATATGTGCGAGAGGACGGAATAAACAACTTTGATGCACTTAGCAGACGATAGTATCTCGAGTCTATGTCAAGGTGAGGATTTGGATGTAAAGGTAATGAAGAGAACCCTCCCAACCACGAGTGCTAAATTTGTTCCCCAAAGACATGATAGATGATTGGCGTCGACATCTCCCATCAATTGCAAACAAAGTAGAGAACAATACCTACTAGTAAAAAGTTATAGAAGTACAACATCATCAAAGGTGTCTTGTATCACAAAAAGTAGGCGGTGTGTTGACACGATGCTTAGGGAGGCGAGAGCGAAGCAGATAGAGTCTTACAGCGAGTGCGTAAAGAAGCTGCGGATTAAGCGAGACATAGAAGCTTATATCGTGAGGCTGCTTGACGTCGAGGGTATGATTAACTGAAATGAAGAAGGAAGTAGATGCCCTACAACGCTTGATGTGTTTCATGCCAAGAATACCACGAGGAGGATGAATCGCTTCATTGAAGATATAGTGGATTGGCGAATCCCTTATGTGGAGTTCTTGCAAGCGGGACTCTTCCGGAAAAAAAGAAGGATCTGATTATAATCAAGAGGAAGTCACAAGCGTTTCTTCTGCGAGAATGGAGAATTGTTTAGAAGGGATTCATTGGCAAGCCCTACGATTATCTGGAACTAGGTGAAGCCAAAGATTTGGTTTACCAAATGCTGAGGATGAACACCGAGGGGAGCGAGTTGTACAAATAACTTATTGATCATGGTTACTCTTGGCCAAAGATGGAGGAGATTGTCTAGAATTTATTAAAAGTGCCACATTTGTCAAATACATGGAAACTTGATCCATGCTCCCATGAGTGGATTTGCGAACCTTAGCAACACCATGGCCCTTTCATACATGGGGAATGGATCTTATAGGTCATGTTCACCTAATTCCAAGGGTAATATATGGATTTTCTTGCCAACTTAGATGTACACAAAGTGGGTGGAGGCAATACCCTTGAAGAAGGCCGCAGGACCGGCGGTGGCCAATTTTATCAAGGAGCACATCATTTCTTGGTTTGAATCCGAAGATAATTTTAGCCGGATAATGGAACTCCCTTCATCGATAGGGACGTCAAAAAATCGATGGAAAGATCTGAGGTCAAACATTACAAATCATCACCATATTACTCGAAGGCAACGGACAAGCGGAGGCTACAAATAAAACCTTGATAAAAATTTTATCAAAAATCCTGAGCGATCATCAGAAGACATGGAGAACAATTACCAATAAGCGTTATGGGCATATCGAACTTCAAAAAGGAAGCTCTACAAAGTGAGACCCATATCTTTGGTTTATGGTGAAGAAAAATTTTTTTGCCATTTGAAATAGAAATACCTTGGCTTGAATGAGACTTGAAGCTTGGTCGAGGAAGAAAGCCAGGCCAATGACCACAGAGGCCTTAGTTGACTTTCGAGATAAGGCTAAAGAAAAACTTTGAGCAAGTACCATGAAAGGCTGACGACAATATATCTGCGAAGTAGTACCACGACGAATTACGGTGGGGGACTGGTACTCAAAGCGACAACTCAAGTCATGAGGGGATGACCACCAAATTTTACCCCAAATGGGAAGGCTCGTATATAAGTGCGAGAGATCTCAAAAGCGGGTATTGCAAGATATCTCGTGTGGGATGGGATCTTTATCTCGAGCCCATTAAATTTGAAGTGGGTAAAGAAATATTGCACATGAGAAGAGCATCACAAAAAGTTATACTTTCAACTTCAAAAGTAATCGAGGAACACGATTAACGACCCTCGTGATTACACTTTCAACTTCAAAAAAGTGGTATGGCTTTTTGAGTTTAACCCTCAACCAAGAAAGTTACACTTTATCTTTAAAAGTGACAAACGTTATCTTTATTCGACAAAAGCAAAGAAAGTTACACTTTACCTCTAAAAGTGGCAATCGTTATGCTTTCTTGACAAAAGCAAGATTTCTTAATGAAACGTTATGCTTTTCGTTAAAAGCAATTTTATTATTAATAAATTTACAAACTTTCACTTATACTTGAATGTTATTTTAAATTTCTTATGAAAAAAAAAGAGTATAAAAGTCAAGTTTTGGTTTGTGAAAACTATATATACATGTTTTTGATAAAATTCATATTTACTTGTGGTTGTCTTTGTAATATTAATTTGAATAACTTGAGATTCAATGATAAATATTGAATTTTAAGGAATCATTCAAATTAAAAGCAATCAACAAGGTTGAAGAAACTACATTTTGATAAATGAAACATGTGTAAATGAGTTTACGAAGCGGAAATCGAAAAAAAAAAAACTACTACAACAATTTATGATCTAAAGGCGAAGACATATCAAAGCTGAAGAGGAGGCATAGCTAAAGCTTCCAAGTCGATAATGGCCGCATCTCGAACCTTAAGATTTGCAACTTTTCGACTCCTAACTTGTTGGGTAGTTTGCTTTCTAAGTCCGTCATTTGGCACTCCACATCACGAAATTTAGCATTTAGATCCGGTGGTCCTCTAAATTTTGAGATTTGGATCTTCGATTTGTTTGCGACTTCATCAAGCTCAGAAAGCTGCACTAAAAAGGAATCATCTTCACACTTACGTCTGCAACCTCCGAGCGTAGTAAAACAAGATTAAAACTTGATTTGAGAAGATCCATTTAACACGAAAGGAGACATATCAACACCCACACGACTTCAAGGTCGTTCACATCATCACTAAACTTCTTCAAGTCCTCGACTTTCAAGAGGAATATAAAGGCAGTGTGCAACCCAAGAACAAGGCTTGCAATTTGGTGCAGGAAGAAAGGTTTGGGTGGAAGTTGTCTTAATAATCAATCGGTCAAATATCTGCGGGAACCGAGCTAGGAGACGCTCCAGATTTTCCTGACTAGGAGATGATATCGAAAACCCTCCACGGAATAAGATCCCCACTTGGATTGAAGGAAGCTCTGGCAGAAGCCACTTTAGACGCCACCATAGAATTTGACAAGACAAGAGATGGAGGATCAGAAAGATGCTGTATGGCTGATGATTCCTCGAAGCCTTGGCCACCTGGAGGATAACCAAGGTCACTATAAGGCGAGTGGGTGACATCCGGATGGAGAACATCAAACAAAGCAAGGGCCTCAACAGGCAAAGCCAATGGAAAAGGAGTTAGGAGATGCCACATAAACGGGAATGTCATTTAACCCACCCAAAGTACTATCAATAATGCCCTCTGATCGATCACTAACTCTTGCGGACTCCTTACGAGGAGGATGGACATCGACAATAGTCTCGGAAGGATTCCCCCGAGGAGGTAGGAGCCTTATTAGCATCTTTAGGCCTATCATATGGAGAAGTCATAGGAAGGATTGAAGAAATCGGTGTACCACCACAGCGGGACTTGGGCTTACATCGGATAAAGTGTCTTTAACATCAAGGCTAACACTGATCATTATCGAAGAAGGCGACTCGACACCAATAAGGATAGGTTGAGAAGGCTCACATTGGCGAAAAACATTGCAGCTACCTCGTGTGTAGTACAGAAATAAACCCAGAGAGGAACATCATCATCCTCTTCATTGACCTCTAATCGAAAATCAAGAAAATAAATACATAAGGAAACACGAAAGCAACTATTATCGAGGGATAAAAAAAAATATGGAAATGTCACAAAAAATTTACCAAATTTCTATATTTGCTTCTTGGCCGGATCCTCAAATTTTACGGCATACTAGAACCGACATCATCAAAAGGGCGTTTGATGATGGCTTTATGAAGCCCTAATAACGGGACGACTAAGCTGGAACCGTGATAGAAGTAATAGGAGGATCCACCTCGAGAATCGGTAGTGGTAGATCTTTCGCTTTAGACGGGTGATTCTCATTTCCTCGACCACGAGAGGATCCTTGGGGAGGAATTGAAGGAGGTATCTGTGATAGAGATGCATGAGGCGAAGCCCGTGGTGGAAGACTCACGGAGGTAGTAGGGACGTGTCTTTGGAAGAATAGTTGGGTCACTTGAGGATGAATGCCTATTAATGAGGGATGAGAAGACTTAAAGCATCAAAGCCTCACGCTCGATGAGCCGACCTCTTGGTTGACCAAGCGTTACGAGCGGATAGTGGTCTTAGGAGAACATAGCAACTGGCCCATTGGAGGCGTTCGGGAATAGAAAGCGATAGAGAACAAATCAAGTATCATCCTCCCATCTTTTAAGATTGACACGCCAATAATTACGCTCATTTGGTAGTATATCATGCCGAGAATCATTCGGTATGACAAAAGGAAGGGATTTATGAGGAGCATTTGGAGGCCTTGAAATGCCCGCGTAAAGAAGAGAGGTAGAGACAAAGTTGAGAAAGGCGATCTCATAAGTCTCGACAAGTGTGTGGCCAAAGGGACGCTCTGGTCAAATCAAAGCGCCTCATGACCTGTGAGGAGAATAAAGCACAAGTGCAAAACCATTATTTTTCGACGAAGTAAAGAAGCTCCATGACTAGAAGGAAGGCGAACCAAGACAACGAAGAACCACTCAATTCGTTGATATCACGAGTAGGAGCCGAAAGTGATGCCTATAGAAGTGGGGTGAGCGACCGCCACACTTTACGAAACAATAGTGTATGGACGAAACGGCATAAAGCATGAAGAATCATCGATAAAATGTCGTAAATCCCGAACTAGATCGGTGATCAATCCAATGAAAATTTGTCGCGAGGACAATGATGTTGATGATGAAGGATCTGAATCTTGCTTTTTTTTCTTAGGAAAATGTGCGGGAGTAGAATATCTCAAAAAGTGCTCAAGAAGAAAGATTTGAAGAAAGGAGGCAGGAGCGAAGCAATTTCGTCATACGAGTAAAGAAACAAAAAGATTGATTGATAAAAAAAATGCGATTGTGAAAGGCGGTTAATAAAAATCGAAAAATGGATACCTCCCAGATTCTTCATAGCGAGAATAGTTTAGTCGAAACGACGATATAATGTTTCCTAAGAGAGGAGCAAGAGGAACATTTAGACCTCGAGATAACATAGAAGCTAAACCAAACATGCGAGTCGAAGGACCATCTACGGAGACAGGAAAAAATGAAGCGGGATAACCACATAGTGAATAAGCGGACTAAGGGAAAAAGGCAAGGCTCTTCATGGAAAGTGAGAGACAGACTTGTTATAGTTAGAACTATTTCCGTGTAAAATTGACAATCCACTGAAGAAGTAAGCGCCCAAGATAACCAGGAATTCTTTTGCTTCGGTTAGAAGTCTCAAAGTTTGGGAGGAGCATGTCACCCTCGAATCATGAGATATAATTGGGAGCTCGACTTGGAAGCTTACATTAAATAAGCAATGCACTCAACATCTCTAGGAGACAAGTTAGATATCTTACATGAAAGCCGATGCAATGAGGAAAGGCTACAAGATATAATCTAGAATGAGTTCATACTCTAAAAAAAATGAAAATGAACGAAATAAAAAATAAAAGATTACTGGTAAATGGCATAAACGTCCTCTAGAGTTGGGGTAAACTCCCCCCAAGCAGTGACAAATGTACATGTGGAAGAACACCAGCGTGAAATCAAGACGGTAAGAGCATCTTGGTCTTGTCGGATACGAAGATCCCTGCATAATTGAATGCAACGCAAAATGTCGGCCCTCTTCAGTATATCCACATAATCAGAATTTGCGAGAACCTCGTCGGTCCAATGTTGCCACCCTTGAAGACGATTGGATGAGTCGGATATGAAATGAATGGGATTGTAGGGGTATTCCTGTTTTTCTATACACATACGAGGAATCGCGAAGCGAGCAGGAAAATTTGTCTAAACTTGCATGGCAAAGTAGCATATAGAAATAAGCTGCTTTCTCGGGAGGAGGAAAGGTTATCACGATCATAATTCTTCACTTGCTCCCGAAAAGCGTCGGAAGACCCATAAAGGGGCCTTTCCCCGATCGGTGATGAAAGGAACCTCCTTAGTAGTTTTGAGCATTTGAAAATTAAGTGCTTACCATAACAAAGAGAAAGGTATGAAACTTAAATAAGAAGATTAGATTTGGGAATGGAAGATCACGGACACCTTGGATTAGGAAAGGAAGATCATGAACACTGAAAGAAGAAAAAACCTGGCGTTAGGAGCCGTTCAAATAAAAGGGTAAAAGAAACGGGGAAATGTGAAGAGGAGGCCCGTTAAGTGGGTTCCCTAAGAGTTGACCCGTAGGATTTAGCCACCTAAGGCTCTCCCTCTTACATTTAACTTCTCCTACTTCGTTGAATCAAGCTGATTGGAATGAATCTTACTTCACTTAGGAATATCAGAGCAAGATCCTTGTTAAAATTGAAATAACCGGAATAAGTCTTCCTCCTTGCGGTGTTGTCCTTTCTTTTAAAAATATCCAAGGAGCCAATGACCTTGTTAAGGTGAAATGGCTCGAGAATAATTCTTCCTCTCCTTGAGGGGTTGTCTTCTTCTCGAATATTCAAGCGAGGACCTTGTTAAATAACAAGGAATAAAATTCTTCCTCCTTGCGGTGTTCCTTTCTTCCAGAATATCGAACGGTCGATGACCTTGTTAAGGTGAAATGGCTCGGAATAAATCCTTTTCCCTTCTTCCTTTCTTCCGAATGTCAAGTCCAATTTCTGTTAAAATTGAAATGGCTCGGAATAAATCCTTCACTCACTGCGGTGTTCCTTTCTTCCGAGAATGTCCAGAACTTATTGGCCTTGAATATCCTCTCGCTAACGGTGTTCCGCTTTCTTCGACGATGACTTGTTAAGGTGAAATGAAACGAGATAATCATCTCATAACTGCGATTGTTGTCCTTTCTTTCGAGAATATCTAGCGAAGATCTGTTAAGGTGAAATGGCCCGAAAAAAATAAAAAATAAAAATTACAATCACTTGAAAAGAGAAATTAATGAAACAATTAAGAAAAATTAAACAAAACGCGAATCATCATGAAAACTACTCTACTTAAATTAGTCTGCTTTCGTCTTGCATGATTAATTACAAGCTTTAATCACTAAATCATGAATTGGATGTAAAAAATTAGTGTAATAGGGTTGGTTAGTGAAATACTTTAAATAATTCCATGGCGTGTCAATTTTGTGTGCGTAGTAGGTTTGATTAACTTCGGATATTTTGGCAAAATTTCATGAAAAAAAAAAATAAGAAAAATAAGAAAAAAAAAAAAAAAAATCGTGGTGTGAATCGAAGAATCGATATGATTCACTTCACATTAGCAATTCTAAAAAATATATATATTATAGAACATGGAGGCCATAAAAGAAATTGCTTAACTCTCTCAATCGGACTTTGCGAGACTCACGTCGTATAGGGGTTGATTGAAAAAATAGTTGTCATTTGTTTACCCATTACTACTTGCGATACAAAGTTAGCACTTACGCATGATACCATTGTTATCACTGATTCTTGATTTTTCTCTGCGATCTCTTTTCATCAAAGTCTCCTTCTCAAAACACTAGTATAGTGAAATCAATTGCTATACTTTTTTTTTCTGCGATCGACTTTTCATATAAGACCTAGAAATTTTTTAAATAAAAGGAATTTCCTTTATTTATTATTTTGAAATAGTAAGAATTGGATTTGATTAATGTAGATAGTTATGGGTAAAATCATAAATATTTGAATAAGCAAAGTGGTTATAAAATATTATTTATTAATAGGAGAATATTACGTTTTGAGTGAAGTGGAATATTCGTCTTTAATCGAGTAATATTAAATCTGCGGCCAGTAGCGATCTTTTATGGGCCCCATAATGGAAGCGATTGGATGAAGAAAGCGACAAATATAAGTTGTTGTTTATAAATAGCAGGCGTAGTTATTCACCAGTTAATCTTGTTGAAATACCCGGTTGGTTAAAACACCTTAATCGTGTTGTTGAGCGGTAGCGCCGCGGTATTGCACCAATTATTGATTCTTACGTAAGAAGGCCTTCTTTCGATAATTATTCTGATAATTCTTGTTCGATATTTTATTTATTGATTCAATAATTCTTTGCATTGATATTTTATATTCTTTATTGTTTTGATAAATTGTCATTCGTAGTATTTTCCATTATCGAAGCAATAATTCATATTATCACGAATAATATTATTAGAAAACATTATTAGCAATGTCTAGAAAGTTACATCTAAGGAGATGTTTGGTCACACTAATTGCTTGGCCCGATGAGGAGAAATTCTTGTTAAGCCCCTCTTTCACAGGGAGCTGCTGGTTACATCAATATGTGATTACATAATATTATTTGTGTATAATTAATTATTGATTCATATTTGTTTCAATAAATTGTCATTCATAGTATTTTCCATTATCAAACAATAATTCATATTATCTCGAATAATATTATTAGAAAACATTATTGGCGATGTCTGAAAGTTACATCTAAGGAGATGTTTGGTCACCTAATTGCGGCATGAAGGAGAAATTCTTATTGGAAAGCCCTGCTCACTGAGGAAGCTACTTTGGTTGTAATATTGTGATTCTATAATATTATTTGTGTATAATAATTATTGATTCATATGATGAGGAAAATATTGATTTTATGTGGATATAGATGGAGAAAATTTTGATGTGACAATTGTTGAAAATTAAAATTTTATCTTTTTACGATAAAATAATTTATTTAAATATATATATTATTATATTTTAATAATATAATAATGGTGATATTTTACAACAGAATGTGGGATATATGAGTATCTGAGGAGGAAGAGTATTTTTATTGCGATAAATGTTTTAAAACATGTTAAACATATGTCGGTGGACCCCATTTATTGGCTGAAATTTGATTATAGCCTCTAAAATCACCCGTTTATGGATTTGGTTAATTTACATTTGAAATTTGAAAAACTTTCTTCTACGCAAAGTTGTAGAGAATTGAATTTCCTATAAAAACTCGCGAGATTCAAATTTTTTGGCAAAAGAGCTATTTATTATGAATTATTGAAGTTCTGAAGCTCCGAAATAATTGATTTTTAGAAGTTTAAAATATTTTTAATTACAAAAAACGTTTTTTCATTTTGAAAGTCATTTAACATGTGTGGTGAAGTTTGGACCAGATTTGTGTCGTAGAAATTTTGATTATATATATTATTATTATATTAAATTTTCTACTTTTGGTATTCTAGCAATTTCTATAAATAGGGTGTTTAGGTTAGAATTGAAAATCACACCAGCTGAAGTTTTCTCTCTATATTATCGAGTGTATTCTTGTGAGTATTTTAGTATACTTTGAGTATTGCTTTATCTTGGTTGCAAGTTCAAGTCATGCTTTATATCAGGTGTTTATAGAAATCTTGTCTTTTCGAGGTAAGGGATATTATTTTTTTAAAAATGATATTATTTCTTCAATATCATTATGCCAAAATATTGGTTGAAACTTTTTATCAAATTTAGAACTTTTCATATGGGTTATTATTCATGGGATTCTTATTCACGAGTTCTATTCATGAGTTCTTATTTACGAGATTCTTATTCATGAAAAGTCTTATTCACGAAGCGTGAAGATGTTTTTTTATGAAATTTCTATCTTTGGTGTCGAGATTCTTTGTTCACGTATCTGGTATTTATTCACGTGATATCGACACTTTATTCACGAATCTGACGCTTTATTCATCAAAAATAAAATTTCTTCTTTTCGTCAAAATATCTATTGCGGATACTAGCTTTGATTGTATCCATGTTTTGATCATTCTTGAATTTTACACCACTATGATTATTTTAAGGTATTTTTGGATATGGATAAAACAAGAAATCTGAATCCTTAATCTTAATCCATCATTTTGTTTCATTGGATTCGTTTATTTAAAAATATTTTTTCATCATCCTCGGTCTTAAATGATGATATTATTGAATATCTTTGGCTGTAGTGCAAAGATGAATGATTTATGATGAATATCTTTGGCTGTAGTCTGAAGATGAATGATTTCTAATGAATATCTTTGGCCGTAGTGCAAAGATGAGCAGTGTTTAGATGAACATGACCGGTGATGAATATCTTTGGCTTTTGTGGTGCAAAGATGAATATTTGATTCAGATATATATTGATTGATGTTCACGGGGATAAAAGATAGCGATGAACTTTAAAATTCATACATAGAAGATAGTAGTTTGCGTTCTCTACTTGCTCTTCTAATGAATTATTATTTTCACTGCGAATATTGATTTAAAACTTGTTGTCTATTGTATTCTATTAGATTTTTCCTGTTGAAGACTAACGATAATTTTATTGTATATTATCTTAGTCATAATATTCATTACATCGGCATGTCATGGAGACATTTGTTTCAATGACAAACTTCCACGGAAAGTATTGCATATGAAGGAAATGGAGTTTATTGATGGCGGTGTCGATGCGAGGCGAAGTTCGCGGAGTTATCAAGTTGCACCTCACTATCACATTACACCGATATCTCATTTCTTAACCTTATTTCTATAGAGATATTTGCTTTTGATGTGATTTTAAGGTTAACTACTCATTCAACAACGACCAGGCGTGCCAGTGCAATGGTTTCGAGGAGGAGAAAGAAATTGATTACATTCATTAAGGTTGTTAGGTTTTCATATTCTAATCAACTCAAAGGATGTCCAGAAAAGTTGTTCGGAATTCGTCAAAATCGCGAGGAACGACGCAACTAAAAACCAAAGTTTATACCTTATTAGATGTGGTTCTAAAATCAATCATCTACGGAGAAATTAGACATATCTAATCATAAAGCGATTCGTAACCTTATTGAAAATTTGCGGATGTCATAGAAATTGCTTTCTTAGTCCATGTTATGGATTTGAATAAAGCTTTCTTACATGTTATGGATTTGAATAAAGACGTCGATTTGAATAATATTCTGTTGTTATTGATTTTCCGACGTATTTCTGAAGAATTCATTGGCCTACTCCCGAGCGTGATATTGAATTTGTATCGACTTTAAATCCGGTACAAAACCCATTTCTAAAATCTCATATCGAATGGCTCTATTGAACTTCGTGGAGTTAAAACCCAACTTTAGAAGTTGATACGAGGAGCCTATATCTGGTGACTTCCTTTGTGGAATGCAAAGCGATTCTCCGTAGGGACGCCATATTCGTCAAGGTAGTAAAGCGATAGGTGTCATTGTGACGTCTTATCAAGATTGGGATATGAAGTCACGATTGAGAACAACCTAAGTCGAGAATCGAAATACGTAGCTTTCTAGGCTTAGTTAGTTATTATCGGAGATTCGTTAAAGGATATTCTCGAATCGCTATTCCATTAACGCAATCGACTTCGTAGAGATACAAAATTTAAATGGAGCAAGGAATGTGGGAAGAGCTTGAAGAACTCAAGAGGAGACTCATTTCAAAGACACGTGTTACGACCATGCCATCCTCGGAAAACGAAGGCGTGGTAGGTGGCGTGTTGAGTAGAAGATTGTACAATCACGAGTACGATATTGTCAAAGACTCATTTCAGTATAATTTATAAATAATAGAGATGGAGATGAAAACTCTAGGTACCCACGTGATGATATCTGAGTATAATCGACTTTAATCGATAAAGTTAAAGGCATTCAAGCTACACACACCGAGGTGATGAATTTGAAGAAGAAGGTGCGAAGTTGTTATTTCAAAAATGAGAATCGGTGAGGTGAGGAAAGCTCAAACCTTCGATTTATTAATCCATTTGAGATTCTCGATCGAATAGGAACTGTGGCCTATAGACTCGTTTTACCGCCAAGTATGACGCGTGTTCACGTTTTTCACGTATCGATGTTACGTAAATATGTGGACGACCCGAACCACGTCATTGAGTTAGAAACCGGACGAGATAGCCAAGAAGACTTAACGTCACGAGAGAGGTACTGTCAAGATCTTGGATAGGAAAGAACATGTCCTATGTATCGAGGTTATACCACAAGTTAAAGTTTTGTGGAGAAACCATCTTTATTGATGAAATGACACGGGAGTTGGAAGCGGAAATGAAAGCGAGGTATTTTCATCTTTTGAAACACCAGTACGTCACGTCAATTTCGAGGGCGAAATTTCATAAGGAGGGAGGTTGTAAGACCTCAAATTTTTAAATAAAAAGAATTTCCTTTATTTATTATTTTGAAATAGTAAGGGTGGATTTGATTAATGTGGATAGTTATGGGTAAAATACATAAAATATTTGAATAAGCAAGTGGTTATAAAATATTATTTATTGTCGGGAGAATATTCGTTTGGTTGTGGAATATTAGATGCCGAAAGTAATATTAAATGACGGTAGCAGATCTTTTGTGGGCCCCATAACTGAAAGCGATTGGATGAAGAAAATGACAAATATAAGTTGTTTATAAATAACGGGCGTAGTTATTCACAATTATCTTGTTGAAATACCCGGTGGTTAAAACACACTAATACGTGTTGTTGAGCGATAGCTGCGGTATTGCACCAATTATTGATTCTTACGTAAGAAGGCACTACTCAATAATTATTACGATAATTCTTTATTCAAAGATTTTATTTTATTGATTCAATAATTGCTGCATTGATATTTTATATTACTGTTGTTTCAATAAATTGTCATTACATAGTATTTTCCATTATCGAAGCAATAATTCATATTATCTGAATAATATTATTAGAAAACATTATTGGCAATGTCTAGAAAGTTCTGTCTAAGGAGATGTTTGGTCACCTAATTGCGCGCCAGTAAGGAGAAATTCTTATTGGAAAGCCCCCTCTTTCCTGGGAACTGTCTGGTTATCAATATTGTGATTCTATAATATTATTTGTGAATAATTAATTATTGATTCATATGATGAGGAAAATATTGATTTTATGTGGATATAGATGGAGAAAATTTTTGATGTGACAATTGTTGAAAATTAAAAGTTTATCTTTTTCTGATAAAATAATTCATTTAAATATATATATTATTATATTTTAATAATATAATAATGGTGATATTTTTACAACGAATGTGGGATATATGAGTATACGAGGAGGAAGAGTATTTTTTGTTGCAATAAATGTTTAAAACATGTTAAACATGCTCGGTGGACCCCATTTATTATTTGAAATTTGATTATAGCCTCTAAAATCATCCGTTTATGGATTTCGGTCAATTTCTATTTGGAATTTGAAAAACTTTCTTCTGCAAAGTTGTAGAGAAATGAATTTCCTATAAAAACTCGTGAGATTGAATTTTTTGGCAAAAGGGCTATTTATTATGAATTATTGAAGTTAAAAGTTCAAATAATTGATTTTAGAAGTTTAAAATATTTTAATTACAAAATGTTTTTTCATTTTTGAAAGTCATTTAACATGTGTGTTTGAAGTTTGGACCAGATTTGTGTGCGTAGAGAATTTTGATTGTATATATTATGATTATATTAAATTTTACGCTTTGGTGTTCAAGCAATTTCTATAAATAGGTGCTTAGGTTAGAATTGAAAATCACATTTAAACTCAAGTTTTCTTTCTCTATATTGAGAGTGTATTCTTGTGAGTATTTTGAGTATACTTTGAGTATTGCTATGCTCTGATTGCAAGTTCAAGTCATAGCCTATATATCCTGTTTCAACTAGAAAGTCTTGTGCTTTCGAGGTAAGGGATATTATTTTTTTAAAATGATATTATTTCTTCAATATCATTATGCCAAAATATTGGTTGAAACTTTTATCAAATTTAAAACTTTTTTCATGTCGGGGTTACTTATTCACGAGTTACTTATTCACGTAAACGTGAAGATGTTTTTTTTGAAATTTCTATCTTTTGGTGTTGAGATTCTTTGTTCACGATACAAAGACTATTCACGATATCGACACTATTCCGATCATCGACACTATTCATGAAAAATAAAATTTCTTCTTTTTCGTCCAAAATATCTATTACGGATACTAGCTTTGATTGTATCCATGTTTTGATCATTCTTGAATTCTACACCACTATGATTATTTTGAGGTATTTTTGGATATGGAGAAAACAAAGTACGAATCCTTAATCCTTAATCCTTGTCATTTGTTTCATTGGATTCGTTTATTTAAAATATTTTCATCATCCTCGGTCTTAAATGATGATATTATTGAATATCTTTGGCTTTGTAGTGCAAAGATGAATGATTTATGATGAATATCTTTGGCTGCACAAAGTAAAAGATGAATGATTTTCGATGAATATCTTTGGCCGTAGTGCAAAAGATGAGCAGTGTTTAGATGAACATGACCAATGATGAATATCTTTGGCACTGTAGTGCAAAGATGAATATTTGATTCGAGATATATATTGATTGATGTTACAGGATAAAAGATAGGCGATGAACTTTAAAATTCATACATGAAGATAGTAGTTTGCATTCTCTACTTAACTCTTCTAATGAATTATTATTTTCGCTGCGAATA
Source organism: Panax ginseng (assembly GCA_020205605.1). NCBI lineage: Eukaryota > Viridiplantae > Streptophyta > Magnoliopsida > Apiales > Araliaceae > Panax > Panax ginseng. The sequence continues at coordinate 1,668,143 of CM035133.1, read as the reverse complement.
TTGATTTAAAACTTGTTGTCTATTGTATTCTATTAGATTTTTCCCTGTTGAAGACTAACGATAATTTTATTGTATATTATCTTAGTCATAATATTCTTTATTGGGCTAGTTGAGCTCACCATTTTCCTTTTTGTTCTATTTTTTCTTCTCGAGGAGGTAATATAGCGAGCGAAGTACAGTGGGTATGGAATGAAGGTTCTAGGGGGAGTTGTTTAGTAGTCTTCACCATTTTTGTAAAATAATGTATAAATAATTGTGATGAGGATTTATTTGGGTATGTATATTGTCTAGAAGATAATAATTATTTTTAAACTCACAGTATATATATGTTGTCGTATTTTGCACGACAAATGTAATAATAAAATTATAGTTATTTCTGTACCATGTATTTGGCGACTCAGAATGGGTTGGATGGAATGGACCTATTTTGGGGGCGTCACATTTCATCCGTCTCCCTTCTCTAAAACACTAGTATAGTGAAATCAATTGCTATACTTATTTTTTTTAGTAATATCAATTCCTTTCAATCACAAAAAAGATCTTGCGTTTAAAATAATAATAATAATAATAATAATAATAATAATAATAACATCATCATTATTTTACAAAATTAAATTATTTTTATTTAATAAGTACATAAATAGTCCCGATTTGATTTTATTAAAAAAAATTAAAAAAAAAATTTTATTTTATAAAATAAGATTTTATTTACTTAGTAATATATATATACATATATTATTAAGGAAACAAATATAATAAATAAATTGCGGAAATCATTCCCATTACCAAGCAAAATCACCGTGATGATACCCATAAGAAGGATCTTGAGATTTTTTAATCTATACCTAATAATTGATCTTGTTAATTGCTTTATCACATGAATTTTGATTCTTGACATGCATGGGGGACCTCTCCTTGATATCTCTAATCTATACTAGGCGGTACATCATTCTTAACATGGGTGACCACATGTGTGTTGACTATTTATAAATAAAATAAGATTTTATTTTATTTGGTAAAATATAATTTATCTTTACCTAGTTTTTAATATATATATATATATATATATATAAAAAGATTTGTCTTTGTTTTTAAGATTTCTTAAAAAATAAAATAAGATTTTTATTTTATTTGTTAATATATAATTTATCTTGATATATACATATAAAAATTAATTCGGGAAGCAAAGATTGTGCATGATTTGGAGAAGATTTTTAATATTTGGTGGGCGAGCTCTCCTAAGGGGTCCCCTCTCCAAGAATTGTTTTATTTTCAGAACTTGCAAGATCGAGCTTCGCACATTGTTTAGAAATTTGAAACAGGACTCAAAGAAATTTGCACGATCACCACTCCGAAGGTGTGACTCACGTGCAGGGGGAAAATGTGAGTCCATGTACAAATTAGGGTTCACGCATACGACCTAAAGAATTGAATGACAAACAAAAAAAGTCGAAAAAAAAAAGCAAGACACGAGAGAATCTTCCACGTGTCCCGAGGCGGAAGACACACGGAGGCTGACTCATTTTTGGGAATTGATTGAGGATTGGATTGGTGCCTAGAAGGAATGAGGGCAATATGGGCATTACTACGATGATTAAAGGGTATTTCGGAATTTTTTACGAAAGCATGTGCCTGGCACATGACCACTTCTCAGAAAAACCTATAAATACCCCTTCCATTCCATTGGGAAAAGGACTTCTCTTCAGACTCAAGACTTGGAACTCTCGGAAGATCAAAAGGACCCTTTTTGGTGACTTAAAGGCTCGGAGATTCCACCTAAAAGCACTAGAAAGGGGTTTGAACATTCTCTCAACTCGAAGGACTCAAGAAGACTTTTGGAATCCCTGTTACCCTAACACGGTTCCCGGATTCTAGGGGTTCTGCCACGCGTCGTTGGAGTAATCGACCACCTGTCGTTCCCCCCTCTTCAATTAACCAATCAATTCCATGCTCTTTGTGGATTTCTCTCCTCCTCAGCCAACACGAAACCCTAACCCTAGCAAGGTACGATTTCCTTGCCCACAAGTACAATGTTACTATTGCTACCTAGATTTGAGTTGGGTTTTCCTTTTGTTCATATCGTTTGGAACATGCATGATCTCAAGACAAGGAAATAAGATAGCTCAAAAGTTGTTTAACATTCCTCCAAGCTCCAAGCTTATACTTGGTTAACTTATAAGTAATTTTTAATGATGGGGTGTTCATGTGTGACTTATTTTATATTCCCTCCATCTCATAGTTGTAGGCTAATTTTCTATTTTGAAATGTCCCAATATATAGGTTACTTACTATTTATAAAATTTAGTTGGTTCATTATTTTACTTTTATGCCCTTATAATAAATATTCAACTATTACTTTTTTTTTTGAAGAAACAACATTCAATGTCCTTATTTTTATCACCACATTTAATGTTGTTGTATTCTCAATAAAAGAATTCAACTTTTTAGGCTCAATAAATGAATTTGGAATAACATAAACGTTTTGTGATTGGTTGAAAGTTTATTCAGATTAAAATTTTATCTTTGGTTAAAGTTCTATTTTAATAGTCAGTACACGTTGATCAATTAAGTTGAGAATTTCAATGTGATAAGTAAGGTGTAATTAACTTATTCATTAATTCCATATTAAGGGGTATATGTGGAAAATTGTTATTAAAAATTGTCACTTAAACTGATTTTCTTAAACTATGTGCCAAAAGAAATAAGCCTATAACTATGGGACGGAGGGAGTAGTAATTTATAAATTGACTTATAAGTAATTTTTGAGAAGTAACCAAGGTTTTCATACCGGATCGGTTATTGAACCGAAAAAGCTATCTAATGGATAGATCACTGGTTCAACTAATGGCCCAATGACTTCATTAATATATAAAAATATATATTATTTGTAAGACCCCAACTTATTATAAATAAAATTAAAATTTTTCTCTATTCATTAGTCTAAATTAATAAGGGTTAATTTGATATAATGCTTTGGTTATGGGTGAAATGTGCAAATTTTATAAAATAAGCAAGTGGTTATAAAATATTTATTTTTGCTTGGGAATATTCTTTCGATTCATGGAATATTCTTTTTTGTGGGAAATATTAAATGCAACCAGTATGACCATTCGTGGGGCTCATAATGAGAATAAGCGTCGGATGAAGAAAAGCGACAAAGTATGAGTTTTTATAAATAACGACGTAGTTATTACTGAATTAACATTGTTAGAATACACGGTGGTTAAAATACGATGAATACGCGTGGTTGCACAAGAAGCACCTGCGGTATTACGCGATATTATTGAATTATTAATTAAATGCGTAAGAAGGCACTACTCAATAATTATTACGATGAGTTACTCTTCAATATTTTATTTTATTGATTCAATAATTCTTTGCGTTGATATTTAGTATTATTGTTGTTTCAATAATTGTCACTGCACAGTATTTTCCATTATCAGATCAATAATTCATATTATTTGAGTAATATTATTAGATAAGCATTATTGGCAATGTCTAGAAAGTTCTGTTAAGGAGAGGTTTGGTCACCTAATTCATGTTATTAGTAAGGAGAAATCCTTATTGGAAAGCCCCTTCCTGTGAGGAGCGGCATGGTTGTCATAATTATGATTCTGTAATATTATTTGTGAATAATTAATTATTAATTTATATGATAAGAAAATATTTATTTGATGTGGATATAAATGATGTATCTATTTATGTGGTTATAAATGAAGGAATTAATACTGAAGTATTTTATCAGTATTTTGTCGGAATGGAGGTATTAAAAATGACCCGTATATTTATTTCAGATATTTTCTGTTTGGAATTTGGAAAAACTCAAAGCTAAAAATTTGTAAAGAGTTCGATTTCAGGTAGAATGGACATAAAATTCATATTTTTCTGATAAACGTGCTATTTTCTATGAATTATTGAAGTTTCGAAAAATAAAATATTTTTATTAATATTATGGGTGGGACCCATTTTTGGTTGGTGTGGAAAAATGTGATGGAATTATTTTTCAAAGTTGATGGACTGATGGCTTTCCAAAATGGTGCGTGGAAGAAGAAAGAATTAAATTATTATTTTATTATTTTAGTCTCCTATGGCGTTCTAGCATTTTCCTATAAATAGGCGCTTAGGTTAGAATTGAAAATCACACCAGAAACAAGTTTTCTTTCTCTCTAGATTATCGAACGTATTTTTGTGAGTATTTTGATACTTTGAAAGTTCTTTTGTTTGGTACAAGTTTTCTTGACTTTCTATCCGATATTAGTCGGAAATCTAGTTATTTTGAGGTAAGGGATGTTATTTTCTTCTTAAATGATATTATTTTCTTCAATATCATTATGCCAAAATATTGGTGAACTTTTTAATCAAATTTGGAACTTGTTGTGTCGGGAGTTCTTATTCACGATATCGTCACTATTCACGATATCGACACTTCACGAATCGACCTTTATTCACCAAAAAAAGAAAATTTTTCTTTTTGTCCAAGATATCTATTCTGGCTACTATCTTTGATTGTATCCATGTTTTGATCGTTATTTTTGAATTCTGCTTCACATTTGGTTATTATAAAGTATTATTAATCTTGAATAAACTGTTATACGAATCCTTAATATTTGTCCTTACATCTCATTTGGATTCGTTTTCTTTAAAGTATTTTTCATCATCCTCAGTCTTAAATGATGATATTGTTGAATATCTTTGGCCTGTAGTGCAAAGATGAATGATTAATCGATGAATATCTTTGGCCCGTAGTCAAAGATGAGCAGTGTTGAGATGAACATGACCGGTGGTGATACAAATGAATATCTTTGGCTGTAGTGCAAAGATGAATATTTGATTAAAGATGTATATTGATTGTTATTCTGAGGATAAAATATTGATGATGAACTTTTAAATCTTAGAAGATAGTAGAATTCATTCTCTACGTGACTCTTCTAATGGATTGTTGTTTCCGCTGCAGAATATTGATCTAAAACTTGTTGTCTATTATATTCTATTAGATTTTTCCCTGTTAAAGACTAATGATAATTTTTTGTATATTATCTTAGTCATAATATTTTTTACTGGGCTAGTTGAGCTCACCCTTTTCCTGTTTTATTTGTATTGACTACCGAGAATTGAACCATGTCACCATCAAGAATAGGTATCCACTACCTCGCATTGATGACCTGCTCATTCGAGCCGATTCAAGGAGCATAATTCTTTTCAAGGATAGATCTTCGTTCGGATATCATCATTGAAGATTAAAAGCGAGAATATTCAAAAGGCGCTTGGAACTTCGATGCGTGGATTATGAATTCTTAGTCATGTCTTTTGGATTGACTAATGCTCCTGCTGCTTTTATGGATATGATGAACCGTGTATTCAAGGAATATTTAGATCAGTTCGTTGTTGTCTTTATTGATGATATCCTCATCTATTCTAAAAGCCGTGAAGATCATGAGCACAATTTGAAGCTGATACTTGAAAGGCTTCGTGAAAATAAGCTATATGCTGTTAGTGAAGAAATGCGAGTTCGGCGAGGAAGTAGCATTCCTTGGGCGCGTGGTGTCAAAACATGGAGTATCTGTTGACGTGAAGATTGAAGCAATACAAAGTTGGGAGCAACCAAAGTCGGTGACTAAAGTACGTAGCTTTCTGGGCTTAGCTGGTTATTATCGGAGATTCGTGGAAGGATTTTCTCGAATCGCTACTCCATTAACTCAGCTGACTCAAAAAAATACAAAATTTGTATGGAGCGAAGAATGCGAGAAGAGTTTCGAAGAGCTTAAGAGGAGACTCATTTCGGCACCTATTCTAGCAATACCACCTGGTTCGGATGGATTTGTTATCTACAATGATGCTTTAGGCATAGGGTTAGGATGTGTTCTCATGCAACATGGGAAAGTCATAGCCTATGCCTCGCGACAACTCAAAGAATATGAGAGGAATTATCCTACTCATGATTTGGAGTTGGCAACAGTCGTTTTCGCGTTGAAAATTTGGAGACACTACCTGTATGGGGAGAAAGTGGAGATCTATACGGATCATAAAAGCCTTAAATATTTCTTCACCCAAAAAGAACTCAACATGCGGTAACGACGTTGGCTTGAGCTGTTGAAAGATTACGATCACACTATTCAATATCATCCTGGAAAAGCAAACATAGTAGCTAACGCATTGAGTAGAAGATCACATGCGAGTACGAGTACGATATTGTCAACACAAAGGCCCATTTTGTATGACTTGTAAAGGATGGAGATAGAATTAAAGACTCCAGGGACCCACATGATGATGGCGAATATACGAGTAGAACCGACTTTAATCGATAAAGTTAAAGTTGCTCAAGCTACGTACCTGGGGTTGATGCGTATGAAGAAGAAAGTGCAAGAAGGAGCTATTCCAAAAGTAAGAAATGATGAAGAAGGAATACTTCAAGTCAACTCTAGACTTTGCGTTCCTAACGATTCTGACTTGAAGCATAGAATCATGATGGAGGCACACAACACCTCGTTTGTAATCCATCCTGGGAGTACCAAAATGTATCATGATATTCGACATACATTTTGGTGGAACAATATGAAGAGAGAGATCACAGAGTTTATCTCGAAGTGTTTAACTTGTCAACGTGTAAAGGCGGAGCATTAAGTACCAAAAGGTCCATTGCAACCACTTGAGATTCCGGAATGGAAGTGGGAACACATTATTATGGATTTCGTTACGGGTCTTCCCAAGGTTTCTCAAGGTATAAATGCGATTTGGGTTATTGTTGATAGATTAACCAAGTCTGCTCATTTCTTTCCTATACGTAAAACTTATTCTCTTGAACGTCTTGCTCGTATGTACGTGAACGAGATTATGAGATTGCATGGCATGCCAGTATCCATAGTTTTGGATCGTGACCCAAGATTCACTTCACAATTTTGGGTTAACTTGCGAAAAGCTATGGGCGCAGATTTCTGATTGATTAAGCATACCATCCTCAAACGGACGGGAAATCGGAAAGGACTATTCAAACCCTTGAAGATCTATTAAGACTCTATGTCCTAGATTTTAAAGGAAGTTGGGATAAGTACTTGCCACTAGTGGAATTCTCTTACAACAACAGTTATCAAGCAATTATAGGCATGGCTCCATTCGAGGCGTTGTATGGACGAAAGTGTTGTTCTCCAGTATACTGGGACGAGGTGGAAAAAACAACATTGTTGGGACCATAATTAGTACGCATGACTACAGAAAAGATTCAAATGATTCGATAATGTATTCAAACCTCACAGGATCGACAAAAGAGTTATGTTGATCTTCATCGAAAGGACGTGGAATTTAATATTGGGGATCATGTATTGTTACGTGTTGCTCCATGGAAGGGAGTTACAAGATTTAGAAAGAGATTTAGAAAGAGAGGAAAGCTCAATCCAAGATTTGTTGGTCCATTTGAGATTCTTTACAGAATAAGAAATGTGGCCTATAGACTCGCATTACCTCCAAGTATGTCTCGTGTTCACAATGTTTTCCACATATCTATGCTTCGTAAATATGTGAAAGACCCGAACCATATTATCGAGTTAGAACCAGACGAGATAGCCGAAGATTTAACGTACGAGGAGGTACTGTTTTGTTAAGATCTTGGATAGGAAAGAGCATATCCTACGCACCAAGGTTATACCACAAGTTAAGGTTTTGTGGAGGAACCATGCTTATTGAAGAAATGACACAGGAGTTAGAATCGAAATAAAAGCGAGGTACCTCACAATTTCAAACACTAGAGTACATCGTCAATTTCGAGGACGGAATTTTATAAGGAGGGGAGGTTGTAAGACCCCAACTTATTATAAATAAAATTGAATTTTCCTCTATTCATTATTCTAAATTAATAAGGGTTAATTTGATATAATACTTTGGTTATGGGTGAAATGTGCAAATTTTACAAAATAAGCAAGTGGTTATAAAATATTCATTTTGTCGGGAATATTCTTTTTGGTCGTGGAATATTCTTTTTTGTGGGGAATATTAAATGACGCCGCATGACCATTCGTGGGGCTCATAATGAGAATAAGCTGTGAGGATGAAGAAAGCGATAAAGTATGAGTTTTTATAAATAACGGCGTAGTTATTCTGAATTAATGATGTTGGAATACTTGGTTGTTAAAATACGATGTCTGGCGTGGTTAAAGAAGCACACGGTATTGCACAATATTATTGAATTATTGATTAAATGCGTAAAGAAGGCCTTTACTCAATAATTATTACGATGAGTTACTCTTCAATATTTTATTTTATTGATTCAATAATTGCTGCGTTGATATTTAGTATTATTGTTGTTTCAATAATTGTCATTGCACAGTATTTCCCATTATCAGATCAATAATTCATATTATTTGAGTAATATTATTAGATAAACATTATTGGCAATGTCTAGAAAGTTCTGTCAAGGAGAGGTTTGGTCACCTAATTGCGCGCCAGTAAGGAGAAATCCTTATTGGAAAGCCCCCTCTTTCCTAGGAACGGCATGGTTGTCATAATTATGATTCTGTAATATTATTTGTGAATAATTAATTATTAATTTATATGATAAGAAAATATTTATTTGATGTGGATATAAATGATGGATCTATTTATGTGGTTATAAATGAAGGAATTAATGCTGAGGTGTTTTATCGGTATTTTGTCGGAATAGAGGTATTAAAAATTACCCGTATATTTATTTCAGATATTTTCTGTTTGGAATTTGGAAAAACTCAAAGCTACAAAGTTGTAGAGAGTTCGATTTCAGGTAGAATGGACATAAAATTCGTATTTTTCTGATAAACGGGCTATTTTCTATGAATTATTGAAGTTTCAGAAAATAAAATATTTTTATTAATATTATGGGTGGGACCCATTTTTGGTTGGTGTGGAAAAATGTGCTGGAATTATTTTTCAAAGTAGATGGACTGATGGCTTTCCAAAATGGTGCGTGGAAGAAGAAAGAATTAAATTATTATTTTATTATTTTAGTCTCCTATGGCGTTTCTAAAGCATTTTCTATAAATAAAGCGCTTAGGTTAGAATTGAAAATCACAATGTAAACAAATTTTCTCTCTAGATTATCAAGCGTATTTTGTGAGTATTTTGATACTTTGAGAGTTCTTTGTTAAATTACATAAGTTTTCTTGACTTTTTATCCGATATTCCGATCAATCTGAGTTATTTTGAGGTAGGGGGTGTTATTTTCTTCTTAAATGATATTATTTTCTTCAATATCATTATGCCAAAATATTGGTGAACTTTTTAATCAAATTTGGAACTTGTTGTGTCGGGAGTTCTTATTCACGTATCGACACAATTATTCACGAATCTGAGACTATTCATTGAAAAATAAAAAATTTTCTTTTTGTTCAAGATATCTATTCTGGCTACTATCTTTGATTGTATCCATGTTTTGATCGTTATTTTTGAATTCTGCTTCACAATTGGTTATTATAAAGTATTATTGATCTTGGATAAACTATTATACTGAATCCCTAATATTTTTGTCCTTACGTCTCCTTTGGATTCGTTTTTCTTTAAAGTATTTTTCATCATCCTCGGTCTTAAATGATGATATTGCTGAATATCTTTGGCCTGTAGTGCAAAGATGAATGATTAACTAATGAATATCTTTGGCCCGTAGTGCAAAGATGAACATGTGTTAAGATGAACATGACCAACTGGTGATACAAATGAATATCTTTGGCATGTAGTGCAAAGATGAATATTTGATTAAAGATGTATATTGATTATTGTTACAGGGATAAAATATTGATGATGAACTTTTAAATCTTACGAGATAGTAGAATTCATTCTCTACGTGACTCTTCTAATGGATTGTTGTTTCCGCTGCAGAATATTGATCTAAAACTTGTTTTCTATTATATTCTATCAGATTTTCCCCTGTTAAAGGCTAATGATAATTTATTTTGCATTATCTTAGTCATAATATTTTTTACTGGGCTAGTTGAGCTCACCCTTTCTTTCACTGTTCTCTTCAGGAAATGAGAATATAGCTGGGACGAGTCAGGGAACGGAGTGATGGACCAGATGATAGTATTAGTAGTCCTCACTATTCTATTAAATAATGTGACAATAAATGTAATGAGGACTTATTCTGAGAGTGGATATTGTCTAGAAGACAGTATTTGTATTAAAACTCATGATTTCTCTCATTACTATATTAAATATTGTATTTGTATTCTGTACCATGTATTTGGTGACTCAGAATAGGTGATGTATACCTATTTTGGGGGTGTCACAGAAAGGGTACTATGCAATAAAATATTCTAATAAAATAAAAACTTTTAAACAAAATATAATTTATATTATATATATTATATTTATATAACATGTGATCTTTGCAAATTCACGGATATAAGTTTTGATAACATACGAATACAAATTTTCAAACCTTTATCCAATAGAAATAAAACAACAATTATAATACACATATATATATATATATAAACTAACATATACTTGTTGAAAAACACAACCTCCCCGTGACACTTTTCCATTTTTCCACCAATATGTGGTCCCCACCTGTCATTATCATATATATATAACACATTCTCTTACACACACATATTATATATATATAATACACTCCACCTTTTCCACCATTTTCCAGTAACATTATATTATACATATACATACAAACATCACATACAATATATATAAATATATTTTACCTCTCAATAGTTTTAACAACATTTATCATCATTATTATAATTCGCAATATTAATCGATTAGGTCGTTCCCGGGAAAGAGGGGGGCTTTCCAATAAGGATTTCTCCCTATTGGCGCGCAATTAGATTACCAAACCTCTCCTTGGCAGAACTTCTAGACATCGTTAATATTGCAAATTATAATATTAATAACTCTGTCATTTTAATTATTGATTTAAAAATATATATAATATCGACAATAATTGAATCAAATAATGTGAGATCTTATCAATAAATCTTTGTAGTAATAATTGAATAAAAGCGAGTGACTTCTCACGTAAAGCATCAATAATCAATACCGCTAAGTGCTTTCTTACGCAACCACACATATTCATTGTACTTTTACTACTGAGTAGTTCAACAGTATTAATGGTAAAACTTTCGCCATTATTTTCAATAAAATATTTTTGTCATTTTCTCAATCCGATAATAATTATGTTGTGGGGTCCACCAATGATTGTGCCGTCGTACGAATATTCCCTATTAAAACGAATATTCTTTGACCAATCGAATATTATATAACAACTTGCGTACTTTGCAAAATTTATAAATATTACCCACAACTATAACATTATATCAAATTTATTCCAAAATATTCAAAAATGATATTTATAGAAAAAATTATTTTTTATTCATAAAAGTTGGGGTCTTACAATCTCCCCTTCTTATGAAATTTTGCCCTCAAAATTAGGGTACGTACCTGGTATATCGAAGAGGTAAGGATACTTTGATTTCATTTCAGATTCTAACTCCCAGGTCATTTCCTCAACATTGTGGTTTCTCCACAAAACTTTGACTTGAGATATAACCTTGGAACGTAGAATATGTTCCTTCTTATCCAAGATTTGAACATGAACTTCTTCATACATCAAATCTTCCGCTATTTCGTCCGGTTCTAACTCAATAATGTGGTTCGGGTCTTCCACATATTTACGTAACATGGATATGTGAAAAACGTTATGAACACGAGACATACTTGGCGGTAAAGCGAGTCTATAAGGCCATAGTTCCTACTCGATCAAGGATTAAAAATGGGCCAATGAATCGAGGATTGAGCTTTCCTCTCTTTCCAAATCTTGTAACTCCTTTCCATGGAGAAACACGTAACAAGACATGATCTCCTATATCGAATTCCATGTCTTTTCGGTGAAGATCAGCATAACTCTTTTGTCGATCTTGTGAGGTCTTTATACATTGTCGGATCGTTTGAATCTTTTTCGTAGTCATCACGTACCAACTCCCGGCCCCAAAGAACGTTTCTTCACCCCACCTCATCTCAAAGATCTTGGAGAAGCGACACTTTCTTCCATACAACGCCTCGAATGGAGCCATGCCAATACTTTCTTGATAACTGTTGTTGTAGAAAAACTCCACCAATGGTAAGAACTTGTCCCAACTTCCCTTAAAGTCAAGGACACAGAGTCTTAATAAATCTTCAAGAGTTTGAATAGTCATCTCTGATTGTCCGTCCGTTTGAGGATGATATGCCGAACTAAATCATTAATCCGTGCCCATAGCTTTTTACAAACTAACCCAAAATCGTGAAGTAAATCTTGGGTCTCGATTAAAAACTATGGATACTGGCATGCCATGCAATCTTACAACCTCGTTTATGTACATACGAGCAAGACGTTCAAGTGTATAAGTTTCTCGTATTGGTAAAAAGTGAGCAGACTTGGTCAATTATCAATAATGACCCAAATTGCATCTATGCCTTGAGAAACCTTGGGAAGACCAGTAACCAAACCCATGGTAATGTGCTCCCACTTCCATTCTGAAATTTCAAGTGGTTGCAATGGGCCTTTTGGTACTTGATGTTTCGCCTTGACTCGTTGACAAGTTAGACACCTTGAGATAAATAACGCTATCCCTCTCTTCATATTGCCCCACCAAAATGTATGTCGAAGATCATGATCATTTTGGTACTCCCAGGATAGATTGCAAACGGTGTGTTGTGCGCCTCCATCATGATTTTATACTTTAAATCAGGGTCATTAGGAACACAAAGTCTGGAGTTGACTCGAAGTATACCTTCTTCATCGATTCTTGCTTTCGGCATAACACCTTCTTGCACTTTCTTTCTCATATGCATCAGCTCCAGGTCTGTAGTTTGAGCATCTTTAACTTTATCAATTAAAGTCGGTTCTACGCGTATATTCGCCATCATCACATGGGTCCCTGGAGTCTTTATCTCAATCTCCATGCTTTGCAAGTCACATAAAATGGGCCTTTACGTTGACAATATTGCACTTGTACCCGCATATGATCTTCTACTCAATGCGTCAATTACCACGTTCGCTTTTCCAGGATGGTATTGTATGGTATGATCATAATCTTTCAACAGTTCAAGCCAACGTCGTTCTCGCATGTTGAGTTCCTTTTGAGTGAAGAAATATTTGAGGCTTTTATGATCCGTAAAGATCTCCACTTTCTCCTATACAAGTAATGCCTCCAAATTTTAAGTGTAAAAAACAATATTTGCTTAACTCTAGATCATGAGTGGGATAATTCCTCTCATATTCTTTGAGTTGTCGTGAGGCATAGGCTATGACTTTCCCATGTTGCATGAGAACACATCCCAACCCTTTGCAGAAGCATCATTTGTAGATGGCAAATCCTCCGAGCGGATGGTATTGTCGAGCAGTCTTTGAAATGAGTCTCCTCTTGAGTTCTTGAAAACTCTTCTCGCATTCCTCGTTCCAACTAAATTTTGTATCTTTCAAAGTCGGTGAGTTAAGGGAGTAGCGATTCGAGAAAACCTTCTACGAATCTCCGATAATAATCGGCTAAGCGAGAAAGCTACGTCTTTGATCCATCGATTTAGGTTGCTCCCGACTTTGAATATCTTCAATCTTTCTTTGGGTCAGCAGATATTCCATGACTTGATACCACATGCCCGAGGAATGCTACTTCCTCAAGCCAGAACTCGCATTTCTTTAACTTGGCATAAAGCTTATATTCACGAAGCTTTTGGAGTATCAGCTTCAAGTGTTGCTCATGATCTTCACGACTTTTGGAATAAATAAAGATGTCATCAATAAAGGCGACCACAAAGTGATCCAAATATTCCTTAAATACTCGGTTCATCATATCCATGAAGGCGGCGAGGAGCATTAGTCGATCCAAAAGAAATGACTAGAATTCATAATGCCCGTCTTAGGAGTTCGAAAGCCGTCTTTGGAATGTCATCGGTTCTAATCTTCAATTGGTGATATCGGAACGAAGATCAATCTTTGAAAAGAATTTGGCGCCGCTGACCGGGTCAAACAGGTCATTAATACGTGACAATGGGTACTATTTTTTATGGTGACATGATTGACTCCGATAATCAATACAAAGTCGCATACTCCCATCTTTCTTCTTCACGAATAGAACGAGGAGCACCCCGAGAGAGAAGTCTTAGGGCGAATAAAGCCGATGTCTAACAATTCCTACGAGTTGGGTCTTTAACTCACGAAGTTGAATAGGAGCCATTCGATATGGGGCTTTGGAAATGGATTTTGTCTAGGGTTCAAGGTCGATACAAAATTCAATTTCACGTTCTGAGGGTAGGCAGGGAAGTTCTTCGAGGAATACGTCGGGGAAATTCATTAACAATAAAAAATCATTCAAAAGCGGCGTATTTTTGTTTAGATCCGTGACATGAGCTAAGAAAGCTTGACATCCGTTTTTCAATAAGCGAATAGCTTTATGGCTTGAGATGAGCGATGATTGATTTTAATGGTTTGGTTCTTGAATTCATATAATAGGTTGATTAGGAATATAAAAGCTAACAACCTTACGAAAATAATCAATTTTTGCATGATGAGTAGTTAACCAATCAATTCCTAAAATTACATCAAATGCAAGTATTTTCAATGAAATAAGATCGACAGGTAATGTGAGGGTACCGATTTGAACCAAACAAGACTTATAGACAGTGGATGTAATGAAGGTTTCTCCCAACGGAGTTTCAACAGATAAGTCAAAGTCCAATTTCTCAGGAGTCAAAATTAAACGTTGAGCGCAAGTAGGAGAAATAAAAGAATGAGTAGAGCCAGGTATCAAATAAGGTATAAACTTATTTAGAGTTTATGATAAGCTTTACCGTGATGACCTCGTTCGGGTTCCTTGCGCTACGGGAGGTCACGACAAACGCGCTCTCCTTGCACTTCTTTTGGCTTTGACTTTTTCGAGGCGTCTTTTGGTGCCTCCATCTAATTGAAATTGTCTTGATTGAGCGACAAAATCGGGCTAGGTGGCCTTCTCTTCCACAATTATAACATGCTTTGGACGGCATCGCGCAGTTTGGACTGATGTGTCCTTCCCCTCTGCATTTGAAACATATGATAGGTGGTTGTTCTCCTTCCTTAACCACGGGTGCTGGTGCTGACGTCTTTCCATCATTGTTGAATCTCCTCTTCTTGAAATGTCCATTCTTATTATTTTGGCCATGATTACCACCGAAGTGGTTACCATTTCTGGCATGTTTATTTCCTCCACGCTTATTGTCACCGCTTCGATAACTGTTATCACTGGTATTATCATTTTACCGGCGGTCCAAAAGAGTTGGAAAAGTGGTTCCAAGAGCTTGGAACCGCCAAAGAGAAGGTGACCAAACTTCATTTCTATTTTCATGATTTACGTGGTATTACTTCTGTTGCCGTGGCCTCTGCCAACTCTAGTTTTACTTCACCAACCTTCTTTGGTATCACCAATGTTATGGATGATCCATTAACGGCTGGGCCCGAGTTCACTTCAAAGCCCGTGGGCCGAGCCCAAGGGTTGTATGCGTTATCCTCTATGGAGGAGCTGAGTTTGCTTTGTGTAATGAACTTTGTGTTCACAGATAAGAAGTACAACGGTAGCACTCTAACCATTCTGGGTTATAACCCCATTCTTCGTCCAAGTCGGGAACTGCCGGTCATTGGCGGGACAGGTGTTTTCCGGTTGGCACGCGGGGTTGCGCTATTGAAATACATTTATTTTGATGTTCCTGGTGGAAATGCTACCGTCGAGTACAATGTTATAGTTTAGCATTACTAATGTTTCATTTATATGGATGATGATAAATTTGGCTATTTATATTTTTACTTTCCATTAGGATTTGCGTGTAACTTTTAAGCATTATTGCTCAAGTTTGGTGTCGCCACTCGCCAAACTATAACCAATTTATATTGCAAAGCTTTAGCAGAAGCCAATAGCCGGTTTATATAATTGGAAGATTAAATAAGGCAGCATGCATGATATATTCCTAGCAAGCTTATTATGTTATTATGATATACAAGCTTGCAGCTAGTGCTTCGCAGATTTCTTATACGTTTTTTCTTTTTTCTTTTTTTCTTTTTTTTTTGATCACCTTTTGAATCATTTGTGTTGGGTCGTAATGTGACACCCTAAAATACGTCCAATCCATCCAACCTATTCTGAGTCGCCAAATACATGGTACAGAAAACAACTACAACTTTATTACTACAATTGTCGTGCAAAATACAACAACACGATTATCTTTGTGAGTTTTGATACAAATATATCTAACTTGTGACTCATGTCCCAACCTTAGATAGCACGTCACAATAGCACCTTACATAAAGGTACAATCAATAACTGTTTTTAGAAATTAAAATCTTTAGAAAGTGCTCAAGAAAACCTTCGTACATGGGAGGCCATGCGTCTAGGTTATGATAGATATCATATGCCCACAGAATTATCCTTGGTTGACCCAATAGACCCCAAAGAAAAATGAGAAGATTAAAATCATCTTCCTTCCTATAATGAGTCTTCTCTTGACATATAATTATCTCCATTGTCTCCAAGTGAGAATTATATTTCAAATAAACTCCAAGATCATATAGGTAGTGCTTGTAGATATACTCAGCAAGTGGATGTACACAACCCTGTCTTATGATAACACGAGGTTGTATGTCATTAGACATCTTCTTGTATGATAGTGACAAACCACACTTCCAAAGTTGGGTTCACCTCAACCTATTCGGTTCACCAAAATTAAATATTAAATGACGTATACAATACGATATATTTTTCTAAAGTTCTTAATAAAATTATTTCCATACTATTTAGGGAGAACCTCAATGACTATAAACCACCGATTCTATTCCCCTGTTATCCTCGCTCGACCCAAATTTACACTCTTATTACACGAAAGGAATCGTGAAGCAAAAGGGTGAAGCACAACTAGCTTCGAAGAAAGAATATCATGACTAAAGATAATTAAATTATCAATAGCCTTCATCAATAATAAATCAGAGATTTAGAACATATGGTAGATGATAAAAAATTTCAACCATAGTTGCAGCGGAACGAGCAATCCATTAGAAGAGTCAAATAGACTATAAAATCTATTATCCTCTCCATATTAAAAGTCCACCAATAATGTTTTATCCCTGTAACATCAATCAACAGTTCCTTTCCACAATCATATGAATAACTCATAATCATAATTGTGATTCTAAATTTCTATTCTCATCCAGGATGAAGATCATTTTCATCACCTGTCTTTACCTGAAATATCAAAGATCATAGTTATACCAAATCACAGTTCCTGTTTATAATCATACTAATAAATTCATCTTTGCACTACGGGCCAAAGATATTCATTATCATTTTATCTTTGCACTACATGGTAAAGATATTTAACAACTGATCATCTTTGCACTACATGCCAAAGATATTCAACAACAGGTCATCTTTGCATTACGGGCCAAAGATATTGATCAATAGGTCATCTTTGCACTACGGGCCAAAGATATTCATATCTCAAAGAAATACATAATCATTTCAGAATTTATATAAACCATAATTACAACCATGTTGATCAATTCACCTTTGCACTTAAGCTAAAAATATTCATTTGTAAATTCAATGGTCATGATCATACCAGTCAACGATTCAACTTTGCACTACTGGCCAAAAAAAACCCATAGTCACGATCATACCAATAACCTACTCATCTTTACACTCAAGTCAAAGAGAAATATCATCTTAAGGGTTATAAGAATGTTATATATGATAATAAAAACAATATAATCAACATATAGATTTAATCTCAAGAGTAAAATTCATAAATCAATGATAATTTGGTCAGAAAAAGAAACCAATTTTGTTGTGAATAGTAACTCGTGAATAGTAACTCATGAATAGTAACCCCGACACGAAAAAGGTAGAAATTCCACAATAAAATCCATACAAATATTTCGGTATAATAATATTGAAAGAATAACATTTCTTAAACTTATAAACAATTTATTCCAATTATTTACACTTTAATAACTAATGCATTTAATCATCCTAAAATGCCAAACTCATAAGATTTCATCACTAATAACCAAAATCCTAATCAAAAATCTGCATATACATCATATAGGACTCTCAAGCCATAAAATCCTATTTTCCAATTTTCTTGCTTCACATAACATATTTAATTCATTTACTCATAACTAATCCATTTTCATAAAAAATACCAAATCAGTTCCAAAAATATATCTTTTCTGAAATTTAGCATAATATAGTCTCATATTGAACATATATTTTTCTCAGAATTTTTAAAATTCATTTAATATTTTTCATATGACTAAAACTGCCGAATATTTAGACAATTATCATAAATTATACTTTTGTCCAAAAATTCTGAAATTTACAGAATATACTGATGTTATATAGATGTACTTCCAATAAAAATTTCACCAATTTTGGAGCTAACCACGAGGAGTTATAAGGGTTTTCTTTTAAAATAGTTTTTTCTCATAAAATTCATAACTCTCAATCTATACATCCAAAAATCATAATTTTTTTACACAATCAATAAAACTCATCAAATTATCATTTTAAATTTTTCCAGAATTTTTGAGGGTTTGAAAAGTTACAAAACATGAAAACATAACAACCCTTAAAATCCCTTACCTCAAAAGAGCAGTACTTCTGACTGGAATATCGGATGAAAAGTCGAAGGAACCTTGCACCGAATAGCAACTCTCAAAGTGTCTAAATACTCATAAAAATACGCTCGATAATATTGAGAGAGAAAATTTATGTTTCCGGTGTGATTTTCAATTCTAACATAAGCACCTATTTATAGAGGGGGCTTTCCGATAAAGATTTCTCCTTACTGGCGCGCAATTAGATTATCTAACCTCTCCTTGACAGAACTTTCTAGACATTGCCAACAATGCTATCTAATAATATTATTCAAATAATATGAATTATTGATATGATAATGGAAAATACTGTGCAATGACAATTATTAAAACAACAATAATATAAACTATCAACGCAACAATTATTGAATCAATAAAATAAAATATTGAACAGTAATCACTATAACAATTATTGACTAGTACCTTCTTACGTAAGGATCAATAATTCAAAAATCTACTGTAATAATCGCAGGTGCCATTCGGCAACAACAACGCGACATTCTTGTATTTTAACCACCGAGCAATCCAACAACATTACTTGAGTAATCATTACGCCGTTATTTATAAAAACTCAAACTTGTCGTTTTTCTTCATCAAGCGGTTATTACATTATAGGCCCTAAATGATCATGTAGGTAAATGCACGGATATTCCCGATAAAAAGAATATTCCACGACCAAACAAATATTCCCCGACAACAATGAGTATTTTATAACCACTTGCGTATTTTGAAAATTTTACATATATCACCCTTAACTTTAACTTGTTATCAATTTAACCATTTACCAAATAATAATTATAAGAAAAATTGAATATTTCATAAAATTCGGGGTCTTACAATCTCCCCTCCTTATGAAATTTCGTCCCCAAAATTTACGTACCTGGTATTTCAAAGAGTTAAGAACACCTTGCTTTCATTTCAGATTCCATCTTCCATGTCATCATGATTTCTCCATTGCTCATCTCCTGTATTTCAGATATCATTCAAGAATACAGCTTCAAAACAAGGGTTAATTGAACAAATTAACATATCACATAATATCCCGATATTATGACTGACCAATAAATAAGCTTAGGTAGGACATACTAACGAAGAATTTACTCATCTCTCCACTCCTTGTCCTAATCCCGGATTTCCGTCAGAGATCATATCCCTAAGCTTTGATACCAACTGTGACGCCCCCAAAATAGGTCCAATCCATCCAACCTATTCTGAGTCACCAAATACATGGTACAAAAAACAACTACAACTTTATTACTACAATTGTCGTGCAAAATACAACAACACGTATGCTGTGAGTTTGATACAAATATAAACCAACTGTGACTTATGTCCCAACCTTAGATAGCACGTCACAATGGCACCTTACATAAAGGTACAATCAATAACTGTTTTTAGAAATTAAAATCTTTGGAAAGTGCTCAAGAAAACCTTCGTACATGGGAGGCCATGCGTCAAGGTTATGATAGATATCATATGCCCACAGAATTATCCTTGGTTAACCCAATAGACCCCAAAGAAAAATGAGAAGATTACTATCATCTTCCTTCCTATGGTGAGTCTTCTCTTGACATATAATTATCTCCATTGTCTCCAAGTGAGAATTATATTTCAAATAAACTCCAAGATCATATAGGTAGTGCTCGTAAATATACTTAGCAAGTGGATGTGCACAACCCTGTCTTATGATAACACGAGGTTGTATGTCATTAGACATCTTGTATGATAGTGACAAAACACACTTCCAAAATTGGGTTCACCTCAACCTATTCGGTTCACCAAAATTAAATATCAAATGACGTATACAATACGATACACTTATCTAAAGTTCTTAATAAAATTATTTCCATACTATTTAGGGTGAACCTCAACAGCTATAAACCACTGTTCTATTCCCCTGTTATCCCCGCTCGACCCAACTACACTCTTATTACCTGAAAGGAATCGTGAAGCAAAAAGGTGAGCACAACTAGCTCAGTAAAGAATATCATGACTAAAGATAATTAAATTATAAATAGCCTTCATCAGTAATAAATTAGAGATTTAGAACATATGGTAAATGATAAAACTTTTCAACCATAG
This sequence comes from Panax ginseng, assembly GCA_020205605.1. Lineage (NCBI taxonomy): Eukaryota > Viridiplantae > Streptophyta > Magnoliopsida > Apiales > Araliaceae > Panax > Panax ginseng. The sequence goes on along the minus strand of CM035133.1, from coordinate 1,647,436 downwards.
TTGCAGCGGAATGAGCAATCCATTAGAAGAGTCAAATAGACTATAAAATCTATTATCTTCTCCACATTAAAAGTCCACCAATAATGTTTTATCCCTGTAACATCAATCAACAGTTCCTTTCCACAATCATATGAATAACTCATAATCATAATTATGATTCTAAATTCCTATTCTCATCCAGAACGAAGATCATTTTCATCACCTGTCTTTACCTGAAACATCAAAGATCATGGTTATACTGTGACGCCCCCAAAATAGGTATACATCACCCATTCTGAGTTGTCAAATACATTGTACAGAAATAACTACAACTTTATTATTACAACATATAAACTGTGAGTTTAAATATAGATATTACCATCTAGACAATATCCACACGCAAATAAATCCCCATCATAATTATTTATACATTATTTTACAAAAATGGTGAGGACTACTAAACAACTCTCTCTAGAACCTTCATTTCCATACCCCGAACTAAGACTTTCATTACATTCTCGCCTCCCCGAGAAGAAAAATAGAACAAAAAGGAAAATGGTGAGCTCAACTAGCCCACTAAAAAGAATATTATGACTAAGATAATATACAACAAATTATCGTTAGTCTTCAACAGAAAAAAAATCGAGAGAATACATTAAACAACAAGTTTTATATCAATATTCACAATGAAAATAATAATTCATAGAAGAGTTACGTAGAGGATGAAATCTTCTAATATCTATGAATTTAACAAATCCATCATCATTATTTTATCCTCAGTAACATCAATCAATATTCATCTTGAATCAAATATTCATCTTTGCACCATGTGCCAAAGATATTCATCAATCGGTCATGTTCATCTAAACACTGCTCATCTTTGCACCACGGGCCAAACATATTCATCAAGAAATCATTCATCTTTGCACTACTGGCCAAAGATATTCCATTATATCATCATTTAAGACCGAGGATGATAAAAAAAATATTTTAAAGAAAACGAATCCGATTGAAGCAAAAGAACAAATATTAAAGATTCGTATTTTTAAACAATTCCCATTCAAAAATACTTCATAACCAATCATAGTGGGGTAAAATTCAAGAATGATCAAAATATGGATACAATCAAAGCTAGTATCCGTAATAGATATTTTGGACAAAAGAAGAAATTTCATTTTTAAATTGAATAAGTGTCGATTCGTGAATAAATTTAGATTATCGTGAATAAGTAACTCACACACAAAAGATAGAAATTTCACAAAAACATCATCACGCCGCCGTGAATAGTATCGTGAATAGTAACTCATGAATAGTACCTCCGACATGAAAAAGTTCCAAATTTGATAAAAGTTTCAACCAATATTTCTAAGATAATGATATTGAAGAAATAATATCATTTATGAAGAAAATAACATCCCTTACCTCACAAAAGACAAAGACTTTTTAGTTGAAAAATCGGATATAGGCTATGACTTGAACTTGCACCGTATAACAACCCTCAAAGTATACTCACAAGAATACACTCAATATATAGAGAGAAATAGAGAGAAAACTTCAGGTTTTGGTGTGATTTTCAATTCTAACCTAAGCACCCTATTTATAAGAAAATGCTTAGAACATTCAAAAGTAGAAAATTAAATATAATATTAATATATATTATAAATTTTCCTTAGCCCACTTTTTGGTCAAAAACACCGACCACACATGTTAATGATGTCCAAAAATAAAAACATTTTTCTAAAAAAAATAATTTAAACTCCAAAAATCAATTACCCGATATAACTTGAAACTTCAATAATTCACAATAAATAGCTCTTTTTATGAAAATTGAATCTCGTGACTTTTTTATAGAAAATTCAATTCTCTACAACTTTGCGAAAAAAAAGTTTTTCCAAATTCAAAAGCAGAAATTGACCAAATCCACAAACCAAGCGATTTTACAAAGTATAATCAAATTTTGGACAATAATTGTGTCCACCAACACACAAAACATGTGTTAAACATTTAATGCCACAAAATACTCTTCCTCCTCATATACTCATATATTCCACATTCATTTGTAAAAATATCACCATTAATATATTATTAAAATAATATATTTAAAAGAATTATTTTATCGGAAAAAGATAAAATATTAATTTTCAATAATTGTCACATTAAAAATTTTCTCCATCTATATCCTCATAAAATCAATATTTTCCACATCATATAAATTAATAATTAATTATTCATAAATAATATTACAGAATCACATTATTAACAACCAGGCAGTTCCCAGGATAGAGGGGGCTTTCCAATAAGGATCTCTCCTCTTGGCGCCGCAATTTATAACCAAACTCTCTCCTTAGATGTAACTTTCTAGACATTGCTAATAATGTTATCTAATAATATTATTCAGATAATATGAATTATTGCTCCGATAATAGAAAATACTGTGCAGTGACAATTATTAAAACAACAGTAATATAAAATATCAACGCAAAGAATTATTGAATCAATAAAATATTGAACAAGAATTCATCGTAACAATTATTGAGTAGTGCCTTCACGTAAGAATCAATAATAATTGGTGCAATCGATAACAACGTAGACATTGTGTTTTAACCACCGGGTATTCCAACAAAGATTGACAAGAATAACCACGCCGTTATTTATAAACAACTTATTCTTGTCATTTTCTTCCTCCAATCGCTTTCAAGTTATGGGGCCCACACACGGTCGCTACCATCGCATTTACGATATTCCCGACAATAAGAATATTCCACAAATATGTTATAACCACCTGCTTATTTAAAATATTTGCGTATTTTACCCATAACTATCCATATTAATCACATCAACCCTTACTATTCAAAATAATAATTAGAGGAAATTAAATTTCATTTATTAATAATTTGGGGTCTTACAACCTCCCCTCCTTATGAAATTTCGTCCTCAAAATTGACGACGACGCACGGTGTTTCAAAAGATGAGGATACCTCGCTTTCATTTCGTTTCTAACTCCCGTGTCATTTCTCTATATAGCATGGTTTCTCCACAAAACTTTAACTTGTGGTATGATCTTCGTCGTAGGACATGCTCCTTCCCATCCAAGATCTTGGTGGTATACTCCTCGTGACGTTAAATCTTTCGCTATCTCTCGTCCGGTTCTAACTCAATAATGTGGTTTGGGTCATCCACATATTTACGTGTAACATCGATATACTAAAACGTTATGAACACGTCATACTTGGCGGTAAAACGAGTCTATAGGCCACAGTTCCTATTCGATCTAGGATTTCAAATAGACCAATAAATCGAAGGTTTGAGCTTTCCTCACATCGCCAATTCTCGCTTTTGGAATAACAACTTCTTGCACCTCCTTCTTCATATTCATCAGCTCCGTGTGTAGCACGAAGCGATTTAACTTTATCGATAAAAGTCGATTATACTCGTATATCATCACGTGGGTACCTAGAGTTTTCATCTCCATCTCTAATATTTGTAAGTTATACGAAATGAGTCTTTGACAATATCGTACGCGTACTCGTATACGATCTTTTACTCAACACGTCAGCTACCACGTTCGCTTTTCCAGGATGGTATGGTCAGAACATGTGCCGAAATGAGTCTCCTATTGAGTTCTTCGAAGCTCTTTCCACATTCCTTGCTCCATTCGAATTTTGTATCTCTACGAGTCAACTGCGCTAATGGAATAGCGATTCGAGAAAATCTTTCCACAAAATCTTTGATAATAACCAGCTAAGCATAGAAAGCTACGTATTTCGATTACTGATTTAGGTTGCTCTCAACTGTGACTCATATCCCAATCTTGGATAGACGCCACAATGACACCTATCGGTTTACTATCAAGACAAATATGGGCGCCCCTACGGAGATGCGGCGGTGCATTCCACAAAGGAAGTCACCAGATAAAGGCTCGGTACCAAATTTATAGTTAGATTTTTAACTCACGAAGTTCAATAGAGCCATTCGATATGAGATTTTAGAAGTGGATTTTGTACGGATTCAAAGATGATACAAAATTCAATATCACGCCTCGGAAGTAGGCCAAGAAATTCTTTCAGAAATACGTCGTGGATTTTACCAACAATGTAAATATCATTCAAATCGGCGACGTTTTTTGTTCAAGTCCATGACATGGGCTAAGAAAGCTTGACATCCATTTTTTTCAATAAACGAATGACTTTATGGCTTGATATGAAAGTGTTTGACTTCAATGGTTTGGTTGCTTGAATTGAATAACAAAGTTGCTTAGGAATATGAAAACTAACAACCTTACGAAAGCAATCAATTTTGGCATGATGAGTAGTTAATCAATCAATCCCCAAAATCACATCAAAAGCAAGTATCTTTAAAGAAATAAGGTCAACAGGTAATGTGATGGTGCCAACTTGAATCAAGCAAGATTTCTAAACAACGGATGTAATGAAAGTTTCTCCTAACGGAGTCTCCATAGATAAGTTCAAAGTCTAATTTCTCAGTAGTCAAGTTCAAACGTTGAGCGCAAGCAAGAGAGATAAAAGAATGGGTAGTACTTAAGATCAAGTAAGGTATAAACTTCGCAAGAATTTATAAATAGCTAACCCGTGATCACCTCGTTTGGGTTCCTCAATTTTGACTACCACAACAAACGCTTCTTCCAAGAACCGTTGACTTTGACTTTTAGAGGGACGATCTTTTGAGTCACCGTCCCCATTGAACTAGGTTTCTTTACCATACAATCTCGAGCGATATGTCCTTCCTTTCCATAATTATAGCATACCTTGAACTGTCAGGCGGTTTTGATCGATATGTCCCTCTTTCCCGCATTTATAGCATATGACCGGTGGTCGTTCTCCTCCCTTAGAACCAGTTACTTTCGCTTAAGACTGCTGTCGTCTTCACATGGTCGTTGTTAAATCTCCTCTTTTTAAAATCTCCTCCTGACTCGCTTCTTCTATTTTCATAGTCATGATTACCACCAGAGTGGTTACCATTTTTGTCCGTCTTTTTCTTTCTCCGCTGGTTATCGTTGTTTTGTTGACTGCTATCCCCGGTATGATCCTGGTTGTGGTCCCTCGGTTGACCGTACTCGTTATCTCGCTCTAATAATTGAGCCCTGTTTAAAACATTTGAATAGAGAGAAAATTTATGAGAAATGAGATACTGACGTATGCCGGGTTTCAAACCTCTCAGAAACATCCGCGTCATTCGTTCCTCATTCTCCACCAAATGAGGTGCAAACCTGGATAACTCATGAACTTCACCTCGTCTTTGGGACACCGCCATGTTATTCTCGCTCGCCTAATAAACTCCACTTTCTTCATATGAAGAACACTTTCGAGGAAAGTATTTTTCATTGAAAAGTTTCAAACGTTTCCCAAGATATGCTAAGGCGGCGGAAGTGGGTCCGTTTCACAGACTCCCACCCAAGAGTCTGCCTCACCACGGAACATAAAGGTGGCGAATGGAACCTTCTGTTTCTCTCCGTGCATCCCAAGACATCGAATATCTTGGTAATTTGCTTGACCCATGTTTCCGCCATGATCGGATCCGGCTTTCCCTTAAATTCGGTGTTCCAACTCTTTGAACTACTTGGTTGTGATAACCCGCGAATTGATATCATTTCTCCTCGTATTTTGAACACGAGTCTCCTCAAATCGATTTTGCATGAAGCGCAAAAAGCTTATAAACATCCCCTCGTTCATCATCATCGCCATTGGGTGTTGTTCACGGGAGGAACATTGCCACTGTCGCGACGCTCTCCTCGTTGGTGATTACTGGCGTCTCCACTGGCCTCATTTCCAATGTTAATATTCTCATCGACATTCTCAAATCATCCGTCATAAAACAAGGGTTAATTAAGAAATCAATATATCACATAATATCCCTATATATTGACCAACTAACAAATAAGCTTAGGTAGGACACACTAGCGAAGGATTTACTAAATCTCTCCCTCCTAGTTCTATTTCCCGATCTCCGCCAGAGATCATATCCCTAAGCTCGATACCAACCGTGGACGCCCCAAAAATAGGTATACATCACCCATTCGAAGTTGTCAAATACATGGTACGTAAACAACTACAACTTTATTATTACAACATATAAACTGTGAGTTTAAATACAAATATTATCTTCTAGACAATATCTATACTCAAATAAATCCTCATCATAATTATTGATACATTATTTTACAAAATGGTGAGGACTACTAAACAAATCTCTCTAGAACCTTCATTCCATACCCGACTAGTACTCGTTATATTCTCGTCTCCGAGAAGAAAAATGGAACAAAAGAAAAGGGTGAGCTCAACTAGCCCACTAAAGAATATTATGACTAAGATAATATACAACAAATTATCGTTAGTCTTCAACAGGAAAAATCGAGAGAATACATTAAACAACAAGTTTTAAATCAATATTTGCAATGAAAATAATAATTCATAGAAGAGTTACGTAGAGGATGAAATCTACTAATATCTATGAATTTAACGATCCATCATCATTATTTTATCCATGTAACATCAATCAATATTCATCTTGAATCAAATATTCATCTTTGCACCACGTGCCAAAGATATTCATCATCGGTCATGTTCATCTAAACACTGTTCATCTTTGCACCACGTGCCAAAGATATTCATCAAGAAATCATTCATCTGCACTACATGTGCCAAAGATATTCAATAATATCATCATTTAAGACCGAGGATGATAAAAAAAATATTTTAAAGAAAACGAATCCAGTGAAACAAAAGAACAAGTATTAAAGATTCGTATTTAAAACAATTCATGTTCAAAAATACCTTCATAAACAATCATAGTGGGGGTAAAATTCAAGAATGATCAAAACATGGATACAATCAAAGCTAGTATCCAATAGATATTTTGGACAAAAGAAAGGAAAATTTTATTGAATAAAGGTGATTCGTGAATAAGGTCAGATTCATGAATAGTGAATATCAGATAACACAAAAGATAGAAAACATCATCACGCCGTGAATAGTATCGTGAATAGTAACTCGAGCACAAAAAGTTCCAAATTTGATTAAAAGTTCAAACCAATATTTCTAAGATAATGATATTGAAGAAATAATATCATATATGAAGAAAATAACATCCCTTACCTCACAAGCGGATACAGATTTGAATTGAAAACCTGGATAAGGCTATCAACTTGAACTTGCACCGTATAACAACCCTCAAAGTATACTCACAAGAATACACTCAATATATCGAGAGAGAAATAGAGAAAACTTCAATTTTTGGTGTGATTTTCAATTCTAACCTAAGACCCTATTTATAGAAAATGCTTAGAACACCAAAGTAGAAAAATTAAATATAATATTAATATATATTATAAATTTTCCTTAGCCCACCTTTTGATCAAAAACACATTGACACATGTTAATGATGTCCACTAATTGTACAAAAACATTTTTTCTCAAAATAATTAACTAAAACTCCAAAAATTAATTCACATTTGATAACCGAAACTTCAATAATTCACAATAAATAGCTCTTTATATGAAAATTCAATCTCGCATGATTTTTTATAGAAAATTCAATTCTCTACAACTTTGCAGAAGAAAGTTTTTCCAAATTCCAAACAGAAATTGACCGAAATCCACAAACGGGCGATTTTACAAGTTATAATCAAATTTCGGTCAATAATTGTGTCCACCAACACACAAAACATGTGTTAAACATTTAATGCCACAAAAATACTCTTCCTCCTCATATACTCATATATTCCACATTCATTGTAAAAATATCACCATTAATATATTATTAAAATAATATATTTAAATGAATTATTTTATCAGAAAAAGATAAAATATTAATTTTCAACAATTGTCACATTAAAAATTTTCTCCATCTATATCCTCATAAAATCAATATTTTTCTCATCATATAAATCAATAATTAATTATTCACAAATAATATTACAAAATCACATTATTGACAACTGAGCAGCGGTTCTGGGATAGAGGGGCTTTCCAATAAGGATCTCTCCTTCTTGGCGCCAAGCAATTAGATGACCAAACCTCTCCTTAGACAGAACTTTCTAGACATTGCTAATAATGTTATCTAATAATATTATTCAGATAATATGAATTATTGCTCCGATAATAGAAAATACTGTGCAGTGACAATTATTAAAACAACAGTAATATAAAATATCAACGCAAAGAATTATTGAATCAATAAAAAATATTGAATAAGAATTCATCGTAACAATTATTGAGTAGTGCCTTCTCACGTAAGAATCAATAATTGGTGCAAATTCTTTGCAATGTATTATTGTGTTTTAACCTACCGGTATTCCAACAAGAGATTGGTAAGAATAAACACGCCGTTATTTATAAACAACTTATTCTTGTCATTTTCTTCCTCCAATCGCTTTCCGTTATGGGGCCCACACATGGCTGCGCCGTCGTACGAATATTCCCCGACAATAAGAATATTCCACAAATATTTTATAACCACCTACTTATTTGAAATATTTGCGTATTTTACCCATAACTATCCATATTAATCACATCAACCCTTACTATTCAAAATAATAATTAGAGAAAATTAAATTTCATTTATTAATAATTTGGGGTCTTACAACCTCCCCTCCTTATGAAATTTCGTCCTCGAAATTGACGACGCACACGGTGTTTCAAAAGATGATGATACCTCGCTTTCATTTCGCTTTTTAACTCCCGTGTCATTTCCTCTATAGCATGGTTTCTCCACAAAACTTTAACTTGTGGTATGGTCTTCGTGCGTAGGACATGCTCCTTCCCATCCAAGATCTTGACAGGTACCTCCTCGTACGTTAAATCTTCTGCTATCTCATCTGGTTCTAACTCAATAATGTGGTTCGGGTCATCCACATATTTACGTAACATCGATACACAAAAAACGTTATGAACACGCGTCATACTTGGCGGTAAAACGAGTCTATAGGCCACAGTTCCTATTCGATCTAGGATTTCAAATAGACCAATAAATCGAAGGTTTGAGCTTTCCTCACATCGCCAATTCTCGCTTTTGGAATAACAACTTCTTGCACCTCCTTCTTCATATTCATCAGCTCCGGTGTGTAGCCTGAGCGATTTAACTTTATCGATAAAAGTCGATTATACTCGTATATCATCACGTGAGTACCTAGAGTTTTCATCTTCATCTCTAATATTTGTAAGTTATACGAAATGAGTCTTTGACAATATCGTACTCGTACTCGTATACGATCTTTTACTCAACACGTCAGCTACCACGTTCGCTTTTCCAGGATGGTATGGTCAGAACATGTGCCGAAATGAGTCTCCTATTGAGTTCTTCGAAGCTCTTTCCACATTCCTTGCTCCATTCGAATTTTGTATCTCTACGAGTCAACTGCGTTAATGGAATAGCGATTCGAGAAAATCTTTCCACAAAATCTTCGATAATAACCAGCTAAGCATAGAAAGCTACGTATTTCGACATCGATTTAGGTTGCTCTCAATCGTGACTCATATCCCAATCTTGGATAGACGTCACAATGACACCTATCGATTTACTACTCAAGACAAATATGGCGTCCCTACGAGAGTAAAAGCGGTGCATTCCACAAAGGAAGTCACCGGATAAAGACTCGGGTACCAAATTCTATAGTTAGATTTTTAACTCCTCGAAGTTCAATAGAGCCATTCGATATGAGATTTTAGAAGTGGGTTTTTGTCTGATGGGATTTAAAGATGATACAAAATTCAATATCACGCCTCGGAAGTAGGCAAGAAATTCTTGAAATACGCCGTGGATTTTACCAACAATGAAATATCATTCAAATCGGCGTATTTTTGTTCAAGTCCATGACATGGGCTAAGAAAGCTCGACATCCATTTTTTCAATAAACGAATGACTTTATGGCTTGATATGAAAGTGTTTGACTTCAATGGTTTGGTTGCTTGAATTGAATAACAAAGTTGCTTAGGAATATAAAAACTAACAACCTTACGAAACAATCAATTTTGGCATGATGAGTAGTTAATCAATCAATCCCCAAAATCACATCAAAAGCAAGTATCTTTAAAGAAATAAGGTCAACGGGTAATGTGATGGTGCCAACTTGAATCAAGCAAGATTTCTAAACAACGGATGTAATGAAAGTTTCTCTAACTGAGTCTCCATAGATAGGTCAAAGTCTAATTTCTCCGTAGTCAAGTTCAAACGTTGAGCGCAAGCAAAGAGATAAAAGAATGGGTAAGACCAGTATCAAGTAAGGTATAAACTTCGCAAGAATTTATAAATAACTAACCCGTGATCACCTCGTTTGGGTTCCTCAATTTTGACCGATCCACAACAAACGCTTCTTCCAAGAACCGTTGACTTTGACTTTTATAGGGACGATCTTTTGAGTCACCGCCCCCATTGAACTAGTTTTTTTGCTACCATACAATCTCGAGCGATATGTCCTTCCTTTCCATAATTATAGCATACCTTGAACTGTTGTGGAATAGTTTGGACCGATATGTCCCTCTTTCCGCATTTATAAAGATATGACCGGTGGTCGTTCTCCTCCCTTAGAACCGATTCTTCGCTTAAGACCTGTCGTCTTCACATGGTCGTTGTTAAATCTCCTCTTTAAAATCTCCTCGACTCGCTTCTTCTATTTTTATAGTCATGATTACCACAGAGTGGTTACCATTTTTGTCCATCTTTTTCTTTCTCCGATGGTTATCGTTGTTTTGTTGATCGCTATCCCGTAGATGATCCTCGGTTGTGGTCCCTCGGTTGACCGTACTACTCGTTATCTCGCTTCTAATAATTGAGCCCTCATTTTAAAACATTTGAATAGAGAGAAAATTTATGAGAAATGAGATATTCGACGTACGCCGGGTTTCAAACCTCTCGAAACATCGCGTCATTCGTTCCTCATTCTCCACCAAATGAGGTGCAAACACGGATAACTCCGCATGAACTTCACCTCGACCGGGACACCGTCATGTTATTCTCGCTCCGGTCTAATAAACTCCACTTCCTTCATATGAAGAACACTTTCGTGAAAGTATTTTTCATTGAAAAGTTTTGAAACGCTTCCCAAGACATGCTTTAAGTGCGGGCGGTGGGTCCGTTTCACTGACTCCCACCAAGAGTCGCCGCTTCGCCACGGAACATAAAGGTGGCGAATGGAACCTTCGTTCCTCCTCCGTGCATCCCAAGACATCGAATATCTTGGTAATTTGCTTGACCCATGTTTCCGCCATGATCGATTCGGCTTTTCCTTAAATTCGGTGGTCCCAACTCTTTGAACTACTTGGTTTGTGATAACCCGCATGAATTGATATCATTTCCTCCTCAGTATTTTGAACACGAGTCTCCTCGTCGATTTTGCATGAACTGCAAAAAGCTTCTAAACATCCCTCGTTCATCATCGCGCTCGGTGGTGTTGTTCACAGGAGGAACATTGCCGACTGTTGCACGCTTCTCTCTCGTTGGTGATCTGGCGTCTCCACGGTCTCATTTCCATTTGTTAATATTCTCATCGACATTCTCAAATCATCGTCATAAAACAAGGGTTAATTAAGGAAATCAATATATCACATAATATCCCTATATCTTGACCAACTAACAAATAAGCTTAGTAGTAGGACACACTAGCGAAGGATTTACTCGTGCTCTCCCTCCTAGTTCTATTCCCCGATCTCCGCCAGAGATCATATCCCTAAGCTCGATACCAACTGTGGACGCCCCCAAAATAGGTATACATCACCCATTACGAGTTGTCAAATACATGGTACAAAAACAACTACAACTTTATTATTACAACATATAAGCTGTGAGTTTAAATACAAATATTATCTTCTAGACAATATCTATACTCAAATAAATCTCCATCATAATTATTGATACATTATTTTACAAAATGGTGAGGACTACTAAACAACTCTCTCTAGAACCTTCATTCCATACCCCTAACTAGTACTTTCGTTACATTCTCGTCTCCTGAGAAGAAAAATGGAACAAAAAGAAAAAGGGTGAGCTCAACTAGCCCACTAAAGAATATTATGACTAAGATAATATACAACAAATTATCGTTAGTCTTCAACAGGGAAAAAATCTGAGAGAATACATTAAACAACAAGTTTTATATCAATATTTGCAGCGGAAAATAATAATTCATAGTAGAGTTACGTAGAGGATGAAATCTACTAATATCTATGAATTTAACAGTCCATCATCATTATTTTATCCATGTAACATCAATCAATATTCATCTTGAATCAAATATTCATCTTTGCACCACGGGCCAAAGATATTCATCGATCTATCATGTTCATCTAAAACACTGTTCATCTTTGCACCACGTGCCAAAGATATTCATCAAGAAATCATTCATCTTTGCACTACTGTGCCAAAGATATTCAATAATATCATCATTTAAGACCGAGGATGATAAAAAAATATTTTAAAGAAAACGAATCCAATTGAAACAAAAGAACAAGTATTAAAGATTCAGATTTTAAACAATTCCCATTCAAAAATACTTCATAAACAATCATAGTGGGGTAAAATTCAAGAATGATAAAAACATGGATACAATCAAAGCTAGTATCCATAATAGATATTTTGGACAAAAAAGAAAAATTTTATTTTTTGCAGTATTCGTGAATAAGTCAGATATCGTGAATAAGTGTCGTATCGTGAATAAGTAACTCAAACACCAAAAGATAGAAATTTCAAAAAACATCATCACGCATCGTGAATAGTACTCGTGAATAGTAACTCATGAATAGTAACTCCAACACAAAAAGTTCCAAATTTGATTAAAATATTCAAACCAATATTTGGCATAATGATATTGAAGAAATAATATCATATATGAAGAAAATAACATCCCTTACCTCACAAAAGACAAGACTTGATTGAAAAACCGGATATAGGCTATGACTTGAACTTGCACCAGTATAACAACCCTCAAAGTATACTCACAAGAATACGCTCAATATATCGAGAGAGAAAAATAGAGAAAACTTGATTTTAGTGTGATTTTCAATTCTAACCTAAGCACCCTATTTATAGGAAAATGCTTAGAACACCAAAGTAGAAAATTGAATATAATATTAATATATATTATAAATTTTCCTTAGCCCACCTTTTGATCAAAAACACCAGCCACACATTGTTAATGATGTGAGCCCAAAAATTGTACAAAAACGCTTTTTCTCAAAATAAATAATTTAAACTCCAAAAATCAATTATTTCGAACTCCAAACTTCAATAATTCACAATAAATAGCCTTTTATCGAAAAATTGAATCTCATGAGTTTTTATAGAAATTCAATTCTCTACAACTTTAAAGAAGAAGTTTTTCAAAATTCCAAAGCAGTAAATTGACCGAAATCCACAAACAGACGATTTTATGTAAAGTATAATCAAATTTGATCAATAATTGTGTCCACCAACACACAAAACATGTGTTAAACATTTAATGCCACAAAATACTCTTCCTCCTCATATACTCATATATTCCACATTCATTGTAAAAATATCACCATTAATATATTATTAAAATAATATATTTAAATGAATTATTTTATCGAGAAAAAGATAAAATATTAATTTTCAACAATTGTCACATTAAAATTTTATCCATCTATATCCTCATAAAATCAATATTTTCTCATCATATAAATCAATAATTAATTATTCATAAATAATATTACGAATCACATTATTATTGACAAACTGCGGTTCCTCGGGATAGAGGGGCTTTCCAATAAGGATCTCTCTCATCGGCGCGCAATTAGATGACCAAACATCTCCTTAGATGAACTTTCTAGACATTGCCAATAATGTTATCTAATAATATTATTCAGATAATATAAATTATTACTCGATAATAAAAAATACTATGCAGTGACAATTATTAAAACAACAAAGTAATATAAAATATCAACGCAAGCAATTATTGAATCAATAAAAAATTTGAATAAGAATCATCGTAACAATTATTGAGTAGTGCTTCTTACGTAAGAATCAATAATTGGTGCAATACCGTGTATATCGTGGCAACAACGCCAGACATCGTGTTTTAAACACCGGTATTCCAACAAGATGACGGTAATAACTACGCCGATTATTTATAAATAACTTATTCTTGTCGTTTTCTTCCTCCAATTTTCTGTTATGGGGCCACACACATGGCTGCTTGGCGCATTTGTACGAATATTCCCCGACAATAAGAATATTCCACAAATATTTTATAACCACCTGCTTATTTGAAATATTTGCGTATTTTACCCATAACTATCCATATTAATCACATCAACCCTTACTATTCAAAATAATAATTAGAGGAAATTAAATTTTATTTATTAATAATTTGGGGTCTTACATTCAAGTCAAAGAGAAATATCATCTTAAGGGTTATAAGAATGTTATATATGATAATAAAAATAATATAATCAACATATAGATTTACTCTCAAGAGTAAGATTCATAAATCAATGATAATTTGGTTAGAAAAAGAAACCAATTTTGTTGTGAATAGTAACTCGTGAATAGTAACTCATGGATAGTAACCCCGACACAAAAAAGGTAGAAATTCCACAATAAAATTCATACCAATATTTCGGTATAATAATATTGAAAGAATAACATTTCTTAAACTTATAAACAATTTATTCCAATTATTTACACTTTAATAACTAATGCATTTAATCATCCTAAAATGCCAAACTCATAAGATTTCATCACTAATAACCAAAACCCTCATCAAAAATCTGCATATACATCATATAGGACTCTCAAGCCATAAAATCCTATTTTCCAATTTTCTTGCTTCACATAACATATTTAATTCATTTACTCATAACTAATCTATTTTCATGAAAAATACCAAATCAGTTCCAAAAATATTTCTTTTCTGGGATTTAGCATAATATAGTCCCATATTGAACATATATTTTTCTCAGAATTTTTAAAATTCATTTACTATTTTCATATATGGCCAAAAGCGCGAATATTTAGACAATTATCATAAATTATATTTTTGTCCAAAAATTCTGAAATTTACAGAATATACTGATGTTATATAGATGTACTCCCAATAAAAATTTCATCAATTTTGGAGCTAACCACAAGGAGTTATAATCTTTTAAAATAGTCTTTTCTCATAAAATTCATAACTCTCAATCTATACATTCAAAAATCATCATTTTTGGAAACAATCAATAAAACTCATCAAATTATCATTTCAAATTTTTTCAGAATTTTTGAGGGTCTGAAAAGTTACGAAACATGAAAAACATAACAACCCTTAAAATCCCTTACCTCAAAAGAAAGTAAAGATTTTGATGGAATATCGGATGAAAAGCAAGAAGGAACCTTTGAATTTAATAGCAACTCTCAAAGTGTCTAAATACTCACAAAAATACGCTCGATAATATTAAGAGAGAAAACTTATATTTCTGGTGTGATTTTCAATTCTAACATAAACACCTATTTATAGGAAAATGCTAGAACGCCAAAAGAGACTAAAATAATAAAATATTAATTTAATTATTTTTCCTCCTACGTACCAACCCATTTTGAAAGCCATCAGCAGCCAAATCTGAAATTTCATGCAGCCCACATGTTTTCAAAAAAAAAAGGGTCCCACCCAATTTTAATAAAAATCATTTTATTTTTTGAAATTTCAACAATTCATAGAAAATAACCCGTTTATCAGAAAAATACGAATTTTATATCCATTTCACACAAAATCGAATTCTCTACAACTTTTCAGAAGAAAGTTTTTCCAAATTCCAGACCGAAAATATCTGAAATCTATAAACGGGTGGTTTTAAACACCGTTTCAACACCTTTTAAAATTCATAACAAATCATGCGTTAATTTTTAACGGTTCAAAATTTGTGGATATATACTCAACATATATATGTATAACATATCCAAAAATCATAACGATCCAACGGTCAAATCAAAATTATAACTCACGCAATAGAGCTTTAAGAACATCGATTTGATCTATTAATACCTCTAATCCGACAAAATACTGATAAAACACCTCCACATTAATTCCTTCATTTATAACCACATAAATAAATCCATCATTTATATCCGCATCAAATAAATATTTCCTTATCATATAAATCAATAATTAATTATTCACAAATAATATTACGTAATCACAATAATGACAACTGTGTGGTTCCTGGAGAAAGAGGGCTTCCGATAAAGATTTCTCTCTTCTTTGGCGTGCAATTAGATTATCTAACCTCTCCTCGATGTAACTTTCTAGACATTGCCAATAATCTTTATCTAATAATATTATTCAAATAATATGAATTATTGATATGATAATGGAAAATACTGTGCAATGACAATTATTGAAACAACAATAATATAAACTATCAACGCAACAATTATTGAATCAATAAAATAAAATATTGAACAGTTATCACTATAACAATTATTGGTAGTGCTTTCACTTACGTAAGAATCAATAATTCAAAAAATCATGTAATCTGGTATCTTCATTGCTGTAACAATGCGTAGACATCGTATTTTAACCACCAGATAATCCAACATGTTGTTAATTCAGTAACCATTACGTCGTTATTTATAAAACTCAAACTTGTCGTTTTCTTCATCCGACAATTATTCTCATTATGGGGCCCATAAATGATCATGGCAGGTCAGCACGGATATTCCCGATAAAAAAATATTCCACGACCAAACAAATATTCCCCGACAACAATGAGTATTTTATAACCACTTGTGTATTTTGAAAATTTTACATATATCACCCTTAACTTTAACTTGTTATCAATTTAACCATTTACCAAATAATAATTATAAGAAAAATTGAATATTTCATAAAATTCGGGGTCTTACACGTAATATCTCATATATTGGGCTGAATGGATTGGGCCTACATATTTGGTTAGTACATTGGATCTTCATTATTGGGTCCTAAAGTTGTTGGGCCTAGCCATTATCTTATTTCTGTTAAGTCTTTATAAGATCGGGTCGGATCAGTGGATTGACCCATTAGATATCTTAATATCTCCATCTTTGACTTGTAATGATGAAAAAGGAAGGTTGTTGACCAAAAAGCCTGCAGATCATTAATGAGGATTGGACCCGCCGGCCGGTGACAAAGGGGATGGATCAATGGTAAAGCTACCGCAAGAGTGGTGTCAGGAGGGTCGGTTGCACGCAAAACCGGATCTTGGAGTATATCATAGCAAGGAGATTGTCCAAGAAATGGTAACTGATAATTTTATCTCTCTCAATACACTAGATATTTTATCCTCCGTTGTTAACCCTTGTGATCGCCTATACTGACTCTCACGCCTGAGCTATCCTCCGAAGGTCGAAGCCGTCAAGCTTTTAGTGTTGATCATGTTTATTGTGCAGGATCAGGACGTCTTACGTGATTGGGACGTGGCAGAAGATCTTAGTGTTAACAATTTGAAAAGGTCCAATTCCAATTATAAATTATAATGGCATCACATAATTTTATAGGCTAAGGTAAAACTGTCACTGTAGAGTAGCCATCATGAATTCGTTAGTGATGATTGATGGACTTTTTGGTAAACCTTATAAGCCATATTGAGAATTAAGATGGCAGTCATGTGTTAAAATTATGTAAATGCAAATGTACATTGTTTAATTGAAGAACTAACAAGTACAGGTCGAACCCATTAGATTAAATTTAATGTATCCTTAATATCTATTTTAGGCGAATCAGAAATAAAGATTGAGAATTAATTAATAGAATATGAAAACTAATAATGAGAAAACAATCTAGGAATCCAAATCCATTAAATAATAAACATAACATATAATTCAATCTATTCTATTTTTATAACTCACTATGATTTTGATCTCCTTTCCCTTTAATTTAGTAATTTTACAATTAAGGTAGGCAAACATAGATTATGAAAATTTAAAGATTAACTATAACCCATCAAAACTTCATTGAGCAAGCATGGATTATGAAAAACTCATATCTTAACAATAATCTATCAAAACCTCTTAATTAATTTAAAATCACATAAAAACTATAAAACGAAGGTTTTTCAATAACGAAACATGAAGACGAAATCAATTAAGCATAAAAGCATAAATAATAAAAGAGATAAAATATATTATCACGAATAATTATTTAATTTTATCTTCATCCTAGATATAAAAAATTAACGATCCCTTTATTAACGATCATCCAACGAATGTACAATGAAGACGTACCTTAATCTACTCCTACGTACTCCTAACTTAAATTAATACAATACCTAATATTCATCTATAAAACAAGAGACCTATTTATAGGAATAATAAATTTTGAACCCTAATTTAGATTCATTGAACTTAGACACTTTTATTCTCTTTTCATGTATGTTTCAACTTCAATTCCTAATAGCAATCAACTTCTCAAAGAGATCTTTACTTTCCTTTCTCTTGTTGGATTTGATTTGCACACCAAGATTGTTCCACCTCTTTCCGTCTCCTTATAAGATTCTTCTTGGACATTCCTTATATGAATAAGAGCATTAAATATCGTTTGATCATCGAAATTTTGACTTTATTGCAATAAATATTAAACCCTACAAAATAAAATAAAAAATATTAATTTAATAAAATAATATAATTAAAATGACAAAATTAGAAATAATAAAATATATAAATTACGTGTCGCAAAAGTAGACGACTTTAATTGATACTTGCTAAATGGATGTTTAGTTGTTTTGGTGAACCTAACCCCACTCCTTTCGAGTTATGAGTTACTCAGACCGACAGACAGGTAAATAAATAAATATATGTTAATATTAAATATCAATACATGAGATATCGTTTAAGATTTCATGTTAGTTTTAATTTAAATTAATCACAAAATATAAATTATTTTTTCTCGGCATTTTTCGATCTTGTTAAAAATGCGATTCTAACAATTATTTTAGAGAGGGATGTATTGTAAACTAAAAATCTAGAAAGCAATTAGTCTTATTCAACTCAAAAAGTAAGTTCGTATATCAGGCGTTCAACTTAAACATTCAACATATATATGATTCATATTCTATGACTAGGAGTTGAAAACATACCAAATTAAAAGGTTGTCGTAATTTGATCACAAAACATTGTAGGGTATAATTTGCATTATGACTCATAAGTTGGAAAGATTATATCAAGTCTTTTTTTTCTAACCAGTAGGTCCCGTTTATGACTTGTTTGCTCCTTTAGTTTTCTTTATATATATATATATATATATATATATATATATATATATATATATATATATATATAGCTTAACAGTATTTGAAATTATGCACCTAGTCGGTCGGGTCCTCCTATATATAAATACCTCTAGATCTCCCCTCTTTCTCTTGTAAGAATTTGAAGAGATCAGAAAAGATGGGTAGACTAGCCATGTCTGCGGTGCTCATCTTGATGGTAATAGCCATGCAAAATGCTCAAAGCCAAGATACGAGCTGGGCCAAAAGAGATGATAGTTCTGGAAAAGAGGTTGTGACTAATCTCAAATTCTATTTCCATGACATAGTTGGTGGAAAGAGCCCAACGGCAGTGAAGGTAGCCCAAACACCACAGAACAACAATTCATTGACGGGTTTCGGCTCACTGATGATGGTGGACGATCGGTTAACCGAGGGGCCTGAATCCACCTCTAAGCTTGTGGGCCGAGCACGGGGATTGTATGGGACGGTAGGGCAGGCAGACTTCAGCCTAATCATGGTCTTGACCTATGAGTTCAGTGATGGTATATACAACGGCAGTTCTTTCAGCTTACTCAGCCTCAACCCGGCCCTGAACCCGGTCCGGGAGATGGCAATCGTTGGTGGGACCGGTCTGTTTAGGTTGGCACGTGGATATGCCATCGCCCAAACGTATTGGTTTGATCCTACCACGGGTGATGCCACTGTAGGGTACAATGTTACTATTGCTACCTATATTTGAGTTGGGTTTTCCTTTTTATGTTTTCCCTAGTAAGGTCAACATCGTTTGGTTTATTAGGTTGAGCTTATTATACTATATCTTTAATTGGAGTAGTTTGTTTTGTTACTATTTTAATATATTTTTGACGAATCATTTACAGCTCACATATGATATATCATTATTTAGTGAATGATATATTCAAATAAATAAACTTCTATTATTATTATACATTACATGACATGACATGTATATAAAACTGATGATCAACGATGAGTGATGATAGCATAGCATAGCATAGCAAGTAAATTAGTACAAACAATATTACAAATTTCATAGCCATCAAGAATATATATTTACAAGTAATTTTCATTTATAAATTTTGATCCATCGCGACAAAAGAAAAGTTGATTATGTGACGAGAGAGATACAAATATAAAGTAATAACAAATATTACTTTTAAATCACTTTGTGTGTGTGTGTAAAAAAATTTAATAGAGTGAAAACCAAGACTATGTGCACAACTATTTGGGTGGTTGGTCCATGTGCTCCACTACATGCAATTCAATACATAAGGTCAACTTATGTTGGTGTGTATTTATTTTTGTGTAAACTAAACTAGAATATATAATAAGAGAGTGTGTAAGGTTAGTGGGTATTTAAACAAATCAAACACAAGGGAGAGACCGACCGACCTAAATATACATAGAGAGAGAGAGAGAGAGAGAGAGAGAGAGGCAGTACGTACTTTTGGTTCATATATCCTTGCCTTATACTATTACAAAGAGAAATGGGGAAGATATACGTGATAGCTCTCCTCCTTTTCTCAATGCTACTCGTAGCCACGCCAATGGTTCTTGGCATTGACGAAAGCCCAAAAGCTGTTGAAAATTGGTTCAAAAATCTCACCCACAAGAAAGAAAAGATAGCCAAGCTTCACTTCTACTTCCATGACACGGTAAGTGGGAAAAGCCCAAGTGCTTATCAGGTGGCCCAATCCAACATCACGGCCACATCGCCCACCTTCTTCGGCCTTGTCCGTGTTATCGATGACCCATTGACGGTTGGGCCTGAAATAAATTCAACTCTGATCGGCAGAGCCCAAGGGTTTTTTGCTTCTGCCTCTCTGCAGGATGAGCCTGGTCTAGCAATGAGCGTGAATTTGGTATTCACAAATGGGAAGTACAATGGTAGCACCCTCAGCCTTTTAGGGCGGAATGCGATATTGAGTGAGTACCGTGAAATGTCCATCGTCGGCGGCTCTGGAATTTTCCGACTGGCACGGGGAATTGCTACGGCCCAAACGTTTTTGTTCAATTTGACCACTGGTGATGCAGTTGTTGAGTACAATGTTATTGCAATGCATTATTGACTCATGCGAGTCATATATGATGATAGGGTGGGATTTGTATTTGTTTACACTTGCTTTGATTATTTCTATTCTTGCTTTGTATTTGTGTCTGCTGTCTATTATAAAATGTATGTTTGTATTAATTTTTGTGATATATATATATATATATATATATATATATATATATATATATATATATATATATATATATATATATATATGTGTGTGTGAAGTGTTAGAATATCGCTGTCAAAGAGATTTGAATCATAAATTTTAATAAATAAATAAATAAAGGATGTAAAAAATACATCATGCGTGAGCGTGTCAACAATTATTAACCTACTATAGTAGTACGTAATACCAAAACAATAATTTATTATTATTTTTAATCATGTATGTATGTAGTTGGTGGCCGGGCATTTTCAAATCTCAATCCTTATTATCAGTTCCATGTAATTTAATTGAACAATACACTTGTTTCTTTTAATTTAATATAAGTGGGAGTAGATTCTAAAGATTAAAATTGTCAATCAGGTAAACAACTGGAGTAATTTAAAACTTAAACTCATGCAGCAGGTGTATGAACATATATAGTATAAATTTCCTAGCATAGGTCATTTAATTGACATGTAGACAAAGGTGCTTAAATAACTAGCTAGCTCGTCCAAAAATGTAACAAAAATAATGATTAGAGTTGGTACTCCGCATTAGAACCCTCGTCCATTAAATTATCGTTTCATAATAATAATATATGACACAACCTAAAAGCGGGAAATGTAAAAATAGGTTTGTTACTATTTCCTCCTCTGATTCGCCCGCCCACGGCCCACCGACCGACCGACCTTCCTTCCTTGTCATTTATATTCCATCAATCTGTATATGTAAAGCCACCTTAGAGAAAGAGAACTCTACAAGTTGAAAAATGGTTCAAAGAG
Source organism: Panax ginseng (assembly GCA_020205605.1). NCBI lineage: Eukaryota > Viridiplantae > Streptophyta > Magnoliopsida > Apiales > Araliaceae > Panax > Panax ginseng. Next base: position 1,625,260 of record CM035133.1, on the reverse strand, counting down.
ACCTACCAAAAAGAAAAAGTGACCAAGCTTCATTTTCACTACAAAGAGACAATGATCTCCTTCCTTTAGGGCCGGGGCCGCCTATAAACAATTTAGTATGCCTTACACTATATGTGGGATGTTTATACACGTCGTGGTTGACCCAAACCACGGTTGCTTAACAATAATAATTTTTAAATAATAATAATAATAATAAATAAAAAAAAATACTCATATGCCTATCAAGTCTGGTAGAATTATGCTTGTACTATTATTACTTGACACGAAAATAATATGAAGCAAAATATCATTGCCATTACTAAAGTGGAAACAAAGCACTCGATGTCTCTTTCAACTCCTGATTCCAAGTTTAGATCTCGTCCTATTTACAATACAATATTACGTTCAGAAGTTTTGAAGGACTCTTGCCTTTAGAAGCATAAGATGCTCAAATTAAAACAAAAGCATAAACTGAAAATTGCAAAGAGCATTCAAAATCCTAAAGCTGCTACACTACCGTAAATCACAAGACATTCAGCCCTAAAGTGTGTTTCACATCCTTTCTCTAATGCATGCCTGCATATTTAGCTTCAGCTAAAAAAAAAACAAAGGATAATTACCCTTCGACTCTACAACTACTCTTTTTTCTTTACTTAGTTTACTATTTTATTATGTACAAAGCCTGCCTGCCTGCCTGCCTGCCTGCCAGAAATAGGAAGAAATGAAGAATTGCAAAATAAAAAAATAAAAAAAAAATGAGTTAATTAATGACAGCTGCATTAATCCTTAAACGCCCTTAATTTTACAATATCTTTCTACCCAATGGCTACATGTTTAGAACTCGATTATCAAAGGCCCTATGTATTCCTTCAACCAATACCCCTACATTGTGACAAGATGAAAATCAAATCAAAAACAATGAAGGCACTTTTGAAATAAATATCACTTTCCACACCTGCATGGATAATAATATTGACAAAGGATAAAATTAACAAAAGTAAAAATCCCAGAATTCAGCTTAAGGGGTAAATGTCACCAAAATGTAAAATATCTAATGAAACAGCTACAATTACTATAACCAACACATGACTGAGCTCTGAAAAGAAGACGGCAGCAAAGTTATACTCACTTTTGACTCTGACAATGTTATTTCCTATTACCGCTGGGCTGCTGCATCATAGAGTAATAGAAATCAATATCCAAACTGCGTTTGTTGAGCATAACCAAGTACCTTTCTCAGTAGAGGAATGAGGGCAACTAAGGCTATTTGAAGCTGTTCCGAGCTGTTCATGCGGATACTGACTTGTCCCTGGCCCCTGTTATTAAAATTGACACTACCAATCAAGTTCGTGAACCGTCCGACTGGGATCTGGGTTTGAGCATTCCATCCAGTGGCAAGATCTCCGTGCCAGTCCATTACCGAGAGACTCATAGTTGTTAGAGAACGGCCTAGAGGATAATCCTTATCTCTAAGTGTAGCCTCCAAACTGCCACCATAGGCAACATCACCACGACCAACAATTGCACCACCAGACATGACAACTTGGCCTTGTCTACTAACTATCAATTTGTCCTCAACTTTCACTCCACCAGTTATAGCATCACCCATATGGGAAACTGAAAGACTAGCTGTTCCCTTATTTCGCCTGAAATTGCTAAACTTCAGATCACTGCGTATAGTGTAGGCAATGTCCTTTCCAATCTGCTGCATATCAAAACCTAAAGTAGTTGATTTCCCTTCATTATGCTTAGCAGTGCCTGCTACTTCCATTTGAAAGTGAGCTTCCTTCTTATCTTTTGTAACCTGTCCAGAGAAAGACATGGGTATCTTGTCCTTAATCACAAATGACCTTTCCATATTAACGCCTTCATAACCAACATCATGATCCCAACTATGACTATCAAGTACAGGCCTTACAAGCCACTGGTTTGCATTATCAAGGCAACGATACCGGTGAGTTGGATTATCAGAATCGAAAGAAGCAGGTAAGGGTAAATCAGCCATGGGAGTTGGCACATATGCTTCCACTCCACTTTCTTCTTCTACCCCTTCACTGTAGTCATTAGGCAAATCCTTAGCCTCAGCTGCCATTTTCTTCATCAGTCTCCGCCTCTGTTTCTCTTCTTTCAACTGTTTCCTCATATAAAGTTTTTCCCTGTATTCCAGTTCATCATAATATGCCTTCTTCTGGGCCCTGGTAAGTTTGGCCAGCTGGGCCCTGGTCAGCTGTTTAAAAGGTGGCAACTCATCATACTCTGATTCATCATCCGAGTCTGTTGACTCATCAAGATCGGCGTCTAGAGTGTCATCATCATCACCAAACTGCTCATGTGGCAGTTTCAGCTGTGGTCTCGATCGAAGAAGAGATGTTAAAAGGAAGGGTAAAGGTGGTGCTCTAACTCGAGCAGTAAAAGGTTTTCCAGGTGGAGCATCTTGTAACTTTAAGAGTGTATTTGCTTCAGCCAAAATTTTTGATGCAAAAGAGAGCAATAGCAAATGAGGCTTCCAGACTTGACCATTTGGCAACACTCTCTGGCCAGCCCTGTTTGTTCTGCATGCCGAGTGATTTTCCACTAAAGACACAGGGTTCATGAGCCTCATATCCCCAGCAGCCTGCCGAATCGCTTGCTGGACAACATGAGAACGTTGAGTGACAAACATATCATAACTGGTAGCAACACCATTTGGGCCTTCAGGTGGAGCAGATGCAGCATGTGTCAAAACTACAATGGCATTGAACCAAATTGATGGTCCAAAAGTATCAGTAATGGTAACGCATAATAGCGGCATGTCACCAGAATCTCTGCTCTGCATGTCCAACCTATCAAGATACAGAACAATATCTGGGGTGATTTTTTGATAAACCGTTTGACTGAGTGGAGGATTTTCTCATTCGATGCTGATCTGACCAAGAAGGTAAAAGGCCTGGCGTGTCAATGACCCGTACCTTAATCCCCTGCACAGTCCCCACAACATCCTGAACCTTCTTTGTTCCCAACTGAAAAGCATCAGTGCTGAATTTCACTTGATCGAATATGGAGTTTATGGTTGCACTTTTACCAACTCCTGTTTTTCCAAGAACCATGATGGTACAAGTGAAATCAAGGGGTTCTTGCCCAGCTGCCTCCAGCTGCTCTGCCATTGCACTTGCACGATCATAGCTAAACGCAGCAACACGACCACCATTTCCCCCTCGCAACTGCTCAGCTAAACCTAGTCTATACAATACTTGAGCCACGACAACATTATGTGGAGTCTGCCCAAGCCTATGTGCAAGGCGTAAGAATTTGACACGAATCATCTGTAGTTTTTCACGGGTCTCGTCATTTTCCTCAGCCTCCCCATTTGTTGGGTCTTCAATAACTTGATTTTGCATCTGAGGAACTGTTCCATTTACACGAGGCTGCTGCACTACTCGAGGAGAGGGTTCCAACAATGGGGCAGCACGTCCAAGGCCAGCAGGACGAGAAAGAGTAGGGGAAGGAGTGATAGCTGGATCAGTAGATTTAGTGGATGAAGGGACGTCAGTCAAAGGTCTGGTCTCTGATTCCCTAATGCCTCCAGTACTTTGCTTCACCTCCTCATCTTTTGTTGTTTGCCTTTCCAACTTGCCAACAACATAATTGGGAACCACAACACTGACATTCTTAACATGAGACTGAGAATCCTCAGATTTTTCTGCTACAACATCAGATGCAACGCCCTCAACTGTTTCCTCCTTTTTAACTGCAGAAACTTCTGAAAAAGGTGACCTTCCAACCTCCTGAGTTATCATACTTTCCTCCACAGAAGTATTATGAAGGTTATCATCCAATTTAGAACTTTCTTCATGGTGGTTTGACTCAGCAGGGGCTGATGTAACTTTGAGTTGGCTCCTATTATCTTGATCTTCTAGACCCAACTTATTTGGAGTCTCAGTCTGCTCATCAACCTTAGTATCTGTATGCCCTGGACATAGTATGGCCGAAGCAGCTTCTTTCAGCTTCCTAGTACTGACAGTTTTCAGTTCCATGTCCAAATTAGTCAGCTTGTCCCCCGCTCCTTCAACTTTATCTACCTGTTGTTCAGAATGCAGCCCAGCTGAGAAGTTTTCCAGATCCCCATTTTTGTCATCTTGATTTTCAGTATAAAATATACTAGAGGTGTCGTTGAACTCCACATTTTTATCATTTTGATGCAATATCTCTCCATTGGATTCAGTGTCTTGCTTCCGAGAATCAGCTTCGACTCCCTCGAATCCGTCGGCATCTCTACTTTCTAATTTTTCATTCAAGAGAGGCTCTTTCTTGTTGGCAGCTCCACTATCTGAAATTTCTTCAACCACTGAGCCTTCCAAATTCAGAATATTTGAAAAAGGAACACCATTTTGCCACTTCTGAAGAACTACACCAGTCTTCTGATTCACCACATTTCCATCTTCCAATACTATTTCATCTGCAGTACCTAAATCCAATGATTCTTCAACTTTATCAGCTTGCTGATCATAACACAGTCCATCTGAAACATCACCCATATTCCCGTTTTTGTCATCTTGAGCTTCTGTATTGGATATTCCAGAAGTTTCATTCAACTCCAAATTTTTATCAATTTGAAGTAATATCTCTCCATTTGATTCAGAGGCTTTCCACTGAGAATCACTTTCACCTCGCTCCACTTCATTGGCATCTCTACTTTTGAATTCTGCATGTGACTGCGACTCCTGATTATTGGCAGCTCCAGTATCGAAAGTCTCTATAACCACTGGTCCATTCAAATTTAGATTATCTGAAACAGGAAATCCGTCTTGAAACTTCTCAATACTGGCTTTCTCATTCGCCACAACTCCACCTTCCAATACTATGTCACAGGCAGTACCTAAATCAGGCACCTCCCTTACCTCATCTTTCAGGCTATCAAACAACCCATCATTTTCCATCAGAGTTACAACATCTCTCACAACTTCCTCTGGGACACTGTGCTCATCAATGATTCCTGCAACTTTAACCTTATCAACATCCTTCTGATCAATGAACTCTTCTATCTTCTCGTGAGAAACAGTCAAAGGTTCCTCCCCCTCATGACTTACAACCTCAGGAATCTCAGTTGCCTCTTCAAACTTCTCCGTCTCATGCCCTGCATCTATGTTTACGCCAACCTCCAATGAATCACCCAAATTCCCATTCTTCACAGCATTCTCTGAATCAATCCGCAGGATGTCTGCATTGGTAGTCTCCTCAAAAACCTCATCCCCTTCCGAATCCCGACTTTCATCCGAGCCTCCCACAGTAATCTCGTCTACCTTTGACTCCAACACCTCATTTTCAACAACCTCCTTATCTCCCAACCGAGAACCATCAACGGTCCCTACCCCATTATTCTCCATCACAAAACACCAACCAATCTTCAAAACACTAGATTCACAAAAAACCAAAACAAATAAACCCTAATTAACAAAAAAAACACTTAAAAGACCAAAACAATCATAAAACACAATATCCACTCAATTAAACTTAATCTCATTCATTGCTTATTCAAACACACAATCAAACATAAAAAATAAAAAAAAATAAAAAAAAATAAAAAAAAAAATCACATAAGAATAGAATATCCGTATAACTATCCGCCCACAGATATCAGATCTTAACAGTGGTATATTTCATTAATTAGGGTTTTACAAAAATTAAAATAAATAATTAAACACGTAAAAGAAGAGAGGGGAAGACTTACCCGATTATGTAGATGATTTAGAGAGAGAAACTTTGAGGAGAGAGAACGGGTAGTGATTTGTTGTTCTTCGCAGTAGAAAGAGGATCTTCATTTGCTATATACTCCTTCCCGTAGAGCTAAACAGTAGTAAGATAATTGAGTGAGGATAAGAGAAAAATCGACGGATGAGAAATCACGACGGGTGAGAATGGACGGTGAGAGATACATTGGTTTTAACGTGGAATTTTTTTCAATCATATTGTAAAAAAAGAAAAAGACGTAAAAATGAAGGGGAAAAGGTTAGGTGTTTTTGGGAACAGGTGGAGCTTCTTGGATTGTCACGTGTAAAGTGTACAGAATTAATATGGGCCGTCCATTAGATTTGGACAACTTAAAGGGAAATCTAGTGGTGTTTCTTTCTGCTTGGTCTACCTATCTATTCACGGCCCACGTGTAGACAAACTATATTTTTTTACTAAAAAATATTATATGGGGAATCCCCAATAAATCCATAATTACTTCTACGTTTTACTAAGGTTTTTCTTTTTTCCGAATAATGGTAGATATATTTTTTAATTTTTTTGCACCAAAAAAAAGAAGAGAGTATAACATCTCTAATGTACAAAGGGAAAAAAAGCTAGCATTTAGGTACTTATTTTCTAACTTATAACTTTTTAGATATTTTGTATAATATTTTAACTTCACATCAGAATATGTGAGATACTTTAATTTGTATATAAAATTTAAAGCTATTATAATTAATATATTTAGTCATAAATTTTTGAGTAAATTTGCAATATACTAACATAACCCAATAATATATTATTTTTAGAACCTTATTTTTTATTTGGACTCCAGATTTAACCAAATTATTACTTCATATTGAATAAACAATTTACATAAACTAATAAGTAAAAATAATTAAAAAAATAATATGTAACAGGGCCATACAAATCTTATCTGAAAATAACTTATGAGATAATGCCCACAAATTTGATTAATCTGGCCCCTCACTGAAAACCGAACATGACAAATACCTAGTCCAAATTTACAAGGCACTTGTCTAGTTGTTTTTAAGTCTAAAGCCCAACGTGAGAAATGAACATACACCATCATCTTAGGCCCGTCGCCCGTCGGCATGCAAAAGACTTCAACATCCCACATTCCCATCTAGACAATAGTACACGAGTTAGGTTTCAAATTGGTCGTTTTATGCCTTGTTGGCTTCTTAAAGGTTAGGTTGAAATTGATTTTTGTTATGATAAATCTTGACATGCTAATATAAACACAAGTCCAACTCACAGTCTAATCATAAATCGACACCACACCTGACTTTGAATTAGCTATTATGATTGCGCATAATTCACAATTATATTAACTAATTCAAATATAGACACGCGATAATTTCTAATCAGGTCATGAGTTTGAGTTGTGTTTATGTTTGCATGTCAAAATTTATTGTTTTTGTTAGTTTATTGTTTGTGTATTTCATTTGTATTTTTATCTTATGTGTGATAATAAAATTGTGATGATAACCTATACAATTTTATGTCTTTTTATATTACTATCATTAAAATAAATTTTTGTTTGAAATAATTTGTTTATTTTTTAGTAAATTTCACTCGAAGATGAGAGAGTAAACTTTGGTTTAAGAAGATACCGGTATATTCAATATTGTATGCCATATTTTAATAGACAGGGAATTTGTATGTGACTGAATTATCGTAACAGAAAGAAAAAATAATGGATGAGTAATTATCAATGATGTTAAAATGTTATTTTTTCACTCAAGTAGGTCACTCATCCGGTATTTAATGATTTTAAAAATAATGGATAAATAATCATTAAATACTTGAGTAATTATTAAAATCTCAATGATGTTAAAATGTTATTATTCAGCGTATTTAAGTTATATTTATTATTTACGAGAGATAAGTCGTACGGAATTATCAAAATTCTTAGTGAAAATAACATTTTCTTTTTTATTTTTGTAATCTTTCTGATCATAACTAAAAAAAAAAAAAAAAAGTTCAGTATATTGGGTCTACTAATTAACAGTAGGTCCACAGTGCCGTTCATCACCGCCGGCGATGTTTGCCGGAGCTAAGTTCTCTACCGTTGATTACAACACCAACACATAGATAAGGGAAAATAAACCCTTTTCACATGGTGTCCGTGTACAATGCACTCACTCTCCTATACAACTCGCAATCTGAGAGTACCATTCGGACCCAAATCCCATACCAATAAGCCCAAGCGCCCATGTATTGTACAATCTGTCTTCAATCTCTGCTCTCAAGGTCAATTCAAACAAGCCCTTAGGTCTTTAGACCTTATAGCACGCAGAGGCACACGCTTAGACTCAGAAACTCTAGCATTTCTCTTACAAGAATGCGCAAAATCTAAGTCCTTAAAAGAAGGCAGATGGGTTCATCTTCACTTGAAGCTTACAGGTCTCAAACATCCGAATACGTTTTTATCAAATCATTTGATCAATATGTACTGCAAATGTGGTAATCATCAGGAAGCACGTGAACTGTTTGATAAAATGTCCGGAAGAAATTTGTATTCTTGGAATAATATGCTATCTGGGTATGTTAAGTTAGGAATGGTGAAGCCAGCAAGGAGGTTATTTGATAAAATGCCTGAAAAGGACGTCGTTTCATGGAATAACATGGTAATTGCCTATGCAAAGAGTGGGTGTTGTAATGAGGCCTTGAGGTTTTATAAAGAGTTGAGGAGATCTTCTCTGGGGTTTAATGAGTTTAGCTTTGCTGGGGTTTTGACTGTTTGTGTGAAATTGAAGGAATTGGGAGTTACCAAGCAGGTTCATTGTCAGGTATTGGTTGCTGGGTTTTTGTTGAACATGGTCATTTCAAGTTCCATTGTTGATGCATATGCAACCTGTGGGAAATTAGAGGATGCCAGGAAATTGTTTGATGAATCTCCCAATAGGGATGTTTTGGCTTGGACCACCTTGGTTTCAGGATATGCCAAGTGGGGGGAGATGAAATTGGCTAGGGAATTGTTTGATTTCATGCCTGTGAAGAACTCTGTCTCTTGGACTGCTTTAATTTCTGGTTATGCTAGAAATAATATGGGACTGAAGAAGCCCTTGAGCTATTTCAAAAAATGATGTTTTTTGAGTCAAACCGGATCAATTCACTTTTAGTAGTTGCCTATGTGCGTGTGCTAGTATAGCTTCACTTAAGAATGGTAAAGAAATTCATGCATGCTTGATAAGATCTGGTTTAAAACCTAATACAATAGTTGTGAGTTCGCTCATTGACATGTATTCTAAGTGTGGCAGTTTACGAATAGGGCAGCAGGTTTTTGGTATTATGGGTGACAAGAAAGATGCTGTGTTGTGGAACACAATGATATCTGCCTTAGCACAACATGGTTATGGTGAAGAGGCAATACAGATGTTTGCGAACATGGTGAGATCAGGCGTCAAACCAGATAGGATAACATTTGTTGTCATTTTAAATGCTTGTAGTCACTCGGGGCTTGTAAAGGAGGGGCTTTGCCTTTTCGAGTCCATGAGAAGTGATCATGGTATCTTTCCTGGTCAAGAACATTATTCATGCTTAATTGATCTACTAGGTCGAGCAGGACAATTTGACGAGGCAATGAATCAGCTCAAGAAGATGCCTTGTAAACCTGATAGCCGTGTTTGGAATGCCTTACTAGGTGTTTGTAGGATTCATGGAAACATTGATTTGGGAAGAATAGCAGCTGAACAACTTATTGAGTTGGAGCCTCAATCCTCTGCTGGCTACGTGGCACTCTCAAGTATATACGCGGTGCTTGGGAAGTGGGAATCTGTTGAAAAAGTAAGACAGCTTATGAATGACCGACATGTGAGAAAAGAGCGAGGTCTTAGTTGGTAAGAAATGGAAAATTTGCTCCATGCTTTTACAGATCTTATAGGTTGGACCTTCTAGAGGAAATGCATATTTAGCTTTTGGAGCTGCTAACAATACAGATGGAGGATGATGACTCGTTACTTGATGCTTCTAGGTAAACCCTTTGCCATCTTACTCTTTGCCAGGGGGACATTACAGAAGGCATGACACAGTTATGCCTTATTGGCATGCCTTAATTTGTATCATTTTGTTTATTGTCGCAAGTAGGCATGCAGGCTTCTGACACTAGATCATTACATACTGACTCCACAGAACCCAATCTTAACGATTATATAGCCATGAGAATATTCTTTATGTTCTCAAGAGAGATAGAGAGTGTATGTCAGTATGTGAGAGATTTAGATAAGTGCCCTTGCTTTATATGTTTTGCTTCTGTTTCATTGTATTCTCTTATTCTTTCTTCAGTAATATTAAAGAAGAGATTTCCTATTCCAATAATGTCAAATAAACTACCTAGTTTTAGAATTTTTTTTTACTGAAATCCATCTCGTATATTTTAGTAGACTAAAGATATTTATTTCTTCCAGCTGCATTCAGCTAAAAATACAAGTTTAATGAACAAAAATGATCCATAAAATACTCAACTTGAGTTATAATGTACTTGCTACAGGTAAAACTACTTATTTTACTTGCTATAAATTAACAAATAGAAAAGTAACAGGGAAAAAAACTTATAAAGGAACCTTAGACACTGCGGATTGTTTCTAAAGAAAAAAGAAAAAGGTGGGGGGAACTTGTCGAAGAGTCCGTGTAACATAGGAAATACCTTGTTCTCACCTTGCTACCAAGGATATCAACAAGTCATGACCTCTCAAGTCGGCATGTGGTGGGCAAAGATGATCCAAGCTGATATTCTTGGGACAACAGATTGAGTCTTGATTGGGCTTGTGGTGGGTCTGGGTTGTTACACTTGCCATTGATGTTTGTCAGTTTGGGGCCTTAATGAAGTTTTTATCTCTGCTTGCAGATTAATTGAAGTTACATACATGTGATTCATTTTGTTAACTTCTTTTAGGTATTCATGATATCATCTGCTACTGCATACCTATGCTCCTTACACTTACCATTGATGTTTGTCAGTTTGGGGCCTTAATGAAGTGTTTTATCTCTGCTTGCAGATTAACTGAAGCTACATTCATGTGATTCACTTTGCTAACTTCTTTTAGGCATTCATGATATTATCTGCTACTGCATACCTATGCTCCTTTTGTGAGATTAGATGGACAATTTTCCATGTTATGAAGTGGCAAGGGTTGTTGGATAAAAAAAGAATCAGGAACATAGATTTCAACTAATTACATTTTTTTAGAATATAAATTACTTCTATTATGTTGTTATTCTTACTGCTATATGCAGGGGAGTTTCGCAAACCTGTAATAGTCTATTATTTAGCTTCTTCAGCACACATTTGGAGTTATGTCTATCAATTTTCATGCATCACAATAAATTTATATCCAAGAGAAGGTTCCATTAAATTTGCAGCCTCGGCAATAAGGTAGAGTGCGACTCTCTTTTTTTATTCTTATTTTTTGAGTTAAAATTTTCAACTTATAATTCTCTTGTGATGTTTTATATTGCCTAATGCAGTTCATTTTATCCATTATTTGGTAAATCCGGAAAAGGGTTATTATAAATAAATTAGAAAAGATATCTTACACATTTGTCTTCTTAGCCTATATCTTTGTTGTTCGACTTAGGGAAACTGAATGAAAAATTCTATAAGAAAATCTGAATGAGTTAAATGTGGTAGAAAATCTGAATGAGTCAAATATTTTAACCTTCTAGACTGTTATGAACAAATTTATTATGTAATTATAAATAAACAAGGTTATCTAAGAAAAATCAAGTATATACTTTTGAAAAATATTTGAGTATATACTTTTGAAAAATATTTGATGAAGTATATTATTAAAATATAATTTTAGGAATAAAACACTAAAAAATATTAATAACATTCTATAGTATATAAAATCAAAGCAAAAGACTACAACAACATTCATTAAATTGATTATCCAATTTGTTAAACAAAAATAAAAAATAATTTGTATATAACAAAAATTGTAACGCCCCGGAAAATCGAACATTTTGTAATTACTTTTAATAATGAATAAAATAATATTATTTATTATTATTGCGTATTGATAAGATGAATGTCGTTCTATAACCTAGAAACGTCGGCACGTCGTAGTATTTTAACTACGTGGGAGAATTAAAGTGTTTGAATTTTTAAAATGAAAATAAAAGTTTTCCGAATTTTTTTTTGAAAAACACTATTCATCAATTTCTGCTCGGGAGTTATTTTTGAATTTTCGAGAAATACATAATGTTATAATATCAAGGTGAGATCGATTATGTAATAATAATCTAAGTATGGAAAACGTAATATTTCGCATACGGACTTAATTTGGGAACGTTAGGTTTATTAAGCATTAAGGAAATAAAGTTGTGATCATATAATGTGTATACATTATATGAAGTAATGAATGTAAGTATAATACGACGTATTGTACTGTAAGACCCCAACTTAATATTTAATGAAATTAAATTTCCTCTATTTATTATCTTGAAATAGTAAGGGTTGATTGGATTAATGTGGTAAGTTATGGGTAAAATGCGCAATTATTTCAAACAAGCAAGTGGTTTTAAAATATTCATTGTTGACGGAGAATATTCGTTTGATCGTGGAATATTCGTACTGTCGGAGAATATTCGTACGACGACGCAGCCTTGTGTGGGCCCCATAATGGAAAGCGATTAGATAAAGAAAACGACAAGAATAAGTTGGTTATAAATAACGGCGTAGTTGTTACCAATTAATCTTGTTGGAATACTAGATGGTTAAAACACAAGAAGATTACCAGATTACACCAATTATTGATTCTTACGTAAGAAGGCACTACTCAATAATTGTTATGTAAATTATTCAAAGATTTTATTTTATTGATTCAATAATTGCTGCGTTGATATTTTATATTACTGTTGTTTTAATAATTGTCATTGCACTGTGATGCCCCCAAAATAGGTATACATCACCCATTCTGAGTCGTCAATAACATGGTACAAAAACAACTACAACTTTATTAATACAACCCATAAACCGTGAACCCAACTAAGTCCTCATTACAATTATTGATACAATACTTTACAAAAAATAGTGAGGACTACTAAAACAACTTCCTAGAACCTTCATTCCATTACCTCGACTAGTACTTTTACATTCTCGCCTCTTGAGAAGAAAATGGAACAAAAGGGAAAAGGGTGAGCTAACTAGCCCGGTAAAGAATATTATGACTAAGATAATATAGAACAAATTATCGTTAGTCTTCAACAGGAAAAATCGATAGAATACAATAGACAACAAGTTTCGGATCGTAATGAAATAATAATTCATAGAAGAGTTACGTAGAGAATGAAATCTACTACTATCTATGAATTTAAAAGTCCATCATCAATATTTTATCCACGTAACATCAATCAATATACATCTTGAATCAAATTTTCATCTTTTGCACTACAAAGCCAAAGATATTCATCGATCGAATATGTTCATCTCAACGCTGCGTACATCTTTGACTACGAAGCTAAAGATATTCATCATTAAATCAACCATCTTGCTCTACAGCCAAAGATATTCGAAGAACATCATCATTTAGGATGAGGATGATGAAAATAATTTTAAAGAAAAACGAATCCAAATTGAAACAAAATAACAAGTATTATAGATTCGTACTTTAAACAATCGAAAGTTCAAGAATACTTCATAAACAATCATGGTGAAGTAAAATTCAAGAATGATCAAAACATGGATACAATCAAAGCTAGTATCCATAATAGATATTTTGGACAAAATACAAAAAATTTAATTTTTCCGTGAATAAGGCCAGTATTCGTGAATAATGACGATATCGTGAATAAAGTCTTGATATCGTGAATAAGTAACCCGGACATAAAAAGTTCTAAATTTGATTAAAAGTTCGGATCAATACTTCTAGTATAATGATATTGAAAGAAATAATATCATATATAAAAAATAACATCCCCTTACCTCGAAAAGACGAAGACTCTGACTAGAATACTAGATATAGTCTTTGAAGGAACTTGCACCGATATAGCAACACTCAAGGTATCAAAATACTCACAAGAATACGCTCAATATATCGAGAGAAAACTTCAGTTTACGGTGTGATTTTCAATTCTAACCCAAGCACCTATTTATGTAAAAATGCTTAGAACACCAAAAGCGTAGAAAATTTAATATAATATTAATATATTTATCAAATTTTCCTTAGCCCACCCTCTAGACATCCGATTTCAAAGACTTTGCACATGTTAATGATGTCCACAAAATACAAAAAACGCTTTTTTATCAAAAAAAGAAATAAAACTTCCAAAAATTAATTATTTCGGAACTTCAGAACTTCAATAATTCATAATAAATATCCCTTTTATCAGAAAAATTCGAACCACATGTCCTTTCCATAGGAAATTTCATTCTCTACAACTCTGCAGAAGAAAGTTTTTCCAAATTCCAAACAAAAATTGACCGAAATCCACAAACGGACAATTTTACAGGCTATAATCAAATTTCGGTCAAGAATTGGGGTCTACCGACACACAAAATATGTATTAATCATTTAATGCAACAAAAATACTCTTCCTCCTCATATACTCATATATCCCATATTTATTGTAAAAAATATCACCATTATTATATTATTAAAATAATATATTTAAATGAATTATTTTATCAGAAAAAGATAAAATATTAATTTTCAACAATTATCACATTAAAATTTTTCTCCATCTATATCCACATAAAATCAATATTTTCTCATCATATAAATCAATAATTAATTATTCGCAAATAATATTATAGAATCACAATATCGACAAACCGCATAGTTCAGGAAGAGGGGCTTCCAATAAGGATCTCTTTTTCTTGCGCCGCAATTAGATGACCAAACCTCTCCTGTACGTAACTTTCTAGACATTGCCAATAATGTTATCTAATAATATTATTCAGATAATATGAATTATTGCTCGATAATAGAAAATATCGTGCAATGACAATTATTAAAATAACAAAGAATATAAAATATCAACGCAAAGAATTATTGAATCAATAAAATAAAAAATGAGCAATAAAGAATTATCGTAACAACCATTGAGTAGGCCTTCACGTAAGAATTAATAATTGGTGTAATACTGGTGTACATCGTGTTTTAACCATAGGGTATTGCAACAAAAGATTAATCTGAATAATTACTGTTGTTATTTATAACCAACTTATTTTTGTCGTTTTCTTCATCCAATCGCTTTAGTTATGGGGCCTACATAAGGTCGCTACCGTTGCATTTAATATTCCCCGATAGTAAAAATATTCTTCGACCAAACGAATATTTTCCATCAACAATGAATATTTTAAAACCACTTGCTTGTTTGAAATAATTGTGCATTTTACCCATAACTTACCACATTAATCAAATCAACCCTTAATATTTTAAGATAATAAATAGAGAAAATTTAATTTCATTAAATAATAAGTTGGGGACTTATAATTGCACAGTATTTTCTATTATCGGAGCAATAATTCATATTATCTAAATAATATTATTAGATAACATTATTGACAATGTCTAGAAAGTTCTGTCTAAGGAGAGGTTTGGTCATCTAATTACGCGCCAGTAAGGAGAGATCCTTATTGGAAAGCCCCTCTCTTTCCCGGAACCGCTGGTTGTCACGAGAATGTGATTCGTAATATTATTTGTGAATAATTAATTATTGATTTATATGATGAGAAAAATATTGATTTTATGCGGATATAGATGGAGAAATTTTTTTAATGTGACAATTGTTAAAATTAATATTTTATCTTTTTCTGATAAAATAATTCATTTAAATATATTATTTTAATAATATATTAATGGTGATATTTTTACAATGAAAGTGGGATATATGAGTATATGAGGAGGAAGAGTATTTTTGTGGTATTAAATGATTAACACATATTTTGTGTGTTTCAGAGACCCCAATTCTTGATCGAAATTTGATTATAACAGAAATTGTCCGCTTTAGGAATTTTTCAGAATTTCGCTTGAAATTTGGAAAACTTTTTTCCAAAGTTGTAGAGAATAAAATTTCCTATGGAAAGAATATATGGTTCAATTTTTTTGACAAAATGGCTATTTATTATGAATTATTGAAGTTTTCAGATATCTAAATGAATTGATTTTTGGAGTTTAAATGATTTTTTGTTAGAAAAACATTTTTGTACTTTGGTGGCCCTCACTTACACATGTTAATGGTCAATTCAATTATCTAGAGGTGGGCTTGAATATTTTGTAATTATATTAATATTATATTAAATTTTTCTCGCTTTGGTATTCTAAACATTTTCCTATAAATAGGTGCTTAGGTTAGAATTGAAAATCACACCGTAAATCAAATCTCTCTCTTCTCTCTCGATATATCGAGCGATTCTTGTGAGTATACTTTGAGTGTTGCTATATACGGCAAGTTCAAGTCATAATTTTATATCCTGTTTCAAACCAAGCACCGCTTTTCGAGGTGTGGATGTTATTTTCTTTATATATGATATTATTTCTTCAATATCATTATGCCAAAATATTGGTTTGAACATTTTAATCAAATTTGAAACTTTTTGTGTTTGGGGTTACTTATTCACGATACCTAAGACTATTCATCAAAAATAAAATTTTCCTTTTCGTCTAAAAATATCTATTATGGATACTAGCTTTGATCAGATCCATGTTTTGATCATTCTTGAATTTTACTTCACTATGATTATTTATGAGGTATTTTGGACATGAAATAGTCAAATATGTAATCCTTGATATTTATTCTTTTGTTTCACCGGATTCGTTTCTTTTAAAATATTTTCATTATCCTCACCCTAAATGATGATATTATTGAATATCTTTGGCCCAGTAGTAAAAGATAAATGATTTTATTATAAATATCTTTGGCCAGTAGTGCAAAGATGAACAGTGTGTGAGATAAACATGACCGATCGATGAATATCTTCGGCTCGTAGTAAAAAAGATGAAAATTTGATTCAAGATATATATTGATTGATGTTACAGTGGATAAAATATTGATGATGGACTTTTAAATTCATAGATAGTAGAGATTTCATTCTCTACGAACTCTTCTATGAATTATTATTTTTCGCGCTAATATTGATCTCGAAACTTGTCAGTTCATTGTATTTTATCAAATTTTTCTCGTCAAGACTAACGATAATTTGTTCTATATTATCTTAGTCATAATATTTTTTACCGGGCTAGTTGAGCTCACCCTTTCCTTTTTGTTTCATTTTTCTTCTCGTGAGGCGCAGTAACGTAATGTAGTACTAAATGAGGTACCTAATGAAGGTTCTAGAAGTTGTTTTAGTAGTCCTCACCATTTTGTAAAGTATTGTATCAATAATTGTAATGAGGACTTAGTTGATACGATATTGTCTAGATGACAATATTTGTATTTAAACTCACAGTTTATGGGTCAGATTAATAAAGTTGTAGTTGTTTCAGATTATGTTATTGATTTACTCGTAATGGGTGATGTATACCTATTTTGTAGTCAGCAGAGTTATCCGTGTTCGCACCTCATTTGGTAGAGAATGAGGAACGACGACGCTTGGATGTTTTCGAGAGGTTTCAAACCCGATATACGCCAAGATCTAATTTCTCATAAATTTTCTCTCTATTCGGATGTTGTCAATGTGGCTCAATTATTAAAGTGAGATAACGAGTAACGCTCAACCGAGGGACCATAACTGTGGATCATACCGAGAGATAGCGATAATAGAATAACGATAACCGGCGGAGAAGGAAAAAGACGGACAAAAATGGTAACCACTCTGGTGGTAGTCGTAGCCATGAGAATAGAAGAAGTTTAGTCGGGAGGAGATTTTAAAAGATGAGATTCAACAACGACTACGTGAAGACGCCGTCGGCCAAAGTAAAGAATCGGGTTCTGGTGGAGGAGAACCACCCATCACGATGCTACAAATGCGGGAAAGAGGGACATATCACCAAACCGTCCACAACAAGCTCAAGGTATGTTATAATTGTGGAAAGGAAGGACATATCGCTTGAGATCAGATGCAGTAGCAAAATCAAGTCCAGGGGATTTGGTGACTCAAAAAACGTCATTCCGTAAAAAAAGTCAAGTCAACGGTTCTTGGAAGGCGTTTATCGTGATCGGTCAAAATGCGAGGAACCCAAACGAGGTGATCACGGTAAGCTAATCATTAATTCTTGCAAGTTTATACCTTACTTGATACCGGTGCTACCCATTCATTTATCTCTCATACTTGTGCTCAACGCTTAAACTTGACCAAGAAATTAGACTTTGATTTATCTGTGGAGACTCTGTTAGAGAAACTTTCATCACATCCAACTGCTTATAAATCTTGTTTGATCCAAGTTGGCACCATCACCTTACCTGTTGACCTTATCTCTTTAAAGATACTTGCTTTTGATGTGATTTTAGGGATTGATTGGTTAACTACTCATCATGCCAAAATTGATTGTTTTCGTAAGGTTGTTAGTTTTCATATTCCTAACCAACCTGTTGTACGAATTCAAGCAACTAAGCCACTAAAATCAATCGCTGTCATATCAAGTCATAAAGCTATTCGTTTATTGAAAAACGGATGTCAAGCTTTCTTAGCCCATGTTATGGATTTAAATAAAGACACGTCAGGTTTGAATAATATTCCTGTTGTTATTGATTTTCCTGACGTATTTCCTGAAGAACTTTCCGGTTTACCCCCAGAACGTGAAGTTTCTTTATTGATCTTGAACCTGGTACAAAGCCCATTTCTAAAACCCCATATCGAATGGCTCCTATTGAACTTCAGGAGTTAAAGGTCCAATTACAGAAGTTGTTGGATATTGGTTTCATTAGTCTAAGACATCTCCTCGGGGTGCTCTTATTTTATTCAGAAAGAAGAAAGGCGGAGTATGCGAATTTGTATCGATTATCGAGAATCGAACAATGTCACCATCAAGAATAGGTATCCGCCACCTCGTATTGATGACTGTTTGACCAGCCATAAGGAGCACAATTCTTTTCAAAGATCGATCTTCGCTTCGATATCATCGATTGAAGATTAGAATCGAGGATATTCCAAAGACCGCTTCGTAACTCGATGCAGACGGCATTATGAATTCTTAGTCATGTCTTTTGGATTGAATAATGCTCCTGCGACTTTCATGGATATGATGAACCGAGTATTCAAGGACTATTTAGATCGGTTCGTTGTTGTCTTTATTGATGACATTCTCATATATTCCAAAAGTCGTGATGATCATGAGCACCATTTGAAGCTGGTACTCCAAAGGCTTCGTGAAAATAAGCTATATGCCAAGTTGAAGAAATTCGAGTTCTGGCTTGAGGAAGTAACATTTCTTGGGCATGTGGTGTCTAAACATGGAGTATCCTGTCAATCTTGGCCAAGATCAAGCAATACAAAGTTGGGAACAACCAAGTTTTCCGATCAAGACGTACTTTTCGGGCCTATGTTGGTTATTATCTGAGATTCGTGGAAGGGTTTCTCGAATCGCTACTCCATTAACTCGCCTAACTTGGAAGGATACAAAATTCGTTTCAAGCGAGGAACGCGAGAAGAGTTTCCAAGAGCTTAAGAGGAGACTTATTTCTAAGACTGTTTCTAACAATACCATCCGGTTCGGATGGATTTGTTATCTCTGATGCTTCGTGCAAAGGGTTAGGATGTGTTCTCATGCAACGCGGGAAAGTCATAGCTTTATGCCTCGCAACAACTTAAAGAATATGAGAGGAATTATCCTACTCATGATTTAGAGTTGGCAATGACCGCCTTCGCGCTTAAAGATCTGGAGGCACTATCTATATGGGGAGAAAGTGGAGATATATTCGCACCATAAAAGCCTCAAATATTTCTTCACCAAAAGGAACCCAACATGCGGCAACAACATTGGCTCGAGTTGTTGAAAGATTACGACCACACTATTCAATACCATCCCCGAAAAGTGAACGAGGTAGCTAACGCGTTGAAAGAAGAAGATCATACGCAGGAACGAAAGCGATGATGTCAATATATACGATAGAGCCAACTTTAATAGAAAAAGTTAAGGTTGCTTTCAAAGCCACCCAATCCGGAAATGCGCGATAAAAAAGAAAATACAAAAAGGTGCTATTCCTAAGCAAGAATCGATGAAGAAGGAATACTTTGAGTCCACCTGCACTTTGTGTTCCTAAAGACTCGATTTGAAGTACAAGATTATGATGGAGGCACACAATACACCATTTATGATCCATCTTAGAAGTACCAAAATGTATCGTGATCTTTGACATACATTTTGGTGGAACAATATGAAAAGAGAGATTGCAAAGTTTATCTCGACGTGTTTAACTTGTCAACGTGTAAAAGCGGAGCATCAAGTACCTAAGGGTCCATTGCAACCACTTGAGATTCCGAAATGGAAGTGGGAACACATTACCATGGATTTTGTTACGGGTCTTCCTACGGTTTCTCAAGGCATCGATGCTATTTGGGTTATTGTTGATAGATTAACCAAGTCTGCTCATTTCTTGCCGATACGAGAGACTTATTCCCTTGAACGTCTTGCTCATATGTATGTAAATGATATTGTGAGATTGCATGGTATGCCAGTATCCATAGTTTCGGATCGTGACCCAAGATTTACTTCAAGATTTTGGGTTAGCTTGCAAAAAGCTATGGGCACGGATTTACGATTTAGTTCGGCATACCATCCTCAAACGGACGGACAATCAAAGAGGACTATTCAAACTCTTGAAGATTTATTAAGACTCTGTGTCCTAGACTTCAAAGAGAGTTGGGATAAGTATTTACCATTGGTGGAATTCTCCTACAACAACAGTTATCAGACAAGCATTGGTGTGGCCCCATTTAAAGCATTGTTTGGACAAAAGTGTCGCTCTCCAGTATGTTGGGATGAGGTGGGTGAAACAACATTGTTGGGACCCGAGTTGGTACGTATGACTACGGAAAAGATCCAAATGATTCGACAACGTATACAAATGGCACAAGATCGACAAAAGAGTTATGCGGATCTTCATCGAAAGGACGTGGAATTTAGTATTGGGGATCATGTATTGTCATTGCGTGTTTCCCCATGGAAGGAGTTACAAGATTCGGGAAGAGAGGAAAGCTCAATCCACAATTTATTGGTCAATTTCAAATTCTTGACCGAGTAGGTAATGTAGCCTATAGACTCGCGTTACCTCCGAGTATGTCTCGTGTTCATAATGTGTTTCACATATCTATACTTCGTAAATATGTGAAAGACCCGAACCATGTTATTAAGTTAGAACCAGACGAGATAGCCGAAGACTTAACGTACGAAGAGGTACCTGTCAAGATCTTGGATAGGAAGGAGCATGTCTTACGCACAAAGGTCATACCACAAGTTAAAGTTTTATGGAGGAACCATGCTATAGAGGAAATGACCTGGGAGTTGGAAACGAAAATGAAAGCGAGGTATCCTCACCTTTTCGAAACACCAGGTACGTACGTCAATTTCGAGGACGAAATTTCATAAGGAGGGGAGGTTGTAAGAACCCAACTTAATATTTAATGAAATTAAATTTCCTCTATTTATTATCTTGAAATAGTAAGGGTTGATTGGATTAATGTGGTAAGTTATTGGTAAAATGCACAATTATTTCAAACAAGCAAGTGGTTTTAAAATATTCATTGTTGACGGGGAATATTCGTTTGGTCGTGGAATATTCATGACGCTTGGGAATATTCAGACGATTTACAAATTAAAATAAAATGTGGGCCCCATAACACAAAGCGATTGGATGAAGAAAACGACAAGAATAAGTTAGTTATAAATAACGACGTAGTTGTTACTAGATTAATCTTGTTGGAATACCCGGTGGTTTAAAACACAGAAGACACCAGATTACACCAATTATTGATTCTTACGTAAGAAGGAAGGCACTACTCAATAATTGTTACGTGAATTATCGCTCAAAGATTTTATTTTATTGATTCAATAATTGATCGTTGATATTTTATATTATCGTAGTTTTAATAATTGTCATCAAGACAAGATTTTCAATTATCGGAGCAATAATTCATATTATCTGAATAATATTATTAGATAACATTATTGGCAATATCTAGAAAGTTCTGTCTAAGGAGATGTTTGGTCATCTAATTGCGCGCCAGTAAGGAGAGATCCTTATTGGAAAGCCCCCTCTTTCCTGGGAACTGCCTTGTTGTTAGTAATGTGATTCTGTAATATTATATGTGAATAATTAATTATTGATTTATATGATGAGGAAAATATTGATTTTATGCGGATATAGATGGAGAAAATTTTTTAATGTGACAATTGTTAAAAATTAATATTTTATCTTTTTCTGATAAAATAATTCATTTAAATATATTATTTTAATAATATATTAATGGTGATATTTTTACAATGAATGTGGGATATATGAGTATATGAGGAGGAAGAGTATTTTTGTGGCATTAAATGATTAACACATGTTTTGTGTATCGGTAGACCTCAATTCTTGACCGAAATTTGATTATAGCCTGTAAAATTGCCCGTTTATGGATTTCGATAAATTTTTGTTTGGAATTTGGAAAAACTTGCTTCTGCAAAGTTGTAGAGAATGAAATTTCCTATGGAAAAGACATGTGTTTTGAATTTTTCTGACAAAAGGACTATTTATTGTGAATTATTGAAGTTTCGGTATATCGGGTGTGAATTGATTTTTGGAGTTTAAATGATTTTTTGTTAGAAAAACGTTTTTTGTACTTTGGTGGCCCTCACTTGCACATGTTAATGGCTGAATTCAATTATCTAGAGGTGGGCCTGAATATTTTCTAATTATATTAATATTATATTAAATTTTTTGCTTTGGTGTTCTAAACATTTTCCTATAAATAGGGTGCTTAGGTTAGAATTAAAAATCACACCAGAAACTGAAATCTTCTCTCTCTTTTTCTCTCGATATATTGAGCGTATTCTTGTGAGTATACTTTGAGTGTTGCTATACGGTGCAAGTTCAAGTCATAGCCTATATCTGGTGTTTCAACTAGAAGTACTGTCTTTTGTGGTAAGGGATGTTATTTTCTTTATATATGATATTATTTCTTCAATATCATTATGCCAAAATATTGGTTTGAACATTTTAATCAAATTTGGAACTTTTTGTGTCGGGGTTACTATTCACGTATACGGCACTATTCATCAAAAAATAAAAATTTTCCTTTTCGTCCAAAATATCTATTATGGATACTAGCTTTGATTGTATCCATGTTTTGATCATTCTTGAATTTTACTTCACTATGATTATTTATGTGGTATTTTGGACATGAAATAATTAAATACTGAATCCTTGATATTTATTCTTTTGTTTCATTGGATTCGTTTCTTTTAAAATATTTTTCATCATCCTCATCCTAAATGATGATATTATTGAATATCTTTGGCTTTGTAGTGCAAAAAGATAAATGATTTTATTATAAATATCTTTGGCCCAGAGTGCAAAAAGATGAGCAGTGTTGAGATGAACACGACCGATCGATGAATATCTTTGGCCTCGTAGTGCAAAGATGAAAATTTGATTCAAGATGTATATTGATTGATGTTACAGGATAAAATATTGATGATGGACTTTTAAATTCATAGATAGTAGTAGATTTCATTATCTACGTAACTCTTCTATGAATTATTATTTCACCATAATATTGATCCGAAACTTGTCATGCTATGTATTTTATCGATTTTCTCTCGTTGAAGACTAACGATAATTTGTTCTATATTATCTTAGTCATAATATTATTTATCGGGCTAGTTGAGCTCACCCTTTTCCTTTTTGTTTCATTTTTCTTCTCGAGGAGGCGAGAACGTGGCGAGTACTAGTTTGTGGGTACTGGAATGAAGGTTCTAGGAAGTTGTTTTAGTAGTCCTCACCATTTTGTAAAGTATTGTATCAATAAATTGTAATGAGGACTTAGTTGATATGTATATTGTCTAGATGACAATATTTGTATTTAAACTCACAGTTTATGGGTTGTATTAATAAAGTTGTAGTTGTTTTCGCATTTATGTTATTGATTGACTCGAATGGGTGATGTATACCTATTTTGTAGTTGCAGAGTTATCTGTGTTCGCACCTCATTTGGTAGAGAATGAGGAACGCACGACGTGTGGATGTTTCGAGAGGTTTGAAACCACATATGTCAAGATCTAATTTCTCATAAATTTTCTCTCTATTCGGATGTTGTCATGCAGGCTCAATTATTAAAGCGAGATAACGAGTAAGTTCAACCGAGGGACCATAACCAGGATCATCTTTGGAGATAAGATAGCCAATGTAATAACGATAACCAACGGAGAAGGGAAAAGACGGACAAAATGGTAACCACTCGGTGGTAGTCAGTGGCCATGAGAATAGAAGAAGCGAGTGGGGAGGAGATTTTAAAAGATGAGATTCAACAACGACCATGTGAAGACGTCGGCCAAAGAACAATCGGTTCTAAGGGAGGAGAACGACCACCGGTCGTATGCTACAAATGCGGGAAAGAGGGACATATCAGTCCAAACTGTCCACAACAGTTCAAGGTATGTTATAATTGTGGAAAGGAAGGACATATCGCTCGAGATTGACGCAGTAGCAAAATCAAGTCCGTGGGGGACGGTGACTCAAAACGTCATTCCCGTAAAAAAGTCGAAGTCAACGGTTCTTGGAAGAAGCGTTTGTCATGACCTGGTCAAAATGCGAGGAACCCAAACGAGGTGATCACGGGTAATTTAATCATTAATTCTTGCGAAGTTTATACCTTACTTGATACCGTGCTACCCATTCATTTATCTCTCCTACTTGTGCTCAACGCTTAAACTTGACTCAAGAAATTAGACTTTGATTTATCTCGTGGAGACTCAGTTAGAGAAACTTTCATCACATCCATCGTTTATAAATCTTGTTTGATCCAAGTTGGCACCATCACCTTACCGTTGACCTTATCTCTTTAAAGATACTTGCATTTGATGTGATTTTAGGGATTGATTGGTTAACTACTCATCATGCCAAAATTGATTGTTTTCGTAAGGTTGTTAGTTTTCATATTCCTAACCAACCTTTTGCATGTATTTAATTCAAGCAACTAAGCCACTAAAATCAATCATTGTCATATCAAGTCATAAAGCTATTCGCTTATCAAAAACGGATGTCAAGCTTTCTTAGCCCATGTTATGGATTTAAAATAAAGACACGTCCAGTTTGAATAATATTCTGTTGTTATTGATTTTTCCGACGTATTTCAAGAACTTTCCGGTTTACCCCGTAACGTGAAGTTAAATTCTTTATTGATCTTGAACTCGTACAAAGCCCATTTCTAAAACCCCATATCGAATGGCTCCTATTGAACTTCGTGGAGTTAAAGGTCCAATTACTGAAGTTGTTGGATATTGGTTTCATTCGTCCCAAGACATCTCCTTGGGGTGCTCTTATTTTATTCAGAAGAAGAAAAAAGCGGGAGTATGCGAATTTGTATTGACTATCGAGAATTGAACCATGTCACCATCAAGAATAGTATCTCGCTACCTCGTATTGATGACTGTTTGACCGCCATTACAAGGAGCACAATTCTTTTCAAAGATCGATCTTCGTTCTGGATATCATCAGTTGAAGATTAGAACTGAGGATATTCCAAAGACTGCCTTCAGAACTCGGTACGGGCATTATGAATTCTTAGTCATGTCTTTTGGATTGAATAATGCTCCTGCGACTTTCATGGATATGATGAACCGAGTATTCAAGGACTATTTAGATCGGTTCGTTGTTGTCTTTATTGATGACATTCTCATATATTCCAAAAGTCGTGATGATCATGAGCACCATTTGAAGCTGGTACTCCAAAGGCTTCGTGAAAATAAGCTATATGCCAAGTTGAAGAAATGTGAGTTCTGGCTTGAGGAAGTAACATTTCTTGGGCATGTGGTGTCTAAACATGGAGTATCTGTCGACCCGGCGAAGATTGAAGCAATACAAAGTTGGGAACAACCAAGTCGGTGACCAAGCACGTAGCTACGGGCTATGGTGGTTATTATCGGAGATTGGAAGGGTTTTCTCGAATCGCTACTCCATTAACTCAACTAACTCGAAGGAAGGATACAAAATTCGTTTGAAGCGAGGAATGCGAGAAGAGTTTCCAAGAGCTTAAGAGGAGACTTATTTAAGACTGCTCTAACAATACCATCCGGGTTCGGATGGATTTGTTATCTACATGCCGATGCTTGTGCAAAGGGTTAGGATGTGTTCTCATGCAACGTGGGAAAGTCATATAGCCTATGCCTCGCGACAACTTAAAGAATATGAGAGGAATTATCCTACTCATGATTTAGAGTTGGCAACAGTCGTCTTCGCGCTAAAGATCTGGAGGCACTATCTATATGGGGAGAAAATGGAGATATATTCAGACCATAAAAGCCTCAAATATTTCTTCACTCAAAAGGAACCCAACATGCGGCAACAACGTTGGCTCGAGTTGTTGAAAGATTACGACCACACTATTCAATACCATCCTGGAAAAGTGAACGAGGTAGCTAACGCGTTGAGTAGAAGATCATATGCAGGAACGAGTGCGATGATGTCAAGTATACGCATAGAGCCAACTTTAATAGAAAAAGTTAAGGTTGCTCAGGCCACCGACCCGGAGCTGATGCGTATAAAAAAGAAAATACAAAAAGGTGCTATTCCGGAAGCAAGAATCGATGAAGAAGGAATACTTTGAGTCCACTCCAGACTTTGTGTTCCTAAAGACTCTGATTTGAAGTACAAGATTATGATGGAGGCACACAATACACCATTTGCGATCCATCCTAGAAGTACCAAAATGTATCGTGATCTTCGACATACATTTTGGTGGAACAATATGAAAAGAGAGATTGCAAAGTTTATCTCGACGTGTTTAACTTGTCAACGTGTAAAAGCGGAGCATCAAGTACCTAAGGGTCCATTGCAACCACTTGAGATTCCGAAATGGAAGTGGGAACACATTACCATGGATTTTGTTACGGGTCTTCCTACGGTTTCTCAAGGCATCGATGCTATTTGGGTTATTGTTGATAGATTAACCAAGTCCGCTTCATTTTTTGCCGATACGAGACTTATTCCTTGAACGTCTTGCTCATATGTATGTAAATGATATTGTGAGATTGCATGGTATGCCAGTATCCATAGTTTCGGATCGTGACCCAAGATTTACTTCAAGATTTTGGGTTAGCTTGCAAAAAGCTATGGGCACGGATTTACGATTTAGTTAAGATACCATCCTCAAACCAGAGACGAGACAATCAAAGAGGACTATTCAAACTCTTGAAGATTTATTAAGACTCTGTGTCCTAGACTTCAAAGAGAGTTGGGATAAGTATTTACCATTGGTGGAATTCTCCTACAACAACAGTTATCAGACAAGCATTGGTGTGGCCCCATTTAAAGCATTGTTTGGACGAAAGTGTCGCTCTCCAGTATGTTGGGATGAGGTGGGTGAAACAACATTGTTGGGACCCGAGTTGGTACGTATGACTACGGAAAAGATCCAAATGATTCGACAACGTATACAAATGGCACAAGATCGACAAAAGAGTTATGCGGATCTTCATCGAAAGGACGTGGAATTTAGTATTGGGGATCATGTATTGTTGCGTGTTTCCCCATGGAAGGGAGTTACAAGATTCGGGAAGAGAGGAAAGCTCAATCCACAATTTATTGGTCAATTTCAAATTCTTGACCGAGTAGGTAATGTAGCCTATAGACTCGCGTTACCTCCGAGTATGTCTCGTGTTCATAATGTGTTTCACATATCTATACTTCGTAAATATGTGAAAGACCCGAACCACGTTATTAAGTTAGAACCAGACGAGATAGCCAAAGACTTAACGTACGAAGAGGTACCTGTCAAGATCTTGGATAGGAAGGAGCATGTCTTACGCACAAAGGTCATACCACAAGTTAAAGTTTTGTGGAGGAACCATGCTATAGAGGAAATGACGGGAGTTGGAAACGAAAATGAAAGCGAGGTATCCTCACCTTTCAAACACCAGTATCGCACGTCGATTTCGAGGACGAAATTTCATAAGGAGGGAGGTTGTAAGAACCCAACTTAATATTTAATGAAATTAAATTCCTCTATTTATTATCTTGAAATAGTAAGGGTTGATTGGATTAATGTGGTAAGTTATGGGTAAATGCACAATTATTTCAAACAAGCAAGTGGTTTTAAAATATTCATTGTTGACGGGAATATTCGTTTGGTCGTGGAATATTCAGATCGTCGGGGAATATTCAGACGATTTGCCAAGTAGCTGACCTTGTGTGGGCCCCATAACACAAAGCGATTGGATGAAGAAAGCGACAAGAATAAGTTAGTTATAAATAACGACGTAGTTGTTCACAATTATCTTGTTGGAATAATTCCGGTGGTTTAAAACACAAGTTATACTCAGATTACACCAATTATTGATTCTTACGTAAGAAGGCACTACTCAATAATTGTTACAAGAATTATCGCTCAAGTATTTTATTTTATTGATTCAATAATTGATGCGTTGATATTTTATATTACATCGTAGTTTTAATAATTGTCATTGCACGATTATTTTCTATTATCGAGACAATAATTCATATTATCTGAATAATATTATTAGATAACATTATTGGCAATATCTAGAAAGTTACATCAAGGAGATGTTTGGTCATCTAATTCTTGGCCAAGAAGAGAGAGATCCTTATTGGAAAGCCCCCGCTTTCCTGGGAACTGCCTTGTTGTTAGTAATATGATTCAGTAATATTATTTGTGAATAATTAATTATTGATTTATATGA
Source organism: Panax ginseng (assembly GCA_020205605.1). Taxonomy (NCBI): domain Eukaryota; kingdom Viridiplantae; phylum Streptophyta; class Magnoliopsida; order Apiales; family Araliaceae; genus Panax; species Panax ginseng. Next base: position 1,596,764 of record CM035133.1, on the reverse strand, counting down.
TGAGGAAAATATTGATTTTATGCGGATATAGATGGAGAAAATTTTTTAATGTGACAATTGTTAAAAATTAATATTTTATCTTTTTTTGATAAAATAATTCATTTAAATATATTATTTTAATAATATATTAATGGTGATATTTTTACAATGAATGTGGGATATATGAGTATATGAGGAGAAAGTATTTTTGTGGCATTAAATGATTAACACATGTTTTGTGTATCGGAGACCTCAATTCTAATAGAAATTTGATTATAGCCTGTAAAATTGCCCGTTTATGGATTTCGATAAATTTTTGTTTGGAATTTGGAAAAACTTGCTTCTGCAAAGTTGTAGAGAATGAAATTTCCTATGGAAAGGACATGTGTTTCGAATTTTTCTGACAAAAGGGCTATTTATTGTGAATTATTGAAGTTTCGGTATATCGGGTGTGAATTGATTTTTGGAGTTTAAATGATTTTTTGTTAGAAAAACGTTTTTTGTACTTTGGTGGCCTTCACTTGCACATGTTAATGGCTGAATTCAATTATCTAGAGGTGGGCTTGAATATTTTCTAATTATATTAATATTATATTAAATTTTCTGCTTTGGTGTTCTAAACATTTTCCTATAAATAGGGTGCTTAGGTTAGAATTGAAAATCACACCAGAAACTGAAATCTTCTCTCTCTTTTTCTCTCGATATATTGAGCGTATTCTTGTGAGTATACTTTGAGTGTTGCTATACGGTGCAAGTTCAAGTCATAGCCTATATCTGGTGTTTCAACTAGAAGTACTGTCTTTTGTGGTAAGGGATGTTATTTTCTTTATATATGATATTATTTCTTCCATATCATTATGCCAAAATATTGGTTTGAACATTTTAATCAAATTTAGAACTTTTTGTGTCAGGGTTACTATTCATGTATACGACACTATTCACGAATACGACATTATTCATCGAAAAATGAAAATTTTCTTTTTCGTCCAAAATATCTATTATGGATACTAGCTTTGATTGTATCCATGTTTTGATCATTCTTGAATTTTACTTCATTATGATTATTTATGAGGTATTTTTGGACATGAAATAGCTGAAATACGAATCCTTGATATTTATTCTTTTGTTTCACTGGATTCGTTTCTTTTAAAATATTTTTCATCATCCTCAGTCCTAAATGATGATATTATTGAATATCTTTGGCCTGTAGTGCAAAGATTATTGATTTTATGATAAATATCTTTGGCCCGTAATGCAAAGATGAACAGGTGTTGAGATGAACATGACCGACTGATGAATATCTTTGGCCTGTAGTGCAAAGACAAAAATTTGATTCAAGATGTATATTGATTTATGTGACAGGGATAAAATATTGATGATGAACTTTTAAATTCATAGATAGTAGTAGATTTCATTCTCTACGTAACTCTTCTATGAATTATTATTTCCGCTGCGAATATTGATCTGAAACTTGTTGTCTATTGTATTTTATCAGATTTTTCCCCGTTGAAGACTAACGATAATTTGTTCTATATTATCTTAGTCATAATATTCTTTTTTGGGCTAGTTGAGCTCACCCTTTTCCTTTTTGTTTCATTTTTCTTCTCAGGAGGCGAGAATGTAGCGAGTACTAGTCGGGGTACGGAATGAAGGTTCTAGGAAGTTGTTTTAGTAGTCCTTACCATTTTTGTAAAGTATTGTATCAATAATTGTAATGAGGACTTAGTTGGGTATGTATATTGTCTAGATGACAATATTTGTATTTAAACTCACATTTTATGGGTTGTATTAATAAAGTTGTAGTTGTTTCTGTACCATGTTATTGACGACTCAGAATGGGTGATGTATACCTATTTTGGGGGCGTCACATGTACTATTATGTAGGAAGAATGAGATAACGTATATTACGAACTAGTATACGAGTTAGCATACAAAGATTATATGTGAGGTGTGTATGTTAAGTTATTTAATTTAAGTTAATGGACTTGTAGGATTAATAGTCTAATGTAGAAGTCCAATGTATGTGATCATCAAGCCCAAGTGTTTGATTATCATAAGCCCAAACCATTGTAGCATGAGCCCATTAAGAGAGAAGCTAGATTAATTATCAAAGCCCAATGAAAAGCCTTGATCCATGGGTCAAACCAAGTAGGAAGTGGGTAAGCTTGATGGGAAAATAATTAGTGTGATGACCAAGTGTTGTGGTGATCAAGTAAAAGAAGTGGCTAGCAAGAAGACTTGGTTGCTAGGTTATGAATAATAAGGAGGTGGAAGTTGAGGAGGTGATTAAAGGAAGTGGAGGGCCTAAATGTCTCTTATGCCCTAGCTTTGTCAAGCCTGTAAATAGAGAGCTCAACATTCATTTGTTGGTTGATCAATTTCCTCTCAACTTCTCTCAAAGTTAAACAACTTAATTGTTAGAGAGAATAAGTCACTTAAGACTTATAAGCCACTTCAACCTTTGCTAGTTTTTCAAAGTGAATTAAAGTCTTGGTGGTAAGACTCATCTCTTTATCTACATCTCTTCCGTGATAGGATTGATATAGAAGGGGATGGTTTGATAATAACATGTAATAAGCTATAAGGAATGAACTTAAGCCGAATAAGTAGAATAAGCAACTTGAACTCTAATAAGTTGTTAGGATCATGAAGAAGTTGTCATATGATGTTAGTATGTTGATTATAACATGAGAACATTGATTAGTGGACTTAAGTTATTAATAAGTCATGAGCATGAAGATTTTTAGTTCATAAGTTGAATAAGTTAATGACTTATGAGAATGAATCAAAACCTAATTTGTTTATAAGTTGGTTTAATAAGTAGTTTGTAATGATCATATGTTGGTTAAAAATCCATTTAGAATCATTAAGAATAAAGCTTTGCCGGAATTCACACGATTGGACGATTATCGTCGAATTCGTGAAATTCTCGAAATGGAAGTTGTATTTTGTGTTTGAAGTCGGAAACGTTGGTTTTCGATGTAGACAAGTCATATTTGGCATTATAGAGTTGCGGACTCGAAAATGACCGAATTCCGACTTAGAACGAAGAAAACGAGCGTTGAACGTTCATGAACGTTTATCGTTTTCGTTAAAAATGAACTCATAGGTGAAATTTTAGCAAACGAAGTCAAATAGATAAAATTCTTACATGAACGCGTAGAGTATGAAATTTGTGAACCGTAGGCTTTTGAACCAACCAATTCGGACTTATAACGAAGAAGTTATGCGTTCAGGAGTTTCGCAAAATTTTTCAAAACTGCACAATTATCTGAGGCACAGAGTCCGCAAATGCCGACTCACATGACACTTTAAAACTGTGTTGCAGTCATGAGGCTTGAACGAAAGATATCGCTAACTTCGGCGCCACTGCCGAGATGCAGAAGTTAATGTTAAGCTACCGCTGGGTCCAAGAGGTTTGATAGTAAAGAATGTTTTCAAGTGTAGAATGAAAGGGAACTTGATAGTAATGAACTAAGATGTAATCATACCATTGTAAGGTACTTGTAAGACACTAATGCATGTTGATTAAGAGTTAATAATCAATCGAAGATGAACGAAATGTGAATGACGTAATGAAAGCCGGAAACCCTAATAACAGATCTAATATACTTGATTATATATGACCTAATGTGGTACGTTATATGATTATGTATTGTAGAATCATAGAGACTTAAAGTGTACGTGTGTTAATCAGTAAACAAACGCTAAAGGAAAGTATTCTAACCCTTGTTCCGGTTCAGTCTAGACAAGTTTTGTAATTCATGTATTCTTTCGCATGAAGTTTTTAACGATGAAGTCTAAAGCCAACTCTTTCGGCTAGACTTATATTATGATTCTGTCAAGTATGATTTATGTTTACCGAGCTATATTGGTATGGTTTTCAATCGAAGACCAAGTATGCTAAATGTTTTTGTCGTTTAATGACAGGCACGTGAGGTTGCCACAACTTAAACGTATACACGTTTAATGGATGTAGTGTTGATCAACATAGAGTACTATGGGCTGATCACCCAGAATTGCTCGTAAGCTATGCCGGACTTACGGACTTAGTGTCGGGTTGTCCTTTTTAAAAGAGATTATGAAATGCTCTTAACCTTGAGCTTTAGTTGATATTCTACTGAATATTGTTGTTGGAAAACGTTTTGAAGGAAAAGAAGCGCTATTTTGAATTATCGATAGTACTTCGTAACTATTGTTCAGTTATTGAAGCTATATGAGTTCTATGTTTCAAGCATATTGTTTATTAGAATTATAGTACTTGCTGAGCTAGTCATGCTCACTCTTTCTTGAACCATATGAACACAGCCAAGATCGAGCGTACAGAAGGCTCAGGAAAAGACAAGGGCAAGGCGAAGACGAACCCTTAGAGTTCTTATGTAATAGTATAGGATGAATGTTTGTAATATATTGATATTATGACAAGAACAATTAAAAGGGTTACAAAGAACCTGGGGAATGTAATATTATTTTGAATATATAAGAGATATACTAGACCTTTTGAGATTGTTCAATGGAATGAATGAATGAATGGTAGTACCGTGTAGCATCATCTGTCGGGTTGGAAGATACCCGGATTTGGGGGCGTCACAGGTTGGTATCAAAGCATTAGGTTATAAAACTTAAGGGGGGGAATTAAAAACCTTAAGTCATAACCTTAAGAATAGTTAAAGAAGTACAAGAAGAAAATTGTAAGACCCCAACTTTTATGAATAAAAATGAATTTTCTATAAAATATTATTTTTGAATATTATGGAATAATTTGATGTTATAGTTGTGGGTAGTATTTATAAATTTTGCAAAGTACGCAAGTTGTTATATAATATTCGATTGGTCGGGGAATATTCGTTTTAACAGGAAATATTCGTGCGACAAAGACAATCATTAGTGGACCCCTAGCAATGTAATTATTGTCGGATTGAGAAAACGACAAAAATATTTTATTAAAAATAACGGCGGAAGTTTTACCGTTAATACTGTTGAACTACTCGGTAGTAAAAATACAGTAATACGCGTGGTTGCATAGTAGCACACGGTATTGATTATTGATGCTTACGTGAGAAGTTAATTAGTTTTGTTCAATTATTGCTATAGTAATTGTTGCATAGTATCTCACGTTAATTGATTCAATTATTGTCGATATTTTAGATATTATTAAATCAATAATTGAAATGACAGAGTTATTAATATTATAATTTGCAATGTTAACGATGTCTAGAAGTTCTGTCAATGAGAGGTTTGGTCACCTAATTGCGCGCCAATAGGGAGAAATCCTTATTGGAAAACCCCCTCTTTCCTGGGACGACCTGGTCGATTAATATTGTTAATTATAATAAAGGTGATAAATGTTGTTAAAAATTATTAAGTTGATTTTTATGAAGTTTTGCTTATTTTATGAACCCCATTTACTCATTTTTTAAAATAATCGGTAGAAAATTATTTAAAGGTGGGGCCCACATGTGGGGCCCATGTGTGTTGAAAAACTGATTTTGGAAATGGGAGTGGGAGAGATATACGTATATGGAGGGAGTTTATATATATAAGATTTTGATGTGGGTGTATATATATAATATTATATGTGTGAGTGGAATGTGGTGGGAGAGTGAAAGTGATGTGTGTGTGTGTAAGTTGAATTAATGGTGGGAAAGTATTCTGATGATAGTGATGGGTGGATGAATTAGGGTGGTTTATTAAAACCATGTGTTATATATATATAATATATATTATATTTTATTTAAAAAATTTTGCTTTAAATATGGACCGTCCGATTAAAGTAAATCAATCTGGACCGTTCATGAATTAGTTACTATGCATTCCATTTTTCTATAAATAGAAGCTCATTCCTTCATTATTTTCTTACGAATTCACTGAACTCTAGAGAGAGAAAATTTTAGAAGAAGAGAAGTCTGCTAACTTTCTTTTCATATATTCAGTTTCTTTTACGGTAAGGGATAATATTCTTTTATATTCATGAAGAGAACTTCTGTTATTCCATTTCTTATTATTCTGTTGGAATAACCTGTATACGCGGGCTACCTTATACTTGGTGACATTCTCCTATTATTCTATCTTTATTATTTGTTGGAACATCCACATGCGTGTGTTTTACTCAGAACTGGTTAAAATCTTTATTATTATTACATTGGAACATCCTATCATGCATGCGTTTTACAGGACCTTATTCCGTCTTTATTATTATTACATTTGGAATATTCGTCGTGTGTTTTACACGGATTGGTTAAGTTATTTATTATTACATTGGAACATCACATGCGATTGTGAATTTCACACGACTGGTTCCATTATTATTATTCATTGGAATAAACTGCTCATCTAAGCACCGCATGCATGGTGATTTCTTTTGTTATTCCATTCGTTATTATACTCAGTTGGTTAAAATTTTGACTTCTATACTCCATGAAATTAGTGGAATATCCTTGATATTTGAGCTTTATCCAGTATTTTTCATGAAAATATTCTTCTGAGCATTCTTGAATTTTACTCTACAAAGCAGTATCATATTGACAATTTGGACGTTATTAGTTCCTGAATAAATTAATTCGTGAACTTGTTTTATTGAATTCTTATATCATTGTCATCATCCTCATGTTTATATTTTTTTTAAAGTCATATATGGCCTGTAGAGAATGGATGGACTTGGTATGATTATGACCAGTGATTATTCAGTGTAATCATGACCGTAATGTTACAAATGATGTGGTAAAAGTCCTCATTGGCCCGTAGTGCATTGATGGACAGTTGTTGGCATGATCATGACCATTGATAAATACACAAATATCCTTGGCCCGTAGTGCATAGAATTTGTGGTCGTGACCCTAACGAATATCCTTGACCGTAGTGCAGGGATGATGTGGATTATTTATTAAGCTGAGTCTCAGCGATAAAAGTGATGAAAAACTTCTTAAATCATAAAAGATAGTAGATTTTATTCTCTACTTGACTCTTTTAATGGATTGCTTGTTCTGCTGCAGTTAAACTTGATGTCTATTGTATTTTATCAGTTTAACATTGTTGAAGACTAATGATAATTTATTCTGCATTATCTTAGTCATAATATTTCTTCTTGGGCTAGTTGAGCTCACCTTTTTTTTTTTCTTTTTCTCTGTGAAATGAGAACGTAGGTGGGACTAGTCGGGAGCGGAGTGATGGTGGGATGATAGTATTATTTAGTAGTCCTCACTATTACATTAAATAGTGTGACAATAAATGTAATGAGGACTTTTTCTGAGAGTGGATATTATCTAGAAGACAATATTTGTATTAAAACTCACAGCATGTGTTTTGTCATATTTTACACGACTGCTGTATTATTAGTTTGTATTTGAATTTTGTACCATGTATTTGGCGACTTAAGATGGGTGATGTATACCTATTTTGGGGGTGTCACAGTTGGTATCAAAGCTTAGGGATATGATCCCTGGCTGAGATGTGAGATAAGAACTAGGAGGGGAGAGACGGGGAATTCCTTCGCTAGTATGACCTACCTAAGTTTATTTGGTATTTAATTGGTCGGTCAGAGTATAGGAAAAATATGTGATATGTTAATTAACCCTTGTTTTGTGGCAGTGTTTAAAAATGGCGTCCGAGAATGTTGAGAACATGAATATCAATGGAGCACAGGAGACCGTTGAGTCTCCACAGATCAATAACCAGGATAATGTGCATCAGGAAGGCGACAATCCTCATGTAAACAACAACACTGACCAAATAATGAACGATGGAATGTTCCGAGGCTTCATGTAATTCATACAACATCAAGAGAGAGCGACTCCTGTCCAAAATGCAGGTGGAAACACTGGAAACTCTCGGACGGTCATAGCCAAACAGTTCAAGGAGCTGGGACCACCGGAGTTTTTTGGAGAGCCAAAGCCACTTAAGGCGGAGACATGGATAAAGCAGATCAACAAGATATTTGATGTCTTGGGTTGCTCCGAGGAGCAAAAGGTTCCCTTTGCCACCTTCATGTTGCGTGCAGAGGCAGATTACTAGTGGGAATCTGTAAAACGTACCCAACCTGCCGCACTGAAGATGACTTGGGAGAAGTTCCAAGAATTATTCAACGATAAATACTTTCTCGGAAGTATTCGTCACATGAAAGAGGTAGATTTCATCAAGCTAGAGCTAAACAATATGACTGTGTCGCAGTACGAAGCCAAGTTCGCCGTGTTGTCCCGGTTTGCATCCCATTTGGTTGATAATGAGGAGAGAATGACGCGAATGTTTCTAAGAGGTTTGAAACCAGAGATACGTCAATATCTTATCTCTCATAAACTGTGTTTGTATTCAGATGTTGTTAATAGGACTTAGTTTTTGGAGCGCGATAATGAGTTAAACCAACCAAAGGAGAGCAGCCGACAAAATGATAATACCCGTGATAACAGTCATCGAAGCGGTGACAATAAGCGTGGAGGGAATCAACATGCCAGAAATGGTAACCACTTTGGTGGTAATCATGGCCAAAACAATAAGAATGGACATTTCAAGAAGAGGAGATTCAACAATGATGGAAAGACATCAGCATCAGCACCTGTCGTTAAGGAAGGAGAACGACCACCTATCATATGCTTCATGTGTGGAGGAGAGGGACACATCAGTCCCAACTGTGCGATGCCATCCAAAGCATGTTACAATTTGTGGAAAGAAGGTAACTCTGCCCGATTTTGTCATGCTAGAAGAAGACAAGTCCAAATTGGGATGGAGGCATCCAAGCGTCATCCGAGAAAAGTCAAAGCCCAGTAGTCTGAGGAGAGCGTTTGTTGTAACCTCCCAGAAAGCAAGGAACCCGAATGAAGTCATCACAGGTAAGCTTATCATAAACTCTAGCGAAGTTTATACCTTTTTTGATACCGGTTCTACCCATTCTTTTATTTCTCCTACTTGCGCTCAACGTTTAAATTTTATTCCGGAGAAATTAGACTTTGACTTATCTGTTGAAACTCCATTGGGAGAAACCTTCATTACATCCACGGTTTATAAGTCTTGTTTAGTTCAAATCAGTACCCTCACATTACCTGTCGATCTTATTTCATTGAAAATACTTGCATTTGATGTAATTCTAGGGATTGATTGGTTAACTACTCATCATGTAAAAATTGATTATTTTCGTAAGGTTGTTAGCTTTCATATTCCTAATCAACCTATTATGCGAATTCAAGCAACTAAATCATTAAAATCAATCACTGTCATTTCAAGCCATAAAGCTATTCGTTTATTGAAAAACGGATGCCAAGCTTTCTTAGCTCATGTCACGGATCTAAACAAAAATACGTCAGTTTTGAATGATATTTCTATTGTTAATGAATTTCCTAACGTATTCCCTGAAGAACTTCCTGGCCTACCCCCAGAGTGTAAAATTGAATTTTGTATCGACCTTGAACCCGGTACAAAACCCATTTTCAAAGCCCCATATCGAATGGCTCCTATTGAACTTCAGGAGTTAAAGACCCAACTGCAAGAATTGTTAGACATTGGCTTTATTCGTCCTAGTACTTCTCCTTGGGGTGCTCATGTTCTATTCGTGAAGAAGAAAGATGGGAGTATGCGATTTTGTATTGATTATCGGGAGTTTAATCATGTCACCATCAAAAATAGGTACCCATTGCCACGTATTGACGACCTGTTTGACCAGTTGCAAGGCGCCAAATTCTTTTCAAAGATTGATCTTCGTTCCGGATATCACCAATTGAAGATTAGAACCGATGACATTCCAAAGACGGCTTTCAGAACTCGGTACGGGCATTATGAATTCTTAGTCGTGTCTTTTGGATTGACTAATGCTCCCGCCGCCTTCATGGATATGATGAGCCGAGTATTCAAGGAATATTTGGATCACTTTGTGGTCGTCTTTATTGATGACATCCTCATATATTCCAAAACCCGTGAAGATCATGAAAGCAACACTTGAGGTTGATACTCTAAAAGCTTCGTGAATATAAGATTTATGCAAGTTGAAGAAATGCGAGTTCGGCGAGGAAGTAGCATTCCTTGGGCACGTGGTATCAAGTCATGGAATATCTGTTGACCCAAGAAAGATTGAAGCCATTCAAAGTTTGGGAACAACCTAAATCGATGATCGAAAGACGTAGCTTTCTCGGCCATTTGGTTATTATCGGAGATTCATAGAAGGGTTTTCTCGAATCGCTACTCCATTAACTCGGTGACTCGTAGAAGATACAAAATTCGGGTGGAGTGAGAAATGTGAGAAGAGTTTTCAAGAACTCAAGAGAAGACTCATTTCAGACCTGCTCGACAATACCATCGGCTCGGAGGATTTGTCATATCTGATGATGCTTGAGCAAAAGGTTGGGTGTTCTCATGTAACATGGGAAAGTCATAGCCTATGCCTCTCGACAACTCAAAAAATATGAGAGGAATTATCCTACTCATGATCTAGAGTTGGCAGCTGTTGTCTTTGCACTTAAAATTTGGAGGCGCTACTTGTATGGGGAGAAAGTGGAGATCTTTACGGATCATAAAAGCCTCAAATATTTATTCACTCAAAAGGAACTCAACATGCGACAGCGACGTTGGCTTGAACTGTTGAAAGATTATGATCATACCATCCAATACCATCCTGGAAAAGCAAATGTGGTAGCTGACGCATTGAGTAGAAGATCATATGCAGGTACGAGTGCGATATTGTCAACGCAAAGGCCCATCTTGTATGACTTGTAAAGGATGGAAATAGAGATAAAGACTCCAGGGACCCACGTGATGATGGCGAATATACGAGTAGAACCGACTTTAATTGATAAAGTTAAAGCTGCTCAAACTACAGACCTGGAGCTAATGTGTATGAGGAAGAAAGTGCAAGAAGGTGATATCTTAGGAAGCAAGAATAGATGAATAAGGAATACTTGAGTCAACTCCGGACTTTGTGTTCTAACGACCACGATTTAAAGTATAAAATCATGATGGGCGCACACACACACAGATTTGCAATCCATCACAGGAGTACCAAAATGTATCGTGATCTTCGTCATACATTTTGGTGGAGCAATATGAAGAGAGAGATATTTATTTATCTCAAGGTGTCTAACTTGTCAACGAGTCGGGCGGAGCATCAAGTATCAAAAGGTCCATTGCAACCACTTGAAATTCCGGAATGGAAGTGGGAGCACATTATCATGGATTTTATTCATTACTGGTCTTCCCAAGGTTTCTCAAGGCATAAATGCAATTTGGGTCATTGTTGATAGATTGACCAAGTCTGCTCATTTTTTACCTATACGAGAAACATATACACTTGAACGTCTTGCTCGTATGTACATAAACGAGATTGTAAGACTGCATGGTATGCCAGTATCCATGGTTTCTGATCGAGACCCAAGATTCACTTCACGATTTTGGGTTAGTTTACAAAAAGCTATGGGCACGGATTTACAATTTAGTTCGGCATATCATCCTCAAACGGACGGACAATCAGAGAGGACTATTCAAACTGTGGAAGATTTATTAAGACTCTGTGTCCTTGACTTCAAGGGAAGTTAGGATAAGTTCTTACCATTGGTGGAGTTTTCCTACAACAACAGTTATCAAGCAAGTATTGGCATGGCTCCATTCGAAGAGAGTATTGGAGATCATGTGTTGTTACGTTTTGCTCCATGGAAAGGAGTTACGAGATTTGAAAAGAGAGGAAAGCTCAATCCTCGATTCATTGGGGCCCATTTTTAATCCTCGATCGAAAGGAGTAGGGAAAGCTCGAGCTTTATAGACTTGCTTTTACCGCCAAGTATGTCTCGTGTTCATAATGTTTTCACATATCCATGTTACGTAAATATGTGAAAGACCCGAACCATATTATTGAGTTAGAACCGGATGAAATAATGGAAGATTTAACGTATGAAGAGGTTCCTGTTCAAATCTTGGATAAGATGGAACATATTCTACGCTCCAAGGTTATACCTCAAGTCAAAGTGTTATGGAGGAATCACGATGTTGAGGAAATGAACTGGGAGTTAGAATCTAAAATGAAATCAAGGTATCCTTACCTTTTCGACATGCCAGGTATGTACCCTAATTTCGAGGGCGAAATTTCATAAGAAGGGGAGATTGTAAGACCCCAACTTTTATGAATAAAAATGAATTTTCTATAAAATATCATTTTTGAATATTATGGAATAATTTGATATAATGTTATAGTTGTGGGTAGTATTTATAAATTTTGCAAAGTACGCAAGTTGTTATATAATATTCGATTGGTGGGAATATTCGTTTTAACGGGGAAATATTCATAATGACGGCACAATCATTAGTGGACCCCTAATGAAATTATTATTGGATTGAAAGCGACAAAAATATTTTATTAAAAATAACGACGGAAGTTTTACGGTTAATATTGTTGAACTACTCGGTAGTAAAAAAGTACGATGTCTGGCGTGGTTGCGTAGTAACATACGGTATTGATTATTGATGCTTACGTGAGAAGTTAATTAGTTTTGTTCAATTATTCTTATATAGTAATTGTTGCAAGTATCTCACGTTAATTGATTGATTATTGTCGATATTTTATATATTATTAAATCAATAATTGAAATGACGAGTTATTAATATTATAATTTGCAATGTTAACGATGTCAGAAGTTACGCGATGAGAGGTTTGGGTCACCTAATTGCTTGGCATGATAGGAGAAATCCTTATTGGAAAGCCCCTCTTTCACAGGAACGACTGGTCGATTAATATTGTGAATTATAATAAATGTGATAAATGTTGTTAAAAATTATTAAGTTGATTTTTATGAAGTTTGGTTTATTTTATGAACCCCATTTACTCATTTTTCAAAATAATCGGTAGAAAATTATTTAAAGGTGGGGCCCACATGTGATGGCCACATGTGGGGCCCATGTGTGTTGAAAAACTGATTTTGGAAATGGGAGTGGGAGAGATATACGTATATGGAGGGAGTTTATATATATAAGATTGTGATGTGGGTGTATATATATAATATTATATGTGTGAGTGGAATGTGGTGGGAGAGTGAAAGTGATTTGTGTGTGTGTAAGTTGAATTAATGGTGGGAAAGTATTATGATGATAGTGATGGGTGGATGAATTAGGGTGGTTTATTAAAACCATGTGTTATATATATATAATATATATAATATATATTATATTTTATTTAAAAGATTTTGCTTTAAATATGGACCTTCGATTAAAATAAATTAATCTGGACCGTTCATGAATTAGTTACTATGCATTCCATTCTTCTATAAATAGAAGCTCATTCCTTCATTATTTTCTTACGAATTCACTTTGAACTCAGAGAGAGAAAATTTTAGAAGAAGAAAGTCTGCGCTAACTTTCTTTTCATATATTAGGTTTTTTTTTACTGTAAGGGATATTATTCTTTTATATTCATGAAGAGAACTTCTTGTTATTCCATTTCTTATTATTACATTGGAATAACTTTGTATATGTGCTACCCTATACTTGGTGACATTCTTCTATTATTACATCTTTATTATTTTGTTGGAACATCACATGCGTGTGTTTTACAAGACACAGTTTCCGTCTTTATTATTATTATTCATTGGAACATCACATGCATGTGTTTTTACGGACTGGTTAAAATCTTTATTATTATTACATTAATATATCACATGCGTGTTTTATTTATTGGTTCCGTTACTTATTATTACTGTTGGAACATCACGTCGATTGTGAATTTCACGACACGGTTAGATTATTATTATTACATTGGAATAACTTTGTCTATCGCAATATCGCACGCATGGTGATTTCTTTTGTTATTCCATTCATTATTATACTTAGTTGGTTAAAATTTTGACTTTATACTCCATGAAATTAGTGGAATATCCTTGATATTTGCGCTTCATCCGATATTTTTCATGGAAATATTCTTACGAGCATTCTTGAATTTTACTTTACAAAGCGATATCATGTTGACAATTTGGACATTATTAGTTCCTGAATAAATTAATTCGTGAACTTGTTTTATTGAATTCTTATATCATTGTCATCATCCTCATGTTTATATTTTTTTTAAAGTCATCTATGGCCTGTAGAGAATGGATGGACTTGGTATGATTATGACCGAGGATTATTGATTGTAATCATGGTAGTAATGTTACAAATGATGTGGTAAAAGTCCTCATTGGCCCGTAGTGCATTGATGGACAGTTGTTGGCATAATCATGACCATTGATGAATACACAAATATCCTTGGCCCGTAGTGCATAGAATTTGTGGTTGTGACCCTAATGAATATCCTTGACCGTAGTGCAGGGATGATGTGGATTATTTATTAAGCTGAGTCTCAACGATAAAAGTGATGAAAAACTTCTTAAATCATAAAAGATAGTAGATTTTATTCTCTACTTTACTCTTTTAATGGATTGCTTGTTCTGCTGTAGTTAAACTTGAAGTCTATTGTATTTTATCAGTTTAACATTGTTGAAGATTAATGATAATTTATTCTGCATTATCTTAGTTATAATATTTCTTACTGGGATAGTTGAGCTCACCCTTTCTTTCTTTATTCTCTTGAGGAAATGTAAGCGTAAATTTGGGACGAGTCGGGGAGCGGAGTGATGGTGGGATGATAGTATTAGCTAGTAGTCCTCACTATTCTGTTAAATAGTGTGACAATAAATGTAATGAGGACTTTTTCTGAGAGTGGATATTATCTAGAAGACAATATTTGTATTAAAACTCACAGCATGTGTTTTGTCGTATTTTACACGACTACTGTATTATTAGTTTGTATTTGAATTTTGTACCATGTATTTGGCGACTCAAGATGGGTGATGTATACCTATTTTGGGGGCGTCACAAAAATAACCTTATAAAAATGCATTATGATTATGTTATGTGTTTTTATTATTCTACTGACGTGTATTAATCAACTTAATTGTTTTATGTAGATGTTAGGAGTAAACGAAATGTATGTAGGTGGTCAAGCCATTAGTGAAGAGTCGGTGAACCAAGTAGAGGTTATACCGAACCTTATAGCAGCAGAGCCAGATGTAGTGATTATTGAGTCTGGAGACTCAGAGGTAGCTGACTACATGTCAGTGTTTGACGGGATGATAGAGGAGGAGGTAGAGACAGTCTCCTTTAACCCAGTGGCTATAGCAGCGGAGATAGCTCCTGGAGGGTCAATGATGTCTCTGTTTATGTCAGTGTTGGATAGAAATATCCATTACTGTCAGGAAGTCAAGGAGCTGAAGGCAGAGCTCCAAATTGTTAGAGAGGACAAGACTAATGTCGAGTCCATGTGGGAGCAAGAACACGACGAGAGGATTTTGGCTAAGGACAAAGTCCATGATTTAAAACATGAGGTCTTTGAGCTCAAGGAGGAGCTAAAGACAAAGGTACAGAAGATAGGGAGAATGTCCTATATTTATAGGAGTTCTTATATAGATTTCCAGCAGCAGGTAGCTGGATATCCTGTGGAGGTAGGGCAAACACGGCATACTATTAGCCGTGATATCATTCTTGGTCTTGCCAAATGATTTCGAGAATGCCTTGAGACGGATGTAGACTAGTAGTAGTTAGAGTAGTATGTAAATATTTTGTAAGTAGTAGTGACGTAAAGCCTTTTTGTATAGTAGAGGTAGTCTTTTGTAAATCCCAATTTTGGAAAGCAATAAGCGGAAAGTAATGTAAGCGATTTTAGTCACGTGTATGTAATCGATGTAGTATTATACTACGAAGAATGAATATAAGTCCTTTTTATGGAAAGCAATGTGTTATGGATGTTGACGTTATTGTTTAATATTAATGGTAACTAATAAAGAAAAGAATAATAACGTAATGTGTTTATTGTATCAGCAAAATGCTGCCGAGAAGAGTGCAACGTAACCAAGGAACGAATGTGAACCCGGTAGGAGGAGGTCCAAGTTAACCCAATCGCAGAGTTTATTAATTTAATAACGTTTGCATTTTATAGATCAGGCTAATATCCCTCAGAATCGGGAGAAAGACGAGCTACGACCTTTAAGGATTTCAAGAGCATGGGTTCGCTGGAGTTCAAAGGAACTACGGACCCTATCGAAGCCCAAACGTGGGTTAAGGAAATATAGAAGGCATTTGTGATAGCAAATGTCGACGAGGCCCAGAAGGTTGCCTTTGCGACCTATATGATGAAGGGAGAGGCCAATTTTTTGTGGGAAGCCAATCAAGCTAGGGTTGGGATAACAAATTTGACGTGGGATAAGTTCAAGGAGATATTCTTCGAGAACTACTTTCCCACGAGCATGCAGGGAAGGATGGAGATGCGGTTTTTGGAGATGAAACAAGGGCACATGACGGTTCCCCAATACGTCGCCAAGTTTAATGAACTGACAAGGTTCGCTCCACATCAAGTGGATACTAAGGTGAGGAAGGCGCGACGGTTCGAGCAGGGCTTGAAACCCTGGCTCTATAACCGTATATCGGTATTCCAAAGTACTTCTTTTGGGACCGTTTTAGAGAAGGCGATAATCGCCGAAGGTGGTAGTGAGGCGTTGAGCCAATACCATAAAGAAAAGAAGAATAAGGGAAAGGTTGACGGGAGAGTCAAGATTGAGGGATTTAGTTGTACTGGCGAGGGTCAGAAAAGGAAGGTATTTAGCTCTGGGAATACCGGAGTGAAGCAATGAGACCCGAAGAAAAGAATGGAGGTTCTGTGAAGACCGGTGGAAGACTCACTTAGGAGTTTGTCTCGAGGGAAGGTCGCTCATTATAATTACGGACAAGAGGGGCACATTGCGCTTAATTATGCGAGTCCAAGAATAACCACGGATGCTTTGTGTGTGGATCAAGTGACCACATGGCAAAGAAGCTGGTAGAAGAAGGGACGGACGGAACCGGGGGCTTAATAGCGGTAAGTTAGCTATTAGTGGACCAACAGGCCGAGTAAGCCGATGGGCCATACCTTTAACATGATGATTCAATATCGCGATCGCATCGGGGACGCGTCGTCTCGTATTATTCCGATCAACGATATCAATGCGCATACGCCGTCTTTGTTTGATTGGTCTTTACTTGTTCGTTTATAAGATGCGATTTTGCTGAGCGATTAGGATTACTTCCCGAAAATTTGTCTATACCTTTAAATATTAAGGTAGCAAACGAAGAAATAATTCTTGTTGAAGATGTTCACAAGAGTTGTTGTGTAGACATACGAGGTTGTAAATTATCGGTAGATCTAATACCGATAAAGTTAGGAGAATTTGACGTAATTCTCGGAATGGATTGGTTAGTTAACCATGGGGCAATTATAGATTGTCAAAAGAAATGTGTGAACATTAAGACTTTAGAACAACCTCGGGTAGTATTTTACGGGAATAGATCACGGGACGTTCGTGTTGTCTAACCATGACACAAACCAGAAATTACTAAGGAAGGGATGCGAGAGTTACATGTGCCATGTTGTTGATACCCCAGAGAGTGGTAGCAACCATTAAACAAATACCTATAGTGAGAGAATTAACGATGTATTTCCAAGTGAATTGCACGGTCTTCCGCCGAGATAGGGAGACGAGAGTTCGTGATGACATTGTGCAGGCCAGGAGCATGACCGATTTCGTGGCACCGTATTGTATGGCGCCAAATGGAAATGAAGGAGTTAATGGTTCGATTTCAAGAAGCTGTTGGATCGGAAGTACATTCAAATGAGAGTGTGTCACCGTGGGGAGAGACACAGATCTTGTTTGTCGAAAAAGAAGGACGGATCGTTAAGACTTTGTATCGACTATAGAGAGTTGAACAAGTTGACGATAAAGAATAAATACCCATTGCCTAGGATCGATGATCTCTTTGATCAGTTGAAAGGGGCTAAGTATTTTTCTAAAATAGATTTAAGAACGGTGTAAGACCCCAACTTATTATTTATGAAATTAAATTTCCTCTATTTATTATCTTGAAATAGTAAGGGTTGATTTGATTAATGTGGTAAGTTATGGGTAAAATACGCAATTATTTCAAACAAGAAAGTAGTTTTAAAATATTCATTGTTGAAGGGGAATATTCGTTTGGTCGTGGAATATTTTTACTGTCGGGGAATATTCATACGATGGCGCAGCTTTATGTGGGCCCCATAACGGAAAGCGATTGGATGAAGAAAACGACAAGAATAAGTTGGTTATAAATAAGCACAGAGTTATTCACAGATTAATCTTGTTGGAATACCGGTGGTTAAAACACAAGAAGACATTGCAGTATTACACCAATTATTGATTCTTACGTAAAGAAGGCATTACTCAATAATTGTTACAAAGTAATTCTTTATTCGAGTATTTTATTTTATTGATTCAATAATTGCTGCGTTGATATTTTGTATTACTATTGTTTTAATAATTGTCATCGCACAATATTTTCTATTATCGAGACAATAATTCATATTATCTGAATAATATTATTATATAACATTATTGACAATGTCTAGAAAGTTACATTTAAGGAGAGGTTTGGTCATCTAATCAAGGGCAGAGTAAGAGAGATCCTTATTGGAAAGCCCCTCTCTTTCTAGAGGCGCACTCGGGTCACAAGAATAATGTGATTTCGTAATATTATTTGTGAATAATTAATTATTGATTATATGATGAGGAAAATATTGATTTTATGCGGATATAAATGGAGAAAATTTTTAATGTGACAATTGTTGAAAATTAATATTTTATCTTTTTTTGATAAAATAATTCATTTAAATATATTATTTTAATAATATATTAATGGTGATATTTTACAATGAATGTGGGATATATGAGTATATGAGGAGGAAGAGTATTTTGTGGCATTAAATGATTAACACATGTTTTGTGTGTCGGTGACCCCAATTCTTAATAGAAATTTGATTATAGCACAGTAAAATCGTCGTTTGTGGATTTTGGTCAATTTACATTTGGAATTTGGAAAAACTTTCTTCCGCAAAGTTGTATAGAATGAAATTTCCTATTAAAAAAAGACATGGTTCGAATTTTTACGATAAAAAGCTATTTATTATGAATTATTGAAGTTAGTAGTTCAAATAATTGATTTTTGAAAGTTTTAATTATTTTTAATTACAAAACGCGTTTTTTTTGCTTGGTGAAATTTGCATTAAACATATGCAAGGTGGTGAATTGATTCAAGAGGTGGGCTTGACAATTTTGTAAATATAATAATATTATATTAAATTTTTACGCTTTGGTGTTCTAAGCATTTTTCTATAAATAGGTGCTTAGGTTAGAATTAAAAATCACACCGTAAGCTGAAATCTCTCTCTCTTTCTCTCTCGATATATTAAGCGTATTCTTGTGAGTATTTTAATACTTTGAGTGTGTTCTTTATCTGGTCTAAAGTTCAAGTCATAACCTATATGTCAGGTGTTTATTTAGAAATCTTATCTTTTCGAGGTAAGGGATGTTATTTTCTTTTTAAATGATATTATTTTCTTCAATATCATTATCTTCAAATCTTGGTTTGAACATTTTAATCAAATTTGGAACTTTTTGTGTGTGGAGTTCTTATTCACGTATATGGCCTTTATTCACGAATCTGACTATTCATCGAAAAATAAATTTTTTCCTTTTCGTCAAAATATCTATTATGGATACTAGCTTTGATTGTATCCATGTTTTGATCATTCTTGAATTTTACTTCACTATGATTTTTATGAGGTATTTTTGGACATGAAATAAATTTGAAATACGAATCCTTGATATTTATTCTTTTGTTTCCTTTGGATTCGTTTCCTTTAAAATATTTTTCATCATCCTGGGTCCTAAATGATGATATTATTGAATATCTTTGGCTCAGTAGTGCAAAGATAAATGATTTTATAATGAATATCTTTGGCTAGTAGTGAAAAGATGTGCGGTGTTGAGATGAATATATTGGTGATGAATATCTTTGGCTCAGAATGGTGCAAAGATGAATATATGATTCAAGATGTGCATTGATTGATGTTATAGGGATAAAATAATGATGATGGACTTTTAAATTCATAGATTATAGTAGATTTCATTCTCTACGTAACTCATCTATAAATTATTATTTCATTGCCGATCCGAAACTTGTCATACATTGTATTCTATCGATTTTTCCCACATTGAAGACTAACGATAATTTGTTCTATATTATCTTAGTCATAATATTCTTTACTGGGCTAGTTGAGCTCACCCTTTTCCTTTTTGTTCCATTTTTCTTCTCAGGAGGCGAGAATGTAGCGAGTTCTAGTCGGGGTACGGAATGAAGGTTCTAGGAAGTTGTTTTAGTAGTCCTCACCATTTTTGTAAAGTATTGTATCAATAATTATAATGAGGACTTAGTTGGGTATGTATATTGTCTAGATGACAATATTTGTATTTAAACTCATAGTTTATGGGTTGTATTAATAAAGTTGTAGTTGTTTCTGTACCATGTTATTAACGACTCAGAATGGGTGATGTATACCTATTTTGGGGGCGTCACAAACGGGGTATCACCAGTTGAAGGTTAGGA
This sequence comes from Panax ginseng, assembly GCA_020205605.1. Lineage (NCBI taxonomy): Eukaryota > Viridiplantae > Streptophyta > Magnoliopsida > Apiales > Araliaceae > Panax > Panax ginseng. Next base: position 1,576,340 of record CM035133.1, on the reverse strand, counting down.
AGGAGGATGTGCCAAAGACAACATTCAGGACTCGTTATGGTCATTACGAGTTTCTGGTGATGTCGTTTGGGTTGACAAATGCACCAGCTGCATTCATAGATATGATGAACAGAGTGTTCAAATAATATTTGGACAAGTTCATCGTGGTGTTTATCGATGATATTCTAGTCTACTCTAAGACGCCAGAAGATCGTGCTGAACACCTAAGATTAGTGTTGGAGACACTTAGGAAGGAGAAATTGTATGCGAAGTTCACTAAGTGTGAATTTTGGTTATAGAAGGTGCAGTTTTTAGGTCATGTCATTGACTATGAGGGGATTTCGGTAGATCCGGTGAAGGTGGAAGCCGTGATGAATCGGGAACAGTAGAAAATGCTTAATCGAGGTGCGGAGTTTCTAGGGTTACGGTAACTATCGAAGATTCATCCGGGACTTTTCAAGATAGCTACTCCATTGACTAACTTAACGAGGAAGGCGGTGAAATATGCTTGGACCGATAAGTGTGAGGAGGACGGTTTCGTGAATTGAAGAAGAGGTTGAGTGAAGCGCTGCTTTTGTCATTACAGATGACACGAGGAAATTTTGTAGTTTATAGCGATGCTTCAGTATAGAGGACTTGGTTGCGTGCTTATAAAGATGGCAAGGTCATTCACAGTATGCATCTAAGCGATTGAAGGATTATGAGAAAGTTTATCCTACTCATGATCTCGAATCTGACTTGAGAGTTTTTGCTTTAAAGATATGGAGACATTATCTTTATTGAGAAAAATGTGAAATATACACGGACCACAAAAGTCTCAAAATATATCTTCACACGAAGGAGTTGAATATGAGGCGAGAGGAGATGCATTTGGAGTTGATAAAGGATTACATTTGTGAAATCTGTATCACCCGAGAAAAGCGATGTAATTCTTAAGCGCCTTAAGTAGAAAGGGTCGGGAAAAGTTATCTTTGTTAACGGCTCAAACTGAGTTAATAACAGAGATGGCTAGGATGGAGTTGGAAGTGAAGCTGTTAAGTGAAGTGGGACAAATGTTGTTTGCGACGGAGATGCAATCTACCATCGTAAAGAGGGTTAAAGAGGTACAACTCAAAACGGATGAGTGTAATCGGATGAGGGAGCGGCTGACCAATGAAAAAGATACTAAGTACAGTCTTGATAACGAGGGATTATTGAGATTTGAAGGAACAATTTGGCTTCCGAGTGAGACAGAATTAAAGGAGCAGGTTCTACAAGAGGCTCATAGTTCAAGGTTTTCGATTCATCCTGGTAGCACTAAGATATATCAAGATCTTCGACAGAGTTTCTGGTGGCCGAACATGAAGAGAGAGATAGCCGAGTACGTGAGTAGGTGCTTGACTTGTCAGAGAGTTAAGGCCGAACATCAACGACCTAGTGGCTTGCTACAGTCATTATAAATTTCGGAGTGGAAATGGGAGAATATCACAATAGATTTTGTGGTGGGACTTCCGACTACTCAGAAGGGGTATGATGCGATTTGGGTAATAGTAGACCGATTAACAAAGTCGGCTCACTTTTTGCCAATTAGGGTTAAGTATAACTTAGATCAGTTAGCTAGACTCTATATTAAGGAAATAATCTCCAGACATGGAGTACTGGTATCGATTGTGTCCGATCGTGACCCACGATTCACGTCGAACTTTTGGAGGAGTCTACAAGAGCAGTTGGGAACGTAGTTGAAGCTAAGTACGACGTATCATCCACAGACGGATGGACAGAGCGAGAGGACAATTCAGACGTTAGAAGATATGCTAAGATCTTGCGTCATGGATTTCAAGGGTAGTTGGGATGATCATCTACCATTAGTAGAGTTTGCGTATAACAATAGTTATCATGCAAGCATAGGTATGCCGCCTTACGAAGCTTTGTATGGGAGGAAGTGCAGAACGCCACTGTATTGGGATGAGGTAGGAGAACGCCGGATGTTGGGACCAGAATTGGTACACCAGACAACGGATATTGTCAAGAAAATACAAATGCGTCTTCTAGCAGCTCAAGACAGACAGAAGAAGTTTACAGATCCGCATAGAGAGAATCGGGAGTTTGAAGTAGGCTCTTACGTCTTTCTGAAAGTATCTCCCTAGAAAGGAAAGATACATTTTGGAAAGAAGGGAAAGTTAAGTTCGAGATTTATAGGACCTTTTGAGGTATTAAAATGGGTAAGTGAGGTAGCTTATATAATAGCATTACCTCCAGACCTAGAACGAATACATAATGTATTTCACGTATCAGTATTACATCCTTATAAGCCAGATTATAAGCACGTGATAGAATATGAGCCTATTCATATCGAGAAGGACTTAACGTACGAGGAAACGCCGATTCAAATTGTCGATAGAAAAGAACAAGTTATGCGGAATAAAGTCATACCTTTCGTGAAGGTGATATGGAAGAATCATGATGTAGAAGAAGCAACGTGGGAGTTAGAGGAAATGATAAAAAAGAATTACCCTCAATTATTTGTGTAATTTTTTTTTAAGCGAGATTCTGGGGACAGAATCCTTATAAGGGGGAGAGAGTGTAACGCCCCGGAAAATCAAACATTTTGTAATTACTTTTAATAGTGAATAAAATAATATTATTTATTATTATTGCGTATTGATAAGATGAATGTCGTTCTATAACCTAGAAATGTCGGAACGTCGTAGTATTTTAACTACGTGGGATAATTAAAGTGTTTGAATTTCTAAAACGAAAATAAAAGTTTTCCTAGAAATTTTTTGAAAAACACTATTCATCAATTTCTGTTCGGGAGTTATTTTTGAATTTTTGAGAAATACGTAACGTTATAATATCAAGGTGAGATCGATTATGTAATAATAATCTAAGTATGGAAAACGTAATATTTCGCATGCGGACTTAATTTGGGAACGTTAGGTTTATTAAGCATTAAGAAAATAAAGTTGTGATCATATAATGTGTATACATTATATGAAGTAATGAATATAAGTATAATATGACGTATTGTACTATTATGTAGGAAGAATGAGATAACGTATATTACGAACTAGTATACGAGTTAGCATACAAAGATTATACGTGAGGTATGTATGTTAAGTTATTTAATTTAAGTTAATGGACTTGTAGGATTAATAGTCTAATATAGAAGTCCAATGTATGTGATCATCAAGCCCAAGTGTTTGATTATCATAAGCCCAAACCATTGTAGCATGAGCCCATTAAGAGAGAAGCTAGATTAATTATCAAAGCCCAATGAAAAGCCTTGATCCATGGGTCAAACCAAGTAGGAAGTGGGTAAGCTTGATGGGAAAACAATTAGTGTGATGACCAAGTGTTGTGGTGATCAAGTAAAAGAAATGGCTAGCAAGAAGACTTGGTTGCAAGGTTATGAATAGTAAGGAGGTGGAAGTTGAGGAGGTGATTAAAGGAGGTGGAGGGCCTAAATGACTCTTATGCCCTAGCTTTGTCAAGCCTATAAATAGAGAGCTCAACATTCATTTGTTGGTTGATCAATTTCCTCTCAACTTCTCTCAAAGCTAAACAACTTAATTGTTAGAGAGAATAAGTCACTTAAGACTTATAAGCCACTTCAACCTTTGCTAGTTTTCCAAAGTGAATTGAAGTCTTCAAGGGTAAGACTCATCTCTTTTATCTACATCTCTTCTATGATAGGATTGATAGAGAAGGGGGATGGTTTGATAATAATATGTAATAAGTTATAAGGAATGAACTTAAGCCGAATAAGTAGAATAAGCAACTTGAACTCTAATAAGTTGTTAGGATCATGAAGAAGTTGTCATATGATGTTAGTATGTTGATTATAACATGAGAACATTGATTAGTGGACTTAAGTTATTAATAAGTCATGAGCATGAAGATTTTTAGTTCATAAGTTGAATAAGTTAATGACTTATGAGAATGAATCAAAACCTACTTTATTTATAAGTTGGTTTAATAAGTAGTTTGTAATGGTCATATGTTGGTTAAAAATCCATTTAGAATCATTAAGAATAAAGCTTTGCCGGAATTCACACGATTGGACGATTATCGTCGAATTCGTGAAATTCTCGAAATGGAAGTTGTATTTTGTGTTTGAAGTCGGAAACGTTGGTTTTCGATGGAGACAAGTCATATTTGGCATTATAGAGTTGCGGACTCGAAAATGACCGAATTCCGACTTAGAAACGAAGAAAAGCGAAGCGTTGAACGTTCATGAACGTTTATCGTTTTCGTTAAAAATGAACTCATAGGTGAAATTTTAGCAAACGAAGTCAAATAGATAAAATTCTTGCATGAACGCGTAGAGTATGAAATTTGTGAACCGTAGGCTTTTGAACCAACCAATTCGGACTTATAACGAAGAAGTTATGCGTTCAGGAGTTTCGCAAAATTTTTCAAAATTGCACAATTATCTGAGGCACAGAGTCCATGGCAGCGTACGACTCATGACTTCTTAAAACACATGTTGTATTGTTGTGAGAGCTTGAAGCAAAAGCATCTGCTAACTTCAGCGCCACTACGAGATGAGAGATTAATGTTAGCGCCCATGCTGCCCAGTCAAGAAGGTTTGATAGTAAAGAATGTTTTCAAGTGTAGAATGAAAGGGAACTTGATAGTAATGAACTAAGATGTAATCATACCATTGTAAGGTACTTGTAAGACACTAATGCATGTTGATTAAGAGTTAATAATCAATCGAAGATTTAAGCGAAATGTGAATGGCGTAATGAAAAAGGAAACCCTAATAATGAGATCTAAGTCAAGATTTACATTGAGATGAAGGGTAAGATATAATAGTATATATACTTGATTATATATGACCTAATGTGATACGTTATATGATTATGTATTGTAGAATCATAGAGACTTAAAAAGTATGCGTGTGTTAATCGAAGTAAGCAAACGCTAAAGACAAGTATTCAACCCTTGTTAGGTTCGATGCGGACAAGTTTTGTAATTCATGTATTCTTTCGCATGAAGTTTTTAACGATGAAGTCTAAAGCCAACTCTTTCGGCTAGACTTATATTATGATTTTGTCAAGCATGATTTATGTTTACCGAGCTATATTGGTATGGTTTTCAATCGAAGACCAAGTATGCTAAATGTTTTTGTCGTTTAACGGCAGTGCGCGTGAAGTTGCCACAACTTAAGCGATATACGCGTTTAATGGATGTAGTGTTGATCAACATAGAGTCTTTACGGGGTGATCACCCGAAGTGCTCGTAAGCTTTATCTTGGGACTTACGGACTTAGTGTCGGGTTGTCCTTTTCAAAAGAGATTATGAAATGCCCTTAACCTTGAGCTTTAGTTGATATTCTACTGAATATTGTTGTTGGAAAACGTTTTGAAGGAAAAGAAGTGTTATTTTGAATTATCGATAGTACTTCGTAACTATTGTTCAGTTATTGAAGCTATATGAGTTCTATGTTTCAAGCATATTGTTTATTAGAATTGTAGTACTTGCTAAGCTAGTCATGCTCACTCTTGCTTGAACCATATGAACACAGCCAAGATCGAGCGTACAGAAGGCTCAGGAAAAGACAAGGGCAAGGCGAAGACGAACCCTTAGAGTTCTTATGTAATAGTATAGGATGAATGTTTGTAATATATTGATATTATGACAAGGACAATTGAAAGGGTTACAAAGAACCTGGGGAATGTAATATTATTTTAAATATATAAGAGATATACTAGTCCTTTTGAGACTGATCAATAGAATGAATGAATGAATGGTAGTACCGTGTAGCACCATCTGTCGGGTTGGAAGATACCCGGATTCAAAACTACTTTTTATTCATTCAGTCACAATTTTTTGGATGAATCTTTTAGACACATTTATACGCATTTAGAGTTTAAAAATTATTAAATAAACGGTCTGAATGACTTATTCGTTCAGATTTAGACTTATTTAAACCCATTGAAAAGTAAACAAACAACCCCTTCTAGACTTTAAGTATCAACATCAATTTATCTCACTCAGTTGGTGAATCCTTTAAATCTTTACTTAGGTGTTGTAAAAAGGTTTTCTCCTTAGCTGTTGGCTAGTTCGGTTGGATGATAATCAACATGTGGTATTCTGGTCTCCCATCTTAGTTTTTATGGTTTTCAAGTTCGTAATAGCTTCCTTCTATTAATTTTTTAGCCTTTATTTCTCCGTCACTATGAAATATCTTGTGGGAAGGCAATTGAATAAATTAACTGGTTAATTACTTCGCAGGATGTGGAGCTTGTTGATGATGAAACTTCTTTCGTTGATTAAACAGATCTATACGTTGGAAACATGGTACATCACCGGTAAGGTTTTTAAATTTGAAAGTTTACTTGGTGGGAATAAATGTATATCGTGTCAATTAAGTTTCCAGTTATATGTTGATTAATATATTAAACCTTGATGAGACCACGACCATCACATAGATTTGAATATTATTAATTATATGACTATGATTAGAGGATATTCTCCAAAAGGTCGTATCCATGTACAAAACTCCCGCAAAATAAAAGATTCTAAGAGGGTGGTCACATATACAGTCTTATCTCTATTTATAGAGAGACTATTTTCAGTGAAATATTGTTGAGATATGCAAATCTTAATATTTGTGGAACGAAGGAACATTTTTTTAGGAAAATAATATATTGTAAATGTTTACGTTAATTTTTTGATTTTCAATTATGTCGATATGTATTAGTCTAACCCTTTTAGATAAATATGTAATAAATGAGACTCTATTAATTCTATTAAATTTCATGATATGTTCTGCAATTGTAATTCGATGGCAATGCATATCAGGAATTTTTTTTAAGGCTATAGGGTGTACCAAATTGTTTATAAGATTTGAACTTTGACAAAGTTGTTGAACCACAATTAAAATGTCATTATTGGTGTAGGTCCAATTGGATATGTATGTATATCCATTGAATTTATAGAGGTCTCCAATTATTCTGTAGGCAGGTGATTTATTGTTTCTCCATTAACAAAGAAATTTGGACAGCTGTGCACAGCCATACAAGTGGACCAACCAATTGATTATTAAACCATCCGCCAATAACGTGAAGTGTGGGCAGGCCACCATCTAAAGACAAAGCAAGAAGTCTAATCATTTGAAAAGCACATTGTAAAATCTGGAAGTAAAAATAAAGAATAGCTGTTCCTGGTTGAAGTCTTCTACCACTCATTATTTGTTAATATGAATATAATCAAATCCAACAACCCTGACATTATTCTGTATAAACAACAACATCAGAAAGAAGGAAAACAAAAAGAAGAAAAGCTGAGAATTCTTCTATTTCTCTGGTTCTGACAATGGGTGCCCAGGTCAGCAAACAGGTTGATCGACGGAAAGCTATCTCAATTGAGAAGAAATCTTTATCTGATCTTCATCAAACCAGTGGTTCTGATTTCCTCGGCAGCGATTACCATCCTGCCGATCGAAAAAACTGGATGTCAGGCCTCAACCCGGAGAGAATTCACATAAACAAGATCGTGTGGCCAGGGACGCACGATTCTGCGACCAACAAGATTGGAATCCCAGGAATCACACGCCCATTTGCTCAATGCCAATCCTTGTCTATATATCATCAACTTGTAAGAGGCACCAGAGTTGTTGATGTCAGAGTCCAGGAGGATCGAAAGGTATGTCATGGAATCCTTGTTACATACAGCATTGATGTAGTTATCAAAGATGTCAAGAAATTTCTATCTGAGACACAGTCGGAGATTATAATTCTTGAGATCCGCACAGAGTTTGGGCACGAAGATCCTCCCGAGTTTGAGAAGTACTTGGAAGAACAACTTGGTGAGTTTCTGATACACCAGGATGAACATGTCTTTCAGAAGACAATTGCAGAATTGTTACCAAAGAGGATTATCTGTGTATGGAAACCAAGAAAATCACCTCAGCCCAAGGCAGGGAGTCCATTCTGGGCTTCCGGGCACTTGAAGGATAATTGGATCGACACGGATTTGCCATCAACAAAGTTTGAGAGCAATATGAAGCATTTGAGCGAGCAGCAACCAGTGACATCCAGGAAATACTTTTACAGGGTGGAGAACACAGTTACACCACAAGCTGATAATCCGATCTTGTGTGTTAAACCAGTAACAAATCGAATCCATAACTATCACAGGCTTTTCATAAATCAGTGCTTCTCTCGAGGTATCGCTGATCGGTTGCAGATCTTTTCAACCGACTTTATTGAAGAGGATTTTGTTGATGCATGTGTTGGGCTCACGTCTGCAAGGATTGAAGGAAGGGCCTGAGTATGATCATAAGAAGAGCCAGCCTCCTCTCATTTTCAGGTATAGATCGTATGCAATCTACTTCTTTGAAATTTATTTCTGTAAAATATGTATTTACATCTGGTTAAGGTGGGTCGTTGGTGATTTATGTGTTTGTATGTTTAGCCAATTTGTTTGTCAAACACGATGCTGTGTACAGAGGGTTCTCATCCTATATTAATCTGTAAGGAATAGGTAAGAATATAAAAATAAATATAAGAATTAATGGGGGCATTATGGTAATAGTGGTATTCTAAGTAGATATATAGCCGAGTTGTAATTATATTGGGATGATTTGAATGATAATGTGATATTTCCTTTCTCTTGTATCTCTTTATTCTCTTCCGTCTTCTTCTTCACTCTAACTGCTCTCTCTCAACTCAATTTTCTGTTCTCCTTCCCTGAATTCTCTTGATAATTCCAGTCTTGCTTCTCCAATTCATTACAATTGGTATCAAAGCTATCAGCTATAATGACAGCGGAAAATCAAAATTGTGCAACCCTAGAAAACAATTTTGAGAAAACTCGAAAATTGATGAAAGGACTGCAACGTTTTATGGATGAAAAGTTCAAGCAGGTTATGAAGAAATTTGATGACTTAAGAGCTTCCATTCCAAAGCATGATCGAAAAGTGCTTATTTGTGGCTATAAGAGGAGGATTGCTTATGTGAAACAACAAATTCCTTAAATTTAGTATACCAAGACATTAATGATGAAGATGATGTGGATCTGGATTTTAAGGAGGAAGAGAGCCTTCAAACACAATTGCAGATTCAACAAAATGTTGGTTCGATTGTTCCTGAGATTGGAGGTCATGAGGATTTTCTGGCGGGAATTGAAGACCCAATCTCACTCAATCAATCAAGTTTGTCTTGAATCAATTCAGGACAAATTAACTTCGATACAAAATGTGAATTCTCATCTCTAACTCAGCAACAAAACACTATGGATGGAAGGCGTTCGTTGCAAATAAAAAAGAAATTGATGTTGCGTGCAAGGTATTGATGAAATGTCTAATAGAGATAAATCATTTTGGGGTGTTCTCATTGTTGTCTTAAGTCGATATGATGATTGTTTATGTGTTGTAAATAATCCGAACAGTAGATGTATAATGATAGTGGGGGTAAAACTAGGACTATGCATATAGAAGGCTTTGAGTGCGGATGATGGGATATGTAATGGTTCTCATAACCACGAAAGCTATTGTTGGGTGTCGAATCGCCTCAACCGACAAATATTGGTGAAACAATTTCGCGCACCATTTGGCTTATCGAAATAAATGGGAAAATTTCAGAGTTGGTGCCACGAGAAGGTTTGGTGGAATCATTACAAACTAAATATGTTCATAAAAGCCAATTGAGGAATGCTCATAATGTGCCTTTGTTTGATGGAAAAATTGGTTGCATGGTGGATGACTCGATTTAATAATGATTACCATGGATATAATCAAGTTACATGGTACTAACAAAATAGTTTATCCTCTTGAGCCTTTTGATGTTGGACTAAAACTACAAGTCACTTTGGAACCATGTTGGTAATCGGTCCGGGAATTAACCTTGAATGGGGATTGTTGATGGCGAGTATTTCGGAGGATCTTGGTGAAAGAACCCCCTCATTTGGTGCTGCGCTTGAATGGTGTTGCAACTTTTATAGGCATTGTTGGGCTTCATTGTAGCTCTATCTCGTGGTCATTATCTTCTTCGGCAAGATATTTTATTGGAAATTCGAAAAATCGATGGATCTATCCGGTTTGAACGTTGGAAGACGAGTATGGGGAAAGCAAATTGGATGGAGTCATAAAAATTATTACAACCATTTGTCACCATTGTGGTTGTTGTTGTTCTGAAGAGCTTCCTTTAGTCATTACCTTAACTCGCCTACTTAATGAAGAAAATGATGGCGAATAAGGCCTTGGTGCGTGGGCTTTCAACTTTGTGAAATTATGGGTTCAAAGAACGACAATCTGCAGAGATAAAACTAGAACTTTGACTCGAATCGGATGGCCAAGTAGTTTGAGGCTTATGTTGGGAAAAAGAAGATTAATCCTCTTGAGAATCGATCACAATTACACATGCGAGGTTTCCACCGCTTAATGAGGTATCGCATGTAATACTTCAGCGGTGTGTTTTCCTCGAAGGATGGTGGAGGTGTAGAGGTTTCGGATCTCCCACATAAAAGGCTATTCTTTATTGGGGTGTCAAGTCCGGAATGAAGTTTGACCTTGTCGATAAGAATGCACACTCTTACGTGTATCTCTTTTAATTCCTTGAAAAAAGCGAGGTGGTATTGCAGATTGGTAGAAATGATTCTCAAGTCTATATACATTGAAAGGAGCGTGAGAAATAGTTCTAGCCTCGTGCACAAGATATCTTCACACGGATGATGGTTGCTTGCGATCCATTGTTAATGAAGTGAGTTTTTCCTATAAATAAGGTGCTTGGGTTAGAATTGAAAATCACACCGTAAACTAAAATCTTCTCTCTTTCTCTCTCGATATATTAAGCGTATTCTTGTGAGTATACTTTGAGTGTTGCTATATGGTCTGAAGTTCAAGTCACAACTATATCCTGTGTTTCAACTAGAAGTACTGTCTTTCGAGGTAAGAGATGTTATTTTCTTCATATATGATATTATTTCTTCAATATCATTATGCCAAAATATTGGTTTGAACATTTTAATCAAATTTAGAACTTTTTGTGTTGGGGTTACTATTCACGTATACGGCACTATTCACGAATACGGCATTATTCATCGAAAAATGAAATTTTTTCCTTTTCGTCCAAAATATATATTATGGATACTAGCTTTGATTGTATCCATGTTTTGATCATTCTTGAATTTTACTTCACTATGATTATTTATGAGGTATTTTTGGACATGAAATAGTTGAAATACGAATCCTTGATATTTATTTTTTTTGTTTCACTAGATTCGTTTCCTTTAAAATATTTTTCATTATCCTCAATCCTAAATGATGATATTATTAAATATCTTTGGCCTGTAATGCAAAGATTAATGATTTTATGATAAATATCTTTGGCCTGTAGTGCAAAGATGAACAAGTTATTGAGATGAACACGAATAGGTGATGAATATCTTTGGCTCTGTAGCAAAAGATGAATATTTGAGTCAAGATGCATATTGATTGATGTTACTGAGATAAAATATTGATGATGGACTTTTAAATTCATAGATAGTAGTAGATTTCATTCTCTACGTAACTTCTTCTATGAATTATTATTTCGCATTACGAATATTGATCCGAAACTTGTCATACATTGTATTTTATCGATTTTTCTCTGTTGAAGACTAACGATAATTTGTTCTATATTATCTTAGTCATAATATTCTTTTTTGGGCTAGTTGAGCTTTACCCTTTTCCTTGTTGTTCCATTTTCTTAGGAGGCGAGAATGTAGCGAGTCTTAATGGGGGTATGGAATGATGATTCTAGAAGTTGTTTAGTAGTCCTCACCATTTTTGTATAATAATGTATCAATAATTGTGATGAGGATTTATTTGGTTTGGATATTGTACAGAAGACAATATTTGTATTTAAACTCACAGCTTTTTATGATGTATTAATAAAGTTGTAGTTTTTTTCAGTACCATGTTATCGACGACTTAAAATGGGTGATGTATACTATATTTTGGGGCGTCATGATTAATATCGAGCTTAGGAATATGATCTCTGGCGGAGATCGGGGAATAGAACTAGGAGGGTGAGGCAGAGTAAATCCTCGCTAGTGTGTCCTACCCAAGCTTATTTGTTTGTTAGTGGTCAAGATATAGGGATATTATGTGATATGTTGATTTCTTTAATTAACTCTTGTTTTATGGCGAGATTGAGAATGTCGATCGAGAATGTTAATGATGGAGTAAATGAGACCATGGAGACGTTTTGTCTTTCACCAATGAGGAGAACGGCAAAGCGGTCGACAATGTTCCTCCCATGAACAACGCTAATTGAAGCAGATGATGAACGATGGGATGTTTAGAAGTTTTTGCGATTCATGCAAAATCGCATGCGGAGACTCGTGTTCAAAAATGGGGGAAATGAAAGCAACGCATTTGCGGTTTGTCACAAACCAAGCAATTCAAAGAGTTGGGACCACGAATTCTAGTGGAAAAGCCGGTTCGATTTAAAGCGCGAGACGTGGGTCAAAACAAATTACCAAGATATTCGATGTCTTGGGATGCGGAAAAACGAAGGTTTCATTCGTTACTTTTATGTTCAGTAATGAGGCAGATTATGGTGGGAATCGTGAAGCGTACCCATCCGATCGCAGCTTCAAAGATGTCTTGGGGAGGCGTTTCAAAAGCGTTCAACGACAAGTACTTTTTCGAAAGTATTCGTCTATATGAAGGAAGTGGAGTTTATTAGACCGGAACAAAATAACATGGCGGTGTCCAAAGACGAGGCAAAGTTTGCAGAGTTGTCCAGTGTTCAGCACCTCATTTGGTGGAGAATGAGAGCGATGACGGCGGATGTTTCGAAAGGTTTGAAACCCAAGCGTACGCCAAGATATCTCATTCTCATAAATTTTCTCTCTATTCGGATGTTGTCAACAGGCTCAATTGTTAGAGTGAGATACTTGAGTACGGTCAACCGAGGGATCACAACCAGGATCATAATGGAGATAGCGATCAATGAGAATAACGATAACCGGCGGAGAAAGAAAAAGACGGACAAAAATGGTAACCACTCGGTGGTAGTCGTGGCCATGAGAATAGAAGAAGCGAGTGGGAGGAGATTTTAAAAGAGGAGATTCAACAACGGCCGTATGAAGGCGTCGGCCAAAGAAAGAATCGGTTCTAAGGGAGGAGAAGCGACCACCCATCGTATATGCTACAATCATGGAAAAGAGGACATATCACCCAAACTCCCCACAGCAGTTCAAGGTATGTTATAATTGTGGAAAAAGAAGGACATATCGCTTCGAGATCAGACGCAGCGAAATCAAGTCCAGTGGGGGACGGTGACTCAAAAGGTCATCCCGGAAAAGTCGAAGTCAATCGGTTCTTGGAAGAAGCGTTTGTTGTGACCCCAATAAAATGCGAGAACCCAAATGAGGTGATCACGGGTAAGTTTAATCATTAATTCTTGCGAAGTTTATACCTTACTTGATCATTGGTGCTACCCATTCATTTATCTCTCCTACTTGTGCTCAACGCGTTTAAACTTGACTCAGGAGAAATTAGACTTTGATTTATCTCATGGAGACTCCATTAGGAGAAACTTTCATCACATCCACTGTTTATAAATCTTATTTGATCCAAGTTAGCACCATCACATTACACCATTGAATTTTATCTCTTTAAAGATACTTGCTTTTGATGTGATTTTAGGGATTGATTGGTTAACTACTCATCATGCCAAAATTGATTGCTTTCGTAAGGTTGTTAGTTTTCATATTCCTAACCAACTTTGTTATGCAATTCAAGCAACTAAACCATTAAAATCAATCTTTATCATATCTAGTCATAAAGTTATTCGTTTATTGAAAAACGGATGTCAAGCTTTCTTAGCCCATGTTATGGATTTGAATAAAGACACGTCAGATTTGAACAAAATTCATGTTGTTAGTAAATTTCTGACGTGTTTCTGAAGAATTTTCCTATCTCACCCCTGTAGCGTGAAGTTGAATTCTTTATTGATCTTGAACACGTACAAAGCCCATTTCTAAAATCCCATATCGAATGGCTCTATTGAACTTTGGGAGTTAAAGGTCCAATTACAGGAGTTGTTGGACATTGGTTTCATTAAATCCAAGACATCTCCTTGGGGTGCTCCCTGTTTTATTTGTAAAGAAGAAAGATGGGAGTATGCGATTTTGTATCGACTATCGAGAATTGAACCATGTCACCATCAAGAATAGTATCCATTTACCTCGTATTTATGACATGTTTGACCGATTCTGCAAGGAGCACAATTCTTTTCAAAGATCGATCTTCGATTCGGATATCATCACCAAGATTAGAATCGAGGATATTCCAAAGGCGCCTTGAACTCGGTATGGGCATTATGAATTCTTCATCATGTCTTTTGGATTGACTAATGCTCCTATGGCTTTCATGGATATGATGAACCAAGTATTTAAGGAATATTTGGATCAGTTCATTGTTGTCTTTATTGATGACATTATCATATATTCCAAAAGTGAAGATCATAAGCACCATTCAAGTTGGTACTCCAAAGGTTGCGTGAAAACAATTTATATGCTAAGTTAAAGAAATGCGAGTTCGGCGAGGAAGTAGCATTTCTTGGGCACGTGGTGTCAAAACATGGAGTATCATTCTTGCCAAGATTGAAGCAATACAAAGTTAGGAGCAAACCGATTCGGTGGCCAAAAAGACGTAGCTTTACGGGCCTGGTGGTTATTATCGGAGATTCGTGGAAGGGTTTTGTCGAATCGCTACTCCATTAACTCAGCTAACTCGAAAGGATACAAAATTCGTTTGGAGCGAGGAATGCGAGAAGTGTTTCCAAGAGCTTAAAAGGAGACTCATCATTTTAAGACTGCTTTTGACAATACCATCCGGGTTCGGATGGATTTGTTATCTCTGATGATGCTTGGGCAAAGGGTTAGGATGTGTTCTTGTGCAACGTGGGAAAGTCATATCCTCATGCCTCGCGACAACTTAAAGAATATGAGAGGAATTATCCTACTCATGATCTAGAGTTAAGCCAATGATCGTAAGCCGCTTAAAGATCCTGGAGGCACTATCCATACGGGGAGAAAGTAGAGATATATTCGGACCATAAAAGCCTCAAATATTTCTTCACTCAAAAGGAACTCAACACGCAAGCAACGACGTTGGCTCGAGTTTGTTGAAAGATTACGACCACACTATTCAATACCATCCCGAAAAGCGAACGTGGTAATTTACGCGTTGAGTAGAAGAAGATCATATCGCAGGAATGAGTGCGATGATGTCAAGATATCGCGACAGATCCAACTTTAATAGAAAAAGTTAAGGTTCTTTCGAGCCAATCAGGCCGGAGTCGATGCGTATGAAGAAGAAAGTATAAAAAGGTGCTATATTAAAGCAAGAATCGATGAAGAAGGAATACTTGAGTCCACTCTGGACTTTGTGTTCTAACGACGACACGATTTGAAGTGCAAGATTATGATAGAGGCACACAATACACCATTTGCGATCCATCCTGGAAGTACCAAAATGTATCGTGATCTTCGACATACATTTTGGTGGAACAATATGAAAAGAGAGATTGCAAAGTTTATCTCGACGTGTTTAACTTGTCAACGTGTAAAGGCAGAGCATCAAGTACCTAAGGGTCCATTGCAACCACTTGAGATTCTGAAATAGAAATGGGAACACATTACCATGGATTTTGTTACGGGTCTTCCTACGGTTTCTGAAGGCATCGATGCTATTTGGGTTATTATTGATAGATTAACCAAGTCTGCTCATTTCTTACCAATACGAGAGACTTATTCCCTTGAACGTCTTGTTCATATGTATGTAAATGAGATTGTGAGATTGCATGGCATGCCAGTATCCATAGTTTCGGATCGTAACGATCGTAACCCAAGATTTACTTCAAGATTTTGGGTTAACTTGTAAAAAGCTATGGGCACGAATTTACGATTTAGTTCGGCATACCATCCTCAAACGGACGGACCATCAGAGAGGACTATTCAAACTCTTGAAGATTTATTAATACTCTGTGTCCTAGACTTCAAAGGGAATTGGGTTAAGTATTTATCATTAGTGGAATTCTCCTACAACAATAGTTATCAGACAAGCATTGGTGTGTCCCCATTTGAAGCATTGTATGGACGAAAGTGTCGCTCTCTAGTATGTTGGGACGAGGTGGGTGAAGCAACATTGTTGGGACCCGAGTTGGTGAGTATGACTACGAAAAATATCCAAATGATTCGACAACGTATACAAACGGCACAAGAACGACAAAAGAGTTATGCGGATCTTCATCGAAAGGACGTGGAATTTAGTATTGGGGATCATGTATTGTTGCATGTTTCCCCATGGAAGGGAGTTACAAGATTCGGGAAGAGAGGAAAGCTCAATCCACGATTTATTGGTCAATTTCAAATTCTTGACCGAGTAGGTAATGTAGCCTATAGTCGCGTTACCTCTGAGTATGTCTCGTGTTCATAATGGGTTTCACATATCTGTAGTTCGTAAATATGTGAAAGACCCAAACCACGTTATTGAGTTAGAACCGGACAAGATAGCTGAAAACTTAACGTACGAGGAGGTACATGTCAAGATCTTGGATAGGAAGGAGCATGTCCTATGCACGAAGGTCATACCACAAGTTAAAGTTTTATGGAGAAACCATGCTATAGAGGAAATGACCTGGGAGTTGGAAAATGAAAATGAAAGCGAAGTATCCTCACATTTTTGAAATACCAGATATGTACGTCAATTTCGAGGACGAAATTTCATAAGGAGGGGAGGTTGTAAGACCCCAACTTAATATTTAATGAAATTAAATTTCCTCTATTTATTATCTTGAAATTGTAAGGGTTGATTGGATTAATGTGGTAAGTTATGGGTAAAATGCGCAATTATTTCAAACAAGCAAGTGGTTTTAAAATATTCATTGTTGACGGGGAATATTCGTTTGGTCGTGGAATATTTCAGACTGGGGAATATTAGACTGACTGGTGTGACAAATTGGGTGGAGCACCATAACGTAAAGTGATTGGATGAAGAAAGCGACAAGAATAAGTTGGTTATAAATAATGGCGTAGTTATTCTGAATTATCGTGTGGAATACCCGGTGGTTAAAACACAAGAAAGACACATATTACACCAATTATTGATTCTTACGTAAAGAAGGCCTTTACTCAATAATTGTTACAGTAATTCTTTGCTCAATTATTTTATTTTATTGATTCAATAATTGCTGCGTTGATATTTTATATATCGTTGTTTTAATAATTGTCATTACAATATTTTATATTATCGAGATAATAATTCATATTATCCGAATAATATTATTAGATAACATTATTATCAATGTCAGAAAGTTCTATCTAAGGAGAGGTTTAGTCATCTAATTACTTGGCCAAGAAGAGAGAGATCCTTATTCGAAAGCCCCTTCTTTCCTGAACCTGCTCGGTTGTCGATGATTGTGATTACTGTAATATTATTTTTGAATAATAATTAATTATTGATGATGAGGAAAATATTGATTTTATGTGGATATAGATGGAGAAAAATTTTAATGTGACAAAATAATTCATTTAAATATATTATTTTAATAATATAATAATGGTAATATTTTTTACAATAAATGTGGGATATATGAGTATATGAGGAGGATGAGTATTTTTGTTGCATTAAATGATTAACACATATTTTGTTTGTCAGTAGACCCCAATTCTTCGACAAAGAAATTTGATTAAGGCACGTAAAATCGCTTTGTTTGTGGATTTGGTCGATTTACATTGGAATTTGAAAAAAACTTTCTTACGTAAAGTTGTAGAGAGAATGAAATTTCCTATGGAAAGGACATGTGGTTCAATTTTTTTACGATAAAAGGGCTATTTATTGTGAATTATTGAAGTTTTGATATCTCGGGTGTGAATTGATTTTTGGAGTTTAAATGATTTTTGTTAGAAAATGTTTTTGTACTTTGGTGGCCCTCACTTGCACATGTTAATGCATTTGAATTCAATTATCTAGAGGTGGGCTTGAATATTTTTTAATTATATTAATATTATATTAAATTTTACGCTTTGGTGTTCTAAGCATTTTCCTATAAATAGGGTGCTTGGGTTAGAATTGAAAATCACACGTAAACTGAAATCTTCTCTCTCTCTCAATATATCGAAGCGTATTCTTGTGAGTATACTTTGAGTGTTGTTTATATAGTGCAAGTTCAAGTCATAGCTTTATATCCTGTGTTTCAACTAAATCATGTCTTTCGAGGTAAGGGATGTTATTTTCTTCATATATGATATTATTTCTTCAATATCATTATGCCAGAAATATTGGTTTGAACATTTTAATCAAATTTGGAACTTTTTGTGTTGGGAGTTCTTATTCACGATATCAAGCCTTTATTCACGTATCTGGTGACTATTCACGAATCGACTTTATTCATGAAAAATGAAATTTTTCCTTTTCGTCAAAATATCTATTATGGATACTAGCTTTGATTGTATCCATGTTTAGATCGATCTTGAATTTTACTTCACTATGATTATTTATGAGGTATTTTGGACATGAAATAGTTGAAATACGAATCCTTGATATTTATTCTTTTGTTTCACTAGATTCGTTTCCTTTAAAATATTTTTCATCATCCTCACCCTAAATGATGATATTATTGAATATCTTTGGCTTTGTAGTGCGAGGATTAATGATTTTATGATAAATATCTTTGGCCCGTAGTGCAAAGATGAACAGGTGTTGAGATGAATATGACCGATTGATGAATATCTTTGGCCTGTAGTGTAAAGATGAATATTTGATTCAAGATGCATATTGATTGATGTTACAGGGATAAAATATTGATGATGGACTTTTAAATTCATAGATAGTAGTAGATTTCATTCTCTACGTAACTCTTCTATAAATTATTATTTTCATTTGCGAATATTGATGCGAAACTTGTTATCATTGTATTTTATCGATTTTTCCTGTTGAAGACTAACGATAATTTATTCTATATTATCTTAGTCATAATATTCTTCTTCTTGGGCTAGTTGAGCTCACCCCTTTTCCTTGTTGTTCCATTTTTACGAGAGTGGATATTATGCAGAAGACAATATTTGTATTAAAACTCACAAGATATGTTTTTGTCGTATTTTACACGATTTCTTTGTATTATTAGTTTGTATTTGAATTTTATACCATGTATTTGGCGACTCGGGATGGGTGATGTATACCTATTTTGGGGGCGTCACGGTTGGTATCAAAGCTTCAGGGATATGATCCCCGGGTGAGATGTGAGATAAGAACAGGAGGGGAGGAGAGGCAGAATTTCCTTATTTAGTATGACCTACCCAAGTGTATTTGGTATTTAATTGGTCATTCAAAGTATAGGGAAAGTATGTGATATGTTAAGTAACCCTTGTTTTGTGGCAGTGTTTAAAAATGGCTTCCGAGAATGTTTAGAACATGAATATCAATGGAGCACAGGAGACCGTTGAGTCTCCACCGATCAATAACTAAGACAATGTGCATCAGGAAGGCGACAATCCTCATACAAACAACAACACTGACCAAATGATGAACGATGGAATGTTCCGAGGCTTCATGCAATTCATGCAACATCAGGCGAGAGCGGCTCCTGTCCAAAATACAGGTAGAAACACTGAAAACTCTCGGACGGTCATAGCCAAACAGTTCAAGGAGCTGGGACCACCGGAGTTTTTTGGAGAGCCAAAGCCACTTAAGGCGGAGACATGGATAAAGCGGATCAACAAGATATTTGATGTCTTGGGTTGCTTCAGGAGCAAAGGTTCCCTCACCACACCTTCGTATTGCGTGCAGAGGTGATTCATTGGTGGGAATCTATAAAACGTACTCCAACCTCGCCTTGACCAAGATGACTTAGAGAAGTTCCAAGAATTATTCAATGACAAATACTTTCCGGAAGTATTAAATCGCATGAAAGAGGTAGATTTCATCAAGCTGAGAGCAAAAAACAATACGATAGTGTCGCAAAGACGAAGCCAAGTTCGCTGAGAGTTGTCTGGTTTTGCGTCCCATTTAACTTCTATACTGCCATGAAATATTATTTTATTTGGTATTTTACATTACGAGTTCTTATTCACGAGTTCTTATTTACTTAAGTTATTATTCACTCAAGTATTATTCAAAATGTATTTGAGACACTTTTCATGCGAATACTATTAATGAGTTCTTATTCATAGGTTCTTATTCATCGAAATTACTATTCACCCGAATATTATTCACTCTGGTATTTGGAGTACTTTTCATGTTGGGATTATTATTCACGAGATACTATTCTGAAATCTTATTCACGGTACTAGTCTTATTCACGACGAAAAATTGAATCTTTTCTCATCCAAATTATTTTTGGTGCATGAATATTATTCTTGAATTTTACTCTACAAAGAAGTATCATGTTGACAATTGGACGTTATTAGTTCTGGATAATTTAAATCTTGAACTTGTTTTATTGAATTCTTATATCATTGTCATCATCCTCATGTTTATATTTTGTTGAAAGTCATTTGTGGCCTGTAGTGCATAGATTGACTTGGTATGATTATGACCATGGATTATTCGGTATAATCGTGACCGTAATGTTACAAATGATGTGGAAAAAGTCCTCATTGGCCCGTAGTGCATTGATGGACAGTTTTTGGTATGATTATGGCTATGGATTCTCTTGACGAGGGAGCAAAGATGAATTATTTTATGGCATGATCAGGACCGTTGATAAAAACACGATTATCTTTGGCCCGTAGTGCATGGATAATTCGTGGTCGTGATACTAAATAATATCCTTGGTATGTAGTGCAGGGATGATTTGATAATGTGGATTATTTATTAAGCTGAGTCTTAGCGATAAAAATAATGAAAAACTTTTTAAATCATAAAAGATAGTAGATTTTATTCTCTACTTGACTCTTTTAATGGATTATTTGTTCCGCTACAAATAAACTTGATGTTTATTGTATTTTATCAGTTTAACATTGTTGAAGACTAATGATAATTTATTCTGCATTATCTTAGTCATAATATTTCTTCTTGGGTTAGTTGAGCTTTACTTTTCCTTCACCTGCTTTTCTTAAAATGAGAATATAATTTGGGACTAGTCGAGGAACGGAGTGACGGTCCAAGATGGTGTCTTAGTAGTCCTTACCATTCTGTTAAATAGTGTGACAATAAATGTAATGAGGACTGAATTTGAGTTTTTATATCTCGCATACATGAGGACTCCATTGAGAGTGGATATTATGCAGAAGACAATATTCTTGCTTAAACTCCCCGGTTTATGTTTTGTCGTATTTTACACTACTGAGTTGTATATTTAAGTTTGTATTTGAATTTTGTAACATGTATTTGGCGACTCAAGATGGGTGATGTATATACTGTTTTGGGGCGTCATAGTTAGTATCAAAGCTTAGGATATGATCCTGGCTAAGATGTGAGACAAGAACTAGGAAGGAGAGGCAGGGAATTCTTCGCTTAGTATGACCTACATAAGTTTATTTGGTATTTAATTGGCCTGGCCGAGTATAGGGATAATATGTGATATGTTAATTAACCCTTGTTTTGTGGCAGTATTTGAAAATGGCATCCGAGAATGTTGAGAACATCAATGGAGCACAGGAGACCGTTGAGTCTCCACAGATCAATAATCAGGACAATGTGCATCAGGAAGGTGACAATCCTCATGCAAACAACAACACTGACCAAATGATGAACGATGGAATGTTTAGAGGCTTTATGCAATTCATGCAACAACAGGTAAGAGAGACACTTGTTCAAAATATAAGTGGAAAATAGGTCCAATCCATCCAACCTATTCTGAGTCGACAAATACATGGTACAGAAAACAACTACAACTTTATTACTACAATTGTCGTGCAAAATACAATAACACGTATGCTGTGAGTTTTGATACAAATATATACCAACTGTGACTCATGTCCCAACCTTAGATAGCACGTCACAATGGCACCTTACATAAAGGTACAATCAATAACTGTTTTAGAAATTAAAATCTTTGGAAAGTGCTCAAGAAAACCTTCGTACATGGGAGGCCATGCGTCTAGGTTATGATAGATATCATATGCCCACAGAATTATCCTTGGTTGACCCAATAGACCCCAAAGAAAAATGAGAAAATTACTATCATCTTCCTTCCTATGGTGAGTCTTCTCTTGATATATAATTATCTCCATTGTCTCCAAGCGAGAATTATATTTCAAATAAACTCCAAGATCATATAGGTAGTGCTCGTAGATATACTCAGCAAGTGGATGTGCACAACCCTGTCTTATGATAACACGAGGTTGTATGTCATTAGACATCTTGTATGATAGTGACAAAACACACTTCTAAAGTTGGGTTCACCTCAACCTATTCGGTTCACCAAAATTAAATATCAAATGACGTATACAATACGATAAACTTATCTAAAGTTCTTAATAAAATTATTTCCATACTATTTAGGGAGAACCTCAACGACTATAAACCACCGATTCTATTCCTCGTTATCCCCGCTAGACCCGGCCTACACTCTTATTATTACAGAAAGGAATCGTGAAGCAAAAGGGTGAAGACAACTAGCTTCAAGAAAGAATATCATGACTAAAGATAATTAAATTATCAATAGCCTTCATCAATAATAAATCGAGATTTAGAACATATGGTAGATGATAAAACTTTTCAACCATAGTTAAAATGAACGAAAGCAATCCATTAGAAGAGTCAAATAGACTATAAAGTCTACTATCTTCTCCACATTAAAAGTCCACCAATAATGTTTTATCCCTGTAACATCAATCAACAGTTCATTTCCACAATCATATGAATAACTCATAATCATAATTGTGATTCTAAATTCCTATTCTCATCCAGGACGAAGATAATTTTCATCACCTGTCTTTACCTGAAACATCAAAGATCATGGTTATACCAAATCACAGTTCCTGTTTATAATTATACTAATAAATTCATATTTGCACTACGGGCCAAAGATATTCATTATCATTTTAGCTTTGCACTACATGCCAAAGATATTCAACAACAGATCATCTTTGCACTACATGCCAAAGATATTCAACAACAGGTCATCTTTGCACTACGGGCCAAAGATATTCATCAATAGGTCATCTTTGCACTACGGGCCAAAGATATTCATATCTCAAAGAAATACATAATCATTTCAGAATTTATATAAACCATAATTATAACCATGTTGATCAATTCACCTTTGCACTTAACCTAAAAATATTCATTTGTAAATTCAATGGTCATGATCTTACCAGTCAACGATTCAACTTTGCACTACTGGCCAAAGAGAACCCATAGTCACGATCATACCAATAACCTACCCATCTTTACACTCAAGTCAAAGAGAAATATCATCTTAAGGGTTATAAGAATGTTATATATGATAATAAAAACAAAATAATCAACATATAGATTTAATCTCAAGAGTAAGATTCATAAATCAATGATAATTTGGTCAAAAAAAGAAACCAATTTTTTTGTGAATAGTAACTCGTGAATAGGAACTCATGAATAGTAATTCGTGAATAGTAACTCATGAATAGTAACCCCGACACGAAAAAGGTAAAAATTACACAATAAAATCCATACCAATATTTTGGTATAATAATATTGAAAGAATAACATTTCTTAAACTTATAAACAATTTATTTCAATTATTTACACTTTAATAACTAATGCATTTAATCATCCTAAAATGCCAAACTCATAAGATTTCATTACTAATAACTAAAACCCTTATAAAAAATCTGCATATACGTCATATAGGACTCTCAAGCCATAAAATCCTATTTTCCAATTTTCCTAATTCACATAACATATTTAATTCATTTACTTATAACTAATCCATTTTCATGAAAAATACCAAGTCAGTTCCAATTTTTTTTTTTTTTTGGGATTTAGCATAATATAGTCCCATATTGAACATATATTTTTCTCAGAATTTTTAAAATTCATTTACTATTTTTCATATGGCCAAAACTGCAGAATATTTAGACAATTATCATAAATTATACTTTTGTCCAAAAATTCTAAAATTTACAGAATATACTGATGTTATATAGATGTATTCCCAATAAAAATTTCACCAATTTTGGAGTTAACCATAAGGAGTTATAAGGGTTTTCTTTTAAAATAGTATTTTCTCATAAAATTCATAACTCTCAATCTATACTTCCAAAAATCATCATTTTTGGATACAATCAATAAAACTCATCAAATTATCATTTCAAATTTTTTCAGAATTTTTGAGGGTCTGAAAAGTTACGAAACATGAAAAACATAACAACCCTTAAAATCCTTTACCTCAAAAGAGCAGTACTTCTGACTAGAATATCGGATGAAAAGCCGAAGGAACCTTGCACCGAATAGCAACTCTCAAAGTGTCTAAATACTCACAAAAATACGTTCGATAATATTGAGAGAGAAAATTTATGTTTCTGGTGTGATTTTCAATTCTAACAAAAACACCTATTTATAGGAAACTGCTAGAACGACAAAGGAGACTAAAATAATAAAATATTAATTTAATTATTTTTCTTCCACGTATCAAACCCATTTTGAAAGCCATCGCTGACTCAAATCTGAAATTTCATGCAAATTTACATGTTTTTAAAAAAAATGGGTCCCACCTAATTTTAATAAAAATTATTTTATTTTTGAAACTTTAACAATTCATAGAAAATAATTCGTTTATCAAAAAAATACGAATTTTATGTCCATTCCACACGAAATTGAATTCTCTACAACTTTGCAGAAGAAATTTTTTCCAAATTCCAAACCAAAAATATCCGAAATCTACAAACAGATGGTTTTAAACACCGTTTCAACACCTTTTAAAATTCATAACAAATCATGCGTTAATTTTTAACGGTTCAAAATTTGTGGACATATACTCAACATATATATGTATAACATATCCAAAAATCACAACGATCCAACGGTCAAATCAAAATTATAACTCACGCAATAGAGCTTTAAGAACACCGATTTAATCTATTAATACCTCCAATCCGACAAAATACTGATAAAACACCTCCACATTAATTCCTTCATTTATAACCACATAAATAAATCCATCATTTATATCCGCATCAAATAAATATTTTCTTATCATATAAATCAATAATTAATTATTCATAAATAATATTACAGAATCACAATAATGACAACCAGGTGGTTCCCAGGAAAGAGGGGGGTTTTCGATAAAAATTTCTCCTTACTGGCGCCCAATTAGATTATCTAACCTCTCCTCAACAGAACTTTCTAGACATTGCCAACAATGCTATCTAATAATATTATTCAAATAATATGAATTATTGATATGATAATGGAAAATACTGTGCAATGACAATTATTGAAACAACAATAATATAAACTATCAACGCAAAAATTATTGAATCAATAAAATAAAATATTGAACAGTAATCACAATAACAATTATTGAGTAGTGCCTTCTTACGTAAGGATCAATAATTCAAAAACATGTAATACCGTCTTCATCATGCAACAACGCCAGACATCGTATTTTAACCACCGTGTAATCCAACGGTGTTAAGCAGTAACCATTACGTAGTTATTTATAAAAAACTCATACTTGTCGTTTTCTTCATCAAGACAGTTTATTACATTATGGGCCCACAAATGGGCTGGCCATAAATACGGATATTCCCGATAAAAAGAATATTCTACGACCAAACAAATATTCCCCGACAACAATGAGTATTTTATAACCACTTGCGTATTTTGAAAATTTTATATATATCACCCTTAACTTTAACTTGTTATCAATTTAACCATTTACCAAATAATAATTTTAAGAAAAATTGAATATTTCATAAAATTCGGGGTCTTACAATCTCCCCTCCTTATGAAATTTCGTCCCCGAAATTTACGTACCTGGTATTTCAAAGAGTTAAGAATACCTTGCTTTTATTTCAGATTCCATCTTCCCTGTCATCATGATTTCTCCATCGCTCATCTCCTGTATTTCAGATATCATTCAAGAATACAGCTTCAAAACAAGGGTTAATTGAACAAATTAACATATCACATAATATCTCGGTATTATGACTGACCAACAAATAAGCTTAGGTAGGACACACTAGCGAAGAATTTACTCATCTCTCCCCTCCTTGTCCAAATCCCGGATCTCCGCCAAAGATCATATCTCTAAACTCTGATACCAACTGTGACGCCCCCAAAATAGGTCCAATCCATCCAACCTATTCTGAGTCGCCAAATACATGGTACAGAAAACAACTACAACTTTATTACTACAATTGTCCTGCAAAATTCAATAACACGTATGCTGTGAGGTTTGAACAAATATATACCAACTGTGACTCATGTCCCAACCTTAGATAGCACGTCACAATGGCACTTTACATAAATGTACAATCAATAACTGTTTTAGAAATTAAAATCTTTGGAAAGTGCTCAAGAAAACCTTCGTACATGGGAGTCCATGCGTCTAGGTTATGATAGATATCATATGCCCACAAAATTATCCTTGGTTGACCCAATAGACCCCAAAAAAAAATGAGAAGATTACTATCATCTTCCTTCCTATGGTGAGTCTTCTCTTGACATATAATTATCTCCATTGTCTCCAAGTGAGAATTATATTTCAAATAAACTCAAGATCATATAAGTAGTGCTTTCGTAGATATACTCGTGAAGTGGATGCACAACCCTATCTTATGATAACACGAGGTTGTATGTCATTAGACATCTTGTATGATAGTGACAAAACATACTTCCAAAGTTGGGTTCACCTCAACCTATTCGGTTCACCAAAATTAAATATCAAATGACGTATACAATACGATATAACTTATCTAAAGTTCTTAATAAAATTATTTCTATACTATTTAGGAGAACCTCAACAACTATAAACCATCGATTCTATTCCCCTGTTATCCCCTGGCCGAACCCAAATTTACACTCTTATTACCGAAAGGAATCGTGAAGTAAAAGGGTGAAGCACAACTAGCTTCGATAAAGAATATCATGACTAAAGATAATTAAATTATCAATAGCCTTCATCAATAATAAATCGTAGATTTAGAACATATGGTAGATGATAAAACTTTTCAAACCATAGTTGCGGTGAACGAAGCAATCCATTAGAAGAGTCAAAATACTATAAAGTCTACTATCTTCTCCACATTAAAAAGTCCACCAATAATGTTTTATCCTCGTAACATCAATCAACAGTTCATTTCACAATCATATGAATAACTCATAATCATAATTGTGATTCTAAATTCTATTCTCATCCGGGATTTAAGATAATTTTCATCACCTGTCTTTACCTGAAACATCAAAGATCATGGTTATACCAAATCACAGTTCCTGTTTATAATTATACTAATAAATTCATATTTGCACTACGGGCCAAAGATATTCATTATCATTTTAGCTTTGCACTACATGCCAAAGATATTCAACAACAGATCATCTTTGCACTACATGCCAAAGATATTCAACAACAGGTCATCTTTGCACTACGGGCCAAAGATATTCATCAATAGGTCATCTTTGCACTACGGGCCAAAGATATTCATATCTCAATGTAATACATAATCATTTTAGAATTTATATAAACCATAATTATAACCATGTTGATCAATTCACCTTTGCACTTAAGCTAAAAATATTCATTTGTAAATTCAATGGTCATGATCATACCAGTCAACAATTCAACTTTTCACTACTGGCCAAAGAGAACCCATAGTCACGATCATACCAATAACCTACCCATCTTTACAATCAAGTCAAAGAGAAATATCATCTTAAGGGTTATAAGAATGTTATATATGATAATAAAAACAAAATAATCAACATATAGATTTAATCTCAAGAATAAAATCCATAAATTAATGATAATTTGGTCATAAAAAGAAACCAATTTTGTTGTGAATAATAACTCGTGAATAGTAACTCGTGAATAGTAACTCGTGAATAGTAACTCATGAATAGTAACCCCGACACGAAAAAGGTAGAAATTCCATAATAAAATCCATACCAATATTTCGGTATAATAATATTGAAAGAATAACATTTCTTAAACTTATAAACAATTTATTCCAATTATTTACACTTTAATAACTAATGCATTTAATCATCCTAAAATGCCAAACTCATAAGATTTCATCACTAATAACTAAAACCCTTATAAAAAATCTGCATATACGTCATATAGGACTCTCAAGCCATAAAATCCTATTTTCCAATTTTCCTAATTCACATAACATATTTAATTCATTTACTTATAACTAATCCATTTTCATGAAAAATACCAAGTCAGTTCCAATTTTTTTTTTTTTTTGGGATTTAGCATAATATAGTCCCATATTGAACATATATTTTTCTCAGAATTTTTAAAATTCATTTACTATTTTTCATATGGCCAAAACTGCAGAATATTTAGACAATTATCATAAATTATACTTTTGTCCAAAAATTCTAAAATTTACAGAATATACTGATGTTATATAGATGTATTCCCAATAAAAATTTCACCAATTTTGGAGTTAACCATAAGGAGTTATAAGGGTTTTCTTTTAAAATAGTATTTTCTCATAAAATTCATAACTCTCAATCTATACTTCCAAAAATCATCATTTTTGGATACAATCAATAAAACTCATCAAATTATCATTTCAAATTTTTCGAATTTTGAGGGTCGAAAAGTTACTGAAACATGAAAAACATAACAACCCTTAAAATCCTTTTACCTCAAAAAAAGAAGATTTGACTAGAATATCGGGATGAAAAGTCAAGGAACCTCAGATAGAATAAAGAACTCTCAAAGTGTCTAAATACTCACAAAAATACGTTCGATAATATTGAGAGAGAAAATTTATGTTTCTGGTGTGATTTTCAATTCTAACAAAAACACCTATTTATAGAAAATGCTAGAACGACAAAGGAGACTAAAATAATAAAATATTAATTTAATTATTTTTCTTCCTACGTACCAACCCATTTTGAAAGCCATCAGCAGCCAAATCTGAAATTTCATGCAGCCCACATGTTTTTAAAAAAAAATGGGTCCCACCTAATTTTAATAAAAATCATTTTATTTTTTGAAACTTTAACAATTCATAGAAAATAATTCGTTTATCAAAAAAATACGAATTTTATGTCCATTCCACACGAAATTGAATTCTCTACAACTTTGCAGAAGAAAATTTTTCCAAATTCCAAACCAAAAATATCCGAAATCTACAAACGGATGGTTTTAAACACCGTTTCAACACCTTTTAAAATTCATAACAAATCATGCGTTAATTTTTAACGGTTCAAAATTTGTGGACATATACTCAACATATATATGTATAATATATCCAAAAATCATAACGATCCAACTGTCAAATCAAAATTATAACTCACGCAATAGAGCTTTAAGAACACCGATTTAATCTATTAATACCTTTAATCTGACAAAATACTGATAAAACACCTCCACATTAATTCCTTCATTTATAACCACATAAATAAATCCATCATTTATATTTGCATCTAATAAATATTTCCTTATCATATAAATCAATAATTAATTATTCACAAATAATATTACAGAATCACAATAATGACAACCAGGTGGTTCCTAGGAAAGAGGGGGTTTTCCGATAAAGATTTCTCCTTATTGGCGCGCAATTAGATTATCTAACCTCTTCTCAACAGAACTTTCTAGACATTGCCAACAATGCTATCTAATAATATTATTCAAATAATATGAATTATTGATATGATAATGGAAAATACTGTGCAATGACAATTATTGAAACAACAATAATATAAACTATCAACGCAACAATTATTGAATCAATAAAATAAAATATTGAATAAAGAATCACTATAACAATTATTGAGTAAAGGCCTTTACGTAAGAACAATAATTCAAAAAAATCGTAATACCGCAGTGCTTCATCGCAACAACGCCAGACATCGTATTTTAACCACCGAGATAATCCAACGATTGTCGGTAACCAGAATTATTATGCCGTTATTTATAAAAACTCAAACTTGTCGCTTTCTTCATCAAGCAGTTATTACATTATGGGGCCCATAATGATCTATGGCCGTAAATGCGAATATTCCGATAAAAAGAATATTCCACGACTAAACAAATATTCCCCAACAACAATGAGTATTTTATAACCACTTGCGTATTTTGAAAATTTTATATATATCACCCTTAACTTTAACTTGTTATCAATTTAACCATTTACCAAATAATAATTTTAAGAAAAATTGAATATTTCATAAAATTCGAGGTCTTACAATCTCCCTCCTTATGAAATTTCATCCCTAAATTTACGTACTGGTATTTCAAAGAGTTAAGAATACCTTGTTTTCATTTCAGATTCCATCTTCCCTCATCATCATGATTTCTCCATTCTTTCATCTCCGTATTTGAGGATATCATTCAAGAATACAAACTTCAAAACAAGGGTTAATTAAACAAATTAACATATCACATAATATCCCTTAGATGGTGACCGACTCAACAAATAAGCTTAAGTAGGACACACTAACGAAGAATTTACTCATCTCTCCTCCTTGTTCTAATCTCGGATCTCCATGGAGATCATATCCTAAGCTCGATACCAAGTATGACGCCCCAAAATATGTCCAATCCATCCAACCTATTCTCGAAGTCGCCAAATATATGGTACAGAAAACAACTACAACTTTATTACTACAATTGTAAATGCAAAATACAACAACACGTATCTTTGTGAGTTTTGATACAAATATATACCAACTGTGACTCATGTCCCAACCTTAGATAACACGTCACAATGGCACCTTACATAAAGGTACAATCAATAACTGTTTTAGAAATTAAAATCTTTGAAAAGTGCTCAAGAAAACCTTCGTACATGGGAGGCCATGCGTGTAATACCCAATAAAATAATAATAAAGTATATATGTGAGATTTAAAATATTTTAATTGGGCTTTCCTTATGTTTGGGTCAGATTCTATTTAATTAATGTGGACCATAATAAGTAAAAGATTGTATTAATTTGGGCTTTTAAATTAATTGAGTCTAATTTATAAATGTGTAATTTTAAATCCTAATAGAATTAAGAGTATTATAAAAACATATTAATTAATAAATAAACCTAAACCTAACTGTTTCATTAAATCTATACGTATCAACTGAAAAAAAAAAAGAGGAAGAATTTCATTGCATAAGTGAGGAAGTGGGGAAATTGGATCAATTCGACTGGTAAGCTATTTTTTTTTAGAGGTTAACCTGCTGCAGATTCTTTAGTATATATATATTTGTTAGTCTGCGAAATTTTCATGCTAGTTATATATTATATATATATATATATATATATATATATATATTGCAACTTAGTATGCTATATATAGTACTGCAGTTTGAATTATTTATTCTATTTATATATATATACCTCCTGTAGTTGATTATTTCAAATATATATATACTTATGCTTGGATGTTTCGTTATGTATATATATATATATATATATATATATATATATATATATAAGTTACAAAAATTTAAAAAGCGAGATTAGTAATAATTAATATTATAATATTATTATTATAATTAAAATATATCTTTTGATTACAAATTGAATATTATATATTAAAATTATTGAATATATGAAAATATAATTTGTATGAGTTCATAATTTAATTGTGTATTATATTTTATTTTGATAATTAGATCGGATTGAGGAGTTTAGCGGGTGATAATTGGATTAGTGAATTATTTTTAAGATTACATTAAGGTACTGGATTTCGTATTTTTTTCAATGATATTCCTTTAAATTTAATTCGTGCGTTTTGTACTCGTTTAGAAATTTGGTATTGCCTCTTGGGATTATTCTTTGTTGTCAAAATTATTGAGATAGTTTCGTTTTGGCGTTGATATTTGAATTCGTATTTGTATTCTTTGAACTAGTTAATCATGTCAATATGTTTTGGAGACTTTATTCGTTTGTACCATTGTTCGTATATTTTCGTTCACACTCGGAGTTGTCTTGATCATTGATATCTTGTAATAATTGGGTATGTTTGTATTTGATAATTCGATTTCATTTGAATATGGTCATGTAAGCCTTGTGATTTGAACCCTTTTGGCTTACATTTTGTAGTTTGATCTTTAGGGTATACTTGAGCTAACCACACGTGGGGTATCATGAGCATATCCTCTTGACACGTGGGCATGACACCTTCCGTAAGTAAGCGGTGTGATTAGTCCACTGGCGTATCTTTTTGTATGCTCTGGGTATGAGCTTTGGCCATTTGATATATTTGTTCAGGATACGTATGGGTCGACCCAAGATTTGATTTGATTCGATTTGTTTGATTTGAATTAGTGGCGTATGTGTCGGAGCGTCTTATCCGATTTGATTTGTATACATCATCATGATCTGATGTATTTTGTTAGCCTTTCGCTATTTGTATTTGAGCTCTCGATGATGAAATTGTTATCTTTACAACCATTTGATTCAAACCTTATTTGTTTAGGATTCGTTTGGCTATAATTATTCAATCGATGGTGTTAGTCATTTATAAATGGACTCTCAAATTTTGATCTATTCGTAATTCGTTTGTAATTCACATGTGTTCATTCATTCAACTCTTTTAGATTCATTACTTATTGTTATATATTTATTCATCTTCATATCCGTACTGGGTAATTGGCTCACGCTGTGTTCTTTTTTCGGCAAGTAATCAGGGGTGATCAGGATATATGGGATGAGAGCTACCTTTGATCCAAATGAGTAGATTAGTTTTTGAGAATTATTATTAGACTTGGTGTTCTTAATATTTTGTTAATGGATGTTTGGGCCATTTTGGCATTTATTTATTATTAGTAGAGATTATGTAAGAGTGGAGCCTTGATTATTTGTTTTGATTTGTTTGTTCTTATTTGTTGATTTGTATCATAGATGGCTCGTAAGTCTTCGAGAATTGCTAGGAGGCAGGGTAATAACGGTAGGAGGGGTCAGAGGCAACCCTAGGTTGAAATTTAACTGTGGTGGAAATGATGGGGCCTGTGGTAATGCAACAATAACCCGACTATGGTAAAGCAAAATATATGGTGAATGAGGCGATTCACGCAGTAGTGGCACAAAGTATCTGAGGTATTCCGCAGATCTGAGGTAATCAACATGCAAATGGTATGGGGATGATGCGAGATACCACAAGACGAAAGCGTAGAATATTCCTCTCGAGGATCAAGTGGGTCAGCAAGTGCAGTCGTTGTATGTGTTATTGGAGAGGTTCATTAAGCAGAAGCCCAACTCTTTTCGTTTTGCTCCAACTCCAATTGATGTGGAGAACTGGATCGCCCACGTGGAGAAGATTTTTGATATTATTGGGTGTACCGAAAATCAGAAGGTGAGATTAGCAGTATATAAGCTAGAGGATGATGCTCAGCGATGGTGGAAATCGTTGAAGGCTACACAGGGAGATGGATTTATGGATGGACTCATATGGAGCGGTTTTTGTGACCTTTTCTATCAGCAATACTTCCCAAACGTTGATAGGGATGCATACATCAGGGAATTAGTGTCCATTCGGCAGAAGGATGATGAGACTATTACGGATTTCATAGCGAGGTTTACAAGATTGGCTGGTTTTCTTTGGTTCGATATTTGGACAATGCACACGTGAAGAAGTAAAAGTTTAAATGGGCTTTGAAATATGAGTATAAGAGATCGATCATCCACACTATATTTACAGATGTATCACAGGTGGCTAATGCAGCTAAGAGTGTGGAAATGGAACACAAGGACTTTCGAGCTTCCAAATCAGAAGGGAGTCGAAAGAGAGAAAGAGATGATCAGCAAGGGCAAGGGATGGGCAGTTTAGTAGGAATCAGAATAGAAAGGCAAAGATAATTGGAATGAGCCTCCATCGAATTGACAATTTAATCCTCGAAGGATTTTGATTACCCAACGCAATGAAGGTGGTCGTGGAAGTCGCCAGTAGTGGTCGCATGTGGTAGAAGGCGATATCAAAATAGGGGATTTCAACGAGCGAGGTTTCTAGCAAAATCGTAATCGTGGTCAACATCGCCAATGTGGTCAAATTCAAATGCGATATCAGGATTTGGCGGTGGGGAAATTGAACCTTTTGCCACTTCCACCGCTTCCATGTCTTACTTATGGTGGGTATCATCTTTGGTAGAGGCGTCTTATAGAACTGAGGGCTTGTTTCTTATGTGGGACAGATGGGGCATAGAGCAAGCGACTTCACAGTTCAACGTGGTAATGAGGGTGGCGGTAATCTTTGGTAATGGCGGTCGGTAACCAAACGGTGGGAAGTATTTACATCGATGACTAATCAAGCTCAAGCACGAGTACTATTTGAGCATCCTTCTCGTAGGAAATTATGAGGCATCAATTTTATTTGACACTGAATCTACACACTCTATTGTTGCACTTTCATTTACTCGTCATCTTGGAGTGTCTTCTCAAATATTAGATCCTCATTTGTCTATTGCTACCTCGATGGGGAATTCTGTGATTATTTCTGAGAACTTTCGCGAGTGTCCTTTGAAGTTAGGGAGGAGGGTGTACGCTGTGCCTAACTTACTTAGATGGTGATGCATGATTTTGATATTATCTTGGGTATGGATTCACGAAAAGATCGAGCCACTATTGATTGTCGAGCAAGGAAGGTTATTTTGGAACCTTAGAGGTCTTAATTCGAGTTTCAATGTTCCAAGCCGAATGGTGTTGTAAAGTTAATCTCGACTTTGAAAGCGAAGCAAGATGATTGCTAAGGGGCGTGATCGTTATATGGCTTATGTGAAGGACACCTCGAGGGATGAGCCCCAACTTGATATTTATCATCCAACATGCGAGAATTTCTTGAGGTGTTTCCAAGAATCTGCTGGGATTGCCACCGCTTGAGGAAGTTGAGTTCTTATTGATCAAATTCTTGGAAGCAGAACCTATCTCTAAAGCACCCTATAGGATGGCTCCATTAAAGTTCTGAGAGTTGAAGGAACAATTGCAGGAGTTATTAGATCGTGGATTCATTAAAGCGAAGCGTATCATCACCGTGGGGGTGCTCCAAAGATTGTTTGTGAAGAAGAAGGACGGATCTAGAGATTATGTATAGATTATAGGGAGCTCAATCGGATCACTATCGAGAAGCAGATATCCATTGCCATGGATAGATGACCTTTTGATCGACTCGCGGGCAAAGTTCTTCTCAAAGATAGATTTGAGGTCGGGGTACCATCGGTTGAGGGTGAGGAAGAGGACATTCAAAAACGACTTTTTTCATTACTCGGTATGGGCACTATGAGTTTTTGGTGATGTCATTTGGGTTGACTAATGCTCTAAGCGGTGTTTATGGATATGATGAATCAGGTTTTTAGCGAGTATTTGGACCAATTTGTCATTGTCTTCATTGATGATATTTTGGTGTATTCCAAGTCTAAGGAGGAGCATGAAGAGCATATTCGTATTGTTTTGGGGGTTCTGCAGAAAAATAAGTTATATGCTAAGTTCTCCAAATGCCAATTTTGGTTAGAACAAGTTGCATTCTTGGGACATGTCGTGTCTGCTGAAGGTATTAAGGTGGATCCTGCAAAGGTTGAGGCTATCACTAATTGGCCAAGACCTACCACCAGAATCAAGTAAGGAGTTTCTTGGGTTTGGCAGTACTCTGGGTGCAATTTGTGGAAGGTTTCTTTTTGTTAGCTTTGCCATTAACTCAGTTGATGAAGAAGGGCATAAAGTTTGTGTGGAATGAGGAACGTGAGAAAAGTTTTGAGGAACTGAAGAAGAGGCTTTTTTGCTCGGCCCAAAGGTGCTTACATTACCGTCGGGGATAGGAGGTTATCGATTCTGATGATGCTTCTAAGAAGGGATTAGGGTGTGTTTTGATACAACATGGTAAGGTAATTGCTTATGCTTCCAGACAACTTAAACCTTATGAGGTAAATTACCCTAACCACGACTTGGAATTAGCAACAGTTATTTTTGCCCTAAAGATTTGGAGGCATTATCTATATGGAGAGACTTGTGACATTTTCACCCAACCACAAGAGCCTTAAATACATTTTTTACTCGGAAGAAGCTTAATATGAGGCAGGCGTTGGTTAGAGCTTCTCGAGGATTATGATGCCGATTTGATATCACCCCTGGTAAGGCTAATGTGGTTGCAGATGCTCTTATTTGGAAGAGTTCGGAGGAGTGTAGGCGCCTTGGTTACACAACCTCAACTTATCTCTTGATATGGAGCGTGTGGGTTTGGAGCTATATACTAGAGGTTCTGATGGGTTGGTAGCAGGTATGAGGGTGGAACCTTCTCTTATTTTGCTTATCAAAGAAGCCCAAAAGGAGGATGGGGAGTTGTGTAATGTAGGCTTGAGAATATGGATGAGGTGGCAAACCGAGTTTTGCATTGATGAACAAGGTGTGATATGGTTTGGTAAACGGTTATGTGTTCCCGTGGATCCAATGATTCGGGAGGCAGTGTTGACTGAAGCTCATAGTTTGCCATTTTCTATTCATCCGGGGTCTACAAAGATGTATAAGGATTTGAAGGAGAATATCTGGTGGAGTGGAATGAAAAGGGATGTGGCTGAATTTGTGAGTAAATGTCTTACTTGTCAGCAAGTAAAAATTTAGCATCAGCAGCCTGGTGGTTTGTTGCAACAATTAGAGATTCCTGTGTGGAAATGGGATGACATTTTGATGGACTTTGTGATTGGATTACCGAGGACTCTTAAAAAGAATGATGTTATTTGGGTGGTAGTTGATCGTCTGACCAAATCGGCTCATTTCCTGGCTATTCGTGAGGATTTTTCGGTAAATAAGTTAGCAGATATTTTTTAACGTGAGATTGTTAGGCTTCATAGGACTCCAGTTTCTATTGTTTCAGATCGAGATCCGCGGTTTACTTCTCGATTTTGGAAAGGATTTCAACGAGCTTGGGGAACGCGACTTAACTATAGTACATCTTTTCACCCGCAAACAGATGGATAATCAGAGAGAACTATTCAGACATTAGAAGACATGTTGCGATCTTGTGCTTTAGAGTGGACAGGAAACTGGGATGATTATTTGAGTTTGGTGGAGTTCGCATATAATAACAATTGGCAAGCTAGTATTAGTATGGCTCCTTTTGAAGCATTATATGGTAAGAAGTGTCGAGCTCCGACTTGTTGGGATGAGGTTGGAGAAAGGGTAATAGAAGGACCCGATTTGGTTAGGATAACTACGGAGAAGGTGGCAGTGACTAAAGAAAAGTTGAAAGAAGCTAGATCACGGAAAAAGAGTTATGCTGATATTCATAGGAGGGCTCTTGAATTCACGCCTGGTGAACATGTGTTTTTGAAAGTTTCTCCATGGAAAGGTGTTCGAAGGTTTGGTTTGAAAGGGAAGCTTAGTCCACGTTTCATTGGCCCTTTTGAAGTCCTTGAGAGAGTTGGAGAAGTGGCATATCGGGTGGCTTTGCCTCTACAATTATCTCATGTGCATAATATCTTTCATGTTTCACTGTTAAGGAAATATAACTATCATCCGCTTCATGTTGTGCAATACCCGTTACATAAGATTCAAGAAGATCTTACTTATGAGGAAGAAGCCGAGGCGATTCTAGATCGTCAAAAACGGATTATGAGAAGGAAGACAATTCTTTTTATTAAAGTCTTGTGGAAAAATCATTCGGAACGGGAAGCTAATTGGGAGATGGAAGAGTCTTTTCGAGTGGAATATCCACATCTTTTTGAAAATTAGGTACGTTCTGTTCTTTTGATTCCAGGGACGGAATCCTTTTTAAGGGGAAGGTGATGTAATACCCAATAAAATAATAATAAAGTATTTAAGTGAGATTTAAAATATTTTAATTGGGCTTTCCTTATATTTGGGTCAGATTCTATTTAATTAATGTGGACCATAATAAGTAAAGGATTGTATTAATTTGGGCTTTTAAATTAATTGAGTCTAATTTATAAATGTGTAATTTTAAATCCTAATAGAATTAAGAGTATTATTAAAACATATTAATTAATAAATAAACCTAAACCTAACTGCTTCATTAAATCTATACGTATCAACTGAAAAAAAAAGGGAAGAGCTCAGCCGCACAAGGAAAGTGGGGGAAATTGGATCAATTCGACTGATAAGCTATTTTTTTTTTGAGAGGTTAACCTGCTGCAGATTCTTTAGTATATATATATATATGTTAGCCTGCGAATTTTTCATGCTAGTTATATATTATACATATATATATATATATATATATATATATTGCAACTTAGTATGCTATATATATAGTACTGCAGTTCAAATTATTTATTCTATTTATATATATATACCTCCTGTAGTTGATTATTTCAAATATATATATACTTATGCTTGGATGTTTCGTTATATATATATATATATATATATATATATATATATATATATATATAAGTTACAAAAATTTAAAAAGCAGGATTAGTAATAATTAATATTATAATATTATTATTATAATTAAAATATATCTTTTGATTATAAATTGAATATTATATATTAAAATTATTGAATTTATGAAAATATAATTTTTATGAGTTCATAATTTAATTGTGTATTATATTTTATTTTGATAATTAGATCGGATTGAGGGAGTTTAGCGGGTGATAATTGGATTCGGCGAATTATTTTTAGTACTACATTAAGGTACGGATTCCGTACTTTTTTAGCGATATTCCTTTAAATTTAATTCGTTCGTTTTGTACTCGTTTAGAAATTTGGTATTGCCTCTTGGGATTATTCTTTGTTGTCAAAATTATTGAGATAGCTTCGTTTTGGCGTTGATATTTGAATTCGTATTTGTACTCTTTGAACTAGTTAATCATGTCAATATATTTTGGAGACTTTATTCGTTTGTACCATTGTTCGTATATTTTCGTTCACACTCAGAGTTGTCTTGATCATTGATATCTTGTAATAATTGGGTATTTTGTATTTGATAATTGATTTCATTTGAATATGGTCATGTAAGTTTCTTGTGATTTGAACCCTTTTCGCTTACATTTTGTAGTTTGATCCTTAGGGTATACTTGAGCTAACCACGTAGGGGTACCACAGCATATCCTCTTAACACAAGTGGCATGACACCTTCCGTGGCGGTGTGATTAGTCCACTGGCGTATCCTTTTGTATGCTCGGGTATGAGCTTTGGCCATTTGATATATTTGTTCGAGGATACGTATGGGTCAACCAAAGATTTGATTTGATTCGATTTGTTTGACGAATTAGTGACGTATGTGTCGGGCGTACTATCCGATTTGATTTGTATACATCATGATACCGATGTATTTTGTTAGCCTTTGGCTATTTGTATTTGAGCTCAGTATGAAATTTTTATCTTACAACCATTTGATTCAGCCTTATTTGTTTGGGATTCGTTTGGCTATAATTATTCAATTGACAGTGTTAGTCATTTATAAATGGACTCTCAAATTTTGATCTATTCGTAATTCGTTTGTAATTCACATGTGTTCATTCATTCAACTCTTTTAGATTCATTACTTATTGTTATATATTTATTCATCTTCATATCCATATTTCGTGATTGGCTCATTTGTGTTCTTTTTTACAGTAATCAGGGGTGATCAGGATATATGGGATGAGAGCTACCTTTGATCCAAATGAGAAGATTAGTTTTTGAGAATTATTATTAGACTTGGTGTTCTTAATATTTTGTTAATGGATGTTTGGGCCATTTTGGCATTTATTTCTTATTAGTAGAGATTATGTAAGAGTGGAGTTTCTCCTATTTAATTTGGAGTATGTGACTTTTGGTATTAAATTTTATTGGAGATATTTTGAGGTTTATTAGAGGTTTGTATTTATTATGTTTGTGCGTGACATCCCTTTTTCCTTTTTGGGAAAGGGGGTGTTACAATGCGTCTAGGTTATGACAAATATCATATGCCCACAGAATTATCCTTGGTTGACCCAATAGACCCCAAAGAAAAATGAGAAGATTACTATCATCTTCCTTCCTATGGTGAGTCTTCTCTTGACATATAATTATCTCCATTGTCTCCAAATGAGAATTATATTTCAAATAAACTCCAAGATCATATAGGTAGTGCTCGTAGATATACTCAGCAAGTGGATGTGTACAACCCTGTCTTATGATAACACGAGGTTGTATGTCATTAGACATCTTGTATGATAGTGACCAAAAACACACTTTCAAAGTTGGGTTCACCTCAACCTATTCGGTTCACCAAAATTAAATATCAAATGACGTATACAATACGATACACTTATCTAAAGTTCTTAATAAAATTATTTCTATACTATTTAGGGAGAACCTCAACAACTATAAACCATCGTTCTATTCCTCGTTATCCCCGTCAATTCAACCCAAATTTACACTCTTATTACCTGAAAGGAATCGTGAAGTAAAAGGGTGAGCACAACTAGCTCAGTAAAGAATATCATGACTAAAGATAATTAAATTATCAATAGCCTTCATCAGTAATAAATCAGAGATTTAGAACATATGGTAGATGATAAAACTTTTCAACCATAGTTGCAGCGGAACGAGCAATCCATTAGAAGAGTCAAATAGACTATAAAGTCTACTATCTTCTCCACATTAAAAGTCCACCAATAATGTTTTATCCATGTAACATCAATCAACAGTTCCTTTCCACAATCATATGAATAACTCATAATCCTAATTGTGATTCTAAATTCTTATTCTCATCCAGGACGAAGATAATTTTCATCACCTGTCTTTACCTGAAACATCAAAGATCATGGTTATACCAAATCACAGTTCCTGTTTATAATCATACTAATAAATTCATCTTTGCACTACGGGTCAAAGATATTCATTATCATTTTATCTTTGCACTACATGCCAAAGATATTTAACAACAGATCATCTTTGCACTACATGCCAAAGATATTCAACAACAGGTCATCTTTGCACTACGGGCCAAAGA
This sequence comes from Panax ginseng, assembly GCA_020205605.1. NCBI lineage: Eukaryota > Viridiplantae > Streptophyta > Magnoliopsida > Apiales > Araliaceae > Panax > Panax ginseng. The sequence continues at coordinate 1,535,397 of CM035133.1, read as the reverse complement.
TATTCATCAATAGGTCATCTTTGCACTACGGGCCAAAGATATTCATATCTCAAAGAAATACATAATCATTTCAGAATTTATATAAACCATAATTATAACCATGTTGATCAATTCACCTTTGCACTTAAGCTAAAAATATTCATTTATAAATTTAATGGTCATGATCATACCAGTCAACGATTCAACTTTGCACTACTGGCCAAAAAGAACCCATAGTCACGATCATACCAATAACCTACCCATCTTTACACTCAAGTCAAAGAGAAATATCATCTTAAGGGTTATAAGAATGTTATATATAATAATAAAAACAAAATAATCAACATATAGATTTAATCTCAAGAGTAAGATCCATAAATCTAGGGCTATAAATGGTAACCAGAAAATTCAGATTAAATCGCGTCAAGATCCAGTATTCGAAAAAAGCGGATATTATTCAGATTCAAAAAAAAGCGGATATATCCAGTATTCGATTTAAAGGTATCCAGTAAATAAGCGGATACGAATACGGATATAAGCGTATTCGCGATTCGATTAACATCCGTGAGGATACGGATATCCAGAATTAGATATTTGGAATCGTATCCAAGAATAACTTATATATATATATATATATATATATATATATATATATATATATATACACACACACACACTTAATATTTATTTACATTAATTTAGTTATTAATTAATGTAAATTATTAATTAATAATTCTGGAGATATAAGTTGTTAATAATTTAATATATATATATATATATAATATATGTATTTATTAATAACTTACATTCATTGATTAATCACTTACATTTATTTATATAAGTTATTAACATATATATTAATAAATCATAACTTAGATTCATTAATTAATCACTTTAACTTATATTCATTAATTAATAACTTATATATACATTTATATATATAAGTTATTATATATATACACACATATATTAATAACTTGCATTAATTAATTAATAACTTATATATATATATATATATATATATATATATATATATATATATATATATATATACAATACACACACACATATGTATTAATAACTTACATTTATTAATTAATGGAGTTACATTCATTTATATAAGCTATTAATATATATTTATATATATATATACACACGTTTAAGGACAACTACGATTGGCGGGGAGCAATGGATAATATAATTTTATTGTTAAAATGTGTTAGAGTCCGAATTAATTTAAAATTAATCTAGAAGGAGAGTTAAATAAATTAATTCACGTTTATGAATTTTTGGGTGGATAGAGTATTTATCACTTTTATTTGCCTAATTATTTAGAAACTAGAAGTCCAAATATGTAAAATAAGTTCAATGTCAATTTTGAATCAAGTTAGATTAACTAGTTGTCACACATACATTATAACTCGTGACTCTCCATAAATATAATGAAATCAAATAATTTCTTATAACCATGTAATTTATTTATTGAGGATAAATAATAAATAAATCTCCCATAAATATTACTATTTATTTATTAAATATTAATTTATTTCTCTTTTTATTATTTAATAAAATTTGAAAGAATAATATTGAGATTTTAATTTCAATTTGATCCATCAAACAAAGTATTTGTTACATTATTGAATCTTTTTATTTTCACCCAAAACGTCAATTAGCATGTTCCTCCCTTTATGATTAGGATGTTTAATTAATATGTATGGTTTAAATATTAAATTGTGTTTAATTAATATGTATGATTTAAACTTTAATTTTTTTTTTTTGTAAATATTTTGAATGAATTTTATATTAGAGTTCTTGATAAAGCGAATTCGGATATTGGGATATCAAGAATAATTTGTCTATTCGGATAAAATAAGCGGTAATGGATATTATCCGTATTCGAATATTTTTTCCGAATACCGGATACGGATAATATTTTTAAAATCCGTCGGATACCGAATACGGATACGGATAGTGAATTAGTTTTTCGGATACGGATATACCTGTATCCGTATCCGTTTAATACAGTTTACACCTCTACATAAATCAATGATAATTTGGTCAGAAAAAGAAACCAATTTTGTTGTGAATAGTAACTCGTGAATAGTAACTCATGAATAGTAACTCATGAATAGTAACCCCGACACGAAAAAGGTAGAAATTCCATAATAAAATCTATACCAATATTTCGGTATAATAATATTGAAAGAATAACATTTCTTAAACTTATAAACAATTTATTCCAATTATTTACACTTTAATAACTAATGCATTTAATCATCCTAAAATGCCAAACTCATAAGATTTCATCACTAATAACCAAAACCCTCATCAAAAATCTGCATATACATCATATAGGACTCTCAAGCCATAAAATCCTATTTTTTAATTTTTTTACTTCACATAACATATTTAATTCATTTACTCATAACTAATCCATTTTCATGAAAAATACCAAATCAGTTCCAAAAATATTTCTTTTCTGGAATTTAGCATAATATAGTCCCATATTGAACATATATTTTTCTCAGAATTTTTGAAATTCATTTACTATTTTTCATATGGCCAAAATTGCCGAATATTTAGACAATTATCATAAATTATACTTTTGTCCAAAAATTCTGAAATTTACAGAATATACTGATGTTATATAGATGTACTCCCAATAAAAATTTCACCAATTTTGGAGTTAACCACAAGGAGTTATAAGTGTTTTCTTTTAAAATAGTCTTCTTTCATAAAATTCATAACTCTCAATCTATACATCCAAAAATCATCATTTTTGGACACAATCAATAAAACTCATCAAATTATCATTTTAAATTTTTCCAGAATTTTTGAGTTTCTGAAAAGTTACGAAAAATGAAAAACATAACAACCCTTAAAACCCCTTACCTCAAAAGAGCAGTACTTCTGACTGGAATATCGGATGAAAAGCCGAAGGAACCTTGCACCGAATATCAACTCTCAAAGTGTTTAAATACTCACAAAAATACACTCTATAATATTCAGAGAGAAAACTTATGTTTCTGGTGTGATTTTCAATTCTAACATAAGCACCTATTTATAGGAAAATGCTAGAACATCAAAGGAGACTAAAATAATAAAATATTAATTTAATTATTTTTCTTCCTACGTACCAACCCATTTTGAAAGCCATCAGCAGCCAAATCTGAAATTTCATGCAGCCCACATGTTTTTGAAAAAAATGGGTCCCACCCAATTTTAATAAAAATCATTTTATTTTCTGAAAATTCAACAATTCATAGAAAATAATCCGTTTATAAGAAAAATACGAATTTTATGTCCATTCCACACGAAATCGAATTCTCTACAACTTTGCAGAAAAAAAAATTTCCAAACCGAAAATATCCGAAATCTACAAACGGATGGTTTTAAACACCGTTTCAACACCTTTTAAAATTAATAACAAATCATGCGTTAATTTTTAACGGTTCAAAATTTGTGGACATATACTCAACATATATATGTATAACATATCCAAAAATCACAACGATCCAACGGTCAAATCAAAATTATAACTCACGCAACAGAGCTTTAAGAACACCGATTTGATCTATTAATACCTCCAATCCGATAAAATACTGATAAAACACCTCCACATTAATTCATTCATTTATAACCACATAAATAAATCCATCATTTATATCCGCATCAAATAAATATTTCCTTATCATATAAATCAATAATTAATTATTCACAAATAATATTACAGAATCACAATAATGTCAACCAGGTGGTTCCCAGGAAAGAGGGGGCTTTCCGATACAGATTTCTCCTTACTGGTGCGCAATTAGATTATCTAACCTCTCCTCGACAGAACTTTCTAGACATTGCCAACAATGCTATCTAATAATATTATTCAAATAATATGAATTATTGATATGATAATGGAAAATACTGTGCAATGATAATTATTGAAACAACAATAATATAAACTATCAACGCAAAAATTATGGAATAAATAAAATAAAATATTGAACAGTAATCACTATAACAATTATTGAGTAGTGCCTTCTTACGTAAAGATCAATAATTCAAAAATATGCGTGTAATCGTGTGCCATCTTCAAACAACAACCAGCGTATTATTGTATTTTAACCACCAGGTAATCCAACAGTGTTAACGGTAACCATTATGCCGTTATTTATAAAAATTCAAACTTGTCATTTTCTTCTTCCGATAATTATTCTGTTATGGGGCCCACAAATGACTGCGCCGTCGTACGGATATTTCCGATAAAAAGAATATTCCACGACCAAACAAATATTCTCCGACAACAATGAGTATTTTATAACCACTTGCGTATTTTGAAAATTTTATATATATCACCCTTAACTTTAACTTGTTATCAATTTAACCATTTACCAAATAATAATTATAAGAAAATTGAATATTTCATAAAATTCGGGGTCTTACAACCCACGGTCGGTCACCGCTAAGCAATTCATGGAGCTGGGACCACCAGAGTTTTTGGGAAAGCCAGAACCACTTAAGGCGGAGACGTGGTTAAAGCAGATCACCAAGATATTTGATGTTTTGGGATGCTCAGAGGAGCAAAAGGTTCCCTTTGCCACCTTTTATATCATGCGTGAAGAAGCATGACACGGGGTGAAAATCGTAAAAGCGTACCCATCGAGCGTCTTTCAAGATGTCTTGGGAGACGTTTTAAGAGCTGTTTAACGACAAGTACTTTCCCGAAAGTTTTCGTCACATGAAGGAGGTGGAGTTCATCAAGCTGGAGCAAAACAATATGACCGTGTCGCAGTACGAGGATAAGTTTATCAAGTTGTCTCGGTTTGCATCCCATTTGGTCGATAATGAGGAGCGAATGACGCGAATATTTCTAAGAGGTTTGAAACCCAATATACGTCAATACATCATTTCTCACAAACTTTGTTTATGTTCAGATGTTGTGAATAGGGCTCAGTTATTGGAGCACGATAATGAATTAGTACAACCAAAAGGTAACGACCAACAACACGATAATAATCATACCGGTGACAGCGGCCATCGGAACAATGATAACCATCATGGGGGAAATTATCATGTCAACAATGGTAACCACTTTGGTGGTAATCGTGGCCAAGATAATAGAAGTGGAAATTTCAAGAAGAGAAGGTCATTTAGCTCAATTTTGTCGTATAGTGAAGTCAAGTCCAGCTAGGACGGTGGCACCAAAGGCGGATATGGACAAAAACAAAGTCTATAGTTTCAGGAAGAGCGTTTTTTGTGACTTCTCAAAAAGCGAGTAACCCAAACGAAGTTAGCAAGGGTTAGTTAATTATAAATTTTTGCAAAGTCTATACCTTATTAGATACCGGTTCTACTCATTCTTTTATCTCTCTTGCTTGCGTTCAACTTTTAAATTGACTCCGGAGAGATTAGACTTTGACTTATCTGTTGAAAATCCGTTAGGAGAAACCTTCATTACATGTGTTATCCAAGTCTTGGATGAGAGTCACAGTTTTGAATGATATTTCTATCGTTAATAAATTTCCTGACGTATTCCCTAAAGACTTTTTGACATACCCCAGAGCGTGAAATCGAATTTTGTATTGACCCCAGTACAAAACCCATTTTTTAAACCCTCAAATATTTTCTTTACCCAAAACGAACGTAACATGCGCCAAAGATGTTGGCTCGAGCTGTTGAAGATTACGATATATCGTACCATTCAATATCATTGTGGAAGAGCGAACGTGGTAGCTGACGCGTTGAGTAGAAGATCGTATGTGTTTACAAGTGAAATGTTGTTAACACAAAGACCCATTTCGTATAACTTACTAATGATGAAGATAGAGTTAAAGACTCTAGGGACCCAAGTGAAGATAACGAATATACAATTAGAATCGACTTTAATCGATAAAGTTAAAGTAGCTTAAGCTACAAACTCAGAGCTGATAAATGTGAAGAAGAAGGTTCAAGAGGGCGTTATTCTAGAAGCAAGAATCGACGAAGAGAGGAAATCCCAACCCTCGATTTAATTGGCCCATTTAAAATCCTCGATCGAGTAGGAACTGTGGCTTATAGACTTGTTTTACCGCCAAGTATATCACGTGTTCATAACATTTTTCACGTATCGATCTTACGTAAATATGTGGATGACCCGAACCACATTATTAATTTAGAACCGGACGAGATATCGGATAATTAACGTATGAAGATGTACCTGTTAAAATCCTGGAATGTATTCAACACTCAAAGGTTATACCTCAAGAGTTAGAATCGGACGAAGTGTCTCATCTGCTTAAGATACCACGTAATGCACGTAAATTTCGAGGGTAAAATTTCATTAGGAGGGGAGATTGTAAAATCCCAAATTTTACAAATAAAGATTTAAATTTCTCAAAATATTTTTTTTATGTTATGGTGTGTATTTGATATAATGTTATAGTTGTGGGTAATATTTATAAATTTTGCAAAGTATGCAAGTTGTTATATTATATTCCATTGGTCGGGGAATATTCTTTGTGTCGGGGAATATCCGTATGACGGTACAATCATTGGTGAACCCCACAACGAAATTATTGCCGGATTAAGAAAGCGATAAAAATATTTTTATGAAAATAATGGCGGAAGTTTTACCGTTAAAGCTGTTGACTACTACTCGGTAATAAAAAAATGCGATGAATGGCGTGGTTGCATATAGTGGTACACGGTATTGGTTATTGATGCTTACGTGATAAGTCACCCGGTTATACTCAATTATTGCTATAGTAATTGTTGCATCATATCTCGTATTATTGATTCGATTATTGTCACAAATATCCTCTACATTATATGATATATTATTAAATCAATAATTGAGGCGACAAAGTTATTCATATTATTAAATTACAATATTTACAATGTCAGAATTTCTACCAAGAGAGAGGTTTGGTCACCTAATTGCGGCATGATAGGGAGAAATCCTTATTGGAAAGGCCCCTTTCCAGGAGCGACACGGTTGTTAAATATTGTGAGTTATAATATTAATAATGAATAAGTTTGTGTTGATTAAAGATGAATTTGATAGTTGCATTGTGTTGGGATTATTGGTGTTAGTAGAAATCGATATCTATTCCGATGATAATTGATGTCTGGGGGTTATATTGATAAATCGGGTAATTTATCGGATAAATGAGCAATTAATTGCTACTTATTCATATGCTTATATAACTATTTGTTCATCTGTGTGTACTATTTAGTCACATTCATTTACTATTAGGGGAGTTGGTGCAAGATTGATAATACTTGCAGGACTAAATTAAAAATGAAAGAAAAGTTGGAGGTATTGTACTGTAATTTTTTGAGCCCCAAAACGTGTAATTATCGAAACTATATTTTTCTATAAATAGAAGCTCATTTTTCCTTCATTTCTCACTAATTCACTAAAGCTTTAGAGTCATTATTATAGAGAGAAATTATAGAGAGAAAAAAAGAAATCCGCTTCCCCTCATTTTATTCCAAAGATCCGGTCTTCTTTTTAGGTAAGGGTATTTTTTTCATATTCATGAAGAGAACTTACATTATTCCATTCTTTATTATTACATTGGAATAACTTTGATATCTGTGCTACCCTATACTTGGTGAAATTCTTCTGTTATTCCATTATTTATTATTCTATTGGAATAACCTGTATACGCGGGCTACCCTATACTTGGTGAAATTCTTCTGTTATTCCATTCTTTATTATTTTGTTGGAATATCTCTTGTGCATGCTTTTTCTGTGGGACCGGGTTCCATCTTTATTATTACATTGGAATATCCTCATCTGTGTGTTTTACGCTGGGACTGGTTCCGTTATTTATTATTCGTTGGAATAACTCATCTACATGCTGAAGTACGCATGCATGGTGATTTCTATTGTTATTCTATTCTTTATTATTCATTTGAATATCACGCCGGTCGCGTATTACGCTGACCGGTATTTATTATTCTATTGGAATAACTCGCATACATGTGAAGTACCATCACGATAATGATTTCTTTTGTTATTCCATTCTTTATTATACTCGATTGGTTAAAGTTTTAACTTCTATACTGCCATGAAATATCATTTTATTTGGTATTTTTTACATTACGAGTTACTTATTCATGAGTTACTATTCACTCGATTACTATTCACTCTAGTATTATTCACTTCGGGTATTTGGGGCACTTTTCATGCCGTAATACTATTCATGAGATTCTTATTCATCGAAATTACTATTCACTAGAATATTATTCACTCGGTATTTGAGTACTTTTCATGTGTCAAGTTCTTATTCACAAGATACTTATTCTCGACGTGAAGTCTTATTCACTGACGAAAAATTGATTCTTTTTCGTCCAAATTATTTTTGGTGCATGAATATTATTCTTGAATTTTACTCTACAAAGAAGTATCATGTTGACAATTTGGGACGTTATTAGTTCTGGATAATTTAATTCTTGAACTTGTTTTATTGAATTTTTATATCATTGTCATCATCCTCATGTTTATATTTTGTTGAAAGTCATCCGTATTCAGTAGTGCATAGATGGACTTGGTATGATTATGACCGTGGATTATCTTGGTATAATCATGACCGTAATGTGACAAATTATGAGGAAAAAGTCCCCATTGGCCCGTAGTGTATTGATGGGACGTTTTTGGTATGATTATGGTTATGGATTCTCTTGATTCGAGGAGCAAAGATGAATTATTTTATGGCATGATCGGACTGGTTGATGAAAACACGATTATCTTTGCCCCAGAAAGTGCATGGATAATTCGTGGTCGTGATACTTAAATAATATCCTTGGCACTCAGTAGTGCGGGGATGATTTGATGATGTGGATTATTTATTAAGTTGAGTCTCAAATGATAAAAGTGATGAAAAACTTTTAAATCATAAAAGATAGTAGATTTTATTCTCTACTTGACTCTTTTAATGGATTGTTTGTTCACATTGCAGTTAAACTTGATGTCTATTATATTTTATCGGTTTAACATTGTTGAAGACTAATGATAATTTATTTCGCATTATCTTAGTCATAATATTTCTTCTTGGGCTAGTTGAGCTCACCCTTTCCTTCATTGTTCTCTTCATATAAACCGGGACTAGTGGGAACCAGAGTGACTAAGAGAGATGGTGTCTTAGTAGTCCTTACCATTACATTAAATAATGTGACAATAAATGTAATGAGGATTTGAATTTGAGTTTGTATCCATACATGAGGACTCCATTAAGAGTGGATATTATCAGAAGATAATATTCTTGTTTAAACTCTCGATTTATGTTTTTGTCGTATTTTACACCTACGAGTTGTATATTTAAGTTTGTATTTGAATTTTTTACCATGTATTTAGCGACACAAGATGGGTGATGTATACCTATTTTGGGGCGTCACAGTTGGTATCAAAGCTTAGGGATATGATCTCTACAGCTAAGATGTGAGACAAGAACTAGGAGGGAGAGGGGGAATTCTTCGCTATTAGTATGACCTACTTAAGTTTATTTGGTATTTAATTGGTGGAATTCGGAGTATAGGGATAATATGTGATATGTTAATAACCCTTGTTTTGTGGCAGTATTTGAAAATGGCATCCGAGAATGTTGAGAACATCAATGAAGCACAGGAGACCGTTGAGTCTCCACAGATCAATAATCAGGACAATGTGCATCAAGAAGGCGCAATCCTCATGCAAACAACAACACTGACCAAATGATGAACGATGGAATGTTTAGAGGCTTTATGCAATTCATGCAACAACAGGTAAGAGAGACTCCTGTTCAAAATATAAGTGGAAATAATGGCAAACACGATTTATTTGGTCACCGCGATTCAGTGGGAGCTGGGACCACCGGAGTTTTTGGGAAATCCAGAACCACTTAAGGCGGAGACGTAGTTAAAGTAGATCACCAAGATTTTTGATGTCTTGGGATGCTCAGAGGAGCAAAAGGTTCCCTTTGCCACCTTTATATTGCTTGAAGAGGCAGACATTGGTGGGAATCAGAAAGCGTACCAGATCGACGTCTTCAAGATGTCTTGGGAGTAGTTCCAAGAGCTGTTCAACGAAAAGTACTTTCCCGAAAGTATCGTCACATGAAGGAGGTGGAGTTCATCAAGCTGGAGCAAAAAAATATGACCATGTCGCAGTACGAGGCTAAGTTTGCCGAGTTGTCTCGGTTTGCATCCCATTTGGTCGATAATGAGGAGCGAATGACGCGAATATTTCTAAGAGGTTTGAAACCCAATATTCGTCAATACATCATTTCTCAGAAACTTTGTTTATATTCAGATGTTGTGAATAGGGCTCAGTTATTGGAGCGCGATAATGAGTCAACACAACCAAAAGGTAACGACCCACAACACGATAATAATCATACCGGTGGCAGCGGCCATCGGAACAATGATAACAATCGTGGAGGAAATTATCATGCCAAGAATGGTAACCACTTTGGTGGTAATCATGGCCAAGATAATAGAAGTAGAAATTTCAAGAAGAGAAGGTCATTTAGCTCGATTTTGTTGAATAGTGAAGTCAAGTCCAGCTATGACGGTGGCACCAAAGGCGGATACGGACAAAAACAAAGTCGATAGTTTCAGGAAGAGCGTTTTTCGTGACTTCTCAAAAAGCGAGTAACCCAAACGAAGTTAGCACGAGTTAGTTAATTATAAAATTTTGCAAAGTCTATACCTTATTAGATACCGGTTCTACCCATTCTTTTATCTCTGTTGCTTGCGTTCAACGTTTAAATTGACTTCGGAGAGATTAGACTTTGACTTATCTGTTGAAAATCCGTTAGGAGAAACCTTCATTACATGTGCTATCCAAGTCTTGGATGAGAGTCCGCGATTTTGAATGATATTTCTATCGTTAATAAATTTCTGACGTATTCCCTAAAGACTTCTTCACATACCCCAGAGCGTGAAATCGAATTTTGTATTGATTCAAAGACAAAACCCATTTTTAAACCTCAAATATTTTCTTCACCCAAACGAACGTAATACGCGCGCTAAAGATGTTGGCTCGATTTATTGAAGATTACGATATATCGCATCATTCAATATCATTGTGGGGATGCGAATGGTGGCCGACGTAGCGTTGAGTGAAGATCGTATGTATTTACAAGTGCAATGTTGTTAACACAAAGACCCATTTCAGATAACTTACTAATGATGAAGATAGAGTTAAAGACTACAGGGACCCAGTGAAGATAACGAATATACAATTAGAATCGACTTTAATCGATAAAGTTAAAGTAGCTTAAGCTACTGCACTCAGAGTGATAAATGTGAAGAAGGTTCAAGAGAGGCGTTATTCTACAGTAGCAAGAATCGATTAAGAGAGGAAATCTCAACCCTCGATTTAATTGGCCCATTTGAAATCCTCGATCGAGTAGGAACTGTGGCTTATAGACTCGTTTTACCGCCAAGTATATCGCGTGTTCATAACGTTTTTCACGTATTGATGTTACGTAAATATGTGGACGACCCAAACCACATTATTGATTTAGAACCGGACGAGATATCGGATAATTAACGTATGAAGATGTACCTGTTAAAATCCTGGAATGTATTCAACACTCAAAGGTTATACCTCAAGAATTAGAATCGGACGAAGTGTCTTCATCTGTTCGGCATACCAGGTACGTACGTAAATTTCGAGGGCAAAATTTCATAAGGAGGGGAGATTGTAAAATCCCAAATTTTATAAATTTTACGAACAAATGAGAATATAGCTAGACTATTTAGTCGGGAGCGGAGTGACTCATCGAGAGATGGTGTCTTAGTAGTCCTTACCATTTTGTTAAATAGTGTGACAATAAATGTACCGAGGATTTGAATTTGAGTTTGATAATCGCCCATGAGGACTCCATTGAGAGTGGATATTGTCTAGAGGACAATATTCTTGTTTAAACTCTCAGTTTATGTTTTGTCGTATTTTACACGACAATTGTATATTTAAGTTTGTATTTAAATTTTGTACCATGTATTTGGCGACTCAAGATGGGTGATGTATACCTGTTTTGGGGGCGTCACATTATTTTTTATTATATTTGAGTTTTTTTTTAATTTATTGATTATTTTAATCTTTTTATATTATAGTCCACGGGATAGTCCACATGATAGTCCATCTACTGGAAGGATCGAAGACTAAAGGACATCTGTGGACTAAATATAGTCCAGCAGATAGTCCATCTGCTGGAGATGCTCTAAAGCTTGGACCTCGTGTAATTATGCACAATTTGAGAATTGATATTTTTATAAGTAAATTTAATAATTTTACAAGTTCCTCTTCTAAATGAGGTGGACTCATTCACTATTTATGTGAGCTTGCTTGTGGAACTATCAAATTTATTTGTGAAAATATAAATTTTTTTGATATTTTTATTAATAAAATGATATTTTTACATGAATAATAAATAAATTTAACACTTGTATACGAGAAATTTTATATAAAAAAAATATTTATTTGTAACGATAACAATTTCTTTCATAAATCTCACAAGGTGACATAGAATGCAAAGGCAAGATACACAATAGAACCTCAATAAATTAATACTGTTGAGACTGAATTTTTTTTATTAATTTAGATAGTTATTATTTAAACGACAAATTAATAATTTATTAATTTAAAAAGCATTTTTCTATTTGGTGAATATAAATTTAATTACATTAAAATTATTGCATTTTATTGATGTTTATATTATACTTTTTTTGATACAATATATGTATCATACTTATTAAATTAATGTATCATACTTCTGAGGATGATATAATATATTTGGAGCCAATAACGCGAAAGGAAGCACTCATAGCGTCAACAACTCTTCACAAGTTTTTATTATAATTCGAGAATACAACACCTTAACTTTTGGATGCAATGAAAAAATTTAAGGATGAAATTCAATTAGATTTGAATTTCAAGACAAAATAAACGAGAATAGAATCATATTTTACAAGATTATCTGGATATATTTGTAATTTAAAAGAATTATTAATTTATAATTTTGATGGGACCATATATTTATATAAAGGTCTTTTTAAAAAATTATTAATTTATCTCATTAGCCTAAGTCAGTACTGAAAAAAAAAATTAATTTAGAAAGATTATACTTTTATTGAGTATTAATTTATAAAGGTTCTAATATAGTAATTGGACATTTATACTGCGTTTAGATTAAAAAAATAGAATAGAGGACCAAATAAAATAATTTTAAAATATTCCCTATGCAGCATAAATGTATAGCTTGTCTAATTACTACATTTGCACATCAAAAAGAATCCAACGATGGATTAATAATCAGTCCATATATATATATATATACTCCCGGACGTGATTAAAATACGGACTCTATTTTTTTGTTTTTTTTAAAATAACTAATTTTTTTTTAATATTTTATGGAATTGGAATTTTTTCATAATACAGTATTTTGGGTATAATTTGGACAGACATATTTTGTTATATGTATCCAAATCACACCCAAAACACTGTATTATGGAAAAATTTCAGTTCCATAAAATATTAAATTTTTTTAGTTGTTTTAAAAAACAAGCAAAAAATAAATAAAATCCGGACGGTACTAAAATCCGGGTCCGGATTGAAATCGGACTCTCTCTCTATATATATGTGTGTGTATGTGTGTGAGGTTGCAAATTTCATTACACAATTTCCAATAAATAATTAACTTCTTACCAAAATATATACATGCATTATAAATCTTCTGAATTTGTCACATTTGTATTACTTTAAATTTTTATAAATTTTCTCCTTCGTTGATAAAAACTTATATTTACATGGAGAATCTATTTTCTCTATATACTTACCAAAAAAAAAACTCACTACTTTTATGTAAGACATGATTTCTCAAATGTTATTGTGACGTGTGAGCGAGGATATCCGAATATCACCAATGAAATTACACCATGCATGTGTCATCTTTAAGAAGGGTAATTTAGATATTTATTCAAAGGAAATAACTTAAAACATTTACCATAGAAAAATTCCTGGAAATAGAGTGTATATATATATATATATATATATATATATATATATATATATATATATATATATATATATATATATACGAGGGAGGATTTAAAATGGACTAAAAAGAAGCTGACCAAGGAATGACCAAGGCAAAAACACACGAGTTTCTGTGGTCAACTCACAGATATTTTCCGACCTGCACTCAAACCCGCGTGTGTTTTTGTCTTGGTTCGTTCCATGTCCGCTTTTAAATCCTCCCCATATATATATATATATATATATATATATATATATATATATATATATATATATATATCCCGTTGTATATTTACTGGTAGAGAAAGGTGACGAAGCTTTGTGAAGCTATATAAGATGAGGTCAAAATTATTAGTAAGTTATAAAAAATTTGGCGGGGGTTCCCGAGCCATTTTTTTTAATACTTTATACTTTCGGGTTAAATAAATGCATCAAAATATCTAATTTAATAATACTAACAAAAGAGGAAATCACAATTAATTTCTGAAAACAAAAGTGAGGTTGGAGAAATTGAAGAGAGATTAATTTTTGTTACCTGCAAGGGCACAAGGCTGCAAGAGAGTCACAGTAGAATAGAGTCGCACGATCCAGTCTCCACACTCATGTGCTCGTCGGTCACCAAGATCCACTCTCCACCACTGCTAAAGGCTTTGATGGTTCAGTTTGGTTTGACTTTTGCCTTTTACGATTTGGCTTTGCCCTTTTCTCTATTTTGTAGCTGAAGTGCTGAATAAATATTGATGTATGAAATTTAGGACTGAGTCTTGGCTACTTGGGTATCTCTAATTAAAAAAAAATGAGTGGGGTCAAAAATTGAGTAGAAGTCAAAAATTAAGTAGGGTAAATTTTTTTTTTTTAAGTTATTTCAAAAATTGTGTGGGATCAATTGACCCCACATTTATAGCATAGCTTCGCCACTGGGTAGAGACACAGACACACAGTCTTGCCAAGTGATCAGGATTAATCTCTCCCGCGTATCATAAATCATATATATATACCACCTTAAGTATGAGACGGGCTTCTAGCTAGCTAGGGTAAAAACCCTAATGTCCTTAATTCTAAGTTGTTTGTGCTCTAATTAATTGCCATCTAGACAGTGCTTGACAATATATATATATATATATATATATATATATATATATATATATATATATATATATATATATATATATAAATGTGTAAATAGGTAGATAAGACATTGAAAATAATATGCACAGCTAGGTTGGTATATAAGTAGTGTGAGATCAGAGAATCGGTAGTCTGAATATGTCCGAAATCCGAATCTTCTATGCACTTTCCGGTCTGGTACGTACCATGAAAGGCAAGCAAACGTATAGGTGAAAATGTCCAAATTCCGAATCTTCTATGCACTTTCCGTTTATTCCTAAAAAAACAGCAATTTAGAGATTCAAAATCAAGCACTTCATTTTCAAACCTCAAATCATTGAGTGCTAAGTTTAGCCAATAATTTCACGTTTTATTATATAATAATAATATGTTATTTCGAAATATATATATTTAATTTTGAAAAGGAAAGGGAGTATCAAGTTTATGGGAAATGAATATCTTTAATTCTTGTGTACGAGCAAAAGTATATACTACTATATATATAGGCTGCAGTAGAGGTGAGCATTCGGTTAGTAATCGAACCGAACAAGAAATTCGATTATAACCAATACCCCAAAATGATCTGTTTTAACTATCCGAACACATAACCGAAATGTCTACTAACCGAATAACCGATTAATCGAACAGGTTATTCGGTTAATAACCGAATTTAAAAGGTTTAGGACCAAAACAATTAAAACTTGAACCAAAATTGGAAAAAATAGCATAAGGGTTCACGGATTAAAACAAACAAACAAACTATATATCCTTTTGTTTTTCCTCATTTACATCTGCAGCAAGACACAACCAGGCACTATGAGTACCTTCTTGTTTAAAAATGGCAATACGAGTACCTTATAAGTACTCGCTTTTTTTTCGATTCATTGTCCTAATTTCCATGCTAACAAGATACTATTTCAAAGCTAATATCTAGCCCTACGCATCTAAAGGAAATGTTTTCCTTTAACATGGTAATCAACGGAATAGGAACATAGTGCTGCATGCCCAAGTGCCCATAACCATTAGATTAACTCACAACCAGACAGGTATGCATAATCTAAAATACCATACATGTGCCTAGTTAGAATTGGGAGCTTGCAATTGAGTTCTCGAACACATATTTACACACATCCCTGCACCAACACGAACCAATTCATACATAGCAGCCCCTCCCATGCCAGATCCTCGATCGAGTTCATCATCGGATTTCGACTCAGAGTCGCCGAACTCGTCCCAATCGGAGTTGAAGGCATCGGAAACTCGGAATCGGGGGAGAGGGAATCGACCGGCGGTGGGTCCTTAAAATCGTCCTGCGAGAGGACGACGACAAATGGAATAGAGAGAGAGTTTTGGACAGTGAAGAAGAAGAAAAGGAACAGAGAGAGAGATTTGGTGGTAGAAACAGAGAGAGAGTTTTGGTCTGAGTCTGCTTCTGCTTCTGTTTTTTATTCTCTCTATGTATATGCACGAAAAGCGTTAAAAAAAAGTGAGGACTGTTATTTGGTTAAACCGAATAACCCAAAAGTAATATCCGTACAAACTAATCGAAAACCGTACAAAAATTCGAATATAATCGAAATAGTAAAAATAATTAAATTGTCAAAATATTTTGGTTAAATTATTTCGGTTGTGTTCGATTTTTTGGTTATACTTATTTTTTGGTTAGTCCTAGGCTGCAGTGATGATTTGGATATGAAGATTATTATATAAATAATGCATGCATGTGATATATTCGATACTTATTTCTAACTAGCTAGGTAGCCTGTAGTTTGAACTTGAAGCATTGATATTATTGAGTACGCAATAATACTAATAGATGAATCATGCACATATATATTATATATAATTCATTGGAAATCAAAGGAAAGGACGTCACCCTGCTGCCAAATGGCCCCAAATCCATGCTACAGGAAAGGGAATGAAAGATAAAATAACTAATTAAAATTTCTCTAAATCTCAAGAGAATATATTTAAATTTTAAAAATAATATTATTTTTATTTTTAGCTTAAAAATTTTCTCCAAAAAGTGGAAGGATTTGAAGGGATGAAAAATGATGAAAGAGTTTGATATTTTATATCACCTAAAAGTAATATTTTAAAATAAATTATGTCATTTATTACATTAATATATAAAGGTAATATATTAATAGTGCAGTTTAAAAATAAAAATATTTTCTCTTCTCGATCTCTTTCTTAATATAATTCCTTCTAAACTCACAAACAAAGAAAAATATAATTAAAAGCTCATTCATTCTCTTTATTTCTAAAACTCACAAACATGATAAGAAAAAATTATAATTTCAATTCCATCCCTTCTCATCTCTTTCCTTATACTTTTTATTTTTATCTTATCCCTCCGAACTCACAAACGCAACATAATTGCTCAACTGTTAATTTTGTTTTATTAGCTGCATGCATATATATATATATATATATATATATATATATATATATATATATAGGACATTAATTTATTAATCACCTTAGTACATGTGTAATACTAATAGGGGTAAAAAGGTATACCTTTTAAGGCAAAATTCATGACCATTAATATCTCACGTACCCCCTAAAAAAAGTCGAAAAAACAACATTTGAAAAATGAAATGCAGGTGATTATAGTATTTGGATATATACTTGAATGTTGTATATATATCATATATGTCCCAAACATGTGGATCAAATTAATGTTGTAATGTTTCACTTGTACCAAAAAAAATAGTACATCTCATGTAAATAACATAACAAGATAATACTATAAGCACCAACATTACAGGAAAAAATATACCCAAAAAATAGGACTTATGGATTATTTTTTTTATATTATACGTAAACAAATTTTTTATATATAATTAATTTTTTTAGCATTACAACATAAACTCAAAATTAACATTCACTCGACTGTAGTATTGTGTATAAATAGTAGTTATGGAATTAGCAGCTGTTTGGGGGTATATAACGCGGTGATACCGCGAGTAAAGGAAAAGGCGGTAGGTTTATCATGCATTATTCATAACATTTAAATTCATAACATAATATAAATGTGATGATAAACATAGCATAAAATTTATTGAATGATTGATTAGTCCAATCAATCTATCCAATAAAAATATATTATTGTTGTTAACCGAGAATATATATCACTGTCTGTGCTCAATTCCCTTGAATCATGTATAAAGTTCTTTAATGAGATTAAACCTGCCATAAGCTAATATATACTATATAAATTCCTAGTTTCATGATATATGTCAAAGGTCTTAAATTAGAAAAATAAATTTAAATGTAAATATATAATTGGCTCCATTTAAATTTTCTATTGTAATTGAAATTTTTATAATTTTCTCACTTCCAATATTGCGTTCCTCTAATTTTCTTAAAACAAATGATAATTTAATTTATATTTTTTTAAAAAATAATTAAGAAATCAAATATTTATGAACAAATTAATTACTATTAAAAAACGTAAAGCATAGATTTTATATATTAATATTTTAATAAAATACATATTAAAATATATGTAACCGAAAAGTGTAAAATAATTTCAGCTAAACTCACAAAATGTTGATCCCGGTTTTGTCACTGTTTACACTCGTGACTATATAATATAATCAGGCTGGCTGTCGCACCATATATACTAATTAACTACCCTTTGTCGTATGATCATGCAGGTCAGTGCCATACCATCCGTTTAGTTTGGTAAAGCGTAGCTTTCATCATCCTTTTATAGAGAGAGATGCAGTAGTAGGCTAGTAGCAATGTTGCTCTTAATTCTTTTGCAATGGAATGCGACTTTAAAGCTTTCATCCACTAATACACTTCCTATAATTAAGCCTGGTAACTGTTGTTTTGTTTATCAAGTGAATAAATAAATAAATAATTTGGAGAGATTTTTTGCCTTTTCACCATTTCCAAAACGTTAACCCATCCTCACGTCGCAAGCCGCCACCACCAGCACCATGGAGCCACCATTAAATCGAGCCGTCACCACCACCTCCAATGATGGGCTAGATTAACAAAATCCTAGTCCTCTTCATAAATTAAATGATGACAAAGAGCTGTCGACGTTAAAAACATTTTTGAGCATGCAAATATTGTTTGTTGTACCAACACAAACATTTTTAACGTCCCATTTTTAAGGAAGACCAAATTGATCCTCCTCCTCCTATTTTTAGTTCTTTTCCTTTTTTTTCTAATCTTGTCTTTCCCTCTCCTGAATTTTGTGAGCTTTCAGGTTTGGTTTGGGTTTCGTTTTGCTTATAGTTTTTGTAGGTCCGCTACGCCATGGCGGACATAGTGAAACAAATCCTGGCCAAGCCGATACAATTGGCTGACCACGTCGTTAAAGCCGCTGACGTCACCAACAATTTCAAACAAGAATGCACCGAGATCAAGACCAAAACAGAAAAGCTGGCTGGCCTCCTCCGCCAAGCCGCTCGAGCCAGCAACGACCTCTACGAGCGCCCCACACGCCGAATCATCGACGACACCGAACAAGTCCTCGACAAGACCCTCGCCCTCATCTTCAAGTGCCGCGCCAACGGCCTCCGGCGCGTGTTCACCATCATCCCCACCGCTGCATTCCGCAAAACGTCCCAGCAGCTCGAGAATTCCATCGGTGACGTCTCGTGGCTCCTGCGCGTGTCTACACCCGCCGACGATCGCGACGACGAGTACCTCGGGCTCCCGCCAATCGCCGCCAATGAGCCGATTTTGTGCCTGATATGGGAACAGGTAGCTATTTTGTGTTCAGGTTCAATTGAGGACCGGTCTGATGCGGCCGCTTCGCTTGTATCGTTGGCCCGCGACAATGACCGATACGGAAAGCTGATTATTGAGGAGGGTGGGGTCTCGCCACTGCTGAAATTGGCAAAAGAAGGAAGAATGGAGGGTCAGGAGAATGCTGCGAGGGCAATTGGGTTATTGGGTCGTGACCCGGAAAGTGTTGAACAGATTGTGAATGCGGGTGTTTGTTCGGTCTTTGCGAAGATTCTCAAAGAAGGCCACATGAAGGTTCAAGTTGTGGTGGCTTGGGCCGTGTCGGAATTGGCTGCAAATCATCACAAATGCCAAGACCATTTTGCCCAGAACAATGTGATCCGGTTGCTAGTGAGTCATCTCGCTTTTGAGACAATTCAAGAACATAGTAAATATGCCATTGCTAGTAAACAAACCATGTCGATTCATAATGTTGTACTGGCTAATTCCAATCCCAGCACTTCACAAAATTATGCCAACAATACCGCTCACAATGAAATTGAGGAAGATGTTAATAAAGTTTCTCGTCCGACTGGGGATCAGAACCAAAACCAAATTCACAATGTGGTAGCCAACACCATGGCTTTGAAATCTGGGGGCACACAAAATCAAGCAAATGTTCAAATTAACAAGAAGCAAAATCAGAATCAGCACCAGAAAAACCACCACGCGTTTAGCGGGACGAGTATTAAGGGGAGAGAATTTGAGGATCCAATCACCAAGGCAGAAATGAAGGCAATGTCTGCCAGAGCACTTAGGCACCTTTGTGCGGATAATGTTTCCATATGCCGAAGCGTGACGGAATCCAGAGCGCTTTTATGCTTTGCGGTTTTGTTAGAAAAAGGGCCTGATGATGTTCAATATAACTCGGCCCTGGCACTCATGGAAATCACAGCTGTGGCTGAGCAAAATGCTGACTTGAGGCGCTCGGCCTTCAAGCCAACTGCACCGGCCGCCAAAGCTGTTGCGGATCAACTGTTGAAAATAATCGAGAAAGCAGACTCGGACATGCTAATTCCCAGTGTGAATGCTATTGGAAACTTGGCAAGAACTTTTCGGGCTACAGAAACAAGAATTATAGGCCCATTGGTTCGACTTCTTGATGAAAGGGAACCAGAGGTTACTAGGGAGGTAGCAGTTGCCCTTAATAAATTCGCGTGCACGGAAAATTTCCTCCATGTTAATCACTCAAAGGCGATTATTGATGCAGGAGGGCCAAACATCTAATACAGCATGTCTATTTTGCTGAACAAATGGTGCAGATACCCACATTAATTATGCTATGTTACATTGCATTGCATGTTCCCGACAGTGAGGAGTTAGCCCGAGAGGAGGTGCTCATAGTGCTTGAATGGGGATTAAAGCAGGGGCATTTGGTGCAAGATCCTTCACTTGAAACATTGTTACTGAATTCAAGAGTAGATTGGTACTTTACCAATCCAGAGGTACAAGAGGATTTTATTGAGTTATTATTCAAAGTGTACAATATTGCTTAAGAACTTGACAAATATTTTAGGCTTTTTTTTTTTTGTTTTTGTTATGCTACCTTAATCTTGGAGTGTAAATACCATTAGCATTTGTGTAAACTACAGCATTCTTGTTGTGATCATAACCCTTGTTTTATATTTGTTCGATAGAATTTCCACTACTCTTCTACTAACATTTTGACTTTTCCTTGGTTATCATTCTACGTACTTCCTTCAATCGTACTGTACTGCATTTTCTTGATTAGTTGCACTGACATTCTAGATTTTTTCCAGCCACTTTTGTAATTAATATTGTTGTTATACAACTATTATTATTATTATAAATAACTACTAACATGCATCTGACCTTAATCCTTGAAAGTTGAATTTGATACACAACATCAAACGTTTCACAGCATGCATTTAGTTAAAGATCCCTATATATATATATACTTCAAAAGTTCGAATGCAGTCTAGCAGAACCTTTTAATTAACTAGTTCTATATGATTAATGGAGTCTCTTTGTGCTTTCCGGCAAAAGAAAATTAGATTTTGTTTTAGTGATAATGTCAACTTTTTAATTACCTACTTCATATTTAGTTAGGTTAACAATTTGCAAAAATCCTCAATCCAAATAGTATATGTTGAGCAGGTAATTTAGTTACTTTAGTACACAAGGCAAATGAAATTTTGATTTTAACTACTACTTATTTGGATAAGAACAATTTCAGCATAATGTTTAAACACAATGCAAATATTTGTAAAACTTCACAATCTTTACACTTTCTGTATGGGATTTTTGCTTTTACCTTTACTCTACTAGAAAAGCATATTAGGGGAAGAAAATGCATCAGCTGAATCATCATAGAAATATAATCAATCTACAGTTTTAATGATTAAAAGAAAAAGAAAATAAGATGGTGAATTTCTAACATTCTAACTACTCGATTTATGTTTTAAAAATAAATCAATCAACTTAATACATTATTAAAAAGAAAATCGAATCTGTTTATTTATGAAATCCCATTTGAGCATATGGAGTCAATTAAGTCAGCTGGTCGAATTAGTACCAACCTTTTGATGTTTATGGCCTATACTACCCCATACTCGGAAAAAAGCAAGCAATAGCTGGACTGATATGTAATATACGAGTCAAATGAAAAAACAGCAGATGGTTGATCTTTTTTTGGAATTATTTACCAAAAATTATCGTTTAAAGTTTTGCACATGGATTAAGAAAAGTCATTTAATGGCATTAAATTTTTTTGAAATTCTATCACTACTCTTTCATGAAAAAAAAACTATTAAGCAGCGATAGCTGGACTGAGAAGTAATAGTAATACTGAAAGTAAATAATTTAACGGTAGAAAATTATAAAGACAAACATTTTGGAATAATATTTTTTTCTAAAATCACAAATTTATGAATTAATTATTAATTAATTAATTAATTTAATATAAAATTAAATTCACCATATTCGAATCCATAATACTCCATATACAAGACCCAAAAACAGAAAAAGGAAACACAAAAAATATACTACTACTAGTCACTAAATTTATCATTGGAAAACTCTACATGAATTAATGAATAAAATTTGTATTTGTAGTCCAAGTAGTAGAGTAGACTGGTATGTGGGCACGGCTTGGAACTTGGAAGTTGGATACAACACAGTCTCACACATTGATAAGTCCCATCCCATCTCATCTCATACATCATACATGTTTTGACGCTCTAAACTCCTTTCTTTGACTGTTATTATTAAACTTAATATTATTTTATTATTTTGTTATTGTAAATTTGTAATCAAGATGAAATTTCCTCAAATACACGCAATATTATACAACTCCCATCCCATTAATTTAATTAAATAATTAAAGATAAATTTAAATAAAAAATATGAGTTACAATATTTAAAAAGTGTATATTTGATAAAAATTATATAATTTCGTAATTATTTATTATAAATAAGAAAATTTCTAATCAAGATAGACATCACACCCAAAACTCCCACAAATTCATGCTCATTATTTATAAATCTGGCAAGAAAAAATAATTTGTTAAGGAAATATTATTAAACATTTATTAAATTCAAAATTATGACCTTCATATTTGCAAGCACATTTAGCATTTTCTTATTGTTATTATTTAATTTGCAATTTTAATGGAAGATGAAAATTAGTCAACTATTTTAAGCACAATACAATACAAATGTATACAATTGTAGGCATTAGTAAAGGCCATTTATTTTGAAATAAATTGAACTCACCAAATTGGTTTTAGCTCATTTCACTGATTAAATAAAAATTAAAATAAAATCAACTCAAAAATAAAAAATTAGATGGATCCATCATAGGCCCGGATCATATGGTACATTATCAGTTCAAAATTAGCCATGATCGATAGATGGATTATTGGTTTAGTATGTAGTTAAATTATAATATTGATCAAATAATATTATTAATATATAATATATATATTATTATTAAAATAAAATTTTTAAAATCTTATTTTATAATAAAATTGATTTATAGTATTATTAAAAATAAAAATTATAATATTAAAAAAATTGTACAAAAAAATAATTAAAATTATCATTTCAATTAATCAATTTTATCAATTTTAATTCATTAGCAGACTCATTCTGATTTTTAGGGATTAAAGTCAGGTTTAATAACCATGGGTAAAAGTTGCCAGCTACTACAAGTTAAAAAAAGCGGGTAAAAATATATAAAAATTTGACCTTTCCTCTTCCCACACAAAAATCAGCCCAATCGAACGGTCAATGGAAAAACTCATCTGCCAGTCCCTAGCCGTTAGATGTCAACCAGGAAAACATCAACCGTTGCTTTATTTACTGTTTTGCGGATATATATCCCAACCAACCAAGCCTATTTTGTAAAACCCCAATAGAAAGAGAGACGATAGAGAAGGTTAGGGTTTGGTATTTTCTGTAGGGTTTTTGAGATCCAACAACAATGGAGGAGGATAGCGGCAGCAGGCAAAAGGGTTTGGTCAAGTGGTTCAATGACACCAAAGGGTTTGGTTTTATCACTCCCGATGATGGCAGCGAAGATCTTTTCGTTCACCAGTCCTCTATCAGATCTGAGGGCTTCCGTAGCCTCGGTGATGGTGAATCCGTCGAGTACGTGATTGAAAATAGTTCTGACGGCCGTACTAAGGCCGTTGATGTGACTGGACCGAATGAGGGTCCCGTTCAGGGAAGCACCCGTGGAGGCGGAGGCGGAGGCGGCGGAGGTCGCGGTAGCGGTGGCTATGGAGGCGGAGGAGGAGGGTATGGTGGCGGAGGGGGGAGAGGCAGTAGCCGTGATGGTGGTCGTGGTGGTGGCCGTGGTGGTGGAGGATACGGTGGTGGTGGGTATGGTGGCGGTGGAGGATACGGTGGCGGCGGCGGAAATGCGTGTTACAAGTGTGGTGAGACTGGGCACATGGCAAGGGAATGCTACCAGGGTGGTGGCGGCGGTGGGGGAAGGTATAGTGGCGGAGGAGGTGGTGGTGGCGGTGGAGGTGGTTGCTACAACTGCGGGGAGGAAGGGCACTTCGCCCGTGATTGCCCCAGCTCAAACCGGTAGGCTGAGGTCTCTGTTAAAGAGGGTAAATGTGTGTCCTTTCACATTTACTTCTCTTTTATGCTGCTTTTACTTTTTCATGTTAGTTTTTGTCAATGGGGTGAACTTTGAACTACATTACTATGATGCTTGTTTGTGGGTTGATTTTTTGGTTTATTAGTTATCTGGTCACCTTCTTTTTAGAATTAGAATTTCATTATGTTGAATGGATCTATTAGTGGAGGAGAATCCAGATATTTTGAATTTGCATATCGATATTTCAAGGGTTACTTTTCTCTAACTATCTGTACATGTATATGAATACATGTTGGCTTAATTTTAATGAATGAAACTATTGTTTCTTGTCTTCTTCCTTGTCTTATTTAATGATCTGTATTTTGGTATGCTTGTAAATATGGTTGTGCTTGTATGCGGTAACCTGTAAGTGTTGATCAGTTCTTTTAGTGGAAAATGGTTGTTTAAAAAATAATGTGTAGACTGCTTGATTGACTTCATTCTATGGTGTGAGGTATTGGAAATTTGTTTTGGTTCAATTATAAATGTAAGATTACCAAGTTGAGACTAAAAAGGCCCAAGACAATCCACCAAAATTTTCCAATCTAATTTGATAACATGTTTGAAACTGTTTAACTGGTGGAGAAAGCAAGAAGGACCTAAAACACTTATGGTATGTAAACTTGCTCGGTAAAATTCCAGAATGAAGAGGGATTTGTCTGCATTATTGATTTATTTCCTTTAGATGGAATCAATGATCAATAGTGTCCTCACTAATTTGTCAAGGTTACATCAAAGAAAAATGATATGAATTAATGAAATTGCTTGTGCCGTCTTTTTTAGTTGTTTCTCCCAATTGACAAATTTTTGGTTCACTGGGCATAGTAGGGAACTTAGTTGGTACAATGTTAATAAAATATTCCCCCTAATGCTTACTAATAGTAGTTACAGTATGTACAAACAAGAAATTGGTTGCCTATATATGAAAATGACTTATTATTTCATTGAATGTTACGTTCTCCAGTTGAGGGATATATTGTTGAATTTAAAAATCAATTATGGTAAAATCATATATATATATATACTTATATATATATATATATATATAATGCTTGCTTGTGTGATGCATATGTTTTTGTATTACTGTGTTCTTTTATTTGTTACCATGAGATTTATATTGGTCTTGATCTTTGATTTATTCTGCAACAAAATGATACAAGTTAGTGTCACATTCTGAGCGAGGATTGCAAACGATTGATGAAAAATTAAATGAGTAATTCTATTATCGAAAGTCTGAACTGTGTTTTATTTTTTGCTTTTACTTATGGTATTTTCTATTGTCAAAATTTACTATCAATGGGCGGATTTATGAGCCACATTAGTTGAAAACGAACTTTAACTTTGGGTTTCCAAGAGGAAGACAGTGGAGGAGGCTGTCTCCTCTCCTCCAATTATTGGCATCACTTTCTTGCAAACTACAGAACAGAGGAGGAACACATGTCAAAGACTTTTAGCCTTCATGTGGTTTTAGTCGATGATAAGATGAATGCCTTTTCTTGTCCCTCTATAGGGTTTCTAGCATGCCCTTATAAAGGGATATGTCGTCCAGCAAAAGCAAGACTCCATTTGAGCACCCCTCATGTGCAACTTACATCTATGTACATCACACTCAATTATTGTCCTGTTTTATTGTTTTGCAATCTCTCCCCCCACCCCTCACCCATTGTCATAAACTTCACATCTATGTACATCACACTCAATTATTGTCCTGTTTTGTTGTTTTGAAATCTGTCCCCACCCTCATCCATCAGTCATTGGATTTTCATAATCTGGTGTAAATATGTAATGGGTGTTCCTTGGAACAATGTTTTGAATCCTTTGGCCTGGTTGGACTAGTTTGGTCAAAATCTTGTTTGGCCTGGTTGGACTAGTTTGCTCAAAATTTGGATTGAACAGATAATCTAAAAAGTAAAACCGGTCAAGTTGGCTGGGTGAATTGGTTTGTGTTGAACGTGGAAGAGATGGATGGATTACGTTATTTAGCAATTGTTTAAGAATTAATTTCTTTATGCAAGTTACAAATTCTCATATATTGCAAACTAAATGTTGATTAGAGAAACAAATTAAGTTTTAAGCTAAACAACATTCTAGAGAGAGACAGAGAGGTAGCTCTGTTGTGTTCTTGTCGATCCAATATTGCTTTTTCTTCTCTTTGGCTACTGGGTCTAAAGTGATGATGATAGTGAGAATTAGAGACATAATAATAATTTTCATAACCCTTGTCAATGTGGGTGTTGCAATTGGCAGCTGGGTAGAGCTCACAACTCAACAAATGCGCATGGACAGTCTCTTAATGGTGGAGGTGGATATTTGCTGGAGACGGATGAGGGGCGGTGATGTTGAGGAGGTGCGGTGGTGGTGGAGGGAGTGGTGGTAGTTGAGGTGGGCATTGGTAACACTTGGTAAAGAGTCCAAATGTATCAATCTGGTGTACAAAATTAGTGACGCTCGCCCACCCACCAAATCCGAACCCAACTAAAAGAACCCACACCACCACAAAAATATTGATTGTGTACGCGCCGGCCCATCTTCCAAAAAACTTTGGCGGTTGCTCCACCGCGTTCTGCATCACATCACAAATAGTTTCCGAATCAAACGGCTTAACAATATTGTAAACGGAAAAATAATATAGTATTTGATATAGTTTGATTAACATTATAATCGTATCCAATTCTATTATATATATGTATAAATATACGGAAATCAATCATTCATTTGGTTAAAAGATAAGATGATTTTAGTAGAACTATTAATTAATGGCACTTGAAGACGAGTTGTTAAGACTTTCCACCAACCCTATTTAAAGTTGAGGTGTAATTGCGCTCTGCTAATTGTACATACATACTATAAATTGCAATTACGTAAAAGGACAAGGACAGTTTTTTACTACTAGAATAGTGGAGCTAGCTAGCATTGAAGAATAAATAAATATTATATTGAGTGCGTGGGCGGAGTAGCATGCATGATATGGTGTACGTACCTCTCTAGCTGCAGCTGATCTGAAGGTGAAGATGTAAGCAAGGGATGGGATGATATAAACAGTGAAGCTAACAAGAAGTGATCCAACTGTGGAGTTGATAGGTCCAAAGAAAGGGAAGACGATTGCCAGAAACCAGATGGGAATGACCACAGGCAATCGCGCTGCCGCTCGCTTGCACATGCTCTTGCAGTCGTGCATTCCAATCGCCTTCTCCCACACAAAATATAATGGCGTGCATGCGAACCCAAATGTTATAAACTGCAACATCAAGACTTTTTCACTACAATTATTATTCAAAATTACCGGGTAATAAAAACATTGAACAAGAAATTAACCCATTTTTTTAGTAATCAGCAGTAGTATATAAATGCAGTCTAATTATTACTGTATGTAATAATAGGAGCCAACCAGCCTTGCATGATTAAATTTGAATAAGAAACATGCCTGATGGATGAGCATCAAAATGACTGCTATGTCTCTGAAGGGAGATTTAGGGAGGAGAGCAAAAGCATTGGAGTGATTAAGAAGCATGTCCCCAAATGCCCAATACACTGCCGTTGCGGACGGAAGTGTCAGTGTCAGCACATACAGGGTAGCCAATAAGTATATTGCCTTAAATTTTTGGGGCTTCCACATTGCATGCATTATCTCCCTGTCACACATACATACATACAGTCCACACAAAAACATTACTTATTCATCTTTCTATATATTATTTTCATTCATACTACTACTACGCACTACTACCACTTGCTCCATTATCATCAATGCTCAAGTTTATATAGCAAATAATGCAAATAAAATGTATATATGGACTCGGACGATTTAGTGCATTTAGAGCGTTAACTTATAATATTGCACTTGAATTTTGTTGTGCTAATTATATGTAAACGAGCCACACTATTTTTGATTATCTAAACATAATTTGTTTGTGTAACAAAAACCTTCTTAGTCAGGTAATTGGTATTAATTAATTTCAAAGACTTGTGTCAGATTTTTATGCAAATCCTTGAGCTGGACAGGACTACTCATCATTGGGTATCACAACTTACTTGGAAAGCCCATAAACCTCTTCTTTCTCCTCATGAATAAAACAAAAGTGATTGGGAAAAGAATTTTGGCTTTCTATACTACTACTACTCCTACTATACATAAAAAGAAAGAAAAGGGTTTCCAAGAAAGTGCGACTTTTTGCCCCCCACGCCTAACAAGGGCAATTTCGGAATATTCTTTAATACTATCATTTTACAAGCTGTGAAAAATTATAGGGTACGCAACAGTAAAGGTCTGTTAACGAATATTACCAGGTGGTCAGACTTTATAAAATAGTACTACTCCACTTAGTAGACTAGTACAAGTATTACTCCTCGTAGATAAGGATTAGTCATTAGATCACACGGTCAGATCATGTCGAACAAAGCCAGGGGCTAGTCATTTTCAACACGATGAATTTACCATTTTTGCCCATGGTTTAATTTCTTTTTTTGATAAAATAATGTTACAAGGATTAATGCGTTGAAAAACGTGAAGAAATATTTTGTGTAGAACGTAAGAGACGAAATGTATTAAGTAGTACTACTATGTAATTGTCTTACACAGTAACGGCATGTCCCCCGAATGTGTAGAGAATGTTTGTTGCCCCTGTGAAGTAGAGTACCAACTTAGCTGGTCCTGAATGCTTCACCCTTCAACCTATATATATATATATATATATATATATATATATATATATATATATATATATATATATATATATATATATATATAGTTTCAAGAACATATATAATTAGCGAGCGTTTAATTAATTTTTAGCCTGAAATGTCGGGACAAAAGAAAAAGCAAAACAATTTTGAGCCTTTGATTTGTGTCAAAACCTTAAAAATATATATGACAATCTTTAATATGTGGAATAAAAAAAATACAAAATTTTACTAAAAGAACAGCTAATATAAATGAGTGTTGATATATGCACGCTTGCTTTATAATACGCATTACTTGATTATCACATATTACATACTAAGGTATCAACATCCATGTGCAGAACTATAGATTACAATGTCTCAATACGTGTAATTATTATCATTGTAGAGTGTGCATATATCATCCATCATTCTATATTAATTTGGTTGAAGTACGTATTTGAAGGTGATGGGATCCAAGGAAAGCCTAATAAACAAAGATTATAATTAATGGAGGATTAATATTTTATAGCTAGTGGTAATGCCAAGGTTAATTGGTACCTGGCCATGAAGGAGTGATGCAATCGTGAGATACCAAGCAGTGTAAGTGGTCATTATCAAGCCTAGAAAAGACCAGATTCGATAGTTGTGAAATGACGGTATGAAAACAGTAGTAGCGCAACAAGCTCCGAAGATGTAAGTCCAAGTTCTCTTGTCCAGATTATCATTTATGTAATATATATTGCTGCAATATTCAAATCAAACACAATTAATACGTACGTACGTACTAA